>JAKELP010000006.1:10197421-12697421 GCA_029929735.1 Mimosa pudica | reverse complement strand
ATTGTTTGATTGTTGGATATTACTTGTAATTTTTAATAAGTATGAAATATGATAGCAAGTCAGATAATTATTGTTGAATAATGTCAAAAGTGATTGTTACAATGATTTTATGGATAAAATATATATGGAAGTGTTTATGATCGGTGTATAGAAGTTATGGTTTGTAGGTGCTTATATTGTCTTGAATTTATTTTGCTTTAATGATGGTTATATTAAGGTTATAATTGTTACTTTAATTTGGTTAAAGTCCGTTGATCTACTAAATAGAGCATAATGATGAAGGGATAGGGTAGTATTTCTAGGAACGAGAGCGACGTTAATTAGTTTATATGAGTTATTTTTAATTATTTGTATGTGTTGAATTATTGCATGTAGAAGTTGGTTATTGACCCTTGAGCACGTGGGAGCTTACGTTTATTTGTTGTTTAAATGCAAGGAGGTAACTACTTAAACTTGTTTGCGTGTGTGTGTATGTTGGTAAGCATATAGGTTAGTTTATGAATTCATAATCTTTATTACATGCTTTATGAGAATTGACGATTTGTTTGGTGCACACCGGTTAATATGATTATAATTATGCCATTCCGGAATGAGGTTCCCTGTAAAACCCCCAGGGACTAAAATGAATAAGACACAATATTGTTACATGTTCAGTAGGGTTGTTAGTCCCTTTGAACCAGTTCAAGCGAGGGTATATCGATCATCGAGTCGTGAGTCCCTATTGAACTGAGATATTACGGTGTGTTGTGTTTGATTTAATTGTTATTATTGATGTTTTAATTATTATTATTGATGTTCTGAGTTGTGATGTTTTGAGATGTGATGTATCCGTATATTTGTGCTGCTGCAATACATGATAATTGATAGTTACTTAGAATTAGCATACATAATATGTTCATGCAACACAACATGTAGTACACACCACTCTACACAGTATTATCACACACCACCTTGCGGACATGCACATGCACGTAGTGCAAAAATGTACGTAAGCGAGTGGTAGTAGTTGCGATTTCTGGGTCTACCCCAATCGTTGTCATTACAGGTTTTAGATCGGGGCAGGAGTCATGGGGAAAGGATCCGGAAACTGGGGAACTAAATGTTAGCTTCATTGGTGCTTCCGCATTTATTCATTTTATTTGTGTAATAATTTATTGATCATTTGCATTTATCTTTATTGGATTACTGTATAAAGTTTAAGCTGGATAACTGTAATTAAACATGTTTATGTGCTTATTTGTAAATGATGATAGTGAAAGAATTTAATCAGGTATTACTAAATTTGTTTAAATATCCATGTTAGTCAATTTTTATCTAACATGGATATATTTGAAATTTTATTAAATAAATGATTTTCAACTGTTAATTTCATATTTGAATATGAATTATTTATTATAATTTATTTATCTCTAAATTTGCATTAAATCTTTTTCTAACCATGATAGGTTATTCTTTTGTAACTAAAATTCTTTTTTCTATCATGGTTAGCTTATCAATTTATATATTACTGAAAATAAGAAAATGTTTTTCTAACTATGTTAGCAGCGATTATATTAACTTTCATTCTTTTTCTAACATAGTTAGATTTTAATCTATTTTTAATTAAGGAAAAAATAATATAGCGTTAAAATGGTTATAAAAATGTGGTTGTTACAATTTGGTATCAGAGCATATAAAAGACCTGGATGTTACATTGTCTGCATTTGTCGATATGGTTTATTCATTGCATAACATTTTGTATCTACCAATCCTAGTAATTAGACTAGGGGTAGATGGTCAAGGGATATGGAAGTAGATAGAATCGTGTTTGTAACCATGACTGCAGCATGAATTACAAACACGGTGCTTCTATAACCAAGTCTCATGTGTCATATTTTAATTTCATTAAATTGACTACATTGGTTTTGGAAATAATTGGAAAACAAAATTTTCAAAAAAAAAAAAACATTTACATTATGGTAAATATGTTTGTGTGAGATTGAGTTTGATTGCATCATGCAGTGCACATGCATTATAGTAAATGTGGGATAGTTAATAGTAAATGTGGGGATAATTAGTAGTGATTGTGGGGCTAGTTTCCTGATCCTTTCCCGATTTATGTTTCGTATATAGGAATATTGTTCTTGTGTAAATTCCCTTTAGGTCTTTATTACATTGAATTCTTGCTCTTTAAGGAGTAACGTTCATCCCTACGTGGGTTGGGTAAGTATAACGATTGATTTGTTGACTGTTATATGGATATGTTTAGTCCATTGGTATGGAGAGTAACAAGGTTGAGAAGGACCTTCTTAGGCAATAGAATATGTCATTCTGATCAAATAAAGGAAATTTTGTGATTGCAAGTAAAAGTTGTGTTGACGAGGAAAGCTAGAATTGTGACTGTTATAAATTAATTCTTATGTTTTTATGTGTGTGTTCAATAGTGAAGTATAAGCTCCTTCTCTAGTGTTTTGACATTGATAGTAGGAAATTTAGGCCAAATAAATAGTGATGGGAACTTATAAGGTTTCATGGATTGTTGAAGCTTGTTTCTCATATTTTTTTTTATTTGTCAAAAGTCCATATAAAAAAAAAATACAGTTATTGATTGAATTCAAATGGATAGAAAATAGTAGCAGAGATGATTATTTGATAAATTAATTGGAGTAGATGTTTAGATATTTAGAATGAATTTCTCTTTTACAAAGAATTTTGTGATGTTGTTGAGTAATGTGGTGTTTTGACTAACTGTTAATATTGTCGTAGGAGAATTCGGTTTGGGTTAAATAGTCATCTCTAATTTACAAAGGAAATTTTGACAGTTTTAAAGTAGCAAAGCCTATAGTTGAGTTTCTAGTTTAGGAATTTAATAGTTTATTGAGCCTCTTTATTTAGATTTATAAGTGTACATGGAACATTTATTGAATTAAATTGAAAATTTTAAGTTGATTGATTTAAATTGAGTTGGAATTAATTGAGATTTTCAGGATCTGAGTGTTCTTTATAAGTTACACATTGACGGAAGATGAATAGGTGGATAGTATAACTGAGTTCGAGATGAGATAAATGGTTTAAGGAATTGAATTGATTAATTAAGTAACTCTAATTAATATAGATGGTATGGATTAATGAGCTTTTCATTTGATAGTCTAAATTTTGGATGACGTTAAATAGGAATTGTTATTACTTGAGGTCTAATTGGAATTGGATTCAAATGTAGAGCATGTATAAAAAAAAAAAAGGAAAACTGAAGAATGACTAGTGATATTGAAGATCGTGAAATATAAGTAAGAAAAGATGTCAAGTACTTCAAAGGAACCTAAGCTCATAGGAAAGGTGCAATATGCTTTGTTTTGAGGGAGAAATTGTGAATTCATTCAACGTTGTTTAATCATGAACTAGTAGGCGTATAGTTGACTTAATAAATTTTGAGATTAAGGATTGCATTTATAGAGTTTGTTGATCATATTTGGATATTTAGATTGTTAGTGAGTGAGAAAATTTGATATAACCATATGATTTACTATGATGGTATGTGTTTATTTATGACTTTAGGTAGGAGGAATTGGTTAAGCTTTGAATAGGGAAAGGTAATAATGTCGGTTCTGGATTTAATTATTTTGGACATTTCTATGGTTTGATGACTTTAATAGTTTTGATGGTATTTATGAGTAACTCTAGTGATTCAAATTGTTGGAATTGATTATATGTTATTAACAAACTGAAGGTCGAGAGTTATGGTATGGTATGCATTCAGAATTTAAAGGATTTTGAGGTTTTCTTGGCTTGTTAAGCTTATCGATATTAATACTATTGAAGAGTTCATTACATCAAAATTGTTGTATTTAATTTAGAAGATTTTACTGCGTATTTTAAGGTGGAGTGTTATGTTTTGATATGGACATGAGATTTAAAGAGTTTAAGGTTTTCTTGGTTTGTTAGACTTGTTGATTTTAATACTAATGAATAGTTCAGAAGTGGAAATTGTTGGAATCGATATTGGCGAAATAATGAAATTGGAATATGACTATTTAGCTTGTATGAATTAAGTTAGATGTATTTCAGAGGAGTCTGTGACTATATGGATTGGAGTATATTATATTAGTTATGAATTGATAATTGACTCAAAGTTTTGATTAAAGGTGAAATATGGAGACTTAGGTTTTGTATTAAAGTTAATTGAGAGGATTACTTGATATTGAGCCATGGTTTGATGATTTGGACATAATGGAATGACCTTGAATTATGAATAAGTGAGATGATTTATTGAAATTCGAGGTTTTACATTGGTTTAAGGAGTGAATATGCTAGATTTATCAAGAAATTAAGAATTTTTAGATAGAAATAACTTTTAGGCTTGTTGATGAAATTAAAATAGATAGGTATGATATTGGTAAACAATTCGTGAATAAAGTTGTTTGAATAAATTTATTATGAATTCATGAGTTTTGGAGATAGATGAAATTTTTTATTGATTTTAAAGACTACTAAAGATTGAGTTTGTTCGTATTGATTAAAGGTAGTATTATCGATATTGTGATCTATTAAGAGAATAAGAAAAAAAAATTGTGAGTTATTGCTAGACTTTTGTTGAGGAGTTTAAGAACTAGTGATGAATTTTGAAGTTGTGATCATGAGACTAAATGGATTAAGAAGCTATTTGTGCCAAATGTTTTATGTTGGAGTTTGAGCGAATGTTTATAATTAAGTGGAATGAAAGACAATTGATCATGATTTTGATGACGATGTTAGTTTGGAAGATGACTGAGGGAAATAAGTGGAGTTGGAAGATAAGATTAGTAAATTTGATGCAATATTGAAAAGTATTTTTGAGGAGTAATGCTTATTGTTAAAGGTGTAATGAATGATTGGATGATTGAGTGTTATTAGTTTTAGAGTTATATTAAGGACAATCAATAGTTAAATAAATTGGGAGAAGTTCAATAGTTACTGGATTTTTATTTGCGTAGGTTCTAAGATTTTTTTTTTTCCGTATCATAGTAATTGGTTTGAGGGTTTATTAATCTACCTTATTAGGATGATATTTGCTCGTAGGTGATTAAATCTTGTTTTTCCTTATTGAAATAGTCAAGAAAGTAGAAATTAATGGAGTAGCAAAATTTTATATTTTAAGGATTGAAATAAAATGCAAGATTGGATTGGAATTATCATTAATAGTTGGGGACTGCTCATTAGTATTGATGTGGTGACATAAAAAGGGTGTCTTAGAAATTTAGAACCAAGACAAATGTTGAATATTATTTTGGCTAGAATTTGTAGCTTTACTTCTTTAATTGATTTGACTAACAAATTTGATGTATTGAGTGAACTTCCTTATAACAAAGCTAGAGAGTATCTTAAGAATGTATCGAGTGAACTAAATTATGTATTAATTCTTAGAATTGTTAAACATAGTGAATTTTTGGGACAAAATTCCTAAAAGGTGGGTAGAATTGTAACATCCTAAATTTTTAATTATAAAATAAATTAATAAATACTCCAAAATTTAATATTGCAAATGAATTTAGAAAATTCAATATTTTTGTTTTTTTTAGAGATCTGTAAGGATTAAGAAAGAAAATAATTAAGTATTAAATTTAAATTTAAGAATATTTATGATGATGATATCAAGGCATCATTTTTTTTTGATAAAGATATCAAGGCATCATTTTAGGAAAACTTTATTTAGAATGCTGAAAAATATTAGAATTTAATTAACATAAATAATTATAAAAATGCTAAATTTAAAGAAATAGAGAATTGGAAATAATATATATGCTAAACTTGAGTATTCTTTTTGTAATTATCTTGTGAGCCTTAAGACCTAATAGCTCATCTCTTATAAACCTAATTCTCTCTCATGTACAAAAAGTGTGTTTTAAACCTAGTGGGCTTCTTTTGCAATTTTCTCATTGGGCCTAACCCTAAGTTTTCCCTTTTGTACATATTATCATTTTCCTTCCCTTTTCTCTAGCCGTCACACGCACAACATAACATTTCATCTTCATCGTCTTTCACGTTCACTTTCTCCTTCCACCATGAGTTTCAATATTCCCTTTAACATCACTCTCTTCATAAACCAAATTCCCACTCCTTTACTGTTCCGGTTTCATCTTCTCTGTTCGCTGTCCTTTATCTCCGGCGAGCTCAGCACGGCGGCGGGTTCATCTTCTCCGTTTGATGTCCTTCATCTCCGGCGAGCTCAGCACGGCGGCGGGAGTTTATTCGGCGACAACGACGGCGGAAAGGGTTGGGACCGATTTAGCGTTGTTTTCCGGCCGAGCTTGGTGGACGCCGGCGAGTTCTTGTGACGCAGGCAAGATTCAGTTCAAGTTGAGGTGAGATCCCTTTCTTCATGTTCTACCCTGTTCTTCTCAGATTTGGGCGAGTTGAGGGAGAGCTTGGGTTTAAAATTCTGGGGTTTCTAGACTTGATTCCTGTAAGAATAATGATTAGAAGTAATCTAAAATTAATTTATGGAACTGCAAAGTGAAATTTCTACAGATTCCATTTTCTTTTCTCTTGTTTTGTTTGTTCTTTATTCTGCCTTACTGGGTTCATGATGTTGAAAAATGATGTGAATATATATATATATATATATATATATATATATATATATATATATATATATATATATTGTCTCTGCATATTGAAAGCTTTTGATATGGCAATGGAGTTTTGAAATTCTGTAAACTCTCTATGTTTGTTTAGAGATGAATGTGAAATTCTGCTCAATTACTTACTATATGAATATAATGGAGTATATTTTGTTGCTACATGTTTTGTTTTAATGGAGTGTATGATTTGTTCAAATCTCTTTGACTTTGTTAGGAATTTATGGGTTTGAGTGTGGTGATTTGGAAAGGCAAAGACTTCTTTTAGACCTCAAAACTATGTTGAGTTTATGTACAAAAAAAAAATTATTCCATTTTCTTGGTAATTAAAGTGATTTCTTAGAGGATTTTAGAATATTATTGTAACTTGTAAATAATCCTTGGTACTGGGATATGATTATAAATGTGCTGTTAGTTAAGGATAAAACGGGAATTATGCTTTAGAGATAAATTTTAAAACGTTGATGGTTCATTGTTTGATTGTTGGATATTACTTGTAATTTTTAATAAGTATGAAATATGATAGCAAGTCAGATAATTATTGTTGAATAATGTCAAAAGTGATTGTTACAATGATTTTATGGATAAAATATATATGGAAGTGTTTATGATCGGTGTATAGAAGTTATGGTTTGTAGGTGCTTATATTGTCTTGAATTTATTTTGCTTTAATGATGGTTATATTAAGGTTATAATTGTTACTTTAATTTGGTTAAAGTCCGTTGATCTACTAAATAGAGCATAATGATGAAGGGATAGGGTAGTATTTCTAGGAACGAGAGCGACGTTAATTAGTTTATATGAGTTATTTTTAATTATTTGTATGTGTTGAATTATTGCATGTAGAAGTTGGTTATTGACCCTTGAGCACGTGGGAGCTTACGTTTATTTGTTGTTTAAATGCAAGGAGGTAACTACTTAAACTTGTTTGCGTGTGTGTGTATGTTGGTAAGCATATAGGTTAGTTTATGAATTCATAATCTTTATTACATGCTTTATGAGAATTGACGATTTGTTTGGTGCACACCGGTTAATATGATTATAATTATGCCATTCCGGAATGAGGTTCCCTGTAAAACCCCCAGGGACTAAAATGAATAAGACACAATATTGTTACATGTTCAGTAGGGTTGTTAGTCCCTTTGAACCAGTTCAAGCGAGGGTATATCGATCATCGAGTCGTGAGTCCCTATTGAACTGAGATATTACGGTGTGTTGTGTTTGATTTAATTGTTATTATTGATGTTTTAATTATTATTATTGATGTTCTGAGTTGTGATGTTTTGAGATGTGATGTATCCGTATATTTGTGCTGCTGCAATACATGATAATTGATAGTTACTTAGAATTAGCATACATAATATGTTCATGCAACACAACATGTAGTACACACCACTCTACACAGTATTATCACACACCACCTTGCGGACATGCACATGCACGTAGTGCAAAAATGTACGTAAGCGAGTGGTAGTAGTTGCGATTTCTGGGTCTACCCCAATCGTTGTCATTACAGGTTTTAGATCGGGGCAGGAGTCATGGGGAAAGGATCCGGAAACTGGGGAACTAAATGTTAGCTTCATTGGTGCTTCCGCATTTATTCATTTTATTTGTGTAATAATTTATTGATCATTTGCATTTATCTTTATTGGATTACTGTATAAAGTTTAAGCTGGATAACTGTAATTAAACATGTTTATGTGCTTATTTGTAAATGATGATAGTGAAAGAATTTAATCAGGTATTACTAAATTTGTTTAAATATCCATGTTAGTCAATTTTTATCTAACATGGATATATTTGAAATTTTATTAAATAAATGATTTTCAACTGTTAATTTCATATTTGAATATGAATTATTTATTATAATTTATTTATCTCTAAATTTGCATTAAATCTTTTTCTAACCATAATAGGTTATTCTTTTGTAACTAAAATTCTTTTTTCTATCATGGTTAGCTTATCAATTTATATATTACTGAAAATAAGAAAATGTTTTTCTAACTATGTTAGCGGCGATTATATTAACTTTCATTCTTTTTCTAACATAGTTAGACTTTAATCTATTTTTAATTAAGGAAAAAAAAATATAGCGTAAGAGTGAGGATGAGAAGGAGAGAGAAAGGGAAGAGATTAAGATAAAAGAAACAAAATAGTAATTTAGTTTTGAACACAATTAAAGTTAAGTCTACTGCAATTTTTATGTTTTATGTTCGTATACTTTTAGGAGATTTTCAATTAAATACCGAAACATGGTTACACTACTAGAAAAATACATTCCATGTCTAATTTTCAAATAATAGATGCAAAAGAAAAGGCAGTGTCAAAACCATAAATATAAAGGGGAGGAGGAAATTAAAACACTTTCTTCGTTCGTCTCATATTTGTTTGTTAGACATGGATAATAACAAAAGAGGCGGTAATTGAAAATAAAAAATATTTAGGCGGGAGTTAGAAAAAAGGGAAAACCATTCTACGTCCCATATTAATTTATGAAATGCCAAAATTGACATATTTTATTGAGGCATGCATGTAAAATTCTACACTTCATATTTTTGTGAGAAGTAAAAAGTTAAAAAATAGTTCTATCAGTCACCAGAGCTCTCAAGCCCATCGTACCAGTATTTGATTTTGTTCTTAGCTTGGTCATTCGGTTGGCTCTTCTTCTCTCCGTTGCATCCTTTCACCTTCAACCTCAATCCATTGGGCTCAGTCATTTGATTGGTTCTCTCCTCTCTATATCAGTCAAAATGGTGCTTGTTAATGTGTGCTTGATTCTGCCCAAGGGGTATAGACCAGCTGGAAAGAAAGGGGAAGGTAAGGCACCGCGTACCTACCAGGTCATGGGTTCGAACCCTTGGGAAGCCGTCACCCCCAAAATGGGGAATCCCAGCGGCGACTTCTGATTAGTCGGTTCCCCGAAGGGGGCCGGACACCGAAGACTCTATGCAAAAAAAAAGTGTGCTTGATTCTTAGTGGAATGGACTTGTTACTTCTCTTTTCTTGCCTATTATATATGTTCGGTTAAGGTAGAATGAAATTTAAGGTGGAAAGAAAATGTTAAATGATAACCTTGAATTGGGGGTGGTACATTAGGCTAATTAATTAAAACTTGACTTTTACGCTTATTATTCATGTGGATTACCAAGTGTAATTCTCTTGGGTATTCTTTGGTAAAAAAAGTATTGATCATTTTCGATGAACTCAAACTGAAGTATTTATGATTCGAATCTGTTAATGTCCCAAGACTTTTCTTTCTGTATTCAGATTTAGATACATTCTCAAAAGATACATGTTGGATGAGTAGTTTAGAGGTGTAAATTAAGTATTTATGCCCAAAAAGGTTATTTAGTTGAGTTTTATGGTGTGTGCACACATATGTAATCTATAGATACTTAATATATACAAAATAAAAACCCATTAACATGGCCATGCATCAAAACCAGAATGTTATAGTATAGTCCAAAGTTGGGATAGATGATTGGGGCTGGGAATTAGTGGAATCGCTGCACCCAAACAGCTATCTCATTGCAACTAAGTGGTGTTTGAAGTCACTGATTCTATTGGTGGTGTTTGGAAACACTGTTCTCACATTTCGACAAAACTTCGTGTTGTGATTCCATATGCTCATCGCCCATGTTACTCATCACCACAAATACACACAAAAATATAAGCACATGGTGGGTCCCATAACCTCTCTCCTAGTGGGGTCCACCATGTGCTTATTTATTTGTGTGTATTTGTGGTGATGAGGAGGGCGATGAGATGAGCATAGAATTAAAACCCCAAAACTTCAAGAACCTTGCTGTGACTTTGAATAATTCTCATATTTCCCTTGGCCTAACAGTTATAACTTCTCCTTTCCTTCCCACCGTGAGATTATTCTTGAATACCTTCACAACTATGCTTCTCACTTTGATGTGTTCGAGTTGGTGAAGTTCAATTACAAGGTGGTGGAAGTTTGATATGTTGGTGATTTACTCTATTCCCCCTCTTTCTTTGTTTTAGGTGGCTGAGTAGTTTAGGTGTAAATCACTGTTACACATGCCGCATCTAGAAATTTCCAAGGCAAAAATCTCTTATATATGCTCTTGTAGCTTAGTAATTATTGAATTATGATCTCTTTACTGCTAATGTGTCGTTGCTGCAATACTTGTATATATATTGTACTAGCTAAATTAATTTTTCAAGGCACAAAGGTTATTATATTTCAGTTAATAAAATTAACTTGTGTAGTGTAAGTTTTTGTTCTTTCTCATGGAATATTATGAAAGGTATAAGCTTGCTTGTTAAGTTCAATTGCTTTACTGTTCTGCCTGCTTATATGCTTCATGTGATCAAAAGCAAAAATTGCGTTTTGACATAAATCTTTATACTCCCATTTTCTTCCCATTATAATAATATGCATAAACTAAAAGCTTATTCCGATTCGAATGGCATATATTAAAACAGAAGCATTAAAGATATGATAGGCTTGAGCTTTCGATCGGTTGATTCCAAATATCAGAGAATGAAATTAATTATATCGATCAAACTGTGTTGTTCAAGTCAAGAAAAAAAATTGAGTTACACACATGCATGCATATCCACCGACTATATATCATTATTCCTATGATTTAAATGTTAAAGTTAAGCATTAGTTCCCGCCAATACTACTGGTACCACACATTACACATCAGGCGACTTAAGATTTATACTCTACCCTTTATCAGCTATGCACAAGTCTATTGATACATAAAGATTCATAGTGTAGTGTGAGGTATATGGTTGGTGTCTGAATTCTTTCTTCCCTATTTTACCCACGATTGCTCTACATATGAGTGGGGAAAATGAAGAGTTATATATTCTTTTTACCAGAAGAAGAGTTATATTTAATTTTTTTTGTTTTAAGTGCTATTAAATGATTTTGGAAAAATATATCACTGAATTTATAGAAGTATATATGGATTGTGCTTTATATTTTTTTTAAAAAAAAACAAATTATAGCCTATTCCTTTGGCCTCAAATACACGGAGTTAATATTCTTGAACAACACCTTAATTAATCCGTTGATCAATCAATAATAAACTCGTTTGAAATATTATATTTATTATGATTTGAAATATTATATTTATTATGATTTGACACATGTAATTAGATTTTATATTGATTTATAAGTAGAATAAATTAATTTTGTGTACAAAAGATAATTATTAACATTTTCAATTGACTAGTTTTGCATTTTTAATTTCTTCAAAAAAAGCCAAAGGAGCCTTATAATTAGGATCGAAGGGAGCTCTTGAAATCAAATATGCTAATAATGCAACTCACCCTCCCCCGGCCGTCGCTGAACTCAAACGTCGAAGGGAGAGTGGGGGAGCGGTGAGAGAAGAAGGAAGGGAAGAAGAGAGAATGGGGTGGGTGGGGGATTTGTTTTATTATTAATTGTGGAATCCACATTTTCAGAAATTATATTGGTGAGGCCCCAAGGGATTGTACTTTAATTTTTCTAATTACTGGGATTTTTCTTATATTATGTCCCATGTAAGGCACCTGTAATGAATTATTATGCCTAGTAAATATAAGCTGGACAGGAGAATCATCTGCCTTTGCACTTGAATGTATACTAGAGAGGAACTAAATACAGCTTGCCACCAGAAGATTAAATAACCACAAGTTTTTCTCCCGAGATACTGATTGATACTTATACTCTGCATGCACTTGAATTTCAAAGAGAACATTTAGCATTCAGACATACTTTCAAATGATTCGTCCAAGCTGTAGCAGCATTATTAAATGGAGTTGCTTTATTTTGCCCTGAGTACACTAACTAAAACCATCAACTCATCATAATAATAAACATAATGCACAAACATACAGCACTGACTGATTTTTAAGTTCCATTGACGAGACTGCTTTAAATTACCATTAGTACCGGCAATCTAACACAGAACCTTGTTTGTTTGGTTTTTTTTTTGGAGGGCCGGGAGGGGGTGGGGGGTAGGGATGATAATTATCATCGTTCTTATACCCTTCCATATTGGTTAATTTATACTCCCTACAGGTCCTAAATATAAGACCTAATTGACTTTTTTGAAAAATCGTAAAAAAACAAAATAAGTTAATTATAAATTGATGATTTACCTAATTTTTCCCTTACACTAGTATATTTTGCCTATAAACTAATGGATAATCTAAAAATATATCAAATATGTCATAATTTAATAACCTATTTCACAACCTTAATCTCTCCAAAAAAACGTCATCTAGGTCTTATATTTAGGACCGGAGGTAGTACTTTATACATACTATTTTGAATTTGTATGTTGTCTAAGTCATTTGCATCTTAATTTTTTTCGTGGCAGTAATGTAACATTACAAAAATCAGAAAGACAAAATGATAAAAAAAATTAATAGAATTTAGCTCCTTCATCTAAAGCAAAGTGAGAAAATTTATTATCAAAGACGTTAGTAAGACATTATAAAAATCATGAGAATATATGAAACACTTTAAAATTTGGCTCTCTCTGAAAATATCACAATTTAACCAAACAAAGCGAAGGATAGATATACATACACATTAAATTTGATCGGAGAAACTGCAATTTATTTTAAGCTAATTTCAAAATGTTATGATAAATATACTAAATAATTTTAAAATAATGAAGTTAAAAATGGACTTTAATGTTTTTTAATTTAATTTAGACAGTTCAATCTCCTTCAATTCGCATAAAAAAAGATGCTACCCATATATACCCATCGTGTTAGAAGAAATGTGGGGTGGCATATATGTTAGTGTCATCTCTTAGTGTGACCCTCATATTCTAGAAACTAATCATCAGTTGTACATGCTTATTTTAAAATGTTCGAACAAAAACCTTAATTATAAAGGATCATATCCGGTTTTGCTTTTGGCAAAGGAAAAATTGAATTGAAAATGGTTAGATAGACTTCCCCATTCAATTGAATTACTTTCTCGTGCATATATTCCTTCTAAATCTTTTACAGACCAAATAACTACTATTAGGGAAAATGACAAATAAAGACATCCGAATGTAAAAAAGGACAAGTAAGGATCTTAACCTTCCAAAAGGACAAGTAAAAAACTCAAATTTCTAATAGAAAAATTTACCAATTAACTTTACAATGCACAAAAATATGCATAGTAGAGAATTCTCTTTTCGAAAAAGTGTATTTTCGCTGAAGGAGATATGTAATTACTTGTTTTAAAAATTCATGCTTACATGATTTAACTTTTGATCAAAATGCTTACATGGTTTAACAAAAAAAAAATAACATGTGACTTGGTAAATAGTGAACTGATTGAATTGAATATGACCTAATGTAATAATGGAAGTTTTTTTCATTAGAAAATTCTCCTAATCTTGAATCTAGCTACATTCTCGTGACCCATAATCAGTTATGAGTAGCACCCGATGGTGACAAATAAATAAAAAATGTAATTGGCAAATAAATCTAGCTATTGAAAATAATTGATGTAATTGACCTTGTGCTATTACCCAATAAAAAAAATTGAACACACAGTATGGTTGTTCTAGACGCCCGTTCCGCAGAAATAGGGCATTTGGCAAAAATTCTATATGTAGTAGTACCCACGTTTATACACAGACGCCGTCCCATAAGACCTTCTCCTTGACATATCTTTGAGACGTTGACCTCATCAGAAAACACGGTTACACTCCCACCAGTCACAGCGAAATGACCATAACACCCTCTACGACTGTTACACTCTACAATACTATTCTATTCTCCCAGGTCACCAAAAATATTCGCGCACCTTATTTATGACATTCTACGAAAGCACCGTGTCGCCTAAGAAAATTAGCTCACCCCTCGAATCTACCTTTCTTTCCTCCCCTCAATATAAAATCCCACCAAGCCTTCTTCTTTTCCCATTATTCTTTCTTCGTCTTCTTCAACAAAACACAACATTAACTGTTCTTCAACAAATATAGAGATTGGTCATAGAGATATATGGAGGGGAGTAACAAGCATAAGGTTTCCAAGGTGGGGTTCTTCAAGAAGCTGAGTAGACATTCGTGGAAGTTGAAGTTTTATTGGTCTTCCTTGAGATGGAAGAGGGTTCATTTGCCTGTTTCTTTCATGGATGATGTTGTCTTCAGAATTATTTCTTTGTTTGAGGCCATTGTCTTGGTCCTTTCTGCCTGTGTTTTCTACCTTTTCTTTGGCTGCCACTTTTGATGACTCTGGATTCAATATAATTCAGATCATTCCCACTTCCTCTGTATATTACTACTCTGTGTTGCCTTTTTCCTTTTTCCTTTTTCTTCCTTTTTGTGGTGCTCGGTTCTTTGAGTTCCAACTTGTATAACTTGTCTGATGAAAATATATGAAGCTAAGAAAATGAAAGTTTTCTTCTTTTTTCTTGATTTGTTTGAGGGTTGATTCCCAAGGAAAAAAGGATCAAGATTTAATGGTAAGAACTGGCTTCTTCATTCCGAAGGTGGATTATGAATTGGCATTGCTTTTGCTTCGTCTTCCTCCCTGCAATGTAAGGCTGTTTCGGTGCATTACTTCTGTGTGATTTCCTTATAAAGAGGAAAAAAGACTTCCAAATAGATTCATATATGTGTTACGGCACAAAAGATGCTTCCTAATGAGGCTAGCATATTCGTATGTATGATATAATATGGCATTAAAGGAATGGAAATAACAGAGCAGGGCAATTATTGGAGTAGTTATTTTTAATTTCGAGTATAAAAATGAAAGAAGGTTTACATAATGAAAAGGAAAAATTGATTTTAAACCAAATCAATAAATAAAACTAGTTACACTAAAACATATTTAAATAAAGTTTAAGTTTCTAAGTAATGCAATCATTCGAAGTAATCGCTTATGAGTGTTGGATAAGTAAAAGATTTGCTTCAAACACTTTGTTAAGTAGTTGCTTCCTAACAAAATTATTTTTGGAATTTTTTTTCTGAAAACATTGTATTTAAGAGTGTATTCTCCTGAGACAAAATTGTGTCTTCACAAGCAAAAAATGAAAATCTGTGGATGTGGGGTATATGTAAGGATGGCTTTTCATTAGAGGATAGATATATTAGGAAACCAGATATATGTCAATCTACCACTCTGGTGAATGCTACTCAAACCAAGCCAGATAATATATTGAGCATCGCCAATTTTGATAGGAGTTATACAGTATTTTTGTCCAGTTCAAAGACATAAAGTTCACAGTTGAGACTTGAAAGTCTTAAATTGATTTCAAATGTAGTAAGATTAAATTCGTCCCGAAGTATCTTGAATTTCGTGCATTGAATTCTAATTAATAAATAGTTATGAGTAGTTGAAAAAAAAGTACAACAAACTTTCAACAAATTAAATTTAGAATCACATCAACATGTTTTTTTTGCCAAATATAACATATTTATTTAATTAAAATACTCGTATACCATTTTGTCACGGGGGTCTTATTACTTACCAAACAAGTAAGAACTAATTATTTAAGGAGAAGAGGATGACGCTGGTAAGAATTGGATGAATTAAAGTCCGTATTTGTAAGTAGATGGACCAACCTCTCAACACTAACTATAAGTTTAATTAATGTGAATTGACTGATTAAGCCTGATGTAACATCAATGATTATGTGAGTATTTAACAAGGGGCAATATCGCTGTTAGCTGGACGAAAATAAAGTTATTCTTCTAAGCGTGTTGTGTGGCTCAGGTCAATATACCAGAAACTTCCCTTCACTTTCTCTCTTTGCGACTAGTGACGACTGACGAATGCGATGAAGCAACTCCTTCACCCTCACGTAATCACGCATACTTGCAGAGCAAGTATTTATCACCATTTTGTATAATTCCTTTCATTCTTTATAAGTTATTCATAATTCATCATCATGTTGCTTTATATGTGTGTATTTTTGTCAACATGTATTTTTTTTAATTATCACATTTTTCTTAACTGTCTATTTTATACAATTGCTCTTGTAGTATTTTTTTTCCCAGTTCTGAATCAGGTTTTTTTGCTTCATTTCTTTTTTATTATATTTTTAACCTTTCTATTTTTAGATCGTTGGTCCATAAGATTTGAAACTGAAAAGACAAACATTGTTACAAAATTTGATTAGAAAATTGGAAGCAAATCCGCAAACTATTCTTTATCATATACTTCGGTAGTTTCTAAATTAAAGACCTTTGACTTTATGTGTACATTAAAAAAGTACATTAGACCATCAAATTAGTATAACGTATGTCATTTATAATTAAACATCAGGTTAGTTTATAAGTAGAATAAATAATAGGAGTATTAAGGAAAAATGTTACTATAAATAATTTAAGCTGTAATTAATTTTGCATCATTAAGTTCTCCAAAAAAACTTAAAGTTTTCTCATAATATTAGAAGTGGATAGAATATATTTCATCATTCCATTCCATTGTAACTTAGTTCATGTCAAAAGCACATTTTAGCTTGAATCCGTGAAATGAATTAGTTCAGGGATAAACTAGCGGATGACCCCGTGCGTTGCACGGGGTTAGGTGTTTTCTCATTGTGAAGTAAAGAAGTGAAGTTTTCTTTCAGCTGGACAATTGGAAGTATTGAATGTAAAAAATTCATTGATCGAAGTATGACAGATGGGGTTTAACATTATGTTTATGTAATCATATATGGCAGTCATGATACTTGTGGATTTGTGATTCCTTATCTTGGCATATTGGATCGTACATGAGACTATTTTGGTAGACGAAAGTGCCCAGCAACATTTTGTATGTTACTTCCCAATTGTAGTATCGGAATCAAGTGAATTATCACTTGAAGCGATGAAAAAGTTAGTATTAGTATAGGTAATTGAAAATGTTTTGATGATATATAATACTACGTCCGGTCCTAAAGATAAAATCTAATTGACTTTTTTGGAGAGGTTAAAATTGCGAAATAGACTATTAAATCATGACATATTTGATATATTTTTAGATTATACATTAGTTTATAGGTAAAATAAACTAATCGAAGGGAAAATTTTAGGTAAATCAGTTTATAATTAACTTATTTTGCTTTTTTATAGGATTTCCTAAAAAAGTCAACTAGGTCTTATATTTAAGACCGGAGGGAGTAGTTTTGAAGCTATTATAATGAATAAGTTAGCAAGTATACCTATTCTATTTGACATTATGAAAACCAAATTTTCCTTCTAATCCCTGAGAACCAAATTTTTCCTTGGCACCCAAAATAATTTTGAAACTTAATATTTGGAATTAATATTGCTACATAAAATCATTACCATTGATTGTTGATATTCAACATTAATATTTAGTAATAATTCATTATTAATTATTTATTAACTTGTTAGAATCAAATTATATTTATGTGGAATAATAATCACTTGCTCATATCCTCTTAGTTTTTTGATAAAAAAATACCCCCTAATTTTGATTTCAATTTGAAAATACCCCCTTGTGTTAATTAAGTGTATAGTCAAAAGGTTTTACCATTTAATGCGGATTTAATGAGATTTTAGAATTTTCTTAGCATGAGCTTAACATAGATGAATGTCTTGTAAATAGGAACAAAAGAATAACAATTTATATGCAACATATTCCTTTTTTATGGGAATATGAAACAAATTTCTAGTTTTATCTTGTGAAATTGACGTCAATAGACAGGTTGTCAAGTTTCTAATCTATGGAGTGGTTAATATTGTTGTTTCTTTTGCTATAATCATATGGGTTGCATTCATAAAGTAATTAAATTATTTTGAAATATGTAGACCTGTCAAAAGAGTAGTCTGATCCAAAAAAAATCAACAGGAATAACAAAAACATTACATACTAATAATAAAAAGTCAAGCAACTTAATGAACAATTGAAGTCAACAATGAAAAGTAGGATTCATTATCAAATCCTTTAATCATGGAGCTAAAGCTATATATCCAAGTCTAACACATTTTTCCCACTACTATAAGTAACACTCCCACCACAAAGGCCTTCAACTTTGAAGAAAATTAATGCTTTGAAGAAAGAATATTTGATGTTGATTGCTTTAGATTGTCATTTGAGAAGCTTATACAGAAAACTGCTTGTGAACCCCAGCATTGTTGCCCATAAGTAGCTTCGGCTTCCCTTTCATCCATCTTACACTAATTTCATTTGGGTTTTGCTCAAATCTTGTAACTCAATATCCTACAAATAGTAAAAAATAATACGTTATGGATGTGTTCACTTAGTTATTGGTATGTGTCCATTTGACATAAGCAATTTGATCTGTATATATAACTAAACTGTGAAGATAGGAAAAGAAAGTGCACAAAAGAACATCCAAACAAAACATGATGATACAAATCCCCCACCCCCCCCCCCCCCAAAAAAAAAATAAAAAAAAATTAAAAGCAAAAGCAACACAGCTTGATTTTTCCCCAAGAAAGGAAAAAGGTAAAATCAATTATCCATATAAAAATCTCACCTACTAATCAATCTGCAACATATGAACCTATGACTTTCTTCAATAATTGGTTACTCTATCTTTGTCTCACAATCACATTTCAACTCCCAAGATTGCAACCATTCACATAAGGAAATTAATATTAAATTCAGCTCCAATAAACCCCATCCATCCTAGAAATTCTCAAAAAGTTTCAGGAAGTCAATGCAATAGCAATCATTAAATCACTACCAAACCACATTCATTTAAAACCTAAAATGCATAAATCTAATACACTTACCCTCTTATTTACATTCAGCCACAATAAACGCCATCCTTCCTAGAAATTCTCAAAAACGTTTCAAGAAGTCAATGCAATAGCAAACATTAAATCACTACCAAACCACATTCATTTACAACCTGAAATGCATAAATCCAATTCACTTACCTTCTTATTATCTAATGAATTTGGTGTGCACAGTATATGCCCTGCCCTAAAATGATATATTAATTTTAAAAATTAACAGTAATGACAACATCCTGGAGGCTTTAGCAGATTGATGAGTCTGCAACATGTGAAGCTAAGCTCTAATGCCTTTTCAGGATATATTCCTCAGAACCATGGCTTTCTTCAGTAACTGGTTGCTCTATCTATGTCGAAGTTATGCCGCTGATAATGTCCAAAACTTACCACATATGGATCCCAAACACTTTGTCTCAACCAATCTCCAATTCTCACTTAAGTTACTCTTCACAGTAGAACCTTCCCAAAATAAAACACGAAATTTGACATTCAAAATGATAATCCTAAACGGAATAAAGACAATCTTATTTCATAAATCCCTCTTCCTTCTCCCTTTGGTGATGGTGTTTTATTCTTAAATCAAATCTTGAACAATAGAAACAATACTTCATAATCATAAAGGGTGAACATTTGATTCATTGTCTTCTATTAACATCTTATTTAAACGCCTAAAAAGGATGAACACATTATTAGATTATCAAAATCACTTAGAGCTTTCCAAGTGCTTGAAATGATTTGGATGAGTTTTATGACATAAACCAAGCAGTATGGTTGTATAACAACTTAGTTTGTCACGTTCTTAAATGTAGAAGTAGAACCAATAAATGTGACCACAAAAATGATAATAGAAAAGTAATAAAAAGTGATGAAAAATATAATAGATAAGTGATTCAATCAAAGAAAAATATGATAGAATCAATGATCTAACACAGTATGCAATCAGAATGAAAGCAAAAATGTCCTGTACAAAAACATTGAAATACTCATCATTTACAGAAATTAAAGGTGAATATAATAAAATCAATGAAGTTCGATGTTACCTTTGTCTTGTTCATCATGATTTTGGCTGCTACCTACAAAAAAAAGCCAATTTTACAAAACAAAAGATCAAGTCAATTAACATGGAAACCAAAGTGGATAAATACTTGTATGCAAAGACAAAAGCAGGTGAGATTCAGATTAACGCTTTTTTGTCATTAAGATGTCTTCATTCTCATTAACAAATCATATCTACTAAGTCCTGAAAGATTGGATACCTAATATCTGTTCCTATCACATATTCCATAATCAAAGGTTTGGCTTTTCCATTTTTTGCTCTGACATAAGCTTTTCTTATATACCAAAGGGATGGCTCTTAAAGAAGATCTAAAGCCATATAGGAAAATAAAAGAAAACTCAAATTGTTATATTACAGGGCCTCACATACCACACATATACTTTCAAGTTCATTGCGATTCTCAGAAAATCAAACTCCAAAGCATACTAAAGGAAGTTGAAAAGGAGCTCTTGAAAATCTAAAATTAAATAGAAAAGAAACAACCTACTTAATCAAAACCCAAACAAAAGAATTAACTAAAATTTCTCGTTCAAACAAAAATGGTACATAGAATTCCTTAAACCCATTGTTACCTATCTTTACCATCCATTAATCATTTTCAAAGTCCTTTCGATCTATAAAAATTGGACCAAGCAGAAATAGTAATCACATGCCAAGATACAATCCATTAGAGCATCAGAAGAATGTTTAGTTTTATTTAAGTAAAGTAGAATCAAGTCAAAACATAGGAATGTGCATCACCTAATAGATAGATAGGAGTATTTGTAGACTGTAGTACTAAGTTTACCGCCGCTACTTCACCGCTCCTCAACCCAACAACTCCACCACTACGGCTACTTCACCGCCGGCGGAACCCACGGAGGCCTCTGGAATGAACGGAGTTGCAGGGGTTCAAGATTTGATTCAGGTAAGAATAAAACACCATCACCAAACAACACAATCCTAAGCTGAAAATTCGAATTAGGGATAGTGCTCAGGAAATTCGACTTGAAGCTGGTAGGTTTCATTGGGCATAAAGTGTGTACCCAGACAGAGGAGAGGACGATGAGAGTTATGGTGAAGAAGTGCAAAATTAGGATTTTGGAGAGGAAGGAGAAAAGAGATGTGGGGATGGGAAGGGTTTGTTGTTGGATGGAGCATTAAACGAAACGATAAAACCGCAAACAAACCATTAAATTAAATGAGAAAGCATGAAAACAGCTCCAAGCGTGAACATAAAAAAGATGCTTTACGGAAAATATAGGTATATATTAGAAGATTAGATATACAATACACAAAATATCATGAAAATCAACCCCAGTAAACTCTTATATTTACATTTTAACATAATAAAACAAAATAAGTTTAATAATAATAATAACAACAACAGCAGCAGCAGCAACAACGAGGATTAGGTTCATCAAAGAATGGGATTGGTCTAGAGATTAAATTGGAATAAAAAAGATATCAGGCGAATTGTTCAAAATCAATTGCAAATTACAATATAGGGAATTATATTATAGATTAAATTAAATATATCTAAATGCAACCAGCTTGCATCTGCATGATCTTTTTTTATATTAACGTATCTCTATATTTCTTTCCCATGGCTTTCCCATAATATAAAAAAAAAGGTTTTACAATCGTTATCTTGAATAATATGACATCACTTCTTTAGATAAAAGAAGTAAACTCATAATTATTAAACGGTAAAATCATCAACTTGTTTGACTTGGTCCAACAGAAAGATGTGCTTCGGCTCGCGTCCCTTACCCTGAAAGCTGGAGTATTATATCGTGTATTTAATTAAGTTATAAAGAGAATTATCAAACTTATATATAGAAATATCAAACTTCTTTGATTTCATTCAAGAATCATCTTGGAAACAATATCTCCTTCATATGATTATTTTAGAATCTGTTCAAAAGAGACAGATGTATGATCATATGAGAGTGAAATTTGCATTCATATTGCGTCTCTATCTCTTACACAATTTTCTCCTTCAACAAAAAAAAAGTCTCGAAGGGAGATGTTTTAACTTTTAGCTTTTAAGTATTAGAGAGTTAAAAAAGAAACAAAAATTCTAATGTGAATTAAACTCCTCATAAAATTTCTAGAATCAGAACTACTTACATGGTTTTTTTAATATTTGGAAATCAGTTCATCTGAATTTATAAACGGGACTAGAGTGATAATATTGTTCAAAAAGCCAGTTAAAAATTATTCAAGTACAATAAATATGTAAAAACTTAGTTTTAGTTTTCAAAAGCGCTCTCTTTTATATGTAAAATAGATAATTTATGTAATGGATGGTGCCATAGATGCAATAGTGGTATAATGCAATATTTTGAAATTAAATGAGAGTAAAAAATTGTTATCACTGTGTTTGTTCTTGTTTTATTAACAGGAACTCAGTTCGAGTTCAGGTTAATTCAGGATCTAGATCAGTTGGTGGGCTAACTAGGTAGTTTTCTATCAAGAGTGTATGCAAAGAAATGAAATAAAAATAAAAAAAGGTAAAGAAATAGAAATACACAGCCGTTTTATCTTTGGTTTATACTTTATACTAACTCTTTAAATGCTTATCCCATGGCAATTTTATGAGCTAGGAAAATATCTTGCCTATGACAGATTGACAGTCCATAATCTATACTATACAGTGAACAGTACCTCCTTATCTTCTCGCTTTCTGCTTGTTCTACTCAACACTTTACTCCAACTTCACTAGCTTCTGATACAAGAGTAACAAACATGCATTCTGTTTCTATATCTTGCATGCCCATTTCCTCTTCTTGTCACACCTTCCTGAAGCATAATACCAACCCTTTATTTAGCTATGTTTCATCTAAGCCACCATGTCATCCTTTGAAAAAAAGAGCCAATTTCACCACTAGAGCTATACTCTCATCCACCAAAGAATCTGTCTTGAGGGAGCTTCATGAACGAAGAGCTCTCAAGGTATCTCACCCATTTCAAGTTTCTATCTCTATGTAACTATAGATATGAATTATAAAACTAAGCTTAGTTGTGTTTATTACTTTATCTATAATGGTTTGAGATGAAGGATTGAATATTACTACTATTTAGTGAAACACTCTATGTATCAGTATATTGCTTCTTCCTTTTATTATTCTATAGATAAATTAGGATTATATTCACTCCAATGGATTTGCATGTGACTGTTTCTCATAAAATATATTGCTATTGTGCTATTGCTTCAGTCTATGTATTAGTTTATTAATAATGAGTTTGGTTTCTTTGACAGATTATCACAGGCTTGCAGAATTTTAACAAGGACAATATTGCTTCAGTAGTAACTGCTGCTGACAAGGTTTGGTTTTTTTCTCCAGCTCCTCTATTTTTAATTTTACTGCAGCTTTGCAAAATACTAGCTTCTATTTTTATCCACTAATTGAAGAAAAAGAGTAGGTGCCTAATCTATCTTATTGAACATAATCAGTTAGAGAAACCTGATCAGAGTTGACTGGATACATGTTTCGAGTCACTTGTCTCTTTTAGACTTGCAATTTTGCTGGCATGTTTATTCTCCTTAGTATGTTTTTTTACTTTGACCTAAGGCATTGAAGATAATGTAATATTTGTAGAGAAGAAAGGAGTTCAAACAAATACCACTAAAAGTGCAATATACATGTTTATGTTAAAAGTTGGAATGTCTTTTGACTGCATGAAGTTATGGTTTATCATTAACCATTTGCTTCAACATTTAATATTGCTTACTCACTTGAAGAGTCTTTCAAATTAATGACACTGGTTCTGTATTGAAATTTAATACATTGTGATACAGGGGGGAGCAACCCACGTGGATATAGCATGTGACCCAGAGTTGGTGAAGCTAGCTATCAGTTTAACTTCTTGCCCGGTATATTCATACTGCCCAATCATTCCCATAGTGTCCGAGAAAAGAAAAGAATTTGGGAGATGTATTCATTCTTGGTCAATATATGATTTTGATTTTGCTTTGTGAGATATTTTGGTGATAATTTTCCCCTATTTAAGCCGTTACAAATTCTTTCTCCTGCTAATGAACTTTAGGAGTCCTAAGGTGGTCTGTCCTGTACAGATCAGGAAGATTTCCCCAGGCCTTATTATGTCGTGAATTCCTGTGGTTTAAGTGTTTAACTTAGATTTGTCTATAAGCTCAATAGTGTAAATTTGAGACAACTCTCTAGTCCTCTGCCTTGCAAAGAATTAGAAATTACACAACTCAATGGCTAATCAATATATACATGCATAAGTGCCTTTTTTTCGATTACGCTTAAGTGCTTTAAGCTTTGTGTTGGGACATGGGATAGGTCAGACAGGCAGAAGTGAGGTTCTATTCATGTATCTTCTTCCAGTTTGTTTTGGTGGAGTCAAGAATAATTCCATTGTCAGCAAATTTATTAGAAACCTGTCCTGCCTTAAGGAATTGATGATCTATTCTTGCAGGTCTGTGTTTCTTCTATAGATCCTGCAACATTTCCAGCTGCAGTTGAAGCAGGAGCACTTATGGTTTGACCTTCTTGCATAGTTTCATCCCATTTTTCAGTTCAATGTGAGCAGTATGGACTGCTTGAATTTGTTGTTAATCATAATTGATGATATTTGCAGGTCGAGATTGGAAATTATGATTCATTTTATGAGAAGGGCGTGATATTTAGTCCAGAGCAGGTATATATTATAGTCTCTAGAGCCTAAATCACTGGGAAAGCTAGAAATTCTGAAAAACAAAATCATGCCTGAAGTTAAATATTTGTGCCAGGTCATCCATTGATATGTATGTCTTCCTTTGGTGTAGATACTGGGTCTAACAAAAGAGACTAGGAAGTTACTTCCATCAATTGTTTTGTCGGTCACTGTTCCTCACACGCTAAGCCTTCCAGATCAGGTTCTGAGCTACTCTTAGAGGATAAAATAATTATGCTGATGCTATCAATATTTTCCAGTATTCTAAGTAAACAAAATTCTATAATCCCTATCAGGTCAAGCTTGCTGAGTCACTGGAACAGGAAGGTGCGGATATCATTCAAACCGAAGGAGGAAAATGTTCAAATCCAACAAAGTCAGGTGTTCTAGGCTTGATTGAGAAGGTAACTAGGAAACAACTTGATACATTATCATTTATATTATAGTGCTTTCTTGACAGCTTAATTATCAAAGAGAAAATATTTGCTTCCAAGACATGAGTCTTCTTGATCTCCCTTGCCTTGTCCCTTCTCTACCTATTTTGGTCACCATGATGGTTTTTCATCTGCATCATTTAAGCTTACATTTCATCTTAAACAATGTTTACTTGTGATTAAACCTCACGTTCCGGTTATTGTGTCAGGCAACGCCTACTTTAGCGGCAGCATACTCCATCTCACGAGCTGTGAAGATCCCCGTCCTATGTTCTTCCGGGTTAAGCGCTGTCACAGCGCCAATGGCCATCACGGCTGGGGCTGCTGGCGTGGTATGCATTCATTTTCCTTTTCTCCCTATTTCAGTTCACACATCTAGTCTACTAAAATTTATGTAAACTTGTGGAAATGATCATATGTATGCAAGAATTACTCATTGTGTTTGTTAATCACAGGGTGTGGGCTCGGCGGTGAATAAGCTCAATGATGTTGTTGCAATGATAGCTGAAGTCAGAGGCATTGCTGATTCATTGCAGACAACATTGCAGAGAAGAGCTGCTACAGAAGAGGAAGCTCATAGACTTTAGAGTTCAGGATTTATGATACAACTGTTTAGCTAGAAGAAGTAAAAAACAGCTAAATTCTATCTTAGTTGTTCACAAATGCATGTACATGTAACTCCAAGAATTAGTACTTTTTCAACATGCTCTTGGTAGGACAATAAGTAGTTAATCACAATGCTTTCTGTCTGTGAAACTATGATTTCTCATCACATTCTAAAAAAAGGGCCAAGAGTAACCTTGTAGGATGTGAATGATTAAATAGCTCCAAAGTATAGGATGGGGCTATCGAGAGTAAAATTTGAAGGCAGCAATAAGTTCAAATTGAATGATGATAATTCATTTGGTTTTTGTCTTCTCTTCCAAGAGTTTTTGGCATTTCATGATTCATATTTTTCTAAATGGAGAGGGTAACATTGTTGATATTTGTTATTTATAGTCACATTTCCGGCATAAAAATCCTACTTATGAATTGAAGGATAAATTTATGTAATAATGACATATTTTTGTTATCCATCAAACTCTTAAAATTGAAGTAAAAAGCCACAGTTTTTTTGTGCTAAACAAATCCACATTTTTTTCATATTCAATATTTTTAATATGACTCCTTATATAAGTACAAGCCTTTGATTAACTGCAAAAGAAAAAAGAGTTCAATGCAATTTCGTAAACTAAAGGGAACAATAAAGAATGTGTTCGGTTAGAATTCGTGGTAAATAAAGTTTCAATAACCAGATTTTATGGTCAACAAGATTGGTGTGGGTAGATTGGTTAGATTCTACCAATTGTTTTTATTTTAATTTTGTGTTCAAGTTATCTGACGCACAGTAATTCTTTGGGAGATAAAGTGACAAATTATACAATTTAGTGTGTACTTATGTTTTCGTATCATACTTTTATTCCTTGATTTATGTTAGTGACGTTACTTAACTTTACAATGTAGGGAAGAAAATCATGTAAGGGAAGTTACTTTTTAATCAAGCTTGACCAATGCTAAAATTTGATTTAATAATGATGTGTAATCGGTAATTGTTTGGAAATTTTCATTATAAACATCATATAACTTCAATATTTATTGAACTTCATCTATACTATTGTTTTAAACTTTTAAAGTTATAAAAAAATTATTAATTTATCTTGGAATTGGATAAATGGTATGTCTTCTCTCCAGTTTCTTTAAACAACAAATTTCAACTAACTAGACGTATAGTTCAAAAATTATATCATACTTCAGTAAAAAAATTAGACAACTCAATTTATATTAAAAAAAATAGTCACTCTGATCGTTAGTATAAAATTACTTTGACTTTTTTTGTGAAAGTTAAGTATATGCTAGTATAGAGGTAGAATAAATTAGTTTTGAGGAAAAATATAAGAATAGACAATAGACAAATTAAATTGATTAATTTTATCTCTTTAATTTATTTAAGAAAATCACAGGGGTTTTATAAGTAGTAATACTCCTCCCTACGAGTACAACTCAATAATATGCACAAGGGAATGAGCTAAACAGGCGCGCATGGTAATAGCCCATAGGTGCATTCAAATGATGGAGGACATGAATTTAGTGTTTTTTGTTCACTTCTCCACTCTACCTCGTAAACATCGCTTCCCACTTCCTACGTTAACTTCAAAGCCTCCACCTACATCACATGTTCTCTTAAATCTCCCTCCAATTATCACATCTCCCATCTCCTAATCCTCCTTCTAATCACCATGCTCACTCTCCAATCTCCATCTCTTCGACCCTCACCCTTCGATCCACCTCACAAAAAATCCAACAATGCCTCCAAAAAACCAAACAAAAACCTTCGTTTCATTTCCGCCACTGTCTCTCCCATAGTGTCTGCTCCAAAGCGAGAAACAGACCCCAAGAAGCGCGTGGTGATCACGGGAATGGGGCTTGCTTCTGTGTTTGGAAACGATGTTGACACGTTTTATGAGAGGCTTCTTGAGGGTGAGAGTGGAGTTGATATTATTGATCGCTTTGATGCTTCTAAGTTTCCTACTAGGTTCGGTGGGCAGATTAGAGGGTTCAGTTCTGAAGGTTATATTGATGGGAAGAATGATAGAAGGCTTGATGATTGCCTTAGGTATTGCCTTGTTGCTGGCAAAAAAGCTCTTGAACATGCTCACCTTGGTCCTCATAACCGTTCTAAGGTTTGTTTTCAATGATTTTGTTTTTACTTGCTTGGATTTGAGAGTGGAATGTAGTGATTACTCATATGTTACTGACATGTATGATTTTAAATAATGCATTTTAGTGAAGAGCGGGTTTGACTCAACGGTAAGCTCGCTTGCCGTGGGGGTGTGAGGCTGTTTAAATATTTAGAAGTGTGAGAAACCCAAATAGTCCCACATCGACTATATCAAAGGTGGACTAATGGTATATATATGAGTCGAGTCTCCACCACATTAGCTTAAGCTTTTGTGGTGGAGTGACAACACTCATATAATGTGCCCCTTAGTTCTAAACTTCAACAAGAAGGACGTTAGGATATTAAAACGTTGATATCATTTAGGGACCTTTTGATTAATAATTTTATCAAAAATATGGTTTTTTGATAGAACACTAGGGTGTTATATGATCTATGTAGCTGACTTCAGTTTGTGAGATAAGACTTTGTTGTATTTGTTGGTGGTGGTGCTTTTATTGTAATATGGTTTAGGGAGTGGTGATTAACCCAAATTATTGTAACAACTATGGTGAATTTACAAACTGACTCGAGATCAATGCAAATTTAAAGGACAGTTGTGAAATCAGGGGTAGTGCAGACTGTTGATTTAACAAATTTGATGTAAACTTACTGCAGAATACAGATATTCTGTGGCTTATATCACTTTATACTTAACTATATTATGACATTGAGAAGCAATGCATTTTGAATTATAAAACAGTATGCTCATGATTTGTTCTGTAACTCTGAATTCTGCTAACAATATGAAGTTTACCTAGTCCAAACTCAAGTGTTAAAAGTGCCTTTTTTGTTTGATCATAATGCTGTTCTGTGTTATTTGCACACCGTTATGCTGTATAGTTCTTTCTCCTTTGTAAAGTGTTTTTTTATGTCAAAGTACCGTTCTATATGTTATCCAAGAAATGCTCAAGTGTCCACTTTTTTCCCTTTGCAGATTGATAAGGAGCGTGCCGGTGTGCTAGTTGGGTCAGGAATGGGTGGACTTACCGTCTTTTCTGATGGTGTCCAGGCTCTAATAGAGAAGGGGTACCGTAAGATCACACCATTTTTCATCCCTTATGCAATAACTAATATGGCTTCAGCATTGCTTGGAATTGATCTTGGTTTTATGGGTCCAAATTATTCTATTTCAACTGCATGCGCTACCTCCAACTATTGTTTTTATGCTGCTGCTAATCATATAAGGAGGGGAGAGGCTGATCTGATGGTAGCAGGTGGGACTGAAGCTGCCATCATCCCCATAGGATTAGGGGGTTTTGTTGCATGCAGGGCCTTATCCCAGAGAAATGATGACCCAAAAACTGCTTCAAGACCCTGGGACAAAGACAGGGATGGCTTTGTTATGGGTGAAGGTTCTGGAGTACTGGTAAGGCAGCATTTATTCTTGCAAGACCTTTGGTAAAAAAAGAATATAAACTTCATTTTACTTCTGTATACGTTATAGTAGTATGATTTACAGAGTACTTTGACTTTTCTGCTATATTGAGAGTGACTGTTGAAAACATCCATAGCCTGATACTATAGCTATATACAATTTTTTTATAGTTTTAAATTTTCATCTATTGAGATATGATGAAATTTCAAATTCTACTGTATTTATATTTGTGCCCAATCCAAAACATAACAAGTCTTGGAGTTCTTGGGAGTTAGTATTCATAGTGATCTACTATGATGGTAAATTCTTCTTATAATGCCCAACAGATTAGTTATCTCGTATTATTATACACTTCAGGCTAGTATCAGAAGCTTGAGATTTCTGTTTTCACAGGTCATGGAGAGTCTGGAACACGCCATGAAGCGAGGAGCACCTATTATTGCTGAATATCTGGGAGGCGCTATTAACTGTGACGCTCATCATATGACTGATCCTCGAGCTGATGGACTTGGTGTGTCTACATGCATTCAAAGCAGCCTTCAAGATGCCGGGGTGTCACCTGAGGAGGTGCTGGCTACTTTTCTTAAACCTAACCATTGGTTTCTTTTGGAGGCGTCTTCAGTACTTAATTGTTCTTTTAGTTCCTCTTGTTATAAAATTGATTGGTTGATTGACAATTGATGACTGAAGTTGGTTAATGTTGCATAACTTTGAAGTCCTTGCGAAGCAGTGGGGGGTGGGTGCACGTGTGGTTTGGATGTGTGGGGGGTCGGCAAGAGATTTTGTTCTTTTAGGATTCAGGTTTCTGTAAATTAGGCTGCTTATTGATGAAATGTATGTATGACATTTTCAGGTCAATTACATAAATGCTCATGCAACATCCACTCTTGCTGGTGACCTCGCAGAGATCAATGCTATTAAAAAGGTTTTTAAAAATACATCAGAGATAAAAATTAATGCCACCAAGGTATCATCCTACTCCTGAAATCATATTTAGTGACAAAATCAGTCATTGGAGTTGTATTTTGTACAATTGGTTATATTTGACTTGTTCCCAAGTCACACACTGATTGATACAATAATGTTCTCTCTGTTTGCATCAGTCTATGATAGGGCACTGCCTTGGTGCAGCTGGGGGATTGGAAGCCATTGCCACAGTGAAAGCCATAACTACAGGATGGCTACATCCTTCAATCAATCAATTTGTAAGTTCAACTTACTCAATGCTATTCGTTTGGGCTTTAGGAATGCTTTAATTTATTGGCAGATATATGTAATTCGTGGTAGTGAACGTGTATTTTCTATAACCAGGCAGAATCATTGTGTTTTAATATCTCACTGCAAATGTTGTAAAGTCAATGGTTAGTTATGTCCTTGCTCTTGAGTGCAGAATCCAGAGCCGGAGGTTGACTTTGATACGGTCGCAAATGTAAAGAAGCAGCATGAAATTAATGTTGGTAAGATTCTAATTATGAAATTACTCAGGCATGTCCTTTGTTCGGTGGTAGAGATCAGGATTGGGAGACATAATTGGTGATATTTTTTTTTTCAGGTATTTCTAATTCATTTGGATTTGGAGGACACAACTCCGTGGTAGCTTTTTCAGCATTCAGGCCCTGAGCATCCAGTTTGTGTGCACGTGTTGTAGAAGTTGAAACTTTTGACTGAGATTTTGTTCTCTATTCTCCACTGAGGCTTCTTACTTCTCTTAATTTATATTCAATTGGCAAAGGCCGTAGCTGAGTTTTCAAATAGCTAATTTGAAATGTAGCTTCAAGATTGTTAAACTTATTGGGACTGGTGCTTGGCCTAATTGATCCAAGTGTTCATTGAATTTCAATCATATACGAAATAAAGAAGAAAATGGCACACTTAGCCTTCGTTTTGAACCTTCCAGCGTGTGTGCTTTGCCCCCCTTATTTCTTTCTTGCATTGTGTAAAGGTATATGACTACTCTCTTGAAGTGAAATATACCAGCATCATTTAGTTCCTTCGAGATCAGGTATTGATTCTAGAAACTAAAGTTGAAAATTGAGACAAAGCATTGATCTCCTTATGAGGGATTTAGTCGTCATCCTGTAACTTTTCTTCTCTAAATTTAAAATAATATCCGTTGAAAAATAATACTACCTTCGGTCGTTGACTTTTTTGAAAAATCCTAAAAAAAGGCAAAATACTTTAATTATAATTTGATTTACCTAATTTGTTCTCTTACACTAGTTTATTCTACCTATAAGTTAATGGATAATCTAAAAAGATTTCAAATATGTCATGATTTAATAACCCATTTTGCAACCTTAATCTCTCCAAAAAAAAGTCAATTAGGTTTTATATTTAGGACCGGAGGTAGTATAATATTTAGACCTAGTTAACTTTTTTTTGGAGATGTTAAGGTTACAAAATATGTTATTAAATTATGTCATATTTGATATATTTTTAGATAAGTCATTAGTTTATAGGTTAAATAAACTAGTTTTAGGGGAAAAATTAGGTAAATCAATTTATAATTAACTATATTTTGCTTTTTAGGATTTTTCAAAAAATTAAACTAGGTCTTATATTTAGGACCGGAGGGAGTACTTGTTTTGGGGAATCCACCTTCAATCAGGTAATAGGAGAAATTGGTGTGAATGGTGTTCACCACTTCAGTTGTAATTTGGTCCATTATAAACAATAATTTAACATTTTTAAAAGCATTAATTCTTCTTGTAAATCTAAATAAATGGGGCGTACATAGCAATCAAACCTGCTCCAACCCGGTTGATTCGAACCGGAATCGTTGATGTTGTGTTAGGGGCAGAACAACCTAGGACTAGTCTAGGATACTCTTTCTGACTCGGGGCAAGACTCAGGTGACTTGACGGGTAATGTGTGTCAACCCGATTCCATTCTCCCTCCCAAAAATGCTTAAACGTGGTTGTTCATTCCTAAATATAAAATCACTTTAAATCACTTTGAGAAAGTGGATAAGTTTCTAAATATAAGATCACTTCCTATTTTATCTCAAGTTTTGCCCGAACTACCTTTATATTTCCTTTTTTCACTGAAAACCCTCCTCCTTTTAAAGTTAAGTAATTGAGGGGATTTTGGGAAGATCATGTAATTTTATTGTCTTCCTTAATCTCCCCAAATTAACCAAAGTGATCTTATATTTAGGAACGGAGGGAGTAAGATCTAATTGACTTTTTCTAGAAAATCCTTAAAAAAAGCAAAATAAGTTAATTATAAATTGATTTACCTAATTTTTTTCCCTTAAACTAGTTTATTTTACCTATAAACTAATGGATAATCTAAAAATATATCAAATATGTCATCATTTAATAACCTATTTCGCAACCTTAATCTCTCCAAAAAAATTCAATTAGATCCTATATTTAGGACCGGAGGTAGTACTTTTTTTATATGTCAATTTTATTATATTCCCTTTCTCTTCCATATTCCTTCCCTACCTCTATTCGAAATCTCTCTTAAAAAGCAAAAGCGAAATTCTATTCTAATGTTATAATACCAATTGACTTGACTAATATTAATGATAACTTTACTGTTTAATAGTATTATTAGTGTTCAAAGGATGATAGGGTTGAAGGTGAACATATTATATATGTGTGTGTACATATAATCATATATGGTTAGCACTAAGTCCTAATTGGTTACTAACTATTCTATGTCATTAAATGGTAATATGATATGACGATGTCATTTTGTCAAAAAAAATTGTAGACAATTGAGTACTTGGATATGTTTTGTTAATAATTAGTGAAGTTATCGTTTGGAATTTTAGAAGATATTGTTACATGGATGGTTTTTTAGTTAATTTTTTATTTTTATTCTTCACCTGGCTAGCTCATGGGTTGATTATGGACTGACCCTTTGACCATCTCGACCACCTAGTTATCTTTGGAACTTGGAAGTACACGTTGACGTTAACTTGAGGATTGTTACGTGGCATGAGTGAGAGAGAGAGAGGTTGTTTCGTGGCTGGGAAATGTGAAGAGTGGCATTGGCCAATATGGGCATGGCTGCTTCTCCTCTTATCTTCAGGAACCTTCTCCATTTCCATTCCCATTCCCATCTTCACTTCACTTCCCGCTCCTCTACCCTCAAATCCCTCTCTCTTCTTCATTCTTCCAAGGTAACCTACAATACAATACAATACAATACAATCATTACTTATTATTCCCTTGAAGTAACCATGATCATTTGCCCCTCGTAGTAAAGTTTTATTTTTTTGGTTTGTTTGGGCTACGTTAGATGGAAGGAGGTGAAATAGCAGCAGAGGAAGTGGCAAATAGTGATGGGGAGGATTTAAATGTGAAGAAGAAGAAGAAGATATTTGTTGCTGGAGCTACAGGAAGTACGGGGAAAAGAATTGTTGAGCAGCTTCTGGCTAAGGGTTTCTCTGTGAAGGCTGGTGTTAGAGACTTGGACAAGGCCAAATCTACCTTCCCCCAATCCAACAACCCTGCTCTCCAATTCGTCTGTATCAAAATGTTTGGTACAATTTTTATGATTCTGGATGATTCATATTTTGATTGTGACTATTGCAGGTGAAAGCAGATGTCACAGAGGGTTCTGACAGGCTAGCTGCAGCAATAGCAGATGATTCAGAAGCTGTCATATGTGCTACTGGCTTTCGCCCTGGCTGGGATTTGTTTGCTCCATGGAAGGTAAATGTCTCTCAATTTTTTGTCTCATCTCAAAGGATACTTTAGTAGTATGATTGGCCTGTTGTTAATGTTATGCTATTTCACTCATGTTTGGTCATCCTAAGTGAAGGCTGCCAAATATTGATGGCAAGGCATGGAGTAGTACTCATGATTCCTCTAACAATGAGGAAATAATTTCTTGAATTCAGGTCAATAATTGAGCGCAATGTGGATGCATTATTGGTTTTTTTTATTAACTAATAGATCTCCTTGTACTATCCTCTCCTCAAGTATTTCAGTAATTAAGCCATTGAGATTGCTAGGTTTGTAGTATCTTCCATGTGGATGATGTGGGTGTAGTTTTTGTTTCTTTACCCTGACTTTCACCCTTGATTTAGTGACTAGCATTGAATTACATGTTAGTGTGGCTTGAAGCTGTGAATACAGAGAAGTTTGCAAATTGTATGGACTGCCGTGTGCATTCCCTTTCAGAAAATTTAAGCATCCTCAAACTGTTTTCATGATATATATAGTTGAAAATCTTCATCATAAGATCCTTATCATCATTTACTCAAGTTATGCATTATAGTGGATAAAGGTAAACCATGTGATTTATGGATATAGCTTATGGAATTTTTCAATGGTGAAATTAGCAGCAGTCTTGTCTATCTACTACTTTGCATTGTTTCAAAAGTAATGTTTGACACTGTTTATGATTATTTATACAGCCCTATCCTATAAAAATGGCTGTCTTCTTATGCAGGTTGACAATTTTGGCACGGTAAACCTTGTTGAAGCATGCCGTAGAGTTAATGTGAACAGATTCATTCTCATAAGCTCCATTCTAGTTAATGGAGCTGCAATGGGACAAATATTCAATCCAGCTTATATCTTCCTGAATGTTTTTGGACTCACTTTAGTAGCCAAACTACAAGCTGAGCAACATATCAGGAAATCTGGTATAGATTACACAATAATAAGGCCTGGCGGATTAAGGAACGATCCTCCTTCTGGGAATGTTATTATGGAACCGGAGGTATTTCCTGCAAAATCTAATTTTGTGGGTTCAAAGTTATGTTTTTTGTGGTGATACTTTTATAAAAATTGACTTTCTGGCATCTTTAGGATACCCTTTCCCAAGGATCCATATCCAGAGATCAAGTGGCAGAAGTAGCTGTGGAGGCTTTGGCATGTCCTGAGGCATCTTATAAAGTTGTGGAGATAATATCTAAGCCTGATGCTCCTAAACGTTCATACCAGGAACTTTTTGGTTCCATAAGGCAGCGGTGATTTCTTGGTTCAGGACTTCATTAAGATTGGCATACTGCTTTCCATGATTTTTTTCACGGTTGGGTGGCAAATATGTACTTATCATATTATATGTTTATAACCATCTGTGTTGCTGCATTATATACTGTATGGTTCTGTGAGATATGTAAAACTGAAAATCAATGTATATCTTTGAACCCTTATCTTTCTTTTTTCTTCCAACACTATTCTTTTACATTCTCTTCTTTGACCTTTAAGTGGGGCAGAAGTCTGACATGGAACAACAGAGAACATGCACCTGAAGATTTATCCTTTTTTCTGTGTCTACAACTTAAAAGGTGATAATGTTCATTTGGTATTAAATTATTAATGCTTCTCTTTTGTTAAGGAAGTAATATTACTGGGGTAGAAAGTATCAATCATCTTTCTTTCTTACCTTGAGGACATCTTCCATGGTTTTTGTCAGTGTTTCATGTTCATAATATAAGCCGTATTATAGAGGGGAAGAAACATAAAATATATGGTTAAAAATATCTGGAAAAATCACTCCCACATAAAATTACATTAGGCATCCGCATTCTTTGTCTCACACCTCTCTATGCATAAACAGCACCAAACAAAATTATAGACTCAGAATAAACCACATTGTGATCTCTCCCATCTGTCACAAAATAGATCATCAAGCTTACAGGAACCAAACTAGAAAAACCAAAGCTGAAAGAGCAGCTGGCGCACCACGTGGCACTGCTTGGCTCTCCATTGGTGTGGGTGGAATAGCTGCAACATCTTCCTCTACATTCATGGCCAAGCCAATGTGAGCAGAAACTAGCACAGCCATGAAGCAGAAAGTGAAAGCCATGGCCATCATGCAGCTTCCCATTATCACTAAAATTGGCTTAACTTGTCTTTGGGGAAATAAGAGTGAAGCTGGTATTTATAGGGAGAGATTATGATGAAGCGTGAGACATTGTCATCTATTAAAATGGAAGCTTTAACAGCAAACATAATGATTTAAGTGTGTTGGGGAGAATAATAATGTTATGTCTGCTTATTTTAAAAAATCTCTTTTGCGGTGCTGGAGCTGAACTGTATAACGTTAATTGATGCCATCTTATATTTTGTGCATTCTGAATGGGAATCTCTTTGAGTGTGAGTGAAGCACGAGTCATACCATTTTATTTATAGTTAATACTACCTCCAGTCCCTAATGTAAGAGCTAGCCGCCAAAAAAACGCTTCTTAAGAAAACATGTGAATGTTAGTTGATTGTCTGGAGTTAATGCTTCTTTTCCAAAATTGTCCATATTTATTATGGTACTTTTAAGAGAGAGAAATACATAATCATTAATAAATATGAAAGAGAGTTAGGGGTAAAGTAGGAAAAAATGCATTAAATGAGAAGAGAAAGTGGGGTGAGCTCTTACATTAGGGACCAAAACCATTCAAATTTTGAACTCTTACATTAGGGACCGGAGGGAGTAGTTAATAAAATTCTCAATTGTCATGTGTCTGCCTTTTTTATCCATGATCAAGGTATCCCCTCACTCGACAAGTGAGTGACTAATCCCCGCTGATTTGTAGGCACCTCAAAGGGTGAGACAGCTGGTCTGGGAGATTTAATGTTTCTCCATACCTAACGCTAGGGATCGAACCCCAGACAATTGGTTAAAGGTGAATGAGTCCTGTCATATATCTGTTTTTGTTCTTCATTTGAGGAACAAAATGATGGCTCTGATGTTACTTTTTTATAATATACTTTTACATATAAATTTGTTTGACAAAATTATACAATTTTCCTTTGGAAACATACAAACTGACTTGAAATTAAGATGTCTTTTTATAGTAATATTGGATGCTCTTGAGCATGATTATTTTATTTATAGTGCCTTAAAGTTTTAAAAAAAAGAAAATGTAATTTGCCTATTTTTATTCATTTTGGAGGAATTTTTAAATAAAAATAATAGTTAGCACTATGATATAAATTATGAAACGAGTAGAAATTAGTTAAGCACTATTACTTTTAATTTTTTAAAGAACTGAAATCTAGAAACATAGAAACAGCTGGGGCATAAAGCAAGGAGACATGGTTTCTTTCTGAATCTTTTCAAACCAAGGGAACCATGTCAGGTTATTTGGTCTGGGCCGCTTTTGCTGTAAAAAAGAAAGTGCCAACCCGAAAACAAACATATTTTTTTGGGGGGGTGGGGGGCTACTTCAATTCATTTTTTTCCGAATGAAAATGAGCATATTTATCAATATTTACAAACCAAAGTTACAAGTGGTTAGGTGGAGCTATTGCGCAGCAGGTCGTGGGAACTGACAATTGATTCTACCAAGTCACAAGCATAGATTAGGATGCTATCTATTGTGTGCACTTCATGTACAAAAATGCGTTTGTTCCTACTTCCTATATTCTCAAAGTTTCCAACCGAAGAGAAGCCTCCAGCGGATCGTGTTCCTTCTGGGATGCAAGTTCATCTCTAGCCATCTAAATAGCGAGTGTTGGAAGAAGTAGTTTGCCTGACTATTGGGTATGACTTTCAACCAGCAGTTTCTAGCTATTCTGCCTTATAATATTGCTACTAATACACAAAGTAAAATGGGTGGCTGCTATATTCACCTTATTGTTCATTTTCCGTTATCAGTTAATTTATTATTTATGTTTTCTTTTTTGCATCATTGCTTTTATTTTTTTTAATTCAGACTATTTTACGAGGATTCTAAAATCTGGAAAAGTGTGTGGCTCGTTTTTTCTTTTCATTAATTGAAACTGTGTTATTTTAGTGATGAGAAGAGTGATTAGAATGAGAGTGCTGAGCATGGAATTAAAACCGTGTAACATGCATGCCTTATCCTGCCCCACCACAATGTAGCAGTAAGGTGACCCCACCACATCCCATGAAAACGAAAGGAAGAAGCTCTTCACTCTTCAGCATTGCAAGAAGCTCATTTTTTTTGTTCACTCTAGAATCTCATTCAGTGTAAAAGCCCATCAAAATAAAAGTAAGATCCAAACATAAAAAATGTACAAAATAGCTTATTCAGCCCAACTAAGCTTTTTCAGGCCTAGAAACTTAATCCAAACATGTTGGACACGCTCTCTCTCACATGCATATATTTGGATTTACTATTGATGATATTCTTTAGCATTTTTAGAGTTCCAAATTAGTTTTTTCAGTCTTAAATATAAGATTGAATTAATTTTTATATGGTAATTAAAAATATAAATAAACCACTTAATTTTAACACATATATTCTACAAATAATTAGATTCGACATTAATTTATAAGTAATGTAAATTGCTTCATCTAGTCCGATATCCTTAATATAGAGTCGAGATTATTATGAATTATTTTAACCAAATTATGAATTATAAATAATTCTTCCATAATTATTTATGTACTTTTTCCTCTTTTTACCCTCTTCATACTCATGGATACCTATATCTTTCTCTCTTAAAAATTGTTCCATTAAATAAATGTAAGATTGAAAAAAAAATTATTTAAAGTATATTTTTATAGCTTTCATTCAACTTTTAACAAATTTCTTAAAAAACATAATTTGAGAAGGCTTTTACAATATACTCCCTACGGTCCCTAATATAAGAGTCCAAAATTTGAATGGTTTTAGTTACTAATATAAGAGCTCACCTCACATTCTCCCTCATTTAATGCATTTTTTCTAACTTTGCCCCTAACTCTCTTTCATATTTATTAATGCTTATGTATTTCTCTCTCTTAAAAGTATACAATAAATATGGGCAATATTGGAAAAGAAGCATTAACTCCAGACACCCAACTAACATTCACATGTTTTCTTACGAAGCGTTTTTTTGGCTGCTGATTCTTATATTAGGGACCGGAGGGAGTAATAATGACAGGATAGTATTTTTAGAAAAATACTAAATACGATAACTTTAATTAAGATAATTTATTTTATACCTATAATCATTTAAACAAAGTCAACTATAAATTCAGAAATCAGAACCGAATGGAATAGTTATTAATGCTCACGTGCATTTATGGTATGTAATTTATGGAGTTCAAACAGAAATAAATGAGACGTTAAAGCTTCTCATGGCTGCAGCCTGCAGGTAGTGCATACATTATATATTAATGCATACATATACAGAAGGAGTACACAATAATGCACAAACTTCCAACAAAACAAGGCACACTATCTATATAGCTAGGGCTCATACAGCCTCCAGAACACATTTGTAAAACATTGAAGAAGGAAGCGATCAATGGAGATTGAGAAACGAGGAGGAAGAGGAAGAAGAAGAGTGAAGAAACAAAAGCTGAGAGAGATAGAAGTGATGATAATGTCGGCCAACAATCTCAAGAACGTGAAGCACATCCACAAGATGAAAACCTACGCAGAAGTCTACGTGGACAAGAAAGTCCACGTGGCAAGGACCCACGTGGACGAACACGGAGGCACCGACCCCACATGGAACGAGGTGGTGAGCGTGAAGATCCCAGAGGGGCTGCTAGAAAGTGACGTCAAGGCGGCGGTCAACGTTGACATATATGCACAAGGGCATATAAGGGAGAAGCTAGTTGGTAGTGGAAGGTTGCTTCTGTGTGATGCACTGAAGGAGGGAGAGCCGTGGGAGCCGGCGGATAATCCGGTGGAGTGTGCGACGGTGAGGGTGTGGAGGGAGTCAGGTAGGGCCCAGGGGTTGCTCCACTTGTGGGTCCCACCTACGGGGAGGTTTATGATGAGGAGAGAGTCGCTTTCTTTTAGTATTAGGGAGATGGATGAGAAGGAAGAGACGGCGGAGGAAAAGGCGGCGGCGGCCGCGTCGGATGATAGTGATGATTAGGGGGCTCTTGTGAAAAGGGCTGGTTGTTATGTTACTATTTGTATGGACTTGCTAAGCCAGTGTTAGAAATGGGTTTTGTTTATGTGTGTGCGTTAAATTTGTTTATTAACTTGTATTTTGTGATCCGTTTCTAAATGTATACAAAACAGAGTTCTTGTTTTTGCCCTATCCACATTCATACAAGCATACTTGTCCTTTCTTAATATTTCAACTAAGCATATAAATGATGCCGTAATCTTGTGTCATGTGTGTGTGACTAATTTTCAGTCCTCTCTCTCCCGTGTCCCAGGTCACTTCAACTAAGCGTATACTTGTAGTCTGCCCGTTCCGAAGCGTATACAAAACAAATAAAGTGAACTTGATAGAGGAAAATCAATTATTTAATATTCACTTTTTGAAAATATTGAGTGGGGGCGCTTGCCTTTGCGCCTGCAAATATTGGAAGACCACGTCACATGATCGTTTTTTTTTTTTTTTGCCAATCAGTTTTTGATTAGGAGGAACTGAGGGAGAGAGTTGGATGCATCTATTTGATCTAAATTTCATTTTAACAATACAGATTTAATTTAATTTAATTTTTAAAAATTTTATATAGGTACCATATTTAAAATTAAATTTGGACCATTTATATGAGATATAGACAGCTTAGATATAACTATCTCTTTATTTTTTTTTTGGTGAAAGATATAACTATCTCTTTAAGTTGAGTAGGAAAACACCATGTGGTAAAGAATAAGGTGATGGTGCTTTCAGCTATTGGGCTACTTTAGCCATTAGTCCGGCACTCCACAACTTCAGCTATTGGGCTTTCAGCTATTGGGCTACTCTAGCCATAGACAACTTAGATATAAAGGTTAAAGATCATTCTGAACACCAAACAATTTTCGATGTATCAATTTGGCCTATAAACAATTTTCGGTCTCAATCTGACAACTAAACAATATAAAAGGCTCAATCTGACCAATACTGTTAAATATGAGCTAACACCATCATGGTCTATGCCAAGTAAGCATTTTGAACGACACCTGACAGGTGATTGTGTTATTTATTTGTGATGTGGCATGACCCCACTTTTTCTATTTTTCTTATGTACTAATTAACTGAAACTCAAGTTAAATGATGGGTAAACTGAGGCAAACGTTAGGGCAAATAATGAACTAAAATTCACATACCTCTCAACTCAGAGACAACGAGAAACGAAGAAGCCATGAAAGACGAAAATTTTGCAAGGCCAATAAATTAGGGTTCGCGAGGGAATTGTGAACGATAGACCGCCGATTTTTGCTGGACTTGTGACGCCGATTTGAAGTTTTGGCGGAGGAAGGAGGAAAGTATGATTTTTTGTAATTTTCGTAAAATACTCACAATTGCATCAGAGAAGCACAACAGGGCAGCCATGTAATTGAGAACTAGCAAATAAACCCGCGCGTTGCGCGGGAGCATCATTTTCATTACCGTTTTTAAATAGAAAGAGCATATAACAATTTCTTATAACTGTTGAACAATATTTTTGCAAAGAGATGTACAATGAAAATAAAATAGCAAATATAATAAAAGGTTTTTGTAGAAAGTCATAATGCTAAATTTTTTTGGATTGAAAAAATGCTAGGTTTAACAGATAAATTATGATGATGACAACTAAAGAGGTTCCCCGCGCTTCGCGCGGTTAAGATAAATATATGAAGGGCAAATTCATTCATGTGGATGTTAATTAAAATAAAATACGAATAAATTCAATTAAGAGCGTGTATTCTTAAAAAAAATATGAAACAAAGTCTCTTCAATGTGCCTACAATTTTCTTTTCTTCCACTACCTTGCTTATTTCAACAATAAGCTATCTTGCTGAAATATTTCAAACAAACGGGTTTATTTCAGCATTTCATTAAAGAATCCCCTAACAATAAGCAAGTATAAAAATCATTAACCTGATTTTTATGGCCAACACATTAACCTGATTTAAATATATTAAAAGTATCAGTTAAATGGGTCAATATAATATGCCTTTCATAAATATCCAAATCAAACCAGCCCGCTTTCTAATAGGTCACTATAAAGAAATGGGTCAATAAGGTTGTGCCCTGAAGGGTGAGTGCGCGGACAGAAAAAAGGTAATAGTTATATTGACCCATTTCTGTCTGACCAATTTTTATACTGGTACAACAAATCACTCAAATCAATATCAGAAAAAAGGAGTTGTTGAACAACTTCTATTACTGTCACCAGAACATAATTCATTGAAACAACTCAAACCTCGGGGTTACACCAGACATAGCTAGATTTGTCTCCCATGCGTTGCACGACGGATTTTCACGTTCTGTAGAGGTACATATAACAAAATGAATATAATATATATTGATGACAATTTCAAATCAATATTAGAGGTGACCCAAAAATATGTGTCTATTACATATATCGAAAGCACCAATCCCAGAAGACTATATCAACAGCAATAGTCAATAAATGTTTTGATGCATGGAATGAACTTTTGTGAAAGTAGAGAAATTGCTTGATCTATTAGGTGTGAACCTCTCCCAAAAAATGGATTCCTGCAATAGAAATGAAAAGGCATATGAAGATTCAGCTATGATGTCTCCTTTTAGTTTTTCATGAATATAAATTTAGATTCTCGATAATAAAAATATATAAATAGCATATGATGAAGATTCAGCTATGGAGTGTTAGGGGCTTACATCATATCCAAAACTGAAGCTGGAATTGGTGAGAACCAAAAGGCAAAATGTGTAACAGAAGACCACTTTCTCAAAAGACTAAAATTACTTGTGATTCACGTTTGTGAATACTTCTTTGTAAACCACATTAGTTGTGGTACAGTCAACAGAACTTCTATCCAGCACCATTTTTAATCCCTCAATGCTCCTTACACGGGATAATGCCACATAAAATTGACCATGACTTAATACTGGTTTTTTCAGATAAAGACCAACTTTCTTCAGAGAGTTTTTAAAGAACCAACTCAAATTTCAACCCCTACAGCATCATGGTTGAACCATACTCCAATTCTTAATTACTTTCAACCAAGAAATAACCTGAAACTTCTTACACAGTTGCATAGTAATGGAGTTCAAACACACACATTTGATCTCTTTAAATACCTCCTTCAATAGAATGAAACAAACTTACATAACCATGGAAAGATAATTTTTTTTTTCACCTATTTCAATTGACTTCCTTACTCTAATTTCAGCAAACTTTCAAAATTTTACTACAACAATAACAAATCTCTGATTGTATTTACAAATCATATCTAGTGTTTCCTAAAAATTTGGAAAACAAATTTCTGTTTATCACATTTTGCCTAACCAAAGATATGACTCTTGTTATATACCCAAGGAATGACTCTCTTTATGAAGATGTAAAACAATCTATTGGAAAACAATAGGACCACTTATACCACATTAGAAAAAAAGCAGAACATGAGAAAGGAGCAACGAACTATAGCATGCATGCCCAAACTGATTCAAGAGCGACCCACTCACTGATACAAAATAATATGTGATATCTTGTGATTTAAAACTCACCCCTGTAAAGCACACATGGAGTTGGGCTGAAAGAGATAAAATAGTCAAGGATAAGCAATCAAAATAAAAGATCTAGATAAGATAAAGGTTTGGCGAATGATAAATAATTATTGCCTTCAATCTGCATCTTCTTTAGTGAAACAAAGATGTGGTGTGATCCGTATGACATTGTGACAAAAACACTTCTCACGTAGTACTCCCATATCTGAAAATTGATGTGATCAGAACTTTAAGGAGATTGAGGGGTTTGTTTTGTCAGGCTATTATAATTTGGTATGATCCTATTTTTGGTTTACATCATTTGTAAAAACAGGGCAAAATGAGGATTCCAACACAACAGTTTCTCATAACACTTTTATTGAACATGGTCATTTAATGTCTCAGTGGATTTTTGCAAGAGGTATTCAACGCAGTGATATGCCTATCATGCTCAGGAAGTGATTGCTTCCTTGACTCTTTTGATCTGTTCTTTATTAAATGTTCTTAACTGCTATAGGAGGATTGCTAATTCTCTGTGATTGTACTTATTTTCTCAATGAAATTTTCATCCATTCAAAATTTTAAAAAACTTTATTGATCAGTAAAATATATAATAGACTGCACTCCTTTTGACCCCAGCTGAAATTTACAACCGAAGTTGGAAAATATGATCATTAGATACTAATCTGTTAATAAAAACCATAAGTGAATTGGATTTTATTGGTCATTATCATGATGCAACAATAAGAGCTAGTCCGGATAAAAAGTAGCAGTCAAATAGTTTTCCAGCACTTAAGAGAACTTCTGGTAATATAACACACCATCACAATAAAAGATTAAATTATTTGAAAAGTGGTAAAAGTAAAGCACATAAAAAGACCATGGACTGCCGCTACTTATAGCAATGAGCAACAGATTTATCAAAACACAGATTCATCAAAATGTAATCATATGATATATAAAAGGCATAGTCCATAACATTTAACTTATGACATACATTCCAACAATATGTTTTTTTGCATACATTTCTAATCAAGAAACCAAGACGTGGTTTGGATAGGACAATTTCAAAACATTAAAAAAATGTCAGCATGGTTGAAACATTGAGAAATTAGAGATTCTTTGTGTTAATCTTTTAAATATCAACATAAAGTTTTAGGTCTAAAGAAGTTGCACATGTAACCTGTAAGGTACAACCTCATTTGCATTAAGATATAAAGATATTTTGGCATCTAAGTGAGATGGAGTTCAGTAATGGACAGACCTTTACCTTATCCACCAATAGTTGTTTTTCAGCAGCATCCTTCAAATCTAGGGACTTGCAACAAAACTTTCTAATCACTAATGCACATGCAGATTTTGCATATCAAAGCATTCAACTATGTGTCAGAGAATTATAATCAATGAGTAGATAAAATGATCTCGAATTCTGCAAATATTAGAGTGTTTAACTATAGCCCCAGTTGTTAGAGATTAGAAGATTTTGATAAGAAGCTACCTTTTTGAGGGTGGGGGTTATGTGGTTATAACTTCTAACTTCTCAGTATTGACCTTCAATGTTATAAGGGGTGTCCTACTGAGCTCAAAGCATTCTGAAGGTAAATACCTGCAAATTCATATTAACAAAAAATATTAAAAAAAAGCATACATGTCAAGGAGATCTAGCTCATCAATAAAAATTGTGTAAAACAATGTAGAGACCATCTAAGCTTGTCCAAACAGCTTCGGTTTCTTTATCCCACTACAATAAGCAACTACATGAAAAAAATCACCCATTTCATAATGAAAAATACACCCACATTTTCCCCCCATGATCAGGGTTCATATCCATCATAAAGAATATAAAAAAACAGATCAGAATAATTAAGTATACCCAGATACAGACCATCACAAGGCTCTCACCATCAATATAATAACAACAATTAAATTATCAGAATTCCTTTCTCCTTTCATTCAAGAGTAAACTAAAGAAATATAAAACATTAATTTCAGCATACCTATTCAGAAACATTAACAGAAAAGATGGGAATACCTCTTGAGACTTGAGTGATATGATATATGATTAAACCACCATGGTTGGACTAAAAACCCCACTTAGCTACAAATGCAAAAAGACACACCTTGTTAGCATTTCTCTTAATAATTTCATGTCTATTGGTACATATAGCAAGTTCAAGAACACTGAAAAAGCCATGAAAATCTGTGTCCTTTTGCATTTTGTGTCAACATACTGCACATACAAATTAAAAAACCAACATACAAATGATGACCAGTAAGAAAATAAGCTCTTCCCTGCAAAAGTAATTCATAATCATTCATTAAACAAACTAATAGGAAGAATACAAATCTCGTTGTTTGTTGATGTTAGATCCCATGTGATTAGCCAAAAACACCCCTCTCCTCATGAAGATCTATGATGCACACAAATTCAGCCAAAAATCGCCTTTTGCTACAAATGCAAAAAGAAAGGGGAAAATGTCAGAACATGAGCATAAAACACTCTTATATTAACCAAACAGGCATAAGAAGCACATTAATCAAAGAGAACACAACTCCTTTCTCAATAAAAAAGAGAAGGAAAAAATAAAGGAATAGACCAAAATAAAGGAATAAACCTCGGGGTTACGCACTGTCACCAAAGTTAATTATTTCTTCAACATCTTTTGCATATTTCTCTTCATCAGATCCAAAACTTCCTCCAGCAGACATATAGCATGTATACGCATATAGGTAAATAAAAAACACTCTCACAAGCATTTTATCAAACACTTGGTACGCAGTAGCAAAGGGAAGTTTGTGGTGGTAGGAATTTTATCAAACACTTGGTAGGCATTTTATCAAACACTCTCACAAGCATTTCAACTTCTCATTGAAATAAAAATCAACTATACACAATCAGATATCATTCCATCTTTCCTTCATCATACTCTTAAACAAAAATACAAAGAACTAAACCCAAAAACTTTAAATTGAACCCAAAATATCTTACTCAAACGGTGCTTTAACTTGATAGGGGGAGGAAAATGAGGGAGAGAGTGACGAAGAAGTAAGAACCACAAGGAGGAAGAGTGTGGTGTAAGCCTTAAGAGAGGGACATTTTAACAAAAAAAAATTAGCATTGCCATTCCCCATCTCCCTCTGCAATGAAGGCAAAACATCTTACCAGAAACACCGCCGGAAAACACGCGAAGAGACAGGCAGCCCTATGAAGCTCTATGGCAGAAGCTAGACAACTGGAAAAAGAAGGGATTGGGGAACGACATTTATAGTTTATATGATGGTTGAATAGACAAAATAACCAACTCAACTTGCAAGCTTCTGGATCAAAGGACACTGACAGCGACAACACAAACCTACCATGATATTATCAATCTTTGACCTATAGCTAATTAGACCAGAAAAATAATAAAAGAAGTAAAAACCCCAAATCTAACAACAACACAACATACTCATCCGAAACTAATGTCTACAAAACATAGATATAGGAGCTAAACAACAGTGAAAGAAGAATTGAGAAGGAGCTTCCGGCACCAGATTTATATGATATAAGATACCGATTACATGAGGGAAAATTAGCAAAATACAATCCCCCCTTCCCCCCAAAAGAAACCCAAAAGGCACCTTGCTTTTACCCAAGATGTTTCGTATTGAGCATACCATGCTTTTACCCAACATGTTTCGAATTTCTCAGATGACAAGATGAATTGATGAATTGCTCAGCCTTAGGTCCGTTTGGTTGTAGGAAGGAAATTGAAGAAATGGAAAGTGAAAGAGGTAAAAATGGAAAGTAGAGGTAAATTAAGTAATGATGAAAAATAAAGTGTGTGGGGCCCAGAAAAAGTGTGAGATAGAGAGAGAAAACTCGTGGGCCCCGGGATATATGTAAATTACATAAAAACCTATACTTTCTATACTTTCTAATTCTTTGGGATTTTTTCTTGCAACCAAACAAGCCCTTATTCTTCGTCCATTTCAATTTAGGGATTTCAATATAGGATTTAGGAGCAACCACTCAGTTTTACTACTCAGACTTCAATTTTCAGCTTTTTTTTCTTTAAAACACAAAAAACACGTTAGCATAGGTGAGGCTGACATGGCATCTTATATGGTAGACATGGACCCATTATTAAACGATGTTAGCTCATATTTAACAGTGTTGGCCAGATTGGGCCTTTTATATTGTTTAGTGGTCAGATTGAGACTGAAAATTGTTTATAGGCCAAATTGATACATGAGAAATTGTTTGGTGGCCAGAATGATCTTTAACCCTAGATATAATTATCTCTTAAGATTTCACATGATAATTTTGATCATAAGATCAATCTTATTTATTCTGTATATTTCTTTTTATTTTCGGTGAACTTATCCTGTACATTTCTCTCAAATGAGAAAATGGATTAGATTCTAATGGTATGATCCTGTAGTGCACCTTGAAATGAAAGGGGTGATATTGTATTTCTTAGTATGTGAAGTTGCATTATTAGGTACTCCCTCCGTTCCTAAATATAAGATCACTTTGGTTAATTTGAGGAGATTAAGGAAGACAATAAAATTACATGAACTTCACAAAATCCCCTTAATTACTTAACTTTAAAAAGAGGGGGGTTTTCAATAAAAAGAGGGAGTATAAGGGTAGTTTGGGCAAAACTTGATAAAATAGGAAGTGGTCTTATATTTAGTAACTTATTCACTTCCCCAAAGTGATCTTATATTTAGGAATGAAGGGAGTATTATGTTGGTATGTTTCCACTTTCCATTGAAGCCAAATTTAAACGTGTGAATTTACGCTATTGTGTGCTCAAGTGGTTGAAGTATATTCCCCAGTTTTATCAATCAAAACCTCTTCCGAAAATGTACAAGCTTCTTCCAAATCATATAGATTTCTAGACATAGATGATGGTATTTATAATATGATTTTTTATACTATTCTAAAAATAATTTGAAATGAATATTAACATATTACTATTTTCTTTCTTAAGCATATTTATCATAGTAATTCAATATACTCTATGACACCGTCAATACAATACAATATTGATGATCTATGAAATATAAAATATACCTTAAAGTAAGAATATAATTTACATTAAAAATGAATTAGAATTGTAAAAATTTGAATATGTTTAAATATATGGATATTAATATCATTTTCTCTTTGTAATATAACATTATTAAGAGTTAAGCTAGGTTATGATATGTATGTTATAACTTATAATACATAGTAAAGACATTATTATATAACATTATTAAGAATGAGGTTGGGGCCTACAGCAAGCTTTGAAAGGAGGACTAAGGAAGATTTCTTTAAATTGTGATTCTTAGGAACTAACTAATGTATTAAAGGGTGAAATTCCACCTCTTCATAAATATAGGGACCAACTGATAAAACTAAAATTTTTTTCAGAGAAGAGAATGAGATGTTGAGATAAGATGGGTGGACAGAGATAACAATGAGCTTTGTTGACAATTTAGCAAAGGAAGGTTGCATTGAAGATAAGGCGATAAGGATCATTCCTATTGAACCGCTGCTGCTTTTCTTTTTTCTAGATGATTTAGTTAGTTACTTTTCAAACTACTCTTAACTTTTTCCTAAATTAACCCTACAATGTTTATCTATAATAACGAGCAAAACAAAAGAGGGAGAGTGATGATAAATGTATATAGTTGAGATAAATTGGTAATATCGTGTATAAATAACTAACTCAACTAACTTCCTTAATCTACTCAAATTAGGAAAAGTGATCATATATTTAGAAACGGATAGAGTATTTGTTGTTTTACGTTCATTCCCTAGTTATAAAAAAAATGGGAAAATTAATTTGAGGTCCCCCACAAGGGACTTAATACTAGAAAAGTCCCAAAAGTTGAAAAAATTAATGTAGGGTCCCAAGGGACAAGTTACTAGGCACACTTGACAACTCTTTGTGCAAACCTTGACAAGTTACTGGGCACATGTTAATTTTCTCAACTTTTGAGACTTTTCTAGTATTAAGTCCCTTGTGGGGACCTCAAATTAATTTTCCCAAAAAAACATTATTAAGAATATAAACAAAAAGTGTGAAATTATATAACAAAAACTGTACTTTTGAGTTACTTCCATCTTTCATGACACCTCTGATAGATTCATTCAATATCATCACTTCTCACTTCTCACATCTCACTTCTCACTTGGTTGACTTTGCTCAGCAATAGATACGATACGATGGAATCTGAGGGTAACCAGCACCAGCACCAGCACCAGCACCATGATTCGCATGGGGATGCAGGCGGTGCAGAGTCGTGGGTAGGGGCCGACGGGAAGGTGTACCATAGCCACGATGGGCTGGCGCCACATTCCCACGAACCCATCTACTCGCCTGGCTTCTTCAACCGCAGAGCCCCTCCTCTTCTCAGCAGAGACTTCAACGAACGGGCCTTCACTGTTGGTATTGGTGGCCCCGTCGGCACTGGGTCCGCATCTTATTTCTTCTTTTTCATTTCATTTTAAGCTTTCACGTAGCTGTAAATAGCGCCTTTAACCAATGTCCCCACAACCTAAATAAAAAAAAACAAATAATAAGTGCCACAAACAAAGAACAAAAGTTAACCACTTACTTTGATTCATTGTTGTAAAAGCCGGCCAGACTGGATGGCTAAAAAGCTTCAAGTCATAATTCAACAAGCTCGAACCGCTCAGACCGATGTTGGACTAACAGTGGAACTGATAACCATTAAGCAGAAATGTGAAGCGGTCGACGTCCAGTCCAGTTCTTACAACATTGCTTTAATTATACTCCCAAGTTCCTAAATATAAAAGTTAGTTGACTTTTTTTTTTGGAAAATACTAAAAAAGCAAAATGAATTACTTAATCATAACATATTTTGTATATTATTAGATTATATGTTAGCTTATAAGTCAAATAATTTAGTTTAGAACAAATATTTAGGAAAATCATTTTTTAATTACTTCATTTAGGTTTCTTAGGATTCTCCAAAAAGGTCAACTAACTCTTATAAATAGGATAAATAGGAACGGAGGGACTACGTAAATGGCTAGTAGTTAACATGTTACAACCAAGAGAGGGGAAATTTGAAATGTTGCAGACAAAAAGTTCCTACATTTTAAATAAATGCTGTTTCAGATGCTCTGCTCTTTATGCTTATTCCCTTGAAATGTATACTCATGGATTGCATGGTGAAGGAAAATTTTACACTTGAGGTGTCATCATGGAATTTTTGCTGTAGCTTCGCTGTTTTACTTCAGACAACGTTTGATTGATGCTGATGGGCTATGAATTATCTCTCCTTGCAGCAAAACAGCTTTGATGTTGGCCCTTTGTGAACTCTTAAGGGACAAGTACAGTCTTGCTGCGGTAAGTATATACTACTTGATATATTAGGCTCATACATTACTCAGCTTCACTTTCATGTTAATAAACCCAAAAAAATGTTTCACTCATGAGCCGCTGAATCATTTAATTTTAGAAACTGAACTAGAATCAAAGAGTCTCTATGGTTCTATTTGGCGAGATAAGATGGCAAAATTTGTTTCCTTTCAGGTCACAAATGATATTTTCACTAAAGAGGATGGTGAATTCTTGGTTAAACATAAAGCACTTCCGGAGGAAAGAATACGCGCTGTAGAAACCGGAGGATGCCCGCATGCTGCAATTCGGGAGGATATCAGCATTAATCTTGGACCATTGGAGGAATTATCCAACTTGTTCAAAGCTGATATACTTCTATGTGAATCTGGGGGAGGTAATTTGAGCTTAATTAGGATTTTTTTACTTGTTTACATTGTAGTTATGGAATTGTTTTCGAATTCGGTAAGATGTCAGACAAATATGAAGGGATATTTGTTCTTACATGTAATCCCGTGAGTTTTTGTTGCAGATAATCTAGCAGCCAATTTCAGCAGGGAGCTAGCTGACTATATCATTTACATTATAGATGTATCTGGTGGTGACAAAATTCCTCGGAAAGGTGGTCCTGGAATAACACAAGCTGACCTTCTTGTATGTGCTACATGTGTATATATTTGATTGTGGCGCTTCCAAAAGAGCGTTCATCATTAATTGAACTTGACTATTTCTTAAAAAAATTGAATTTGGAACCTATTGGATTTGGTTTTCAGGTGATAAACAAGACTGATCTTGCACCAGCAGTTGGGGCAGATTTGGATGTGATGAAGCGGGATGCTCTTCGGATGCGAGACGGGGGCCCTTTTGTCTTTGCACAGGTATGCTAAGAACATTGTTACTTTGATTTGATAGTGTGGTTGGGCCAATTGATGTATGTCTTGTAAATATAGTTATCAAGTAGGAGTACAATATTTTTATGAAATGTAAGTTCAAACAATAGTAAGGTTGTTATCATGTGATATAGAGGTTGTGAGTTCCAATTTTGGAATCAACCTCTTCATTTGAGGCAATAAGGTTATATACATCTATTGCTCCTTACATCTCAACTAGTGGGAGCCTTATGCTTTGGGTCACTAGATTGTTATTTGGATTTAGTAGTGTGGTTGGACCCATCTTCATATTCATTTAAGAACTGCATTTTTTATTTAGAGAACTTCAAGTTGAATGCTTCTGTGTGATTTTAACTTACCAATGAATCTTTAATGTACAAAAGTGGATTAGTGAAATTTCAATATCCATGGTGTGGAATGTGGATAGCTATTAGCCCTTATGGTTTATTGGTTTTAGCTCATAAACAGATTTTGAAGTTATTGATTACTTGGTTAAAACTGAAATGTTGAACACCACTAAATACAGTCCTTTCTTGTTCAAATTCACTACTCATCCAGTGTTGGGTATTTTCCTCTTCCTGATTTCAAAATCCTAGCCACATTGCTTTTTATCTCCCACTTTGTTTCTTCTTTTTTGTAATTTGTAACAAGAGAACAAGATACTGAAATTAATTTATGTACAGGTGAAGCATAAGGTTGGAGTAGAAGAAATTGCAAATCATGTATTGCAATCATGGGAAGCAGCTACTGGAAAGAAGCGCCATTGACATTTCATTTAGAAACTGTCATGTGTTCTGTCATTTCATGAATATTTCTGTAAACACCTTCAAAAACAAGTTTCTGTGCTTAACTGTTTATGTGCCCTTTCAGGATTTTGGCAGAAAAAGTAAAAAATAAAATCTTTTATTAGCCTAATCTTGAAGCCTTAATTAATGATAGTAGGATCCCTATTGTGGAGAAACCATTTCTTAAGAAGGGGAAAATTAGCAGTATGTACTTTTTTGGTTATTAGATTCATTTATGAGGATCTCATCACGATTTCCCTATTTTTAACTTTTCTTTTTAAAACAAGTGAAAAATGTTATAGATCTTCTTGACTATTTTATCGTATATGGTTCATTTGTTATGATATTTTTTGGTTATTAGATTCATTCTTTAGGATTTCACAACAATTTTCCTATTTTCAAACTTTTGGGGGAAAAAAAAGTGAAAAAAGTTATAGATCTTCCTGAGTAAAATAGCACCTGCCAACTAGGATAACTACTGATATAATTTGGATCACAAATCCTTTCATAAGCTTATGTGAGAAGCATTTTTAGGATCATTTTATTGGTCAATAAGATTCAGGGAATAAGTATGATGAGTCCCTCCTCTGAGACATAGCTCTATTTTGAGCGTCTGTATTATATGATAGCTTAATATAGAAGTATAGATGATTGCTTGCATTTTTTCTTTATGAAGATGCATTTGCAAGGTAACCCAGTCCGAAATCAATACACCACACACATGCTTTTATTTCAAGCGTTGCCATTCTGTCATTCCTTTAAATACTCATTTTTCTTACATAATCACTGTGACATGACATAGTGTATGGAGAAAATGTTTGTATATCCCAAAAGTGATGCATAAATTTATGTTTAATTGTGCATGTTTTCTAGAACACAATTTTTAAATTTTGATTGCTAACTTAATATAATCGTCAGTGCACAAACTATTCGTACAATCATCAATCGAATCTTTGTTCAATTCATATCCACAATGCCACTATCACATTTAACATTTAATTTACATCAAAAGGAATATCCATAACAAAAAGAAGAGGAAAAGAGAAAGGAGAAAGCATAACATAAATAAATAAGAGTTTACGTTTTAAAGAATGCTCTTCACAAAACCACTAACTTCCACCTGAATAAAAAAAAGTGCAGACAAAAAAAAAATTTGTGAAGCCAACTCACTTAGTTGAAAAGAAACTATAGACAAATGGACAGTAAAAAATATCAAGCCTTTATTAGTCAAACAAGTTGCTAAGTGCATTTTTCTTGGCACATGCTACTGGTAACAACTCATTTTGGTTCTGCAAATGAGGAATGTCTTGATCAGAACGCACAGTTGACTCTGTACGTGGAATCACCCTTTGCTTTTTTATGTACTCCATTTTGTCTTGTAAGAGGTAAATCAAAGCAATACAAGAGACTTGTGCTGTGAAGAGGATAGTCCAAAGCGTTGTGCTTTTCAAGGTTCTCTTATGGTAGGCTTTGAGACCTGTGTAGATGTTGATGATCCCCACAAAAGAGATTATTGTCCCTAATATCCAGTGAACAAAGTACCAATAAGTCCTCTCTTTCTTTTGCCTGCAACAATAGAGGGGTTATGGTGATTCAAATATATATAGTTATGAGGGAAACTTAGAAGGTGAATATCACACTGATGAATCAACCTGTGAGGCCTGAAAAATCCAATCAAACCTTGAGCTAATATAGCACCATAAAGGGCAAGACCTGTTCTTTGATGGTTGTTATCAAATGAATTCTCAAAGTTTTTCAAGGACATGACAGCTCCAACTGTAGCAAGAAGCACTGAGAGCATCTGTTAAAATTTATATGAAATGTTAGGCTCTGTGCAGTGAAGAATACACATGACTTGTAAAATCGATTTAATCAATCAATGTTGATTTTAATCAGCTATTTGTAACTACAAAATCAGAAACTATGAGTGAAAGAAAATTTAAGTTATGATATCACAGTTGAGGTGTAAGTGGATATGAGTTCTTTAAAAAAAGCCATGGGGGCGGCTCATCACTAACTAAAGTTAAAGTTGGGTAATGATTATGGTATAAAACAAAGATCACAACTTCCATGATGGCAACCTGCAACTTTCAAGAAGGATCTTTAATTTCCACCAAATTAATTCAATTACCACTGCAGTTTCACTTAAGTTAATATTTATCAGTAAAAAAACAGCAATTTCAACATGAACTACCAGGGAGTCATCATCAAAAAGGAAAAAAAAAAAGAACATATAGGAAGAAATTTAAAACCTGAAATGCAACATGTAGATAAAAGAGGACTCTACTCCTTGTTGATCCATTTCCATCTTTACTAGACATTCTGATAGTAAGTATTCCTAAAGGCATTGATAATCCCATTGAAGCCCACAGTAACAATCCATGAAGTGCTATGTCAGATGTCTTCTGAGAATTGATCTGCTAAAATAACTTACAGTGTCAGCATTAGAAAGACTGTTATATTTCTACAAGGGGAAATCACAGTTTATTTAAGAAGATACTAGTGTTGGATTTTCGGTTATACACACTCTCATATATAGAAGAAGGGAGAAGGAAAAGGTAGAAGAGAAAGATAGATATGGAGAAGTCATTGTTCAGTTGGTTTACCTTATTGGTTTTGTGATTTGAGCTCTTGTGACTGCCAGACTGACTCACCTTCTTAAGGAATGCACACTCAGTGAAAGGAAGAGCAAACACATAACATGAAAGGATAAATATGATGCAGACTAGCCTCCAAGAAGTATGCATCATTCTTCAAATGCCTCACAACAATAAGAATAGATGCAGTAGCCCACCTAATAATCACAGTACTCCACTTCTTTGTGTTTTGCTTCAAGTTAAAGATGCTTTATATATGATTGTTCATGAGATGGTGTAGAGAGAGAACTTTTGAAGTGTGGTGAAGACACTACTACTGCATGCACTTTTTGTACAGAGAAGCTAAAAGGACGATAAGTATTTGAATACTAAAAAGTTGCTACAAAACCCACAAACACGTCCAATATGGGGTAGTTGAATAAGTGTATGTATTGATGATAGTTTAGAAGAAAGAGAAAAGTGAAGGAGGAGTAAGATCTCATTTTCAAATGTGGGGTTTGTCAGTTTGTTGACATATGCATACTCTGTCAAAGTGTCGAGGACTTATTGAATTATACACAAAACAAAGGGTCAAAATTCAATGGATGCATAATGCGCTTGATTTGAGGTTGACAGTTTTTTAAGGTAAAGGAGGATAATATTCATAGACAAAGGTCAAACCCAACTATCACCACTCTATCTACGCTAATTATTTATTACTTTTGTTCCTAGCTATTTTTTATTTGCAGAGGTCATATAGTTACTACTTGTTACTTATATCCGTGGTTCATATTTTTGCAATAGCTATTGTTAGTCCTTGTTCAGTTGTTCTCACAGTAGAATCATGATCACAAAATCCTGTACAAATCATGGAATTCCCCTTGAGCATAGTTTACTACGAACATATTTCAACTACACCAATTCAAATTGAGTCTAATAGAAAGTGTTTAATACCTGGTAATGTGACAAACTAATATTCGAATTCTTGTTAAGAGTTAGCCACATTTAGTGTTTGACAGTGCATCAAATATAATGCCTCCAATAAGAAGATGCATGTGCCTATAAGAAAAAACTTATTTTGGCTATGATATATTTGATTTAAATTTTAATTCAGTTCACTATATTTACATATATAAATGAATAAACATGATAGGGTGATCCGCGTGAAGCATGTTAGTTGCTGACCGTTGCATGAATACGATAGAGTGAAAGGCACCAACAAAACTTTCAATTCCATTTTTTTGGGGAAAGTTTTAGTAAAAAGGGCATGTGATAAAAAAGAGGAGAGAATGAAAATGAAACGAGTGTAATTGGAAGATAGTTAGGAACAATGATAAGAATGAGAATTGTACTACCTCCGGTCCTATAAATATAGGATCCAATTGACTTTTTTTTTTGGAGAAATTAAGGTTGCGAAATAGGTTATTAAATGATAACATATTTGATATATTTTTAGATTATCCATTAGTTTATATGTAAAATAAACTAGTTTAAGGGAAAAAATTAGGTAAATCAATTTATAATAACTTATTTTGCTTTTTTAAGGATTTTTCAGAAAAAATCAATTAAGTCTTATATTTAGGACCCGAGGGAGTATTACAGTAGTTGATTTGCAACTATAGACCTAGCGGCCAGTGGGTCTTGGTGGCGCCAAATTTCAAAGTGCGGCCGGCAACGCAATCATATTGTTGCCAATCTCTTAAATAAAGCATTGGAACTTTATAGGTTATACTCACCAACTAAGGGCTTAAATCATCAATATATCTTTATAAAACCCAAATGAATACCATTCTGCACTCACTGTTTTTATACATTTGCTCTTTCTTTAATGGAAACAAGAGTTATACCATATCCAGGTCATTTAGAAAACAAAGGCATGCATGTGAAAGCTTGATTTCATCTGTGACTATTAGCCTCAACACAGTAGAGCAGCATTTCATCATATTCCTTTCAAATCTTTACTAACACAAACCAAATATCATAAAATCAGGCTCTCGCATCCTTCAACACAGAATCAAGCAGCTATGAAAGTAGATTTTGGTGAATCCCAGGACCCATTTATTTCAATAAAACTTTATACCGTAATCCAGAGTAAGGAATTTAAGTTATTGTATGACCACAAGATTGCCAAAAATATAATCGTGTTCCTTTCCACTCAATTGTGAATCCAATAAAAGGTTTAAAATATAATTCAATGACAGCGTATTATAATTCTCAACAAAATGAAGCAAGGACAAAAGGGGGATTTTTCTATCAAAAAAGACTCTATGTCTTCTCACACAGCTCTTCCACCGACACATTACATAAACAAGTTGGGCCTTGATGCCTTGAATGTGGTCTTCAACTTTCTTGAGGGTGGCCTGACTTTCCTGTAAACTAGTGGGAACTTGATTTTAGAGTTGTGGAACTGTTTGCTGCTCTCCCTTTTGCAAAGCTTTACAGGAATTGTGGCAGTCTTAATAATTTGAATGCAGGGGAACCGGACCCTGTGGCGGGAAGCCATCTCAGTGTACATCTGCTCGACTGCACCATTTAGAGTGGTATCACGGTATTCCTTGTACATGTTGTGGTAGCCAGTCCTGCTCTGATACCGCAGCCAAATGCCATAGTTATTTATCTTTGTTGGGTTCTTCTCAAAGATCTGCAACCACCAGAAACTAAATGAACATAAATAATCAAACTTTCATTGTGAAATAGAGATGCACAAACTTAGGCATTCATCCTAGAAACATACAACCCATAATATAAGCCTCAATAAAAGTAACATTTTAAAAGATCTCCAAAAAATTATAACTAAGAATAAACTTCAAATTCGAAGTCAAATGAAGAGGAAAAGAGTTCACTCCTAAACACAGGTCAGTCAGATGCAAGGGTTAACAGCATCAGCTTTTTTTACTAGACCATGGCAAGCATGCATACTTCAAATCGATAAATGCCAGAAAGCAGTTCATAACAATAAAAAAGCCTCCCTTTTTCATACCCATCTACCAGAAATATAAGCCTATTAACCCAAAAAAATGTTTGTGAAACATACAGGCAAAATAACACACTTCAACATGTCATGCACAATTTGATCATCATACAAAGTCACGTTCACAGACCTCATCATAAAAAACTTAAGCAGTATATTCCTCAGTCACCATTATACTAAAGGTTCATAGTACAATGGCAAATGTGAGACATACCAAAAATTCTAAATTCTAAAGACAACTTTTCAAGCAATGAATCCATTCAAAAGACAACATTTTTTTTTTAATTGAAGGAGGTGTGAGTGCCTCATACCTCGTTGATTGCAAGGACTTGACCGTTACTCTTCTTGACCTTCTTCAATTTCCTAAGAAAATACCTAATTCAAACAAGAGTAAGAGTAGTATAAAATCAGCATATAGTTGAGTTGGTTCAACATTGTCTCAATTCAACAGCAACAGATCATTAAAGAAAAGGCATTACCAGAATTTGGACTTGGCGCAAACCTCGTTAGTGGCCCACAATTTCATGCGGTATATCTTGGGATGTTCCTCTGATTCCGTAGGTAGGGCCCTCCCTACCACCTGATACTGATGGAACTGCAAAAACAAACAAACTAAGTATTTTAGAATTCACAAATAAACGACACTGAGCTGCAACATTGAATGAAATCATGAGCTTACCTTGAAAGAAACCATTTTGTGATTGTGAGACAAGAAGAAGAGCCACCCTCTGTGAAGTCGCGCCCAACAGAAAAACCCTAGAAGAAAACTAGTTGGATCATTCTTCAAAGCCCGTTTTATTTTTTTTTATCAGAATAATAAGCCCATTTTAATTGGTTATCTACCTTTTTTTGTTTATTGATTATTGACATGGATAGAATTATTTATTTTAAGTTTTAACTAAGAAAGGTTGGTCCAGTTAGTAAAGGGGTTTGACTCATAACTATGTGATTGTGAGTTTGAATTCGCCGATGTGATGACCTTGTTGGTGGGCGGTATATAAGTGCCTCTATATGCGCTCAAAGAGTCCGGAGGTCTACCATGGGCCTGGTGAGCCCTAGGACCCAACTCACCTAAACTTTTTCCCATATAAAAAGAATTATTTATTTTAGTTGTCATTTTTTGTGAGTTAAATAATTAATGTGTATCAATTTTGAAAATTATTATAAACTTTTTCAATATTTTATACTCCCTCCGTTCCTAAATATAGGACCTAGATGACTTTTTTAAAAATCCTAAAATAAGCAAAAAATAAGTTAATTATAAATTGATTTACCTAATTTTTTCTCTTAAACTAGTTTATTTTACCTATAAGCTAATGGATAATCTAAAAAGATATCAAATATGTCATCATTTAATAACCTATTTCGCAACCTTAATCTTTCCAAAAAAAAGTTATCTAGGTCTTATATTTAGGAACGGAGGGAGTATATGATTTGCCCATATTTATATCATAAATTATGGTTTGGCAACAAAATTGGAAATTAAATAGTTTTGGAATTTGTATTTGTATTATATAAACACATGTTTTTTCCCTACAGTATGAGTAAACTCATCCAATAATAGAAAGCCTTGGATCTCTATCCATCACACAATAGAAGGTCTACCTGAAATTAAGCCCTTATATTTGACTTATTGATGATCTTCTATCACACACTTATGTTTTATACTAAGCATATGCCTTTTGGAGTCCTTATCCAATCAAGGCCTCTACTAAAATGCTTCATACTAGGGAGAACTTATTAAATCTGGACTTTGATATTTAATTTGCATGGTAATTATTCTTGGGTAGATCTAGTTCAAATATAAATCCAAAACTTTATGATATACCACTACCTCATGTCTTCTATGTCAGAGTAAATCTGAGACTGAGAGTTGATTTTATTTCTAAATGTGAAACATGTTTATAAGTTATAGCCATGCATTTCCAAAACAGCAAGAAGTGTCAATTAATTTATTGTGTTATCATGTTATGTACAACACTCACAGGCGCCCTTTTCTTCATAGACATATAACTAACAAGTGTTCAGACTCAATGAAGTTAAACTCATGTAAAAAATTTGAAAAACCCCAACATCATTCAAGGGCTTTGAAAGGTTCAATTTACCGGCCCATCATAAGGTCTGGCCCAAAAAAGAATGGCCCAGTATAAGAGAGCGAACGTTGAAAAAATAATAAAAACAGTGGGCCGTGGAAGAAATAATGTTAACCTGAGGGACCGTTCAGCAAATACGTAATCTTCACACAACACAAAACCCTAGCTCGTTATCTCCCTTCTTTTATATAGTGAAAGCAGCCACAGCCTCCTTTTTCACTTCGCCCAATTTCCCCAACCACCAGAAGAAACAGCGACTCCTCTCAACAATCATGGTACAAATCGAATCGAAACTCTTTTTCTATTTAACATTCTCTCTTTTTTTACGTTCAAGTTACGAACTTTGTATTTTGACATTTCTGAGGAATCTATGGATAAAAGTTTACGACTTTATCAATGAATTTCTTTTTTTTATGTTGTTGCTATGTTGTGATTATGAAAGTTGATAGATTTCATCTGGGTTTTTAAATAGCTAGACCAAAGCTGAAGTCTTGAGATTTGATCATGTTATGTCATAGTTTTGAGAAAAACAAGGTAGGCGTAGGTGGGGTTAGGTCTAATTTGATGTGTGTTGTTTTGTAGTCGTCGAGGAAAAAGGTTAGAGAGCCAAAGGAGGATAATGTCACTCTTGGCCCAGCTGTGAGAGAGGGTGAACATGTTTTTGGTGTTGCCCACATTTATGCTTCATTCAATGACACCTTCATTGTGAGTATATTCACAATATTTTACTTTGTTGATTGTGTTGCTTAAGTGAGGTTGTGATTGATGTGTTTTGGGAAAAATTTTGCAGCATGTGACTGATTTGTCTGGGAGGGAAACCCTTGTCCGCATCACTGGTAAGCTTGTTTCTCATTCATTCATATGATGTGATCCACCCATTATTATCGTTCGATTGAATTTGTTTAAATGTCCGGTTTTTATACCAACTAAAATTCAGATAGGTGGCTTGTAGTTTGAGAATATACATGTGTAGTCTTTCCATAATTGTTCTATCTGTCAACTCACATTTAATTAAAGGGTTTGGCATTTGGTTGCCCATTATTCGTCTGTAAATCTATCATTAGAGTTCAGTTTTTTTTCATCTGGTGTAGTTCTGTTTTCACTTTCCTATGATAATTGTCAGTATTTTCTCTTGTGATTGATTTCGTATTTTAGGTGGAATGAAGGTCAAAGCTGACAGAGATGAGTCTTCCCCATATGCTGCTATGCTTGCCGCACAGGATGTGACAACTAGATGCAAGGTTTGGAACTTCTGGATTACTTTAGTAATTTCTATTGGTCACAATGTAGGATTATGAAAATGTTGCTTTTGCTTGGTTATGGGGTTTGAATGTCATTTTGATGGCGTGTTCTATAACCAGTGTAATTAATTAATGTTAGATGTTACATGATTCAAGGGACAATTGCACATAGGTTTCAAATAAGAGATTTAATTTTAGATAGGTCCATTGACAACTTGTGCACTTTTTAACGAAGGTCATTGCAGTTGTTAATAGTAATCAGTAACACTCCTTGTAAAATTAATCTTTTGCTTGGTACTATTATGCAATTTTCCCTTAATTGAATCCATGTTGCTAATAATTGAGTTTGTGGGCAATCATTCTATTAGAATGTTGAAATTTGTTGACTGATTTGATACACTCTGGGGCAGGAACTTGGCATTACTGCTCTTCACATCAAGCTCCGGGCCACTGGTGGAAACAAGACAAAAACACCTGGTCCTGGTGCTCAGTCTGCTCTCCGTGCCCTTGCTCGTTCTGGAATGAAAATCGGTCGTATAGGTAAAGAATGGCATATGATGGAATGAGATCTGACTTTTAAGCTGTAAAATTGTAATGTGGCTGTAACTAATTCCGTGATGTTCATTTTTCAGAGGACGTGACTCCAATTCCATCTGATAGCACTCGCAGAAAGGGTGGTAGAAGAGGTAGAAGGCTTTAAAGGGTGTTATGCTGTATGCCGCAGTCTGTGTTCCTCGTGGCTATATCGTTTTCTCATGTTTTTAGACAGTATCGTATCTTGATGAGGTTTAGCTAAAGTTGTACTTTGATTTTGGAACTAGATTGGATTTCTCAACTGTTATCTTGTCCAAGGATTTTGCTCGAGTCAATTCAAATGTTACAGTTTCATACTCTGCCTATTTATGCGTATTGCTTCTTTGATAGGGTGGTTCTACCTGTTTTTGAAGTTGACTTGTGGACTATCGTATTTAATGTTATTTTAGTTTAATGGGTGCCTCGTCTCTAGCTTTATGTGCAGAACTCACTAGCATCTCATCAGATGTAGGAAGCATTCCATGTTAGTTAATTGGTGCCACATCAAAATGGTTAATATTCAATATGGTCATTGGGTTTACCAAGTTCATTCATCCATCAATTTTATTATTATTCCCACATTTGTAGCCACTTCTGAAACTGTCATTTTAAAAGTTCTCCTCTAAATATTGGTTTAAAGTGAAAATTTGTCAGTGAATTCACCAAGGCAATCCGTATGGTGTCATGGTTTCTTCAGCTTTCAACAATACAGTAGTTTGTACCAGTGTTTCATCCTAGGATTGATTCAAAATGGCCAAGGCACTCAACTTCCGACTTAACGAATATTCCAGTAGCGCAGTGTTTAAATTGTACGTGTCGAATACTTATTGGCAATCAAGACGAAAGAGGTTGTTAAAATCTGTACATATCGAAAAGATTGAATTCTCAATATACGGCCTTGTTTGGTACAATTTCTTAAAGTATCCTGACCAGAGCTTAAATAAATGATTTGTATTTTATAACATGTCAGCCTGTATGCATATTCTGAAGTTAGCCTGCATCATAAACTTTCAGCTAACCTACTAGCATTGGTCAAAAAAAAAAAAAAAAAGCTAACCTACTAGCGAACAAACATTTGAATAAACCTGAATGTTTGTTTAAAATGCGAAATCAACTTTCATTGATGAACAACGAACTAGTGACATTATATAAGCTTCATAAGCACAGAACTATAGTATATAAAGGCCAGTCCATTTCATAGACTAAAGACCACGCAGACGTACAACAAATTGGCGTGACTTCACCATGGCTCCCAACTCTCAAAGCCAACAAGGGCCGACAAGACATAATACATTACCGAGCTTCTTAATTTAACTAAACCAAAGCCCATCCATCATACCAATACCCCAAGTAAGCCGAGAAATACAAGACCAATCTTTACCAAACCCAACCCGATTTTTGTGGAACCAGAAAACCAGACCCTGACATCATCAATAACAGGCCCACAAAGGGAACTCATATCATCACTTCTGGTATTGTAATAAACACTATAGAAGGCAATTCTGGTCCTCTCAGCCTTGGCAGTGAAATTGACACTTGCATCTTGAAAAGTAGAGTTTGAATTTGGAGTGTAATGAATGTTTTGAGATTGATCCCCAGCAAATGCCATAACAGCAAGAGGCTGCTTGCACTTATCATCTGCATGACCCAACAGAAAGCTCAGCCTGTAATCTTTGTTTGGTGCTGTCTCCACCATTTGAGATATTATGCCTTCCTTTCCTGACACTAGTTCAACGGCTCTCCTCCCCTGTGGGACTGCATAGTTATCCGAATCGATGTACCGGATGGCCCGGTTTGACTCCACTATCCAACCTGGTAATGAAGATGTATCTTCATCAAGGTTTGTGGGAAGCAATACTCCTAGTGATGTGTTCCTGAACATCCATGGACCTTCTTCAAAGTCCCCATTGGTTACTGCATTATCTGCACAATGGGCAAAAAAGGAACTTTGATAAAGTCTACTCATCTATAAAGTAGCTAAGAATGAATGATTGAAAACACTATCATTTCATGGTCACAAAAATAAAACTATCATTTCCTTTTCTTAGAATCCAATGTTTCATCCATTAATTTCTAGTCTTCTAGACCCCTAATAATTTCTATTCAATTACAGTAAATGGCAATTAAAGACACCAACAACCACTCCATTTGAAGAAAGCAAGGTACAGTACTACAATTATATTATAATGCTACCTAATTCTATGAATTAAGCATCCTATTCCCATGTTAGCTTGCATAAAATGTTGACATTGTACTCCTAATCCTATCCTATGTATTCTTAATATCAGATCAAGTTGACTTATTTATGGAGACTAAGGCTAACGAAATTAGTTACCATCCAGTACTATTCTTTTTGTACACTATCAAGTAATAATGGCTATAATTTTTTCAGAAAATTAAATTATTTATAAACACACACACACACAAACATGTATATGTATAATCTACTTGTTACAAATATCTTTCAGTTAAGTAGTTTATTAGCCTTCATTAACTCCCAAGAATAAGAAAAAAAAAAATAAAGAAAGAGTACAAAATTTATGAGGAAAGCATGGGGTTTACCTTTGGGCTTATCAGGAGTGAAAAGCTTCTTAATAGCGATGTTATCAATGATGGGCCCACACGTGGGGTCATCCTCCATGCCAGGATTCTTAAAAGCCAAACTAACCTTATCCTCTTCGGCGCTGAAGGCCCACGCATAGGGGTCCCACCCTTGGACATTATACAGTGTCTGCAGGTCTATGGTTTGTGATGCTGGTGCCACGGACACGTTCAACGATTCCAGCTGAGCGCACGTGCGAGCCGCACTGAATGTCACAGAGTATATGGATCCCTTCTCCACCGTTAGATCTTGCTTGATCTCAGCGTCGTTACCAAGTCTCGCTGCGTGTCTACCTTGTGGTACGATGAGGATCATCCCACCCTGTTTTTGCCCTGACCGTACAAGTTCCACTGTGCCCGTTGATGTCCAGATTGGTATCTCTGTGGGTCCCTCCACCATTGCCTCGCTTGGAAAGCCATTCGATGGTGATGTCTCGAAATCACCGTTTGGCACTAAACCTGCGATTTTTTTTTAATTTATTAGAATCACTCCCACCGTTCCTGAATATAAGATCATTTTAACTAATTTGAAGAGATTAAGGAAGACATATAAATTACATGATCACCGTTGGATGGTGATCTTCCCAAACATTATAATCATACAATTAACATAAACTTCTTGTTATCATTCTTCAAATGTGTCAATTTCCATAATTACATTCAGTGCAAAAAATTCCATAATTACATATTCATGTGAAGGGATTTCCCCCAAAGTACTCCAATGAGTGAGTTTGATCACTAGACATATATGTTGTGTTAAAGTTGCAACAAAATGTACTAGGTTGCAAGCAAACATTGTAAAAGACAGAAATAATAAGCAATGATGTAATCCACAAGGTTGATCCTGATGATAAAAAATCAACTTATAATCTATGACTATAAGATCCTGAGTTCAAAACCGTCAAGTTTATACTAATTATATGAAACCCGTTGATTGCTCAAGTGGAATCATCAAGTGGGGCATGATATCATAGGTGTTTGACTTATCAACGTAAAAAGGTGTCAACTATGTCTCCATATATACACGTGTCTCCTTCTCATTAGTCTAGTGTACTACCACATGTTTATTTTTAAGTTAGTAGTGGTGTACAATGTGAATTTTTTTTTTAATCAGAAATGTACAATGTGAACATGAATGAAACAAGTGAATGAGACTGAAAAAGCAAGTGGAATCTAACGGTGTATAAACAGACCCAAATAGAAATGACATTATTCACATAGGAGATAAGTATGCTAAAGCAATTAAAAGCAATGCCTTGGAGCTCAAGTTCATTTCAGGAGAATCTAGCCAATGATTAAGCTCTGCTTTGTCGAATTAGATATGTAATCAAATTTAAATTAAAGAAGGGAAAAAGATTTTGGCATCTATATCTATAATTATATAATTTAAGGGACACCAAATTTCGATGGCATCATCATAATGGCAAGATATATACTATACTTTCAGATGAAGAAATCTAAAACAGAACCTTTGAGCTTAAAATATCTCCAATGATTACATTATGATATTCAGCAATAATCTTTCCTTTTCTCCTTTATTCAAAGAGAGATATTTCGCCATTGTTATTTTGCAAAAATATATGTTATTTAATTTTTGGCGTTCATAAATCATTTTCAAAGGGTGTGGTGTGATATTTGGATAAGCTTATCTGAGCATGGGCCTCAAGTGTGAGAGAAAGCCCATGCTGGAATGAAAAGAACAAAAAGAAGTTAGCTGTTGCATGTTGGTCTCTCCCCTACGTTTATGGTTTCCTCCAATTCCCATCCCATAAAACGACAATAATTGGGGGCTGTGTTTGGTGGTCCAAATTTCAACATGGAACCAGAAACCGCGTTGAGGAAGTGGGTCCCAAACGATAAGACAACACGATACATCACCGCCGTTTTGTAGCTGGCGTGGCTTTGCCCACTTTACTGAAAGGCCCCTTCTTTTTTCGTCAAAAGAGGTGACAAAAGGGGCATGATATTTGGCGGGAAGCTTTATGTTAATAAGGTCATTTCGCATCCCTAGGAGAAGAGTAAAGTTTCCATGCCTTGGACCCACATGCTTTTTTCTCCCCAATGCTAAGGGTAGTCTAGTCCTAATGTTTTCTATTTCCTATATTAATAAAACAACAGCCCACTAATTATAAAAAAAAATTATAAAAAAAAACAACAGCCCACTCCTCTGTATGTTACAGCTTTTTTTGTGTAAACAAGTTTTTACATTTGTCTCCACAATTATTCGACCAATATATATATATAAAAAATCTAGTCTACATTATTTTGGGGAGAAATAAGTCTACATTTTTTTTAGTTTAGAGAAAGTATGCGTTGACAACATATGGTTATAAACTAGATTAATCCGGACACCCTCAATATTAACAATGCAAGGTCATAAGTGAGAGTGTACATTTTATTCTACATGTGAAACATGTTAGAAGTCTGGGGGAAAAAGGAAACATGTTAGAAGAATGTGGTGAATTGGAGAAGAAAAATGTTAGTAGTTACTAGTTACTATAAAACGGCGGGAAATGTGAAAATGAAGTGAAATTGCTAGCCTAGTGAGGGTGAGAATAAGAGAGAAAACCATGAGAATGTGGGGGCAAGTGGGGTTGAATTTGATGTCTTGATGACAACATTGATTTTTTTTTTTAACACATTTTTCGGACCAAACACAACAGCAAAACCAACTAACGTGGTTGGCAAGCTGAAGTGCGAATGTCCTACTTATATACTCACACACACATTCTTGGTCGTTGTGGGACTAAGAGATCCCACAGGACCCCAGTACTGTTGACAAGCTAGTCGCTCAAATAAATTGGCTTACCATTCAGCCCTCAAGATCCCTATGAATTTTCCAGTCAGTGTTATAACTAGTAAGACTCAGAACTTTCGTTCATGAACTAAGCACAAGCATTGGTCAAAAAAAAAAAAAAGAACTTAGCACAAGCCTAAAACAGAAGATGACGTATTCCTCATACCAAGTAACCAAGAACACCAGAGAGCTCAGTAAAACCAGCCCCATTGGTTATTAATGGAAGTAAAATCACCTGGAACTACATTGCTCAGAGTAAACCCCACACACACAGAAATGTTTTACTTTACCATCAACCCACTGTCAAAATACTATAAATGGTGTTCGTACATCCTGCTAGAGTGCGGTACCACAGAATAAAAGAAATTAAACCCCACAAAAATTTCAGAGATAGTGAGAACATTGAAGCACATGACAAGTATCATATGGGAGAAGAAAAACAGGCACTTTAATCAGATCTCAGCAATGACAAAGGGGGAAAATATTCACCACAAAAAATAGCATAACGAACCATGCACACTTTGAAAGCAGAGAGATTGAAGAATAAGAAGAAGAGGACATTGTTACCATCATCTGCAGTAACTCTCAAAGCCAAATGAGGCAGGAAAATCATGAAAATGGACACCCACTTCATCATCATGGAGCTCCCAGCCATCACCCACCAACTACTCTCTCTCTATCTCAATATGTTTGGTGTTCTTAGTTTAAAGGAAAACTCTGTATTTGAGGAATATAAACAGGAGGAGGAAGGCAGAGAGAGGTGTCCTTTTATGCAAGATCGAGATTGCGGTACCCTTGTCCTTTTGATGTTTATTTTAAGTTATTTATTAATAACCATTTATATTCTACATGCAAGCAAGTAAACTTTATTTAAATATCTTAGCCCTACCTAGGCTAGATATGCTTTTTTTATTAATTTGTTCTTATTATTATGATTTTGCTTTTCCGTTTTCTCAGACTGCTGGTCTCAAGACGGGCCCTCCATACCACCGATTTTACGGCACTCGACAGTGTTCACAATGCACCTCAGACCTCACTCACTCAACCTATTATTATTAATAATAATTAATTATTCCTTCTTCAGTAATAGCCTTGGGGCGAGGGCACCACTATTATTTATAAAAATAAACATAAAAAATCTGAACGACACTTTTTTTTATTGAAATAACAACATAACATAAAATAAAACATTGAGAAGGGAGATGTTTAGTTGCAATGGCCCTAAAGGTCATGTTCATCCAGTTTTCTCTGTTCAAAGGTATTGTCAATTTTCCCCCCTTAAGAAGGTACAAGTGCAAGTTGTTTTCTTGTGCAAAGCCCGGGGCACATTTTAATTTGACAGTCATAACTCAGAAATATAGTAATTTTTTTTTGCCCAAAAAATAAAGTAAATTTGCCGGTTTAAAATACTAACTCTTAACATATTTTAACAGTATCATTACCCATTTTTGTCAACTCTGACATTGCTTATTCGGATGGGTGATGTGACGGAAAAATACATTAAACATCAAACGAATAATGCAAGGGCCACTCACAACCACTCTATTTAAGGATGGAAAACTTCATTATAGGTTAGTGATTTTTCTTGAGTTTGACGATTTATTGAGTAATACTCCCTCCGGTCCTAAATATAGGACCTAGATAGAGACTTCATTTTGGTCCTAAATATAACACCTAATTACATTTTTGTCACCTTTTTCCTAAATTATCATTCTTCTTCTTCAACTCCTTAATACTGTATGTTACACTGATACGAAAAAGGAAATCAACCTCATTGGTTGACGGCTTCATGCGAAATCACGTGCATTCGAATTCGAAACCCCTTGCGGCCATAATTACCACTAGTGTTCAGTTTCCCTTTTATATTAGAGTAACCCAGAAACAAACTGTGGTGAAGACTGCTGCTAGAGTGGTCAAAGGTTTATACAGGAATGCATGGGTAGGGCCAGTTTGCATCCTTAGTCTTTCATTTTAATTGATAAATTAAAAAAAACACGCCTTTGACCCTGACTGGAATCGAACATGCAACTCCTAACACATGAGAAAATCTAAGCGTGCATCCACGACCACTCCGACAGACGTTAATAATGAAATTGTCTTACTCTAATTAAGGAGGGGTATTATTGGAAAGACATCTAAAATTAAGTCTTCCTTAATCTCCCCAAAAAAAGTCATATAGGTCCTATATTTAGGACCAGAGGGAGTATACTATAATCTGCATATTATTTCCATTTAGCATTTTCTGAACTAAAACTTATGAGGATAGATTTGTCAAAAAAGAATGGGCTCACAAGAAGTGAGATGGGTTCCATAGGTTATACATGAGAACCCAATTCACCCCTTTTTGATGGAAACAGAAGTGGAAGAGAGTTCTATCTAACCAAACCAACTAATTGGATTTTCCACTTTCACTTCCACTTCCCTACCCTCAGTTCCAATGAACCAACTGACCCCTTAAATTTACAATTGGTTCAATGGTGGTTATTAGATTATTCTATTTAACGAATAGGTACGGTTTTTAACTCTCATCAAACTCCTTTAGAGCTATTAAGTGTTTTTTTTTACAGCTTGAAGTACCCACGAAAAGTTTGAGTTGTGTTTGTGTTCAGCTCTTTTTTTCTAATCACGATTTTATAAGTTGGGTCAAATTTTCTTAACATGCCTACTTTATAAGTAACCTCACTTATAAAAAGCTAATCCAAACATATGAGCTATGCCTAGTGGTCACATCCACTCACCCCATAATACATATTACCCCCGGTCCTAAATATAAAATCTAGTTGACTTTTTTTTATAAATTAAGGTTGCGAAATAGGTTATTAAATTATGACATATTTGATATATTTTTAGATTATCCATTAGTTTATAGGTAAAATAAACTAGTCTAAGGGAAAAAATTAGGTAAATCAATTTATAATTAACTTATTTAGCTTTTTTAGTATTTTCCAAAAAAGTTAACTAGCTCTTATATTTAGGATCGGAGGGATATCATTCTACTCTCTACTTAACTCACTTTGTCTAATTTTCAAATATTAAGAAAAGTTAATTAACCATTAAATATGCGACAGGTTGATAAAATTTTCCAATGTCAACCTTATTAAAATTATTCTACCAATCGGCGTGGTCTGAAATTAATGATGAGGTTTGTAATATGGTTTGTGAATTTTTTGATGGTACATCTGATTTATCTGCCTTAAATGAGACTAATGTAGTGCTAATCCCCAAAATGGAAAAGCCTGAGCATGTTTCTCACTTTAGACCAATTGGGCTTTGCAACTTTTCATATAAAATAATTTCAAAAATTTTAGCCCTAAGAATGAAACCAATCTTGGATGTATGTATTTCACAGAATCAGAGTGCCTTCCTACAAGGTAGACTAATTCACGATAACATTTTCATTAGCCACGAAATCTACCATTATCTTAGACGTAAAAAAAGAGGACCAAAATATGAATTTGCTCTTAAAATGGATATGAGTAAGGCTTATGACAGGGTAGAATGGGACTTTCTTAAATTGTGTCTTCTCAAATTTGGATTTTGCATGGATTGGGTACTGTTAATTATGAAATGTATAGAATCTGTGCAGTTGAATTTGTGTGTTTCAGGAGACAAGATTGACTCTATCATACCGGGTCGTGGTCTCAGGCAGGGTGACCCCCTCTCTCCGTATTTATTTATCCTGATGGCAAAAGTCCTCTCCACAATGATCCATAAGAGCATTGCCCGGGGTAATATACAAGGAATCAGACTTGTCAAAGATTGCCCAGAATTGTCTCACAACTTCTTTGCAGATGATGCTCTCTTTTTCATGAATGCCAGCAGACAAAATTGTATTAACCTTGCGGAGATACTTAAGCTGTATTGTGAAGCATCCGGTCAAGAACCAAACCTTGAGAAATCCACCATTGTCTTCTCAGCAAACACTCCTCATGCTGCCAGATTAGTGGTTAACCAAATTCTTAAGATTCCGGAAGCTGCTGATCAAGGGAAATACCTGGGAATTCCTAGTATTTGGGGGAAAACAAGGCACCAAGCTCTTGCTTACATCAGGGAAAGAGTTGCTTCAAAAATCCAAGGGTGGACTCAGAAATCACTGTCTTACGCTGGTAGGGAAGTTATGATCAAAACTGTTGTTAATGCCATTCCTATGTATCCCATGAACTGTTTCAAATTTCCTATCAAGACTTGCAAGGAATTGAATAGGATGGTTTCCAACTTCTGGTGGGATAGTACAGTTGAAGGAGGAGGGACTCATTGGAAGTCATGGGAATTTCTTACAAAATCTAAATCGTGCGGAGGGATGCGTTTTCGTGACTTTATCGCCATGAATGATGCCTTATTAGCTAAGACGGCCTGGAGAGTTTTGAACCACCCTAATGAGCTTTGGGTTAAAGTGTTAAAGAGCTTATATTTTTCTACAGGGGATTTTATAAATGCCAAAAAAGGTCATAGAGCTTCTTGGTGTTGGAGTAGTATCCTTGTTGGTAGAGATTTGCTGAAAGATGATTTAATCTGGGATATTGGTAATGGTGCCACTGAAAGAATTTGGGACGATCACTGGGTCCCTAACATCAAATTCCCCTCCAAGCCATCTGGGAGGAACGATGATATTATGGAAAAAGGGAAGGTGGCTGATTTAATAGCTAATGGCCAATGGAATTTGAATTCAATTAAAGATCTTGTTCCTCAGGCTGTGCTAGATAAAATTTATACCATCCCCATCCCCCAATTCCCTCTTGAAGACAAGCTTGTTTGGAGCCCAGCACCTAATGGTGCATATTCGGTGAAATCTGGTTACTTTTTAGCTCATAATTCCTCTTCATCAAACCACCAGCTTGCCTCATCGTCAACGATGATGTCCACAGCAGATTGGAAACAATTATGGAAGTTCAAATTAATTCCAAGGGTCAAGCAGTTCATTTGGCGAGCCTTAAACAATTGTGTAGCTACCAAAGATGCCCTTCACCGTCGCCACCGTGGTCCCTCGAACCTTTGTGCCATTTGTGAGACGGATCCTGAGACTTTGGAGCACCTCTTCTTCGAATGCCCATGGACAAAGTGGGTTTGGTTTGGAAGCCAATTGAGTATAAGAGTCGAAGATCTTAAAGTCACTAATTTCATGGCTTGGTGGATTAATATTACAGAGAAATCAAATCAAATCACCGAGGATCAGATCTACCAAATAACATTGATCTTGTGGATCTGGAAGCAAAGAAACGAAAAAGTCTTCAACACAAAGGACCCAGACCCACTTGTTGTTATCCGCACTGTAAGTAAACATAATATTGATTATATGACAGCCAACTCATCTTTGTCTAGTGTTAATCATGTAGGCAATTCCGCAACAAAGCTGAAGCAGTGGTCCAACCCGCCGACGGGCTACCTGAAAATCAACTTGGATGGATATTTCACCAACTCTTTCACTGAAGCTGGAATTGGCATTGCTTGTAGAGACTCTGAAGGAAGCTTCAAGTGGGCATTTATTGACAAAGTAAAGTCTATTTCAGCATTCATGACTGAAGCTTTGGCATTGAAAAGAGCTCTTCTGCTAGCTCTTGATCTCAGCTATGATAAAGTGGTGTTTGAAACTGATTGCTTGCTTCTTAAACGAAATATTGACAAAGGTGGGGTGGAGATTTGTGAGTGGCAATGTCGCAGTATTATTCACGAAATTTTGAAGCTTCTTGCATCTGAAGTTGGGTTTTCTATTTGTTTCACTCCTAGGGAGGGAAATAGAGTCGCTGATCATCTTGCAGCTAGAGCTTATAAAGAGGTGTACCCTACTGGGTGGGTTTACACACCATCACCTGTTTTGTCCCAATTTCTAGCTTTGGATGTTAAGAAATTGAATGAAGTTGCGAATCATGCCTCCATCACCTTCCCTCAGTTGTTCATGACACGAGTGGAGTTCTTTTACCTTCTTCTCCCTCGATGCATTGTTCCGGCATAGGCTAATAAAGCTACATGCTTGTAATTTTCTGCTTCTACTTTAAGACTTTTTCATGTTTGATGTATTGTATTCTGGAACTTGCATTATTTTATCAATAATAGAAGGAAATTTCAGTTCAAAAAAATACTCCTTGTCATGCATCAAAACAACTTAAAATTAGCATAAATGGTTAATTGGTATTTAATATAGACAAAATTCTATACTTGTTATGCATTAATTACATTCTGGGTAAACTTATGACAAAGACCAGATTATTTTCTCAAAATGAAATTATAAATATTAACCAAAGTGGTGTAAAATAGTGCTTCCTTTGAAGGGTTTCATTCAAAAATTAATAAAAAAAAAACAAAGGGAAACAGCCAATGTCTACAGATTTATGATTGAAATTGTCTGTAGCCAGCGGACTTGGGGATCCATCCCATCATTACTCCTCAAACCATATAAATATATAGTTGCATTTACCTTGCATTATTAGGGGAAATGATAGAAAAGCATGATAAAGTTTTCAAAAGAATGGGACATGCCATAGAACAAAGTCTTCATGGCGTGATAGCCGAGAATATACCTCATAACTATAAGTAACATCATTTTTCTGGCACAATTTCTCTCGCCTTCTCAAGCTCAAGCTCACAGTCCATTCCACACACGGAAAACATTTTACATCAAACTCAAAGTTCAGACGATTGCTAATAGCCTAATAACCTTATAACCTAATAAATTGAAATTTTCAATATGATTGCATTTTGTATACATACTTTCTTATTCTAATTATAATATGTGCATTATAACAAACTACTTGATACACATTTCATTTTTTTTTTAAACATCGCCTCAGTAATCTGGCACCTATTGACAACCGATTAATCTGGACTCACAGGCTAGGTTGTCCACTTTCCAATAACGATTAATCCGGACTCACATGCTAGGTTGTCCACTCTCCAATAAGAGGACTTCACGGGATTCGAACACGCATCAACATCATTACGGGAGTTGTAGCCACTTACTAGCTCAACCAACTACTCATTGGTTACTTGATACATATTTCAAATGCAAGGAGTTGGCCTCTTTTTACCTTTTTCCCCCTCCACTTTCTTTTAACCTCTCATCTCACCTAGTGGATCAAAAGTTATGACCTGTTTGGTTGCATGAAAAAATCACAAAGAATTGGAAAGTGTAGAAAGTATGGGGTATTTTTGTAATATACATATATCCCGGAGTCCACAAATTTTCTCTCTCTATCTCTCACTTTTTTTGGGCCCCACACACTTTATTTTTCATCATTACTTAATTTACCCCTATTTTCCATTTCTCCACTTTCCTTCATGACTATTAATGTTCTTTTAAATGATAAAATTCTAGCCCATAAAATCAAATTTAACCAAAATCCTAGAAACTTTTAAACACTGAAAATTGAAAAACACTCTTGGGGCAACAGTGACGTGGCAATAATACTGGGCCAGGCCCAAAGTTTGGGCCTGGACTTAATCAGAGTTCATCTGAAACAAAGAAGAAGATATGGGTCGGAAACACAAGCGAGCTGACTACAATGGCTTCTTCTTCTTCCTCATCTGCCGCCATTCGAGAGGCTCAACGCGATCTTGAGAAAAAAGCCAACGATCTCTCCAAACTTCAAAAAGGCAACTTTTTTTTTTTTCGTTTTCAATTTTCAATTTTTTTTTTTGAATTTTTCTACTGTCTCTTTCGTTATAATCAGTTTATTCGTTGGATCAGACATTGCGAAGAATCATCAAGTGAGAAAGAAGTATACTATCCAGCTAGGAGAAAACGAGCTTGTCTTGAAGGTATTGGTTTATCTTAAAAATGATTTCTTTATTATTTTTATTTGTAATTTGTTGTTTTTTGTTGTGGTAGGAATTGGATTTGTTGAATGATGGGGCAAATGTTTATAAGCTTATTGGGCCAGTACTAGTTAAGCAGGACTTAGCTGAGGCAAATGCTAACGTCCGCAAAAGAATTGAATATATCTCCGCAGAATTGTAAGTTTCCTTTTCTTTTTCCTCTGTGCTTGTTATTTGCTTAAGTGATCACGAGTTTACTTGATTATTGAGTTGGGTTTTATGCTGTTGATCACTACTATTTCTACTCCTTTAAAGGCTGACTTTTATTATTGTGTTATACTCGTAGATAAGGATAAAGTAACTATGAAAGATAAGCATGAGGCAGACGTCTGTTAAGTGTTTTTTCCCTGCTAAGACTTATTGTTAGCATATTGGTTGATTATGCTGCTTAGACGAATTGAGTTTAGTTGAACTGTAAAGGGACAACCCAGTTATAGTCCCCACTTGGTGAGGGTGTTGGGGAAGGGAATATACTAGGAGGCTGATTCAAACTCACGACCTCAGGCCCCACAGCAAACGATGAGCCAAGTCGGCTCTTCTTCAGTAGAAGTATATGTTTGGAAAATAATACTAGGCTTCAGAAATGTGGTCTGAATGAGAAAGGATTACTGATATAGCTATAAGAGGAGAGGATGTTCAGCAGTGAGTTGCTTCAATGCTATGCTGAAAGTTTCATTGAAACATGTAGCTTGAGGAACCTCCTCTTTGACATTTAACCCATTTCTAGAGTTTTTCTGAATATAAGGAATATACTACGATTTATGATCTTAGATCACTCAGACAACCTAATGGTATTAAGTATTTTTATGAAATACAATGCTATTTGATTGGCTTCCCTAGTAATTATTGGATCATTTTTAAGTGACCAGTCTTTCTCTTCCTGTGTAAAACTTACATTTTACTAGATTATGTGTCATACCTCTTGAAGCCTGTCGTGTAGCTTCCTATTTTTTCAGTGTGCTGTGGGTCAGGATGGGTATTTATGTAAATTCACATGGTATCTTCCAATGTCATGAACCTCCCTTCTTTTGTGATGTCAACTCTACATCATGCTTCCATACTTTAAAGAATTGAATAATCAATTACTTACAGATATATGTCTAATGACTTATTTTAAGTGCTTCCTTAAATTTTAGATTAAGTTTAGGATTACGAGTAGATAAGGCATATTATATGGATGTATGTATTGCATATTTTTTTATTTCATGTTAATTTTCAGTTTTCATCAAATCTTACAATTCAACATGCTTTGCTATCCATGGTTTAGGCCTGTACTCTCTGATTTGCGATACATGTCATGATTTTATGGCTATGCTTCCAATGTAGAAATAAAAATTTCATGTTTTATTACTTTTTGGTGGTATTAGGAAATCTGAACCCACGTTATTGCAACTCCCACTCCTACCTTTAATCAATTGGACTGGCTCTGTGAAGCCCTTGTTTTATTACTGTGATGTCATGGCTTTTGATATTCTAACCCATTTCACAACTCCACATTGATTATTGATTTTGAAGAGATCATCGTGTGCATTTTTAGTTTTTATGAATGTAAGTTCCTAAGTTGCTGCATTTTGTGACATTTTCTGCCCTCATTTTGCAATATTTGAGCTAGTTTTGGTATCTCAAAGTGATATGTTTGTTCTCTTCATTGTGAAAAATTTATTTAGAAATGATCCTTTTGAATATTAGGAAACGTCTTGATGCAACCCTTCAAGACCTGGAAGAGAAACAAAATAGCAAGAAAGAAATGGTATGAATGTTACTTTTATGCCCATTTATTATCTGGTTTCACTTTTTATAATCTATATCGATGTATTAGATCTTTGATTATTTCCAGTAACTAGAATCTCTGTACAATATTTAGATTTGTTGAAGTTTGATTTCCGTATATATTTTCATTTTTGAATAGGGCGAAGACCCAAAAATGATACATAACTATTGGCCAAGGAACAAAAGTAATACATAACTATTCTGAGGTACATCAATGATACCTAACTTTTACTTGGGATCAAAAATGATATTTTCACTAATATGACAATAAAATTGGACATGAAAAGTCCAAAATGCCCTAATAAATAAAATAAAGGGCGAAGGCCCAAAAATGATACATAACTATTGGCCAAGGAACAAAAGTAATACATAACTATTCTGAGGTACATGAAAAGTCCAAAATGCCCTAATAAATAAAATAAAATAAAACATAGAGTTAGTCCCTATAGTTTTAAAGAGAAGGTTTTAGTCCCTATAGTTTCCTCCATTTAATAGAGTTAGTCCCTATAATTTTAAAAGGACCAACATATGGCATTAACAAAGTTAAATATGATTACGTGGCACTAATTCTATTAGTTTTTGTCATTTGGCTTATGAATGAAGAGTATGAGTTGGAAATAATTATTTAAGGTGGATAAATGATTTTATTTAGTAAGGAATATATTAAAAAAATAGAAGTCATCTCTGTCACAAACCAAACTGGACGGAGAGGAGGAATTAGGGGAAGACGAAGAAGACATAGCTGGAGTAGTGGAAGGGGTGGGGGCCGCGGCGGCGGGCCTTCTCGCTGGGGTGGGCGAAGGGGAATCTGGTCTAGTCGTGGCTGCGGCTTCACCTTGGGCTTCACCGTTCTCTGCCACCATATGTCGCTGCTGGTTTCTAAGAGAGGAAGAGAAAAGATGATGAGATGAAAGAGAGAGAGAGAGAGAGAAAGTAAGAGATGTGGTGAAAAGATCTTTATTAGGAAGAGCAAACTGACCAGATTGATATCAAAAGCCACCAAGAAGTAACATTTTTTATATTAAAGTTCTCAATTTGAGCACCAAACTTACAGCAGAACCACACCAGTTGGTTTAACCCTATGTTTTATTTTATTTTATTTATTAGGGCATTTTGGACTTTTCATGTACCTCAGAATAGTTATGTATTACTTTTGTTCCTTGGCCAATAGTTATGTATCATTTTTGAGCATTCGCCCTTTATTTTATTTATTAGGGCATTTTGGACTTTTCATGTCCAATTTTATTGTCATATTAGTGAAAATATCATTTTTGATCCCAAGTAAAAGTTAGGTATCATTGATGTACCTCAAAATAGTTATGTATTACTTTTGTTCCTTGGCCAATAGTTAAGTATCATTTTTGGGCCTTCGCCCTTTTGAATAATTAGTATGATGACTTACTTATATAATATGCTGTTATTCTTTGGGAGATGTCAGTGAGATAAACATAAAATTAGTTCTGTTGAGATTTAATGCTGAATATGATTTTGTCAGTATGTAATTGCGCTTTCAAAGGATGACAGATTGATTGGTTTTTACAGTTCTGATTATATCTAAGCTGTTCTTAAGAATACATAAAAATGGTTTTAGAAATTTCAAAAATTTTTCATAATATAATGAATGGTTTTACAGCAATATTTCTTACGTCCACACTTAATAGAATATGTTGCATTGCTTTACATTGGCTTTTTAAACGATATATCCCAGCAGATAGGCCACATGCTGAAAAATATTTGATGTGTCCTCCGTGCTGCATTATTTATTTATTTGAATGCCTTCATGTGTGTGAAAAAAATAAACTAAACAAAGCATACCCATGTTATTCTTGATGGAATCCTTGCAATTCAACAGAGATTGCCCTACATTTCATTCCCCAGCAAAAAGAATTTTAGTTGGATGGAAGCAACAAATGAATCATATATCATTTTCTTTTTGTAATCTTGCAGATCCTAAAATCGCAGCAAAGGCTTCAGTCGCTTCAAGCTGGAAAAGGAAAGGCATAACTTTCCTTTACATACTGCTTAGTTGATGCCTTTGGAGTTGCTGCTTTCAACCTGCCCAAGCTTGAATATGCTCACGTGCCATTTGTTTTAGAGCTGTTTGCGTGCTGTGGAGCATTAATAGGTTGACAGTATAGTTTGTCATTGTGTGCCTAATTTGTTTTTCTGATTTGCATTTTTGGCTAACTCCCCCTGAAATTGTAGCCACTAGGTATACTGAGTTTGAACTAAATATGACTCTGTTTTCTTCTCTCCCCACCTTTTTTAAACCACCTCCATCCTTTTCTTCTTTAGCATGTTTATGTTGCTCAACGGTGGAATGGTTGGTGCTGGATATTTTTACACTTAAATTTACATTCCCGGTTTAGGTTTTTGCTCCTTAAACGGGTGATTATTTTTTTTCTGGGGACCAACTTCTTAAATGGGTGATTTGAATCATGCCTTTGATGCACCTTGTTACCTTTATTGTGAGTGGAAGAGTGGGGTTCAATTGCTTTTGAGAAGTCTATTGTGGCCAGAGAGCATCAAGGCTAAAGCCTGTGACAATAGAATTATTGGTGAGGGCCAATAAGAGGAATGAGTTCCTTCCACTTTCTGGTTTTCTACTTTGGGCCTCATTCTAGTAGTGAAATTGTGTTAACTACCAATAACTGCATGTCATTGTGAAAGGGGCTTTTACTGTTTAAACACGGGGTTTGAGTGTAAGTCTTTGAAGGTAGAAAACAATTTTGTAAAAGCTATCTTTAGGCTCAGTTTGGTTGGAAGAGAGGAAAGTGGAGAAATGGAAAGGGAAAGGGCGAAGATGGAAAGGGTAATGATGGAAAGTGAATTTAGAAAATACTTGTGGACTCAGAAATATATGTAAATTACCGAAAAAACATTTACTTTCCTTCACTTTCACTTTCCCTCCTTACTTTCCTCGCCATCCAAACGGACCTATTAAAGCTAGAATTGATTTATATAACCATATTAAAAAATTTGTTAGCAGTTGCATTTGGTAAACAAAACTGAAGAGACTAATGCAATTATATATCGCCGTGAGAGCAGTTGAATGTAAATAAACTTGTTAAATGTGTAGCATATATTTGCTGCATTTTAGTAACAACAGAACACCTTTCGATCTATAGTCAATTTATTTTGAAGTCTTCCAAAAGGATTAATGACGAATATCATACTAGTTTAAGATAACAACAAAACATCGCTCTTGGTTCATATATTAAATCATATGCCTATAAAACCCATAGCACTACTTTCTCTCTAGACATATGTAACATCAAGTGAAGTTAAGGCATTGTGAATGCAAAGTCACAAGAAGATTGCAAGACAAAGGGCTGCCACTAATATTACCAATGCGGTACAAGTATGTATAAATATCACACTCCATTCAGGATACCCATATGGATCATTCGATCAAAGTGGGGGAAATTACTGGTGGAGCAAATGATGGCAGCTTGAACACAGAATCAAGAGGAGATCTCATTGCGTACAAGAACAACTAAATGAATAAATTGCCAAGAAAATTACTAACCTTAGCTACCTATACAGTATGATTGATGTCGTCTACTCAATAGATTACTCATTTGTCACTCCTTATATTGGACACATTTAAAAGTCTTAAATGTGACATGTTGGGAATGAGGTATCATACAAACATGAAGCATAATCGGGTGTAACAATCAATTTTGCTTCATGGTCTAGCCATGATTCCAAATATTATTAATGATCATGAGCATAAGTTAGAAAAGGTTATATAAAAAACAAAGTTTCGCAGGACCCGCCATGCGTATCAAGATAGAAAGTACAAGAGATTAGGGATAAAACATCTGTGAGGCATGCCAAACCTCAGTCCCTACCTCTCTCAGTGTAAAGGGTCCCTCGGAAATAAATACTACTTGCAAAGAAATATACTGTATAAGTTAGTTGAAATGTTTATGTGTATCATTAGATTATATATCAACTTACATGCCACACAAATTTTGTCTAGAAATAATATTTTATATACACACCAAAGTTTCTTCTAAATTGGTGGTTATATTTAGGAATGGAGGTAATATACCTTTAATTTCATGGAGCTACTACTATCTATATCTCATTAATTTCATGGAGCTACTGTCTTTGATAAATTTAACAATTGCTGCCTTTTGTAGCATAAGGATGAAAAAAGTAGCACAATATGTGTGTGTGTGTGTAAAATTATATATCAAGTCTCCATATTATAACTGAACTAGAACCGTGAAGATCATATTCCATCTTCTATATTTTGATCTCTTCTATATGCTATTTTACTTTGTTTTGGATAATTGAATAAAGCTTCAGCCTTTGGTTAGGAAATGAAACGGGAATATAAATACATTTGAGAAAGAAAAAGGAGAGGAAAATAGCAATGTATCTAGACAAGATATATGTTATTATTAGTTCAATGATTTTCGTTCCTTTCACTTCTATTGTCATTAAACAAAACCTTAAAAACCTTGGATTCCCTCATGTTGTCTGCAAAAGACGAACATCCATAATTCAAGAGCCAGCATGGTTATTATCCTTGATCGTTGGATCCTATTAATGGTTTTCATCACTACAATTAGTTCACTTGATTTAGCTTGTACGGACACGCTTAATTATTAAATTTGAACATGTACTTGTCATTTCATTCCGGGAAAGAAGGAACCACTATAGTTAATGGATTAATAAACATACTTAACTAGTTAAATATGAAGTAAGGTAGCAATTGCGTTCATTGCATGAAACAACTTCCAAAAGTTGTTTCTGCAGAATGAGCATATTCGAAGAGATTTACGTTTCATTTTCATAGATTGGACATTAAGGTTATTTAAAAACGTAAGCGATAATATATGAATGATTTTTGCATCAGTATGCACTTCCCAGAATTGTTCACGTGCTTCTTCTTCTGATAAGAAACTTCCAAGTGATGATATCTATATCTAGTGGGGTTAGCACCAACTTACCATCAATCATGAACACATGCTTGACCAAAACCTGAGAAATTACTTACATGGCAGAGTCCACTAGTTATTACCACCACAGAACAAAGTAAGTTGGAGGCAACTTGTGAGTCCTCATTACACAATATTGAAGATAAAGATATTGTCCTCTGCTTTTTTCCAGTGAGAGATTTGGTTAGAGTTACCAGAAAACGAAGTGTTATGTCACATTAAAATTAGATGAGCTAAACGACAGGGGAAAAGGACTGGTAACAAGTTATATAAAGAAATTTTACGTCATTAGTGCATAATGTGAAGTAAATGATGGCATGCTCCACTATTTTACTATGAGATTGGGTTGAAATTGCCAGAAAACAAGTTTTTTTCATGCGTTCCTACAATAACAAAATTGTATTACTCCCTCTGTTCCTAAATATAAGATTACTTTCGAATTTTCCTCAACATTTTTCCAAATAAACCCTAATAATCCTTATTTATAATAAACAAGCAAGGGATAGAGAGTGAAAATAAAGGAATGTGGTCAGAGTATATTAGTAATATCATGTGTTAATAACTAACTTAACTAGTATCCTTAATCTAATCAAATTAGGAAAATGATTTTATATTATATTTAGGAATGGAGGGAGTACATTAAAAAGAAGCTTGGTAGAAAGCTATATAATGGCTAATTACTGAGTCATTAGAAAAGTGGCCTTCCGGGAACAAGGTTTAAAACCCCCACCATTAGTCTGAAGATAATGGATCATGCGATAGACCATACCATGCTATATTTAGATTTTTGTTCTCAGATTTGATGAATATATAAATATTCGTTTCATATAAATTCATACAGAAAGTCCTAGTTGACTTCATGTGTGTGCGTGTAAAAAAGACTATACCTTTTACAAAAGTAGAAAGTTTGCACTGTTTCATATGAATAATTTCTTTTTATATCTTGGAGATGAATACATAATGAAGAAATATATGTGTCATCCAACTGTATGTGCACATTTTTAAAAACTGCTACCTTTGAATTCTTGATTTGTCTTGGATATATTGTATATTTAGAAGCTGAGTTCTGAGAAATACCCATTCAACTAAACTACATTTAGGAAAGATGAGCAGACCAATATGAACTACCTCAAAGTAATGTTGTATTGAATTCCATTATTAACTGCTCACGGACCTAACATCTCAGAAATATCTTGCACCGAGCCCATTCACATACTCAGATTCATTCAAGTTTACCTTGCAGTAGGACACTTGGAACTTGGACGTAGAACCTTCTTTGGATCTGATTTTTGGAAGGATTTTGTAGAGAAAACCATGGTTTTGGGGTTATAAGCTATTGTCCCTAGCTTATGTAAAAAATTTAATAATTAAGCTTTTTTGGGTTAAAATCACATTGCCCATTTGCAACATATATATTCTTTCCACTAGGAGCTGTCCAAAATTTGCAGCATGCTATGTTGCAGGGAAGGTCTAAATCAAATTCTTGACATAGTTGATGAATGAATTAAGCTAATTATAGAAAGGCAAGTACGAATGAAAAGCTTGGGTTCTAACAAGATCATGTTTTGGTGTACTTATAATTGATGTCACAATTAGCTTTGTTTAAGTATCTTTCATAAATTGAGTCTAGGAAATAATCCTGTGTTGTTCTCTATTAATTAAATTCTTTTTGCTCTGTTAAAACCACTAAACCTTATAACTTTGCATTGTTAGTATCATTAGCACTTGTACAAAAGCTAATTATGATAGCAAAGTTGAGAATTTCTGTAGTAGCTAGGAGAGAAAAATATATAGTTGTCAAATTAAAAATGGAGGGAAAACATAGGTACCTACTAAATTTTCCCATGATATTATTATAATAAGGCCACACGTGCACGCGTGAACAAATTCACACATAGCTAGCCTACTATCCATAAGCGGGGGTATGGAGCATCACACGTTGCCCAAGTGCAGCATACTAAATCATTCCTTTCCACAAGGATCTGTCGAAAACTGGAGCATGCCAAGTTGCAGTGAAGGACTAGAAGAAATTAAGTGATAGAATTAGTATGTGGATTAAGCTAAATTATAGATAGACATGTAAGTGTGTAGAGCCTGGGTTCTGATAACATCAATTTTTGATGTGCTAATAATAGAAACTTGGAATCAGCTTGGTTTAAGTATCTTTTATAAATTGAGTCTACACAAAAATCTTGTGAAGATTACAAATTAATGTTGTGGTCCAGCATGGGAGTAACAGAGAGCAATGGAATAATTTCTTCCGGACTCTTACCTAAATAAATCAAGCATACCAGAACCAGCTCTTTCTCACTTGAAAATATCTAGGTAATCTAGGTAAAATATACCCTCCATGTATGATAGTGGTGGTGGATGTAGTCAAAACTGAATGATGATTTGAAGTCCTCCGTCATGCTCTTAATATAAGAGTTAGATGACTAATTATTAAGAAATATGTTAAATTAGTTTTTCAAAACCAATAAGTGCCGCCTTTTTAAAATATCCTCTAACCATGTGCACTGGAACTATCTATTGATGAAAACCCTCTAAATATATGCAATGAAAATAAGGTTACTTTCAAAGAAAAAAATTTTAAAATTTGAGAGATAAAGTAGATTAGGTTATTGTATTTGGAACGTTCCAAATTATGACACTTGTCTATTTCTTATATTTAGGATAGGAGGTAATTTGATGCAATTTCAATTACCCCTCTAACAAGGAGCAAATTAAAATTATGACACAAGTTTATTTTATATATATCTTACATAATCATAATTCATAAAGAGCTTTTATATACAGGAATATGTTTCAAACACAACCATTTATATTCCAACATCATTATCTCCGCATGATAGGTTTCTACAGTATCTATCATAAGTACAATCTTTTGTAATATATTGTGATTAAAACTTAAAAGATATACATTACATTGATATACATGTTTCATGAGGCATTTCACTATGCAGAGCACTGCCCCTTTAAGTCTCCTTCATATTGGTGTAGTCTGCTTCATAGCCGTCATTCCGTCAAAGCATTTTACTAATAAGACCTCTCCTCCACTAATAAAATACTCTAGAATTGTTGGAGTACGCATCTCCTCTTTTCTTTAGAACCTTATGATCCCATTTGTACGATCATATTATCTTTAGGAATTTTTAAAAGATAAGGAGATTAGTTTCAATTTCAAATAAGAAATGCCAAAGCTCAATGTTCCAACTAAATCTCTATAATGCATTAGTTAGTGTTGAGTTTCTGAAGGGGATGCAACCATTATCCTCTGCTTAAAAGGCATATACATGGTAATGTTATAAATGATTTCTGGGATATTAATTGGAGTTATCAATCGATATTCGATACGGATTTACAAGTTTTGATGATTGTTTTATGGCCTAAAACCTTATCATGCATGCAAAAAAAAAAAAAAAACAACTTTTGTGTGGTCCTGCCTATATAGTAGGCATGCGCATGACATCACAGTTACACAACCCAATTAGAAGAATTAATGGTAAGTTTTAACCAAGAAAGTAATTAATCAGGTTAAAGGAAAGCTTTATCTAATTGACTTAGTACCCGTAATATTACATTGCCACGAATGTTGGGCTCTAATGGAATATGAAAGCATAAAATTGGGGTAAAGATGATGAAAAAGTTGGAATGTCTGTGTAGTCACACACATAATATGTGTGCGTGTATAAAAGATATAAAACGATGATATTAGAAGTGTAAGAATAACAGTAAGTACTATCATGTTATTGTTTTTATTACCACACAAGTTATAAGCTTATCATGCAAAAGCTCATGTATTTCTGAGTATTGTTGTGAACATGACAAGAGCATCGCAAAAAAAAAACGACAAGAGCATCGCAATCACATAACCTAATGAACTAATGGTAAGTGTTAATGAAAAAGTCATAAGCATTTGCTTTGGAAAAAAAATTAAAGTATTGGACCACAATGTAACTGCACCATCACTTTCAATGAGGGAGATGAGTTTCATCTTTATTTCTCAGACCTCTCACTTCTCACCCCAGAGTATGGGTGACAGAGTTCAGATTTCATTCTTTTGTCCTCTCTCTTTACTTTTAGAAATCAAATTCTCACTCAAACGCATCTTTAAGAAATTTTCAATCTTTTATTTTGTGTATTAACAACCAACCACTTAATGGAGTCAATATGAGTCTATTTTATCAACCACTTTTATCGTTGATTCCCAAAAACAATGGCGCCAATGGTATTAAAGTATTAAACTAATCCTGATCAAGGCCCACGAAATATTCTTTGCAATATTGTAAGGCATGTACTTTCTATCTTCATTAAATGATAAAAAACAGAGAGTCTAAAATAGCATATTTGACACTACGTGATAGGTTTCTCATGCTTAAACTAATATTTAAGATTCTGTAAAGTGTAAGAAAAAGTTTTAAAATTCTTTAAGCCCCTGCCCCCTTTTCTTGGAGATTAGCTATTTGTCAATATTTTTGAACAGGTTATAGGTTGATATTTTTTTACCTAGGACTTGGATTCGAAATGAGTTGCAGTGTAAACTATAAAGTTTAAAATTATTTGAACATGATTTGTCCAATTGACCATGTTTAAATTTGAAACTATATGCTAAAAGAATATTGAGTCTCTTCCTTTCAAATCAAAAAACGTTATTGATGAATAAGTTCATTGATTAGAACAATTTAGCAAATTGAGAAAGGATAAGTCCTAAGCAACTCGAAACCACTAACAAAATGTGGACCATGAACAAAGTATGGTTCCGGGAAGGGAAAGGAAAAGCACATTAGAGAAAGAGAGAAATGCCCTTTAAACCCACATAGCATCTTCTTGTAGCATCTTCCTTCTCTTGATTTTCAAAGTTGGTCCCAGATGTCATTAGCTCACTTGTTGATGGGCTATACTGGCCAATCTTTTGATCTATAAGAATATTAAATACCTTACGTTTAGTGAAATAGAGGATCAATCTTTCACAAACGTGTTCAGTTAAAATTAGATGTATATTAACTATATGATTATTTATAATGTCAATTCTCTAATAAAAGATTATTACTTAAAGAGGGTGTGTCGACTTTGGCGGTTGAGAAAAAAAAAAGGTCCATTTGCATCAAAGTATAATTAAATTAAAAGCATGACTTTTGAGGGGTATCAATGGCTTAGATAATGTGTCGGAGGAACAAATATGAGATTTATTTTTGGCATTGAGCGGTGAGGAAAATGTTGAGAAGATGCATAAAAAAGTTTAAAAAGAATTTATAGGCTTACTAGTTAACAATATATTGTTAACAATTTCTTAACATTTTTGCTAAGCTTAAGAAAGTTAACAATATGTTCATATTATAATTAACTTTGTCATGGTTAGATATTACATTTGTTTTACAGTAATAGTTTTCAGGTTTTCACTGCCAATTATTGAATTGTCTAGATTGAAGGGCAACCAAATATTTTCACAATGATAAAATGGTAAAAAGCTATCATTTAATTGATGTTCTTAAATAACAAACACTTTTAAAAAATTACACAAACTTTGAAGTGACAATTATTTTTTTTAAAAAAATTTAAGTGCAAAAAATTATTCAAAAATTGAGACAGACGTTGAAGATTGAATAAAACAAAAAAATGACCATGGATATGTTATATTTAGTACTCCATGTTTTTATTCTTTAACATTTTTTGCATTAATTTAAGTTGTATCATGAGTCATTTCTTTTTCCTTTCAGATTTGGGCAAGAAACAACGTGGTCCGAATCCCTTCTCTCTTGTCCCTTGCTTGCGACGCTACACCTCTTCCGGGACACTCTGGGCCACATACATACCAATCAATATATTGAGATACATCCTTCATTCTCCCATACATGTCTATTTATATTGAGAGAAAAATTTTATGTTATTCTATTTTCGGGAGTTTTTTGTTGCATTCTTTTATTTCTTCAACTGACGGAGGTTTCAATTAAATTATCTTCGTTGTATCGTTGCTTTTTATTAGTGTTTTTTTTGCAATAGTTAAATTAGTGTTTTTATTAGTGTTTTTTAAGATCTTGTTATTTAAATTATATGATGAGTTGTTATATGATTTGTGTGATTTTGATTATGCACTTACCATAATGAGAATGACTGATTCATCAATAAAATAATATACCTTATTGGTAAATAGCTAGTATGAGCATTATAACAAAATAGAATATATGGAATCTAGGTTACGTCAAACAGTCCAAGATAAATTGATTTTTAATACACGTCTGCGGAAAACTTTTTCCTATATTGGGAACTGATACAAAATTGTTTATTGCTATTTGCTATAACCATTATCTTTCTGTTGTGATTAATCTCAAGCCAAAATTACATTAGAATATTGTAAAAACATAATAATCATATCGGCTTATTATAAAAACATATTGTTTGTTATTATATGTAATGAATTTAAGAAGTTCAGATAAAATAAGAATTTAAGAAGGAACAGATTAATTAAACACAAACTTTTAACTTCTTGTATTACATTTGGAATCACAGAGAATAAACATAGTTAAATGTTAAAAAATATAAATAATATGAGCAAGAAAAAAATTGACAACTACATAACAACTTACCATATAATATAAATAATATGAGCAAGAAAACATTGACTAGCATTTATAATTGAGATGTAAAATATTGTCCATATTGATATTAAATATTTTTAATAAGTTTCTTCTTATTTCGTCAACTAATAAGCTGTAATAGATTAGATTAAATCATAACGGCGGTAAGCTTAATCTCGGGATATTTCCACGTATTTGCACTATATTCATGGGTTAAGTAGAAGTATTCCCAAAATCTCAAACACATCTTCAAAATTTTCGCAATCTCAAAATTAAGCTCCAGAAGGTTAAATTAAAACAATATTATCTTGAAAGTTTGAATTTGAAACAATGTTAACTTGAAAGTTTTTTGGGTCTCAATCAAACCCTAGAAGTAAGAAAATGTTGCAATTTCAACTCTCTTATCTATTAACAAAGTCACTTTTGTCTATTAACTCATGGTTTAACTCAAAAATTCTAAGTAGCAAGACATCAACGTCCAAATCACATGTAGCAAAAATTTTAATTGTCTTACTAATGCAACCCTTTTCTGTACTTGTTTCTTTCTCCTCCCTACCTCAACCATCAAATCAAATTCAAACCAGGACCTCCATTTCAAATATATAAAAAAGAATAAATACCCGTAATCAAGTATAAATAAAAAATCTTGAAGGATTTTTTTTGTAAATCCAACTTTCTTGAAACTTTCATAGTCTTTCCTCAGTTGCTTGCTTGTCTTCATCTCCGAAATTAAAAATATACAATCCTCAATTTCTCCAAAAGCAAAGCTTTGATCAAGTGATGGAAATAACACAAAATATTACTTCTTAAAACATCTAGAATCACTGTAGAGGGATAGTGGCCAAATTATTAGAAAGGTTGCCCTCCTTCAAATTCTGGGTTCATTCTTGCTTGATATTCATCCCCTGACAAACTATGAATTAATTGGTATACAACTTAAAGGATGTCGGATACTGAATGTTCTAAGCAAAAAAAGAATATGGAATATTTGCAAAAAAAGGAAAAGAAAGATCAAGGAAAGAATATGAAAAATTGATGTGATTAATTAAGTCAAGAAGAAAACCGCAGCCAGAGTGACATAGTAAATCATGAATTCATGATGATAGAAAAATACATTTTTTTTAGAGGGGGCAAAATTGTAACATTTGGTATACTTCTAGGTTTGATTCAGACTGAAAATTCAAATAGAGTAATATTGATTTAAACTTTAAGGATAATATTGCTCCAAATTTAAACTTTTGTGGCTTGAGATTGAAAAATTTCTAAGTTGGGGTTGAGATTTTGGGTATGCTTCCAGAGCAAATTTGGTTCTTAAACCTTTTATTCATCAATTAATTAAGGGGAACAAATCATCAATACGCTGTGATACAAAGTTGGCTGTGATGACTGATAAGTGATAAGAGCTTCCGCCTTAAATTTTGTTTGTCTGGCTTTTGTGAAGGGATAATTTAGACAATAATCACAATATGTATTGCTTCGTTTCGCTAGCTCATTCTTCTGGATGTAGATGTTATCGGCCTTTTTATTATTATATCATTTGGAAACAAATATGTATTTGGTAGTAATCGTATAAACAAGATGTTGTCTTTTAGAAAAGAGAATATTGTCATCATTTTATGTAGATATACAATTTTAAAAAGTTATATATGAGATGTCTTTTTCTAACCATTATTCAAATTAATTGACGGATATGATGAATACTTGTGAGAAATATTAAAAGAAATGCTATTGAGAAAAGTCAAACCCCAATCTTGCATATAGCATTTGGAAAAATTTAATGCTTAGGATTAATTCCCTTATGAAGATTTGCTTATAAATTTAGATCTAAATTCACGAGGAAACCCAAAAATGACTCAAACTTCCCTGAGAAGCCCTTAAAATGAAATTGGTTGACTAATTGTTTCATGACAAATTGACAATGATCATTCGGAATGACGGTGGCAAACCATTAGTATGAAAATGGAATTACAATAAAAAAGGATAGTTTTTTTTATTAAGACGTAGCCTTCATGCCCAGTTTTCTAGGTGCCCAGCATTATGAAACATTTTTAAGTAGTATCATAAACTAAATGTTCATGCATCCACCAACATAATGTTTTTCTAGTAGCATGCACTCAAGATTTTAAATTATTCTTTATACAATTTTACCTATAAAATATTTTTCAGTAATAACAAAAATAATAAACTTCAGATATTAATTGTCATGGAACAAGTTTCACTATATTTCAAAAAGATGGGTAAAGAGAGATACACATATTTAAACTATTCATATCATATGGAAGATCTACATTTGATTTTTTAATTAAGTAATGATGATTATTTTAAGAAAATAAAAATAATATATATAACTATGATTGTTTTAACAAAACTATTTAAAAATCTTACTTTTTGAAAAATAAAACATAAAAGATCTAGATGAGATCTAAATGGTTTAAATATGGTTAACCCTCTCACCCGCCTTTTTCTATGAGCAGAAAAGCTGGATCTCAAGCGCTACAAAATGTACCGAAATTCGGTTTATGATGCTAAGTACAATGAGGCTAGTAAAAAAATTTCTAGTGCTCTGATATGGAAATACATGAAGCTTTTACTAAAAATTTAATTAGAAAATTAAATTAATTAGAATTTTTTATTATCAAATTAGTTAGAAGTGTTCCTAGCTATTATAAAATATTCTTTTGATATACTGCATATTACTTCCTCCGTTTCAAGTTAATTACTTTTTCGGAAATCTTTTATGTTTCAAAATGATAACAAGATACAAGAGATGTTAACTATTCGAAAAGTCAGTGATTAACTTTTGTTTAGTTCGTGTGTGTGTGTGTGTGATGTTCAATGATTTCAAAGTTTAGAACACCTAAATATTTGGCATTGAAAATTAGTCTATTCTTTTTTTAAAAAAATCATACAATAAGAAAGAATGATTTTTATAGTTGATGTTATAAAAAATTAGTTAGATAATTGACTATTAATAGAATATATTCTTTTTTTTACAAATAATGCAAGTCCTTTTAGTATATCTTTTTTTTTCTTTGTCAGGAAATAATCAATGCATCTCACGCACATAAATATGATATACAAATGAAAGAAAGTTAAGGTTCTCGAGATACTCATGGAAGGATTAGAAAAAGATAATTAATTTGAGATCTCACCCAAAACACATAAAATAGAAAAAATCTTATAAATTGATGAATTAAAGTAGGACCCCAAATGACCTACTTTAATTATCTTCCAAGTCAAGGGATATTTTTACCTTTCTTATTATTTTGAACCATAATATTGTGATTTATGTCTAATAACTTGTTACAAGCATGTGGTCAAAACGTTATTCAAAACTCAAACACTTGTTATTAGTTAAAATGTAAATCCTTGTGATTAACGCTCAATAACTTGTTACGCGTGGTCTAGATGTTATTCATCGCCCAAACATTTGTTGTATATATAAAAGGAGGGAAAAATGTTTTTCTAATTTGAAAGATAATTAAAGTAGGGCGGTTAAGTACAATTTTACTAATGAACTGTTGTTAGAGTTGTAATGGGCACAATTAACAATAAAAATGTGCAGAATTACCAACCGACCTTTTAAGTAGGAGCATGTTTACCAACCTTCTATTTTAGGTAGAAAAGTTTGCCCTTTAAACCCTAATGTGTTACCCAAAATATAAAGTTTTCATAGATATGCTCCTGCTTAAAAGGTGAATTAGTAATTCTGCACTTTTTTATTGTCAATTGTGCTAGCTGTAACTCTCATAATAGTTCATTAGTAAAATTGTATCTTAACCCATTAAAGTATGGTCCCTTGTGACCCTGCTTAATCATTTTTATGAGACTTTTTCTATATTAAGTATATTCGGTGGGACCTTAAATTAATTAAAAAGAAGAATTAGAAAATGGGCTCGTTCAACAGCACTAATCTAACAACCTAGGACACGACGAGTGACTCCTTTCACAAACTTCTTGACTTAAAATTCAACTTTTGCTGTAGTGGTGGCAATGAAGAAGCTACGCCACAACTTTTAGTCCCGTACAAGTGTGTTTGTGCTCTATAATAAGGTGAAAATTGACAAGGGTCAACAATAACATCATCTTTCCCGTATATATATGTTGCTGCGTGTATATCTCACGGGCATCATGGGGTAACCAAATTAACAACTCACCTAACTAAAGCTAAATGAAATGAAAACTCAAAAATACATTAAAGAATTAACTTCAGTTCAAATTAAACTCTCCTCCTAAAGATTAAAATGGTGTTAATAATTAGTCCACGTGATGTGAGAGCGAACAATTAAGCGTGCCTACCTCACAAATGTTGATCCTTCTACCTGTCTACATGCACTTGTCTTCCACAAGAGGGAGAAAACAGATTGTCACGGCTCCACTGAATACCATCTTCATTTATATTTTCATAATGAACATAATGATGGACCAGAATATAATAGAACGTAACAATATATATAGCTATATATCTTTATGTTTCGTTTAGTACAAAACCCCATCAATTCCAAGTTTTCTTGCTTAGTACCAAACGCATTATGACTCCAGCGCATCATATATAGTGTTGTATGTACACACACAAACACAAACACAAGTAGAGAATAAGTTGTCTGTTCCAATAAAAATAGAGAATAAGTTTCAGTAATGAATTCTGTAATAGAATTTTAACACCATAAAGTTAATGATAACAAAACAGTCAATTTTTAATATACATGTTACTGATAGCACGGTAAAGTAGAGAATAATAAGTTTTGTTCAAACTGAATGGCCGCAGTTTCTATGTTATGATGAACAAATTCTTACCCGTTGTATCTGCGCAAGTGGGGTTCAGCTCTGCCCCTCCAATCCTCCATCATGTATTGGGGAAAGATTCTTGAAGGATAATTTTATGGGACCAGGCTCTAATCATAGCCCTCTCTCACATGTGAAATGAACGAGACCCCCAAAGAAAAACGATGGCCCATTGTAATTTATGCCAACTTTTTTTTTCTTCCGGGAATTTCTACTACTTTCAGTAGTGAGCAACGTTTCGTACATTGATTCCCTCCTTTCCAAAAAAAATACGCGATCTTCATAAATACAGGTTCTTTCCTGGCGTGCAACGCTGTCTTCTCACCATGTGGCGCAAAGATAACAAGGAATGAATAGAAAGAATATAATTAAAAGAGAGTCCACATATATACATGCATATATAAATGTATATTTTAGATATATCTCATTTTTAAAACATGGATGTATCACATTAGTCAAGATTATTTATGAACCATATACGGCTCTCTATTTTTATATACACATACATATATACGTACACATATGATGTATACATATATAAATCGATTTCTCTATGATACCTCACAGCATAAATTCCATAAGCAAGTTATAATCAGCAACTAATCATCATATGTGGGTCATAAATAAAGGTCGGTGGGAATCAGCAGCATTTAAATGTCGTCGGCCGATCCTATCCTAATCAAAAACTAGTGTGGCTTAAGACAATGCTGAGGTTTCTTCCAGGAACATCGAGGCCGGCATGGGTTTCACACTGCAATCAGCATTTTCCATAATTATTAATTAAGTAACTCAAAATTTGAATGGTTTATGTACAAAATATAAGAGCTTATTTCACATTCTCTCCTCATTTAATGCATTTTTTCCTACTTTGCCCCTAACTCTATTTCATATTTATTAATACTTATGTATTTCTCTCTTTTAAAAGTATCATAATAAATATGGATAATATTGAAAAAGAGACATTCAACTTACATTCACATGTTTTCTTGAGAAGCCTTTTTTTAACGACTATCTTTTTTATTAGGGGCCGGAGGAGGGAGTAGCAAGTATTATTAGAAAAGATGTAACAATCTTTACTATAATTCCTACCTACCAATTTTCTAATTAAGTTCATAAGGTGATTACTATTAAACATAACGCAGCAGTAGTTATAAAAGTATGATTAACTCTTGTTCAGTTGGTCCTAAATGCGAGCAAACAATTTGATAACGAACATGCAAAACCGGACAAAGTTCTGTCTTTTCCACCATAGCTAACTGGTCCATCGTTCGACTTGGCATTGTAAGCACCAATAATATATTTCATTCTGAATCAACCATTGGAAAACTGGGTCTATATACGATTCCCAGCTCCACCTGTATCCATGATGGAGTTACCATCAGAAGGATTAAGCCTAAGCCACGACCACCATTTTTATAGTCTCTGTGTCCTCTTCTACGCGCAGAATTCTCTGCACCTCCATTCTCCATTCTAGAAAGCCTACTGTTTGCCACTTCTTGCACTTTATACACCTACTCCTTTGGTGGCATAATATAAGGTGGAGTGTATTTAATGACCTTGTCCCATAATATAATATATGGTCATTGAGTAAGTTAGAATAATAAATGTAATATTTTTCAATATTGCGCTCAGTAAATGTATATTCTCCTTCCTCATTTTTATCATTCCTCTCTTTCTTATTCTTCCATAAATAAGAACATTTTTATTACTCCTTTCCTTTCAGAATATAAGAGCCCAAAATTTGAATGATTTTAGTCCAAAATATAAAATCTCACTCTTTTTTCTCTCATCATTTAATATGTTTTTCCTACTTTAGCTCTAACTCTCTTACATATTCATTAATGCTTACATATTTCTTCTTCTTAATAATACCATGATAAATAGGGGTGAAATTGGACAAAAAATAGTTAACTTCAGACACCAACTAAATTTTACATGTTTTCTTAAAAAGTATATGTTTTAAAGATTGGAAGAAGTACTTTTAAACTACTTTTAACACATTTTTAGGAGCCCATGAATAAGTTAAAACTAGCTTGTAATATGGGACAAAGGAAGTACTTCCTCCAATCCTAATATAAGAATCCAGCCGTCAAAACATGTTTCTTAAGAAAACACGTAAAAGTTTGTTGAATGTTTGAAATTAATTCTTTGATTCCAAGTTTACCCCTATTTATTATGATACTATTAAGAGAAAGAATCATGTAAGAACTAATAAATATGAAAGAGAGTTAGGGACAAAGTAGAAAAAATGTATGATGATAAGAGAATGTAAGGGTGAACTCTTACATTTTAGATCTAAACTATTCAAATTTTGGGGTGAGTATTTTCTTCATTTCCTTTGTTGTTGGTACAAGATAGATGATTTATCCTGCACGCTTTTACCTCTGTTATCAACTTCTTTATTTTAAGCTTCCCGATTATTCTTTCAAAGTAGTATATATATCACAAGGATCTTCAGAAAAAAAGCAAAGCTAAAAAGGGTCTAAACCCGTGTGTCCAAGTCAGCAGCCTGACTATATAACACAACCATTTGTGAAGTACCCGCGACCATAAGAAAACATAACTGTTTTTACTATAACCCAAGGAATTCAAACTCAATGTCACTTTCCTGCGCAAAAAACTTCTTCCAAAGGTTCTGGGTGGATGAATTCCAGATGGGAAGTTTTGCACATAGCAGCTTTCTTTCTAGTGATCTCCTGCCATCCCTTGGAGCCCGAATCAACCAAGAAACTAGACTTCGAAGACACGTAATCTCCCCTTTCAACCCCTGGTATAGGTGATGACATGACCTCTTAACAAAGTCACAATATAAAGATCCCACTTCTAATAATATATTGTGGCTGCAGCTTATTAATGACTATATTACAGGGCTTGGGAGATGTTACTGATTGTCCTGGTCGTCTACTCAGCTTGGATTTCCCCCTTTGAGTTTGCATTTCTTCCTTACAAGCAAGATGCACTATTTATCTTCGACAACACTGTCAATGGCTTCTTTGCCATTGACATAGTCCTAACATTCTTTGTTGCATATCTAGATAGCCACTCTTACCTTCTTGTTGATGATCACAAGAAAATTGCAGCAAGGTGAATAACATGACCTTTCAAATAATCATGACTCACAAAATCTCTTCTTACTTCATATACGGCTTCACTATATTACAGGTACCTTTCCAGTTGGTTCATTTTTGATGTCTGCTCAACGGCACCATTTCAATCCATCAGCCTACTCTTCACTAAACATAGTGGTGAGCTTGGCTTTAAACTGCTTAGTATGCTTCGGTTATGGCGGCTTCGACGTGTCAGCTTTCTTTTTGCGAGGTTTGTCATCATCCTTTCAACTTAATGATTCTGGTTTTTCTGAACACTTTAATGTTGCTAAGTGGTTCCTTTGCTTCCTCCTTAGGCTTGAGAAAGACATCCGCTTCAATTATTTCTGGACTAGGTGCACAAAGCTCATTTCTGTAAGCCACTAAAGCTCATATGTTTCCTCTCTTCATTTAAAATTTCAAGGTACTTTACACATCCTTTCCAAAGGACAACAAATTAATTTGATTGTCCCTTGCATCAAATCTCAGGTAACTTTGTTTGCAGTGCACTGTGCTGGATGCTTTAATTATCTGCTTGCAGATAGATACCCTGATTCTACAAAGACCTGGATTGGAGCTGTCTACCCAAATTATAAAGAACTTAGTCTCTGGGACAGATATGTAACTTCTATATATTGGTCCATTGTCACACTTACAACTACAGGCTACGGAGACTTGCATGCTGAAAACACAGGAGAGATGTTGTTTGATATCTTTTACATGTTGTTCAACTTGGGATTAACGTCATATATCATTGGGAACATGACAAACCTTGTAGTCCACTGGACCAGCCGCACCAGAAACTTTGTAAGTACTCACAAACTAGTTCCTTCAACTCCATTTTCCAAGTTTCAAGCAATTGATGGTATATCTAGAAGCTGCCATTATCTCAGACACTGCTTGGAAAGCTTGTTTAGATATCCTGGCGACCCTACATTATGGAATTAACCCTTGAAAAATTCTTTAAATGGTTTCATCACATGGCATCCTTCATTAATTTCAGCAACAGATAGCTGTTTCTCTTTGTTCATAATAGAGTTCATTCAAACAATTGTAACTTCGTTTATACATCTGATGCTAACAAGCTTACTCATGATGACAGAGAGACACTGTAAGAGCAGCTACAGAATTTTCTTCAAGAAACCATTTGCCCCATCATATACAAGATCAAATGTTGTCACACTTGTGTTTGAGATTTAGAACAGAAGGATTGAAGCAACAAGAAGCACTAAATGGTCTGCCTAAGGCAATTCGTTCAAGCATTTCACACCATCTATTCTTCCCCATACTTCAGAGAGTCTACCTCTTCCAAGGAGTTTCTCATGACCTTCTTTTCCAACTGGTAATGCTCCATAGTGCTTGATTATTAAAACACTTTGTCTCTACTCTTTACAGTCCACTTTGCCATTTTATCTTCTCTCTTTGGTTATGGGGAAATGAGGAATCACTGGTTACTAGTTTATGTGTAATACATAGTACAACAAAGTTACAAAATCTGACAGTAATCCTCTTATAATAAATAGGTTTCAGAAATAGAAGCAGAGTATTTCCCACCCAAGGAAGAAGTGATCCTTCAAAACGAGTCTCCAACAGACCTTTATGTACTGGTTTCAGGTGCAGTGGTGAGTTTTCTTACAGATGAATAATTATATGATCTTGAATCTCATGTCAAAGAAATCCTACTAATAATGCATCTTTTTTCAAATGATTGATTATTATAGGATATTATTCGCTACATTGATGGACGAGAACAAGTATGTCTAACATTTAAACATACATTATTTCCTAGATATAACATGAAGGCACCCTTTAATATATATACTTATTCAAAATTATTCAGGTTATTGGTAAGGCAATTGGAGGAGATGCCGTTGGTGAGATAGGGGTTTTATACTACAGACCACAACCTTTCACAATTCGAACCAAGGAGCTTTCTCAAATATTAAGACTCAGCAGAACTTCCTTAATGAATGCTATACAGGCAACCCCAGGAGATGCACAAATTATAATGAACAATCTTTTTATGGTAGTAAGGAAAGACTTCATTTATTCTTCACCTCCTCTTTGCAATAAAACATCCTACTTATTTTTATCTTTATTGACAGAAACTAAGGGGACAAGAGCTGGGCTATGAATATGTCCACGAAATGCTTGATGGAACAAGAATAGGAGGTTGCACCAAAAATTCAAATAGAAATTCGGAATTGAAAGAAGCAGAATACAAAGATTTCCAAGACTTGGAAGACACTACTCATGATGCTGTAAAGAACAGTCAACAAGATATGATTGAAATTTTGCTCCAAAGAGACACAAACGCAAAGAGTCCGAATTCGCAAACAAAAGCTCCAATTGAAAAGCAAGAAAACAAGAGCATCTCTGACCTCTTAATGAGTGTTGAAAATAGGAGGAGATCAGATGAATATAGAGTAGACATGGTGGCTAGGAATGATCTAACCAGAAGCAGAAGACATGATGGTCCTAGGACCTTTACTAATGTCCCAGGTGATAGAGAAGTGGCAAAACGCATTAAAAAAAGAGTTACAATCCACTTGATTTGTAAATATTGTAGTGCTTCACAGGGGCATGGCAAATTGATACTTTTACCTGATTCATTAGAAGAGCTTCTCAGAGTTGCTGGTAAGCTTTCTTAAATGACATACTTATCCACAGATACATGTGTTCTCTTGTATGACTTTTGAATTATTGATCTGCAGGTCAAAAATTTGAAGGCTCCAAACCTACAAACATTGTTACTGCAGAAAATGCAGAGATAGATGACATAAGCATCATTCAAGATGGTGATCACATCTTCCTTCTCTGTAATGATACAGAACATTTGAACTCATATTGTAAACAGGGTCCATAGTTCAGAAATGAAAATAGCATGTAACGGCTAGGAAGGTAACGGTACAGCGAATTACTATTAACTAGAGCGTGTAGCCAGAAAAGTATCAAAAAATCAAAGAGCTCAGCCACAAAAGGTTCTCATTATGATTGTTGAAACAAAAAGTTTTACGATTTTGTCAATAACGGGGCTGGCTTGTCCAATAAAAATGAAGTTACTAATTCACTCCATGATTCAAACATGTACTGCCTTACAAGCATCTTATTTTACTTCCACATATCACTGATGGTGCTTGTCCTCACTATTACTATTCCGGTTGCATTAACAAAAGAAACTACGTGAAGATATGCTAATGAAAAGTACACATAAACACTGTACATGTAAAGGACATCTTATGATAAGCTAAGTAAATAAGCTAATAGGTTCGTTCAAGGCTAGATAGTTTAAAACAAAATAATACAAAGGCAAATTTATGACAGGATCAAGAAATGTTTCTGTCTATTTCAGTAATGGTCAATACTTGTGTGCGTGTGTGTCTATATATATATGACAAATGTAGCATAGTTTCACTATCTTAATTAGATAGAACAATTACCTTGAAGAATGTACAGTGGTAAAAGGTAGTACGTCGCAGTCGGCGTGTTTGATGGACTGAATCTGTGCGCGCCCGCGCGCTTCATAATTATATATGGCACCGATTCGCTCACTTACCTTCAAAATCAAAACGATGTCGCTCAACATGGTGGCTTTAGTTTAAAACTGGTGTGGACTCTACATGAGTTTTTTTTTGGACAACAGACTCTACATGAGTTTAAGTTTAGTTTTTTGAAGTAAATAATTAAATTACGTGGATTTTTAAACCCTCGTCTAGGTAACTGGAAGTTTAGATAAGGTTGGTTGATAGGCCCTTGGGGAAGGTGTAAAAATACTCATACAATTTTAGTTTAAGGTGCAGCTAATACTGTCAAGTTTTTTTGGTTAAAAGTGATAGCGTTAAAATTTTTAAAGTTAGGAAAAGTAAAAGGTGCAAAAATACTCATAAAGTTTGGATCAAAGTACACTTAACACCGCAAACTTTTTTCAGCCTAAAAGTGTCAATGTAGTTACCAAAATGGTTTTGTTAGTACTGTGCTGGTTACTATACACATGTTAGACAAAAAAATGCACAAGGTATTGAGTTTGTAATTTCAATGAGATATTTTCAAAATTTAAGTAAAAAATTAAATTTCAAAAATAAATAAGAAAGAACTAGAGTATGTAAAACTATGGTAAATGCTTGTAGATCAAGTAGAGTATAAATGCTTAAACTCACAAAAATTAAAGAAATGGGTATGAAAATTCAATAATCCTAGGCAACTACTTACTTATATCTCAAATTTTTCTCTACAATTTCATGCTTCAATCTTCCTTCATCAATGGACACACTGAGGCCTTTTGATAATGCAAATGAATTTGTGCAAAATTTTCCTAAGATTTCTATACCCGATTTCTTTTCAAGTGTGTTTTTAATTATTAAAAATTGCTTTTGAATTTACAATCTTTAAAATTATTTTATTGAAACATAAAATTCATACATCTTATGCATTTCTCCTAACTAACACGTGTAAAGTAACGATAAATATTTCTTTCCGATGTATAAAAAAAAGTAACGATAATAAATGTATTAATTAATGGAACCATTTTAATAATTATGTGGGTAGTTTTAGGCGAAAAAAACTTCGTAGTATTGATACACTTTAGACCAAACTTTATGAGTATTACACATTTTATTTTCTCTCATTATGAAAAAATTAACGTCGTTAATATATATTGATAAAATGGTTTTGACCTATTTTAGTAACTATGTGAACATGTTTTAGAAAAAAATTTACAATATTAGTACACCTTATATTATACCAAACTACATGAACTTATTAAACATTCACTTCTATAAAAATTGGTAAATGCTTAAACATACCGAGGGTATATATTAATCATTTCCTTTAGATTTATGAAAAGAAAGATCACTTCATGTCCTTTCCCAAATTCAGTGCACCTTATTGTATTTTTTTCTGAACGTACACCTTATTGTCACTTCCATATTTTGATATTGTTTTTGTGTCTTTTTTGGTAAGATCACAACTCATCACTGTATTTTTTTTATTTTGTTTTATAGAATTACATTTTAAATTCTTACTATTACACTACTTTTTCTTTAATATGTATCTAAAATTTAGATCCTAAAAAAGACTACTGCTTGTGGCATATAGACTCACGGTGGCTTACAAGATCCAAACCTGTGCTTAGAAAAACATGAAGTCTTGAGAGTCTTGATCAATATGCTATAGATGCCTGAATGAAACCTTTCTTAGTATAATATGGGAATTAAAATTTAATAAAATAAATAACATGATGAATAAATTAAACTCATTTGAAAAAAATTTACCATATGAAACCATAGTTCCGTGCGTAAGGCCATGTTATGGGAAAGGGGCAGTCCATGAACCTAGAAAGTAAACTCCGTTTTTTATTCATTTTACTAAGATTCAGGTAGCTACGTGCACAGGGACTCACATTGAACGCCCCTCTCTAATAAGCCCTTGTCTTTATCTAAAGAATCATCACCAAAACCCAATCTCCATAACATTCCCTTAATTCACAAATTTCTCTCTTACCATATGGCTGATTTCAATCCAACCCTCAAGTGCATGATGAGCACAACAATTTTGTTCATTCTCTTTATCTTCCTCCTCTCACCATCGTCAACATCTTCTTCTATAGTATCTTCTTCCTCCCCCAAACAAAAACAAATCAAAGCCCCTTCTTCTAATAACGTCCCCATTATTCCCCATCATCGTTACCAAGTGTTCGACCTCAAGAACAACGGCCCCATATTTCAAGAACGCTTCAAGAAGAAGCAGAAGAAGAGGAATAAGAAGAAGACTACCAAGAATAACATGGTCAGGCCTTTCTCTGTCATGCTTCCAAAAGGTTACATCCCTCCCTCTCGTTCTTCTCCCTGCCACAACCAATTCCCCACATCCATGTCCTCCTTCCACTGCCATATCACCAACCGTCAAAATTAAAGAAACCCCATATACCCACATATCTCACATATACTTCAACACGTAAATGAACTTATCTGGAGGAAGCTGATCATACAGATATATATATATATATATATATATATATATATATATATATATATATATATATATATGGTTTCAACGTTATGATGATCAATCGATCTTGGTCAATGCTTTACAATTTTCCCTTCATGTTTTGGTTTCTTCTTCTCCAAGTGAGTTCTTCTTGCTGCTTCTTTTTGGATCTTGTTTATCTTTCTCCGACCTCCAATCCTTGGACAGTATGACTCTAAAGTGGATGCTCAGTGTATAAAAATGTAGTATCTCAGACATAGAGTATGTTATATATACCGTATAATAAAATAAGAAGAAGCTATACGATATGTACTGTTACTTGTTTATTTCCGCGCAGGTACTTATTGGTTCTATTACATTAAATGTGGACACTACTTCTTGTTCTTTCTTGTTTCGGTTTAATTTTGTGTTTCCAATTTCATGAGTAATTTGTAATGCAAGGGTCTGAGAATTTGAAAGGGAATAGATGTCTGTTATTGGAGTGTGGTATACTATTTAAGCTTAATTAGAATAATACGGTGAAAATAATTAAGGTAGAAGTTTTTTTAATCAACATTATATTAATTAAGATAGAAGTTTAACGAGAGGCATGTGAAAATGTTTCATTGGACAAAGAGAAAAAATGAGTATTTGCAATTTTTGGAGTTTTCGCGGCGTTCACTTTGTTCCATTCATGCATTAATACGCGACGTTCTCCTGAAGATGCGCCTCACAATTCCATAAGACGGATCTATGTCCCTAGAATATTAATTATATACTTCCTTAAAATAACTGAAAATATAACTCCGCCTATGGTTTCTAAGTTAAACGATTTAATTTAGTTAGTTAAAATAAGGTACTATCATATACTCCCTCCGGTCCGTAATATAAGAGCTCAACCGCCAAAACACATTTCTTAAGAAAAACATGTGAAAGTTAGTTGATGTTTGAAGTTAATGTTATTTTTCCAATATTGCTCACATTTATTAGAATACTTTTAAAAGAGAAAAATATATAAACATTAATAAATATGAAGAGAATTATTATGCGTATAGTAGGAAAAAAATCATTAAATGAGGAAAGAATATGAGATGAGCTCTTAAATTTTGAGCTCTTATATTACAGACCAGAGAGTATAACATACTAACAATATATGTTTATTTCTACACTCTATCTTTTATTTATTTATTATTGAGGAATATCAATTGAGATAATTTAAAAAATATGAGAAAAGTAGAATGACATTTTTAAGAATATACTTATCTCAACACCAAATAATAATAAGTTGTATATTATTTAAGAGCAAATGTATACTTTTTATTGGATTAATAATTATTTTAGCCAACAAACAATTATACAAATATCAATTTGATCAACTAAGAGAACTGGTGGGTAAAGATTCAAAATATACAATTACCTTTTTCTAGTTAAATAAGTCTTATTTAACATAGAAACATGTTTCGATGACACTAACTACAAGATTTATTATTGGTAATTACAGAAGGGTAAATGGTCAAATCTAGCACTGAACTATTGGCCAAAGTACACCCCACATAAAAATGAATGTCGGGGCTCAAAACTAGCACTGATCAAGTACAAAGTCGGTCAAATATAGCAAAACCGTTAAGGTTGACCGGTTTGACCGTTAGTTTTGAAACATTTAGACCACATCATCTGCTATGTCATCTTATTAAACCACGTCAGCACCTCATCATCATCTCTTCGCCATGTCATCATCATCTTCTCCATTACACTCTCCCTCTCCCACCTTCATCTTCATCTTTATTTCAACACACTCTTGGCCATGAAAAAGATATCATATCAACATTCACCAAAATCTCCAATTAAACCTCCATAAAAACACACAAATTTCTCACTTTTCAGTGCCACTTCTCCCCGCGTTGGAAATCCGAAACAGTGCGGAATCTACCGGAGCAAGAAATCGCCGGCGAGAATGACTTGTTCTCTGTGGTCTTCAAAATCTTATTCTTCTTTTCACTGTGGATCGACGGCGGAGAGGAGACGAAGAGATCTGAGTTTGCAGCAGACTTTGACCTCGTTGTTGGAGGTGTGGGACGGCGGATCTGCGTTGCGGCGGAGAAACGGTCGGAGATGGAGACGGAGATGTTGCCGAGGAGGAGGCCCCATCGACATTGGTGGCCAACTTTTGGCCGCCAGCGCAGTGACCTAAGCTCCCTTGTCAGATCCGGTTTGAACTAAGCTCTCACCATTTGAATTTCATTTTCTTCCTCCGTTCACGTCTGCTGCTCAATCCAGCCACGGATTGGGCACGCCCCTTAATATTCCGAGGTAGTTACTGGTTAGGCTCTCTTAGAAGGATATTATCATATATGATGCTTGCATGCGTACATCCCACTTTGTAATTACAGGTTGCTGATAATTTGTTTTTTTTGTCACTTTTTTTCTCTGCTCAATCTGATGAATGATTAAATATGAAGAGTGATAATGTATTGATGAGTTTTATGTATTGTTTGATATGGGATATGTTCATATGACTGAATTAATTGTGACTGGGGAGAAGGTGACTGGATTTGGTGAGGTTGAAGAAGATGAAAATGGGAGAGTGAGGGGCAGAGGGGTGTTGGAGAAGATGATGATGATGTGGCAAAGAGATGGTGATGATGTGCTGATGTGGCAGGTGATGTAGCCTATTAAGGTGACGTGACAGCTTATGTGACCCAATAAGGTCAAACTAAACGGTCAAACCCGTCAAAATTGACGTTTTTGCTATATTTGACCAACTTTGTACTTGATCAGTGCTAGTTTTGAACCCCGAAATTCATTTTTATGTGGGGTGTACTTTGGTCAATAGTTCAGTGCTAGATTTTTGACCATTTACCCATTACAGAAAGAGTTGTCAATAGCAACAACAAGACTTGTCATTGATAAATTTATAGTTGTCACTTAGCTAGAATTTGTCAAAATTCTCATTGGACACTACATAATTAAATTTTATTTAACACAGCAAAAATTGTTAATGGACTCAATAAAAGTTAATACTCACAGAAAGAGTTAATAATAGTTATAAGTTGAGGTGTGCATGGTAGGGTTGGGCAATACATGAATCCTGTCCAATGCTTTGCCCGAAATGGGAGTTCCACGGTTCCGCCGGCTCATCATTATGCCCATATGATTATTTCCTCCCTGGAATTAAACATGATATAAATAAAAAAATCAAATTTCAGATTATTATATAGGGAAAATGTCATTTAAATCCCTCCAAATATACAAAAGGACAATTCAAGAACTCAAACTTCCAAAAGGACCATGAAGGAACTAGGACCTAGTTGACATTTTAAAATTGTGTGAAAAGACAAAATTGTTCTAATCATAAAACAACATTTACTAACCACCCTATTGAAAATGGTGGGTGTAAGGGTGGTTAGTAATTTTTGTTTTATGATTAGGGCAATTTTGTCTTTTCACACAATTTTAAAATGTCAACTAGATCCTAGTTCCTTCATGATCCTTTTGGAAGTTTGAGTTCCTGAATTGTCCTTTTATATATTCGGAGAGATTTAAATGGCATTTTCCCTTATATATAATTTTGTGTCTTAAAATATTCTAAAATAGGTCTAACACTTAGCTTAAATACTGAAATTCTAAATCTATCACATGTCTTACTCTATGTTCCTAAGTATAAGATCACTTTCCCTAATTTGAGTAGATTAAGGAAGTTAGTTAAGTTAATTATTTACACATGATATTACCAATTTATCCCAACTATATACTTTTATCCTCATTGTCCATCTCTTACTTGTTATTTTACATAAGCATGATAAGGTTAATTGTGGAAAAAATTGGGAAAAGTTAGAAAGTGATCTTATAATTAGGAACAAATTGGATTTCAAAAGTGGTCTTATAGTTAGGAACAGACGAAGTATTTAGTATCCACACTAATTAAAAATGGAAAAACTTTCCTCCAGTTTCTTACCTTCATTTCCTCCAGTTCCCCAATAAGAATTTGACACATGTCCAACTAACTCACACTATTTTCTCCTTCTTTTCTCTCTCCTCCATGTGTTAGTTGTACATGGGTTAGTTGGACATGTGTCAGATTCTTATTGGGGGACCAGAGGAAATTGAGGTAAGGAATTGGAGAAGATTTTTACTTAAAAATAACATCTATATACGGAGTATTATTAGTATTAGGAATGTGAGGATCAATATGGAAATTAAAGTAGGTGTATAACAGGCTCTGAATGTTTTTTTGTTGTGAATCATGGTTTAAATAATATAATACTGCCTCCGGTCTTAAATATAAGATCTAATTGACTTTTTATGGAAAATCCTTAAAAATCAAAATAAGTTAATTATAAATTGATTCACCTAATTTTTTCCCTTAAACTAGTTTATTTTACCTATAAACTAATGAATAATCTAAAAATATATCAAATATGTCATCATTTAATACCTATTTCGCAACATTAATCTCTAGAGAAAAAGTCAATTAGGTCATATATTTAGGACCGGAGGTAGTATATCATAAGCACTATATATATATATATATATATATATATATATATATATATATATATATATTATTGGCCTCCTCCTCAGTAGGGGTGGGAATAGCCCAGGCCGGCTATCAGAGGCCTATGACTTAGACCGTTAAAGCCTTGGACCAGTCTCTTTATATCCAGGCTAGGTCCAGGCCCAGACTTTTTCTTTTGAACTGTTTTGCTTAACAGGTCAGTCTCAAACTTGAGAAAAAAGCCTATTAGCCTATCAGGATGGCCTATTATTAAGAAGTTAAATAATATTTATTTAAATAAAAAATTATGTTACTATATTAATTGATGTTATTTTTATTAATTTTTAATATAAAATTACAATTATATCATCTTCTATTCTAGTGTGTTTATTGTCTTCTCTAAGCATTCATTCAAATGATGTTACCTAGCATTCATATTTCTAAATCTCTTATTGAGTATGTTTAATTAATCAGACCTCCTAATAGGCTAATAGTCAGGCCAATCCAGGCCACAGGCCAGACTCAGGCTTAAAAATTGTCTGTAATAGGCCACAAGCCAGGCTCAGGCCGCTCAATTATACCACAGGTCAGGCCATTTTGTGACCAGACCAAGCCAGGCCTGGACCATTCCCGCCCCTACTCCTCAGTAATACCTTTCTCGCATATCAAGGAAAATTTTAAATATTATAGTTTTCCACTAAACTCCACCAAATTTCTTATTCTACTCATATTTAATATTCATTATTCCATACAAAAGCAAATCCAACGTATAATAAATAAAGGGCAATTTATACATTTAAAGGAAATATTTAATAAAGTGACTTATATAAAGGAGTAAGAATTTGTTTTATCTTTACCTTATAAATAGGATGAGAGGGTATATATTAAAATATTATACTACTCCCTCCGTTCCTAAATATAAGATCACTTTGATTAATTTGGGGAATTAAGGAAAACAATATAATTACATGATCTTCCCAAAATCTCCTCAATTACTTAACTTTAAAAGGAGGAGAGATTTTCAATGAAAAGAGAGAATATAAGGGTAGTTTGGGCAAAACTTGAGATAAAATAGGAAGTGATCTTATATTTAGGAACTTATTCACTTCCCCAAAGTGATCTTATATTTAGGAACGGAGGGAGTACAATATATATAATATCATTATACATATTGTGCGAGCATGGCCAAATAGGCGGGGTAACATACTCCCACCGCTACTTGCTTATATGGCTGGCCTAAAAATGCCATTTTTGGTTGAGCATCTCATTTTCGGACTAGGCATAACCATTTTTCAGCGGGCAAGGGTTGGCACCCCTATGACGTGATGTTATTAACTACGTTTGTTTTTTTTTTCATTACTTATAAGGAGATTTGTTTCCTTAAAATTACATTAACTAATTTAGTAACACATGTAACTACCTGTGAAACACGAATAACTACACTTGTAACATATTTGTCTCAAATAAATATAATCCCTCTTTTATCCTTTAATAAATTGTGATTTTTGAGTCCTTTTATATTCAATTCTCAATTCTGGTTTCACTAGGCGAGAGGGTTGAACTTAAAGTGCCTAGTTGTCCACTTTGGTACAGATTTGATTTCTGTGAGTGATACCTAGTCGTGTCTCTATCGCGGCGCTTAAGAAGACATCTCCACAACTAAGGGAGAACCAACAACGGCGCTTAAGAAGACATCTCCGCAACTAAGAGAGAACCAACAGGGGAGTTAAGTTAGTAGTTAGTTTTATTCTCACTTAATCTATATACCCTTCAGTGGGTACACTGCCCTTAGATTAAAGCCTTCCTAAAATTTTTTAACAAAATAAAATCTACCGAGTAGGCGAGCACTCTCTTCTTCCTAAAATCTCTCTCTTCCGACGTCAATCATCACAGTTCACCACCTGCTGTCTCCGCCGTCAACATACCCTTCTCCGCCGTCGACCCAGCCGCCACAATCTCCGATTTCAACCTTCAAAAGCCGTCGAAAAACCTCAAACCACCACGTTCGCCGCCGTTCATTGAACTTTAGTCTCAAAGGTTCCAACTTTCCTCTTCTTCTTTAGCTACCCTTTTGTTTCTTCACCTTTTAGCTCTTTCTATTCCTTCAAATTTACTGTGATGCTTACCTACTGATATTTGCTTAGTTTATTAAGACTGAACCAGTAGTATCTATCCTTCTTTGCTTAGTTTATTAACTTTTGGCATGTTTGCAACTGATATTCGCTTCAATTGATAGCACACCAATTCTATATTACTAAAGACTAATGAATATTATTCAACTATTGACTTGTCCAGTCCAAGGGTATTGCTGCAACATTGAGGAATAAGTCAATGCAAAGGGCATAAGGAAATGACGAGAAACAAATCAAAGGTCTAACAAGACAGATGTTAAAGAATGTTGAAGTTGGTGAAAATCAAGATTAGAAAAGTCAAACAACAATGGACAGATCAACGGTGGACAAAACAACGATGTTAAAGAATGTTGAAGATGGTGAAGATCATGATTAGAGAAATTGGATTTATCTACTGGTCTGGTCTCCCCTCTTCTGGTAATATGTACAAATCCTTTGACTTCTGATTAATTTATTGCTTTTGGTGGAATCAACGATGGACAATGAAAAATTTAAACCTCATCACTAACACCAATATGCCAAACCCCAGAAATGTCTCTGAGGAAAGCCATCAAACACCTTCACTGCCCTCCTCCTTCTTTCCTCAAAGCTCTTTCTTCCATTCCCTTCGTCTCTCCACTTTCCACCACTTCACTGCAACACAATGAAAACAAGCACCAAGTCCAAGACCCTTATTCTCTCCTCAAAGAAGACCCCATTGATATATGCACCTCTCTTTGGATTAAAACCTTCTCTTCCCCACCAAACACCACCTTCCCCAATCTCACTGGCTTCCTCTCCAAATTTGACATCTGGGTTTTGGCCTACCAGAGATCTTGTGCCCATTTCACTGGTACTTTTCCTCCCAGAAATGCCATTCATTTTCATGTTCTGAGGGACCTGCTTTCTCTTAGGAATGCTGTTGTTCATGGGAAGTTTAAATGGAATGAGAAGATTGAGCAATTTATTCGTGGCCCCAATGATAAGCCTATTGTGAAGCCTTTGTCTAAGCGTAGGCTTCAGGCGATTCTTGAGTCGAGTGAGCCTTGTTTTCAGGATAGGGTTGTTCAGGAGGTGTTGTTGTTGATTTTAGAGCCTGTTTTTGAAGCTCGGTTTTCGCCAAAGTCACATGCTTTTCGACCTGGAAGAAGTGCCCACACAGTGATTCGGACGATTCGGAGTAACTTTGCTGGTTATTTGTGGTTTTTGAAGGGTGATTTGAGTGAGATTTTGGAAAATGTGGATAGGAATGTGGTTATGGGTTGTATTGAAAAGGTTATTAAGGATCGGAAAGTACTGGGTTTGATCAAATCTGCTCTTAAAAAGCCAGTGAGATGTAAGTCACATAGTGATGAAAATGAAGAGTCGAAGAATGCTAAGAAAAGGAAAGGTACTAAGAAGAGGATTCTCAATGAGAATGAACCAAAGCCAGATCCATATTGGTTAAGGACATTCTACAATTTTGCTCCTGAGGAGGCTGCTAAGGTACCCTCTTATGGTCATTGTGGAATTTTAAGTCCCTTGCTTGCTAATATTTGCCTTCATGAATTGGACCATATGATGGAAGAAATGATAGTTGAGTTTTTTAGACCATGCATGTCTGACTCAATATGGAGATATTCAATTGATGATGGCTGTCATAACCCTGCTTGGCCAGAGTTTGTTCCATCTAGTGGGAAACAAAAAACTAGGAAGATGGATTACATAAGATATGGTGGTCACTTCCTGATTGGGATCAGAGGTCCTAGAGAGGATGCTGTAGAAATTAGGAAGAAAGTCATTGAATTTTCTGAGGTCGCGTTTGGGATACGGTTGGATAATTCAAAGGTGGAGGTCGAACATATTACAAGGGGAATCCAATTTTTAGACCATATAATATGCCGCAGGGTGATCTATCCAACCTTACGTTACACAGCTTCTGGAGGCAATATAGTGAGTGAAAAAGGTGTGGGAACTTTGCTTTCGGTCACCGCTAGTTTACAGCAATGCATTCGTCAGTTTCGGAGGCTTGAGTTGGTGAAGGGAGATAAAGACCCTGAACCACTGCCATGTAATCCTATGTTGTATTCAAGTCAAGCTCATACAAACTCCCAGATGAATAAATTCCTTGAGACCATGGCTGATTGGTATAGATATGCTGATAACCGCAAGAAAGTTGTTGGATTTTGTGCATATGTGATTCGCAGCTCCATGGCTAAGTTGTATGCCGCTAGGTACAGGCTAAAATCTCGTGCCAAAGTGTATGGAATAGCTTCACGGAATCTTAGTCGACCTTTGAGAGAGAGCAGCAACAATTCTGCTCCTGAGTATTCTGATCTTTTGAGGATGGGGCTGGTTGATGCTATAGAAGGTGTTCAGTTTTCACGGATGTCTCTAATTCCTTCTTGTGATTACACTCCATTCCCAAGGAACTGGATCCCAGATCATGAGCAGGTATTGCGTGAGTACATGAAACTCGATAATCCAAAATCATTCTTTGCCTTGCTCAAGTCCATTAAACAAGAAGGTTTGAGTCTTCCTCAAGATGAAATATCTCAAATGATATGGGATTATAAGACTCTAGGGATTCGTCATTTTCAAACCGACAGAGATAAAGAAGGAAAAGGAGATTTAGAAGAGGCATCTGGTTAAGTTTACTAGTGATTAAATTAGTGAAATCTTCCCAATCTAAGGTTTGCACCGCAAATTTGGCTATTCATTAGAATTGTCAAGTACTCTTCACAACTTACAGTGTGGAGACCCTTCAACTAATTTTCTTTGTAACATGAAGTCATTCCTTATACTTGTATAATCGATATATCGGATAGGATGCATCCACTGCACAGTGCAACTGAGATGAGGTTGTTGTTATGGGATTGACATATTAATTTTCAAACTAAGATTGGCCTTCCAATTTTATAACAAAGTGGACCGAGGTATTTGCCTTGATGCCTGTTGGTCTTGATGCTACTGATTTTTAAGTGCTTTAGTTTTTTTATGTGATATACTTGGCTTCTGATACATGCAGAGATATGATCCAGACCCTGCAGGCGGCAGCAAAGGCACCTGCCTACGATATGACATTTTTTGTATTCATAATTGATTCTTTTTAGATATTCCCTTGTGTAAAATCTGTATCATATAATCTGTGCCTTTTGTTTATTATGCAAATATATCTGCCATTTTTTTACCAATATCTTTAGGCGGTGGGAGGACTTTCATCAAGTAGCTCTGTCAAGGGTAAAAGGCATTAGAATCAGATCAAGTATGGCTTTAGCATTGTCAAAGGGAAAGCAGACCTCCCATTGAAAGACTATCATGTGGCAAAATTTGTCCACACCAGAGGTCAAGAGGCAAAATTTATCATGAAGCAAACAGTCCAAACTGTTTGCTATATATGATGGGCATTTGAATACTGTGAGCAATGTGTTCTAATGTCACTCTAAATGAAGCCTTGATTGATTTACATTGCTTCTATTGCTTTTGTTACATCACTCCTTTGTTTATCTGTAAGTTAAAATTTATACTACTTTGAACACATCTTAATTTATGCATTGTTTTGTAATAAATATGTTCTTCATTAGTTGATGGGAATCAATACGTAATTTTCACATCTTCGTATTTTGTCTTTATACTAGAAAGAGGGAGTTGTGAAATACTTCTTCCCTGCAACTTACTGGAAATCCTGCTCAATGACATTATACAACAGGACAAAAGGTTCATTTAGTATATAACCGAACATATCATGCTACCAGATGCTTTAGCAGTTTTTTAGGTTAAAGTTTGAGATGTTGCTTGGACTTTGGTGTGAGATATGTTGAAATAGTGAATATTCATGTTTCCAGGGATCCACCACTTAGGGCCTGTTTGGTTGCTAGAAAAAATGCCAAAGAATTAGAAAATATAGAAAGTATTGTTTTTGTGTAATTTACATATATCCCGGGGCTCACAAGTTTTCTCTCTCAATCTCACACTTTTTCTGGGCCCCACACATTTTATTTTTCATCATTACTTAATTTAGCCTTACTTTCCATTTTTATCCATTTCACTTTCCATTTCTTCACTTTCCTTCCTACAACCAAACAGAATCTTAATGATTCGGTGTTTTGTAAGAATTTTATGGATTTGTTTCACCTACAGATATCGGTTACTCAACAGGACTTTGGTGTGAGATATGTTGAAATAGTGAACAACTCATTTTCAGCAAACATGAATTGGAGACGTGAGATTTGAGAGTAAAAGGTTATATATTTGGAATTGCCAAAAAATTCATCTAAATCTCCTGCTGGTAATTAATTATTCAAGTGTGCTGGAATGCTATAATTCTTGTTGGATATTGGTGCTTAACCAGTTACAGTTGATTTGAAGATTCACTATTCTTCAATAAAGCATGTTTGGCAAAACGCTACAGCATAGCCATAGAAGTGAATGACTATTTTTATTCTTTTTGCCAGAATGTACAATGTTGCACAAATAACAATTGCTACTTGATCCATGAGTTTCTAGCCCTGCTTGTCATGTAAAACACGAACAACACCATCATAATAGTGGAGATAAATAAGTATGTACAGATGTATCCCCAACTTCCCATTTGCTTCTCTGTAACAAGTCAGAAGTGAGAATTTCGACCTCAACTCATGCTGAACAGTGTTTGCTGGGTAAAGCACAAAAGAAATGTTTGCCTTTATTTTAGAACTTTTGTGCATATATTGATATTCCACATACTTCTTATAAGATATCACTCATTCTATTCCTATATATACATGTAGGGCTTGTTAAGAGAGGTGAGCATGTTCCTAAATGCAAGACCTTGTGTGTAATTTTTACAAATATTTTTTAAAATAGCCACATTGATACTCTTTAATTACAAATTAACAAATATTATTTAAAAAACAAAATGATAAGTATTAAGGTATAAACTAACAAATACTATTATTTAAAAAACAAAGTGATAAGTATTAAGGTGTTTTGATACTTTTTTTTTTTCATTCATACTTTGTGATTTACTCAGCTCTATTGATACCCTTAATTTAGTCATAATTAATTAAACATGTTTTACAATATTATATTTATACTCCCTCTTATCCTTATTATAAGTCACCAACTACCTCTAATTTTCTGTCTTTAATATAAGTCACTAAATGCCGCATTAAATGTTTTTTTCCCACCTTACCCCTGTTATTAATAAAGACTCAAAATTGAAAATGTAAAAATGATCGGTGAAGTTGGAAAAAGTGGAAGAGTAAACATGAAATTTAAGACCAAATACAATTCCTTGGTATGTGAGAAATGAGTAGTTGGTGACTTATAATAAGGACCGGAGGGAGTATGTAGGAATCAAGATTAGTACAATGATTAGAATAATCGGTAACTACATTTCAAGCAGTCTTACACCACAGAAAAAAAAAAGAGACAAGGATCAAAGAAAATGAAACACTAGAGCTAGTAGCAACATTTATTTAAACATAATTATTCCATGAAGAACAAACAATCCCAATTTACAACTCACCAACCCCCTTCTCTTCTTCATCAACATCATCTGGGAGTTGAAAAGCGGAAACAGGGAAGGATCTAGAAATACCACTAGGGTTAGCGAAGGTAATTTTAGCGGAAGCAGGGGCGTCAATGTAAATATCAGAAATAGTGACCCAAAAGAAAAGCTCCTTGCTCTTCACGCCACTCACCTTCCTCATTCGCTGCGTCTCCACAAAGGCGGTGACCTCAGAATCGTACGAAACGCTGCGTTTAATGGCGTCAAACCTGTGCTCCTTCCTCTTCTTCTGCTTGAGCCACACGAAGCCCGTGGATCGATTGTGGCCCACCTCGATTATGTCGTCCAAAGGGAGAAGACCCTTGGGGAGGCCGAATTCAGTGAGAAGCTCGCGTGACTTTTGCTTGCAGAGGTCTTCTCCGTGGTAAATCTCTGCGTTGTCTTTGTGGGTTGCGATTATTTGCGTGCCCATTGGTGAAAAAGCTAGGAGGTGGGGCTTTAGAAAATGAGAGAAGAGAATATGTTATAGCGTGAAGAAGAAGAAGAGAAGGAGGGAATTTTGTAAGGGTGTTTGCGTTTAGGATCACGAAATGTGATGGTGATTGAATGCGATTGGCGTGACATTGCATTATTTATCACCCACTTTTTAACATGTTTCTCTTACAAGTAAACAAATGCAAACCTGGTGGGTTGTCGTGAGTGGTAACTGATAAGTACTCTCGTCCCTTAAGCAAGTGGTTGGGGGTTCGATCCCCAACTCTTGCGAATGGAGCAAATTCACAGGCCAGCTGTCTACCCCCCTATATGGGACTTCGGGATTAGTCTCACTTGACACGCGGGTGGGGATACCCTTGGGTAAGCAAAAAAAAAGTAAACAACTGCACACTATATGTAGTTGGTTGAGCTGGTAAGTGGGCTGCAACCCTGTAAGGATGAAAACGTGTGTTCGAATCCCGGGAAGCGCTCTAATTTGGAGAAGGGACAACCTTGTTTATGTGGGCAACACTTCTACCCAGCGAGTCCGGATTAAACCGGTCGATGATTAACCCAAAAAATACTAATTTATTTGACTTATAAGGTACAATGTGTTTATATAATAAGCAAATTAAGTTGAGATTAAGTAACTCATTTTTAATTTCCTTATTTTCTAAAAATATGATTATATTTAAAAGCAAAAGAAGTATGACAATATTTCAGGTATAATGTATTTTATGGTTGCTATGAACCTCTTTATGGCTTAAGCTTTGTATTCTTTCTTTTTTTTAAGTTATTAGTGAATAGTGAATTCCATTGGTGATTTTTATCTTTCTATTTATTTCTTCTAAGTGATTGATCACCACTTGCGTAGTTAAATGGAATGTGACTTGATAAAATATATTTTGTTTTAGAACTTGAGTAAAAACATATCAGTCTTGAAATCTATGGTTTTAAATCTGATGATTGGTTAATAACGTAGAGATATAGTTATTGATCTAACATTATCATAAATATGGTAATTGAGAAAAAATCTTACATTTATTGTCACAAGAAATTGTATAATAACTATAAGAACAAATTTGATTTTAACTTGAGAAAACTTATTCAAATGATTATTTAGATTAGTAACTCAAGTTATTTATTATTATTTTTTTTTACCAATAGTTATTTATTATTATTGACTCTTTGTGTTTGAAATACTCTATTTTTTCAGTTAAAAAAAAAGCCTATTTTCATCATATACACCTTTGAAACCTTTTTATTTCTTACTTAAAAACCAATAATATCGACATGTATTTACTTAATTCAATTAATGATGTAATTAACGCTAATCTCCTTGATTAAGCAATAATCTTTGTGGAACAACACTCTTTTCTCTATACTACTTTTTGACAACTCATGCACTTACAGTTATGCCATGCCGATTCACGCTTAAGTCAGAACCAAGATTGAGCCTTGATTCTATTTTGAATAAGATGAATGGAAATTAAGAGAAGATTCTGAACAAAGAATTCAATCACTAATAGATAATAGATGCTACCTTCAGCGTGTCTTCTTCTTTTTAACTTAACAACCTTCAATGTTTAATGTAAAGTTAATTGGGGAGATTTAGTTCAAAATATGATGCATTAATTAATTTTAATTAATTTTGTCCTTCATTCTTATTATTGAGGAGCACGTGTTATTTTTTTTGGACTAACTATATACTATTAGTTAAGTATGAGTTGCGTTAAGGAGTAACGAGAACACGAGGTATTTGTCGCATGATAGGATTAAGGTTAATCCAATACTCTAAAATACTGTTATTTAGTCCGTCCAGGATCCACCAACCTTAGCTTAGCCCTCTGACATTGTCAGTTTTTTACCTGTAAAAAAATCTGAACAATATTTCTTCCTTCTATTGTCGATGTCCCTATTCTACTTACAACAACGACAAAACCAATCATAAGGTTATGTATCTTTACACAATTGCACCTCCATGTTGCATCCTCTTGATCATATACTATACTAAAAAATCACGATTACTTGGCGTGTGAGCAAAAAAGAATGATGGGTAATAAACAAAGTAATCATTCTTCATTATCTTTCCACATTTCAGAAAGGTACTTTTGACACTTACTGCTGCCATTAACGTATGAAAAATCAAGCTCTGCTCTTCTGGCACTTCCGGTAGCCTTCTTGAACTCTTGACCGGAGTCACCAACTCCGGTGTGCCGGAGATTGTGTCGATATTCAACCACCACTTGTTCAAACACTTCAGCTTCAAACATGTTGAGCCTCAGCTTTGGTCTCATGTGATCTCTCACAAACGCAAATGCTAATTGGTCTCTGGGGTTGAATCCTTCCAGCTCATTGAACATCAGACATGACCAAAGGTTGCTTCTTAGACCATGTTTCCTTATTATCAGAGCACTGTCCGGCACATCTGCCACACCCCCATCCATATTTTTAGAATTTGAGTGACCAACACTAAAAGCTTAAAAATACAAATGTTATGGAACACATAATTTATGAAATGGAAAAAAAAAAACATAAATACTCTATGAGCATCATGTCACTATGTTACAAATTCATCGGTCATACCCATCTATTTAATTTCAATATTTGCATACAATATGTATAAAGTTTCGGTTATTAATTAATTGAAGCTGATAGATATTACATAAAACAAGGTTTATTGTAGGGTTTTTTCAAGCTTTGCCCAATTGAGGGTTGAATTTGTTGTCATTTCCTATATGCAAATTCAATTAATCAATTTATTTAATTTCCCGAGCCCGGTTATCCTCTGCTCTATCAAATTGCCTTCCCTGGATGACTTGGTCCGTTCCACCATTAATCACACAATACTGAATTCATCATCACGAATATCTAATAATAATTATATTGATGGTGATAATCCTAAGTCATTAATTAATCACACACAAATACGACCCAATGTAAAATGTCTACTTTCATAAGCTTTGAATTTAAGCAAAGTTGATTACCTTTAAGACATGCACCCCTATTTTTTTCAAGCTCAAGCTAGTTTTCCCGACATTTTTCAATGACGTCGTAATGTGGGGACCTACTAGATCTAAATTGCATCAAAGACCATCTCAAATAAACAACACAGATTAAACCTTCTAACAATATCATAGAGTTTGACTTCTAATCCAAACTATTCATCAGCTTTTATTCCAAGTCTCTCATTAAATCTGATCCAAATTGCATTCAACTTACAAATGCAAGGAGTTTCATAATAAACTGGAATCCCCACTAAGCATGCATGCAAACACATGAATACAAAGAGCTTCATGTGAATTTCGTAACATACAATCTTTTATATCAAACGAGAACTATGAAAAGAATGACAATAACTGAGTGAGTGCATGCATGTCTATACACACACACACATACCTGAGGTATAGGGTAGCTTGGAAGGACTCCAAGGTTGAAGGCCAAAGTCACAGTAAGTCTCCATTTGTACCTTCAAGGCATTAACATCCCACCATTTCCTCCACCTAGCAGTGGCCATGGCTTCTTCCATTGTATGAATAAAATAAGGGTGTTTGGATATAGCCATATCCACATTCTCAGATATCACCAGTGAATGAATCAGCAACAAAGGATCCACCATTAATTGCAGCTTAGCATCCACCCATATACTAAACTTGGAGTTTGGGAACAACCTATGAACTAAATATTTTGGTATCACACCATTCATTGCTGGATTCTCATACAAACCCTCCTTAGATGAAACCTTCACAAGTCTCCATGCTCCTACCTTGTATTCACTTGATGATTTAGATGAAACAATTCCATGGTATTTTAGACCTTTTAAGGTGATGTCATCTATGAACATGAAAAAACATACATAGTCTAATGTTTTTGATCCTAACCCCCTTGGTTGTCTCACCTTGTCATGATCATTGAATATAGCTGAAACTACCACCACACCATCACATTTCTCCATTGCCATTTTATCTGAATAAAAAAAATAGACTTTAATTAATCTGCCCTTTTACTTTTGTATACAGGGGAAGAAGAGAAGTAAAATTCATAACATGGGTTATACCTAAATCTAGTATTGGGAATTTCTTGAGAAATCCACAAGGCACTTCTTTTTCATCATTTGGATGATCAAAATAAGAAAATCTTATCTGGGCACTAAAATTTCCACCAAAACTATCAGAATTCCCCTGCATATACTTAAGAACACGACGGGAAGATGAAGATTGATCGTGGAAATTCTGGATATCCTTTAAAGCATCCCAGTAATCTAAAACATAGAAGCCAAAAGTCACATTTTTTATTCACAAAAACAGATAAATTATGAGACATGATTTGAATTTAGAGACTATATTACCTGGGAACAAAACATGGGAAGAACAAGTGGTACGAGTGGTGGAGATGGCATACTTGTGGGGACGATAAGATGAATTGTACGAGAAGAGAGAAGAATGGATTGAATCAAATGGAGATGATCGAAGGAGACATTTGGATTGTATGAAGAATGTGAAGAAAGTGAGAGAGATGGCAGAGAAGAGATAGAACAGAGAGAAACAGAACAACTTTGAATGAAGAATGAGAGGTTTTGAGATGGTTATTAGTTTCCCCATAATATTATTATTATGCGTAGGATTCACAGTTTTCTGTTAATCATTTTTTTTCCTTCTGCAGAAAATGTCAGATCATGATCTTAATGAAAGACGCACGGAAATGGAATGTTCCATTTTTTGTTGCTTTCGATTGCCAATGGGTGTTGTGCTTTGACGTTCAGGTTTTGTCATCAAGTGAGGGAGTGCTGAGATAAAGTGAAGGGACCAAATAGGATTTAAAATAATAGTGACGTTTTCCATAATCGTCCCATGAATATGTTTTTTTATATACTACGTATTTTGTTTGCATATAGCGTAGCAAGTTATAGTTATATGACGTGGCAGAATGGAATGAACAACGCAGTAGGAACTATAACAATAAAATATTGTACTACCTCCGGTCCTAAATATAAGACCTAATTGACTTTTTTTTTGGAGAGGTTAAGGTTTTGAAATAGGCAATTAAATCAGGACATATTTGATATGTTTTTAGATTATACAATAGTTTATAGGTAAAATAAATTAGTTTAGGGGAGAAAATTAGGTAAATCAATTTATAATTAACTTATTTTTCTTTTTTATAGGATTTTCTAAAAAAGTCAACTAGGTCTTATATTTAGGAGCGGAGGGAATATTTCAGAACATCTACAAAAATTGTATTTGCATAATTTATGTCAGTATGCAGAGGATCCTCTGGTGCAGATGTCATGCAAAGTTGCATTATTTTACTTTATTTCAAGGCCAATATTTAACCATCAATAGATTATGCCTCACACCATAGAATTTTCCTTTAAAAAGGGAAATTTGCACAGGGGTCCCTGATAAGGGGAATTACTACTGCAAAGTCCCAAAAACATTCAAAAATTATTATCAAGTCCCATGGGACTTTGCTGCAAATATTTCCATTTATTCAATGACCAGTTTGCCTCTGAGTAAAAGCACAACTTACCCTAATTCACTCATCATTCATCCTCTTCGGCTGTCACTCTTCTTAGCTTCTTCATCTTCGTTGATCCTCATCACCACTGTTCACCGCCACCATCATCAGTCTCCATCTTCACTCATCAGTGTTGTTCTTCTTTATTCGATTTCCTTCAGCACCATCAGGCTTTTCCTCCATAAACCGTTGATTGTATCATTTTCTCTTCTTCCAACCATTCCTTCTGTCCCTACCGTGTAGCTCCCCCAGCAGCGTCAGACCTTCTTCAGGTAAGATTCTTCACTTTTCTGCTAAATAATGATTATCCGTTCTATGATTTTCTATAATCCTAAAGTTGAATGGTGTTAAGAAGTGATTAGGAGAATGATTTCTGAAGTTAAATGGTGGTGCTTGAATGAATGGATTGAATATTTCTGATATCGGTTGAGGATGCTTATCGAGAAATAAGTTTTTTATTAATTTGGCACTATCTTCTTCAATGTGATTTAATGATGCTATGTTTTTCAATTTCCCATCTTGCTTATCAGCAGGAAGAAAAAATTGATGAGAACTGTACTATGGATATTGTTTTCATGAATATTTGAATTGGACAAAAAGCAAACAAAGCTTTAGATAGACTTATGCTTTGGGATTATCATTTTGGATCTAAATTTTCTGATTTTTCCACCCTTAGCCTTGAGTTTTCCCATCTTTTCCCATCATCTATATGTCAGTGCCTTATCATTGAAATAATGAATATACTCTTATGGGTCTAAATTTGAGTGACATGGAATGGCTGATTATTATGGAAATTGCACATACAAATTATAATTCTATCATTCATAGTTGACTTCGTTGCTGGTTTTAGGCTTTGTCAGGATTTCTTTTTGTTGGTTTTCTTTCCCTATATATTATTTATTCAATTGCTTTGGTTAGTGTGTTACTTTCTTGGTGATCTAGTGGATGTTTTACCAGTGTATATTAGCACACAATTTTGGCTTGAAAATTTGATTGAACACTTGAATCATTTTGCTTCAGATTTGAGCAATCCGTTTTATCACTAAGATTTTTGGACCAATCGACTTGAATCCATTTGCTGCATATAGTTTTTGCTCAAGACTTTTGGATCTGATTTAAGTTTGTGTGAGCTTTAATACCAACCAGATTTTAAAACAAAAAATAACAAAATCAGTTTCCAATCACTTCACATTTAAATCAATGGCATTTCATCAGCTCACATACAGATTAATCTGCTGGTTTTGCTTCAATTTGGAGGCATTTATATGACATTTTGCACTAGCTTGATTTATGCACATTTGAGTATCTGACTTTTGATTTGATTGACAGATTTTTCAGCATTACTTGACAACGTGCATATTAGTTTGTGACTTTAGCACCATTTTTACTGTGAGTGTGTGCTAGTTTTTTACTAACACTGCAATCAAATTAGTTTTGGATGCTCTGGAGGCAGAATTTTAAAAGTTTGTTGTGTTTCAGATTTGCATGCCTTGCATCAGAGTTGAAATAAGCTTTTAAACAGATTTGAAACAGCTATAATGCATCACAGTTCTTGAATTACTTTTATGCATCCTTGACTTCATTTTGAATCAAATTTTGGTCACGGTTTTCCTTCATTGTGAAGTGGTTTTTCCGGGCTATATGAGGTATTTTGAATCAGGTTTTCACGTCCAAACTGAATTAGGAGTACATTTATTGGTGGTATTTAATTCTTGTGTAAATTGAGTGTGAAAGTGATTTGTTTACATGATGTAGCTTTGTGTGTAGGGCCTCATGTGGAGTGCATATATTGTCATGGCTCCAAATGTGGGATAAAATAGAGCAAGATGCAGAGGGCTATACCATGCCCAAGTACACATTGGATGATCTAAATGAAATGATGAAGGGGTGTTTGTGGTAGCTTGTTATTCATCCTGAAAATGTCCATTATAATACTGTTTTATCAATGTTATGAGGCAAAAATCAAAAGAGAAAGAAGTAGGACATAGACATTGAGGGCTATTACGCTTGTAATTGGTTTGTGTGAAGCCACGATGACCAGAAGTTTGTAGAAACTTTTTGTTATGTTGATTGTTTGTACGTTTGGGGTTTACAATGTTTCACTTGGTTGTAAATAAACTCTTGATACTTAAAATTTCCCTTCCCAAATGCCAAATGGAGTAAATTTTTCCAGTAACAACTACAAAAATAGATGCATGGAAGCATTAACAAGTCAATAGACCTGCAGTTACATGGGGCCTATTGGTCATTAAAAATTCACCAGTAACAAGTAGACATGCCTGCCGTAACAAGTTATTAAAGCGGCAGTAGCAGTGCCCCACTTGTGACTAGAATTGTCCAGTAAAAATTGGTGGGCCTCATTTCCAGGGAAACAGTGGCCATTGAAGTAATATAAAGGCCCTCCGATATTAATCTAATTGAGCATGGTGTGTTGATCAGTTAATTTCGCTAGTAACAAGTGGTTATACCTGTAGTAGCAAGTCCCTAAACTGGCACTAACAAGTGCCTCGCTTATTAATGGCAGCTAGAAATAAAAAATGATGGGGTTCATTTCTGGGGAACAGGTGGTCAATGAGAAAATAAAAGAGCACTCAGATGTTAATCTAACTGGGCACTGTGTGTTAGTCATTTAATTTCACTAGTAGCAAGTGATCATGCCTCATATAACAAGTTATTAAACCTAAAATAACAAGTGCCTCACTTGTTGCTAATAAATAGGCATGAAACTAATGACAACTAACAGATCTCCAAAGGGTAATCCAAACTGAGCATGATATACACCTCACTTGATATTTCTCCAATGACAATTGGCCATGTTTGTAGTAACAAGTCTGCATGCATGTTTATGCCCAATGAGTGGGCATGATGACTTTTTACTGATGAAATTAAGGGACCAACACATCTTGCACAGTTAAATTAACATTTGAAGGATCGTTTATTTCTTCGCGGACCAATTTTGAATCCCCGAAAATGAATCCCACCATTTTTGATTTCCTCTTGCCAGTAACAAGTAAAGCACTTGTTACTACAGGTTTACAGACTTGTCACCGCAGACATAATGACTTGTTACTAGGAAAATTAAGTGACTAGACACCTTGCCCAGTTAGATTAACATCTGATGACCCTTTTATTTTCTCGGGGACCAATTTTGAATCCCCGAAAATGAACCCCACCATTTTTATTTGCATTTTTCAGTAACAAGTCGGGCACTTGTTACTGTAGGTTTAACCACTTGCTACTACAGGCGTAACCACTTGTTACTCTCATCAATAACAGGTCAGCAGACCAGCAGTAAAAAATTCCCTTTTGATTTACAAATAGGTACAAAATAGAGTGCATTTACAAAAAAATGATAAAAGAAGATGCATTTATAAAAAGTTATATTGCTCACTTAATTTTTCATCAGTAACAAGTTGACATATAGTCAATAACAAGTCATCAGAACTGCATTAACAAGTGCTCCACTTGTCACTTGCAATTTCCCTTCACAAAAGATGAACTTCATTTTTGGGCAATAACAACTACAAAATATATGCATTAACAATTTCCCAACTCCTATCAATGTAGGAGATGACTTGAGATCAGAGACTAGTTTTGATTTTTTGGAAATATAAATATAAGAAAATGTGAAAGCAGTAATATATACACATTTCATATGAAAAAAGTGTGATTTAAATTGCAAGTGCTTTAAATTGACAATGTTTTAATTTGCAAAACTGTGAGACAGCAGTAACAGTGTGGCAGCATCAGTTTGGTGATGTGCAATGGTGTTAGCAGAAACTTATTTTGATCATGTTTGATCATGTGTGGTGTGCTGGAAAAGGACCTTGATTCAACTTGTTATGAGAATGAGAAACTAAAAGCATCATTGATACCATTAACCAAATACATATAAATATGATACCATTAACCAAATACATATATCCATTTCAAGTACATATCAATTACATCAACCATTTCAAGTATGGTCATCATCAAGTACATACATCCGTTACAGCAATCAAAGATACATCAGAATAAAAGCTAATAACATTAACCAATTAAGGACCAATGTACACCATATGGTCCTTAGACTATTGTGTCTTCTTCATCTCCTTCCAAATGTCAACATTACCATCATCAACATCTCTTCTTTCCCGTAGGATACCAACATTGTTCTCCACATAGCCAATCTCATAGATCACTTCCGTTGTCCTCTTGACCACTTCATCCTCTCATAAGAAGAACTCACATCCTCCCTGTCAATTATGAAGAAAGGTCATTCTTTATTGTTTGATAAGAGCAAATAGCGTATACATCAGAAGATATCCAAAAAATTGTTCCATTAAAAATCAAACAAATCTACTTAACATAATTATTCAACAGCAGAAAGACCATGTTTCAGATTCGTGCAATCACAAATCTCAGAAGAAAAAGGACAAACAAGAAATATTAGCAATGAAATCATGCTTTGCAATCAATAGTCAGTTTGCCTAATTTGCCTAGAAAAGGCACCTGAGGCATGTAGCTTTTAGCATTTGCCTTAGAGCAAAGGAATTGCAATAACAAAAAAAAGGTACTGTCAATCAAAGAAAGAGGCATTTGTCATCATCAGAGAAGCCACTTTATTACAAATATCATGAAGATACACTTATAGTTTCTGGAAATGCCACAGAGGTGTTGTAAAGTTTCAAGTCTAAAATAATAAAACAATTCAAGCATTCCATCTTGATAAGCAGAGCGCAAAAAACATTTTATCTCAATAACAACCAACATAAATCTTAGACTGTAGCAGTTGGAAAAAAATGCTTGATTGGTTTTATCTCAAATCGATAATATAAAAAATAAGCTTAGTAATTTTTTGAAAGAGCTGCTAGTGCACAATGATCCCACAAGAGGGTGAGATGCATGTAATAATACCACAACGAGCAGATTGAAAATTGCAGTACAAAAATTTGATAAAAACATTGACCTCTGAATCTAAGAAAGTATACCTGAGTAAACAAGCCGCCAAATTTGTTTTTCAAAGACATGACTTTTGCAAGACCAGCAGTATCAAATACTATAACAGAATAATCCATGTTTTACACCAATCTGTACAAGTTGCGATCAATCAAACCAAAAACCAAGTTAAGAAATATAAGATGAATAAAGTATTAAGGAAATTTTCTCACTTAAGCATCTCAACAAAGCTCATAGCCTCATCAATTCCATGAATAGCATAAGCTAGTTCAGAGAACATGCTATCCATTCCATCAGAATTGCCCACATCCTCATGTTCCAAGGTGGGGTCCACCTCCTATTAAGAAAAGGGGTATTTGTAATTGTTATCATAGAGCGTACCGAAAATTGAGCTTTTTAATCCTCAAAATAACTACTGAATTGTTAGGATGCTCAGTGTTTGTAAAAAAGGAGAAGCAATCATTTAGCTCAGTCAGATGGAATTATGCTAATACAGATAATATGTACAAATAACATTGTCAAACAAGAAACCAAAAGCTTAATTGAAGTGTTTTGAAGAAGCTGATTTATCCTCCTCAGTGAATAATTAAGCTGCTTAACTTTTAAGAACACCCCAAAGACACAGGTTCTCTCTGGAAACAGACTTTCTCAAACAAAAAAATAACTAAACCACAGCCAGCTCACTCATTCTCCCAAACACAAAGGAAGAAAACACAAACTGACACAATCGAATGTTAGAGCATTATGACAAGCCTCTTGAGTGCACTATAATCTGAGCAAATCCAACATAATATGTTTAGGGGAAAATGTTAATATTCTCTTTAACCAAGTTCAAATTCAAAAACAATAAAAGCTTAATTTTGTTGGCAACACCAATAGTTGAAGGTAGTTGTTACTTGCTTTTTTAGTGAAGAATGAAAGGATAGGTAGGTATCAATTTTTGAATCGCCACAAAACATTTTGATTCCCCCTCATTTATTGATTATTGCTATTGTTGTCTATCAATTTGATCACCTATAACACACCTAGAGCTTCTCCAGCAACAACCCACCATAAAATCAAGAATAAAACCAAAAACAAAAGTCAAACCCATTTCAACCATAATGGGTGAAAAGAGATCAACAAGTTAAGAATAAAGGGTAAAGAATAGAAAAAGATGAACAACATACAGATTTTTTTTAACAAAGAACACATACGGATTGAAATGGAAGATATCTAGCTTCGCTCTCAGCACCCATCTTCGTCTTCCTCCTTCAATCTCTGCTTCTGTCGAAGGAATTTCAGTCCCTCTTGAGTTTAGGGCTTACAATCTTTTGCAGATCCTAGGCTTTAACTCTAACTCAGGGCAAAGAGGTCTTTGGACAAATGTCCCTTAGGACTTGATGATAATTTTGGAATGTATTGAGACCTTGTGATAGTAGTTTGTCTTATCAGGGACTACAGTGCAAATTTCCCATTTTTAGTTAAACATTAGAGTGACAGAGTTGGTCCTTTCGTATTTGTAGAGAATTCAAGATGTTCCACATTGTTTATACTTTATAGTTAGGGGGAAATACCATTTCATAAAATATTTATACTTCCATTTATTTCTTTTGTAAAGGCATTTTTAAAAGAGAATTTGTTCTCTACTTAACATATGACATTCTAAAATTTTAAAATAATATTACTAATAACTCATTATTGTTTTTAATCGCTTTCTTGTCCTCATTAACATACGTTTGTTGGGAGACTAGACAAAAAATTTTAATTGAATCCTTGTTCTCGATAATTTAAAATTAGTCTCTACTATTTGCGTAGTCTATTTTTCATGCGAAAAAAGTTGAACATATTACTCCCTCTCTTCATGAGCATAAACATATGACATATTTTGCTAATTTAATTAAATTAAAGATTTTAGTTAATTAGTAATAATAACATGAGATTATCAATATACTCTAACCATCTACATTTACTTTCACCCTCCCCCTCTTATGTGTCTATTATTGAGGAATAAGGATAATTTGAAGTAAAATTGATAAAAATTATAAATAGGTCTTATATTAAAGACTAAGTTAATCTCCCCAAATAGGTCTCAATCAAAGCGAGTATTAGTTATTATAATTACTACAACATATATATTCAACATTTCTAAAACAAATTAAGATCATGTTTGGAAATATGATTTCAACATAATCTTATAGTTTTTATAAAAAGACTATAATATGCACAAGCCAAAAAATAAAAAAATCTATAACATCATTATCTATCCCCATGCATTGCTCAATTGGAGGGTCACAATATGATGCAGACGTGTCTCCTCGCTTGTCACATAGAGATATAACCTTCCTCTTTATCAGGGGTGTCACTTCAAACACTGAAAGAAGAGGTAATAGCTTCTCCTTCTTCTTCTCCACACATAAAAGAACTCACTGCTCATATATCTCATTTATGGGATCCCTTTTTCGCAGCAACGTCTTGGATGGCACTTTTAAGTTTCATAACTTTGTTCTTGAATGTATGGAAATCAGTGATATTGTCAATAGCCTCACCCAAAGAAGAAGAAGATGATGACGGCTTTCTGATATGGAATAGTTGTCGGATTTCACTGAACTCTTCCCAACATTCTTCAGCGTTCTCCTCGTCTCCTTGCATTATATATATAATGGCCTGTCAAAAATGTTTATACTCATGCCAGATTTAATTATATTCTCTGAGTAAGTTGGTGCTTAAGAGATAAGAAGAAGTGAAAATGTGAAGAATAAAAGGGAAAATCCTCGTTTAGGAGTTGTACTATGTACCTTGTACAATGGACGACGAGCATCTGAAATTTCTTCATGCTTCAAGCACTCACTTTTTAAGGCTTCTTCATAATTCCCCTGCATATCTCATATCAGCAGGTTTCAATTCCTTTCATTTTTAGTTCTTCATAAAGAATAAATATTTCAATTAACTTTTGAAGTCTTCACTGAAGGAGGATGGCAAAATTTCTTCTTCTTTTGTTTGAAAAACCAAGACGATTACAAGATTTAGATAAAGATGGAAACATATTTATACCTCATAAATAAGCAATTCAACAAGAAGCATGCCAATCTCATAGGCTTCATGGGGATTCTCAGCATGGTCCTTCTCAGCTTTTTTAAGTTGCTTTATTGCAGAAGCTACTGTTCCACTCTTTTCCACCTTTCCTATAGCTCTCTGCCAAACAATTATTTATAAACTTCTTTCTTTCTTATATTTAGAAACCTCTACCTCTCACCTAGGAAAATTATTATGTCCACCTACTATTGATACTTCTTTTCATTGTCAAATTTCAAACAGGAATAGTTGTGAGAAAATGTGGAATCTACCTGAAGCTTCTTCAATTCAAGATGTTCATTATCAAGCAAACCCTTCATTATTACAGAACCTGTTCTGTCCAATGTAGCTGTGCTTGGTTCACCTTCATGGTTTAAAAACAATCTCTTCATTGCTATATCACCACCATATAGTTCTCTAAAGGTCGTGGACCTTCTGTTCAGGGACTTGTTGGGCTTTCTCTTTGACTTCAAAAGCTTCAAACATATCCACACAAAACAAAAGCAACCAAGGATAGCCAAGGGTACAGCAATTTTGGCAGCTTCCCCAAACTGGGAAATTAAAGACTGAGCATAAGTTGACAAGTTTTCACACTTGCTTAGAAAAGGAAAAGAACTGGGAAAGTTTTCTACTAATTGGTTCAGGAGTTGGTTCATTTTGATGGTTTTCTTCTAATTCTCCCTTTTCATATTTCATACAAGCAAAAGACCAATTTAAATGCATGCATGCTCCTCTCTCATAACCCATCAAGCTTGAGACATAACGTGAAGCTTGCATTTTGATTATTCTAGACTTGGAAAATGGGTAAAGTAATATTATATTCACAACGTTAAACCTCCACTTTTGTTGTGATCAACAATCTCAGACTTTATGCAATGCAGTATTCCCAGTAATTAGTGAAGGCTGACAAAAGCAACTAAAGCTTAGATAACTCATCATAAACGTGTAACATATCGTCTCTATGATAAGCAGACAGTATTTCTTCCTGAACAAGCTGAACATAAAGTGTTTTCCATACATTTGCTTTTCAAGTCCTTTAATTAAAGTATAGGGTTAGTATTGTTGTTTTTTTTTTTTTGTCAAATGGGTTAGTATTATTGTTAGTCTTTATAGTTTGATCGAATTCTGGTTTCAAATAATTGTTTTGACCCATATTGTTTCATGATTATTTTGTCCGGGACGAAAGAAAAATTCCTACACTTTTAACGAGTTTAGCTCAAGTCCTTATATTACAACTTTAGACCAAATCCTTATCAAATTAAAGGCGCGCAAACCAAAATTGAAAAGTGTAAGGACCAACACTAGTCTATAACATGGGGGAGAACTACACTACTTAGTTGTAAAAGAAAAGGTACCAAATATTGCATCTTTTTTGAGTAATTTTAAGGCAAACAGCTAAGAATAACTTTTGTCCATGTATAAAAATAAAACACAGTAAAAACAGTAGTAGTATGCCTTGTGAGCATTTCAAAGCATTGATTCTGAGTAGAAAGCAGTGAAGTAATATATTATACCTTGCTTCATGGCAGAAAAAACTCCCATGAAGAGTTAACATCATATCAGAATCTGGGTTATAAATAGAATTGAATAACATTTAAGCATCATACAATACAAATAAATCCGGGTCTTTCCTAGTTTTCCCCCCATTAAGATGAACTCTTTAATTCACCTCAGCCATCAAAGCCCTATGAGTATAACTCCAGGGTGCCTCTCATCTGCAAGCAGAGTTCATGACAGCTTAAGCCATGGAACTATCAATGTTTCCCAGTGGAGCAACAAAAGAAGCAACATGGTGGTGTCACGACCATTTTACGTGAAGTGCACACTGGAGAGATTCTCAGAGGGACCAAAGATGAAAGAGGAGAATAATGGGAGCAATAAGAAGAAGAAGAAGAATAGTATAATGAGAGGAATTGGAAGAGCTTCTCTAGTGATGGCATGTGTTCTTGGGGCCATCACTCTAAGTGGGAAGATGAACACTAAACAAAACAACATAGCTTATGCTGCATGGTATCAAGATCGAAGCAAACATCTGGAAAGGAGCTTTTTTAAAACAGATAATCCTAGTGGCAGTGAGATTAAAGCCCTTAAGGTTCAATTTTTTTTACTGAATTGATCATATTGTTAGTGTTAGATTGCTTTTGAATGAGAATGGAAAAAAATCCAATGGGGTATTTGAGCAAATAGAGAGAGAGAGAGGTCAATGTAATATAATGTGTTTGATTTTTGTATGTTTCGCTTTTTGTGGGTGTAGTTGTGGGCAATGGCTCTATCAATGAAGGAGGATTGTGGAGACGTGGGGGAAAAAATCATAAGTGATGAATGTGAAAGGTTTAAGGATACAGCCACTTCAGATCTGCTATCAATAGTCCTCATTGAATTGCTATTGGATCAGGTCAGTTTTTTTTTTTCAATATTGAAATTGAAATGGAATTGGTCTTATATACCCCTATATAAATATTACTCCCTCCGGTCTTAAATATAAGACTTAATTGACTTTTTCTAGAAAATCCTTAAAAAAGAAAAATAAGTTAATTATAAATTGATTTACCTAATTTTTTCCCTTAAATTAGTTTATTTTACCTATAAACTAATGGATAATCTAACAATATATCAAATATGTCATCATTTAATAACTTATTTCGCAACCTTAATCTCTTCAAAAAAAAGTCACTTAGGTCCTATATTTAGGACCGTAGGTAGTACCAAAATTATATCTCTTCATGTTTCTAATCAAAAACTGATGCTAAGTGAGTATTGATGCTAAGTGAGTTTTGGATAATTGGTACTCATTTCGCTCCGTAATATAAAAGTTCGAAATTTAAATGGTTTGTTCTACAATATACGACTCCAACCGTACATTCTCTCATCATTTAATGCATTTTTTCCCACTTTATCTCTAAATTTCTTTCATATTTATTAATGCTTACTTGTTTCTTTCTCTTAATACTAGCTATCATAATAAATAAGAGTAAAATTAGAAAGAAATAATTAACTTCAGACAACCAACTAACTTTTACATGTTTTCTTAATAAGCGTGTTTTGGCAGATAGACTTTTATATTGCGAATAGGAGAGAGTATTGGAAGAAGTATAATACCAGTCTTAATATAAAAACTAAGTTGACAAACTTAGATAGATTAATTAAACTATTTATGTGTGGGTTATTTGAGGTAATTATATGGTGATTTGATTGATATATTTTTTTTACTACTACCTTTGAGTAGAAAGCTCTTAGGCTAGGGAAGTACCAATATTAAAATTAAAATATTTAGACAAACTAGACATCCGCTCCCTTTCTATATTTAAGACATTTACCCTAACTAACTCTGATATCAGGTACATGAGGTAGTTGTTGTTATATTTTAAAAAGACACTAGGCATTTGCTTTGCTCCTTCAACTTTATAAAGTAACTTATGATCTTATGACCCATCTAATTCTAACGTTTAGTTTCAAAGCATTGTGCGTCAATCCAAGATCCCCTATCCGAAAATTTCTAGATTGAAAAAACAGAATAAACACACGCACACGTCATTAATTTGAATTTCCTTCATACATATTATTCTTAATAAGTTTGCTTGAGCGTTTGCTTGCTTCTGCAGAGGAAATACACAAAAGCGAAGCAAAAGATTCAGGAGCTACTGGCTGAAGTAAGTGGACTAATTACACCTAACTAATCGAACACGTGGTTAAAAAAAATTAAACACGTGCTTGTTATTTCCTTTTTTTCGCGAGAATGTTGTTTCCTTAATTTGTTTGTGTAATAAAATAATTCCTTCTTTTCATGTAACTAATGTGAATGTTACCCGCCAGATTGAGAGGAAAGGTGGGATGGCAGGCGTGCCGAAGGCAAAAATTTATCTTCTCAAGGTTCGGCATCTTTCATATCAATAAAATTATAAAAATGTTTCAAAGTTCAGAAAACATAACTGAGTGATGATACTGTTTATAATTTATAAATAAAAATTAATATATTAATGGTGAGTTGTGACAGGCAATTGCAGAATCCGAAAGTGATGATGAGCTAACAAAGGCAACAGAATCGTGGGAACAATACCTAGACGAGTTGTCATCATCTCCATATTCCCTGAAAAAATAAAGTCCAAGCCCTTGCCAATTCTGGATTTAACATTTGAGCTCTTTTTTTAGAAAAAATGATTTATTAATTTGATTGATATTATTAGAGGGATACGGGAGTATGTGTGTTTGTACTCCTAACATGTATGCTCGTGTTTTTGCTCATAAACGATGCTAATCAATAATCAAGTTTGTTCCAATCCACTCCTCTGCTAATGCTCTGGTGTTAATCAATGAGTAATACTTTTAAGATCGCTATGATGTTTTTTATTTTATGAATTAGTCCATGAAATCAAAGCAGCCCTTTTCTTATTATCAAACTTCACATTGTTATCGAACGTCATTCCCGAATAGTGACATGCATTGTTACTATGAAGACATTGACTGAAAATTGACCATAATTTAAAGCACTGATTCCGTTATGAACACTTATAAGGGCATTTCCCCAAATCGACCACAATCTTTAGGATTTGTCAAACAAAGCTTTCTCCTCGAAAAACTTGAGCCCACGATTTTTCTCTAATGGGCCGATCTGTTTTTTATAAGGACACAATCACATCTAACAAAAAAAGAAAAAAAAACAGTACACATGACTTAAGGAGCCGCCCAAAGTTGCAAGTAACCTGAGAAGCCTATTATCAACTGTAATAGCAACAAAAGGGAAAAAGTAACCTGAGAAGCCTATTATCAACTGTAATAGCAACAAAAGGGAAAAAAAGTACATAAATATAAGTTGCAAACAAAGATTTGTACAATGCCTTCAACTCTTGAAATTAAACTTTAACAAAGAGGCTTTTGCTACGATTTCACAAGCTTGACACAGATGGGCACACAAAGCAACCAGTTAATATAGGATGACCAATTGGTTGAAGGGTACTAAAATTCAATTTTGGCAACTTCTTTCCCCGTGTTTAGAAACCATACAGACAAACATACTTTTAGACGTCTACTTTCAAGTCCTTTATTCGAATAATATCATAACATGATGCTAAACACAAGTACTACTATAAGTTGAGTTTTAATTTCTTGGGAAGGTAAATCACACCGTGTGATTCACACGTCGTATCGTGCGGGAGTGCTATCTCCTTGAAAGAAAACGCATGACAGAGTATATAATTGCAATTCGCCATATGAATATTAAGCAATAATAGCATGGCACAATATGCAAAAAAATTTCTGTAATTGAGGCATTTGAAGGCGGACGGATAATTTAATTATTTAAATTTAATTTAATTACATTAATAATCCATATGGTAATCCTCCACTTTTGCCATGAGAAATCTCCGACTTTAAGCAAATTAAAGACGGTTATGCGCAGTATAATAGTAGTATGTGACAAACGAAAAGGCAACTTAACCAAGCTATGGATAACTCCTCATAAACGTGTAATTAACGTATCGTCACTGTCATGAACCATAACATACAGAAGAAAGGAACTGGCTGAGTGGGAAAAGAAAAAAAGTATCATAGGTTACATCCATATCAAGCAATTTGAAGGCAAACAGCTCAGAACAATTTTCGATGCCATGCATGTGGGAAAGTTTATAATTCGAATCTCAGTGGATCGAAATCCAAGGAAATACCTTGTAAGCCTTTCAAGGCATTGATTCTCTATGTACATAGAAAAGCAACGAAGTAATTAATATTAATAATAATGTGCCTTGCTTCGCTGCAGAAAAGCCTTCCATGCAAAGTTAATCGTTAGCATTGGAGAATATTTAGGTTTATATATAATGGAATAGAAGTTACAATATTTAAAAAACCACTGAACATAGTATGATCTTCTCCCTCAACATTATGAGCCCATCCTCAATTCACCTATGCCAAGGCCCTCTGCCTATGGCTCTACCGCGATATCGCTCCAATGTTGTTATCAGCTTAAGTCCATTGCATATGATGAATTATTGTAGGCTCCATAGATTCTCCAATGAGAAGAACAATGGTAATAATAATATAGTGAGAGGAGAGAGAGAAGGTTCTCTAGCTATGGCTTGTAGTGTTCTTGGGGCCTTCAGCCTAAGTGGTAAGACGAAGAAGGGAAGCATCTCAGCATGTGCTGGAGATCAGTGCTCAAATGCAGCCGAAGAAGGTTCAGTGACGGGTCCTTTGAAGAAACTGATGACATCCAGTTTCTTTGAAAGTGAGCCTGACGACAATGAGATTGAAGCCCTCAAGGTTTACAACTCTCTACCCTACTACTGCCTCAATTATTTTAGAAGTAAATTTGGAGACGAATTTTTAATTAATGCATTTTTAATTTCTAAAAAAAAATCAAAGTCATCTTATAATTAGAACCGGGAGAGAAGTGATCTACTGATAGTTACAAGTAATTTAAGAGAGATGAAGTGACATGTGCTATATGTATGATCCAATAGTATACTTTGTTTACTTAATCTCTCCAAATCAAATAACTAGTTCTTATACATATATTGGACCAATTAAAAGAAGCAAAAAAAAATTATGATTAGAGGTCAAAGCTAGCTGGCTAGGAACAAATATGCATGCGTGAAAAAAATATAAGATTTTTGGGTCCGTGTTTGGCGTGCAGTTGTACGCAATGGCTTTATCAAAGGATAATCCAGAAGAGGCGGAAGAAATACTGAATAAGGAACGCCAACATTGGGTGGATGGAGAAGCGGATGATAAATTGTTGTTGGCACTCGTAGAATTGCTCATCTATCGGGTAACTTCTCTCTCACTTAAACAGCCTTATGAGTTTTGTGTTGATTAAGTGATAGCGTTATCAAGAGTAATTGGCCGTGGAGCAGCCATATATTAAGTGTCTGTATGGATTAGTTTTAAAAGTGATTACTATACAACATATTGACTAGCATGGGAGGGGGTTTTATCTCAACTTATGGAAAAGAGTTTCCCAAAGAAATCCTTGTGTGTTGTGTTTTAAATCCAACTATGTTCAAAAATATCCATCAGAAGAAGTATCATGTTTGCCACAGCACGTTGATCTAAAACACTCGGTTACACATATAACTAGTACTAATATATATCCAATACCGGGAGGTCTATATATAAAATAATGTTAGGTGTGTTTTTATTCTATTTATAACCTTATGTTGTACATTTTAATTTTTTCAATATACTACTCTTCCCGTTTCTATTTCTTTTTATAAGAGAATCATGCGTTAACCTAAATCTTACCCTATACTTATTTAACTACATTTCAGACCTTGACAAAAAATCCAAAAAACTTGAGAAAAATATTGACGAAGTTAGTGGTGACATTAATGCATCTTTCATATTAGTTTTTCCGTTCCTTTAACTTTCACGGATTGATTAAATGATATTGATCCACTACAAAAAAAAACTAGCATATTAATTACTTACAAAATTAGCAATAGAATCCGTCAGAAAATTGACCATTATTAAACATTTAACCACAGAATCTCTGATGATTTAGTCACGGAATTTTGTCTTTACAAATTAAATTCCGTGGCTAATTGACTTTTTTAAAGAAAATAATTCGTCATTTAGTAATAATTGATTCATGGCACCAACAAATAATTGGGAGTAAACATTAGAGTCGTTACGTTCTCTTAATAATAGCTTTAATTGGCTATCCTTGTACAGGAGGAGTACGACAGAGCCAGCGAAAAAATTGAAGAAATGAGAGGGGTACGTACCATAAAAGTTTACACATGTTGGATATTATCAATTATTGAAAAATAATTGGTCAATTAGTAGTAATAATTACCACTTCGTTTAATTGATTACACACAGATAGTCAAAGCCGATATAGAAGCAGGAGGAATCAGCACCAAGTGGTCAAAATTTTATCTACTCAAGGTCTGTCTTCCTTTTTAATATGATCAACATTGCTTCATATTAATTATTAAGATTCACCAAGTGAAATAATCGTGATAATTTCTTGTTGTGTGATTGATTGGCACGTACAGGCTATTGTAGAATCTGTAAACGAGGCACGTCAAAATGTAGAAGAAGAGGAAGAATTAGAAGAAGATGAAGTAAAAATAGAAGAAGTAGGAGATGATACGAAGAAGCCAACAGAAGAATTATGGCTTATTTACAGTAGAAAAATTAAAGAACGCAACCACCTCAGATCATTTAGGCGGTGAGCATATATGGGAAGCATCATCATCGTGTTTTGATTAATCTCAAAGAAAAATTCGAGAGACAGTATCTTTATGACCATTTCAATTTCCCGGATATTGTCAAATGTATCTCGGTCTATTCATGTAAGCCTGCATTATCTCATCACTTATTTATCACCCAATAAATATAATAATAGCCCACAGTGGCATTTTTTTTTTCTTTTTTCTTTTTAATTTCTATCTTGACAAGTACGTATGCTTCTATATATAGTAAGTTCGCTTGTCGTGGGGTCTGAAGTTGTGAGTTTGAATTAGCCACTCAAAAAAAGTAGAGTTTAGGCTTCCTAGTATATTCCTTTCTTCAGTACCCTTACCGAGTGAGAACTAGAACTGTGTTGACCCTTTTTACCTTTATATTTATTCTAAATCATGACCGACTTGTTTGTTCCACTCCTTAGCGGGAAGATGAATTTGTGTTTCTGAGGGCTCCACTACTGATGTGTGTGTGTATATATATATATATATATTTTATCTCCTTTCTTGTGACACTTAACGTGCACTATTTATGCATATTTAAAACAAAATTCAAAATATATGAAATATTGACATACTTTTTTTTCGGCTTTGCTATTTTGTACAAGCAACGCCCACAATTTCTTGTAGGCAATTACTCAACCTACTTTGACCAACACAGGGATAACAGTAAAAGGGTACCAGCATTTCTTAACTATCCACATTTAGATTTTTTTTGGTATTATCCTATATAATACCTTCTAAATTTCAAATTTGCATACGGGTAGTTTGTAGATATTAATTTCTCTTATGCAGGATTTTGATATTCAAAATGATTTTTCTGCCATGTTCTTTTATTCTTTTATATAGTAATGTTTCCGCTTTACAAAAAAAAATCAAATGGGCCATATCTATATTCTCATGTCCATCCAGAAATATGGGCCAAGAAGTCTTCGCCTATTGATTTGGGCCGACTTTAAAATGCTTCAGCATTCAAGAGTCAATTCATTCTTTCTCTTGGTTTTTTCTCCAACTTCTCTCTTGGATATTATTTAACCGCAACCCGCAATGTAATGATAATATACTCCTATATTATCAAGATCATTGTTAATTGATTACCGGACCATTGATTCGGATATACCACTAAATTATCTTATAGATATGCATTGCCAGAAAATAAATTACTATACCCATTGGACAGAAAAATCCTTCCCTTTTGATGAGGACTTGCGCTAGCAATTGTCGGTGACACATTTGATCATATCTTCATATACTTTTTGGTTGAATATTTAATCTCACCAATAATCTCAATTCCACACCGGAAGTTTCTTTGTCTCAAGTTCGCCCAAAAGCCTAAAAATTGGAGCAATATTGCCCATGTCCATTAATACCACTAATTTTGATTGTTTGACTGACGTATCAACAATGCTACATAGGATTTCATGGAATATTGACAGTGAAAATTAGCAGTATATGAGCATTATAATCCAAAATGACATTTAATAAGGTATCGACTAGGCTTGTTGGCAGGGCATTATAGTCCACATGAAATTTATAGTCCTTCATCAAAGCTTTTTTCTTCTCTTTTTTAATTGAGTCAGGTCCCCCTATTTGAATCTTCATGACCTAACTTACTTGAAATTTTTGTTATAAGGTCAGGGTAAGCTTCTGGACTAAAAAAATGTCTATATAAGTTCTCACAAAACGTCCATGAACAAGGTTTCCACATGGTAGAGTTCAAATCAAGAGCTTTCTTATACACAAAAATTTGAGTTTAAAATGGAAATCAAATTATTAATATATTTTAATTAACTACATCCTAAGTCATTTAAATAAGAAATATAAAATTGTTATGTTAATAAACTTTTGGTCATTGAATTTTTACTCAATTTTGGTTTAGGGCAATGAACTTTGATATTGATGTTTTTAGTCATTGAACTTTTGGCCGAATTTGGTAGTAGCATCTGAACTTTAAAATTGGTAGTTTTAATCCTAAAATTTTCCATCAAATTTGGTATTAATCTTGAACTTTAAAAAAAGTTGGAAATTAAATTAAGGGACTAATGATTATAAAATGGTACAAAGTTAAGAGACCAAAATCACTAATATAAAGTTGGTTCAATTTTGACATTCGTCTATGAAATATGAAAAAACAATTCAAATAAAAAATAAAAATAGAAAATAAGAAAAATCCAGTCAATTTGAACCGTTTCACATATTCTCCGCTCTTGATAAGTTCAAATCGCATCTTGACCAATTCAATCTTTCTCAAGTTTTGTCTTTACATTCTAGATCAGTTTGGGTACTGATTATTGGCAGGGCATCTTGACCAGGTTGATCTATTACGGTCAATGAAATAATGATATTCAAACATCTAACTCTATTCTACAATCACGGTGAATCACTCAAATTCTTTTATTTATCACGAAGTCATCCAGTATGGCGAAAGATAGACCCCATTAAAGGATTCAGTTTTATCTCCCGATATTGACCCTGTGTTTTGTAAGAGAAATCCAAAATCCAAATCGGAAATCTGAGAAGTGAAGAAATTAAATAACAGTAGTCTGATAATAATGGGAACCTAGATATTATATATTAGGGTGGATATGACGCGTGCGTATTTGTTGACTCTATGACCATCATCTATTGTGCCTCTACGCATGATCATATCACTTTGGTGTGGGCATCACAGGCGGAGCTAAGATTTTATTTAACTACCAAAAGCATATAAAATATAGTTTGCATTATAAATTTTGAATAGTTTAGAATCCAGTCAACTTCATTATGATACAATTCAGTCAAAAGAAATTTCATTATGATAAAAAAGAAAGTACTCCCTCCGTTCCTAAATATAAGATCACTTTGGTTAATTTGGGGAGATTAAAGAAGACAATAAAATTACATGATCTTCCCAAAATCCCCTCAATTACTTAACTTTAAAAGAAGGAGAGGTATTCAATGAAAAGAGTGAGTATAAGAGTAGTTTGGGCAAAACTTAAGATAAAATAGGAAGTGATCTTATATTTAGGAACTTATCCACTTCCCCAAAGTGATCTTATATTTAGGAACGAAGGGAGTATAATAAAAGCCTTCCATGACACACAATATTTTTTGAACTGATTCTATTACATACAATATAGGAGGGCCAATAAACTACATATAGTCCGAAAGGTAAACTGGAAATGAAAATATGCTTTAAAATAAACCATAACATAAAAGTATAAACTTTGATATGCACACATCATTGGGCCCAAAAGAGACCAAAAAGAAACCCAGGACATTGGCCCAGTTGTATACAAATATATACATACAGTACCTACAGTTACATTCTTTTTTAAAAAAAAAAATTAAAGGTTAAACGGTGATAATCTAAAGTCACATCCCAAATCCCCCCCCCCAAAAAAAAAAACAAAGAAAGAAAGAAAGATACCAGGGAATTTTTTTTTTGTGCCAAAGATACCAGGGAATTAATTGAATGTAAATGCGTTGGCTTTATAAGTTAGATTTTCGAAAGGGTTAACATTCAAAATCTACCCATGAGGCATTCCCTATGTACATTTAACACAATTTATAAGGGTATGTATGCACTAAGTTTCGAAATGGTTAAATGCCACAACTACTACCTCCGGTCCTATTTATAAGTCGTCAACCGCCTAAATTGTACATACCAAGGAAATGAGGTTAATGGAAGTTGGATCATTAAATTGGTCTTATTTTTTTTGTCTTTTCCATTTTTGCCCCTCCCACCTTTATCACTATGACCCACTACATTTTCTCTCTTTTCATTAATCCTTTATCTGTGAAGTGCTTTTTTCATCTTCTCTCTTCTTATCTTCCAATGTTCATTTTTCAATGTAAGGGTATATTAAGAAAATTTTAATAAATGAGTTAGTTAGTGGTAGTTGGTGACTTATATTAAGGACCAAAATTTAGAGGCGGTTGGCGACTTATAAATAGGATCGGAGGGAGTATTTCTTTAACAAATATAGTAGAGTACTTTTTTGCCAGACATATTTTCAACAAATGCTGATTGTTTAACATACAGCCCCGCGTGTGTTGTTTAATGTTCACACTACTAATAATGGCTTTGTCAGTGCAATGTGTATGTTCTGCATGATCCTCTCTCTTTGATGCCCCTCCGCAATTCCACATTGTTGTTATAAATTAGCCACATGTCAGAAGGAGACGAAATATTATCAATACACCCAAAGCCTAGACGATATTTTAATTCGACGGTGAACAAACTAAACTTAAAGGACAGGGTTTGAGGTAGCTGGGGATGGGCAGATCCACCATCTCTGAGGTGCAAACACTTGTCATGCAAGAGACTCCGCAAATGGTGGACGAGAATACTAGGAGATAAAACACTGCACCTGCAAGGCTGCAACGTAACACGTGTGTATGCCATTCATGTTGGTGGTCTTAAGGGGCAGTGACACTTTTACACAACCTTCTTAAAACTTATATATGTGTACGTGTATGTGTATAATTTTAAACAATTTTCTTAATCAGCATTTTATAGAATATATTTTTTTATCTAAAAAATCCTTATATATGCCATACGTGTATAATCATGTTACACTCGATGAACTGGATAAGCTCTTACAAGATGTGGATAAGCTCTTACAAGAGTATATAGAAGTGATTCCCCGTTGGGGGCACCACGCCACCACCTGACATAAAGATGGCTATGAGTATTGTCCAAAAAAAAAGATGTGATATAAGTACGAAGAATAGTAATACATGTGCATGTCTTTAGATCTTATTAAATGTATTCACTTACTTGAACCGATTTACTCAAATATCGGGTTGATGTGTCGTCCTATGCTTCCATGTTAGGACTTGGGTCGACGGTCAAAAATGATTCTGGTTTTCTGGACCCCACTTGGGCAATGAATTATGTGTCCACGTGTGCACATTCCACTATGGGACACTGAGAGGATTACCTATAATTTTAACACGTGTTGGTTCCTTTTGTTCCACGTTCAGTCCCCTTAGTAGTAGGAATTGGAAATATTGTGAATAAATAGGGACGTCGCTTTCTGACCAGTGACCCTATTGTCACTCTGGTCAAAGCAAGTAACGTTGATAATGACGAAGAAGATAACGAAAGAGAAGGCACCTCAGCTCTCCACTACGACAAAAATTAAAAACAGTCAAATCGGACTCTCTCAATACCTCTTTTTCACATTTTAGTTTTGTGGGAGAATTAATTAAGACCGTCGAATGTTGTTTTGCAAGCGAAATGTGCACAGTTTTGTGTATCCTTTGTATGCGTATTGTCACACTTTCCTGTCCTTGGCTATTAAATGATCCTGGACATTAAAACAATATTCCATGACGAGTGCGTGATTGGGGTATTAGGAAAAAGCCAAGAGAAATAACAAAGAGAATGCTTTCTTCAAAAATATTATCATGATTTTCTTCCAATCGAAACATCAGGTAAATGTTGTATGCTGAATCTAGTTTATTGCACTAGCTAGCTGCTGGCCAGCTAGTTTGATTTGGTGGACACATTTCAGCCATTAAGTGTCTACTAGTACTATACCTAGTACTGTTCCTTTGCACTCCGATGAGGAAAGCCTCTCACATGCTAGATGTATATACATTACATATTCCTCTTATAGCTATACATTATCAACTCATGATATTCATCCTTTTTCTTTTATAAGAGATAATGATTATGTTCTATACAGCCACTGCTGATTCTATTAGGATAAGCTCTATCACTAGATACAAGGGACCTCATAAAGATTGTTTCCTAAAACAAGCAGTAGCTATATATATAAGTACACATAATGCATGTGTAAGAAGATGTGAGAGAGTGAAACTCATCTATCTTATAGTTAAATTTACAGTAGTATTCATCTAGCATTTTGCTTCTTGCCTGGGGGATAAACCCTAGCTTTATATAGCTGAGCTTTAATTTTACGTACGTTGTACCCGCGTCTTATCTTTTTAAAATTAAAGGTGTGAGTATAGGATTCCATAGATTTATAACTGGAATGCGTGAGATATGATTGTGTGTGTATTATTAAGTGTACCATCTTTTTTTTTCTGCAGGGATAGATTTGGATATAAGATCAATTACCTAAATTTGGCCCTCCATGATGTATAATGGTCCAACACCAACATAAAATTCTCCCTCAATTATTAACTATTTGCCGTCAACTTGTCGTTAGAAATTCAAAAAAATAAAAAGCAGATGAATAAATCAATCATATTCGCATGATTAATAGAGCCGAGAGAGGCCGATAAGACAGTAAATATTTGCTCACCAATCACTACACACATCATATATATCCAGTGATCTCTGGTACGGGGACAATATTTTTAAGAGCAGTTTTTTTCACCTGAATATATATAGGGAATATCCCAAATAAATCCAAAAGGATTCCCAATACCCAAAAGGATAAGTGAGGAACTTAAACTTTCAAAAGAACTATAAAGGAACCAGCACCTACTTCTCATTTTAAAATTTTGTGAAAAGACAAAATTGTCCTCATCCTAAAACACAAATTACAAGAAGAGGGTGAGTGTTAGGGTGGGATAGTAATTTGTGTTTTAGTATGGAGACAATTTTGTCATTTCGCAAAATTTTAAAATGACAGGTAGGTACTGGTTCCTTTATAATCCTTTTGGAAGTTTAGGTTTCTCGCTTATCCTTTTGGGTATTGGGAGGTATTTATTTGGGATTTTCCCATATATATATATATATATATATATATATATATATATATATATATATATATATATATATATATATACCAGTAGGGGAGCGGAGCCCCTAAAGAGCGCGGAGGATCACTGATAGAGAAAGAGAAGCAGAGAAGAAGCAACGCTTCTTAAAACATGCAAGATGAGTAGGGGAAAGGGGTTCTAGAAGTATCAAAGGGCGTGTGAACAGGCGGTAAAGAAGAACCAGCCAATTAGTTCACTGTAGCAGCCACCTTGATCTCTGGACCAGACGGAGGATATGATGCATGAAGATGAAAGTGCAGGAAAGTAAAGATGCAGAAACTAAAACATGAACTTTTATTGGAAATATAAGACTTACAATATAAAACTTTAAAAGGAAATCAGAAAAATGAAAACAAGCAGACTTTCTCTCTCAAAGACTATCTTAGTGAGAAGTGATGAAAATGAAAACTCTGCCTTCTTCGTTCCTCTGGCCTCCATTTTATAGGCGAGCTGATGTGCTTTTGACCTGGAACTGGTACTGTTTATGAACAGTTCCGGTTATGCCTTTAACCTAGAACTTGTACTGTTTTTGAACAGTTCTGGTTAACATCTGCGAGCCTGTACTTGCTTTCCACGTGTCTATTTTGAATACAACTGAGTATAGCATACATCTGTTTCTAAAATACACCATACATCAAAATCAAAATACACACATGTAAAGAGAAAAGATTTTAGTCCTCATCTAAATCCACTACATAATCCTCCTCCTCTGGTACTGTTTCTTCAGTTGGGGAGGTATGCTGGGCTTGAGAGGATGATCCTGGATTATCCTGAAGAGCCAAAAGAAAGGTTGTCAGATGGTTCATGAGGGCTGCCTTATCTGTCGTGGATGATAATAAGGAGGTTATCCTTGATCTTTGATTGAGGAATTTGCTTTGTTCCGTCTGGCAAAGATACTTAGGATTATCATTGAACCATTGATCAATCGCCGGCTTATCAACTCTTCGTGTGTCGAACTTGTCCCACCATCTTGAGTATGGAACTCGTTGTAACACGGGGTATAGCTTGGAAGTTTCATCGATTTTACTCATTTCATACTTCCAAGAGAAAATCCAGGACATTGAAATTTTTGAGCAATAATGAAGACTCAAGGGAAATGGGTCCTCACCAATGTCAAATTTTTGTTTAAAATACTCGAATGATTCAATTACATGTTTTGGAAATATCTCTGGTGCAGGACCAAAGAAATTCCACCAGTAAGCGAACCATTGAGGAAATGCATACTCAGTTCTAGTACGAAAATACATGAACCAAGTATGTGATGATTTTTTGTTTTGATACCAAAACACATGGTCCCATGCGTCAACATAGTCCCAATAGTTATAGGTATCAGGAAAATCTTTTGCTTTTATTGGAAGTCCTCTTGGTTTTGAAAGTTTTTTTCCCCACATAGTGGGAGTGAGGACTTTCAATATCTGAAATTTAGAGTAGGCTATTTGTTCTTCATTATTCCGATCTATTATATGTTCAATAATAACAGACTCAGAATGAATGAGTATAGCCTCATAAAATCTCAGTGATTTTGAAAAAGATTTTGGCTGGTAATGCATTCCCGGGGGAAATAGATTAGCAGCCACTTGATTAGGATTTTGGTTAAAAAACTCAGGTTCAATCTGAATAATATTCCTTATACATCTCTGTTTCTTGATGAAAGGAGTAGTATTCCTTTGACCCTGAGTGTTTTGGTGTGGCACAATTGCCTTGGAGGACGCAATTGAAGCCACCTGTTTCTGGGGTTTAGCGGCTACTAAGTCAGATTGTTTATCTGTTTTTGTAACAATCTCACCATAAGTAACTGCTGGGATTTGCTGTTTAGCCAGGTCTATGGCAATGGATTCCAAAGTCAATTTTCTTGCTGTTTTTTCTTGGGTAGATGACCCAGGAAGAGTTGATTGTGGTTTCTGAGTTGGGGTTTGTGACCCCTCTGTCTGTTTGTGGGATGGGGTGGGCGACCCCGAAGATTTTGATTCCTTCAGACTTGTAAAATAATCCAGCAATTCTGCAGGAATCGGTGCCAATGGTCTTTCTGTTTTTGGAATTTGGAAGAAGTTTTGTTGAAGAAGCTCATGGAGTTCTGCAATAGACATCTCCCTGGGTGATTCTGGTTTCTGAGCATCTTGAAAGATGTCCATTTTTTGTTTCTGTTTTTCATCTGGGGCCTTTTTCTTTTTAGGCATGATTATAGGCCCTGCAAAAATTCTCTTGTGAGAAAGTCTGGAAGAGAGTTTGAAGAACCTTTAATGAATTCAATGTCAAAGTCAAAAATGCATAAAATAGCTTGCCATCTAGCAAAAACTTGTTTTGATGCAAGATTTTTAACATCATTTTCTAAAACATCTTTTGCTGATTTACAATCAATGCGAAGTAAAAACTTTTGATTGAGTAAATCGGATTGAAATTTGGAAATGCACAATACAATTGCCAAAATTTCTTTTTTGATCGTGGAATAGTTTTGCTGAGTGCTATTCCAATGTTTAGAAGTGAAGGAGACAATTTTCTCTTGATTATCTATCCTTTGCATAAGGATCCCGCCATAGCCGAGATCAGAAGCATCGGTTTGGACAATCTTGAAGGCAATAGGATTTGGAAGGCTAAGACAAGGAAGTTGCTTAACCTGAGATTTGATTTTTTGGACAATGTTTGTATGAACATCTGTCCATGGAGGAGGATTCTGTTTAAGACGCTGATGTAGCGGCTTAATGAAATTGCTGAGTTGTGGAATGAAATCAGCAACATAGTTTAAACAGCCCAGAAACCTTTGAAGCTGATTCTTTTCAAGGATCTGGTCTGGGAATTTGTCCGCAAACTGGATGGCCCTATCAATTGGGGTAATGGATCCTTGGCTGATCCAGTGCCCAAGAAATCTGACTCTAGTTTGGAACAGACTGATTTTTGGCTTTGAGACTACTAAACCGTTAGTTTCTGCAATCTTTATGAAGGAGTTTATATGTTTAAAATGTTGATCTAAAGACTGAGAATAAACCAATACATCATCAATGTATACGATAATATATTGGCTATAATCATTAAAGATCTCATTCATGATTCTCTGGAATTCTGATGGAGCATTTTTTAGACCAAATGGCATAACATTCCATTCATACTGCCCAAAAGGAACAGTAAAAGCGGTTTTATACCTATCTTTTTCAGAAATTTGAATTTGCCAGAATCCAGACTTCATGTCAAACTTTGAAAAGATTTTTGCAGAATACAAACGTTTTAATAAGTCAGATTTGTTAGGTATGGGATACCTAATCCATCTTAAAGCCGTATTCAGAGGTTTATAGTTTATGACAAGTCTAGGAGTTCCTCGTTCAATTTCAGCATTTTTATTGACATAAAAAGCTGCACAAGACCAAGGACTTCTAGATTTGCGTATGAGATTTTTATCCAAAAGTTCCTGTATTTCAGTTTTACAGGTTTCCAGCAATTTGGAAGTCATTTGGATAGACCTAGATTTTGTTGGGATTTGTGTTTCTGAGAAGGTTGATTCATAGGGTAGATCAACTACATGTTTTTTACGATTCCAGAAGGCATTGGGAAGATCCGAACATATTGTTTGGTGGATCTTTGTCAAGCAATCTTGGATTCGATTTTTAACCTGTGGTTGCTCTATCTGTGATTCTATATGTTTGAATGAAATTTCTTCCTTCAGAAAGTTTATTTGGTTTTGCTTTGAAGAAAGTAAATTTAATTCTTTGATTTTTGGATTTTGTGTGAAAGGGAAAGTGATAGCCTCCCCCAAATGTTCAAAGGATATCTCATCCTTCTTAGTCAAGTACGGGAGAATTAATCCCGCAAATGGAGCACCCAGAATAATCTGAGATCCCATGTTCTTGACCAGTATGAAAGGAGTTTGAACTCGGAAACTTTCATTTTCTATGACAACATTAGAGATTTTGTATTTGACATCCAATTTAGTTTGGTTGACACCACTGAATCTCTCCGTTGTTTTCTCAAAGAATTTGGTGGGGATGAGACCTTCATTGAAACAGTTAGACGCTGCTCCTGTATCAAATAAGGCAGGCTGTTCTAATACCAGTTCATCATTAATAATAATCTTGACAAAGATATAAAATTTCGGAACTGATATTCTGGATACTAGACTTATGAAGGCGTCATCAGGTTCTTCATCATTTTGGTGTTCTAATGACTCTTGCCTTTTCTGAAGCTGGATATCCTGAATTTGGGATATTGCAGCTGCCTGTGTTTCTTGCTGCGTCCTCAAGAATGAAACTTCAGCTTTGAGATTATGGACTTCATGCTGAAGATCTTGAAGAGTTGTTGGTTTAACAGAATGTTTGAACTTGTTTATTGTTTCTGTTAAATCGTATTTATTTATGGGCAATGGTGTTTTTGGTTTGGAACTACTCGAATTGAATAGCTCCTTGAGTTTGAACAGATATTCTCCTTGTTCATCATCGGGCAGTTTAGTGATGATATCAAAGAGTAAATCTTGTTCTTTTGTAATAACATTGATGGAGGAGGAAGATCCTGCTAGATCATCTTCCTGAATGTTATTAAGATCATCTGAGGTGTTTTCTGTTTCTGTCTCAGATTCTGAAGTGTCAATCAGTAGATTATTAATCTGCTCAAGAACAGATTCATCTATGTTTCTGATCTTGTTCAATTTCTTACTAAACCGACAATACTTGGAAATGTGGCCTTGCTTTCCACATCTAAAGCATGTCAGCTTAGTTTTAGGAAAATCCTCTTTTGGTTTATTATGTTCCCTAGGGGTTTTCCTAAAGGGTTTCCTTGGTTTATGGTAGGCTGGTTTATGGTAGGCTGGTTTATACTGCCTGAACTGTTTATGTTTGGGTTTGGATGGTCTAGACTTCTTGCAGGCTGGAAAGCCAAATTGTTCACAAAAAGTGCCCAATTCCCTATTGCTTGTGGCTTTCTCTTTTGCAAGCTGTTTCTGGATCTTGTCATCCTGGCAAATCTTTAGTGCAGTCCTTTGTACATGAGATACTAACTGCCCATATGTCAATCTCTCATAAGGGATGTTGCCATCGTTTTGATTTCTCAATTTTTCTCTAACTTTATCACCTAAGGATTTAGGCAATCCAGCTAGAAATTTTTCTTTCCAGAAAGGTTGATTGACATCATCTCTTGTGAGGACTCTTTGCAGAAAGTTATCCCTATACCATCTGAAATCAGATAAAGTTCTACACTTGAGATTTGAAAGAAGTTCTGCCGACCTATCTTTCCAGAGAGATGGATCTCCAACAAAGTGTTTAATGATTGTAAAAATCAATGTATTAACTGAATCAGGAATGCTACTCCCTTCATATAAGATTGGAGTACCATCTGGTTCAGTTTTGACAGAGGTTAATATGACATTTTTTTCTTCAGATGAAAGATAATTGTCCCACCAACCTTTTAATTGCCCAGTAAACCCTGCAATTAATAGATTAGTGATGGCCTCATCAGAAGCATCATTTGCAGTTTGATATGCCGTACTAACCATTGTCATTTGTTGGAGAATTTGCAAAATGTTGGTCTCACTTTGCCCATCTATGTTCCATTCATAGATATGGTCAGCACTGAATGATTTGAAGTTTTGGGTTATCCTTTCTTCAAGCAATATATCAGGCGGTGATGCCCTGGGATAGTAAAGCTTGGTAGGGGTTTTCCAATTCTGATTGTTAATCTGAAGATCAGATGATCTGGTTTCAGATTCTGAAGATTGAGAATTTTCTTCAATATTCATCACTTGTTGAGATGCTGAAGAGGCTTCTCCTTGAGGAGTTTCTGGGATTACTGTAGACTGGAGATTACTGAGCTGTTCCATTTTCTGCTCAATTTTTCTCTGTAAATTAGTCTTATATCCTAGAAACTCTGTCCTGAATTTTGGTCCTACCTCAAATGGTTTAAAGATAGGTGCCTCAAATACAGGTGATGGTTTTGTTGCTGTTGGAGATGACACTGCTTTTTGAACAATATAACTACCCAAAGTTTGTAAATACCTGTTGGTGTAATTATTTTGTTCGCAAAGATTTTTAATGTCCATGGAGTCAATGGGTTTACTAGTGTTTTTGTATTTAAATGGAGATGCTATTAAAGGTTGATTTTGGTCATCCTTTAATTGCGTCAACTGGACAGTTTTTGGGGGAGGCAACAGAGAAGATGTTGTGGATCCATCAGGCAATTTCCATTCCTGTTTGGTCATATTTATGCTTTTTGGGAATGGATATTCAATACCTTGCTTTTGTGCATAGGCACTGAACCAATCAAAAAATGGAATGTTTTCTTCTACCTCTTCTAGGAATTCATAGAACTTATCTTGGACAGACTGTCTATTATTTCCTTTGAATTTGGCTAAGAACCATATTTTCTTGGGTTTATTTTCTTCAGAATAGAAATCTTTTCTAAGGGCATGTTTGTCAATAGAGAACTGCTTTTCCAAAAAGTTTATGCTTGGATAGGGTTCTCCATCATTTATGGTAAGAGATTCAAAAGGTTCTCCCACATTCATGGATGAGTAGGTAGGGGACTGTGGTAGACTTGCGTCTTCCGTCCTCTCATAACTCGGCTGCGGAATATTTGTGGTATTATCCACTCCATGAATTGAGACACTAGCCTGAGAAGGAACTACCTGTGGGGGAATGTTCTTAGCAGTTTGGGGAGGCGCCGACATGTAAATAACAGACGGAGGTCTGGAATAAACATGAGATGGCGGCCTAGAGGATGAACAAGAATGCCTAGCTGACTCTAATTGGGATCTACAGTCTTCATATCCTGAGTTAGACCCATAACTAGAGGAAACAGACCTTCTTGGTCGATCAAATGACAATTTTACAGTTCCGTCAGTGGTGTGAGTTATTCTACTCACCTGACTTACTGTTGGGGGTGGAGTGGGTCTGGAAACCCTTTCTAACGTCCAGTCATCTGGTAACAAGACGTCTTTCCACATGATGGTTTTGGGGACCGACAGGTTAACATGTGAAGGGTCTGTCAAACATATCACTGTTTCTCCTGTCGTGGGGAATTGTTTGGCCATTGACTTTGAAGAGTTCGAGACCTTATAGTGCACCCTATATGTAAGGGTTGCAGGTATGGATCCCGGTTTCATATCTAGACCGTGTAATTTGAGTTTTAGTTTCAACACTTCATGAATATGTTCATCTCCTAAATTTGCTAACCTATCAAGAAAGCAATTAAAGAAGACGGGTCCATCATGAAGGCCAAATTCAGCTGCGGCGAGCAGTGAATCAGCAAAGTTGTTATGTCTATTGTCCAATAAACACACTAAGGCTGAGACATTCAAGCCTCTTCTGATTAGTGGTTTAATGGCAATTTGGACACTCCCTATGTGCAGAAAACTGTACTTCTTCTTATGCCTTTCTATTGATTTTGGAGAAAGAAGATAGAAGTCCTGTTTATCTGGAAGAATAGAGACTGATTCTTCTACAGTTCTGATGACGTGATCAGATGCAGAGAATCAGGTCTTATCCTGTGGTTGGTAGAGAGAGTCAATGGAGATTGTGGGTAAAACCCAGTTGTCAATGTTTTGGTTTATATCTTCAAAGGAGATTTCTTCTTTGAAGATTTGGTTTCTGTTTGAGGACGGATCCTCACTGTTTATGGAGGAAGAGGAGGATGAACTCCCAAATTTAGAAGAAAAGGAGCGAAAAAAGGAAGCCATAAAGTGAGGGGGACAGAAATAAAGTAAAAGGAATATAAAGGACAGAAACAGTAAAGACAAAGCTGTAAAGTAGTGAGAGTGGGAAATGAACAGTACGACAAGACAGAAAAATGACAGAAAATTTCAATAATTGAAGTACTCCCTGTCCTTAGTATCATCACCTTCCGGATTAGTAGGGGTATGAAGATTAAAATAATTTTACTATTACGGGGTAGGTACCTGTATAGGGGTTAAAACGAAAATTTAAATAGTAACTTCTAAAACAGACAACTTTACAGAAAGATTTCTTTTAACCGGACTGATATTTCCTCTGTTATTATATGTTACAGCATGGGGTACATATCCGCCGACCTTTCGGACTTACGATCTAAAACATCCCATGGAAGGACTCACATATAATAGCTAAGCAATATCGCCGTTAAAAGAAACAGAAAATACCTTTTTTTGTTTTTTTTTTTTAGTTACCCCATAACAGTAAAACGAAATTAATCAACACATCTCTACCTCTCCTTCTGGCTCTTTAGGGGCTCCGCTCCCCTACTGGTATCAGAGCCAGAAGGAGAGGTAGAGATGTGTTGATTAATTTCGTTTTACTGTTATGTGGTAACTAAAAAAAAAAAAAGGTATTTTCTGTTTCTTTTAACGGCGATATTGCTTAGCTATATGTGAGTCCTTCCATGGGATGTTTTAGATCGTAAGTCCGAAAGGTCGGCGATATTGCTTAGCTATATCGTGAGGATCCGTCCATAAATAGTGAGGATCCGTCCTCAAACAGAAACCAAATCTTCAAAGAAGAAATCTCCTTTGAAGATATAAACCAAAACATTGACAACTGGGTTTTACCCACTATCTCCATTGACTCTCTCTACCAACCACAGGATAAGACCTGATTCTCTGCATCTGATCACGTCATCAGAACTGTAGAAGAATCAGTCTCTATTCTTCCAGATAAACAGGACTTCTATCTTCTTTCTCCAAAATCAATAGAAAGGCATAAGAAGAAGTACAATTTTCTGCACATAGGGAGTGTCCAAATTGCCATTAAACCACTAATCAGAAGAGGCTTGAATGTCTCAGCCTTAGTGTGTTTATTGGACAATAGACATAACAACTTTGCTGATTCACTGCTCGCCGCAGCTGAATTTGGCCTTCATGATGGACCCGTCTTCTTTAATTGCTTTCTTGATAGGTTAGCAAATTTAGGAGATGAACATATTCATGAAGTGTTGAAACTAAAACTCAAATTACACGGTCTAGATATGAAACCGGGATCCATACCTGCAACCCTTACATATAGGGTGCACTATAAGGTCTCGAACTCTTCAAAGTCAATGGCCAAACAATTCCCCACGACAGGAGAAACAGTGATATGTTTGACAGACCCTTCACATGTTAACCTGTCGGTCCCCAAAACCATCATGTGGAAAGACGTCTTGTTACCAGATGACTGGACGTTAGAAAGGGTTTCCAAACCCACTCCACCCCCAACAGTAAGTCAGGTGAGTAGAATAACTCACACCACTGACGGAACTGTAAAATTGTCATTTGATCGACCAAGAAGGTCTGTTTCCTCTAGTTATGGGTCTAACTCAGGATATGAAGACTGTAGATCCCAATTAGAGTCAGCTAGGCATTCTTGTTCATCCTCTAGGCCGCCATCTCATGTTTATTCCAGACCTCCGTCTGTTATTTACATGTCGGCGCCTCCCCAAACTGCTAAGAACATTCCCCCACAGGTAGTTCCTTCTCAGGCTAGTGTCTCAATTCATGGAGTGGATAATACCACAAATATTCCGCAGCCGAGTTATGAGAGGACGGAAGACGCAAGTCTACCACAGTCCCCTACCTACTCATCCATGAATGTGGGAGAACCTTTTGAATCTCTTACCATAAATGATGGAGAACCCTATCCAAGCATAAACTTTTTGGAAAAGCAGTTCTCTATTGACAAACATGCCCTTAGAAAAGATTTCTATTCTGAAGAAAATAAACCCAAGAAAATATGGTTCTTAGCCAAATTCAAAGGAAATAATAGACAGTCTGTCCAAGATAAGTTCTATGAATTCCTAGAAGAGGTAGAAGAAAACATTCCATTTTTTGATTGGTTCAGTGCCTATGCACAAAAGCAAGGTATTGAATATCCATTCCCAAAAAGCATAAATATGACCAAACAGGAATGGAAATTGCCTGATGGATCCACAACATCTTCTCTGTTGCCTCCCCCAAAAACTGTCCAGTTGACGCAATTAAAGGATGACCAAAATCAACCTTTAATAGCATCTCCATTTAAATACAAAAACACTAGTAAACCCATTGACTCCATGGACATTAAAAATCTTTGCGAACAAAATAATTACACCAACAGGTATTTACAAACTTTGGGTAGTTATATTGTTCAAAAAGCAGTGTCATCTCCAACAGCAACAAAACCATCACCTGTATTTGAGGCACCTATCTTTAAACCATTTGAGGTAGGACCAAAACTCAGGACAGAGTTTCTAGGATATAAGACTAATTTACAGAGAAAAATTGAGCAGAAAATGGAACAGCTCAGTAATCTCCAGTCTACAGTAATCCCAGAAACTCCTCAAGGAGAAGCCTCTTCAGCATCTCAACAAGTGATGAATATTGAAGAAAATTCTCAATCTTCAGAATCTGAAACCAGATCATCTGATCTTCAGATTAACAATCAGAATTGGAAAACCCCTACCAAGCTTTACTATCCCAGGGCATCACCGCCTGATATATTGCTTGAAGAAAGGATAACCCAAAACTTCAAATCATTCAGTGCTGACCATATCTATGAATGGAACATAGATGGGCAAAGTGAGACCAACATTTTGCAAATTCTCCAACAAATGACAATGGTTAGTACGGCATATCAAACTGCAAATGATGCTTCTGATGAGGCCATCACTAATCTATTAATTGCAGGGTTTACTGGGCAATTAAAAGGTTGGTGGGACAATTATCTTTCATCTGAAGAAAAAAATGTCATATTAACCTCTGTCAAAACTGAACCAGATGGTACTCCAATCTTATATGAAGGGAGTAGCATTCCTGATTCAGTTAATACATTGATTTTTACAATCATTAAACACTTTGTTGGAGATCCATCTCTCTGGAAAGATAGGTCGGCAGAACTTCTTTCAAATCTCAAGTGTAGAACTTTATCTGATTTCAGATGGTATAGGGATAACTTTCTGCAAAGAGTCCTCACAAGAGATGATGCCAATCAACCTTTCTGGAAAGAAAAATTTCTAGCTGGATTGCCTAAATCCTTAGGTGATAAAGTTAGAGAAAAATTGAGAAATCAAAACGATGGCAACATCCCTTATGAGAGATTGACATATGGGCAGTTAGTATCTCATGTACAAAGGACTGCACTAAAGATTTGCCAGGATGACAAGATCCAGAAACAGCTTGCAAAAGAGAAAGCCACAAGCAATAGGGAATTGGGCACTTTTTGTGAACAATTTGGCTTTCCAGCCTGCAAGAAGTCTAGACCATCCAAACCCAAACATAAACAGTTCAGGCAGCATAAACCAGCCTACCATAAACCAGCCTACCATAAACCAAGGAAACCCTTTAGGAAAACCCCTAGGGAACATAATAAACCAAAAGAGGATTTTCCTAAAACTAAGCTGACATGCTTTAGATGTGGAAAGCAAGGCCACATTTCCAAGTATTGTCGGTTTAGTAAGAAATTGAACAAGATCAGAAACATAGATGAATCTGTTCTTGAGCAGATTAATAATCTACTGATTGACACTTCAGAATCTGAGACAGAAACAGAAAACACCTCAGATGATCTTAATAACATTCAGGAAGATGATCTAGCAGGATCTTCCTCCTCCATCAATGTTATTACAAAAGAACAAGATTTACTCTTTGATATCATCACTAAACTGCCCGATGATGAACAAGGAGAATATCTGTTCAAACTCAAGGAGCTATTCAATTCGAGTAGTTCCAAACCAAAAACACCATTGCCCATAAATAAATACGATTTAACAGAAACAATAAACAAGTTCAAACATTCTGTTAAACCAACAACTCTTCAAGATCTTCAGCATGAAGTCCATAATCTCAAAGCTGAAGTTTCATTCTTGAGGACGCAGCAAGAAACACAGGCAGCTGCAATATCCCAAATTCAGGATATCCAGCTTCAGAAAAGGCAAGAGTCATTAGAACACCAAAATGATGAAGAACCTGATGACGCCTTCATAAGTCTAGTATCCAGAATATCAGTTCCGAAATTTTATATCTTTGTCAAGATTATTATTAATGATGAACTGGTATTAGAACAGCCTGCCTTATTTGATACAGGAGCAGCGTCTAACTGTTTCAATGAAGGTCTCATCCCCACCAAATTCTTTGAGAAAACAACGGAGAGATTCAGTGGTGTCAACCAAACTAAATTGGATGTCAAATACAAAATCTCTAATGTTGTCAAAGAAAATGAAAGTTTCCGAGTTCAAACTCCTTTCATACTGGTCAAGAACATGGGATCTCAGATTATTCTGGGTGCTCCATTTGCGGGATTAATTCTCCCGTACTTGACTAAGAAGGATGGGATATCCTTTGAACATTTGGGGGAGACTATCACTTTCCCTTTCACACAAAATCCAAAAATCAAAGAATTAAATTTACTTTCTTCAAAGCAAAACCAAATAAACTTTCTGAAGGAAGAAATTTCATTCAAACATATAGAATCACAGATAGAGCAACCACAGGTTAAAAATCGAATCCAAGATTGCTTGACAAAGATCCACCAAACAATATGTTCGGATCTTCCCAATGCCTTCTGGAATCGTAAAAAACATGTAGTTGATCTACCCTATGAATCAACCTTCTCAGAAACACAAATCCCAACAAAATCTAGGCCTATCCAAATGACTTCCAAATTGCTGGAAACCTGTAAAACTGAAATACAGGAACTTTTGGATAAAAATCTCATACGCAAATCTAGAAGTCCTTGGTCTTGTGCAGCTTTTTATGTCAATAAAAATGCTGAAATTGAACGAGGAACTCCTAGACTTGTCATAAACTATAAACCTCTGAATACGGCTTTAAGATGGATTAGGTATCCCATACCTAACAAATCTGACTTATTAAAACGTTTGTATTCTGCAAAAATCTTTTCAAAGTTTGACATGAAGTCTGGATTCTGGCAAATTCAAATTTCTGAAAAAGATAGGTATAAAACCGCTTTTACTGTTCCTTTTGGGCAGTATGAATGGAATGTTATGCCATTTGGTCTAAAAAATGCTCCATCAGAATTCCAGAGAATCATGAATGAGATCTTTAATGATTATAGCCAATATATTATCGTATACATTGATGATGTATTGGTTTATTCTCAGTCTTTAGATCAACATTTTAAACATATAAACTCCTTCATAAAGATTGCAGAAACTAACGGTTTAGTAGTCTCAAAGCCAAAAATCAGTCTGTTCCAAACTAGAGTCAGATTTCTTGGGCACTGGATCAGCCAAGGATCCATTACCCCAATTGATAGGGCCATCCAGTTTGCGGACAAATTCCCAGACCAGATCCTTGAAAAGAATCAGCTTCAAAGGTTTCTGGGCTGTTTAAACTATGTTGCTGATTTCATTCCACAACTCAGCAATTTCATTAAGCCGCTACATCAGCGTCTTAAACAGAATCCTCCTCCATGGACAGATGTTCATACAAACATTGTCCAAAAAATCAAATCTCAGGTTAAGCAACTTCCTTGTCTTAGCCTTCCAAATCCTATTGCCTTCAAGATTGTCCAAACCGATGCTTCTGATCTCGGCTATGGCGGGATCCTTATGCAAAGGATAGATAATCAAGAGAAAATTGTCTCCTTCACTTCTAAACATTGGAATAGCACTCAGCAAAACTATTCCACGATCAAAAAAGAAATTTTGGCAATTGTATTGTGCATTTCCAAATTTCAATCCGATTTACTCAATCAAAAGTTTTTACTTCGCATTGATTGTAAATCAGCAAAAGATGTTTTAGAAAAGGATGTTAAAAATCTTGCATCAAAACAAGTTTTTGCTAGATGGCAAGCTATTTTATGCATTTTTGACTTTGACATTGAATTCATTAAAGGTTCTTCAAACTCTCTTCCAGACTTTCTCACAAGAGAATTTTTGAAGGGCCTATAATCATGCCTAAAAAGAAAAAGGCCCCAGATGAAAAACAGAAACAAAAAATGGACATCTTTCAAGATGCTCAGAAACCAGAATCACCCAGGGAGATGTCTATTGCAGAACTCCATGAGCTTCTTCAACAAAACTTCTTCCAAATTCCAAAAACAGAAAGACCATTGGCACCGATTCCTGCAGAATTGCTGGATTATTTTACAAGTCTGAAGGAATCAAAATCTTCGGGGTCGCCCACCCCATCCCACAAACAGACAGAGGGGTCACAAACCCCAACTCAGAAACCACAATCAACTCTTCCTGGGTCATCTACCCAAGAAAAAACAGCAAGAAAATTGACTTTGGAATCCATTGCCATAGACCTGGCTAAACAGCAAATCCCAGCAGTTACTTATGGTGAGATTGTTACAAAAACAGATAAACAATCTGACTTAGTAGCCGCTAAACCCCAGAAACAGGTGGCTTCAATTGCGTCCTCCAAGGCAATTGTGCCACACCAAAACACTCAGGGTCAAAGGAATACTACTCCTTTCATCAAGAAACAGAGATGTATAAGGAATATTATTCAGATTGAACCTGAGTTTTTTAACCAAAATCCTAATCAAGTGGCTGCTAATCTATTTCCCCCGGGAATGCATTACCAGCCAAAATCTTTTTCAAAATCACTGAGATTTTATGAGGCTATACTCATTCATTCTGAGTCTGTTATTATTGAACATATAATAGATCGGAATAATGAAGAACAAATAGCCTACTCTAAATTTCAGATATTGAAAGTCCTCACTCCCACTATGTGGGGAAAAAACCTTTCAAAACCAAGAGGACTTCCAATAAAAGCAAAAGATTTTCCTGATACCTATAACTATTGGGACTATGTTGACGCATGGGACCATGTGTTTTGGTATCAAAACAAAAAATCATCACATACTTGGTTCATGTATTTTCGTACTAGAACTGAGTATGCATTTCCTCAATGGTTCGCTTACTGGTGGAATTTCTTTGGTCCTGCACCAGAGATATTTCCAAAACATGTAATTGAATCATTCGAGTATTTTAAACAAAAATTTGACATTGGTGAGGACCCATTTCCCTTGAGTCTTCATTATTGCTCAAAAATTTCAATGTCCTGGATTTTCTCTTGGAAGTATGAAATGAGTAAAATCGATGAAACTTCCAAGCTATACCCCGTGTTACAACGAGTTTCATACTCAAGATGGTGGGACAAGTTCGACACACGAAGAGTTGATAAGCCGGCGATTGATCAATGGTTCAATGATAATCCTAAGTATCTTTGCCAGACGGAACAAAGCAAATTCCTCAATCAAAGATCAAGGATAACCTCCTTATTATCATCCACGACAGATAAGGCAGCCCTCATGAACCATCTGACAACCTTTCTTTTGGCTCTTCAGGATAATCCATGATCATCCTCTCAAGCCCAGCATACCTCCCCAACTGAAGAAACAGTACCAGAGGAGGAGGATTATGTAGTGGATTTAGATGAGGACTAAAATCTTTTCTCTTTACATGTGTGTATTTTGATTTTGATGTATGGTGTATTTTAGAAACAGATGTATGCTATACTCAGTTGTATTCAAAATAGACACGTGGAAAGCAAGTACAGACTCGCAAATGTTAACCAGAACTGTTCAAAAACAGTACAAGTTCTAGGTTAAAGGCATAACCGGAACTGTTCATAAACAGTACCAGTTCCAGGTCAAAAGCACATCAGCTCGCCTATAAAATGGAGGCCAGAGGAACGAAGAAGGCAGAGTTTTCATTTTCATCACTTCTCACTAAGATAGTCTTTGAGAGAGAAAGTCTGCTTGTTTTCATTTTTCTGATTTCCTTTTAAAGTTTTATATTGTAAGTCTTATATTTCCAATAAAAGTTCATGTTTTAGTTTCTGCATCTTTACTTTCCTGCACTTTCATCTTCATGCATCATATCCTCCGTCTGGTCCAGAGATCAAGGTGGCTGCTACAGTGAACTAATTGGCTGGTTCTTCTTTACCGCCTGTTCACACGCCCTTTGATACTTCCAGAACCCCTTTCCCCTACTCATCTTGCATGTTTTAAGAAGCGTTGCTTCTTCTCTGCTTCTCTTTCTCTATCAGTGATCCTCCGCGCTCTTTAGGGGCTCCGCTCCCCTACTATATATATATATATATATATATATAATGTACTCTATATATATACCCTTAGTCCATGATATGAGTCATGTCATTACACCACAAAAGGTTAAGCCAATGTGGGGGGAGACTCAACTCATCATATATATAATCTTAGTCCACCTTTGATATAGTGGATGTGGGACTATGAGTTTTTCAACATTCACCCTACTTTTTTTGTATTCCCTTTTTTTGGGTTGGTCCTTCAGGTCTGCTTGGGTCATACTCCATTTTTGGTCAGTCTCTAGGTCGATCTTCATTTTTTTCTCTTTTTTGGGCTTTGTGATTTATCGAATGTCTCCAATATCATGTTGAAGTTTATAATCTAAGGGCACATGATATGAGTCTTGTCATTCCACCACAAAAGTTTAAGTCAATGTGGTGTAGACTCAACTCATATGTATACCTTTACTCCAATACAGTGGATGTGGGACTATGAGTTTCTCAACACTGTAAACATCACTTTAATTACTAGGTCCGTACCTTTATTTGCTACTAATTAATATTGCTCAGATGGTGGCAATATATAATGGGCACACAGAGAAATAAATACGCGTATCAACAGGAGCTGATAATGAATGTGGAGCCAATATTTGACAATTTACACATCATGCATCATCAGATTATTACAATTTGAGTGTTTCTTTCTGTTAATCCATCGGTGGTCTGCTGGCCAAAAAAAAAAAATCTATCGGCGCTCTAGTTTCAAACTTTGATAGGTTTCAATCTCCAACCTGGCGGGCAAATAATCCGCCTCTGCTCTGGTAAAAAAATCCGTTTTTTCCGACTATATATATTTGCATAATTCTTTTCCTAATTATAAATCCAATTTATTTATAAAAACATTTTGATCATTTTTTAAGTTTAATTAATGTGAGTGTTACAATTTTTCCTTTTACTTTGAGAGAGAAGATTGGTGAATATAGAAAGAAACTGTATAACATATTCTTTTAACACTCTTCTTAAATAACGGTGAAATTGTGAGATTGATCGATTGTGGACAGTATTAATGACAAATATATTTTCTTGGTATGAAGGCATTGTAGGACTTATAAATAGGAATAAAGTGTTGTATATATTTATATTTATCCGATAGATATCTAACCACCATTATTTGACACTTTCAATTGTGTGTGTGTATATGAGCAAATGATTAACGGAGCCCCATTTTAGTTAAAAAAAATTAATCAAGCTTCATATGATGAAGGTTATATGTTATGTTCTAACGAGGGTTTTATCTATAACTAGGGATTAAAATCAGTTCATCTGAATAAGGGACCAACTACCTACCACTTTGGCATACGATCTCCTTGCTGTATGTGTGTAAATTCCAAATGAGGAAGATACAAAGGATATAACTGTTTAAAGATACACGATCGCGAGTATCATTGTCGTAAGTTGTAGAAAAACTTAATTGTAACTAAAGGAAAAAAATGGAGATGATACATGAAATGTAACGAAGAAAGCGACATGCATTATTTTCATCATTGATGGATTATTTGTCCAAAAGCGAATGATTATATATATGAAGATAGCGATATTAACGGTAGTTCATTCCAAATGTCACCTGCACGGGTCTTACCTTGACCGAACTAAATATTCTCTTATAAATCTACATTTGTTTGTCTTCTGTTCACACGTTAAAGCGACAGGCGCCTCATTTCACCAATTGGCCTGCAATGTAAGTTGCCATCTCATCATTCTTTCTTTTTTACATCTTTCATCTTTGAATTTGTCTTTAATTCAATAGATAATATCTTTAGCCCCCTCCATTTATTACTAAGTACTCAATAATCTGCTGCTCGCTGCACAACAACCAAATGCAGTTACCTAGTATATGACTTTGTGAAAAGTGAACATTTAATAAAGGGCGAATGTGCAAAAATGATATCAACTTGGGGTCCAGGTGAAAATATAGTATTTTCACTTGACGGAAGTAGAATTTAAATATGAAAAGACTCTTATACCTCATTCCTCTCTCATTAAATAAAATTTAACGAGAGACATAAAAGTATTTTCATATCGTAATTTTATTTTCCTCGAGTGAAAATAATATATTTGCTTCTGGACCCCAAGTTTGGTACTATTTTTGCATCTCGTGAAACTTTAGTATTAGAAACATAATTTTGGATGGTTTAGTATCAATTTTGCACCTTCGCCCTTTAATAAAATTTTATTAGTGAGAAATACATGAGCTTTAAGTATTGGTGGCCGTTTTCATGTAAGAAATCATAGAGTACTAACGCTTTCTTTTTATTAAACATATCATCATGTCCTTATGAGCAATATATACTTCTTCCTTCATATCCTAAATATAAGAGTCATTTACTTAATTTGATTTAATTATTCAATGATGTTAGCCAAATTAGTTGAGACCATATGATATTATTATCAAAACATCTTAACCATCTTCGTCTACTCTCACAATATCTTAATTGTTTATAATTAATGAGCATCAATAGGGATGACTTTAAAAAAGAAAATTAAAAAAATATCTTATATTTAGGAAAAAAACTCACATACCTAAATATTCTCTAATATGAGAAATCATTAATGAGTATGTCTTATATTTAGTATAGAAGGAATTTTGATAGAGAATTTTTATTCAATTCCCGCCCTAATATGTGTATTGAGATGCAATTATGTATTCTTCCATATTATTGTATTGGATTTGATTTAATTTAATGAGTAATGCCTTCTTTAAATATGTTTAATTTATATTAATATAACAAATTTCCACTTTTGATATATAATATAATATAATACTACCTTCGGTCCTAAATATAGGACCTAATTAACTTTTTTTTAGAGATTAAGGTTACGAAATAGGTTATTAAATTATGACATATTTGATATATTTTTATGTAGTATTATCCATTAGTTTATAGGTAAAATAAACTAGTTTAAGGGAAAAAATTAGGTAAATCAATTTATAATTAACCTATTTTGCTTTTTTAAGGATTTTCTAGAAAAAGTCAATTAGGTCTTATATTTAGGACCGGAAGGAGTATAATATGATATAATATAAAATTGTCATTCTAAGGAAAGGGTTAGTTGGACTATGGAAAAAAAAAATATAATTTGATAAAAAAACTTAAATTTATTCAATTTATGATTTTTTAACTTAATTTAGTTCTACACCTCTACTCCATCAAAATCTTTTTTTTACCCTTCAAGAGTTACACTTTCCCCCAATACAACTTTTTCTTGCCTAAAATGGGAAATTACACACACACACACGTACGCGCGCCCGCACATGTCTGATGTCTACTTTTTTTCTGATGTCTACAATTACACTGTAATAATGTAACGTACGTTTATGATGAGTTACAAGTTTTTCATAGTCACATTTAAGCAAAAGTCGTGACATCTAGTTTTAAATTATGATATGTGTGTGTGTGTGTGTGTGTGTGTGTGTGTGTGAATTGTTTTCTCATTACATGTCAATATGTGGATTCGAAGGAGCACAGTAAAAGTCTATAAGATACTTACGCAACTCAACTTTGATTTAAACATGTAAATATGCATATTCACTTTATAACTCATAATGTTCACCTGAGATATCATACATTGTTCAGTATTACACGAATATTGAATATGATTAACTCATGAAACTTGGGATCAATGAAAAATCACGTCTCATGTGCTCAGAGGGTTGCATACGTTTCCTTATTAATTATATAGTCAAACATAAACACACGTACACTGAATATTCATATTGTTAATTTAATGTCAATAAAAATATAAATCCATATTCATTACATTATTCACAAGGCATATCCATATGAAACTAAATAAATTACTGATCATGTGATGACACATCGCAATACCTTTTCTTAAAAAAATACTCTATGCCACAAATTCCCATATATTCCTGACAAAATTCCAATAAGATTAATTAAATATGTGGAATATATGTTGAAGGTTTTATACTCTTAATAAATCGAAGTGGAAGTACTATATAAGAATATTAAGTTCACCGTATGAACTTAAAAAGTTGACAGTCAATAAACAAAATTAACTTAACATTGTTCACTCCCTTCAATGTGCCAGATAGGCTCCTATAACTAGAGAGTTGAATCGCCATCAGTAATTAAAAGAGGAATCTCCAATGGCCGAATTATATATATTTTGAAGATCTTTGTTGTGTTATTGATACAAAAAATCTTTGTTTTTATCCCTTTTGTCTCCATTAAATCGGACATATATTGACTTATTTATTCAAAGTTGTTTCTTCGAAAAGTCAGCCTTATTTGATATTTATACACTAGGAATTGAAGTAGGAACAACTCAGTCCTGGAGTAATAAACCCAAGAAAATTTGTCTAACACGTATATTTTTAGACAACTCGTCTCGACACAAACTGAAAGTTAGATTTCAGTCAATCGATCGAGGATTTTCACGTTGAATATATTACCCTGCCGAATGGATTTAGAAAAGATTATTGGCGATTTTCTCAAGGACAAGCAAGCTCATTGCACAGTGCAAATTATAAATTACTAGTCTTGACGGTTGATATAACAATTAAGTATAAGTATACATGTCGATATTAAACAATCTAGTTAATTGATTATTTGTGACAAATACGTGCGCGCGGTTTTTTTAAGAAATGGACTATATTGTTAATAATGTGCATTGAAACTATCATTTAAAGAAACTTTTTTCCCTGAGGTATACAGTTGGATCTATACTTTTTTTTGCCAAAGGATATTGATTATCTTATAATAAGAAAAAGTAAACTACAAAGTCTAGAAGAAAAGGTCTACAAAAGAAATAATAATAGATGGAAACCTTATAAATAAAAACTCTATAATATGGGTATGAAAGAGCAATCGCCTCTAAGAATCTTGCCATTTTCTTCATCATCAGAATGTATAAGTAGAGAATAGTTGTCACTGGTAACAAAACCAATGTGAGTAGTGGTTGTTAGAAAAACCATTTCGAACGATCGACACATCTTATGAATAAATCAACTAAATTGGATTTTGAAAAATCTACGTGAGAATCTCACAAACACAGAAGAACCCGCAATTTCTAATACAAAAAAATGAAAATTAGGTAGAAGAAGTTCTCATTGTCAACAACACAACGAACAAAATAGTCAAGATTAGGTAGAAAGTGGGAGACCTAGCCCATACAAGTTAAAACACTTTTTGGGCTAGCAACATGAGCTTAAAGGACAAGTGAACTCATTGAGAGTAGGGGTGTGAATAGCTCAGGCCGGCTATCAAGGGCCTATGACTTGGACCGTTAAGGTCTTGTACCGGCCTCCTTATATCCAGGCCAAGCCCAAACCCAGACTTTTTCGATTGAACTGTTTTGCTTAACAGGCCAGTCTCAGGCTTGAGAAAAAAGCCTATTAGCCTATCAGGCTGGCCTATTAAGAATTTAAATAATATTTATTTAAATAAAAAATTATGTTACTATTTTAATTGATGTTATTTTTATTAATTCTTAATATAAAATTGCAATTATATCATCTTCTATTCTAGTATATTTATTGTCGCACATTCTCTAAGCATTCATTCAAATGATGTTACCCACCATTCATATTTCTAAACCCCTTATTGAGTATGTTTAATTAATCAGACTTTCTAACAGGCTAATAGTTAGACCAATCCAGGCCACAGGCCAGACTCAGGTTTAAAAATTGTCTGTAATAGGTCAAAGGCCATGCTCAGGCCGATCAATTATACCACAGGCTAGACCATTTTGTGACCAGGTCAGGTCATGCCTGGACCATTCCTACCTCTAATTGAGAGTCAACATTACATCTTAAGTATGCTTAAAAACTTCATGTTACACAATAAATCATACAAATTTTAGGATTTGTCACTCGCGTGCACGAGAATGGGCCACCCAGGGGAAATCTAGTTGAAATCCAGTGATTACCCCTAGCGCGTGTTACTATATGACTTGCACCTTTTCATGAACAATATTTTTTGGTTTTCTAAATAATTTTTTAATGCCAATCGAAAACACTGGTTTGGACCCATTAAAAAATGGGAACCCTTCAAAGCAGAAAAATGCATTTTTCCGGGCCCATCCAAACAGTTAAAAGTTTTACCGTTATATGTGTGTGTATAGCCAACCATCTCCTCCCCATTCTCTCTCTCCCCACCACACCGAAGCCGTCGTACTGAATTTAACGGCAAATTTTCCGGCGAGTTTCACCGGACTCCTACTTCCCCCGACTCCGGCCGCCGCTGTTTCTTGACGTCGGACGGTTTGAATTGGCATCCTGTGAGAGAAGATCGGTGGAGTTCAGATCTGAAAGGAGAAGGGAGAGAAGTGACGTGGAGAGGCAGATCTGAACGTGTGAGAGAAGATTGAGAAGTAGTTATGGCCTTATGGGGGAGAGATATGATGGGGAAGGGTGTAGGGGTGTGTATGGGGTATAAACCATTAGATGACATGGACGGATAAGATTACGAGAATAGGATGGAATAGGAGGCCAGAGAATAGGAGGTATCCCTGGTCGGTGTGTATAGACACACTACACACGCATATTCTAATATTACTATCAGTGAATGATAATAATAATTTACTTAATTGATTGCAATTTCCCTGTTAGAAAGACATCAGTCACGCATAACATATAATTCTCGTAAAAAAAGAAAGAAAAAAAGAAACAAGAATCAAAAGTTCATTATCATATGCGTGCGTGCGCGTAAAGAAATTACAAGTTGAGAACTTTTTGTTGAGTAAAATATTGTAGTGGTTACTCAATTTGGACTTCGGAGAATAATGTATTTATTATAAGAGGACCCCTTCTCCACAAAAGTCATGGAATATATAATTTATTTTCCTTTTTTCAATAAGAAAGAATCAATCATATATTTACGCACAATATGATCATGCAGCTCCCAAACAAGAAAAAGAGAATTCATGGGGCATATATTAACTCTGATTATTTATGTGTATACGTTAATTATTTTAAGAGAGCAGGTGTAATAGAAGCAAAGAGTAGTGATTATGGACGTCTGTGTCATATATATCTAGATTGCTACACAACTAATCATTTTATTTTATCTATATCTCACATTATTCCTCCATATGGCTTCATATTATGTTCCCGACATAATTTGAACGGATCATGACGTCGATCTCTTTTAGACATCTTCTGATAGTGACCAATTCAAATGTTAAGGAAAGACTTCATCTTAAAAAAGAAAAGAAATTAAAGATTTGTGACAATTATGATTGTCCTTAAGTTCTTATCATCAGATAAACAGCTAATAAATTTGTTGGGATTTTTTCATACATTCCAAGAAGAAGAAAAACACGATGCATGGATCTTAGTGACGCCCCAGTGCACCAACCGTAGTACAAGTTTGGTCTTAATCCTTTATTTGATTCTGTTATGATGATTTTCCAATTTCTTTTTCGTACAAAAATAAATAATATACATTATAGTACATTTATAGAGTCGTATCCCAATTTAATACTTGAGAGATATATCTCAAAGCCCTACAAGTTGTGATTGTTATATTAATGGTTTAAACGGAGGTCTTTAGATTCGACTCAAAAATAGGTATGTGTTCCCGCAATTATTACTTGAAAGTAGTGGGTTTTCCCATTATGTGCCTACTAATTCATGCGAACAGGATTAGTCAGATGTTAATGTTACTACCATTGGATATCAGTAGATAAATCTAAAAAAATATATATGAGAGATATCAGCTATATGCCTATGTATGTATAATTCAGTTTGAGTTGTATAGTAATAAGTATACTCGATCTCTGAAACTTAATCACTATCTTCTAACGAAGTACAATGATCTGGTGAGATAAATCTATATATATATATATATATATATATATATATATATATATATATATTAACAAATGTGAGAATAAATGTTCTTAATTTTTTAATTAACATAAATGAATATTTTATTACATTCTAAAGATAGTTAAATGTTGGTTAGTTGTTTCAGCAATATATATTCAAAGCTTAGAAATTATTTTTTCTAAAAAAAATTAATTCTAGCTTTTACAAATAATTATAATCTTCAGTACATAATTTTTAACGTTTGAGAACTAAAAGTTATGTTATCTCCAAAGAAAATGATTTTTACAAGAACAAATAAAAAGGGAAAATGACAAATAAATACCTTCGAATGTATAAAAGGACAAGTAAGGAACTTAAACTTCCAAAAGTACAAGTAAGGAACTTTAAATTCCAAAAGGACAATTAAGGAATAAGACAATTGTTAATCATTATGTTGTAGTTGTTAATACCTATGTTTCAGTTGTTATTTTTTTTATTTGAAAATTTGAGTTCCTTACTTGTCCTTTTAGAAGTTTTAGTTCCTTACTTGTTCTTTTAGACATTCGGAGGTATTTATTTGTCATTTTCCCAAATAAAAATTATAAATACCCATCATCTGTTGGTTTAGGCAAAATGATTGGATATTTAATTATTTTGACAAGTGTTCAATTTCTGGGGTATACCACTTAGAAATTGGTTTTAATCGCGGCGTTTTGGGGGGTTTCTCCACAACTAAGTGAACTTGGGCAAACCTACTTGTTTGGACAGAAAGAATGAGTTTGTTTGCCATAGTCTGGAACTACAGGGGTATGTCCCATTGGATCATGAGTTAGGAGTCATATTCTTGTATTATAGGTAGGTCAAATCTCCTAAAATTTTGTAATTATAAAACTCTAAGTTTCTTCGTAGACAAACTTGTTCACCCCTGATCAATCAAGAATTTTTTTTATCAGAAGATCAGCCAAGAATTCAGAAAACTGAATGTCTATGATTTGGTAATCAATTATGACACAAGGAAATTGAATTATAGGCACAGTATAATTACAATTAACCATAAATACAATAGCATTAATGCCGTACACGCATAATTTGATTTGATATGATATGATATGATAGCAACAAGACATGATTAATCATGAGAGTGATCTGATGAAAGTCCTAAGTCCTAACCAGCACAACAATAATGATAATCAGGTATGTACAGATATATCCATAATTTCCAAAACCTCAAAATCAAACTTTTCACCCCCTCTTGTCTCCCAAATTCAAACTCTGTCCATCTTTGTGGTAAGAAACAAAGCAAGGGCTACTGGCTAGATTTATTGTACTTGCCTCTCATTTGCATGCAAGATTTACCATCCTGTGAAAGTTACACAACCATGCTTACCAAAAGCTTATCACAATAAATTCTCTCTTTGTACCTTCCTCATCTTTTTCACGATCCTACTTGATCTCTCACTTTCACATTTTTGGTATGTACAATTCACTCCCTTTCTTGCTACGATTCTGCTTAAAACGTAAACCCCATTACAAAGCTTTCTCATTATTTGCTCCATCAAACATTCATCCAAATCTTTTTTTGCCGAAGAGTTCATCCAAATCACTCAATAGTATGCCAAACCTTCTCTTTATAGTTTTTGTCTCAATAAATATCTCATTATGTGGTATCAAAATATTAAATAAGTCATTAAGTTCTATTACTCACATCCTATATATGTTTGTTTAAAATATATACATTATTACCCATCTCCTGAAAATCCCCCCAATTATAAAAGTTATTATCTAGAAGTATCCAAAGACATAACTCACTGAGTTGTGTGTATGTAACGCATAAATGTTTTAATTGCAATATTTAAAAAATTGAAGAAGAATTACACCCACTAAAGATATAAGTTGCTTACATATTTTTAAAAAAGCTTCAATCACCTTTGATCATCATTATACAATAATTATAACTCATTTTAAAAATCCTTATCTTAATTATTAAATATTAAAAAACTAGTTAAGGCAGCCCAATAAAAAATATATTTGGGGATAATCTCTACTATCTTGCATTGACTCAAATTAAATTATTTAGGATTCAATATATCATAATAAGTTGTTGAAAATCTAGGCACTTCATCCATTTACCTTATTAATATTGTTTAAGTGACCCATCATCTACTAATATCACAAGTGCTTTGAATTTTTTCTTTCTTTACTTTTTTTCAATGTCTAGCCCCAAGGAATCAAATATTCACTGACGATTTTATTAAATTGTTTATAATACTATATGGGAGGACTAGGAAAAATAAAAAAAATTTAGTTAAAACTTTAATAGCCTGAAATCAAGTGTTGATATTTTTTATGAATGGCAAATTATAGAATATTGGTGCTTCAAACATATATACTCAAATGATCCATCCCTAAAAATATTATTTAGTTTAATATTTTGAAAAGTCTAAAAAAATAAACTACTTATAAATTGATTTACCTAAAAAATATTTTATTTAACCTTTAAACAAATTTGTATATGATAATACACAAAATATGATATGATTTATTGGCTTTAGCTTCCTTAATACTCTCTCTGATAGGTAATATAAAAACTTATCCACCAAGACACACTTATTATCAAAACATGTAAAAATTAGTTGGATTTATAATTAAGTTAATTTTCCCCAATTTCGTTCTTATTTACTGTATGATACTATTAAGAGAAAAATATATAAACTTTAATAAATAGGAAAAAAGTTAGGGGCTGAATAGAAAAAATGCATTAAATGATGAAAGAATGTAAGATGAGATCTTATATTTAGACAAAAACCTTTAAAATTTTGAGTTCTTATGTTATTTATGGAGGAGGGAGTATCTATAAGAAAGTCAATGAATTTTATATTAAGAAATTGATAAAATAATATATTTAACGTAGATCTAGAAAAACTTCAAACTGTAATAACTATCCTAAAATTTAACAACTTTTAATACATTCATCGGGTTTAGGTATAAATTTACCAATAGACTATTACTAGAAGTGCATTTAGCATATATAATTGATTAATAAAGTGTGCAGATTTATCAACAGACTATTACCAGAAGTGCATTCAGCACAGTTGACTAATAAAAATTGCACATTTACCACAAGCCTATTACCAGAAATGCATCTAGTACAATTGACTAATAAAAGGTACATATTTACCAACAGACTATTACCAAAAGGGCAACCAATACAAATGACTAAAAAAGGTGTAATCAACATTTTATGCAAGGACAGATTTACTAATACAATATATTTTGAGGTAACAGTCGTTTGCTGCGTCCTTACACACAACACACCATATATTCTGTATGAACCATTGTCCTTAAAATACTCCTCTTTCGTATATGGTGTTGAGTTTAGCTTAGGGTTTACCTGTTCTCATGAACGAACCATCATGCACTATGATTCATAAATTTGAGCTCAAAATTTCATCTGCCTTTCTAATTTTGGGTCTTTAAAGTATATGTTATTTTTAAAAATGCTATTGTTACTTTTATTTATCATTAATATGTATATAGACATTAATAAATGAGTCAACTCTCCATGACATTTAAAATTTAACAGTTGTTAATAGGAGTAAAATAGACAGTATTGATAAATATGCGCTTACATAAAATGTTGTCGGGTAGATCTACATCTTTCTTTTCGTCAATTGTGCTGTTTGCACTCTTGGTAATAGTCAATTGTACTAGATGCACTTCTTTTAATAATCTGTTGGTAAATATGAACATTTTGTTAGTCAATTGTGTTGAGTGCACTTTTGATAATAGTTTATTAGTAAATTTGGACCTTAACCCTACATTCACCCTATTCTAATGTATAAAGTCAAAACATAATAATTACTCTGAGTGATAGTAACATTTGAACAATTTAATGAGATGTAAGGTGGTTCTCTTTGTCACTATCCTATCCTATGCCATGTTCTTCTGCTCCATAAAATTCTCAAAAGGTACCTTTTACCGATTTTCACATCAATGAATGCTCCTCAGTTCTATAATATAAGAGTTTAGTTGGTTGTTTGGAGTTATTGTCTTAAAATTTTAAGGGAGAAATAAATAAGCATTAATAAATATGAAAGAGTGTTATGGACAAAATAGGAAAAATACATTAAATGAAGAGAGAATGTGAGAATAACTCTTAAATTTTGGACTAAAGACATTTAAATTTTAAGTTGTTATATTACAGACGATGGAATTACATAGTGTTCATAGAGGGATGGTAAATTGACAGTAATAGGGCTGCACAAATGACGGACATGACCGTGCCACCTATATGCCCTGGTCATGTCCTAAATAATTGTCGGGCCAAAATTTTTGGCCCGAGACCCGGTCATGTCTTGTTTGGCCCGACACCAAGATCGGGCAGGACATGACCGCAGGGCCACATGACGGACCATGATGGCCATGCTAAGTACAAAATGAGAGAAACTCAACCTCAATTTTAGAAAGAACAAAGGAAAAATTTGATCATCATTCATCACTAACAATTAAGAAGCATCAATGCAATGATAAATATAATGAGTCACATATAGCTACTACAAAAAGGAGTTAGAGCTCACTTTGAATATAGCTCTCAACCAAAATAAAATCACTTTGAATATAGTATCAACTACTCAAAATTGAAAATTAAAGAGATAGTTTTCATCGGAAAAAAAAGTTATTCATCAAAAAAAAGAAAATTAAAGAGATAGTTGAGTGACTTTTAAATTAAGATGGTTAACTGAAGATTAATAAAATGTAAATACAATTGTTAACATAATCTGATAACTTACTCTAGAGATATTAATAAACATTAACCATATAGGAATTGAAGCTATTATAAAAACAAGCAAAGAAAAAACATTTAATAGAAAAATTAATAAAACATTTTTTATAAAAAATATTAATAAATAATAAAAAAATTATAAAAATATTAATAAATAATCGGGCCGGGCCGCCCGATTGGTCATGGAGCATATGCCCTGGTCCTGTCCTACCCGATGGTCGGGTCAGTCATGTCCTAATAGGGTTGGTTCCGGGCCACATCGTGACGGACCATTTTTCGTATATGACCGGGTCGGGTCGTGACGGACCAAACGGACCACCGGGCTTTTGTGCAGCCCTAGACAGTAAAACAAGCGGGATAAACAAAGAAAAAGAGAAGGGATAATTCTTACTTCTTCTTAGTTTCTCGTTGTAAAAAAAAAAAAAAATTCCTTGTTTCTCGAAAGTGTAAATTGCAAAGCAGATACTGAATTGGCAAGATGTGACGTAGGATTCCTTTAGTTCATAACGCCTCTCACTCGCCACTCTCATCATCTCATGCATTACCATTACCATTAGCCTTCCCCTTCAACCCCTCCACATTTATTTAAACCCCACAAACCCTTCCTATTCTCTTCACAACTCCAATCCATCTCTCACTTATTCTTCACTCTCTTCCTCTCTATTTTCTTCAAAGTATCATCTCTTAGCAACTATGGTTGCTGTCTCTACTTGCCCTCCTTCAAACAATGACACCTTTCTTTTCAAGTCTTGTAATAATAAGCCTTCGAACTTCGTGGAGGCAATCCCTGTGATCGACCTCTCTGACCCTAAAGCGGCCTCTCTCATAGTGAGAGCCTCTCAGGAATTTGGCTTCTTTAAGCTTGTCAACCATGGCGTCTCAATGGAACTGATCAACACTCTTGAGAATGAAGCTACCAAGTTCTTTGATAAACCCCAGTCTGAGAAAGATAGTTCAGGACCTCCTGATCCTTTTGGCTATGGAAGCAAGAGAATTGGGTGGAACGGAGATGTTGGTTGGATTGAATATCTCCTTCTCAACTTCAATCCTGAAGTTCTCTCCCCCAACACTCTCTTCATCTTCAATCAATACCCACATGTTTTCTGGTAATCCAATAAAAAACAGAGTCCCCTGTTCTTTACCAAGATACATCATTTTAATTTCTCACCCACATAACAATTCAGTTCAAAATTGTAACTTTCGGATAAATTATAAAATATTATATACGAAAGTGTTGTGATAAAAAGAAAGAAAGGATTTTCTCATGTGGGAGTTGTTCTTTGGTGTTTTTTTTTTCATTTTTTCAGTTGTGCTTTGAAGAAATATGTTGCGGCAGTGAGGAAGTTGAGCTGTGAAGTGCTGGAATTAATGGCGGATGGGCTGGGGATTGAGGAGAAGAATGTGTTTAGCAGGTATTTGAGGGATGAGAAAAGTGATTGTTTGTTTAGGCTGAATCACTATCCGCCATGTTCAAATGTTGAAACATTGAGTGGGAAGAAATTGATTGGGTTTGGAGAACACACGGACCCACAGTTAATTTCTGTGCTGAGATCCAATAACACATCGGGCCTTCAAATTTGCCTCAAAGATGGGACTTGGCTCTCGGTCCCATCGGATCACACCTCCTTTTTCATCAATATTGGTGATACACTTCAGGTACCAACTCTTATAATATAATCAAATAGGCCTAAATGAAGTTTTATCAGTCTCTTTCATAAAAACATGTCTCTCATGTAATTAATTCCCCTGTTTTTTTACCTAGTACTGACTTGTATCTTATCCTTCTATGTGTCGCGATCAATACCCTTAATTGGTCAACAGAGATAGGATAATATACGCCAAACAAAACATTGGACTTGATTTTACAGAAGATTCTTTTTTAGGTGTTACTTTTTATCAGTAATGATGCTGGAATGGATTGAAAAGTTTTGAAATTGTGAAGTTAATATGTGTATTTAAACATATGGATGTGCAGGTGATGACGAATGGGAGGATGAAGAGTGTGAAGCACAGGGTTCTGGCGGACCCGGTCGGGTCAAGGCTTTCAATGATATTCTTTGGAGGACCACCATTGAGTGAAAAGATAGCACCTTTAGGTTCAGTGATGGAGAAGGAAGAAGAGAAGTTGTACCAAGAGTTCACATGGTGTGAATACAAGAAGGCTATGTACAAGTCAAGGCTTGGCGCTAATAGGTTGGTCCCATTCCAGAAAGCTGCAGGCCATTCGGATTGTGCATCAAATTGAAAGCATATATATATATATATATATATATATATATATATATATATATATATATATATATATATATATATATATTAGGATTTTAATTTGTTTTTTTTAAAAGATGGGAAAATAGGGTTCAAAAGATTGACTCAACTTGACGTATTAGTGAAAGGAACAAGCTGTTTGTTTAACTACACTCGGTGTTTTGGATCCTTTATTTTCTCATTGTTCTTTTGATTTTTCTTTTAACTTGTTTACGGGTGTATCTAAGTGTATTTTTCCTTCTTGGGTGGGGTCGTGGGGACATGTAACAACCGGCGTTGATGTAATGTTTGTGGAGCCCAGCTGCTTTATGTATGTGATCGTGTATATTATGTTGCCTGAATATTTAATGGATTTCCTAATGACTAAATTAAGGACTCAGTTTTTTTAATATATTCTTTACTCAAGTTACTTAAAGAGTAAATGATGAAGCAGCAGTTTAGTCTCCAAAGAGATGATAAAAAGGTTTCCTGTGCTAATAAAATGTTTTATTTAATTGTTGGAGTGGAGGAGATGGATCATCAAGTTTAAATTAACATCTATATATCCATAAAGGCCTGTTCAGTTTATGCGGAAAGGGGACTGAAGGTGATATAAAATGCGCCCCTCCCCTGAGTTGGTTGGAAATTTTGGGGGGTGGGAAGAGTAGAAGTCAAAATTAACAATCCTCTTCTGCCCTCCTCTCATTCTGGTCCCCTCAAACTCGGAGTTTTTGTTGGAGTGGAGTTAAAATCTCTAGCTACATTGCCCTTGTAAACACTCCATATAAACTTCAACTTCACCCACAACCTCACACGGCCACCTTCACGAGAGGTTCCATTCCACCATGCAAAATTTGAACAATGCTTTGTTCAAGAAGGTGGGGGCAGGTAGAGAGGTGATCGTTAGAGCATGAAGAAGTGGAATACATTCAAGGAGAGGAGGAAAAGGTTAAGGGTTGGTGGATGTGATGCAGAGGCAAAGGTGGGAAGAGACATCCTCCATTGGATTAAGCTTTGAAACATCTTATGGAAATATTCACTACCAGAAAATCGGTGGCTAGTCGCGTGGCATATGTAGCGTATGCTGCATGCGCGACACATTAAGCATCTTGTCACTTTTTTTGTCGCGTTTTACAAGCGTGACAAAGGAAAACATTTAAATAATGATGTCACGCATCTGAGACGCGACAAAAGAAACGCAACAAACATTACAAGTTTTCAAAAATGCCCGCGCATCATGCTCTCATATATAAACATCATTTACTCATTTTCTGTTTTCCACTTTCTATTTCTCACTGCATCTCCAGCGGCTTCCTCTCACTCCACGTTTCTCTCCATCTACATGCGTTAAGATGGAGCTCAAATTTCCAATATTGTATTAATTGTAAGTTTTTATCTCTATAATGATCTCTTATCCAATTTAGCAAAAGCAAAATCAATTACATTATCCCAAACCAAAATACTCATGGTCTCAATCGTTAAAAGCAAGCAAATACTCATATGTGTGTGTGTGCGCGCGAGCTAAATTGGAGTTGAGGCGCCAGAAGAAAATTCAGGAAAAATGAACAGATTAATGTGTTATGTATACTGCACAACGACATTTTTTAAAACTGCTATCCCTCATGTCACGTTTCATACGTGACAAGTATTAATTATTTTTTCCTGTCATGCTTCTCATACGTGACATGGACAAATGTTTATTTTATTCCTTGTCGTGTTTGCCCCTGCCGCGAATTGGTCTCTGATATATGGACTTCTCGTTATGTCGCGTCCTTTTTTTCCTTGTCACGTTTGTAAACGCGACAAAGGATCTAGTTACGATCCATTTTTTCCCGTTTGCGCTCGCCGCGACTAACACCTCCAGTCTCAGTTTTAAACGCAACTAGCCCATATTTTGGCAGTGACTAGCCACCGCTTTTCTAGTAGTGATTGGGGGAGGTATGAGAAGAGGGAGATGGAGCTGCAGATTGTGAAAGTGAAAACTAATTAAGATAGAGTAATTTGATTTTGATGAAAAATATATTATTAAATCATATTAAATAAGAAATATAGCTATATCAGTTTGTATAATGTATACACATTTTAAGAACCAGCTAAAAAGGAAATTTAATAGATTATGCACATTTTTTATCAGCATCAGCTAACTATGCAATTTGAACTATTTGATAACTAGATTAATTTATATAATATAAAAGCTAAAAAAAAGTCCTAAACTAACATATAGGAATAAAAGGCCATTTATCATCATCATCCCTCACTTCACCTCTTGAAATAAATAAACGATCAATAAAAATGGTTCCCCTCACCTCCTAGTCAAACCAAACAAGGTGACATATATACCCTTCGATCACCTTCTCTCCCCTCTCATATATCCCCCAAAAATGGAAATGACATAACGATTTAAAATGTTTGCTTTGGGGAATGACGCGTTGTTACTTAGATTTTTTTTTTGCCAGAAATTACTTAGATTGTTGGTAACGAAGGAGAGTGAGGGTGGAGATACTGACCTATATTTTCTCCCACACACACTATTAAGAGAAGATATTCTGAAGAAGGATAGAGATAATTTAGGAGATTGAGTGGAACAGATAATCGAAATAAGAAGGATTTGATTAGGGTATATGTTGGTCAATGTATTGTGATATTTTTTATTAACTGAAGAATTCTCGATCTACTTGTCTTATTATGATATCAAAGAACATGCATGAAATGGTAGGATTACTAAATAGGGTAAAGGAGCAAATCTGGCCCCCAAGTAACCACCAAGGAGCGCTGAGTACCCTAAACTAACCACAGGCCCGGATCTGTACCCCAAGTAACCAAGATGTTAAAAAACTACCCCGGTTGGACAGTCAACAACGTTTGACCGTTACTTTGCCTGTGTGGATGCCACGCGAGCACCTGCTTTGCCACTTGGCGCCTTGTCATTGTCACGTAGGATAAGTTATGTGGGTCCCACATTAAATAAAAAAATTCTCCCTCCTTCTTCATCAACAATCACCTCCACTCCCCCCACCTCCCTCCCCAGCCCCCCTCCCCCACCACCACCACCACCCTCCCCCTTCACCTCCAGCCCCCCCACCACCACCACCACCCTCCCCCTTCACCTGGGGGAGAATAGCTTTGCGAGCACAGGCCTTGCGCTTACAGGAAGGAATGTCTTGGAACTGATAGGCGGGAAGCTGCTCAGACAAGGGGCCGACGAAGAATTGAACGGTGGCAGAGTAGTGGTCGGCCTTGATTCCAGTGACGGGGAGCCACAGGAAGAGCTTCTGGGCCTGAATTCCGGTGACGTCGGAGACGGATGCGTAGGAAAGGTTGCCGGTGATGAGGGTGTGGTAATAGACGAGGCGGTCGAAGTGGACGTAGCAGGGGCTTCGGAGTTGGACGCAGAAGGAGCCGTCGTCGGAGAGGGCGTAGGATTGGACGGCGTCGGGGAGAATGCCTTTGGGGAGGCCGTATTTGGTGAGCAAATCGTAGATGGTAGGATGGTGGAGGTGAAGGGGGAGGGTGGTGGTGGTGGTGGGGGGGCTGGATGTGAAGGGGGAGGGTGGTGGTAGTGGTGGGGGGGCTGGAGGTGAAGGGGGAGGGTGGTGGTGGTGGTGGGGGAGGGGGGCTGGGGAGGGAGGTGGGGGGGTGGAGGTGATTGTTGATGAAGAAGGAGGGAGAATTTTTTTATTTAATGTGGGACTCACATAACTTATCCTACGTGGCAATGACAAGGCGCCAAGTGGCAAAGCAGGTGCTCGCGTGACATCCACACAGGTAAAGTAACGGTCAAACGTTGTTGACCGTCCAACCGGGGTAGTTTTTTAACATCTTGGTTACTTGGGGTACAGATCCGGGCCTGTGGTTAGTTTAGGGTACTCAGCGCTCCTTGGTGGTTACTTGGGGGCTAGATTTGCTCCTTTACCCTACTAAATATTTCAAAGTGGAGGTTAAATCAAAAAGTGTTCAAAATTTTGCAATTGCCATGACTCCAACTGCTAAAAGGGATATCTATCACATATACAAACATTATGTGGGATGAACTTTATTTGGTGCTTCTCTCATCCAAATATAAATTCACTAATTATGAACAACACAAGAGATGGCAATGCAAATTGAGGAATAGATGGAGAAGGAGAATAAGGTTAGAATTTGATTACAGCTTGCAGAGACGATAATAAGAGAGGCAGGGTGATATTGTTCACATATGTCCAATATGATTTCCTTTTTGTACAAAAGTACTATGGATTATACGTGATAGCCTAGCTCTCTAGCTAGCGCTTGTTTACAAGAGAATACTGTTATATCATATGGAGTTTGTGTGTGTTTTTTCTGGGCATGAGAAGGCTGCTTTTGTAATGTCATGTCTATCAGTCGATGTCGGCCTTGATATGGAAGGAAAGAGGATGGTGTGTGTGTGTGTAAAGAAATGAATGGGGTCATTTGAGCCTGTGCAGGTCATATCCCTGCTTCACTATATATCATACATTATGATTGAAGGCAACGCCAATAATGTGATGGAGGACGTAATTTTTTTCCCTCTTCAATTTCATCAGAAATGACCCCTTGGCTTTATTCATTTTCACCACTCGAATTTCTTGCATAGCCTATGCAGCATTTTAATTTTTTTTTGCTGAATACGTGGTTATTTTATTAGATATGATTTTATTCAAAACAATGTCAAATATTATATATGAACCAATATTTCGAATCCGAGCATTGGTTTGTCACATAAACACCAATCGACCCTACTTCGAGTGATGTCTTAATCACTATTTCAATCGACACTTAAGTCATCATTGATCGCATACAACAATATTGAGCCTTAACCTAGATTTTTTTAATTGGATTTTAGTAAAGTGGTTGGGCTCACTCACTTACAGTTTAAAAGAGTAGGGTTTCTAACTCATTTTTAATAGAGTTTTGTGTCTGTAGGTTTTGAATGATGTCAAATAACTTATTATCTCTCTCTACACATGCAATATTATTGATCCCCATGGAGGAATATTGTTGTAATATAAGCGTAGGGTTTTTAACTCATTGTTTTCCTTTACATATTGTTTTGCAACTTTTGTGTCTATAGGTTTTAAACGATGTCAAATAAATTATTATCTGTCTTCAATTCTAAAGTCTTGGTTCATTATGTGGTATTCTAATATAGTGAATTAAATCTTTAAAATTAATTAAATGACAATTTGATATTTCAGTTGTTGGATGAAGACCCCTTACAATCCTTAAACTTTAGTTTATTGTATGAATTCTAATAAAAAAGTTGAAACACTAGAATAATTAAGTGATTTGGATTATGTAGTGAGAATAAGAGCCCTTTGAAATTAACAAACTCTTATTAATTAATTATTTCAATCATCTTGTTATTAGAGAAATTAATAAGGGGGAAGCCAATATTAATTCACCTAAACCTAGCATAACTTAGAGGGATTCCTCTATGAGTCTTTTCAATCAACTAAAGCAATCACTTAAAATTAATTGAAGTGATGATTTCTTAGCCTCCATTCACCAAACCAAAGATCACTCCATTATATCCATCTCAATTTAAATATCCGGTTTATCCAATTTGAATCTAAATTTTGAATACACAATATATTTCCTAATTTTCACATTAATTAAAAAAATAAAAAGTACTTTTACCTGCTTTAGACAATTTGCATTTAGTTATTAGGGCATTAATTGCATTAGAATCCTCAAGTGAACGTCATTTGATGATCCACTATCCCTTAGTCACATTTTCTTGAAAGAGTAGGATCGAGATAGCACTACAATGCATTATTTCTTTTTTACACCCACAAATTAGGTGTCGTTCATCTATGCACCTTTCTTTGATCATAGCTTTACGTTTAAAAAGGATCATGAGATTAATGGGACTAAACCAGTTTCAAAAATGATGGTCCATGCATCTCTCCTTGATACATAGCTTTTCAGAGTGGCCATCTGATTGCACTATATATTTGCATATATTTTCATGGTCAAATCCATTGAATTAATGCATGTTTTGATGATAATTGCACTTAATTAGCATAGATTCTAGCTATTGCTTAAGTTGTTGGAATTTGTTCTAGTTAAGGGCAATTTTGTCATATTTAACTTGATTTATTGTCATTCATCTTTTTGAGAACTTTGTGATGCTACTTCAAGTATTAATCTCTTGTAGGTTAATGGAAGAAAATACTCAAAGAGATCATGAAATCAAAAAGCAAGAAGGAGGAAGCAAGAGGAAGAAGAGAAAACAAAGGAAAAAAAGAGAGAGAGGAAAGTGGCTAAACAGTTGGCGAGCAACTGGCGAGCCATGGCAAATAAGTTCGCACCTCTCGTCACTCCGCTCGTCAGTTGGCGAGCCACTGGCGAGATGGTTCGCGGTTCTCGTCACTCCGCTCGTCAGTTGGCGAGCCACTGGCGAGATGGTTCGCGGTTCTCGTCACTCCGCTCGTCAGTTGGCGAGCCACTGGCGAGCCTGTCGCTGTCAAAAATTCAGAAGCGATTTTAGGGTTTTTAAGCCCTATATAACCTTTCTAACAGCCCCCAAACCAGATCCAAGCTCCCCCAAGGTCAAAAATATCAGATCTCTTAGGTTTTGCTTCATTTCTCTCAATCCCCATTCAAATCAACCTCATTTTCACTCCAAATTTCTCACCATTTCTCTCTTCTACTACCATTCTGATCACTCCATTTCTACCACTCATCTTCTCCAACCTTCATCTTCTTCCATGGCAGCAACCTTGGGTGTATTTGAGCTTCCATCTACTATGAGTGGCTAAATATTCTTGGGGTTTTGGTGGTGTGAAGATAGTTCAAGGCTTCAATGGGCAACTTAGGGGAGTTTTTCTTGTCTTATACTCTATACTTTATACTTGAGAGTTGTGATTTCACTTTCTCTTATGTATTTGGATTAGAGACATGTAATTTTATCTTTCTATTGTGTTGGACTGATATTCTTGTGTTGAACATTAAGTTTGATTATCAATGTTATGTATGTTTTATTTCCTATGTTGATACATGAGACTATGCTTGCTTTGGTGATTACTTGGTTTATGTAGTTAATGTTTCAATTGAGGTGTTGTGTTTGCACATTCTCAAGAGGAAAGTGGTCTTCAAACTTATATTCAATACACATCAAGTGGTGAGGACCCTTAGTGGTTGCTTTGAGATTTTTTCTAATAGACTTGATGAAAGTTTTAACTCCCAATATTTTTAAAGAAGCAATTGAACTATTGAATCACCACCAAAAGTCCTTTTCATTACATTGATTTAAAATCAACCAACTTTTTCCTTTTGCTTAATCAAAAATCACAAAAACAAGTGTTATCTATCTTTTAATTCATTTCTTTCAATGATTTCCAAAACACCAAAAATCACACCCCTTTTATGTCAATCCTTGTTTGCATTTAGCTAAGTTAGGGTAGTTAAAGGACTCCACAAAGTGAGAAGACCCGAGATTGCACCCTATTTGCAATCCTTGGATTATAATTGTGATTTTAACCCCCAAGGCAATTGGTTCACGGTTAAATCACCATCTCTCTAGGTATTCATCACAATTTAATTTGAGATTTACGAATTCGAATTCCAATATGTCGAAGTCACTTAATCTTATTGACTACAACTCGCTACTAAGACAATAAGTCCCAAATTAAAAGCAATATTGAGAGATAAATTAAGTGGTACACTGGTATGTACACACACATATAATAATGTATAGTTGAAAGCTACTCTTCAATTAGTTTAGTTGTATGATATGGAGACAAATTTAATATACATAGAATCAATTCATATTTTAACATGAAAAAAGTTATTCCATCAATGGGATATAGAAAAAAAAAAGAAAAAGAAAGAAAGAAATTTTATAAACCTGATTAAGTCTCTTGAGATGAAAAATAATATAAGCCCTGGGAAAATAAAACTAAAAGAAATAAAAAAGTAGAAACCCAAACAAAAAGGATAAAAAAATGAACAAGGGTCGTAGAAAGGAATATTAAGATAATAAGTCTCATATTAATTAGAAAATTGAAAGATGAATTATGGGTTTATAATGTTGAGATAAATCCCCATAAATGGGCTTAATCTTTTGTGAAAAAAATTAACATATACATATAATTAATTTATTATTCAAAACTCATCACCACCAGATGTTTTCATATATACCCATTAGTTTTATATTTGGAGTACCCGTTATTATAGATAATATCGCATTCTGCAATAGTGACGAAGTTTTTGCAGCGATGAGAAGATATTATAGTAGTTTTTTTTGGCCGAAATATTGTAATCGTTGTTACATACACACACATTTAGTGTGTGTGTGTGTGTATGGGTGAAAAGTTTGTTTAAAAGTTTTGTCAGCAAAAGTTATTAGCATTTTTTCTTATAAAATCTCCATTTAATGTAGAAAAATAGGTAAGGTGCAGTCTAGCTACCTTTAGTGAATTAGCCCCAAAATATGAATTAGATTGTTCAATGTAGTATACCCATTTTAGTTAAATTTATTTAAGCTTGAATATAAATGAAAACAATTGTCTTTTGTCTGAAGCGTTATATAAAGGCTGGACAAATAAGTTCAACACATCATCATGCCAACAATGGCATGCCGCACAAGATACTTCTCCTTGTTCTTTTTACTTCTTCTGTTTTCTGTTGTATATTTCAAATTCAAAGTCCAATTTTGTAATTCCGACTCAATTAGGCACCATATATATTTAAGTGTTCAACAACAATATGTCCGTGCACATTCCTACATTTAAAGTCTTAGTATATGAGTCTAGGGGACTTGGCGTGCTGGTTGAAAAGGGAGAACAAGGCGCTGAGTACCGCCATATCTTGCGTTCGAACCTTGAAATTTCAAGATATGTCTCTCACAAATCATATGTTCCACATATTGGATCGGTGCTTAATGTTTAAGGGGTTGAAGTTTGGATTTTAGGACTTTGGAGAAAGTGAGGGAAAGTGCTATATCACCCGTTGATTTTATTTTGATAGAGACATATATCGAAATAGGCAAATTCCACTTGCAAAACATAACCATCTACATCTTCTCTGATGCCAGTGCAATATTTGCATACACTACCATCAATTTTTAAATATATACTTCATCACGATTACACACCTAACATTTATGCAGAAATTGATTACAACTAAATCTTCATAGTTAATGTTTTTCGTTCTTTTCTTGGAAAAATCACTTGCATTTGCGATTATGTATGAAGTATTTACTTGGTTGTCACTAATCTTTGTTGTCAGCAAATACTTTTTTCATTTCTCATCAATAGATTTTAGCAGAAAACATCAATACTAATCATGAATAGAAGACAGCAATTCAAGTCACAACTCACGAGACACATATATTGCGAGGAAAAGTGGATGACAATGGTTTCAAATCTGAATCACTATTTATGTACACACATAATTCTGAGTCTTCGCTATATATTGAGCGGTAATTGACAAAACTTATATGTCTAGTCATATCAAAGGCCCGAATGGCTTTATTGAGTCGATTGATATGGAATTAAAAAGGAAACAAATACTTGCTCCTATCTATAATATTGATAAACACTTTTTTAAGAAAATATGTATAAGTTAATTAGAAGTTTAGATTTAATTCTTTCTTTCTAATATTGTTCATAGTTATTAATAAATTAAGAAAAATGCATTAAATGAAAAGACATTATAAAATAAGATAGGAGAGGGTCTGTTTAGTTGTAAGAAGGAAAGTGGAGAAATGGAAAGTGAAAGGAATAAAGATGAAAAATAGAGGAAATGATTAAAATAATTAAAAGTGTGAGATAGAGAGGAAAAACTTGTGGATCCAGGGATATATGTAAATTAACATGCAACCAGTGTTGTAAGAACCGGACTGGACGGTTGGACCGGTTCAACCGTCGACCGCTTCACATTCCGTATCAACGGTTATCTGGTCCAACCATCAGTTTGAGCGGTTAGACCGTATTGAACCATGACCCAAAGCCTTTTTCAGCTCGCTTTCCAGTCCTGCTTTTACAACATTGCATACAACCTCTCACTTTCTTTTTCCTTTCCTTTCATGAAACGAAACGCGCAATAACTTTCAAATTGGGCCAGGGTTTCATATGTGAAGAAATCTCATATTTATACACACACATACATATAAGCGCGCTTCTTCTCTGTGATGTATATCACGGTTATTAGGGCTAGTTTGGATGATCAGAAAGTAGAAAAGGAAATGAAAAAAGTAATTTTCATATATCTCACGCCCACAAACTTTCTCTCTCAATCTCACACTTTTTCTGGCTACACAAACTTTTACATCTCATCATTACCAAATTTACCTCCACTTTCCATTTTTACCCCTTACACTCATTTCCATTTCCATTTCCATTTCCATTACACACTTTCAGTCCAATCAAATGGGTCCTTACATTGGGGTTCGAACATCAACACCACTTGGCAATATGAGGCCAAACACGCAAGATTTACCCCATATCTTATTTCCTGCCATACATAGACGTGATTTGATTTGATCCTGTTTCAGTTAACTAACATAACATGGCATGTTTCATAAAGACAATATGTGTGTGTGTACGCGCGAGCACTCATATTTATAAAGAATCTTTTTAGCATTATCCTGAATTAAAGTCCACTTGCATGTGTACATGACTATGTTTTAGGTTTTGTAATTGATAAGAGCATATACATGCAGGCATGCTTCTTACTTCTTAGTATACATAATGAATGACGTTAAACGTTTTGGGGTGCTAGATGTATAGCCTGCTATTCTAATATGGGAAACGTGGGGGACGATGATCCATGAAAAATATGGCAGAAAAGGCTTCTTGAAAGTGACCACTTCCCTATAATATTTCTCTTCGCCATTAAATTTTTTAGGGTAATGTTAAATTTCATACATTTTAAAATTTAAAAAACATACAATTCACACTTAAAAATATTTTCCTTTGAAAATCATGAAATTCAAAAATCACTCTTTCTATATATAGTTATATACAGAATCTAATATAATCAATAAACTAATAAATATGTTTGAAAAGTACGTTGGATAATTATAAGAATACAGGGGAACATTACAAATTATTAGATAAACCAATAAAGGATAATCCGTGAAAAGTTAACATATAATCTTAAGATTGTTTGTTTGAATTTCACTAAAACAAGAGCTTCATTAGAATATGGATTAGAAGATGGTTTGTAAGTAATTTTGTAAAGCGCTCTTTGAATCAAAGGCTTGCCAAAACTTGATTAGCCCCAAGAATAAACCTTTCACGATGAAAGTGCTTGGGTTATAACAAATAATAAAGTGAGGTGATAAGCAAATATAGTTCATAAGGAGATTTTGTTTAAAACCTTGTTAAATAGCTATTATTACAATTTCGCCTAATTATATCAAGAGTGAAGAAAAACTATCAATAAAAGTAGATTTAAATTTAAAAGTTAGTATTAACTAGTGTGATTCTTCAATTTCAAAAATAAAATGAGATTAATGGATGTTTTTCCATTTGTACTTCATAAAACTTGATGAACTTTCTCCCAAGTAGTATTTTACATATATGCATGAAGAATAAAGAGAAACTATGTAATGAACCTATGTTAAAATTAACAATTAATTAATATTATCAAGTGAGTTTTCAACTGCAATGATAAAATAGGGTTAGTCAAGATTGTTTGATTTCTCCCCTTTGTACTTGATAAAACTTGATGAACTTTGTCTCTAATGATATTTTACATGTATATATATATTCATGTTGTTATTATCTAAAATTCAAAAGCACTACTTAACTATATGCTCTCCCAAGTTGAAATCAAAGTTACATTTTCACTAAAATGTTCAATCTCTTACTACAAGTAATGAAAATCTACTCATCAAGACAATGCAAGGTTATAGTAAACATATTTATATTTTACTTACAAATTAACCATCCATTTATCTAAATTTTGCAGTATCTTAGTGCTTTGGCTGCAGCCAATTTACAGCCCATTCCTTGCTTATTCTTTTCAATTTTTTAGTTGTGATAAATCCTTGTTTTCACTTTTTGTTCCTTGATTTTAGCTTCAAATTCAACTCAAATATAGCTTAATTAATCGACTTAACCAACCTAGTAAGCAATGAAATCTACAAAAGCCAAAGTTAATAAAAATTGTAAAATATCCACATTAAATAAATTAAGAATTTAATGATTTCCAAAGCAAATATCAACATAGCACATTTAATTTTTCTATTATGCATATATCAAAATATGTATTTACCCACCCAAGAAGTGGAAGATTACTATAAGGAAAATGTACTAAAATTGCATGAATTCCATTAGGTTAACATTAACCAACTTAAACTTTATTCATTAAAAAAATATTAGTAGATAAAATGGGGGATTAGGGCCCATTGACTCCCATTTCACTCAAACTCACTCTTAATATCCTATGAGTAACAAGATTATTCTTTAATTTTTTATTTAAATTATTATTTCATCCATTGATATTTTGGACTGTATACATGTATAAATTCATTACTGCGAAGTGCGCACCCCATAAAAATCCATGACTTAAACATAACTGCGGGTATTTCATCATCATGCCACTATTTTTTATTTAGTAATTAAGTAACATCTAATTTCGATTATGTCATAACTTTATGATTCAATCAGCTGATTTCTACTTTTTAATCTTTTGGATCTTGCATTTTTAAACCTACTACAAATGTATCATACTCCTGTTGATAAAAACAAGAATTGGATCGCTAATCGTTGACACAAAATAAGGTTATAAATTAGAATTAGCCTACAATTTAAATTGGGAGCCATTATATTTTGTAACACGTATTTATTTTTGTTGGAAAATAGGTTCCACCCTTAGTGGGTTAGGACCATACCCAATTGGAATTGGGGTCATTATCTAAATATGGAAAATATGGTTTGAAATGAGTAATTTCTCCCATAGATTTAAAGTTAAATTAATGTGTCTTTTCACACGGGGATATGACTTTTCTATTGATTCATTATAAATACATGAAGCCTATTGGAAAAGTCAAGTCATTATTGTTTTTTAAGAGTAGAAAACAAATTCATTTCTCTCAATCACTATATTTCTTCCTCACAGTGCATCTGTTGTATATCGTAGTCAGATTCTAATCGGTGATCTGACTCCGTGTGGGTACCCGGTCAAGTTAATCGGCATCCAAGTACGCCCGACAACCCTACAATTTTTAACTACATTTTTTATATCAAGTTGTGCAAGTCAGATTGGTGATATGTATGATGGAATATTGACTAAGGTTAAAACACTGAGAGGTGAAACAAAAGATAGTGTGTATAACATATATTAAAGCAATATAAGATATGTATGATATGGTGTATATTGACTTAAGTTAGAACATCAGGAGGTGAAAAAAATACTTTCGTATAAGGATTGACTTACATCAGGGGTCATTTTTAAGCTTATATTTATTTAACTTGGTGGTATATGTTTTAACTGATAGTATGAAAGAAGAGGTACCTATGTGCATGCTTTTTGCTAATGATATAGTACTTTTGGCATAATCAAGAGAAAAGATTAATGTGAAATTAGAGATATGAAGAAACACTTAAGAGTCGAAGGATTTCCGTCTAAGTAGGAGTAAAACAGAACATATGCATTGTTATTTAGTAAGCAAACAACTTAGAAGTGATTTGAATGTTAAACTAAGAGATTAAATAATTCTTCAAATGACAAAATTTAAATATATGGGGATCAATTTTTACTAGGTAAATATTTATTTTTACATTACTGAGACATTGGGATTGAATTTCAAAGAATTTGTTGGCATGTAATATTTGGATTACATAAAGAAAAACTAAACTAAATTATTTGGCTTATTTCAACTCAGTTAACCTATCTATTTCATTCAATTTCAGTTTGATAAGAGAAATGAACATAATTTGATTTTTTGCTTTTGATTATTCACATTTTCAATTAGATTTGATATATAATTCGATAAATATTAGAAGTCAAATTTTACGACTTATAAAACAATATTGGAAGTCGTTGCCTCTTTGTTGCTAAATTGAAGTGATTTATTTATCATTTTAATAAGATATATGAATTTAATGAATGATTTAGGGATTTATCAATAAATATTTTTTAGAAAAGTCAGCTTGTGTGAAAATATGAAAAAAGAAGATATTATTATTATTATTATTATTATTATTATTATTATTATTATTATTATTATTATGAAAAAAGGAATATTTTTCTTTGTGCAGCTGCGCAAAACTTGAAAAGACATAAAGCCACATGAAGAAAGGGGTTCACATGATAGAAGGAGTGGCACCGTGGCAGTATAATCTTCCTCACATTTTCTAGAGGCGTAGAGCACCACATATCGTCCTCATCGTTTGATGTCTTCTACATATCGGGTGTGAGGGTGAGATAGGATGAAAAACAAAAGAGCTTAAGAACGAGATTTGGAGTTGGAGAAGAGAAATATTTAGAGATTTCAAAATTATTTGGTGTTTTTCTCCCATTCTTCTCATTTCTTTTCAATTCTGTCTTATGAACTCTAAATTTGTAATATTGTTTTTTGGATGATTTGGTTTTTTACTATGAGTAAACTAGCTAATTTGTATTAGTACTCTTTTGAAAGATATTGATTGTTATTTAATATCTCTTTTAGGCGTTAGCTGTTAATTATACTCCCTCCATTCCTAAAAATAAGATCACTTTCAGATTTCAATGTGTTCCTAAATATAAACAACTTTATATTTTTTCTCAACCTTTTTCTAAATAAATCTTTATAACGTTTATTTATAATAAACAAGTAAGAGTAGGGGAGTGAAATAAATTTATATTGTTAGGGTAGATTAGTTAGTAATATTATGTGTTAATAACTAACTTAACTAGCATCCTTAATCTAATCAAATTGGGAAAATAATCTTATATTTAGGAATAGGGGGAGTAATTTGTATTGGTTTCATATTGAGTTAATACTTCCATACCATTGGCCACCATATGGTTTGTTTAATTCATTTAAATTATGCTTGAGAGAGATAATTTACATATAAAACTTAGGTGAATCTTGTTACACTTGCAGTTAGGATTTAAGTGGATTTAGTTGTTAATGTAGACTTTCATTAATTGTAACAAGAAATTGGTATTGTAATAGGAGTATAAATTTGATGTTTGCTTAGTTAGAAAAGCATTTCTAAATGTATGAACCTTACACTTACTATACACTTATTTTTATTATAATGGTAGTTAAGATTGTTTTATTTATGCTTCATTATAATTGGTCAAAAAAGATTATACTTCTATGCATAAGTGATAAATGATTTTAGACTCTTCATTTCATTTTTGTTAAATTATTTTCATTTTAGGTAATTTTGAAATTCAAAAAACACAATTATCTTCCTTCAACCTAATTAAAAATATAATTGTAATTATCAATCCTTTTTAGTCTATAACATTGTTTCTATACCATTTTTACATCTGATCCGATGTCAGTCTGTTTAGTTCAACCGAGGGGAAGAGAGGAAAGATTCATTAAATAAAGGGAGATAAGAGGAAGCTGAGAAAGGGTGGATTATGAACTATATTTGGTTGAAGAGGAAGGGAGAAGGAGAAGAGGTTTAATTTCTTGTTTAGCTTAGAAGGGAAGGTGAGGGGTAAATTATTAGTTGACAATTATACCCTTTACTCCTTTCTATGGCAAATTTTTAAAAAAAAAACAAAACAAAATTGAAAATGGATGTTCATTCACATTAAACAAAATAAAAGAAAGAGAAAATATCAAAAGATGAACTGAAGTCTAAAGACAACAAAGTTATGGGTATTTATTATTTCAACATCACCTTCTCACAAGATGAAGCAAAATACTCCCTCCGGTCCTAAATATAAGACCTAATTGACTTTTTTGAAAAATCATAAAAGAAAGCAAAATAAGTTAATTATAAATTGATTTACCTAATTTTTTCCCTTAAACTAGTTTATTTTACCTATAAACTAATGGATAATCTAAAAATATATCAAATACGTCATCATTTAATAGACTATTTTGCAACCTTAACCTCTCCAAAAAAAAGTTATCTAGGTCCTATATTTAGGACCGGAAGAAGTATTAGCATATCTAACTTCTAAAATGTCGCCAGCTAACAAATAAAGCAGACTGAAACATATCATTCTCCTGTAAAAAAGTATTTCCTTATCTAATATTGTTGAGAGACAATAATGGATCCTAACGTATCATTTGGAATGTTCCAATTGTGGCTTATTCAAGAAACTATATTGATGAAGCCTCATTAATTATCATAAAAACAATTAGTTATCATGAGTCATATTCTCAGTCATAAATAAAAAACAATCACATGGGCAATTTGAATTTAAACTCATCTATTCGCACCACAATTCGGGCTCTTCCAACGTTTCCATAATCTGAAAAAAATTACGCAATTACCAAAATCACTTCTAATATCAATCATAAATAATTATTTTTCACCTACCCAATTAAAATTTGGGATAATTAATTAGAGGTCCCTCACAAGGGAGTTAGTACTGGAAAAGTCCCAAAAGTTGAAAATATTAATGTAGGGTCCCAAGGGACCTCACATTAATATATTTGAAAAGTGAAAAGACAGTTTTGCCCCTAGCCTTAAAACAAATTTACCTCCTCCCTCACCCACCCCCCTCCCCCCTCCAGCCGCCCCCACCCTCCCCCCTCCCCTCCAGCCGCCCCCCACCCCCCTCCCCTCCAGCCAACCCCCCTCCCTCCCCCCTCCCCCTCCCTCCCCCCTCGAGCCCGCCCCCCCACCCCCACCCTCGAGCCCGCCCCCCACCCCTACCCTCCTCCCTCCACGCCCCCCACCCCCACTCCAGCTCGCGAGGAGGAGTGGGGGTGGGGGGCGTGAAGGGAGGAGGGTAGGGGTGGGGGGCGGGCTCGAGGGGGAGGGTGGGGGGTTGGCTGGAGGGGAGGGGGGAGGGTGGGGGGGCGGCTGGAGGGGAGGGGGGAGGGTGGGGGGAGGGTGGGGGGCGGTTGGAGGGGAGGGGGAGGGTGGGGGGCGGCTGGAGAGGAGGGGGGAGGGTGGGGGGCGGATGGAGGGGGGAGGGGGTGGGTGAGGGAGGAGGTAAATTTATTTTAAGGCTAGGGGCAAAACTGTCTTTTCACTTTTCAAATATATTAATGTGAGGTCCCTTGGGACCCTACATTAATATTTTCAACTTTTGGGACTTTTTCAGTATTAACTCCCTTGTGAGGGACCTCTAATTAATTATCCCTTAAAATTTTACCCATAATTGACTCAATTATTCAAGCATTGTCCTTTCATATTCCACAAAACTCAAAATTATTCATGTTGCACTGTTATAAATAGTATCACATAACATGTTTTCCACTACACAACTATGCCATATGCACACCATCATAAAGGTAAAAAAAAATATACACCATCATTTTTTAAACTGCGGAGGCCACTAATAGAGTGATTACCACTGAATTGCATGGAGAAATAAATTACCCAATTAACTTCTCTTCCTTCCACAACCTATACTCTTATAAGTTTTCAAGCCTTTTTTTGTAGCCACATTGCTTAATACTCCCTCCGTTCCTAAATATAAGATCACTTTGGTTAATTTGGGGAGATTAAGGAAGACAATAAAATTACATGATCTTCCCAAAATTCCCTCAATTACTTAACTTTAAAAGTATGAGGGGTTTTCAATGAAAAGAGGGAGTATAAAGGTAGTTTGGGCAAAACTTGAGATAAAATAGGTAGTAATCTTATATTTAGGAACTTATCCACTTCCCCAAAGTGATCTTATATTTAGGAATGGAGGAAGTATTTTGCTTTTATATTGGATTTCAAGTAGAAGGAGTTAAATGATGTTCTGGATTATTAGTCATGGTCATTACGGTATTGATAATGAAGAATGATCAATTTATATTGAAAGAATTGGAAGGGTCAATCCATACAAATATATGCAAGTGGCAACTTTGGAGATATATGAAAAGTATCATGTGCAAAAGATTGAAAAAAATTTGGCAATTGAAAAAAATTTGGCGATCAAGTTGCCTCCACAATCTCATATCTCCTTTCATCCATAAATTCCTAGTATTGTTTGGATGGTGTGGCAATCCTACTTATTTTGAAGAAAAAATATTCTTAGGTGTCGTCAATTGCATTTGATTAGTTAAATGTTAGTCCATTGTTGACAGGCATGAGGAAACTAGCAAACACAATGTTGTTTGGTATATGTTTTTTTTTACCATCTTGTTTGCTATATGTTGGAACTACAATTTTTTAGCCATATGTTGGAATTACAATTTTATTTACAACTTCACTACTACTTGGCGTGTCCTATTGGGACCTTATTATCTATCTCTACTAGAAAACAACACCCATTGATGTGTTCTTTTACAAATATGAACATTACATTGAAATATGAGATGGAAAGTGGAAAGTGGAAAGTGGAAATGATTTTGTATTGTGTCGGTCGGCGACTGCCAAATCGGAGTAGAAAATGATAATGGAGAAGGAATGAGAGAATACAAACAAATCCGGAAAACACATTTTAATGGATTTGAAGGTTGAGATTGTGAAGGAAGCCATGATTTGAAGAGATCATTAAGGGCTTTGTGTCTAGTGGGTTTGTTATAGTAGCCAAGTTGTTTGATTAGGGAGGGACCCATTATTTGTGAGGTGTTCTCCATAGTGTGAGGTTGGTGAAGACGAAAGGGAGGATTTTATGAAAAGGGTGGTATTCATTAACTGTGAAATTTGAATGAACAAGTTTTGTTTATATTCTCTCATTCCTTCTCCATTATCATTTTCTACTCCGATTCCGCAGTCGAGGACCGACACAATACAAAATCATTTCCACTTTCCACCTCATATTTCAATGTACTGTTCATATTTGTAAAAGAAGAACACATCAATCAGTGTTGTTTTCTAGTAGAGATAGATAATAAGGTCCCAATAGGAAACGCCAAGTAGTAGTGAAGTTGTAAATAAAATTGTAATTCCAACATATGGCTAAAAAATTGTAGTTCCAACATATAGCAAACAAGATGGTAAAAAAAAAACATATACCAAACAACATTGTGTTTGCTAGTTTCCTCATGCCTGTCAACAATGGACTAACATTTAACTAATCAAATGCAATTGACGACACTTAAGAATATTTTTTCTTCAAAATAAGTAGGATTGTCACACCATCCAAACAATACTAGGAATTTATGGATGAAAGGAGATATGAGATTGTGGAGGCAACTTGATCGCCAAATTTTTTTCAGTCGCCAAATTTTTTTCAATCTTTTGCACATGGTACTTTTCATATATCTCCAAAGTTGCCACTTGCATATATTTGTATGCATTGACCCTTCCAATTCTTTCAATATAAATTGATCATTCTTCATTATCAATACCGTAATGACCATGACTAATAATCCAAAACATCATTTAACTCCTTCTACTTGAAATCCAATATAAAAGCAAAATATTAAGCAATGTGGCTACAAAAAAAAGGCCTGAAAGCATAAAAAAGTATAGGTTCTATTAGTGGCCTCCGCAGTTTAAAAAATGATGGTGTATATTTTTTTTTGACCTTTATGATGGTGTGTATATGGCATAGCTGTGTAGTGGAAAATATGTTATGTGATACCCCCTCTGGTCTTTATTATAAGAGCTAGCCGCAAAAAAACGCTTCTTAAGAAAACATATGAATGTTAGTTGGGTGTCTGAAGTTAATGCTTAGTTTCCAATATTGCCCATATTTTTTGTGGTACTTTTAAGAGAGAGAAATACATAAATATTAATAAATATGAAAGAGAGTTAGGGGCAAAGTAGGAAAAAATGCATTAAATAAGGAGAGAATGTGAGGTGAGCTCTTATATTAGGGGCCAAAACCATTCAAATTTTGGGCTCTTATATTAGGGACCAGAGGGAGTACTATTTATAACAGTGCAACATGAATAATTTTGAGTTTTGTGGAATATGAAGGGACAATGCTTGAATAATTGAGTCAATTATGGGTAAAATTTTAATTGGGTAGGTGAAAAATAATTATTTATGATTGATATTAGAAGTGATTTTGGTAATTGCTTAATTTTTTTTTAGATTATGGAAACGTTGGAAGAGCCCGAATTGTGGTGCGAATTGATGAGTTTAAATTCAAATTGCACATGTGATTGTTCTTTTATTTATGAGTGAGAATATGACTCATGATAACTAATTGTTTTTATGATAATTAATGAGGCTTCATCAATATAGTTTCCTGAATAAGCCACAATTGGAATGTTTCAATTGTGAACACAAAGGAGTTAAAACCCACTTTTTAAGAGATATACTCCCTCCGGTCCTATTTATAAGTCGTCAATCGCCTAAATTGTACATACCAAGGAAAGGAGGTTAATAGAAGTTGGATCATTAAATTGGTCTTATTTTTTTTGTCTTTTCCATTTTTGCCCCTCCCACCTTTATCACTATGACCCACTACATTTTCTCTCTCTTCATTAATCCTTTATCTATGAAGTGCTTTTTTCATCTTCTCTCTCTTCTTATCTTCCAATGTTCATTTTTCAATGTAAGAGTATATTAGGAAAATTTTAATAAATGAGTTAGTTAGTGGTAGTTGGTGACTTATATTAAGGACCAAAATTTAGAGGTGGTTGACGACTTATAAATAGGACCAGAGGGAGTACTTCCTCTGGTCCTATTTATAAGTCACCAACCACCAAATTGTACATACCAAGGAATGAATGTCAATGGAAGTTATATCATTAAATTGGTCTTATTTGTTTGTCTTTTTCATTTTGGCCCCTCCCACCTTTATCACTATGACTCACTACATTTTCTCTCTCTTTATTAATCATCTATCTTTATGAGTACACATGTGCATTTTTCATCTTCTCTTTCTTCTCATTTTCCAATGTCCATTTTCCAATGATAAGGGTATATTGAAAAAATTTTAATCAATGAGTCAGTTAATAGTAGTTGGTGGCTTATATTAAGGACCAAAATTTAGAGGCGGTTGGTAACCTATAACAAGGATAAGATGGAGTATTGATGATGATGATGATGGATTGATGAGGATTACCAAAAAAACATAATTTTTCCTCATTTCTCTTTTCTTTCCTCCATTTCTTTGTCAACCAAACCGACCCTAACATTCCTACTCATGAGTGAATATGGCCGACGAACCTCTGCCCACTCGATGGTCTTTCCAGGTCCCTATTTTCCCTAATTAATTTCAATACTCTTTTAATTTCATTGTCCTCAATTTCTCATTCCATACTTCCAACTTACTTTGTGTCATTTTTGTTTCCTATGTTTTATGTGTCTCTAGGATTTTAAATTGTTCTATGACGCCAAGTTTGGCAGAAAGAAAGTCTTGCAAAATGGTGACACAGTCAATAACACTATAGATAATGCACATCCTATAACAACATCAGAGAGCCAGGTAATATGTCTTCTGTATAGTTTTTTTTTTTTGTGTGAAAAGGTCAATTTCTTTGTCTAATTCTCTGAAATGATCTTAGACTTATTATCTAAGCTTAATTCTTCTGTGTCAGGGGCAGAATTCAAATCATTCTAATGCTGCTTTACCAAACAATGTTGGTGATAGGCTGTATGATTCTTTCACTTAATTCATCAATTTATAAGAACACATATAAATTTCAATTCGTTCCTAGGTACTACCTCCGTTCCTAAATATAAGAGCAAGTTGACTTTTTTGGAGAATCCTAAGAAAGCAAAATGAACAATTTAATCATAACATATTTTGTATATTATTAGATCGTATGTAAGTTTATAAGTGAAATAAACTAGTTTAGTGAAAAAATTTGGGAAAATCAATTTTTAATTAGCTTATTTAGTTTTCTTAGGATTCTCCAAAAAAGTCAACTTGCTCTTATATTTAGGAACGGAGGGAGTATAAGATTAGTTTCTAGTTTTTCCGAATCTTTTCCCAAATAACCCTAACAATGCTTATCTATAATAAGCAAACGAGAGAGGGAGAGTGAGGATAAAGGTATATGGTTAGGGTGAGTTGATAATATCATGTGTAGATAGCTAACTTAACTAACATCATTAATCTGATCGAATTAGGGAAAGTGTTCTTATATTTAGGAATGGAGGGACTATTTGTCATTTGCATCTTGAAAGGAAAGATTACCATGAGTGAGATTGTCTAAAGTTGTTTACACTCTAGATGAGTCAAACAAGATTCAGAGAGGATGTAATTGGAAAAGTTTTTGTTCTTTCTTTTTGGCTACTTTTTGTGTGTATGCTGAAATTTATGAATACACCACATAATGGAGTGCTGATTTTTTCTCACAACTGAAGAAAACAAACGTTCCATAGTACTCCCTCCGTTCCTAAATATAAGATGACTTTGGAGATGTGGATAAGTTCCTAAATATAAGATCACTTTCTATTTTGTCTCAATTTTGGTTCAAATTACCCCTATATTTCTTAGCTCCCTCACTTCTCTCTCAAATCCCTATTGTCTTTTAAATTTAAGTGAGGGGTATTTTGGGAAGATCATGTAATCCTAATTCATTGGAAAGTCTTCCTTAATCTCTCCAAATTAGCCAAAGTGATCTTATATTTAGGAACGGAGGTAGTATGCAAACTATGTATCTAAAACCAAACAACTGCTGAAATTGATCCTTTTATCTGTTATGACCACTGTAAACTGTAACATAATTGTCATCTTTGATAATAATGCGAATGCCCAAAAATGATACATAACTATTGGTCAAGGAACAAAAATAGTACATAACTATTTCGAGGTACAAAAATGATACCTAACTTTTACCATGTGATCAAAAATGATATTTTCTCATGACAATAATATTAGAATGTCCAAAATGCCCCTTATAATTAAATAAACTTTTACCGGGTGGCGATTAATTTATAAGGGCATTTTGGACTTTTCATGTCTAATATTATTGTCATATTAGTGAAAATATCATTTTTGATCACATGGTAAAAGTTGGGTATCAGTTTTGTACCTCGAAATAGTTATGTACTATTTTTGTTCCTTGACCAATAGTTATGTATCATTTTTGGGCCTTTGCCCTTGATAATATTAATTATTTTCACTAATATTTTCAGTCAGAAGTCTTTGCTTCCTCCTTTTGAGTCTGCAGAAATGCGTGCTTTAGCAGAGAGCTTAAGCAGGTAAATATCCATATCTCTCTTGTTCAACACGCATTCATGGTGAGTTATACACTATGTGATGTGTTGGCCACAATTTTCATGATTTATTTTGGTTTTTAATCTCCATTTTTCATTTATGTATATCATTACTCATAACCTTTGCAGGGATATTATTCGTGGGAGTCCTGATGTGAAGTGGGAAAGCATAAGGGATTAGAAACGGCCAAACACTTACTGAAAGAGGCTGTTGTAATGCCAATCAAGTATCCCAAGTAAGTGACAGGACAGGGCAGCTATAGTTTGAAGTTACACAATCATTTTGTTGCATTTTATACATGATTTACATTTCTTTTCTGGAGATGACATCAATGATACCGCAGACATGAAGATTGATTTCTATTCAAGTGAACATTTTATTATGCTATTATTTTTGAAACTGGCGAGAATCCTTATATCTAGACTGTAGAAAATTGGAAAGATACCATAACCATACCAGTATGACAATTATGATGGCTTCAATGTTGCCTCATTGCCTCATAGTCTGAGTACATTACAGCATTCATGAGAGAGGAAAATGGATGAGAAGTGGTAGTTTATTTGTTTCAGAGACTTTTTTGTACGGCCAGAAAATATAAGCAAGGGTTTAGGGAAAGATATATGCTGTTAGGGGTTGTGTAACCAACATGGACAGCAAGATTGGGTTGAAGAAAAATCTGTATGGCAGGATTTGTGCTGTCAGGGAAAGAAATATGACTGTGGATTCTGTTTTTTAAAGAGCTACTCTTTTAGATACTCCTTTCCTTAGTTATTGCACTTCAATAGTAATGCGTATATTTTCTTATGGATTTACGTAATGATTGCAGTGATGTTCTGTGAGGATTTCTTATTATCTCGTGCTGTAGAAATTTCTGGATTGTTCATATAAATACTCTATAAAATCATTTGATGTTTGAAAATCCTTAATCAAATGGACTGAAATGAGGACAATTAAATGATATGCCTTTAAGATTAGTTCTCTCAGAAATTTAAAAAAACACACAAAAACTTGTGCATCTACAACTTTTGTTTCATTAAAAAAATTCTGTTTGGAATTCTCCAAGTCAATAATATTGCTAAATATGACTGAATTAGGAAATTGTCACCAGAAATGCTCTATTAATGAAAAAACACAAAACATTGTGCATTTACAACTTTTGTTTCATTAAAAAATTATGTTTGGAAATCTCCAAGTTATTTTTTTTAAGGGAACATCTATATGCATCAATAATATTGCTAAATATGACTGAATTAGAAAATTGTCACCAGAAATGCTCTACTGCTATAAAGTTTTCTAGTGTTCCTGAATGTAAATTTCTTTCCCATGCTCAAGCTGATCTTTCTCCCATCTCTAGATACTTTACCGGTTTATTATCACCATGGAAAGGAATTCTTCTCTTTGGGCCACCAGGGACAGGAAAGGTATGAGTAACAATCTCTCAGGAAATGTTATAGAGTTTCCTGTTTCCTGCTCTGTCATGGCTAAAATGGTGTGTGGGTGAAAAATCTTGCTTATTGCTATGATTATAACTTTTGGTTGATTGTTGCAGACAATGCTTGCAAAGGCCGTTGCAACAGAGTGCAAGACTACATTTTTTAATATCTCTGCATCCTCTGTTATCAGCAAATGGAGAGGTATGTTAACCTTCTTTTATTTTCATTTCTTGTTATTCTCGCCCTTTTTCGAAAGCTTGCTTAGACACAAAATCTACGTAATGAGATTGCTTTTGAGGTCTAGTTGGTTTGCTTGATGAACATGAATACTTTGGTTTTCCTTAGATACTTGCACATAAATTTAGCCATAACTCATGCATATGCCTTCAGTTGTAAAATTTCATTTCTGGAGTGCTTTTCTATTATGCATTTCATGTTATTAATGAGTGGTGAAGCCTGATTAAAAATTCAATGTTTCCTGTCTTTTGTTTTGGTGTTAGTGTGTGTGTGTTTGGACAAGTTGTCTTTTCTTTTATCTTTTAAAATAAAGATGGACTACCAAGGTCTTTCTTCTTCCATGTTCTCTTTGTGATAGTCTCTTACAAAGGTTAACTTGTATTGCAGGCGATTCAGAGAAGTTAGTTAGGGTACTATTTGAGCTTGCTAGGCACCATGCTCCCTCGACGATATTTCTCGATGAGATTGATGCAATCATTAGTCAACGTGGTGAATCACACAGTGAGCATGAAGCAAGTAGGCAGTTAAAGACTGAGCTACTTATACAGGTGATGCTTTTTTCTCTCTCACAGAAGATTAATTTATCAACACACAACATTTTTATTTCACTAACAGCAATATGTTGTTTATACATCCGACGGAAATTGAAAATTTACAGGCAATTGCATAAAATATAGCAGGTAAGAGCAAATGATATTCTTATTTAATAGCTTCTTCCTTGATTGCTAGAGCTTCAGCCTGATAATGCTTTGAAAATCCACACAAACATATGTGCACTAAATAATAAAATTACTTTGTAATGGAAAGCTCAGAAGTCCAGGGTTTAGATTTGAAAATGTTTTCCTGCTTGGCCGATTGAAGGTACGTAGGCTTTTCGAAGGGAACACCTAGTGGAACAAAACTTTGTTGTTATTAGAAGGTTTGATCGGATCACTTTTGTTGTTATTAGAAGGTTTGATTGGATCATTCAAGAGACTTTTAAAGCCTCCAAAGTTCTTTATTGTTTCCTAACTACTGCACACTCCTCTATTTTTTCCTTTGTACCATGCAAGAAGACAAGTTGTTATTGTCAATGCAAAAAACTCTATTAAAAATGACAAATCAGAATAGAAAAAGAAAACAGAAATTAAACCAGAGACCTTTGATCTTCTTTATCTAGTTATATTGTGAAATTGTTATTCTTGTGGCTATAACTTGATAATTTCTGCATAAGTTTCTTACCATGAAATCTTGAAAAAAGTTATTTAAGATATTCTCAGACTTTATTTGGGAATTTGGATCCTCAGATAAATTGTCTCAAAACATCTCAATACACATTATGAAGAGTGGCACATATTTTTGCTTCTCAAAATCATTTGCCTTAGATTGCAGATGGATGGCTTGACAAAGACTGATGAACTTGTTTTTGTTTTGGCGGCAACAAATATTCCCTGGGTACTTGACTCAGCCATGCTCCGACGTCTTGAGAAGCGAGTATCCTTCCAATAGAATCATATTCTTGCCTCATCTTACATCAATTCCTTTAAATGGCATTAAACTCTGGGATTGTAAATTGATCTTGGGGAAGCAATTTCAAGGAAATGTTATTGTCAAGGCTATCCCATTCTAAAACATAAATCATTATGGGAATCTTGAATACTAAATTAATATATCTTGCATGCTCCCTCATGCTGTCTTGTGATGGTCCTTTTGGCTTGAAGAATGGATATACATAAGCCGACCAGACCTGCATGATTTAAAATAAGCAATCTGTTTTTACCAGTAATAATTTCAAATAAGTAATCTAAACTTGCAACTGAAGATTTAATGTATCTAGTCTAGCAGTGTTGTCCAATGACACGGACAAAAGGCATGATATTGCACAGATAGAGTTGTCCCATTTATGTTGAACGCAGACAACTCTATTTTTATGTTTCTATTCTTCACATATTCTAATTCAGTGGTCAACCCTTAACCATGACCCAAAGATCCTTGTGCCACTTCCTGAACCAGAAGCAAGAAAAGCAGTGTTTGAGGAATTCCTTCCACCACAGCTGGGTGAGGAGCAGATCCCCTATGATTTACTGGTGGAGCAGACAGAGGGATATTCAGGTTCAGATATCCGGTTACTCTGCAAAGAGGCAGCAATGCAGCCATTGAGAGGCTTAATGTCACAACTTGAACAGAGAGAGGAGGTGGTACCAGAAGAAGGTATGGAGTTTACAGCATCTTTTGCAATGCATTTAATTTTTATGACATCTTCAAACGGAAATGATGTTACTTAAACCATGTTTGGTATAAGCCCAATGGGAAAAGTGAGATGTTGTAATGCAGGTTGATGAACTTTAATTTGTGCAATGTAAATATTCACTCGTTACCATTGTTCTTTAGTATCTGTTTTTCTTTCTTTTTCTTTTTTAATACTCCCTCCGGTCCTAAATATAAGACCTAATTGACTTTTTTGAAAAATCCAAAAAAAAAGCAAAATAAGTTAATTATAAATTGATTTACCTAATTTTTTCCCTTAAACTAGTTTATTTTACTTATAAACCAATGGATAATCTAAAAATATATCAAATATGTCATGATTTAATAGACTATTTTGCAACCTTAACCTCTCCAAAAAAAAGTCATCTAGGTCCTATATTTAGGACCAAAGGTAGTATTAGTTAATCTGACTAAATTTATCACCCTTGTTTTCTGATTGCGCCTCAATCTCGATAATTATCTCAGTTAATTTGAAGAGGAGAATCACTCAAGTTATTGTGCAACGATTTGGTGTCTTTTGGGCATAGAGAGAATTTTTTGTTTCTAAATTTCTTGGCTATTAATATTACAAATCACAGATATTAATTGTCATTTTATTGACAAAAAGTGTTGCTTCACTTTAATTTCTCATTCTCATTTGAGGACACATTCCCGATTTTACCTAAGTATTCAGTGCTTTTAGTTTATTTTCACTCGTCATGAACTATCTGTTATTTTGTGGCTTGCAGAGCTGCCAAAAGTAGGGCCCATCAGACCTAAAGATATAGAAATTGCTTTGACGAACACGAGGCCGTCTGCTCATCTCCATGCCAACAAATATGACAAGTTCAATGCTGATTATGGAAGCCAAATACTGCGATGAAAAAAAGTTGCCTTACCTTGCTTGGTATTTGTCATATATTAAGTTCAATTCGATCGTCATATAATCGTTATTGCACAACTAGAGACGTAAATATACAGTGGAGCCTTTGTAGACAAAAATTTTTATGTATGTAGATGCCATGGTTGACCTGTCATGTCCTGTAAGCACACTGACGCTGTCATGAAATCAGGAGGTGGTGAATGATATGGCAAATGATACATTAGCAAAGGAGAAATGATATACGCACGTGTCCACTATAAGGTACCCCACATGGAAATTGAGGGTTGAGTAATACTCCCCCGTTGTTAAATATAGGACCTAGTTGACTTTTTTGGAAAATCCTAAATAAGCAAAATAAGTCAATTATAAATTGATTTACATAATTTTTCCCTTAAACTAGTTTATTTAACATATAAATTAATGGCTAATCTAAAAATATATTAAATATGTTATAATTTAATAACATTTTGTAACCTTAACATCTCCAAAAAAAGTCAACTATGTCTTATAGATCTTATATTTAGGTTCGGAGGGATTACTATTTATGGGCCATTAGAGGACGGAGAAGGTTATTAATAATGTAACTTTCCTGGTATTATTTGTCGCTTTATGATTGGAGAAGGTTATTAATAATGTAACTTTCCTGGTATTATTTGTCGCTTTATGATTGCCTTTGTGCATATCTGAATATTGAGACTGAATCCTCGGTTATAAGGAGATATCATTAATGCATATGTCCAAATTCTGAATATTTATATCGTCATATTCATATTTTATCTGTGATTCGATATAAGCACATTACAGTTTGGTGCTTCATTGAGCTAAACAATGCCAGAAGTTACCCGATTCAAGGACTTACAAGCAGATATGAAGACAATGACGGATTATGAGAGTCGTCTGGAAGCATCCCCGACAGCTCATTTCAAAAGCATTGAAGCAGATTCCACCTCTTCGTTTGAACAGCTTTAGTTGGCGATTGAAAGCACTGAATTGGGCTCCAAATCCGCGTTGAAATTTGTCCCTGCTTAAATATGAATGAGGAGATGACTGAATAATGATGATTTCGGACATGACTGAATAATGATGATTTCTCAAAACTGCTTAAGCTGGACTTTCCGAAGATTAACAGCATAGAGTCATAGGCTCTATGATATGGATATTTCGAGTAGAATTATTTTTCTTATTACAATACTCTGGATTTTAATAGTCATTATCGCCTATGTTAGTTTTGAAGGAGATGCTATTCGTTGGTTTTAAAATGCTGCAAAAATGGAGGATTATTATTAACTGGGCATCTTTAACCAAAGCTATTGAGCGTGAATAATCATAGAACAATGACATTTTTCTAGCTGATGTCTACTATTATAATTTAGCTACTGGTTGTTGTAGCGATTGAATGATTTACTTAACAGCTACCGATATGAATCTATAGCCCAAATCTTCAGTGTGACGCATCTACGTTACTTGTAAGAATTTCCTTGAGAACTTGGAAATAAGTCCATGGAAACTTGGGAACAAGGAAAGCTCTTATTTAGAAACAAAATGTGACAGTTGCTGTTTTTTTTATTTAGATGTCAACTAACAAGTTTTTAAGATCAAGAAGCCTTCAAGGCAATAAACATTTAACAATAGAGAAAATCACAAATCTTGAGGATGAAAGGCAAACCCAAATTGATTGACCATTAGCTCAAAAGTCCAAGTTGCCTAGCAGATCAAAGGAAACACTTCCTGCTAGGGCTGTACAAAGACCGGGGGAGACCGGGCTTGGCCTCAGCCCGAGGTCTGGTCTGGTAAGCATTGCGGGCTGGACTTTTTAGCCCGAAGCCCGGTCCAGTCCGATGGAAAACCCGATCATAATCGGGTTGGACAGACTGGACCAGGTTTGTGGTCCATATTAGCCTAGTCCAGTTTCTTTTTTCCAAAGTTTGGACATATTTTTTTTGAATGAACCTACTGCACTTATATATAATAAACAGAACCCAGAAAACAATATTTTGAAGACTAAGAACTTCCAAACACTTTATCAAACCTAAACATCATTCATTTTGAAAGAACCTGGACATCATTCCAATACTTATGAAGTTGGACAATTAGACTAAAATACTAATTCTGTCTAACTCTCCAACTATCCATAAACGCCATATATCAAAAGTCTAGATTAGGGTAATACCTATGAAGTTGGAGAGTTAGACTAAAGTATTACTTTTGTCTAACCTTCCAACTATCCAAAAATTACATCAAAAGTCCAGAATTATAATAAAGTAATCTGCCAAATATATAATTACATCATGGCAGATTAGCACCAAAATATACAAGTTAACTTGAACTTTAGTCAATATCCTCAATGGATGTACCAGCCCCTCCAAAATCACCAACATTTCCTCCAGCAACACCAGTGTTTCCAGCAGCGTGAACCCCTCCAGCAACAGCAGTTACCCCTCCAGTAGCAGCATGAGTCCCTCCAGCAACAACACTTACCCCTCCAACAATGGTAGGAGGCCCTCCAGCAGCAGCAAAAGGCTCTCCAGCAGCAGCACTTACTCCTCCAGCAACAACTCTTACCCATCCAGCAACAATAACAGCCCCACCAACATTACCCACACACGAAGCATCTGAAAAGGATAAAAAAATACCATAATACTACTTTTACAAATATATAATAAATTATGAATTCAGCCAAGGCTCTTCAAATGCGTTTCTCATTTTAGACATGAGAAACAAATATCCTTCCTTGAGAAGCACTTGACAAGTACTTTAACATGGGCTAAATCTTACAATTATAAGGTTTGTTTGGGTTCTTTGGACACTTCCATAGATGCCTTTTCAATGAATTTGTGCCATGCTTGTAAGGGTCACAAATATAGGTGTTGTTGCAATACTTGCAAGATGCTATAATCTCTCCATTTGTTTCTTCCAACGGGATCTTCACAAAATGGTCCCAGACTTGATATGGAACTTTCCTTTTCCTTATATTCACACCCTCATTTATATGAAGGGGTTGTGCTACAGCAATAGGAAGTTGCAGTGGTGGCGGTGGAATAGGAGAACTAGGACTTGGAGGAGTTGTAGAAGGTCTAGATACACTTGTCAAAGGATCAACAACAGGTTGAGGAGTGATTGAGATCCCTTTGTTGGGGGTGGTTGATTTAGAGTCTTGTTCTTCCATTTTAAATCACAACAAATCTGCAATCAAACATAAACATTATAACTAGTAATATGTTTGTAGTTGAACAAAAAGTATATGCATATACTCCCTCCGGTCCCTAATGTAAGAGCCCAAAATTTGAATGGTTTTGGTCCCTAATGTAAGAGCTCACCCCATATTCTCTCCTCATTTAATGCATTTTTTCCTACTTTACCCTTAACTCTCTTTCATATTTATTAATGTTTATGTATTTCTCTCTCCTAAAAGTATCATAATAAATATGGGCAATTTTGGAAAAGAAGCATTAACTCCAGACACCCAACTAACATTCACATGTTTTCTTAAGAAGCGTTTTTTTGACGGCTAGCTCTTACATTAGGGACCGGAGGGAGTATTTCTTAAGGGTAACAGAGAACCAAAGCCAAAGGCTCATCATGTCATAATATCAAATAGAAGCAAACTTTGATTTGAAGTTAGGGTTCTAAGATCTTGAAGAAAAAAATGTCTCAAGTTATTTACTAACATGTAGAAGAAAAAAATCCAAACTTTTTACCAACAAGCTATTTACTAACATCTTGAACAAAAAAAATTCAAACTTTTTACCAACAAGCTATTTACTAACATTTTTTAACAAAAAAGATTCAAACTTTTTGCTAACATCTTGATGAAAAAAGGCACAAGATTTTTTCACTAACATCTCAGGTGTAAAAAGACTCAAACTTTTACTAACATCTTGAAAAAAAAATGCTCAAGAGTTTTTTTACTAACATCTTGGTGAAAAAACTCAAGCTTTTACAGTTTTACTAGCAACTAGAATAAAAAAGGCCCCAACTTTTTAGTGTTTACGAACATGTTGAGGGAAAAGACTCATCTTTAAGAAAAAACTCATCTTGAAGAAGAAAGACTCGAACTTTTTTACTAAAATGTAAAGACATACAACAATATGACATGTTGAAGAAGAAAGACTAACTTTTTAGTAAAAAAAATAAAGACTTACAACAATGCAACATCTTAAAGAAGAAATACTCTAGCTTTTAACTAAAATGAAAACTTACCTACCAGATATTGAGGCAGAAAGGAGTCTCGGCAGTCGGCAATCTCAGGCCTCAGAAGAGAGAAGGGAGTATGAAGTATGAACTATGAAAGAAGCATGAAGGAGAAGTTGAAGTTGTATGTTACTTTTTACTTTTTTAGATTATAGCTTTAGACTTAGCCCATAGCAGATCACGTGATGTATGTACTGAGGAAGGGAGTTTTTTTTTTGAGGAAGGGAGTTTTTTTTGAAAGCATGGCTCTCATTGAGCCACGTATCACCTTGTAATATTTAATGTTATATATATATATATATAATATGCTTTTTTGGTCGGGTCAGACCAGACTATCTGGTCTGATATGGCAGCCCGAAGTCCGGTCTCACCCGGACTTCGGGTCACAACCCGGTCCAGTCCAAAACTGGTCGGGCTACATTTTCTCTTTTCGGACGGGACCAGACTGGACCGGGTCGGGTTGGGTTGACCGGGTTACCGGGCCACCTGAACAGCCCTACTTCCTGCAATAACGTGAAGAGCTGCCTCAAACTCTGGATGCCATCTCTGGCCTAAATGGAGCAATATATAGCCCCATCCCATAAAGTTGGGCCTCTTCATCTAAAAACCATTAAAACATTTAGCATACACTTTCTTCAGTTTCGGATGATCACATCTGTCCTTGCTCCTTGTTAGGTTCTTGAGGCTCCAGGTTCAGGAAACTATCTTCATCAATATTTTTATAAAGATAAATTTAGGCGTGTTAGTGCAGAACCCCATTGGATTTCATGCTCACATAATAGATGCCTATGTTTGTTCAACTTCCAAATCTACACTAACATTCAACCTCCACCCTTATGAATATGATAACACTTCGAGAATTTACTATATATTCTTTTTATTATTTTCTAATAATATTTAAGTATTTATATATCTACCTATTAATTTTTAGGGCAAAAGGGCAAATATGCCCACGAAATTTGCACAAAGGTGCAAAAATGCCCATGAAATATTTTTTGGAGCAAAAATACTCACCATATTTCAAATGTGGGGCAAAAATGCCCATCTCTTGTCACCTTGTGCCACATGGCATGACATGTGGCAAAAAAAGAAAGGGAAAATTAATTACAAGTCCCTTGTAAAGGACTTATTATTAGAAAAGTCTCACTAACTTAAGAAATTAAAGTAGAGTCCATAGGGACCTCACTTTAATTATTTTTGAAGGTGTGGACCCCATATTTAAAAATAAAAAAATACTCCAACCCCACCTTCTCTCTCCTTCTCCTTCCCCTTCCCCTTCCCCTTCATCTTCTCCATACAGTTCGGCCGCCCTCCCTGCACCTGTCATTGCCGCCGCCCTCCTCATCCTCCTCCGCCACCTCCAAAGCTCGCCTGAGCCGTTACCGCCGCCACCAACTTCTTCATTCCCTGACTCAGAAATTGAAAAATCTGTTTCAGCAACATTAACACATTCCATGTACACTTCAGAGAATCTACCATTCCTCTTCACCTGAAAAATGCTTATGTCTTCAACAGATGGCAGTATAAGGGAATGCAAATCCTACGCACGTTTTTCCAGTTCAGCAAAGGAGGTGAGTAAAACAAAATCTGGAACCCCCAGAATTCACTTGCTTCCTTTGGTTCAAATTCCAAAACAGGGAACACTCCATGTTGGCATGAACAACTTTCAAGTATTTGGATTTCAAGAATTTTGTGAATGATGAGGTTGGATTGTGGGTTAGGTACTGTTTTGAGGTTTTGAATTTCTCAAAATAAAAAAAATCGTTTTGCTTATAGGGTACTTTTCTCTCATTGGGCTCAACTTGTATCCGACGCCGACTACGAGTTGAAAGTGGTGGAGGAGGATGAGGAGTATTTTTTTATTATTAAATGTGTGCTCACACCTTCAAAAATAATTAAAGTGAGGTCCTTAGGGACTCTATTTTAATTTCTCAAGTTAGTGAGACTTTTTTAATAATAAGTCCCTTACAAGGGACTTGTAATTAATTTTCCCTTTCTTTTTTTGCCACATGTCATGGCATGTGGCACAAGGTGGCTAGAGATGGGCATTTTTGCCCCACATTTGAAATATGGTGGGTATTTTTGCTCCAAAAAATATTTCATGGGTATTTTTGCACCTCTGTGCAAATTTCGTGGGCATATTTGCCCTTTTGCCCTAATTTTTAAATAATAATAATAATAATTCTAAATGCCCATGCACGCCTTTTCATTTTATCCCGCCCCTCCCGATTGCCCGCGAAACTGTTGGAGGGAGACGGCGCGTAAATAATAACAAAACATAACAAATATAGGCAAAAGACCGTTGTGAAACAAAAAAAAGTTCAATATTATTGAGCTTCCATTCGTATCCATCACTTTTGCAGTAGATAAACCATAACTAGTAACCACTAACCAGCCTTATTGTTGCATAACTAATATATCTGACTAGCTAGTCTGATTCGTGAAAATGTAATTCCTAAATGCAAGGACCACACATGTGAATCTTACTGAGATAACGAGTCATTGAACCCTCTTCCCACGTAGGATTTGTGTCACATGACTTTTATGGAACACCTAAAAAGCCTAATAATACTACTTCCAAAGTATATGCCTCCTGCCAGCATCAGCATCTCCAAGAATTATTTCAGAAGATTCAATTCCACAACCCACCAAACTCCTCTTTGCCTTTTAGTATTATGTTTGCCCTTCTTCTCTCCTTTCCTTAAAAGAATGAAATATTATAAATTTCTCCCTTAGTGGGGTCAGCTCGCCTATGAGTTTTGAGGGTAACATGTGCGCCACATTGGATGATGTCAAAATGGTTGCACTAGCTCCATCAGATTCTGATAGCACTGAGATATGATTGTTCCCTCCCTTTAAAATTCTCTTCCAGTTACTCAAAATGGTATGAAATTCTCAACAAACTTATGAGGAGAAAAAAACTAAAGAACAATTCCAATGAGCTCCTTCATTATTCATCCTTAATGTAGAACTTATTTGGGGCATTGACAATAATCTAAACATATTAACTATTTTTTTGTTTTTGTCAATTTGTTTAGCCCTGTTGATATTCCTCAACAATTTTTCAAGTTAAATAAAAAAATTAAGATGATTAGGATATATTTTGAAAAACCATGACGACATATCTTATACACACGCCTTTTATCAATACATATTATGTATTGATAAAAGGCGTGTGTATAAGATATATGCTGACGGATAGTTGGCCAGGGAATAAAGCAAGACCGCCTCATTGTCCTCTAAAGGATAATAAAAACAACCAAACAAAGCCTAAACTTTGTGCCTTTATGGCTACTGTACTTTATATTTCAGCCATATGATATAATATAATCATGTTTTTTTACTGAACTTTTGTGTAAGATACTTGGTGAGGGAGGAAAAGAGCGTGGGAATAGTAATCTCTTGTATTTATTTATACACAAATAGGAACAGTTGTGGGATTCCACGTCCCAAAAGGAGAAGCTTTTCCTACCAACCAATGGGTTGACACATTAGGCAGACATACATGGCTATAACTACAACGACACTTTAATTTCTCCTCAAGCGGCAACCTTTTTTCTTCTTTGCATGAATGGGATTAACTCTACATGATCAGTAACATACAAGTTCATGTCCTAGTTGATAATTTTAAAGTAAAATAAACCGTAACCAGGACTTATTCTTCTATTCTACATCATCCTGCAATAAAGGAATGAAATGGCTTGTCCCTTTATGTACATAAAAATAAGTTCAATTTCACGTCACCACCACATGCTTGTCCAAGAAAAAGTGACTTATGATAGGATGATTTTCCTATTCAAATCTTCATTTCCTTTACATCATGGATGATTTTTTTAAGCCTCCATCGTCTGGAAAGTGTATTGGTCCCCCATTTCCGCCAAATAGGGTCACTTGTCATGTCTAGTCGCTCATTGTTGAGTTGCTTCCAGTGTCTTTGTTTTGAGTTCTCGATTTTGCGACCCCAAGGAAGTAAACTCCCCACTGTTCTTGTATATATACACACATACATGGGCTAGTATACCCCATTGGTCTAAGATGTTCTTACAAAAAGAGTTGAGATCACCAAACAAATGATCATCCAGAAGACCGAACTACGGTATCCCATTGGAGCTGCCTGTTTCACAGGAAGATAATAAAAGACAATCAGATTAACATAAACTGCATATGAATAACAATTATTGGCCATAGAATAATAAGGGATGAGTTTTTTTTTATTTGTTAATAATGCATTGTTATAAATGAGAATGTGCATGTGAGAACCATATACAAAAGTACAAAACCATATTTACATTGACAATTTGACTAGCATGTATCTTAGTTGTAGCCTTGTAGGCAATACATTTTCTCTCTCTACCCTCTCAGTTCTGATATAAGCTAAATTACCTTTTTGTAAAGGTCAAAACAAAGAACGTGTCTCTTTTTCATTACCTTTGTTCTAGGGGCCGAGGAGGTAAGAGAAATGGAAGCTGATGATGGTGTGGTTGAAAGAGCAGAAAGACCAACATTGTAAGCCATGGATTCGTCAGGTTGAAAGAGGCCATAGTTTCTTTCTGAGGTTGGTCCAGGCTTCATATCCTCATTGAACAAAGCAAATAAGTACACTTCCAGCCTCATTCTAGGCCTTAGAGGTGTCCCTTCATTTGCCATTTGCCTTCTCAACAAATTTCTATTATAAGTTGCTGCATTTATAACTGAGGCACCAACTTCATTAGAGTCTCCTTTTGATGGCCAACCAGTTTCTGATACCCTAACCTCTATCCCATTATATCCCAGCTCAGCCATGGCAAATATAACTGCATCTACTTGAGCATACAACATATTATCATAGTGCAGGTTGGTGGTAGGGTCAACCATTCCTGCATTAGGATTAAACAATGCATAGTCCAAAGAAATCCCAGTTGGGTCATCTTTGTAAGCAAAATAAGGGTAGGCATTGATCCAAAAAGGTGACTTAGTGGTTGACAAGAAGTTCAAAAGCTGGGTCATAATCCCAGAAATATCACTTTTGAAAATACCAGCTGAAGGAGGGTAAGATTCCTGAAGCACTGCTAAGGAACAAGGTGTTGAAACATGAATGTTTGAAGCTACACCTAACTGAACTAGAGCATTATGAATGTTCACCATGGCTGGTACTAAGTGCTGAATTGAGGCTGTGTCATCATCAGTATAGACTTCATTCCCCACTTGAATTCCTGTGATTTTTGTGTCTGGCACGTAAGGTTTGATGTGAGTGTTGACCCATTGAAGGGCTTGTTGAGGATCACCCAACTGGCTTAATATCTGGTTCTCCACAGTCACAATGAGCTCAACATTGGAATCTGCAAAAGAAGTTAACACCTGAGGATTGGTGTCATAGATTCTTGCTTTTGTAAGTTTAAGGGAGCTCAAAAGCTCCATAACCTTGTCAGGTGGTGGCAAATTGTTGGCAACTTGACCATAGTTGATTCCAAACGATGCCACACCTTGGAAAAACCCAGTTCCTGAGATAATCAATGCATTGAAAATATGTTAATGAAATGATATGCAAGAACAATGAAGGAAAAACAGAGAAAACAGAACAAACATGCACCTGTAAAGAGACATGATAAGAGGAAAATGTAGCTGACAACGATTCTCCTGATGAATGTAACCATTGTAAGGTTGATTCTGAGATTGTAGAATTCAAAAGTGGTGAGAAAGAGGATAGATAAGATATAGAGTTGTTAGGAATTCCTTTCTTTTCTTGGTTGAATATTGTTGAGAGGCAGAGAGGTTTTAGTATGTGGAGGGATTTTAGCTTGCCTTAGCAGAATTGTATTGAGTTTGCCTCTTACCCCCCAAGTGGTTTTTAAATAGATGAATGGTTTCCTATTTGGCTTATTATTATTATTATTATTATTATTATTATTATTATTATTATTATTATTATTATTATTATTATTATTATTATTATTATTACTGCATCCTATTGGACAGGGTTGTCTCTTTCCAACCCACGCCAACTTCCATAATTTTCTCTTTGACCTTTTTGCCCTTCAGCCTCTTTCTTCTCCCTAAAGCAAACAGAGATCCCTTCCCTTTCCTTTGGTTGAATATTATAGGCAAAGTTATTGGTTCCTCCTAAAACTTGAGGTAACATGAAATTTTGTTGACCTTAATGATGAGAGATTCTTATTCTTTCCTATCACACATCCTTAAAAAATCATGTTAAGCAGTTAACACAAATTATTAATGAGCAGAGTAAGAGACCCTTAAACATGTTTAACAAAAAGTCCTTGTTGCTTCATGGGATTCTGACTTGAGTTCTCCTTCTTGCTGGGAAAATCGCTAACCTCATCAACTATAGACGTGTTGGTACTAATAGTACTTCTTCTCTCTCTGTTTTTAATTATAAGATCACTTTCATTTTTTTAGTAATTAAATATATAAAATCAATCAATTTAATTTTTATGGTTTTTTGCTTCAAAACTAATTTATTTTATTTATTAACTAACTTATAATCTAATTACATATAACATATGTTATAATTTAGTGTTATAATTTACTCTCTTGACATTAAGAAAATCAAAGGGATGTCAGGACAGAGGGAGTATTTGATTATTTATTCAGTATAACACGTAGAAAAGTTTATCCATTTGATGACTGAAGAGTAGTATTTAGAACAGTTGGGGTGGAATGAATCCATGCATGAAGGATCCAGGAAGCTAATAAGGTAGGGCTGCTAGAAGCTAGTGACCCTTTTTGACTTGGAAGATACTCAATATTAAATTTTCTACTTAATGCCATGTAAATGGACCCTTTTGTTTTGGGCATAGCAGAGTCATAGATCCATCAAATGTTGTATCAAATACTATTATTTTTGAATAAAGTCACCATTTTTGACTATCCCTCATGTTTCTGACTTCAGATAACCATCACCGCTTCCTTCCTCACCTTTATTTTGCTGCTGTTTATGTTTGTTTCTGACTATCATTTTTTTTTTTTTAAATTAAAGGGTGTATTATAATAATATTATGCTTTCGCCAAACATCAGTTTAGTGGTTCTTTGGTAAATTTTTTTTCTCAATTGACTTTTTCTCTTCTGTTGGTTTTGAATTGTAAGGTTGCTTTGTATGTCTAACGATGCCTAAAAAAAAAAAGACCCCCTTCATTTATTATCGACATTTTTCATTTACCAAAAAATTTTCTGGAGAGGAGAAAACTGAAAAGTGTGATAAATTTTAAAAGTAATTATGACCACAAAAAAAAGAACAGTACTTTATCTATAACTTTTAATCCAATTAGATAGATAAGAAAATACTCTTTAGCAGTGTATGAGTTGTACTAGGACCAACCGAAACCTATTCAATTAGACACTGCTTTTGGCCATTAAAGGTGCGATTTGCACATGATTTATGCCGGTTAACAAAAAGTCGGGACGAACAAATTAAAGTGCCAATGGTTGGCTTTATATCAGCGATTAAGATAAGAGCTATATTTGAAATTAAATTAAATTCTACACTCTTCCCTTGTTCCCCATGCTATATTATGAATATTAATTTTGCCTTTATGTTTGATGCTAAATACAAAAATCCTATAGCTAGGCATTTTTTATAGGCACATGCATCCTCCTAACATAGACGCTTCTGTTTAAAATAATATCAAAGATTTAAATTTATGTTATAAGGTAAATATCCCTTTCTGCTAGAACCAACTTCATAGTTTGAGATATTTATAACAATTTTCAAGGTTTAAATTTTGGTACCTTCATAAAAAAATAGAATAAACATTGTAGTGTGTGTGTGTGGATTATGTTGATGATCCGTCGGTTGGTTCATGTTAAAAGCTACCAACGTGGGAAGCATCAAAATATTTAGAAACAGAATATTCATAAATGGTTTTATGAAATGAATCTAATCATTCATCTTTGTGAACAACATTTATAAGATGCAGGAAGATTGCGATTATAAAGATACATCCGTATTTGTGGTAGATGCCAATTGGAAAGCTGAATCGCCAACAACAAAATCTTCCTCCACATTCCATTTTTTCATATATAAGAAATAAGAAGGAAAAAGAAAATTCTCGAGAAAGTGTTTTCAAAAAGTAAAACACTGAGAAAGTTTTTCAAGTTAAGAATCGGATTTGATGACCACTTTTTAATTTGAAGCAAGCAGCTTCCTAGAGAATGAATGTTAATATGTGCCACACCTATTCGTTTAATTATCTTTGATAATAGCACTATATCACCATCTTAGAAAATAATGCAGATTGATTTGTTTACTACTCTTTTTATAATAACATTTAGAAAATAGACTAATTCACCCACGATTTATGAGCAGAGTGCAACTAACTCACAGGAGAAGTAACCTCTTTCTTCCTTTTTTTTTTGAGTTTTTAATCCGGTATCCTGGGCCAGCCCCTATGTCACGGGGAACTCAACGGGCTCAGACTAATCCAGATCCGCACAGTGGACCTCCACTTAAGGGCAGAGTGCTGGCCAACCCCTTTCTTCTTTTCCCACACATATATGTTTCACCTAGTTTCACTTAGTTGTAGAGATTTCTCCCGAATCGTGAATTGAACCACAACCATACACCCCAATGATCAAACACTTACTGAGATTGTCAAATATTCACCCTAAACCCAAGAAAACTAATGGACGATGCCATTTTTTGCTACTTTACTACATATATAATTGTTCGTTTTTGAGTATTCTCATGTATTTTTTGCTTGTTTTATCAATCTATGAGTATTGTTTCTTCAATTAAGAAGGCATTGTTTTGTTCTATCTAAAAACTAATAGATCTGCCAAAAGATGGATTTTGGTCGTTATTGATGAGAAAGTTAAGGACTTTATTACAAAAACATTAGTAATTTAGGACAAAATTTGAAATTATAGGAATTTCATATTAGGAGTCAAAGTTGAGAGATTTTATTTGTGGACATTGAATTTGAAATTCTCTTTAAGCAAGACTTATCTATAAATATTATTGATCACACTTTATGGCTATATATGAAATATCTTATAAAATATAGCCTCCGTCAAGTCGTGGTTCTTTTATAATGTTATTTCTTTACTAGTTGTTTTTTTTTATTTCTTCTGTTCTCTTCCTTTATTATGACTAATTATATAATTTTTCTTTCATATTTTATGAAATTTTAGTCAATGTAACTTTTAAAATTTGAGAAATAAATAATGATAGCAAGAAAATCGTGAAACCTTATATTGTGTGGATTCCAATTGACTGGATAAAAGTGGAATTTTCAATTATATGTGAGTACGGAAAATGGCAATTCTGTAATAAACTAGGAAATTTTGAGTAAAATTGGACAGAAATTAATAAGCATTCCACTTAAAGGAAAAATTATTGATGGGATGTTTATCATTTGTGCTGAATTTTAGATTTTAACTGGTGCGAATTAGTTCAGATTAAAGTCCAACCTTTGATTGTTGTTGTGACATGATGAAATAATGCATGGGAAATCAAATTGTCATAGGAGTAACCGAGTAAGCAAAATCGAATTGAAACTCGAAACTGAATCCAACCAAATTGATTAATATGAAATTGTAGCTGGAGAGAGTAAAATCAAACTAAGACCAAAAACTGAATGTAACAATTTAATTTCGATTCAATTTTTTTGGTCAAAATTTTGAAATTTATTTTTTGATAGAGAACAAATTGGATCCCGTTAGATCTTTGAATTTGTCTCCCAACTTTTTATGGAGCATTACTTATGTAATTATTAAAACATTAGTCACTTAAAGCTGACTCAAGCGATGTGGAATCAATTAAGGAGCATGGATAGAAATTCAACCCCTCCGACTATAATTTTTTTTTTTAAAAAAAACAACACATTATCAATGGATGTTGACACATTTCATACGTGATATATGAGCAAAATCATTACAAGTAATTAAAAATATAATGGCTTAAACAATAAATAAGAGCTACATTTTTAATGATCAAGCTATTTATATAGGCAATAAATAAGAACTACATTTTTAATGATCAACCTAGATAGGTTAATAATGAATTCAAATTCCATATATATAGTTATAGTCAACAGCTCATATCATGAAATAATATATTCAAAAATATAAACAGTATCTTATTTCACATCACTATATAAGTAATTAAGTAACCGGCCGACAAACTAAACAAAGGAATGTTTCTAACGATCGAGTGGCAATAAAAGGAACCGAATATAATAAAGATTTTAAAAAACAATTCAGGATTTTGTTAGATATTATATAATATTAAATTATATAATTAATACATGGTTATATTAGGATATGATAAATTGTGGATATTCTGATTATTAAAATATATATCTCTTGTGGCTCGCACGTTAGATATATTAGGGTTGTTTAAGGTAATATTATTATTAATTTTGATGGGAAATTAACAATAATAAAGTCATATTTTTTAAACAATACAAATATAAACACATCTCATGAGTTTAAAGACACACATACATATTCACGTATTGTTTGAAAAGGAGGTTCCATAATTAGAGCAAAAATCTCAAAACAGACCATCACTCTGTTTCTATTTAAGATTTCTCTGTTTTTTCTTCGGTTATTTTTTATGGTTTGAAGGAGTCATCATGGTTCCTGGATTTTACATATAAATTAATATGACAAGAGGTATTTATAATTTAAGTCTTACACTTTTTACTCTGAGATTGATATAAATATTATATGCATGTTTTGTTTTAATATATGACCTATTCAACAGATTTAATTAGTTTGTAGAGCTAAGAAATGGCTTAGCTTGGTCATTAAATTGTACATTATTCAAAAGCATCTTTTGAAGCCGCAGTTAAACCATAGGATGAATCAAAGCATAGTAAAATATAAAAGCGGAAGATGATATATGAAACCAACATATGGAGACCTATAAAAACAATGCATTATATTTGGTGGTTAAAATACAAATGTAGGCTACAGAATTCTAAATACCTTGTCATATTGATAAGGGTAAAGGGTCAAATCTAGCACTGAACTATTGGCCAAAGTACACCCCACATAAAAATGAATTTCGGGGCTCAAAATTAGCACTGATCAAGTACAAAGTGGGTCAAATATAGCAAAACCGTCAATTTTAACGGGTTTGACCGTTAAGTTTGACTTGATTATACCAGATCATCTGCCACATCACCTTATTAGGCTAGGTTAGCTGCCACATCATCCCCTCTTTGCCCTGTCATCATCTTCTTCCTCCAAAGCCACCTTCACTTCGCAGAATACCATCACCCACCCACAACCACCATTCACCAAATCAAACTTCCTATTCCCTCTCCTTCTCTCTCTCTCTCCCCCATGCAATGAAGTCAGATGTTGCGTCAATGAAGCATACGAACAGATATGCAGGTATAATACACTACCTCATCCATCTCAAACATGAACACCCCGTCCTTGTCGCCGGCGCCGCCCTCCTCCACCTCGAGCACCAGATCTACCTTCAGATCAGACCTCCGACCCACGCCCACTCACCAACTTCTTCGACCTCATCGTCTGCATCGGCGTCGGCGCCATCCTCGCAGCCATTATCACCCCGACGACGACTCCGGCCGCCCCCTCTATTCCGCCCACAGCGCCCTCCACCTCATCTCTCACCACCACTACTTTGCTCAGACCTCCGGTCATGATTTTGCTCAAATAATCATTTCCTAGCATCACAACTTAATGTAATGTTCTGGGCAGTTTGTGGAATTAAAAGTGGCCATGATATTTTTGGAATTTGATGAATTTATTTAGAATGGAGAAAGTTCAGAGTTTGGGTTGTTTGAGGATGATGATTAGGATGGAGTTGGGAGGAAGATGGTGAATAGTGAGGAGTATTTTGTTATTGTAGTATTTTTTTTTGTTTGGTGGGCATTGATGTGGCAAAGATGCTGATGATGCAGTGACGTGGCAGGTGACTTGTACTAATCGGGTGATGTGGCAGGTGATGCAGTCAAACTAAACGGTCAAACCGGTCAACTTTCACGGTTTTGCTACATTTGACCGAGTTTGTACTTGATCAGTGCTAGTTTTGAGCCCCGAAATGCATTTTTATGTGGGGTGTACTTTGGCCAATAGTTCAGTGCTAGATTTGACCCTTTACCCTATTGATAATGATGCAAAGCAGACACACGGCTAGTCAAGCTAGCCATGGTAATCAAGTTACGTACGCCATACAATAACTTTATTATATACGACCCTTAATTTAAGGAAACTTTCACCAGCGCCAACATCTAGATGGTTAATTAATAAAGCTCATTAATTTAATTAGACACTATACCGGTGGTGGTGATGTTGTAATTATGCATTCAACAAAAGGAGACAATGGAGAGCGAAAGGGAACAAATAAAAAGTCAATTATAATAAAGTTATGGCAGTACTTTTGAGAAGGGGACAAACTAAATGTGCTGCAATTTAGCAATTGGTTTCAAAAGAAAATATTATTATTATTTTTATTAGTATTTGTTTTTTGCTTTTGAAGATTATTGACGCATCAAAAAGCAATATTTGGTAATTGGATAAGGAATGGAATTAAGAGAAGATAATGAGACGTAAGTGTTCTTATCTATATTACGTGTGCCTCTTCCCTTTTGAAACATAGATCTTTATGTTGCAATACAGGGAATTGATTAATAAAAGCAAGGTTTGAACAAAAAAAATAATCAACAATCTAGCAGAATTTTAATCTTTACACGCTCTTGATATTGCAGACATTAGAATCATGAGTTGAAAATATTGTGGTAAGCCGCACAACCCTTTTCTAAAATTTTATTATTAAAATAAAAGGAATTGGAATTGTGTGTGTTTTAGTTATTCATTTGAAATAATTATATCATCATCGGTGTAAAACGTTTGTGCACATTTCAACATTGCTTTTTTATTAAAAATCCAACTCCGTGTATGTTATTGTTTTGACTCGTCACAAACTACACGATTAAAATGCTCTAGTTAAATGAGTCATATATTCTAAACGAAAAGTTCAAAATAATGGACTACGAGATGAGATTCTTTTCCTTCACTGCACCGATCAAATTCATTTATAAGGCAAAACCAATTAATGCTATATATTTGTCAAACAGTCACATGCAAAACTTGGCCGGGAAACAGAAGGTTCTCCAAATTAAAACAACATTAGCTGAAAATCAATCAGAAAGCCAATAGGTCTACATATGTGTGACTAGGAAGTTACAAGGACAGGCATATAAATGCTGGCTGAAATGTCAAATTTTGTGGTCTTGTGGATAATGTCAATATTTCTGTACAAAAAGTCGTCATTCAAATTCAGAGGAAACCTCGTGCGCACGTTCTTTAGTTAATTAGTAGATTCGGCAGCAGCTGCAATGTCCTTTTCTTCCCCGGAATTACAAAAGCAAGCAGAAATAACAGCTCCAAGTTAAGCTGATCAAACTTATAACTTTAAGTTATTCTATGAGGCTTTCTACAATTTAGACTATAAGGTAACTGGCCTGGTATACGGCAACTTCAATTGTCAACTGCAACTTTTTCTGTAGTTTACTGTACATTGTTTTATATATTTGGATGCTTTTGGTTTTCTTGTGCGAGCTATCGATTTAGTTTGCACAAAATATAGTTGGAACGTGATCATGAAATTGATCAAAACACATCATGGTGTGTTTGTATCAAATTGAAGTTCTCGTTCTCTTCAACAACATCATGGTGTGTTTGTATTCATGCTATGTGGTGCCTAGGGCGTGACAAAGTCATTTTTTTTAAAAAAAAGTGCACCAGCTTTGCAACATAAGCTGCGATAATTTTTTTTCAAAGAGATATTATTATTTATTTGAATAATAAATATTATTGTTGATTATAATGGTGAAAGAGTAAAGGGTTTTTCAATGAGAAAAGATATGAGATGCAATAATGAAGAAACAAATATTAGATGATGAAAGAATATATTTGATAGAAATAGATATTAAAATATTTATAGTAATTAATTATATAACTGGTAGAAAAATAAATAGTAGAGGATATAAATTATAGTGATGAGAAATATTTAACCATAAAAAATAAGAAAACGTAATTAGTTAAGTATGAAAATAATGAGGAAAAAATTTATGAAGGGAAAAATAAAGAAAGTGAGTAGAAGGAAAGGGGAAAGGTGAAAAAAGAAAGAGGAGATAAGGAAAGCATTCTGAAGTTTTTATAGATGATTGTAACAGTTATGTCACACCATAGTGCGTGGCGTGACATCATTTCTTATACATTTAGAATATCACACCTTAGAAGTGCGATATCTTGTTTTTGATGAATTTATTATTTCTTTTTAACACAAATGCTTAGAAGTGCACCGTAAGGCTTGGATGTATGATAAACTCCATAATTTCACATATTCCATCTCTATTTCTCTTGAATGTACATGATTTTTGGTGACAAATGATTGAGAATGATACAAATACGTATAGGTATAAGAGCACAAATTGAAAAATATGTATTTGTGTAAAATTTAGAGTAATATGTGTTTGTAAGTTATTTTTGAAGCTCATCAACCCTCTTTCTCTTTTGTAGGAAGAGGTGGACAAGTTCAAAAGGCTAAAGAAAACATGGAGTTATCAAGAATAACATAGGACAAGCCAAAGAGTGAAGCAAGGGACAAAAGAGGAAGAAGAAATTTTCTCTCTAATATTCATTGAGCTTTCGTTGCACAACTAAGGCAGGACGAATGATGTTCCGTTCTGACTCTTATCGGTTCGTTGAGCATTTGTCGCGCGACGAACGCGCGACGAACGAAGACAAAACTCTGCGTTTCAGACTCGAAAAAATGAAAATTCTGAGGTTTAAAAAGGTGTGCTCGACAGAAAAGCCTCATTCTTCACTTCTTGGGAATTTTGAGTGCTAGGGCTTGGTATTTGGAGGAGCGGGTGTCAATGGATTGAAGTCTAAAAGAGATTTTGGCTTCAAATCTTGGTTTTTCTTCTCCATTTTCCTTTCCCTCTCTCTTGTTCTATGATTGTGCTATCAAATGTATATATTCTTTTAGATTTCATGAACATGTGGAGCTAAAGCTTTGATTCCAGGATTATTTGGAACCCTTGTATGGATTAACTCTTAATTCCTCCTCTTATTTTGGGATTAATGTTATATATGTGTTTATTTTACTCTTCTCTTAATGCTTCAAAGTGCTTGATCACCATTTAGATGCTGTGTTCACTTGAATGATGCTTGAGAGAACTAGATTGAGTGTAGAACTTGGGTAAAATAGTGTGAGAACTTGAAGTTTGCATGACAAATGGATGGTGTTGTTGATAAGATAGACATATACTTATTGACCTCACATAGCCACATTAGGGTTGAAACTTAGAAATTGAGTTTTATTAATTGTGACAAGAGATTGCATGATTAATAGAATTAAACATTTGTTCTTAACTTGACGGAGCGTTTACAAGTACTTTAGAACCATAGGTTAACAAATATATAGTCATTATTGAAAGCAATTGTGGGAAGAGACTATTTAAGTTTATGAAATACAAGGGGGAAAAATAATCTTAGGACCCATTGTATCCTTGAAGTTAAGAATCACTTGTTTATAGTTTTTCTTATTTATGTTTATAAGTACCCTTCACATCTTAAATTTGAATCACTCAAATTGAGCGAGAGTGCGATAATCATTACTTGACCGGGTTTTGGATCCAAATCCTCGTAGGAATGATACTTTTCTTATCACTTTATTACTTGGCGTGACCCGTGCACTTGCGGTGCGAACAATGTATTTAAATTTTTTTAATAAAATGCCATGTCGTGATAATTTTTTATAATAAAAATACATGTTGCGCCTTGTGGCGCGACAAGTGTTTCGTATATAATTTTTAAAAAAAAAACATTTATGTGGCGCCATGTAGCACAACATAAATTTTTATTCATAAAATATACAAGTGGCACCTTATAGCTTGACAAGCTTTTCAAATTTAATTTTTTGAAAAAGGTTTGCCGCACCACGTGGTCCGACATTATTATCATATTTTATTTTTTTAAAAAAAAGTGATGTCACGCCGCATGGCATGACATGGAATTACAAAAGTATGTCATGCCTTAGGGTGTGATATATTGTTTCCAAAAAAAATTCTCAGTAAAATGTCGATTTTTTGTTAAAATCGCGACATACACGTTCTTTATGTCGTATTTTACAAGAGTGCAGTGAAATATATCGCGTGACTAGGAGAATTTTTTCTTATAGTGGATAGATTTTGTTCACATTTAATTATCTACGATATTTCACATGGAATAGTATAGTGCACTGTACATCCATGCATGCATGGGATGGGAACCAATTGCTTTAACATCTTTAAAAAAACAAAAATAAAAAGATTTTCTGGGAGGGAAACATGTAGATTGTTCCATTGACGTCATTAAAAAAATTTCCCCGAGTTATCTGCAACTTTGCCTATTAATTATATCACTGCTCTTTCCAAACCCCCCCCCCCCCAAATCACACACACATACACATAATATCATGTCATCATGTCTATATAAATATACGTAAATCCATATATATACAGGGGCCAACCCGAAAGAAATTGGTTGATTAAGGGTCCGATTTGTATCTAAGAGAAATATCAATATTTTTATGTATTATTTATTATGTTACTATTAATTGTTGTGATAAAGTCATAAAAACAGTAATATTTGTGGTGGGTACTTGGTGGCCATGGGCCACCTATAATAACAGTAATAACATAGAAAGAAAACTGCCGCAAAAAAAATTTTATTGATAGTTATGATATTATTAGAATCATATACTGTTACTTTCTTTAATTTATTGAACTAAATTTACTCATTTATTTCTTAATGAAAAAAAGACTATAAAAGACTCTTAAACCCCATTGCTCGTGTGGTGGGTACATGGCGGTGATGGGCCACATTATTAAAAAAAGTACTAATAATTTAACAATATTTGTGACATTTCTTTTAAATTACAGTTTAGAAATTGTAATTTTTTTTGTCACCAAACGAAACATCATAGTATTGCTCAACTAAAAAAGGAGTAACAACTTATTATAAAGCTCAGCTCATGAGTTTTAGCCAATACCAGCTCTCATCTGATTATTGGCACTCAACAGAAAGTCTTGAAAAGAAATAGAGACAAGGGTTGGGGCTGTCCCCAATGGGGAGTCCCAAATCAACCCCTTTTACAGAATATTTGACTACCCAATCTGCAGCCAAATTACAACCACGAGGGATATAACGAAGAGAGAAAGAGCCATTCCTGTCCAGTAGCCATCGCGCTTCCTCCACCAGTCCTCGCACCTTCCACTCAGGGCACAGAGTTCCATCATTGATGACTTGCACCAAGTTTAAGCAGTCAGATTCAAACAGCACCGGTTCACCCCACCAATGATCTGCCGCTTTGATAGCCTCAAGCAGGGCCATAGCTTCACTTTCAAAGGCTGATTCCACCGCACCTGCTTCCCAAAATTGAGGAGGATGGTTCCAGCAAAATTACGCAACACAAAGCCAAAAGTACGAGGGTTAGTTTAGAAATTGTATTATATGGGCCCTTTTGAATTCCATAGCATCAAATGGTCCTTCATATAATTTGAGAGTCTTTTGAAGTCTTTTTCAATTCCCTTTTTTAATCAATCCGAAATTTTCTCTCATTTGATGTTAATTGTACACATTCCAACCCTATATATATATATATATATATATATATATATATATATATATATATATATATATATTATCAAATGAGAAATTCGATCATATTGTACATTTTGAATATTTTACCCTTATATATGTGTGTGTGTGTGTGTGTATGCACGTCGGGGGATAAGTAAACGATCTTTCTCTGAAGATGTGAACTTTATGTCTTTTACGTATTTGTTCACTTTATCACATGACTCGGTATAAAATAAAGCCAATCAATAGTAGTAATGATCCGGCCGCCAATTGAGTTTGTCTTAAGTGGATGACAATATAAATTAAACTCAAACAACACAGGTCTCATATAGAAAACATCATGAGATCATCAATAATGCTTTCTTAATCTTGATCAGGGTAAAAAGAATAACAAATTAATAGAATGAAGATAACGTACATATGATCAAGATAAGATAAGAGAGGCTAATTAATCTTGTATATGAAAACTGCATTAATTAGTGTCGTCATCGTCGTATTGGTTGGACAGCATTCATACATGCAGATCAACTATGTACTAGTTACCAGCTATAGATCTCTAACTAAGCGTGACTATAACAAAAAGGTACTTTATTTAGAGGGTTTTGGGTACCTTTTAACTGGGAGACATTCAAGTTGCAGTAGAAGATTTTATTCACTTTAGATGTAACTATTTTTTTTATATTTCTATGAAATTTGAGTACTGTTGGGTCTAATTGTGATAGCTCTTTTAAAAGTATTTTCAATTTTGTCATTCATAGAGGCTAAAAAAGTTACGTGTAAGCGATCAAAAATTAAATATCTTCCATTTGGGACAATGACTACTATTGGTAGTTGTCAATATTGTTGATGATGATTAATCGGCATCACCCTAAGGTTTGCATGTGATCACATTGCTAAAAGCGAGAGATGTATAGAAAGGATTATCAAAACTTACACTTCAACAGCCTTTCTACGACCGTCTGCGATTTACATATTTTTTATTTATATACAGTAGAAATTCCTATATTGCGTTCTCTTTCTCTCCCTAGGCTAGAATGATTCTCTCTCTCTTATACACATCTCTCTGTGACTACGTAAGTAGCTTTTCAAAAAAGAAAGATCGAGGGAGAGATCTGTGGTTGTCGTTTGTGAGCTGGTCAATGCGCAATAACTTCTTTTTCTTTTAATGAATCCAACCGGGATATGAATCATATCAATCGACATAGATAAAATTGGATAAAGAGGTTTCTGTAGGTAAAGTTCGAAGGTCATGCATGTGCTTTGTTTAAAGAAATTTAGCACTGTGGAAATGCACTGAAGAGGATATATATAGACACGCATATCAGAAGCTATTTATAGTTATATTACGCATAGCACATGGCTGATGATCGTACGTGCCTCCAAAAGGCACACTTGTTTATGAGATGATGAGAAATTCTTAAATAATTAATTTATTGAAATTGGAGACGGATACATACACATGAAAAAAAAAAAAAGTCATTTTAGGGTCATCAAAGGGCCATGTCGGAGGCCACATCGGATTGGCGTATGTTTTGCGCGTGAAAAAGGATCCTTGGAAAAAGAATGTCTTCAACAATAATGACTTTCATGATAAGGAATGTGATGAGAGAGTAGATTCATATGAAATGAACCCAATAATATATGGTATAGAGCTAAGGAAACATACATTCATGGAATACAAACTAGTTGCTGAGTTATCATATATAATAATATAAATTATAGGGGTCACTGCAACTTTTGATCCAACAATTGTCATGTAATTTTGGTTTTGGTCTCTTAAGTTTTTGGATTGGTGATTTTGGTTGAATTTTGGTCAATTTGTTCTTGGTCCTTGAAGTTTATATTGATGATTTAGGTGTCTAAGAACTTTATGCCTTTTTATGACCATATACTCCTTTGATTGTTCAATTTTTTCCAAAGTTCAAAGACAAAAGGCCAAAACTGACAAGAAGTTCAGGAATTAAGACCAAAATTGACTAGAAGTTCTTGAATGAGACCAAAATATTAACTAATAAAAGTTCAAAGACTAAGAGTATGTTTGGTTGGAAGAAAGAAAGTTAAGAATTAGAAATGTAAAGGGTAAGAGATGGAAAGCAAGGGTAATTATGAGAGAGTAAAGTTTGTGGGCCCCACGATAAGTGTGAGATTGAGAGAAAAAACTTGTGGGCCCGGGATATATGTAAATGACCATATTACCCCTTAACTTTTCAAATATTTACAAGCAACTTTCTTTGATTTATTGCAACCAAACAAGTCCTAATTAAGGCTACTAATCTTAATGTTAAAGAACCAAACCAAAATTGAGAGAAACTTCAAAGATTAAAAGCTAATTATATTAATTAACCCTACATTATATATGCAGGCATACTTTTCATGCATTGTGTGTATATGAGGAGGGGGTAATTTTTCTGGTAACAATTATAATCTATCTAACAATATAATTACTCCATCCAATCAAATTTTTGGAAATAATAAGAAAACTAAATAAATTACTTAAGAATTGATTTGTCTATTATTTTCTAAATTATTTTATTTGACTTATAAGTTAACATATAATTAATATAAAAATACTTATTTGTGTGTATGAATATATAACAATAGACAATTTACCAATGAGCAATTAAAATGGGCATTTTTGCCAGCACTACCAACTTTTGGACATTAACAATTAAAATTTTAGTTATCTAGAATATTTATGTTGATATCCTAAACTTGACGGCATTGACAAAATTGGTCTCATTCAATTTTTTATCCATAAATTTGTACCAAGAAACATTTTTATGTCAGACGCCTATGGTACCATAGGTTATTAATTTGTTCACAGGTTATATATTTAATGAGAAATCTAAAAGTTATGAATATTCCAAATTTTTCTCGTGATATTGTCTCAGCAATAATCAAATCAGAGGGAGAGGGAAAATTAAAAGAAAAATGTAAGAGTGTTTTAGAAGAGACATCATATTAACCAACTTAATTAAATGACATGTTTAATCTAATTAAATTAGTTAAATTTGTCCAATATTTCCTGTCGGATTGAGTATTAATTATTAAACTTTTTTATTTTTTATAACAAAAATTATTTTTTATTAATTATTAAACGTGATTCAACTTTATCTGATACTCCCTCCGGTTCTATTTATAAGTCGTCAACCGCCACTAAATTTTGGTCCTTAATATAAGTCACCAACTAACATTAACTAACTCATTTATTAAAATTTTCCCAATATACCCTTAGCATTGGAAAATGAACATTAGAAGATGAGAAGAGAGAGAAAATGAAAAAGACACATGTTTGCTTATAAAGATGAAAGAGGTAGTGGGTCATAGTAATAAAGGTAAGAGAGGCAAAAATGGAAAAGACAAAAAAAATAAGACTAATTTAATGACTCAACTTCCATTAACCTCCATATCTTGGTATGTACAATTTGGGCGGTTGACGACTTATAAATAGGACGAGTATATTGCATGCTTTAGCAACTCAAGTCCAGCCATACTTGGATATGCTAACAAACCTCTTGACACGCGGTTTATGGACTTACTTTTTTTAGGAGAAACCTGGCTTTTAAATCCATTAGTATACGGCCCATTTTGTTGGGTGTGGGACAACCCCGTTGCCTGCAAGTGCAAGATTCTTTGAATCTTGAAAGAATGGGGTATATATAAACTCCTATTATATTATTTTTATTATATGGTATATTTATATAATTTAATTTGATTATTATAATCATTAAAAATCATGTCTAAACATATTTATAGTTGAATTGTTAAAATGGGATTTAATCAAAACGCATAAGGAGCGTGGGAGTTGGGGATCAGGGACCTTAGAACCCAAAATAAAGTTTTCTTAATGAAGTTATGTTGGGGCATCCTCAATCGCCCAACAATCTCTGGGTGCGCTACCTTATAAATAAATATGAATGTGGGAGTGAGAAATTTCCAGTGGTGGAGAAGAAAAAGAATCAATCGGCTACTTGGCAGGGGATACTTACAGTGTGAAGTGTGCCGTCTGAAGTAGGAAAGCTAAGGGAATACTTAATTATTTGTGAAGAATTGAACAGCCTCCAACATCACGTACCTGCAGTGATGAATGAATTATGGTAGGAAAGGAGCAGAGGCAAAGCAACAATTGAAATTGTCTAATTTAAATGATGAAAGACTAAATTCAACTTATTTTCGAAAAATCTAGGAAATATAAGCAGATAAGTCAGCAACAAATCCAATAGTCAGATTTCCTTGCATCAATAAGTCATTACGGTAAATTAGCATCTATCATTCAAAATCCAATATTGAAGCCAAAAAGAAGGTAAATGAGAGAAGAGAATTATTGGCAGTCTTAATAATATCAAGGTTAACTACAAGTCTCCAGCAATTAATAAAAATTTTCCTTACATTTCATGATACTAACTTCAATGAGGATGGGAAAGGAATCATTTTCAATGAATTCAATGTCTTTGAACTCCCAATTCTAAATTCTAGGGTTTTTGTTGAACCAAAATTAAAGGTCACAGCAGACAAAGAATCTTATCAATCTCACTGTTTTCAAGAGAATTGACCCCTCTATATTGATAAAATAAATTTCTCCTCACCACTCTTTATGTAACCTTCTATGAGACAAAGAAAATGAGAACAATCTTACAAACATAATTTTTTTGTTGACATAATCTTACAAACATAATTGGATCAAACAATGCAGATTCTCTATTAGAAAAAAAGATTAGGGAGATTTTGTCAGTAAATGAACCATAATTTGACTGAACATATCATCTCTAATAAATAAAATCATGATTGTGAGTTACACATAGATTCTTAATATTACTATGATGAACACTAAATTGGACCATCTGGTTGGTCAAACCTGCCAGCAAAGGAAGCAAATACTTTGACTTGTGGAAAGTAACTACCTTTTGACTTTTGCAGTGAATGGGGATCCTTGAGCTAGTGACGTGGCATTATAGCGATAGTCAGATCAATCCACGCACTTCATCGATCTAAGAAGCACCATTTCTCCACTCCATTTTTATATAGTTGTAGAAAATACGCATCCGATGTTTATATTTGTACAAACACACACACACACACACACACACTATAAAATTCCGTACGGACAGTTAAAAAATACGACCCACACACAAACTTGTGTGTGTGTATATTTATATTCAGTTCGCGGTTTAACTGTCCGTACTGAATTTTAAATACACACACAATTTGAAGTCGATCGTATAAGTTTCGTAGTAGTGGTACGTATACTATATACGTATGCAGGGTGAGATTAGGTGCATGCATATATATGCGTGTGGCTATAAATGAGCCACATTTAACGTGTACGTATAGGACATCATCAGTATCCAAGTTTATCCATTGGACAACTTGCTTATGAGTTATCCCCATTTCACCAATACCTTATGAACATAACCTGGGAGGCATTTATGAAACATTTTTCATTCATCCATTTCTGGGAAAAACATGCAACTGCAATATATTAATACAACGTGTGGTGGAACAGGAGAAGTTCAGAGAGGGGGAGGGGGGAGAGGTAGCAAAATTAAGCTGCTATATATATACATACACTTTAATTTATCGGCCTACTAGCCAATGAAGATCCTCTGAAGAAGGCAAATCGTAAAGCAACCTATCAAAATCTTTAAACGATGTCGTGTTCTTGAGCAACATGGAAGACAAAGAAGAAGCATCTTGTTGAATATTATTATTATTATTGCTCCGATCATCATAACCACGAGCTACTACTCCATGATCGTGAAACTGAAACTCCTCTGTTTTCACAGAATTGCCACGTGGCACTTTGTTGGAGCCACCACTCCCTACCCAATCAGTTGAGGAGTTCTTTCCAGTGAGACTCTGAACCACGTCTCTAAAGTTCATAGCATCGGTCTCAACATACCTGGTTTCAATCTGAACTATCTTCACACCTTCACGCTTGTTGTTACCACTCCCCATAATCTCTCGATCTCTTTCTTTCTACACTTTAGGCTTTATGATAATAATACTAAATTTGTATCATCAAGTTTGGGCGTGGATTGTTCTTGATGATGAGCTAATGAGGGATTGTACTCTGATTTAAATTCAGTGAGCATATATAAGTGAAGGAATCTGAATCTAATGAGGCAGTCATAAGAGACTGGTCTAAGTCAAAGGCAAAAGCCAGCAACTTGGAAGTTAGAACGGTATATATGGTCAAGTTCAAACACAGCATGTTTATTTAATATAACGGGCAACTATGATAACGACTGTATTAGTGTACAACAAAATAATCTTACCCGCCCATTATTTTAAGTTTTTAACGGCTCTCAACTATTAGTCTCAAATCCTACTCACGTGCATTGAAATTTTGTTTCGCTTTCTGACTCGTGCCGCGATAACTCTTGTCTTTCTCGGCTTCTCGAAACAAAAGGATTTTTTGCCTATTGGGGGCAGACAGTCAAAACTCATAATCATGTTCTAGATAACACACACACACACACACACACACAAACACACACATATTTATATTCATAATCATTTACTTACTGTTTTATTCAAACTATCATGCCTGACTTAAAATAAGTTATATATATATCTCATGCAATATATGTTGCTTGTTGCCCATATAGTTTGTCTTGCGATGTCAATAACAATATAAAGGTTAGTCCGTTGGTTACATGGATTTGACTAATAATCCATAAAGCCGTAATGAGTTTAAAATTCTACTGCTAATATGAGAAAATTTTGTAAGTGAACTCTTAAAATACTTTTTAAGTATTCTATGAATTTAGAAGCATATATCATTATAATCTAGTAGTTGATCAACTCCCAAATCCAAAATCACTAAAAATTCTTTATTGTAATAAAAAATAGGTAATCTAAGTTATTTTTGGTAAGGGGTATATGTGTGTATGTGAGTGTATCTCATAATTAATAAGGAGGCCGGGTGAATGTATGATAGAAAGGGACAAAGGGAGCGAGAAATTTCAACCGAGTGGACCACATGAAGAAGTTGACTGGAGAATAAACTGTAGGAAGCCAAGGTATGTATATGGCAAAGGCAGTTTATGTATGTATGTGAACAAATCCAACGAGGACTTGTTCATGTATATAGGCTAAATTTTAGCATGCCAGCAATATATTTTTCACTTTGACCTCCTTGGTTATGTAAACTTGTCGTACGTCGTCTATCCTCATCCTTTAAGCTAAGCCATGCAAGCAAATGCCTGTAAATACTAAATACTGTATATCAACGGAATTAATGTCTGAAAATTAGTGTAGCTAACTTCAATAATGTAATAAAAACTAAATAGTTGTCTAAAATTTGTGGTTGACTGTCTTACTTTTTCTGAAGTTCGTTTAGAAACACCTCAGACGATCGCAATACAATTTTACATTTGTGAAATAAATTAAAAGTCCCTTTCACATGCATGCTTACTTTTATTTTATTTTTTTGGACTGATATATATATATATATATATATATATATATATATATATATATATATATATATATTCATAAACTATTCTTACACAGAAATACAATGATATTTGAATTGAACCTACTTACGCAGGTTGCCATTTAGGAACCGAGGGTCAAAGAGATGGACATCCATCCTACTCAAAATTCATGACGTTAACTTTGCTTCGTGGCCATTCTTTTGTTTGATAATTAAGAAGGAAAGTGAAACACCCCCTTCCCCCAAATAACCTTAAAAATTTGTACTGCATTTATAAGATGACATCGACTTTTTTTTTTGAAAAATTAATGATATAAAATAAATTACTTTAAGTATTTATATACTCCCTCCGGTCCTAAATATAAGACCTAATTGACTTTTTTAGAAAATCCTATAAAAAAGCAAAATAAGTTAATTATAAATTGATTTACCTAAATTTTTCCCTTAGATTAGTTTATTTTACCTATAAACTAATGTATGATCTAAAAATATATCAAATATGTCATAATTTAATAGCCTATTTCACAACCTTAACCTCTAAAAAAAGTCAATTAGATCTTACATTTAGGACCGGAGGTAGTATTTTTTAAAAAATAATCTTCCTTTACATAAAAAATTAAATTAACGTACGATCTAATAACTACATGCGACAAAGTTAAAATTATTAAGTGGCATATTTGCTTCCTTTATCTCTACAAAAGAGTAATAACTTAATCTTATATGGGCGAAGGTGTGAAATACCCAGTTTGGTTTAATGTTCATCCAACCCCGCAAAGTTCTTTTTGCCCAATAGTGTCCATGTAGTTCTCAAAATGGGTCAAATGTTCCATTCTATCAATATACATTAATGACATTAGTTTTTCAGAGTTAAGGAAAAAAATGTGCAAAAATAGTCTTGAAGCTCGAACTGAAGTACACCCAACACCACAAACTTTTTATGCCCAAACGTGCTGACGTGGTTACCAATGCAAAATGGCTCCCTCAATGCCTATGATGTTACTTTATACATTTTAGGCAAGAAAAATACAAGAGATGGTAAATTTGATATATTAATAAAATATTTTTCAAAACTTTTATGTTCATAATTAACTTTAAAGAGCAGAGCTAAAATAAGAAACAAGGTATTAGAAATCAGAGCAAACAGAGTATATGATAATCACTTAAACTCACATAAATTTAGAGAAATAGAGTGTGAATATTCAAAGTCTCCTAGTCAAATACTTGTAGCTCAACTTTTTCTACGTAATTTCATATGCTTCAACATTTCTTCATCATTTGATATATAGGGACTGAAGGAACCATTTTGGATGGACACTTTTGGGGGGAACATTTCACAATGCTGAATGCACTTCGGAACAAACTACATGGGATTTTTCACATATTTTATTTTCCCTATAACTTCAAAAACTTAATGTTTGTTGGTGTATATTGACGGTATGAGCACTTTTGATCCATTTTAGTAGCTACGTGGACATTTTTAGGCAAAAAAACTTCACAGTATAGGGTGAACACACCTTAGACCAAGTTAAATATGCATTTGTGTACCTTCGTCCAATTTATAAATATTTATATTAGGACTGGATGAACCATGAAAAAGGCCTTAATTAAAAATTAAGTTGTTGTACTAAAAGCTAGAAAAAGAAACTTGCTCACTTTCATCCTTTCAAATTCAAAACAATTTGTCTGACGTCCTAGTTAGAAAAAAAAAGAAAAAATAGTTGAAAATTCTCCTTGAAATTAAAGATGATGTCGCGCCCGTGGCGCGTCATGTGTGCTTTTTTTTAAAAAAGGAGGAACGATGTAGCACCCTAGGGGCGCGACATCCATTTTTGATATTAAAGAACTAAAATCCGTTAGAAAATAGATGCGGCACCACTAAGGTGTGACGTCTTTTAACAAATATATAAAAAATTGTGTCGTGTCATTGTGGCGGGACATATATATTACAATTATATATATAAATCCCACAATCCTTATCATATATCCCCTTTCTTTTTACTCCTTCTCTCCCCCTTTCATTCTACTTGTTTTCTTTATTTTCCCAACAAAAGTTGTTATGTTGAGTCATATCATCAAAATGTAGCGGTTTTTTTGTCACTATGTTGCGGTTTTGATCTTCGCTCACACATTTATATCGGGGCTATAATCCATGACATCCGATCCTTCACATCTTTCTCTGCGGCTATAGGAAAATTTTCTTATATTGCAGGTCAACTCTTAAATCAAGGAAGACAAATTATATTTAGATATGCATGAAAAGACTGTCTAATGGGTCAAGTAAAGATTAAATTATGTAAAAATATGATTAACATAACTACTCGGCTAGATAGTATGACTTTTCAAACTATTAATAGATATAATAAATAGACAACAGATAGATAGTCTCTCCATCGAGTAAAGTAAAGATTACTGTATATATAAATTAAAATATAAACTTTACAGACACCGGAGAGAGTTTTTTCTAGGTATGATTTTTGTCAACAATATTAATGCGCTTGGGTTAATAGTAATGAGTAACGACAAATTATAAATATATACACACATGCATCGATCAACAAATTATCTATCTATTTTTATACCTGAACAAATTATCTATCTATAAACAATACCAAAAGGTGCAGTTGATAAAATACGTTAATATATAGTTATAAGATTGTAACGTTCAAATTTAATTTATGTGAGCACTTTGTTGATTATGTGTGAAATGTAATGTTGTTATAGCGTTCTTTAAATGAGTGTTTCCCTGAACTTGATGAGTACGAGGAACTAATTCATCTGAACTTTGTAAAAGAATATAACTGTGAAAAATTAATAAGCAGTCTTATTTTTCCAAGATGAGATCTTGACCGAATACTCCTCAGCTGGCAGGTAAAGAAAACCATTGCCGTCAAAAATATGGGGCCATTAATTTTAACGCACCAAACCATACATAATAATTATATATATGTTAGGAGCTCATGTTCGTCTGTTTGACCTCCATATCGAATTTGTTTATCATCATCAGTTTTGATTAGAGACATCTAATTTTTTTAAAAAAAACCAATGGAGGCATATGAAACCTCAGTGTAAGATCAGGAAGTGGACTAAGCAAACTTGATTGGTTAGTCTTAACTTCACAAAGGTATGTTCTTAATTCATTTTGTATACTAGAGATTGCTATAGAATTAGCAATGTGCAGAATCATTTAATTAAGGGTTGAGCAAATTCAATCTTAATTTTTCAAGTACACTACTGATCACTAAAGTGAAAGATGATGATACAATGCTGCATCATTTTAAAACACAGGTTTAGTAATTATATTTGCCCTGAAAGTATATAAGTTGTCTCAAGGTTGCCCTGCTTGAAAGTTCTTTTTTTCAGTTTTAATGTCGCCTTAAAAGTTGGAAAAAAAGTAGAAATGTCACCCGATTTTATATTGAAAGCTAAATTCAACCTTTTAGTTTGACTCATGGTTTAGTTTGACTACTGAATATCCATGGTGGCACTCCTATTTTGGCACGTTCTTATGATTCAACTCATCAATGTCTCGTTCTTGCCCCCATATTATTAATTTAAATACCCAAATACCCTTTATTTTATAAGCTTCTCCTTCCACGAGGAGGGATGTCAAATGCCCAAAATACTATTTATATTTTGTGTTTTTTATTTATTTAATTTGAATGATTGCCACGTAGACCACCTTTGCCACGTGGAATATATGAAACGTGAGACGGATGCCGCTGAACAAGCCACATCATCATAGAATTATGGTAAATTAACTGTCAAATGTTAGGGCTTTTTAAGGCACAACAACATTACTACGTTTTTAAACTTCAAAGATGAAATCGAGATTAAAACTTTTCTCAAGGCGAGATTGTTACTTCTTATGTACGTCTAGATTGATCTACCACATAACACTTAAAGCAAAATAAAAGGAGCATTTCCTTGATTAAACATTTTTTTTGGGGACTAATTGATTATGCTTTTTTATGTGATTCAATAAAGATGAAAAAAATATAAACAACCGGGTACACTATTAGAAGACTTGTGCGTTAATAGAATGAAGATTTGTATGGCAGCTTCGCGAAGAAATTCGGTTATTTTTCTATCACTATGGAAAAGATGGCAGTCATCAAGTAAGGGGTTAGTTATTCTTAAAAACCTCCTTTGAGTTAACGAGGAATCTAATACTGGTAGTTTGTTTTCTTGTGTTTTGTGTGCTGTTCTGGGCCTTGGGTCCCCCATCGGCCCATTCTATGGAAAAAGTTTCACATTAACAAAAACCAAACTCACAGAACAAACTCTGTAAAAAATCACATTTTTTGTACAAATGACGGCTCATTGCCTCGCACAGAAATAATCAAACTATGGGGGAATTAAATCCCATACACTTATTATCCAGAAACTTCATTAGAAAGAGGATGAAACATGTTTACTGATCAATACAATTATATATAAATTTTACTTTTGTTAATGTATTTTTGTATATATTATATACATATACATAATATACGCAACATTGTAGTTAAACTCAATTTGAGTGCTGGTCATGTTTGCCAATTAGTGAACTAGCTCTTCCAACTCAGTAAAAAAAACAATCAGCTCTATGAAAAGACCCACTCAAGAGCTATATATGACTGAGTCGACGGGTGGGTTCAATATTTTTTCTTATTCTTGTCAAGTCTGGAACGTTTAAGTTTTTTGAAAAATAACAATCGATCATATTTGTGTTTTACTCCCTCCGGTCCTAAATATAAGACCTAATTGACTTTTATGAAAAATCCTAAAAAAAGAAAAATAAGTTAATTATAAATTGATTTAATTAATTTTTTCTCTTAAACTAGTTTATTTTAGGGAAAATTAATTTGAGGTCCCCACAAGGAACTTAATACTAGAAAAGTCCCAAAAGTTGAAAAAATTAATGTAGGGTCCCAAGGGACCTCACTTTAATATACTTGAAAAGTGAAAAGACAGTTTTGCCCCTCCATTCTTCTTCTTCCCCACTCCTCCATTCTAGTATTAAGTCCCTTGTGGGGGACCTCAAATTAATTTTCCCTTTATTTTACCTATAAACTAATGGATGATCTAAAAATATATTAAATATGTCATAATTTAATAACTCATTTCGCAACCTTAACCTCTCCAAAAAAAGTTAATTAGGTCGGATCGAAGGTAATATTATTTTTCCCCTCAATTTCATTTTAATAAGTGTTTTATTAGATTAACGATCTATGCATAAATATTATGTATTCATACTCGTATTTTATTTTGATAATGAAAGAAAAAACAAAACTACTCTGCTACAAATACAGAGATCATACTTGTATTTTTAAATACTATGATTTTAAACATTTAGCCAAAGTATCATCATTTTAAACAAGATCAATTCCACTCACACGCTCTCTTTCACCTCACTATACTATTCTTCAGTGTTGTCAAAGCCGAGCCGGACCGGACGGTCCGACCGGTTGGACCGTCGACTGCGACGGCTCGGCTATGGTGAGAAATCGCTTTTAGAGGTTTGACCGTGTTGAGCAGGTGAAGGCCGCCGTTTCAGCCGGAAAACCGTGGTTCAACCGGGAACCGGAACACTTTTCAGAAAACCGGCCGGTCGAAGAGGAATGATTTTAACAAGAGAAAAGGAAGGGAAGAGTGGAGGAGAAAGAAGCAAGAAAAATCTATTTTGTCATTTTTCTTTTAATAACAACGTTGAAGAGATGGCAACAAGAACTGAAAGATGATGTAACCTGTAACATCTTTTAGTAACCAAAATATTTGAAAGAGATGAAGTTAGCATGATGAAGAAGAATGGTGTCTTCGTGTGCGCAGGAACAAGATGAAAGAGTGTAGAAGATGAAGATATATTCAAAAAGTTATCTTTCTCTCTCCTTTGTCGACGTTGAAAAATGAAATTTGGTTTCCCTTCTACGGCCTCTTGTCTGTTTCCCAATACCTTTTCCATTTCTTTTTTTAGTGCATCAAGAAAATAAATACTAGTATTAGTTTATTGAGCTTTTACTGCCACCTACATTTCCCAAGACAAGAAGAGACTTGCTAATGGTTAAAGTTGAACCATTAAATTTAAATTTAGCCAGCCACTTTTACCAAGTTAAATATAAAAAATTTTGATTTGTTTAATACTTCATATCTTCCTAAATATAAGATCTATTTACTTAATTTAATTAAATTAAAGATTTAAGTTAAGTTAGTTAAAATAACATAATATTATCAATATACTCTAACAATTTACATTTACCCCACTATTTCTCAATTATTTTCTAATATGGGAGAGTATTGAGAATGATAATTTGGGGATATTTTGGTAAGAATTAGAAATAAGTTTTATATTTGTGACCAAATCCATCTACAAAAAATATGTCTCATATTTAGAATCAAATGGAGTAAATTTTTAATTGCTATATATTTTATTAGTCAATGATCTTTCATTAAAAGTGGAGAAGTGAAAAGACTACAATTTGTTTATATATATTTTTATACAAGATATATTTTAATGTTAAGTATTTTTTTTTATTATTGAGTTATCGGTTCGACGATCGGTCCGACCGTGCGAACCATGAATCGATGATCTCTCTGGCTCACCTTCAGGTTCGACTTTTACAACATTGCTATTCTTACTCCATATAAATAAAATCTGCCTCTTGTTAAGTTATTATAGTACCCTCGTGTATAAATGTAGCGACAATTGCATAAATATACGGCTAGTTTTGATATAAAATTTGTCCCTAATTTTAAGTCTATTTACCACTTTGTTTTATAGTTTTTTTGTCTTTTCCCAAACTTACCCCCATATTATATACTTTTTTATAAATAAATTTTAGATAGAATGAGGAATAAAGAGAGACATTATTGGAAAAACACATAAAATTATCTAACTAGTTTTCTCAATCTCTCCAAATTAGATAAAGTGACCTTATAATTAGGGGTACAAATAGCGTTCTTGCTTATGAAGAAATATTTACATAGTCTCTAGTCATTTGTGCTCTAGCCATTAAAAATTTAACACCTACTCTAATTTTTAGTAATTGTTATCATATTTTCTGGTAAATATAAAAGATGACAATTACTATTAAAATTAGGAAGGATATATGTTACATTTTTATTGGCTAGAGCACAAACAATGTGTTACTCTAAGAGTATGTATGTATTTCTCTTCTTGATATCTTTTTTTCCAAATTACTTCCTCTTCTCTTTTGTAATTTTAGAACTCAAAATTTAAATATTTTTGCCCAAAATATGAGTTCAAACATACATTATGTCATCATTTAATGTCTTTTTTTCACTTCCCCTAACTCCCTTGCATATTTATTAATTAATACTTACATATTTCTTCTTGCTCTTAATAGTAAATAAATTAGATCAAAATTGAGAAAAACATGAATTCATACATACATTGGACCTCTTACATGTTTTGTTAATAAGATGAACTCCAACGTTGTTTAAGTTGTTCCTGCGGGCTTCTCCTATCTTCTTCTTCTTCTTCCTTCCTTACTCATGTTGTTGTTGGGTGTGTGAGTCACTCACAATCGCAATGTGGTGTTAATTCATTCATGTCTCTTCCCACCCACCAAACTTTTCTAATGAAGAAGGCCAAGTCTGAGGCCGCCGCCTCCTCCGACTCCAAGAATGGCCTCCACCACCACCACCACCGCCACCGCCACGATGATCTGAAGCCTAAGGAGGCTGCTCCAATCAATATGATGCCCCCCAAGAAACCCTCTTCCCATCCCCCTAAGAAGCTCCTCATCAAGCTTCACAAAGGTTCTCTTCCTTTTCTCTCTCTTTCAATTTCCTTACTTACTTCTCCTCGGTTTACTAAGTTTTACCTCTTTCTTCTACAAGAGTATTCACAACTATGAATTGTGTTGATGGGTTTCTGTGCAATTTGTGGTATGGTGTTTGGATGAAGTCTTGTTAGAGTGAGTATTTCAATTAAAGGTTTGTTTTTTAATGCAAATGACCTGCCTGCCTCTTTGTTAGCTCAGGAAAGCTTCAATTTACAATTTGTTCAATCACTTCAATCTCAGGAAAGCACAGTATTTGTTTAACTCTGTGCTTGCTACAGCTTTGCAGTGGCAATTCTGGGTTCCTCAGCTGTTATTTATCTTAACTTTTTCTCTTCTCATGATTTACTCCATCTGTCTCAAATGTTTCGTTAAGTTTGAATTGATGCTTTTTTTTCAGTTATCTCTTGCTATTGAATGTTTTATGTTAGCTTCCTTCAGGTTCTGTGTTTCAGCAGTATGATCTCCATTTTTGTCTCATCATTACTCTAAACGTGAGATAATAGAGCATGTGAGCTAACTAAGCAATAGGCTGCGTGCTTTAACTTCTTTTGGTTCATTATAAATTACCTTTTCACCATGTTAGTTTCAATGGTTGTTTTTAAAATTTTATTAACCTAGAGTTTTAGACAACTGATTGAGGTGGCCAATATTTATCTATATTTATGATTCAAACTTTCTATTTTCCTTGTAAAGCTAAACCAACCATACCTCCGAATTTCGAGGAGCAAACATGGGCTAAGTTGAAGTCGGCCATTTGTGCTATCTTCTTAAAGCAACCTGTTTCTTGTGGCTTAGAGAACCTTTATCAGGTAATCTAAAAAAAAAAACCTTTTTAGACTTTTTGTTTACTTGATTAAGTTAATTGTTTGAATACTCATAATACAATAGCTCACTAGAATTTAATGAAAAACACATGATATTTGTGTATAGGCTGTGAATGATCTTTGCCTTCATAAACTGGGGGGGAGTCTCTATCAACGAATTGAAAAGGAGTGTGAATCACACATAGCTGCTGCACTCCAGTCTTTGGTTGGTCAAAGCCCAGACCTGGGCGTTTTTCTATCTCTTGTAGAGAGATGTTGGCAGGACCTTTGTGACCAAATAATGATGATTCTTGGCATAGCCTTGTATCTGGATAGGACATATGTGAAACAAACATCAAATGTACGCTCGTTATGGGACATGGGCTTGCAACTCTTCCGCAAACATCTTTCATTGTCTTCAGAAGTAGAGCACAAAACTGTAACTGGTATTCTACGGATGATTGAGAGTGAAAGATAATCTCATTATTATATAATCAGTCTTGTTGATAATTGGCGAGCTGTCTTTTGCAGGTTCATCCTTGTACTCATGAATGTATGCATGCATATATAACATCATTATTTCACTTTTATATAATATATCTGGAGCTTTCGGAATGTGTTGAGTATGATTTGCGTATCATGTTTTGGTTAATAGTTTATATATATAATGATGGGTGCAAATATGCAAGGGCTAGATTGATATATTCCATTACTTTTGACAAACCTTCTTACCTTCTTTGTCTAGAAGCCCAGTGGAGGATATACTACCTCCTTGCTTATGTTTTTTCTATACTTATATTTTCACTATCTTACTTGCAATGTCTCGTTTTAGTTGAGAAGTAAAGTTTTTATTAATATGGGTAATTTTTTGGCTCATTCATCAGTGTGTGTCTGTGTGAATAAGGCTACTGAGTTAATATGCAGCTTAGTTTCTTCTATTACCCCCTGGTTTTTCAGATTAGGTGAAGCAGTGGATAGAACTCTTCTAAAACATCTTTTGAAGATGTTTACTGCTCTGGGAACTTATGCAGAAAGCTTTGAGAAGCCATTCCTTGAAGCTACATCTGAATTTTATGCTGCTGAAGGTGTGAAATACATGCAGCAGTCAGACGTTCCTGACTACTTAAAGCATGTTGAGGTTTTCTCCCTCTTACCCTCTTTCATTTCTTTTCAGCATTAGTTTTTGACCTGGCTACATCATCCCTGTATTAATTTGTGAATAAATGCACCAGGCCGTGTCTTGTTTGATCGGTATTTAAACAATTTTTCCCCTTTCCATGTTCATCTCCATTCCATGTCTCACAATGTTTGTTTTCTGATGGGACATGTTGCATATCATTGGTGTAGACTAGATTGCATGAAGAGCATGAGCGATGCTTGATCTACTTAGATGCAAGTACAAGGAAGCCCTTAATTGCCACAGCGGAAAAGCAACTTCTTGAGCGTCATATACCTTCCATTCTTGATAAGGTGCTGTCTTACACCAATGTCTGGATTACTTTTTTGGGTGAAATCTCTTCTGCAGTTATGTCAATTTTTCCCTCTAGCTTTTAGGTACTCATTTTCTTTGGAATTTACAGGGTTTTATGATGCTTATGGATGCAAATCGTATAGAAGACCTTCAGAGAACGTACTCACTCTTTTCAAGGGTTAATGCACTTGAATCACTAAGGCAGGCATTGAGTTCATACATTAAGAGAACCGGGCAGGGAATTGTAATGGATGACGAGAAAGACAAAGATATGGTTTCTTCTCTTCTGGATTTTAAGGCTTCTCTTGACAAAATATTGGAAGAAAGCTTCTTCAGGAATGAAGCATTCTCTAACACCATTAAAGATTCATTTGAGCATCTTATAAATCTTCGCCAGGTACTTTCTGTTTTTTCTGTTGTCTACTCTGGTTAGATTTTTGGCTTTTCCTTTCCCAGATTGAAAGCTTCTGCGGTCAAAGTTTTAGCTCTGCTTAGTTTGAGAAGTTTTTATCTCTTAGCCTTTCTTTCCTTAGGTTCTCAGTTCCCACTAAGATACGTAAGTTTCTTATTGCCAAAATACCCCCTTTTCTGCTCAAACCATATAATTAACCGTGTAGCTGCTATATTTGTGAGAGATATGCCTACTAATATCCACTATAATTGAATAAGAAATGATATCTCAAACCTTGAAAAATCTTCAAACCTTAAATATTTCTCAAATAAGTCCCAAGGAAATCAAAAGAGGCAACACAGGTATGTTGACATATTAAGAAGAAATTAGAGGTGAGGTCGAAAAATTGAGCTTGATATGATTTACCTGGTTTTGAGATGCGTATGATCTCTAGTGAGAAAAACAAAGAAGCAAATAAGCTTCTATTCAGCCCTAGAATATACAGCTGTTCAAAAAAATCCTGTCTTGTTCCTGTCCCAAACTCGTTGAAACGGAAATTTCTTGCGAAAACGGGTCCAAATACAGGGATCAATGGTACTAGAACCAAATTGAAACTGGGTCGGTTACGGGATACGGTCACACCTCTAATATTCATGGTCCCGGTACCATATGTATAATTACTTATTTGATTTGTTTTTCATAATATAACTATGCATTTATTCATTTTTTTAAAAAAATAATCTATACTCTACCAAAATATTATTTTTTCTCAAACCTTGATTGTTGATTCAATCATTTATGTTTTAGGGCTTAACCATTAAGAAGGCACGCCACTCCTTTCTCTTTAACCACTCCATTCCTTCCAAGTTCCAAGTGGTGTTCAAGTTTGTTCTTATTTATAGGTGGAATGTAAACGTGTCTCCTATTAAAAACCCATATCTGGACACCCTTATAATTGTAAATGTGATACTACCTCCGGTCCTAAATATAAGACTTAGATAACTTTTTTTTGGAGAGATTAAGGTTGCGAAATAGGTTATTAAATCATGATATATTTGATATCTTTTTAGATTATCCATTAGCTTATAGGTAAAATAAACTAGTTTAAGAGAAAAAATTAGATAAATCAATTTATAATTAACTTATTTTTTTCTTTTTTTAGGATTTTTTAAAAAAGTCATCTAAGGTCCTATATTTAGGACCGGAGGGAGTATTAGAAAATTATGGTATGTGAGATCTTGTCAAACAAAATGTGAGACCTCTCTGTCACGATCCATGCCCTGGTCTCATCCCAGTGGGTCCAAAACCTTGTCAGTACCGGTAGTACCTGGACTGAAACACAGATGTTGTCCTGGCCTTCTTCTAGTGCTAGGACTTGGGACCCTTTCCCGGATTTGTCTTGGTACTTGAACAGCCTTACCCATAAATAAATTTCTATGGATGGTTCTTGTGTATTGTGTTATTTTGAGTTTGGTATGGACGCTTTATCATCAGTCCCTGTAGTGTCAAAAGCCCATTGGGTGGGTCTGACAAAAGAGTCAGTTGTGTTAAGATCTTCTATTTCCTATGTATGTATAGCTAGTTGAAGTCTTCTAAATGTGGTGGTTGCCATGGTGTCACCATATAAACCTGCTGCCTTGTTATGCTGGATTCATGGTGGATGGGCTCTTTGACACCCATCCTTAGTGCCACAGTTTATTTCTATTTTCTAGTGTTAGAGATATTTCAAAGCTGTACTTTGCCTCTATTTTAGCATTTAGGGCGCATAGTTATGGGTAGGGCTTGTCATTAGAGTTTCTTTAACCAAGTTGCATAAATGACTACCTCAGACTTCATCATTAGACTTTCTGGCAATGTATTCATGTGACCACATTCACGAGCATGTTGTATGAAGGGACTTGTGAACATAATTTAAATGAACCTTTTGACCCTCACCTAGTTTGAGCATGTTGTAAACCATGTGATTCTCTGACCTGTATTTTTTGGTTTTTATTTGGTTGTGATTATCCTTGCACTAATAGATTTATGCTTTCTTTTTTCTGTGACAGAACCGACCAGCAGAGTTGATTGCTAAATTTTTGGACGAGAAGCTTCGTGCAGGTAATAAGGGTACTTCTGAAGAGGAATTGGAGGGTACACTTGACAAAGTTCTGGTTTTGTTCAGGTTCATTCAGGTATTTATGTTCAGCATTAATCTGTTTGTTTGAATAACAAATATTTATTCCTTATGTCTTGTGATTGTTATAATGTACTCGTGTTAATATGTCTCTCCATTCTTTTCCTGGGAAAATTGTTTGGCTTTTGGCTCCTTAAGGGGAAGGACGTGTTTGAAGCATTCTATAAGAAAGATCTTGCGAAGAGACTGCTTTTAGGAAAAAGTGCTTCCATTGATGCGGAAAAGTCTATGATCTCTAAGGTTAACAATTTCTCCCCTTTCTAACCTTTCTTGTGAATAGATAGTTCTGTGGCCACATATAGCTTTATTGATTAGTTGTCTATTGGTAATGCAGCTGAAGACTGAGTGCGGTAGCCAGTTTACAAACAAATTGGAAGGAATGTTCAAGGTATTTGTTATTGTTTTAGTACAGAAGTCTTATTCAAGTTCTGTATTTAAGTTATCTATTGTATAATCTTTTGACTTCAACAACAGTATTTTTAAGCTTTTTGTCTATGCATGCCTGATAAGGATGGGAGTGTACTCTTTAGCAGCCTTGAATTATTCTTCTCGTGGGTGGATGTTTGATCTAAGCAGAACCAATTCACTTGTTGTTTGAACCTAAAAACCTTGCCTTGTGGCTGGATTTTCTAAAACCACTCACTTATCTTCTGCCAATGTTTTAGTTTCCGCAATTCATTGCTGACCTACTGTCATTGGCTCTGTCATTATATTGGGTTGTCAGTTGTATTTGTCCTGTTGTTTTTCCTTCATGAACTGCTGCATCATTATCAACTAGTCAATTCCTTGTGTTTATGTGGCTAATAAAGAAGAATACATGATATTTTTCTCCTGTAAAGGCATAGATACATAGATATGATTTCGTAAATATTCTGTTTTTATCTCCTCTATGAATATCCCAGATTCCTTAGTGTAAGTTAATTCCTAGGCATGTATAATGTTTCTATTGCTGCAAGCCTGCAACTCCATGTGCTCTGTTACTGTTTTCGCTGCTACCGCATAACATGTTGCTGGTATTTAAATTTATATTGATTTAACTTTGAAAAGTTTGCGTATAACACTCATTATTTCTTACAGTGAAAGTTAGAAATTGCACGAGGGACCTTAGGCAATGATTTAGATTGACCATGTAGAATCTATGAAATTAGTCATATAATCTTATCTGTTCTTAATGAATGAGCCCCCAATAACATTCCATTATAACTATTCTTGCAACTGCCAATGATCTGAGTAGCTTCTGGAATCATTGTCGCCTGTATCCTCTACTTATAACTTCTCGCAATTTGTGTTATTCAGGACATTGAACTATCGAAAGAAATAAATGAGTCCTTCAAACAGTCATCCCAGGCGAGGACAAAACTTCCATCAGGAATTGAAATGAGTGTTCATGTCTTAACAACAGGGTAAGAATGTGTCTTTCCTTTCTTATCTGTGGCCTTCTTTGACTTCTAAGGATTCACTTTTATAGGGAGACTGATCGGTTCTGTTGAATGAGTGCAGGTACTGGCCAACGTATCCACCCATGGATGTTAGGCTTCCTCATGAATTAAATGTGTACCAGGTTCGGTAGAAAAGCATGAATGACTGCTCTTTATCTTCTGGCAGTCTTGATAGTTTTGAGTTGCATCCCTGATCTGGTCCTTTCCCTCTTTTCTATCTCTTTGCCAGGATATTTTCAAAGAGTTCTATCTAAGCAAATACAGCGGAAGGCGTCTGATGTGGCAGAATTCATTAGGCCACTGTGTCTTAAAGGCGGAGTTTCCTAAAGGAAAAAAGGAGTTGGCTGTGTCTCTATTTCAGGTGGGCTCTTTGAAAATGAATTCAGAAGTTCATGTTCCTAATTATTTTGTATTTCATACTACATTTTTATTGGTTCTACATACCTCACTTTGTTCAGTTTACACTTTATGATTTGTTTTCTGTGATGTGCTCCAGACTGTTGTCTTAATGCTATTCAATGATGCTGAAACACTAAGCTTTCAAGATGTCAAGGATGCTACTGGTATTGAGGATAAGGAGCTGAGAAGGACGCTGCAATCCCTGGCATGTGGAAAAGTCCGCGTCCTGCAGAAGGTGGGTGTCTATTTGTTGACTGATGTACTTGTAATTGTGGTCTCCTAAGCTCTTAACACAATCTCCTTTTATGGATGTGCAACAGTTACCCAAGGGGAGAGATGTGGAGGATGACGATTCATTTGTTTTTAATGATGCATTTACAGCTCCTCTATACCGTATAAAGGTACCAGTACTTATGTAGAACTTCAAGGATCAGCAATCAGAAAAATTAATATCATGCTTCCGTATATGTCTAACAACAGTCATGTATATGAACTTATCATTACAAAGTATTGCTTAAAGCTATTTGTGTCTTGGAATACAGGTTAATGCAATTCAGATGAAGGAAACAGTGGAGGAGAACACCAGCACTACAGAGAGAGTTTTCCAAGATCGCCAGTATCAGGTAAATCATCTTTTTCTGTCTTATTGATTTGTCGCAAGCTTTCTGCTTTTTGTAGGTGCATAAGTTTTTTTATTTAGTGTGACGGGTTTTTGAAATATGAGAAAATTGTCATCCAATGGATGTTAACTTGCCTGCTAGCCTATGTGTCTAATAAGACAGCCGATGATCATAGTTGTTAATTGCAGTCGTATATGTTCTTTTTCCTTACTATAAGAAATATACTTAATTTATATCAGCAGATTACTGAAATGATATAAAATTGGTTGATATGAACAAATGTGCCAATCTCTCCCGTGTGATATTAGATTATTTATCAGTTTATTTATAAGTTCGGTAAATTAGTTTGGAGAAAATGATAAATGTAAGAGACAAAATATTTGAGATCTCATAGATCAAAGTGAACCCTCCAAGTAGCTTATATTAGGAACAGGGGAGAATAAGTGATAACACGTCAACTTGGCAGGTTTCTAGTATACCTAGATTGTCCATGTGGAAAAAGATTAACTGTAACATTTTTGCATGGTTGGTTGCAGATTGATGCAGCCATTGTGAGGGTAATGAAGACAAGGAAAGTGCTAAGCCACACCCTTCTTATTACTGAACTCTTCCAACAGGTAAACTCATCCATCTTTAATTCATTATTTCACATTAAGCAGTCCCGTGTTATGATATTGCCCTTACTGATATTGGACTCATTTTGGTGAACAGCTGAAATTTCCCATAAAACCAAGTGATTTGAAGAAACGGATAGAAAGCCTGATTGATAGGGAATACCTGGAGAGGGACAAGAACAACTCTCAGATATACAATTACCTCGCATAAAATATCCTTTACTCCACAGTGTACTCATAAATGCTTTTTTTCCTTATGTAAATTACATGGGAGAGAGGTTTGATATTTATTCCCTTGTCATATGTACAGTAAGTATGTAGTATCCTTCCCTCCTGCCTTGTTTTTCTTGGTTGTCATTTTCTGACGACAAAACTGTAATTGTAAAAAGCATATCCATCCCTTTATAATTATTCTCCAATATTGGCATCAGCTCCGGGGAAAAGAATATGGTCCTTTTCACCTCCTACATAAAAAAATTGGCCTGCTCACCTATGAGTGGCGATGTTTTGTTTCCCCGCTGACGCTTCTCGGCCTATATAGATAGTTATTGAATAGGATTTCTCTGAAGCTTGCAAGTTTTTTTTTATTTGACCATAAAAGCTTCTAAAAGTTTGAATAATCACCACTTGTTTGGGTGGTACGATTTACTGTAATGTTTACCTTGCAAGTTTTTTTTTATTTGACCATAAAAGCTTCTAAAAGTTTGAATAATCACCACTTGTTTGGGTGGTACGATTTACTGTAATGTTTACCAATGATCCCCTCGTGGTACAACTAAAGGGTAGGATCAATTAGACTCAGCAGTAATTTCACTTGGCATGAGGTCTGAGATCGTGAGTTTGAATCACTCTTTGTATAAAAGCAGAGGTAAAGTTGTCTAGAATGTTCCCTTCTCCAGCGCCCAGTGAGGATCAAATTAGGTTGACCCTTTTTATCAATGAATGAACCTGTCTGAATTGAATTTTATTATTTACAGCAACGGGAAAATGGACACACACACACACATATTGATATCTGATACAGGTCAATATCTTATCAATTCATAATTTTGATGTACCAATATCTGACTTGAATTGGGAAATAGAATTTGAGATGAGAATTGAGGTAAGGGGTAAAGATGGAAAATAGAGGTAAATTAAGTAATTATGAGATGTAAAAGTTTGTGGGCTCAGGAAAAGTGTGAGATAGAGAGAGAAAGCTTATGGGCCTCAACCTATATGGAAATTCCCATTTTCAATTCCCCTTCCCAATTCCATTTCTCATTTCATGTGGAACAAACAGGCCCTGATGCCGTCTCAGTTGATATATACTGTACTTTCCAATGGACAATTTCTAGCTGTGGGAATCTGAAACTACATTTCGAGGAGATCAATCCTCAATTCACCGGATTTTTGTCTTAAAGAAGGGCAAGTCCTCAGTTCATATTTCCACGCATGATGTCAATCCTCAATCATGAAATTAACATTCAGTAACAGTATAGTATTAAGAGTAATTCCCAAATTGACATCCAAGTTTCACTACCAGTACGTACCACCAATAAACCACACACAGAAACAGAAGACAAAAATAAATCACAACAAGCCTATAATTAATGACATTTAAAAGAAACAACGAAAGAACATGTAGAGAGTGAGTGAGGTAGTATAAAGAAGAGGATTACATTACATTACATTACATTACGGATTTAACGGGAGATTCAACGGCAGATTGCGCAGGAAGGGGATGGGAGGTGGAGGAACTAGTGGTGAGAGGAGCTCGAATGGCGGAGGAAGGAAGGTCGTCGTCGTCAGGATCGTAATCGGGATTCAGATTGCGATCAATGGCTTCGCGCCCTTTTTCTAGGCAGGGCTTGCAGGCGATCTCTATGGTTATCCAACCTATGATCACTCCGGCGATCGCTATCACCGCCGCCGTCACCGCTCCCATTTCCGATCTCTCTCTCTTTCGATCAATGAACGAATCAACACTCTGTATTGCTCATCAAAAAAAGAATCAACACTCTGTCTTCAACACTTCAACCAATCTTCATTCTCTTCTCGCCTTTCTCCTTTCTCCTTTCTCCTTGGGCCTACTCATTGGACATTTTTATTTTAGGCCCAAATACCGCCCCCGTTTGCTTGGACGGAAAGTGGATGATGGAAATAGAAATGGGTGTAATGAGGTAAAAATGAAAAGTAGAGGTAAATTAAGTAATGATAGGAAAGTAAAGTTTATGGGCTCAAGAAAAGTGTGAGATGAAAAGAGAAAATTTGTAGGCCCGAGATATATGGAAATCACTTTTATCAAATCCCATTTTTCAATTCCATTTCCTTATTCAAATGTACCAAACATGCCCTATGGGCTCGTTGGTTTGAAGAAGGGAAAATAGAGAAATGGAAAGTCAAAGGGTAAAGATGAAAAGTAGATGTAATGATGAAAGTAACGTTTGTGAACCCAGAAAAGTGTGAGATTGAGAGAAAATGCTTGTAAGCCCGAGGATATAGGTAAATGACCCAAAATAACACAATTTTCCCCACTTTCCTTTTCCCCCTCATCTTCCATTGGGCAACCAAACTTGTGAGCTATTCCCCCTTATCTTGTACGGAGTATAAGATTATTTTGACCACGATAATCTTAACATATAAGTACATGTGATTGGGTATCTGGTATAAGATTATTTTCACCACGATAATCTTAACATATAATAACATGTGACTGGTCCTACCATAATTTATAGATAGGATAAATAAGTTTTAAGGAAAAATGACTTATGTAGATCTTTTAAAGTGTTTAATTTTACATTGTTAATTTCTTAAAAAAAAACTTGATACTCCCTCCGTTCCTAAATATAAGATCACTTTAGGAGGGGAGCTTGTTCCTAAATATAAGATCACTTTCTAATTTAACTCAAGTTTTCTCTAAATTACCCCTATACTCCCTTCACCCAAAAAATAGTGGTTTGAAGTTTTTAAAACTTAGGTGAGGGGTATTTTGGAAATTTCATGTGATCTTAACTCATTGAAATGTCTTCCTTAATCTCTCAAAATTTGCTAAAGTGATCTTATATTTAGGAACGGAAGGAGTAATAGATGGAGAAGAGTGACATATAACTTTGTCTAAAGATCTTTCAGGAAATTTTTGTGTCACTTACATTGCTATGAAGACTGAAGCGGCCCTAATGCTGTTAATGCCTTGATGCCGTTAATAGGGTTTTGTCTGTACAACGAAATACTCCCCCAGGTCCTAAATATAAGACATAATTGACTTTTTCTAGAAAATTCTTAAAAAAACAAAATAAGTTAATTATAAATTGTTTTGCCTAATTTTTTTCCCTTAAACTAGTTTATTTTACCTATAAACTAATGGATAATCTAAAAATCTATCAAATATGTCATCATTTAATAACCTATTTCGCAACCTTAATCTCTCCAAACAAAAGTCAATTAGGTCCTATATTTAGGATCGGAGGTAGTATATTATCTCAAGCGGGTTCATGAAATGATGTTTTTTATATATTACCCAAATACTCACTTCAATCCTAAATATAAGACCTAATTGACTTTTTTGGAAAATCCTAAAAAAGAAAAATAAGTTATTTATAAATTGATTTACCTAATTTATTTTACTTAGACAAGTTTACTTTACATATAAATTAATGGATAATCTAAAAATATATAAAGTATGTCGTAATTTAATAACTTATTTCGCAATCTTAATCTCTCCAAAAAAAGTCAACTAAGTCTTATATTTAGGACTGGAGGTAGTAGTTTACTCCATCGCTTAATAAATTTTTACAACAGCATATTCTGTGTTCTTGCAAGTTGCTAAGTTGCCGACAATTCTCTCATATACATTTTGTGATTTCTTTAGATACAGATATTCATCTGTTGTGTTTATGTTATTATATAGTAATACTTTCTCCTGTCCCTAATATAAGAGTCAATCGCCAAAAAACGCTTTTTAAGAAAACACATGAATGTTAGTTGGATGTCTGGAGTTAATGTTTTTTTTTCCAATATTGCTCATATTTATTATGATACTTTTAAGAGAGATAAATACATAAACATTAATAAATATGAAAGGAAATTAGGGGCAAAGTATGAAAAAACACATTAAATAAGGAGAGAATGTGAGATAAACTCTTATATTAGGTACCAAAACTATTCAAATTTTGGCTCTTATATTACAATCAAAGGGAGTACTTCACAAAAATGTATAGATTTTTCGGTCAAAGTATAGGTCTTCTATGTTATTATTTTATTACTTCCCCCATACTAATAATAATATAAGACCTTCTTAAGGAGTTGATGTTGCTTATTTTAGAACCAAACATCTAATTCTTCCCTAAACTGTCCTCATCAATTCTCCATCAACAATAATCAAATCAAAGATGAATCGAATTAAAGATGTTAAACATGTCATATTAACTAATATTTTTAATTAAATCATATTAAAAAAATATATTTCAAGCCGGAAGAGGAGTATCATCTCTCATTCTACTCTTGACGTATGATGTGTGTGTGTGTGTGTGTTAATCTTTATTGTGATTGTACAAGTATTCTTTATAGTAGTATTTTTAAACATGTAATCCAATCTAGCTTTAAATTATTGAACTAACATAATCAGCATTGATTTATATCATATTATCCATATAAATTAATTAAATACACGCCAATAAAAAGGAATAAAAATAGTCTATTGGTTCGTTGTACATTAGGAAGCCAAACCTACCACCAAGCAAATGAGCTGAAGGACTTAAATTCCAAATGGTCAAAAATTTACCCTTCTGAAAAGGACAATGGAACCTATCCTATCAGAGTCTGAGGGGTGACATTGAAGCAAATGAATATCCCATACAAATGAAACTTCACTATCACCGAATTATTGGGAGTGTCAATCTTTTTCATACATTCATGCCTACCTTATCTTCCGCTATGAAAAAGAAAAGCTTGTTCCAACCACTAAACCACCTCATGCTTTGTCACACCCACTTTGGAATCTGCTTTGGCTGCCCATTCAAGCAAAGATCTACTCAACTTAAGCGCTGCTTGTTCTGGCACGCCCAATATATTATTCCAAGTTTCATAATAATATTTAGATCAAGCCAATTAGATAACAAAAATCCATATCTTCTAGCAATACTGATGCTTTTTTTTAATCAGAAAATACATACGAGTATGTTTTTTTTTTAAAAAAAAAAATGAACAGACATTTGAGAAGATCCCATCAGACCAAGTCTAAAAACACAGTATAGAACCTCAATCTTAGACATAAGTCATTCCCCCAACAGCATTTGGCCAATGTGGATAACAAGAAAGACATTTACATGAGTTAGCTTCTCCAATAAATTCATGCTAAATGTTTGTCTTGCGGCGCCAAATTTAGTAATTTTGTTATGCCAAAAAAGGTATATGAGCTAAAAGTATGAACCTTGTTCTTATGTATCAAGCCATGGATCTCAGAATCCTATTGAAGAAGTGATAGGCATGCCATTATAATTGCCTATTGAACCATGAAATTAATCAGGCTGTGGAACTCTGAGGAGGATGATGCCCAAGTAAATTACTCAATAATATATGCTTGCATACAAAATATATAGCTTGGAGAGCAGCTGATTGAATTTTTTTGGTTAACAGAGGTTATTAATATTAGGTTCCATAGGTGACAACAACAGTATGATGTTTCCCAAGTTTAGGCCACCTCACAAGGATCGTATGAAGAGATTTTTGTAAGTAGCCATGAGAAAAGGAATTTGGACATGCAAGTGGTGCTCATTTAAATTAGGGGGAACCATAAAAGATATTTACTTCTAAACTTTCAAATAGAAGAGCTGCAATATCAATCTTACCGGAAATTTTGGTCAGCATTGAGTTTAAGTCTTTTATGCAGCATAATTTTCATTTACCTCCGGTGTAAAGAAATAGAGCAACATGGCAAGTGAAGAGAAGGACAAGAAAGCAGGCTTGCTTATGCAGCAAATATTGCCAGCAATCTCCAAACACGAAACAGTATATGCACAGCCATGAAAAATGGGCACGTGAACACTGGGCATTTTTAATGAATTAGGAATCATTTACCATTGGTAACAAATAATTGAAATAATTTACCCTCCATGGAAAAAAGCATAATGATAACAAAATTAAAATTTTTGCACAGTTAAGAATTTCAATAACAGTAATTGGAATCTTCGCATCCAAATGGACAGGTGCATGACATGTCAGTTATCATTAAAATATTGCCTTTGACTTGATATAACAAACAAGACTAGAATTTGCAACAAACTACCATGCAAGGTTAATGCAATCATATGATTTTACCACAACAACATGCCAACCCCAACTGAAAGCATATACTCATCCTGCCACCCCAACCTTCAGACTTTTTCCAATTATATATAAATTTTCTTCAACAACACTTGCACTACAAGATTTGAAAAAAACAATGGAATTCTACGCAAACAGAACCTGAGAGCTTGAAGGAGTCAAATCAGAGAGACTCTCTGGTGCATCGATTACATTCCATCGAACACTGAAGCCCTTTGTACAACTTTCTTCTGGCTTCAGTCTTGTGATATGACCAACTGCAACATGAAGATTTTTACCCACAACATAAATACAGCAATTCCAAGCGTTCACAGCAAAAGGTTTGCATATTTGCTCAGGCAAAGGGGGGCCTTCTATGGCTTCCCAAGTATCGTTTTCCATGTCATAGACCTTAAGCTTCATTCTTTCAAGCTCGGAAACGACAAATAAGTGCCCATAAACCACCACACTTGAACCGGTCCATCCTTCTCTAAGGCCAGCAGACATATTTTCCCAATTATTTGTTCTTGGATCATAGACCTGCCCCCTAGGAGAGACATAAAAAGGCCATAACCAACCCTCTGTCACAAGGAGCTTTCCATTAAGAACTGCAGCATCATAAGATGCCATATTAGTTCCCATGCTAGCAATAGAGCGCCAATTACCACTGATAGGATCCAAAACCTCAGCAGAATCAAGCTCAAAAAGATCAGTGCTGTTTCCCCCAGCTACATAAATCATACCATCAATCACACCACTAGCAAAAAATGACCTAGCAGTAATCATCCGATTCATAACAGTCCAACGATTTTTCTGCACCTCGTATTTCAACACAAGGTCAAGGGGACAATCCACATCAGACTCCATGCCACCACATACAAACAAAGTCCCCTCATGAGGAATCGAGACACATCTAAAACCATGGGGACAAACCTTATCCTTACAAGGCATTGCAGGTATTGTGTGCCAAGAAAAGTGGATAAGGTTAAGAACCTGCCAAATGATTTTTCCAGTGCATTTGTGATAGGCAAAAACAAAAAGCCAAGGGTCTTTCAAGCCCAATTGCTTCCTGTGAGTAAAATACCTCTCTTTACTACCAAGCAGAAGATGCCACTTCTTGCAAACAGCTTTGCAGGCAGAGTGGCTTTGTACCGGAAGGCGGAGAAGACAATTAAGCGCGACATCATCAGGAAGGCCAGGAATTAAGGGCTCTCCTATAACCGATAAATCTAACTCTCTAGAAGAATTAGCCAGAGAAGATTGCACAACAGCTAGTCTAAACTTTGGGGATAGTGTCACTTGAGGATCCCCAAGCTTGAGTACTGGCGCCTGTTGAGACGACAATCTAACACGCTGCATCTTTCTTTCAGGAAAAGATACTTGAAGAACCCTTGTGAAACTCTAAGTTGAAACTTGCTCTAGCATGAAATATATGTATATGCTTTGTTCTAAAAGGATGCCCAATTTTTAATCCAATAAGAATTCACAATTCAGTCAGTAAGATTCGTTATAGTCCTAATATGATACAACCAACATGAAGAAAAGCAGGGATATTTCCTCAAATATAATTTAAATGCTGGAATAATGAACCTCACAGAAAATTCCCCTTCTCTCAAATATACCCCATTAAAAAGAAACAAGAAATGTTGGGTCTTGCTTCTTTATCAAAAGCCAACATGTGGGGCTAGTCAAGATTTCAGCCTGGGAATAAAAAGAAGAAACTTTTATAAGTAGATACACAGTTGACATTTGCAAACAGCAAACTTGGAAAATCTCAGGAAACAACAGTGTAATCAGTTAAAGATCCAAGCTTGATAGCTAGAATAAGCAAGTGAAGCAATACATGTAATGAAATTTGTGAGAATTGGAAAAGGGGAAGGCCAGAAATTTCAATGTTTTGCAGTAACAATACAGGCCCACCAAATAGCAGGGAAAGAAATGAAAGAAAGTGAATAAAGGAATAAACTTACAGGGAAGAAAGTGAAAATGTTTTGAGGAGAGATGGGTTGGAAGATGAAGTTGAGATGGAGATTGAAGGGTAGCTTGGGATACATATAGAGGAAGAGAAGGTGACGAACATCATTATTCTTTCTTATCAGAGCAAAGGAAGCTTTGATTATTCTTGTAGCTAACACAAGCTTCCCCTTCATCACATCCCACGCGCGCTTTTGGGTTTAGTAACAGAAAAAACTGTATTATTATTTCTTTTTTTTTTTGGGTAAGGAACTGTATTATTATTTCTAGTCATAACATTTTTTTTTTATAATGTCAAGTGAGTCTAATCTCTCGCAGTTCTGAAGTCCCATATATGGGGTAGACAGCTGGCCTATAAATTTGCTTCATTCACAAGAGCTAGGGATCGAACCCCCAACCACTTACTTAAGGGACGAGAGTAGTTACCACACACGCCAACCTGTCGAGTTATATATATCAGCACCTTTGTTTTTGGAGGTTAAGAATGTAAAATATATCCATAAACTTTAACATAAGCTACACGTTATTGTATTATACTACCTCCGGTCCTAAATATAAGACCTAGTTGACTTTTTTGGAAAATTCTAAGAGTAAAATAAGTCACTTGTAAATTGATTCACCTAATTTTTCCCTACAAACTAATTTATTTAACTTATAAACTAATAGGTAATCTAAAAAATATCAAATATGTCATAGTTATCTAACCTATTTTACTTCCTTAACTTCTCAAAAAAAAGTCAATTAAGTCTTATATTTAGGACCGGAAGAAGTATGTTACTAGTTTGTAAGTGAAATAAATCGGTATTGAGAAAAAATTAAATAATTTTGAGGTGGTGTATTTTTAATGACTAAAGTGGTGTATTTTAATGCTCAATTTTTCTCTTAAAAAATTGATAGACTCTTATAATTAGGATGAAATGGAGTGATTTTTTAAGGTCTGTTAATATTGAAATCTTCACAAAAATTGACTTGTGATTAGTATTAGTATATTACTAATAAATGATTTAGGAAATGTAAAAAATAAACGATTTAGCACCAGTTTCACTTTCAAAGTTAATGATAGAACGCTTTAGTTGTTTTAAGCAATGTTCTAAAAGCCAGACCGGAAGACGAGCCGGAAAGAGCTTCGGGTCATGGTTCGCACGGTTGGATCGGTCGGACCGATGGTCGAACCGATGACTTAGTAATTAAAGACAAATATTTGACTTTAAAATATACCTTATAAAAAAATTATAAATAAATTGTAATCCTTTCACTTCTTCATTTTTAATGAAAGATCATTGACTATGAAAATATATAGCAATTAAAAACTTATTAAACAAATCAATTTTTTGTATTCAACTTAATGAAAAAGGCGAGTAGAATTAAAATTTAATGGTTCAACTTTAATCATTAACAAGTCTCTAGTCTTGGGCAATGTAGGTGGTACTAAACACTCAATAAATCAATATTATTTGTCCACTCAGAAAAGAGATGGAAAAAGGTACTGAAAGAGACATTAGGAGGGTAGAGCCCTAGAGTGGACTAATAACTTGTGTTTTCCAATGTTGTTTAGTGAGAGAGAAAGTAAACTTTTTAAATATCTTCATATTCTACTCGTCTTCATCTTCTATCCTTTCATTTTGTTCCTGTAAGAAGACCTTCTTTCTTCTATCCTCATTCTATTAACTTCAGCTCTTTCAGGTTGCATATTTCGATTCTTTTTGTGATTTCTTCACTGGTTTTTGTTGCTATTAAAAGAAAATGACAAAGTAGATGACATTTTTTTTTCTTCCTCCTCCTCCATTCTCCCTTCTGCAGATCGCCCCTCTTCTTGGACTGTCCGGTTTCCGGAAAACGTTCCGGTTCCCGGTTGGACCACGGTTTTCCGGCTGGAATGGCGGTCCTTGCCGACTCAACACGGTCAGACCTTTAAGAGCGGTTCCCCACCAAATCCGAGCTGCCGTAGTTTCCGGTTGACGGTCCAACCGGTCGGACCGTCCGGTCCGGCTCGGTTTTGACAACATTGGTTTAAGCCTGCACGTGTGATCACGCGCTGCATATTAAAGCAGGAGCCACTAAATCTGCTCTCATTTATTTTTGTTTTCCTTTTAAATTTCGTGATTAGGATATGGGGAGATTACTACACGCTAAAGAGATTAAGCACCTGAAGGAGTAATTAAAGAAAGTTGACATAATTAGTAGATAATCAAGGATAAAAGGGAATTATGGGAAAAGGGTATACGATGATGAAAACGAACTAGAAAGAAAGAAGCCTGAGTAACAAACAAAGTTTGGTGAGGAATGGATAGTTGGATTCCATGTGCTTTTTCGGCCTGATCGAAATTTGGACCACCATCACTATTTTTCGTTATAAACTAATAAATTAATTTTTTTCTCTCCCCTGTTACATATGATCCTTATACGACTTGACATAACTGGCATTTTCAAGATTTGTGTTTTGACAATCTAGATTTGTTCATCCATTTATATTCACTTAATTCTTATGTTTGTACTATAAATATGGAGTATTATAATAGTATTTTTTTATCACAAGTATTATAATAGTATCTTATTCTCAAAGATTTGTGTGTTTAATTTAAAAGAGTTTAACTTATAAACTTCTTTTTAAACTTTTTCATCTCAAAACTAATTCATCTAACTTATAAACTTTTTTTTATTAAAATCTTACTTATAAACTATATAAATTAACTACATTCACATAATTATAAATTTAACAATTCGTTTTATTTCCTTAATCTCTAAAAGAAAATCAACTTGACCTGATATTTTTTTGAACCCAACTTATATATAGGATATGAGAGTTAGGGAGTACATTATGTCCTAGTGACGGATTGCATACGAAAATTAATAGCGCAATTAAGGTGACGACCAAAAAATCATCTGCAGGATATTTTGTTTTGATTTCATTATCAATCCAAAATCTGGGTCATGTCTCGTATTGATTGTAATGTACCTCTTAAGATTTAGCTAAGCTTTTGAGCAGTCCAGTTGTTGCATCATTAAAAGAAGAGTGGTACAGCTGGGGAATATTGATCAGCAAACTACACCACTATGAATCATGAACCGATTATTAAATAAAGTTTTGATAATTTGTGTTATAAATATACAATATTTCATTATCAATGAAATTGTGTTTTATGCAAGATATCTTGATTATTTTGTATCAGAAACTTTTGATGTCTATTTTTAATTATTTTTGTTTGAATATATCTTCTTATATAATTTTTTGGGAGGCATAATTCGTCCGAAATGATACCAATGATGGGTAAAAACGACATCTTACACCCTTATAGACACCCCGCTATAGGATTTTTTCTCAAGTGCCATAATAGAAAATCGAATTATCCTCCTTGTGATGTGAATAAATGATATTTTTCAGGGTCAGTATAACTTTTGTTTTTGTGAAGGGTCAATATAACTTTTGGTATTTATATTTTTCTTTTATTTTAATTTTAGTGTCTATAATTTTAAGTGAGAGGTTTTAGTCCCGTAAATTTCTTTCTGTCTATAGTGTTATTCCGTGTAATTTGACAAAGACACTGATACTGTTAATTATGATGATAAGACAATAATACCATCAATTATGTTGATATGCCTTGATTATTGGACAAGCTGAGTAAGATTGTTGCAGCTGACGTGGCCAGATGATGAATCTTACAAATGTTTTAGGAAATAATTTTCCCCCTCCCATATGGGGAGAATGAATGATATTGTGCTTATAGTATACGGTATACCACCAAACTTACACGCTATGGTAGTATGGTACTATTGAGCCCTTAGGAATTGGACCTGACTCAACTTCAGTCTGTAAGTTTATTGGGCTTAGTAATAGACTTCGGCGACAAACGTGGTTTCAAATGTCTCAAGAGGTCCAATGAAGCAAATAAATCCCAAAAGTTATCTTATTCAGCTGATGGGCCCAGTGACTCCAGCCTAAAAACTAATTAATTAATGGTTTTAACTTTTATACATAGAAAATGGGAAAGAGTTTTAATTTGTTTTGTTAGCTCAATAAGCCATTTGAGTGCTTCCTGACATACTCCTCTACCTAAAGTCTTTGGGTCTTAAATGTACAAGCGAGAATGACTCATTAATTAATGGGCATTAAAAAAAGTTAGCTATTTGTGATAAATATATGTTAATTTCTCTAATATATACCCTTAAAATAGTAAAAGTTCTATTTTATATATGTAATTAATAGGGATAGTGGGAAAAGTTTACGAATTTGAGATATAGAATATATTTTTCTTTTAGGATTAAAACACACAAACACAGTTTAACTAACTACTATATTTATGATGCAGAAAAAACATTTTGTTCCTGTCCTGTTATTTATTTTTCCTGTGATATAAATTCTTTATTGTCTAGCTATTTTTTAAAAAAAATAAAAAAAACCAGTATAATTGGGTCATGTAATAAGCTTACGCGATAAGATTCAACTGTACACTTATCTTAAATTCAACGGACACTACCTATTAATAAGTTAGTTCTATAGTTTGACAGCCATAAGGAGAATTGAAATTGGAATTTTGTAAAGAAAGCTATCGATCGAGGTGATTTTATACCAAACCTTTTGGATTTTGAACTGCACATGTAGGGGTATTCAAATTCCATGAGCATTCAGTTATTTCAAAGGCATGAATCATTGGCCCATATAGTATAACATTTTCGCCATGTAATTCATACCTATATACCTAACAAAATATAATTTGACATCTTAAATTTGCTTTAACTTTCACGAAAATATTATACACCCACTTAAGCTCTTGATTGGTTTGCCTTCCGTATCCGCAAAATAAATACATGAAATGACAAGGATTAGCGCTAGAGTCAACCACAAACTAATCAAGTAATGAAATAAACAAGTCACGACCACACATGCATTGGGATTCCAAACTTAGCCAATTTTGCGAGTGTTGGTACTTTTATGTCGTTAAGCTGAAAATGGAGCTACTTTCTTGAGCCTATAACAAATTATTAAGATATGTAGTTCTTCTCTTCCACACAATTCAAAAGTGTTCTAGCTATGTGCAATTATTCGCTACCTTCACGTTCGACCGCGCTTAATAGTACACGGACCTACAAGTATAACTCCAATTGTCCTGCATGGTGCAGTTCAGTCCCATCAAATGTTAGGACTTGAGCTTAAATTCAGGAAAAAATCGTTCTGAGGGTAGTATGAGAAGGGATGCAATTATCAAAAAGTTTTACAATAAATAATAAAGATCACGTAATAACCACAAATTCTAAGTCAAGAAATGGTTGCATGTGATTCAGATTTTTAAGTGGTTACATTACATGCCAACTTTTAGACCTCATAGCGAATTTTCCTTATATTTATTTATTGTTATCATAATAATGAATTGATAATCACTATATATGCTATATGTCAAAGTTTAAGCCCGGCCTAGACGCCGTAACAAAAAACTACTACCTCTATTTCCTTTTTTTTATTACAACCTCTATTTCTAAATATAAGATCGATTTCCCTAATTTAATTAGATTAAAAATGTTAGTTAAGTTAGTTATTATCACATGATATTACCAATTTTTCCTAACCATATAACTTTATCTCCACTCTCCATCTATTATTTGTTTATTATGAATAAGTATTGTGATAATAATTATTTGGGAAAAGTTGGAAAAAATTAAAAAGTAATCTTATATTTAGGAATAAATTGAAATGTAAAAGTGATCTTATATTTTGGAATGGAGAGAGTAATTAATTGGTCTAACTTCTGTTTATTCCCTTGATGTTTAATATTGACGCAAACACATCGAAAACTATTACGGACTCTCAAGGTCTGCTTCGATGGAGGGAAAATGGGAGGGAAATGAAACGGGAGAGGAAAATGGGAAAAGTGAGAGTATTTTCCTCTGTTTGGATGAGGAGAAAACGAATGAGAAGGGACAGAAAAGTGGAGAGGAAAAGTGGGTAGGTGGGCCTCATGCCCTATTTTGCTCTCAAGTTTTCACTCCCAAAATGGAGAGATTATGAGAGAGATAAATGTTACCGTTATTATTATATTGCCCAGTGATCCAACCCACCCATTTTCCATCCTCCCTATTTTATCTCTCTCACCAAACATTTTCTCTCTAATTTTCTTTCCTTTCCATTTTCTCTCACTTCATTTCCTTTACTCTCCCATTTTCCCTCCATCCAAGCACGCAGTGATAAAGAACAGAACATTTTCCCATGAGTAAATTTCCAGGAAAGGAGATTCCAAGTAAAAGCTATTCATGTAATGAAACGCTTGTACGTGATGAAGAGTCGATAACAGTATATAACTATTTAAACTGGCGGGCGGTGGATGGGGACAAGATCAGAAAGGATTGGCTTTCTGTGGCTTGTGTTTTGTCTGCAATATAATTATAAATTCATGCTCTCTTCCATAAAGTCCATTATACGGATGTCAAGTCTGTTTGGTTTTGGCCACACGTCATTCTCCCCTTCCTTTTGTTACATAGTGCATTTAGAATAAACACCAGGCATTTGATTTAATTATAGAAAAAATAGTGAGATTCCAATAACTTAACATAATTAAATACCAAAAATTTCCATATTGAGTTAATAGCTGGGGATGGAGAGATGTGTTACACTTGGAAAATATTAATATATATTTTTATTTATTTTATATATATGTGCGCGCGACATCAATTTTTACAACTGTAATACATATTCATCATTGAAAATAAATTAAATCCAATAGTAAAAATACTGATGAGTGGGGGTATAATAGTGGAAAGACTATACAATAATGAAGAGGCTCATGTGTGTGAGACTAATTTTTTATGATTACATTCTATTATTACTATTTTCCCTTATTCATATTTGATTCATATCTATAATTTATATTGCAGTTAGTCAATATTCATTGATTTTTCAAAACTTTAAGAATTGATAAAACGCAAACTTTTCTCCGATTCTAAAACAACTATATCTATTAGGGACCATTATTGTCCTATCTTAAACATATAAATATAAATAGTTACGTTATTGAAATTAATGTAAGACGACACCAATAACGAACGAATGAGAATTGTTTTTGTTTCAAATTTTTCCATCTTAATAACAATTATTAAATGGGGTTTTAATACTGTCACTGTGGGTAATAATTAAATACGATATCTTACAAATACAAATACGCATTTGTTAAAATAGTTAATTAGCTCAACTAATTTTATTATCTATACATTTATTATTAATTTCTCCATGTAGGATTGGATAGGTAGATCTTACTTACGTGTAGCACTCTTTTATTAATTCATTGCAATTTTCTCTTCTCGATCTATTTCATACATTTTGGTTAGGTTCTGCGCCCGAGTTATATAAGTGCATGACATGATGACGTCCTCGTGGCACCCACTAAATCTTTCAAGAATTGGACACGCACCAAAATTGATTCTGAAGATGCTCCCATAACTCTGAAGATAACAAGTCTGGTTCATGCACCTGGACAATAAAAAGCCTAATGTTTGACTAAGAAAAAACGGAAAAGCAAAACTTATAAGCTACCTGCGAGACTCGGACTGTGAGACTGAGTGAATTCGTTAGAGACGAACTATGTTTCTCCCACTTATTAGGAATTGCGTGCAACCTTCAATAAAATGCATGTAAGAACAAAGGAAATGGCTCGGGCGAGCGCACACTCCAATTCAATTCTAATTCTAGATACAATGAATGAGCACTACATAAATTCTCAAATTAATTAACTGAAAAATAGGCCGAGTTTAATTTCCTTTAATAAAACAATGATGGTGAACGGTCTTGAAAGATGGAAACTTGAAAGCTGTCAAGCCCTATAGTGAATTTTTTTTTCACGTGATTTTTCATTTGTTTTATAATGCATGCATCCGGAAAGAATCGATTGCGTATAAGCTAATTAAGTTCACTGAGATATCATTGGCGAAACATAAAGGACATCATCATTACTTGTACAGGGTTCCTATTTAGCAAACTCAAATCATTGCTTCACATTATCATTCATCTAGTTTCACTTTAAATTATTACATCCGGCTTGATGACACCACGTGCACACACACACATATATAAATCAAATCACAAAAAGCTTAGTAAAATAGACAAATCTTATCCTACTAATTAGTGTTTACCAATCAATCGCTAAAATATGCTTTACGAGTAGTCTATGTTTGCTGGAATCTACATAGTTTTGGGATATATTGATTGGTAGTATGAGGGAAAGCGTGGCTTGGCCATTTTTCTGAAAATGAAGAGGCTTAGCTTGCTTGTGTGGTTTAATTTGTCAAGGTCAAATCAATCAGAGAAATTGTACAGATAAGAAGTCATATAATTTTGGAAGATAAGTGGGATGCATTATTGTTTGTCCCACAGCTAATTAAGAATTGATCACTCAAGTCTAGGGGCTTGATGCGCTGGTTGAAAGGGGCCGGGAGAGCAAGATGTTGAGTATCCGTCAGGTCTTGCGTTCGAACCCTAGGAAGTCTCAACAACGGGGCGACTCCAGATTAGTCAACATCCAAAAGGGTGTGGGACACCGGGAGCTCTACGCAAAAAAAGAATGGATCATGCAAAGGATAATGGGAATGTAACATCATTATATCATTATCTGAGAATAGCATGGGAAGCATGCATTGGTGAATTCCATTTTGAGAATGCCTATTAACCGTTAGAAACTTAGCATGTTTCATACTGTTTTCACAAATTAGTACTCACACTTATTTGATTTTGTCTCTAATTAATACGATAGTTTGGGAAAATTGTGCAAATTCCTATTTGCATATTATATATTAGTGCTCATGCTTGGTTGATTATGTCTCTAATTAATATGATGACATGTGAAAATTATCATAATTCCTCTTTGCATATTTTGAAGAAATCTAATTGAATTTCTCTCTATTTTGTATGGGATCGGAGAAACCCAGAAAGAAGATGAGTTCAAAATAAGTAAAGATAGTGAGCATTAGGCAGGTAAAAATCCTCTTTGCATATTTTGCAAATCTACCTATCCACTGCGACGCAAATGACCATTAAAACACGAAAATTTGAGAAATATATAAAAGCTAGGGTTTGGCCGAAAACAAGGAAAAACACACATTGGGTGAGTTTAGGAGCTAAACAACTTGAGATAGAGTTTGAAGGAAGATTTGGAGCTAGAGATCAAGGTTGAAAGGATTTGCTTGGAGCTTTCCAAGAATTCTTTGTGATTTCCTTTCCTTCTTTCTCACTTGTTTTCAGTTCCTTTGAGTGACTTCTGTTACTGACCATGAATTTGAGTTTGAATCTTGAGACTTCTTTCTTCATGTGTAGCTAATCTCCAATATCTAGGTTTATTTTAAAGCCTTGTAAGGATTAATGTTTGAACTTGTTTCTCTTTTGATGATTAATGAGTAAGGTTAAAAGTCAAATTTGCCTCGCAAGTTTTCACTCGGGATCACTTTTGTCCTGTAAGTTTTCTTAGAATCAATTTTGTCCTGAAAGTTTACAAAATAGATCAATATTACCCGCAGTTACTCAAAGTTAATTTTGACTATTAAGTTAGTCAAACTCATACATGTCATGCATGTCATTTTATCACATCCACTTTAATCATCTTAAGTTAGTTAAACACATTATCTCATGTATCATGTCACATCAACTTTTGACACATCTTATACTTTTAAATTTAAAAAAAAAACAATTTTTTTCTATTCTCTCTCTCTCTCATTCTATAGCCTTCTTTTTTTGGTCAATTCATTCCGTAGCCTTCATCTTCCTACACTCAATTTTTCATACAAAAATGAAAGCTTTGGCCTTTTTCTTGTTCCGCAAGAAGAGTAGAAAATCAAAACCCATCAACAAAAGACAAGCAAAACAAATCACTCAACTCAAAGCTACAATCTATCGCCGCCCAGGGTTATGGCCAAAGAGAAGAAGTCCTAGCCCTAGAGGTTGTTATGGTGGCCGTTCCAGAGCTCTTCCCACCAGTCTTCTCGTTCGCAACCTTCTCCGTGACTGTAGCTCTATTCTGTTCCATACACTTTGTATTTATTTATATCCCTTCACTTATTTCTACACTTTTTACCTTTTTCCTTTACAAACATCACTAACCTTATTCCATTTCTATACATTCCTGTCACGACATGAGATACAATGGAAAGGGAAAATTCCAAATAAATTACTCATAATATACAAAAGGACAAGTCAAGTGCCCAAATTTATAAAAGGACAAATCAGGTACTGGGACTTGAATTGGGATTATGAAATGTTGCAGAATGACTTAAATACTCTCTCACTTCCTTCCCTCTTCCCCACTGCCCTCATCCCACCATCACAAGACACACAGAACACCACCGCTCCCCTCCGCCCTCTCTTCCTCCCACATGCACAAACATCAACTTGAGAGGCTCAAGAATCTCAACTCCCTCCTCGTCAAGGAGATCTCTGACCACCATCTCCAAGTCGACTCTCTCATTCACAACAAAAAGACCTTGGAATACGCCTTTAATCGCTTTGCCATGGAGAAAACAGACCTCTAGATTCAGCTCTCTGATACCACTGATCATAATGTCACCCTGCATTTGCACGAATCTGTCGATCTTCTTCTTTTTTCTCACTCACCGATTCCTCCCGTTTCTCGACCACCATCGCCGCCACCGCCCCTCGCCATAACTACGTTGCCGCCGCCGCCTTTTTCTCTCTCACCCACTAATTCCTCACTTTATCTCCTCCTAAACAAGAGTCCTTCTTCCTCTCCCACTCTCTCTTTGGAAATCACCACCACTCACCGTACTCTCACATTCGTTCCTCTTTGATTCCGCCAGCCTCCTCTGGCTTCGATGCTGTGCGGAAGGGGATTTTGTAGTTGGGGAAGTGGGGAAGAGGACGGTATTTGAGTCATTCTGTAACATTTCTCAATCTCAATTCAGGTCCTAGTACCTGATTTGTCCTTTTACAAATTTGGGCACCTAATTTATCCTTTTGTATATTATGAGTACTTTATTTAGGATTTCCCCAATGGAAAACCATCTCAACAGAAAATAATACATATTTCCAAATCATAAGGAAAAAATAGAAAGAAAGACGGCAATAATTCTCCAAGAAGATGAATGAAAATTGCAACACTTTTCTCCCTTTGGATGATGATGAACATTCTGCCTCCTGATATTTTCTTCTTCTAGTGCATGTATTGTTTGTATTTCATTTAAGAATTGGCTCTCCAAACAGTACCACCACATCCCTATTTTTGCGTTCAAATTGCGTGTATGTATATATAAAGGATTGGAAGTATTAGCCCCCTCCATTCTCGTGCTAAGTGGTGTGTATATATAACTCCATGCATTGACGATGATTCAATTTTACTGTTTCCTTTACGCCCAAGTTGTTTTCTTATTAATCTTCCAAATGATGATGATTGATTTTCCATGTGCCTGCGAAAAAGAGAATATTTTAATATAAATCCCAATCAATGACTCAAACAAATAACTTTTCGAATCAAAACATAATCTCCTAATTATCGAATTGATAACTCCAAAATTATAATTAAAATTATATGATTGAAAACATACTAACAATAAGGAGTCATCAATGATTCAGTGGTGTTTGTTTTTTTTATGTTTTCAGATGTTCTTACTATATGGTTTCTGTTCTATGATTTCTTATGTCTTTAGTGCATTTGGGAGGCACAATCACAAGATGGATGGTGACTTAAAGATACAGCAAGAGCACTTAATGAAAGAATACAAAGAGAGAAAAATATGTAAGTTCTTTTGGAAGTTGCAGATCAGAAGAGGAGAGTATTTTTTATAGTACTTCAAATTTATAAAAATTTACACTCAAAAACTGTCACATCACTTTTAAATTAAAAATTTAAATGTGCATAAATAAAAATGGGTTAGTTACACTTAATAACATAACAATTTTAAATAATTAAATTCAGGCCCCAAACAACAATATATACACGAAGGGTTCATTTTCACATAATAACCAAATCTCTATAATTTAGCATCGGTAATTCCTGAAATAATATATTAAAGTATATATGAAATCTAATAAAAATTGGGCACTCATCAGAAGCATATGCACTTAACGACGTGATGATGAGAAAAATTACAGCTGAACTTGATGGAATCTAGCTACATTGGATATTTTTAAAGAAAACAATGGCACAAAAGTAATATCTATTAGAACACATGATTTTCTGTAATAAAAAAAAAGAACACGTGATTTTCATTTTCTTTAATTTTGTCGACTTTTAAGACCCTAATAAGACCAAGCAAGAACAAACATTTTTTTGTAGGAAAAAAGTAATATAGGTTGAGTTAATCTCTGTAAAATGATTGATGCTGAATTATATCTTTAAATCAGAGATACGGGAAAATCAATAGGAAGACAACCCATCGGAAAAGAATTGAAGTGATGAGATATATTATTCACATGAAAATATCGATCAACTAATGAAAATGACAGTTGCTAACAAATTGGCAAAATGAATCAGTTTGTGAAAGAACCTGACACGAACATTATTCTACTTGCATCTAACAGAGAATCATCTACAAGCCAGTGTTAGATATTTATGGGCAGAAATAACATTTTTCTCTTTTATCAAATTATATAAGCAGTTGGCAATGGGATTTTTAGTTTCAACAACTTTCGGTATTGGATACATATAATTAGAAACAAACAAAACTTGCTATCATTGTCAGGAAATTTTCTTAATTGATATTTATTTTCTCCCCCCTTTCCCAACCTATAACGGATATGCTAATTGATCATCTCCAAGAAAGAAGCCAGTTATTGAGCATTGGGTCCCCAACATATTCCAAGCTGCAATTTGCAGAGACTTTCATTAAAAACGTATATATCTCATTGACATCGACGAAATTGACCATTACACGTTCGCATCACAACACAGGTCTACAACTTCCGATTAAAATCATCTGTAAATTTAAAGGTTTAATATTATTATGACCAATAAACTATTAATAAACTATTTTGAAAGTATCAATTTAGTCAACTGACAATAAAATATCTCATTTTGGTCATAAAAAAGTTAATTTTAGCCAATGTACTACTGAAAAATACTATAATCACTCTCACATTTCAAACAAATATTGGGGAAAATAATAAAACATGTTTATTTTAGTATTTTTCAGTAGTTCATTCACCAAAATGGACATTTTTTTTATTAGCCAGAATGAAACATTTTATTGTTCGTTGGTCAAACCGATACTTTCGAAATAGTTTATTGGTCAGAATGATATTTAACCCTAAATTTAAAGGTAATCAAGGTTTTCACTAAAACACAAATCAAGGACAAATGTCTTATTAAAGCAGAACACCAACATAATAGTGATATGTGTTATTTTTTTTATATGACTATATATCCAGATTCTGGTATTGTTAGGTTTAATTAGAGATAACTCAACCAAAATATTTTCTACATTTACACATACTCTATGAGACCTCACATATAAGTGGTCAAAGGCCACTCCACTAGACCAATAATATTTCTAGTTGATAGGTAGATTTATTTATTGCATGAACATGACTTATTTTATGTTAATTTGTTGACACAGAGCATATTCTTTGATCTGAGCTTGGGATTGGTGATGAAGAAAGACGTGTTATTGTTGCATATGACTTATACTTTTAGTTTTTAGTACAGCGTATGGGTACAAACAAGTGAACAACGAATGAACAGGAAGATTTGGTACGAATATGAAATCTTGACCATATAAATATGAGTCTATGTGGGGGCTGTGGGTCTTATTGCTAAGGAAATTTAATTTAACTTGGATGAAGAAGAAATGAAACAGATACGTGAGTACTGGAAAGGCAAATAAGGATGAGGCATCACCATCAGACTTGTTTGCATGGTGGCCCATGACAGTGGCTCTCATGGCAGTGTTCGGATCGCACCGAGAAGCATCTGTGGTGACCTCACTACACTCCAAAATGCCACACCCAATGAGTCATTCCTCCATGCATTTCGCATTTATTACTGCCCCTTCACACCTTTCACTTCTCCTCCTCCCATACATGGCCTTATATATGTGCAGTGGACCCCCACAAATAAATCTTATATATATTCATTCCTCTGCCACCAGTATCGGCTCAGAGTAACATAACATTACTGTCATGTGATTTGGAAGTTATGTAAAAGTTCAAATGATGAAACTAACTTCTTAGCTTTCTGATTGCAGGATCCCTCTTAAACAATAACATGCAAGCTTATTTTAGCTATTCTTATTCTTTTCAATATGATTACTATTCTGTATACATTTACTTTTTTTATAAACATGTTTACTTAAAGAAAATAATTAATAGAGTTGGCGGTTGATGCTAGGATAAGTTTTGTTGCCTCTAATGGTCACTTTTGATGTTGGATACTTCGATCAGTATTGTCCTTGTTATATCAAATTTTTTGGGATGTAACGCAAATTATGTTATTGGATATTGACAAGCAATCCTGATGTTGACGTCCGGCAAATGGCTTCTTGACATGTTCCAAGGGTCACGTTGTCAATGAAAGGTACTCTTAAAATTAATTTCATGGTTTCTAGTCTTCTGGTGGTACTTGCAGCTAGCTAGCGATGGATCAAATATCACAAACAATGTATTCAATAATAACTGAAGTTGTGTGTGTGTGTGTGTGTGTGTGTGTCTATATATATATATATATATAGTGTTGAATCATAATATTGTCGATGAGCTAGTGAAGAAGATAAGTGATAAGAAATCAGAGGTACGTATTGATGAAAACGAATATGAACTCAACCATCAACTTATTGTTTATACAAAAATGTGGAGGACTTGGGGAATCAAAATCTGTACAACTATACCCCAAGAAGGTAAACTTGAGCAGGCAGACAAAAATATTATATGGATATATATACAAAGCTAAGTACCATTTCTATGGCCATACAAGAGTGTGTGCGCGCGCGCGCGCATCTGACTTGGCTTGTGATGTGACAAATATTGGTGGCTCTAAACCCTCTTCCTCTGACCCCCTTGTAGATATGATCCCAACATAAAGGTAGCAAAATCTCAAATGAATAACGATAATATTATACTAATATATAACTTCAAAGTGCCAATAGAATAATAGTGAGTGATATGCTTCTACTTGCTTGTAATGTCCATGTTTTGTGGGAGTACATCTTTTTGGGTCCACGTAGAGAGAGTCACTGCTATTTGTTAATTTTCAGTTTGTATATCATCGCTATATAGGCAGTAAAATGTGGAGCGACTCATGCTGGTCACACTTTAGTTTTCTTGGCTTGACTGTGACTTGCAAGGCTTCACTTGACCTTTGCAGGACACTTGCTCTTCTCTCCTATTTGTCGGCCACCCTGCCACGCAGTTGGTATATATAAGAAAATCAGTTAGTTTTGCCGGTTTCAACCATTACTTTTGTAAGTAGTGTAAATGAGATTTGACCAAATTAGACTACCTCATGTATCAAATCACCACATCATCAGTTCATCACCATGTTCTCCATCTCCTCTCCCTCTCCAAACCCCAAAATCTCAAACTCTCTTAATCAACCATGGGACGATGGACCGGTCTCCCTCTCCAGCTCACCAAAGTTAGTTGGGTATCCAATATTATTTTTTTTAAATTTTATTTTTGTTTATTCTGATACTATTAAGAGAAATAGAATAAAGTAGGAAAAAACACATTTAATAATTAGAGATTGTAAGGTTGAGCTTTTATATTTCATTCCAATTTTGAGCTGACTGGAGCGAGCATATAATATGAGATGTAATTTCTGAAATGGTTGTGGCTCGTAAAAGCAATGGCAAGCCAAATTGTGAATGCCTTGTCCAATTAATGTGAAGAAAACCACAAGTGCCCTTTCCACCAATCCACCACGTGGTCATCTCTTACGTGTCTCACGAGGTCGACCCGCATACATAACAAACGGAATTTCTTCGTCTTCTTTACGACGAAGAAAAGACCAATTAATTAATTAAATAAATAAACCAAAAACAAAAAGAATTATCTTTTTAAAAAATGAAAAAAGAACACTTCCCTTTCAACATTCCCCAGCCCTATTTATACCCAGCACTTCTCTCCCTTTGTCCCTCAAACCTCCCTTCTCTCTCTCCTTCTGTCTCTCTGACAAAACAAACAAACAAAAAGAGGCTTCGTCTTCCACTGAGAGTACTCAGAGACAGACAAGCCTAAAAGTTTAAAACTAAACCTCCATGGTCATGATGGCTAGAGTAACAACCTCAACCTCAACAAGCTCTAATCCCACATGGGCTAACACCAAACCTCACTCCTCTTCCTCTTCTCTCATGGACTTGGGCTTTCCTCAAAAGTCCATCATCTCCTTCCCCAAGAAGTCCACAACTTCACAAAGAGCAATAATCCACTGCGCCCTCAACTCTCCCTCCATATACCACCACATCATCCCCACCGATACTCCCCATGCACCTCCCTCACCCAATCCCACCCCCCACCATAACTTAAACCCCTTCCAAAAGGCCGCCTCCATTGCCCTCGACTTCGTCGAAAGCGCGTTACTCTCACGCGACCTCCAACACCCCCTCCCCAAAACCACCGATCCACGTGTCCAAATCTCCGGAAACTTCGCTCCCGTACCCGAACACCCCGTTACACACTCCCTACCTGTAACCGGCACAATACCGGAATGCATATCTGGCGTCTACCTCAGAAATGGCGCCAACCCTTTGTTTCAGCCCGTTGCCGGTCACCATTTCTTTGACGGTGACGGCATGGTCCACGCCGTCAAAATTAACGGCGGAGCTAACGGAAATGTCAGTTACTCTTGCCGTTTCACCGAAACGGAACGGCTAATCCAAGAACGTGATCTCGGCCGTCCGATTTTCCCCAAAGCCATCGGTGAACTTCACGGACATTCCGGTATCGCTCGTTTGATTCTCTTTTACTGCCGTGGCCTCGCCGGAATCCTCGACCACCGTCACGGCGCCGGAGTCGCCAACGCCGGCTTAGTTTTCTTCAATGGCCGCCTTCTCGCCATGTCGGAAGACGACCTTCCTTATCAAGTGAGAATCACTCCCTCCGGCGACCTTGAAACGGTAGGGAGATACAGTTTCGACGAGCAGCTAAAGACGAATATGATTGCTCATCCTAAGGTTGATCCAGAATCCGGCGAGCTTTTCGCTCTGAGCTACGACGTTGTTTCGAAGCCGTATTTGAAGTACTTTAAATTCTCCGCCGACGGAGAAAAATCGACGGACGTTGAAATCCCCCTGCCGGCGCCGACAATGATGCATGATTTCGCGGTGACGGAGAATTACGTGGTGATTCCTGACCAGCAGGTCGTGTTCAAGCTCCAAGAGATGGTCACCGGAGGCTCGCCGGTGATCTACGATAAGAACAAGAAATCGCGGTTCGGAATTCTCGCGAAGAATGCGGAGAACGCGTCGGAGATAAAATGGATTGAATCGCCGGACACGTTTTGCTTCCATCTCTGGAATGCTTGGGAGGAGCCGGAGAATGACGAGGTGGTGGTCATAGGCTCGTGTATGACGCCGGCGGATTCGATTTTCAACGAATGTGATGAGAAATTAGAGAGTGTGTTATCGGAAATGAGGTTGAATTTGAGTACTGGGAAGTGCACGCGCCGGCGCGTGGTTTCGGAGTCGGTTAATCTGGAGGCGGGAATGGTGAACCGGAACCGGCTCGGGAGGAAAACCCGGTTCGTGTATTTGGCGATGGCTGAACCGTGGCCGAAGGTTTCGGGTTTTGCGAAGGTTGACTTGTTGACTGGGGAGGTGGAGAAGTATTATTATGGGGATAGAAGGTATGGTGGTGAGCCATTTTTTTTGCCGAAAGGGAAAGATGGGGAAGAAGATGAGGGGTATATTATGGCGTTTGTTCATGATGAGAGGACGTGGAAATCTGAGCTTCAGATTGTGAATGCTAAGGATTTGAAAGTGGAGGCGACAGTGAAGTTACCTTCAAGAGTTCCGTATGGTTTTCATGGGACGTTTGTGGAGGATAAGGATTTGGCAAAGCAGGCGTAGGAAGTTTGAGGGGTTGAAGTGGAAATTGTGAAAAGTCAGGGGCTGGTGAATGGTAATAATTCTGTTTTTTTTTTTTTTGTATAATTTTCATTTTTGTGGGTTTTTAAAAATGTTGGGGAGGGATAAAATAGGGGGAAAAGGAGGATTATATTTTCACCGGAGGGACTGGATGGATAGGTCCCCGGGTTCTCCTGGAATAGAAGATAGACCCCCCCAGAAAACTAAGATTTTGTTTTTGTTCTTTTTGTGCTTTTTTTTTTTAATTTCTTGGGATATATTTTGGGAACCAGTTTGTAGCTTTTCCTCTGTAGGTAAATCTAGCTCAGCTGGTTTTTGCTTTGTTTTCTTTCCTTGTATCCACTTGTATCTTCACTCTTTGTATGAATCCATAGTTTTTTTGTCTTGTGTGTCCTAATTTTTCATCTCATAACTAGCTTAATATAATATCACTCAAGAAGTATATATATGTATAACATATTTAGATGGAAAATATTTGAATAAATGTTACTTTGGGATTAAATAATTGGTGGTGTAATAAAGTAGACACAAGTCACACTACGGAGAGAGGTGAGAAGTGAAGTAACGTGAGAAGTCAAGTGTATAGTTGAAAAGTATACGTTATTATATAATTGAGAAAAGTAAAGCATAGTTTTGATGTTTTAAAAAAAGAAAAAAGGCGATCCCCTATCGGACACATGCAATAACAATGTGATAACTTCGACAATGCGTCGGACACATGCAATAACAATGTGATAACTTCGACAATGCGTATGAATTTAATTCCAACTTTTCAGGATGGCGGTTGAAAAGTATGGGTCAGTGCATTTTTTATCCCTCCATCGCCGTATAACTCCCCGTGATAGGGGGTACTGATAATGGACATTGTGATGGTCACATCAAATTGAGATTTATCTCATGTCATGCCAACTGAAAGTTCAATTTTGCATTTTATTAGTTCCAAATTCATTTTTGATAAAAAAAGTTCCAAATTCATTTAAAAAAATATAAAAAACTGTTAGCAATCCAATTACTTCAAAGTCAGTTGTATATGCCACCTAAAATTTGTTTTGAAGATTGGATGAAATGTAACCTATTTATATTGGATGCCAAATAAACAATATTTATATATGAATAAATATATGTCATACTTAGTTGAAGGATGTTTAAAGATTCTAGTCCTTGATACATTTCGCAATACTCTGTATGATGAGAGATATTTCAAGTATAATGGAACTAAAAAAAATTTCAACATCCTTCCTATGAGGCTATAACCAAGCGAAGCCTAAACGGAAATTCATGAAATAAGATGATGAGGTAAAATAGAGTGTCAATGACTATATATATATATATAGTATAATGCTAAGATAATTTTCATTAAAAAGTGGGCCTAATTTTGCTAGTAACTTCAAATTGTTAATAATTGTATTTTATTTTCTTTAAGAAAAAAATTGAATGATAACAATTTCTTGTTAAAATTTAACTAAGTTTGCTAAAACTCAACTTATGAACTTTTTTTAATATAAAAAGTTTAGGTGAGTTGGCTCCCGAGGGCTCACCAAAGGGTTAGGACAGACCTGGCCTCTAGCATCAATGAAAAATTACAGAGGTACTTACAAATTGGGCACCAAGAAGTTCCTCACATCAGCGAAATTCAACTCAACGATATAGTTATGAGCAAAAACCCTTTACCAATTAGACCAATTTTTGTTGACTCAACTTTTAAACTTTATGCATGCATGTGTCAATATCTATATGTTTTATAGTAATAAAAATAAATTCATTAGCCCATAATTGACAAAATAACTAGATTTTTGCTTAATGAATGAGGGATAATAAATGAGGCTTATGAAATAAACTACTAATACTAGAACACTGCGACATATCAGTGTTTTATATTTGCGAGCATGCAAGATAAAGATAGCTAGTATAGTTCATCATTTGGGCAAACATTATTCAATACCGCATAAAATCACATGCTTGCAATTCATGTGACAGTGACTTCCTGTAGAATTCATCGTGACAGAATGGTAACATTTGGCCCTACAATTAATATCTTGAGGTTGATATTATGCCAAAAAACAATGGTGATTTTAAGTATATTATATTGTCGACTCTATTATTAAAATAGGTACGCAAATCATAATTATATATATACATAAAAAAGAGTCCGCATGTTTGATATGGTCGAAATTTCCACACTGTATAAGAAGAAGAGAAGGAGTTCAAATTTAATATAATTTTCTCTTCCTTGCTTCTAGTAGGAGGAGAATTATTTGATCCCTTAGCTTGTTTTTTTGGTCGAATATTTCGTCCCTTGTTAGATATAATTAAATCGGGCAGCATGCATATAAGTTAGCTAGTAAAGATTCTCCCTGCTCAGGCGAAGTAGTCACCACAAAAATTAAAGTTGGACTAGGGAGTTACTTGAAATAAATTACATTTTAATATCAAAGTAATAAATTATCATATTATATATTTATGCGTGTCTGTATTTATTAATAATAATCAGAATTTCTTCTAATTTGCCGGAGAATGAATACTGGCCATAGCTTTGCAAAAGGTGTATTAAGACATTTGACAGTTACTTGATTAGAGAAGACAACAAGGAGAAAAAATGTGGTTCCCACTTGCTTCTTATCGCAGGTTGTTTTTTCCACTCTCTCACTTCACTTGTTTGTTTTCTAAAAAGTCCACTTCATAGTTGGACCCTACTAAAAGTCCTCCTTTTTTTAAGAAAAAAAAATTGTTTCTGGTTATTCTTGTGCCTTTTTTCCTGTTCGGTAAATGTTTGTTTTATGAGAAACACTTGTCAAGATCCATTTATTCATTTATTGGTTGATGGTTGATAACTTGATATTAACTACTTGTTCACCCACTCGTTGCCACTTTCCTCTACGTTATTATTTTCCGCGAAGTTCCAAATTAACCACAGGATTAAAACACGAGTATCTTTTACGATTTTATTTGTTTATAAGTCATATATATCTTTTACGACTTTGTCCCAATTAATTAAATGTCTTTATTATATGAAATGCGAATTAGAATTACCATACATCATATATTGAAAACGCACAAACAAATAATAATGGAGAAACAACAGAATGATTCAATTTGAGCTTGAACGGGGTTATAAAAGTCATGAAGATAAATGACTTAGACATAATACTGTGAAATAATATATTAAAGGTACTTTATTACTATATTAGGCTATTAGCGTGTGTATGTTCCATCATTTTTTAGGGAAAATAACACTAGAGGTTATGTAAAATAATATTTAATAACAATTCAAGGATCTCAAACTACATTCGTTTGGAGTGACTAAATTTTAAAATTATAATTTTAAAATATACTGTATTATCCATAATTACTGTTATATTTTCTACATCTAATAACATATAAAGCTAAGGTTAGCAGGAATTGAAACAAGAAGGATAAGAAAGTCTGCGATAATTTTATATTTTAAAATTTGGTCCTTCTAAAAAATATAAATTTTAAGGTTGTTCTTATTAAATATTTTTTACAGGCCCTTTAGGGTGATCCTCCCTATTTTTGTTCTATAGTTGCCTTTTTATTTGTATATGGTAAGGATTACACCAACCGATCTTTTTAACAAGAAAATAACGGGAAGCTGCTAACTAATACATATGGTTGATATGATTGTTTTTACCAATGGGAGAGAGGATCGTGAAAGTGATTTTATAACAACCTACTCTTCCGGCTTCGAATCTTTATTTATAGCCTGTTATTGAAATTAAATATGCATGTGTGTGTAAGTGTGTATGCATGCATTCATGCCAGTTTATTTTTTAAAATACAACTAACTTTGACAAATATAAAATATTGTTAGTACACTAAGAAAATAAAAGAGTTTATACTACCTCCGGTCCTTAATATAGGACCTAATTGATTTTTTTTGGAGAGATTAAGGTTTCGAAATAGGTTATTAAATGATGACATATTTGATATATTTTTAGATTATCCATTAGTTTATAGGTAAAATAAATTAGTTTAAGGAAAAAATTAGGTAAATCAATTTATAATTAACTTATTTTGCTTTTTTAAAAATTTTCTAGAAAAAGTCAATTAGGTCTTATATTTAGTACCGGAGGGAGTATATCTTAACAGACTCAATATTTGACTTGTGTAGGTGAGATCTGGCTCTTCTTGGCCCTCTAGTCTTCTCTCCCTTTTCTTTAATTTTTAATTGGTAAGAACTCTTTTCTCATATTTGCCGCAAGTATTTTTCAGTGTCTCCCATTCTAGCGCCAGAATGGGAACATTCATATTTTACATCAGTCAAAGCGGCTTTGACTAGGGATGGAAACAAATAACAATCATATCTTACATCAGTCTACTTTTATTTCCATTTTTTTGTACGAAATTAAGTTGGCTTCGGGTTTAGACAACAACAAACTTCATTTAGCAGTTTTGACTCGTGATTGTATAGGCTATGATTCAATGATTATTATTGTCTCATATATTGTTGACTACTAAATCCCATAGGACTATCATGGATTGTTGGTAATGGCAAACCCAAGACGTATTTTTGGATCAAGACTTTATTGTTAATTGTGCAATTGATAGTGGGAATTCCTTCTACCCAACTTTCATTTTTCATGCTAATGTTTGTGATTTTTTTTGTTTGCCTCAAATATGTTCATAGAGATTCTTCAAAAACAAATTTGGTTAGTTTATTGTCAATATGAGGTGTGAATCCTTAAGTATGGTTCTTCAAACAACCATTAGGCACAATGACTAGTGATGACATAGCTTTTTCTTGGCAATCATAGCTCTCTCCTACTTATATCAGGTTTTTGTTATTTCTATGATTTTTATCTATTGTTATTTGGGCTTTCTTGTACATGCAGAAATTTTCTTTTGTGCTTGTATCTCTTTTCCTTATACAATGAAAAAATATGTAGTTTTCGAAAAAGATTACAAATATTAACCCGTATAATATTTCTTATATTTTGAAAGAATACGTCAGTGATTTAAAAATAAATAAATATTTATCTTATTTAATCTAAATTGAAAAAACCTTCATTATGTCGATTACATAACACGCACATACAGTGTGTGATGTGTGTGTGTACACAATAAAGTTTTTTCACACTTAGCTTGGTTTTACTCCGATCCCCAGCTTTTGACTTGATGAATAAAATAGCTTTTCTGCCAGTGGCTGTTGGGCCCAGCCTTTATACCATTTTCTCAAAATTAATCGAGAACATTTAGATATGGAAAAATTAATTAAAGAAATCAAATTATCCCTCCCCCTCTCCTCTCCCTGATTTTTTAACTGGTCTTTGTAATGTAGTCTTAAATAATAAAGACTACTCTACTGATGGAGAATATATATTAACGTCCTTCATCTGCCTATCATTTCTCCACCATTTTGCAAAGTTTAGAACCCACATTGGTCATTTAAAATAGGGTAAAGGTGCAAAAATAGCCACCGTAAATTTAAAAATGGGCACTTATAACTCTCGTAAATTTAAGGGGCAAAACCGTACACTGTAAACCAAAATGAGGAAAAACAGTACATTATAAACCAAAATGGGGCAAAAGTAATATCTCTGTTAGGCCAAGTTAAACAAACATTTTTCAGACGTGAGATCCACTATCAATAAATAACGTGTCAATTCTAAAATCCATGTGAAAGCTGAAATGCATCCAGTTGAACCTCAAATCACTTGAAACGAACCCTAAACCCCCAAATCATTTCGATTAGAAACCAAATAGAACCCCAAATCATGTGAAATCCACCATACTTCTTCGTAATCATCTAAAAAAATAAAGTCTCATCTTAAAAAATAAAGTCCATCAACATATTGCAGCTTAAATGTATGACATGTCATTTACTGACGGTGGGGCCACGTCTGGAAAACGTCTGTTTAACTCTGCCTAACAGAGATGTTACTTTTACCTCATTTTAGTTTACAATGTACAGTTTTGCTTCCTTAAATTTTCTAGAGTTATAAGTGCTCATTTTTAAATTTACGGTGACTACTTTTGCACATTTGCCCTTTAAAATATCCATAGACTATATATTTATATATCGATCGGCTCTCGCCATGCATTAGTGTTTATTGCTATTTCTTTATTTATTCTATATTCTGCTCATATCTTATTCCATGAACAAATAATTGTTAGTGTTTTTGTAAAGGTTCTTTGAGCTATAAGATTTGTCTTCATTGCCATTGAATGTCAATATATCCAAGTCAAATTTTATTTTAAAATAGTCGCATGCATGGTATACCATGTGTAGTTCTAGATGTATGAGTGGTGGACACTAACAAACTTATGAACTTAATTAAGAAAGCGACAAGTCGAGAGCATTAACACGGATTAAGTGGTCATCTTCTCTGTACTTTGCGTTTGTCTGCCATGTAACTATATATACATACTCTTGGTTCTCTGCCACTAATAAAGCTATCGATGTGGATGCTTTGGTTTTGACCCTAAACCACTTCTTCACTTTTAATTAAAGTCTTCGTCACACCTACATATGTGCTTGCTTCTTCTAAAAAATATTGGCGCTACAATTTTTGTTTCGCCAATTACTTGCCTCTTTTAAGTTACAACTTTTTAACACCTGGATTCTGACTCCTTCAATAGTACTCAAATACATGTCTTAATGCGTCGCCATATACACTTTTAATACTCAAAGTAAGAAAGCGCCGTGTGTGTGCTCGCGCGCCAAGTCCAAAATGTCCATATGAAAGTTCTAATAATGAATCTATCTTGTTCGTGCATCTGGACTTCTATCAAACAAACTCTAATTAATACTCCCTCCGTTCCTAAATATAAGATCACTTTGGGGAAGTGAATAAGTTCCTAAATATAAGATCATTTCCTATTTTATCTCAAGTTTTGCCCAAACTACCCTTATACTCCATCTTTTCATTGAAAACCCCTCCTCCTTTTAAAGTTTAAGTAATTGAGGGGATTTTGGGAATATCATGTAATTTTATTGTCTTCCTTAATCTCCCCAAATTAACCAAAGTGATCTTATATTTAGAAACGGAGAGAGTATATGTGTATTGAAAATGAATGAGAAAAAAATCATCAAAAGGTAAACGATCTTTTAATTTATATTTCATCACTGAGGGTGTATAGTTGATTCGAGAAAATTGTGAGATCTCAATTGGGGAGAACTCAGAAGCATAGCTACTTACGTCTCTTGAATGAGTAATTAACTGTTTGGCAAATAAAAGTTCCATATTGTTTGGGTATGAGAGGATACAAGGGTGTGTGTGTCCATACCTTGTGTTATAATTTAAGTAAATGAGCCTAAGGAGGAGTGGGTCACTAGGTTGGGCCATCGTGAGGGAGGGTGTGTGCGGTAGTTAGAAGGAGGAGTGAGTTCCGCACGGTCTGTAATTCTCCTTAATGTTTGAATATGTGGTGCTCGTGAAATTAACTCTGTAGAACAGTATCCTTCTATAGTACTAAAAAGCGCTACATTATTCAGCTAAGAGGGCGTTAGGGGTAGAAGAAAAGTGCAAGCTTAAAAAAGAAATTGAATATGTAGGTGATATGTATTCCAAAAGCACACGTGATATGTATTCCAAATACGCACATATGAATTGAAGAAGAACGATTGATCAAAAGCAAAGCTCTCAAAACACAACCATATTTCAGGTAAAAAAAACAAACAAAACCATATATGGTTAGTAGTTTTTTTCCATTGAAGGGACAGACATTAACAACATGATCGTGATTCTCATCTAAAGAAGAGAGGAATGGCATTACTAGGCTATATGATCAATATTAACAATTATATTAGCTGCCTCAAAAACTGTCTAGGTACATTTGCATAGAGCATGCACAAGGAAATACGAATCTGCGCACAAATCTCTGTTCCTCTCCTAACTTTTGCTTTTGACCATTGTTTTCTTAATTAATTAATCAACACACTTCTACTTACGTACTTTTTGGCAAATACATATTTTTCAAACGTCATTATTAGATTCATATGTAGATAGATGCCTGTGTCTCTCTGTGTATAACTGTCTAAATGCACTTGACCCTCTTTTCGACTATGCATGCACATTGATAAGAATCCTGAGAGCACCAAAGTAAGAAAGAAATAAAACATAAGAACAAAGAAGATGATGAGATTGACAAAATAAAAGAGGCCTAATATTTAATTTCTTTTGCACAAAGACAAAACTATTTAGCTTTAACGCACTTGCACCTTTTTTATTGGCTCTGTTTTTAGTGGATCTTGGGAAGTTGGTACTTGGTAATTATGGCTCTCTCTTATTCCTTGATGCAGATGTTGTATAATAAATAAATATTCTGTAGCCCATTATATAAATTTTAAATTAAATGAAAAGTTCAATCATAAATATATAATATTAAAATAATCAAGTAAAAATAATAAAAGCTAAAGCGCAAATCAAATGTAGCGAAAGATCATGTATGCCTCTGAAGTATACACTAATGATCATACTTACACGTCAAGTATTTTTGGCCCAACTTTATCCCAAAAGTGTGCACGAAGTATCATATCTACCCAAAAATATGCACGAGGTAAATTTGATAAAACAAAACTATTACACACATATAATATAATCATTTTCAACATCATAGATCTTAATCTACTTGATTTTGTTTATTGAGCTCTTCTATATAGGGACGAAATCAATATATCATTATATACAATAAAATCTAATTATGTGCAAGAATGTAGTAAAATGTGTAGGTTAATTAAATCTTGCCACGGAAGTGTGATTAGATTGCTGCAGCTTTCCATACTCTTACCATTGTATAATGATGATTTGCAATATAGATTTTAGACTCATCAATTATATCATCCGCTTAATTAATTTGGGTATATTAAAAATTAGTTAAATTAGCTATTTATAAAAGATGTGCATCGGTTTCCTAAATATAATTAAAATATAAATACTTACTTAAACTTTTGTATTGAAACTGCTACTCCTCCTTCAAACAAGTTCCTTTAACATATGTAACCGATATGTATAATTTTGGAAAAATTGTGATAAATATATGAGATTAAAGTTTATTGATATTCTATATTTACGATCATCCAATCTCTAAGTAACTGTCTTATTAAACACTAGCTACTATACTAAGGACAGTATAGTATAATCCTTTTGCCAAACTGAACATACGAGAGCAAATAAAATATGTGACGGATTGATGTCAAGTTCAAATTATGTCATGCCAAACACAAGATCCCACTCTTGTATATGTGTAGCTTTTGAAGTATTATATATTAATTATTCAGACAAAAAAAGTAATATATATTAATTATCATCATCAATCAGCCCAATAAAAGCAGAGATATTAATTGATAATCATATATAAAAGCGCACCTATTTTTAGAGTTTCAAAAGCACACTTTAATTTGATCATCAGCCTCTAGGATTTTCAACTTTAAGCATTATTCTTGAAATTTTGATTAATTAATGTAACTACAATATTAGTGAACCCATATTAAACTTGTACTGACGGCCGCCGGTACCAAACAACATGATAAACCTCTGTTTTTTTGCTTCAATAAAGGTAACTAATTTCATAAAGGACTCTCATTGAGAAATGTGAAAACTCTGATCTATATATGTGAACAACACTCCTACCTCTCGAATCTGGATAAGTTGGTCACTAGTAGACGACGGACATGTCTTTAAAAAAAATAAAAAGCGTAACTTCTTGTGAACATGCATATGATCTAGTTAATGACATGTAATTATAATGGGCTTAGTTTTGGCTGATTTAAGTGCTTGTCATGTGATTAATCGAAATCACATCATCAGTTACATTTTTAAACTAAAAGATAATGGCCAGCCCACTTGATCATATAATCAATAAACGCCAATTCCAAAAGCCTTATCTTCCCAATAGTGGCTACCAAATCGATCATTATAATATGCTTTAATTTTCAGGTCTAACTAATTAATTGTTCAACAGGGAGGAGAAATTACATAGATAAGAAGAAAAAAAAAGAGCGCAATGGATCACACACACACACACACTGAAGTCAAAGCCGATAGAGAAGTCCTAATATGGATTATGTATTGTTGGAATAGATATGAACGATCTGAACTCACATCCGATCCATTACCCCTTAACCTGTTCCGTCACATTAATATTTTTTATGAATCTCTCACAATTATAATCAAAAGACAAATATAATATGGTGGTGGAAAACACTGTAGATGCATAATAAATTTCCTTAATAATTATAAATACTTAAATAAATTAAATCAATGGACAATGACAGAAGAAGGCAGGTATAAATTATGCAAAAAGTCCTTTTGATTTTCATTTAATTAAATAAAAAGTCGTGTCCCCATTTCATGTTTTCACGAAAAATGCCTTTTACCAAATCACTTTGTTAATCGCGTTAAGTTAATAGCTGCCTTTTTAAATTTTGTCCAAAAAATATAATTTGCCTTATTCAAAACTATCTATATATATCGAAGCTGGGAATCTCTAAACTACAATTTTTGATAGACAATTGAGCAATAATCAACGAAAATAAGTTAGCCCGGCTGTATAAACTAGACCCTGATTATATATTCACCCATAATGGTTAGGGATGTGTTAATTGAATCTCATCGCTTACTTTATATCTTCTTTCATTGATTGGTATAATTTTGTTAAAAGGTTCACACTACCAATATATAGATCTCTAGGGGTCCTTTTACAATTTTAGCAGAACTTACTTGTGTGTGTGTGTGTGTGGACCGTTTTGGGTGGAGGTAGTGGAAAGGAGACCATTGATCCGTCTGGAGATTACATACATGTGTCTATATATATATATATATATATATATATATATATATATATATATATATATATATAACATGGTTAATTTATAAATTCTTTTTATTTGTAGCCAAAGAGTATCACGTACTCATTTCTCGATCCTAAATATATAAGATCTACTTGGAGATATGAGTTTGGTCAAAATATAAGAGCATTTTGTAATTGTTATTAGTTTTTCCTCAAGTTATTCCTATCATTAATGTTCTCAATAATAAATGACAAATTAATGTTCTCAATAATAAATGACAAATAAGAGAAGGAGGGTAGGAATAAAAGTTATGCATGCATGGTAATAATAAATTGGTAATATAATGTGATTTTAATTAATTTAATAAACATTTTTATTCTAATTAAATTTAATGAGGTAACTAGATTTTATATTTGATTAGTGTCCATCTCAGATCATATATGATCAATATATTTTGTTTGTATAGTTATTCAAAAACATCCATGATATGTTTGAATATTTCTAACAGATTCCTTGCAAATATATCCAAGGCATCACGGATCTTTAGCTAAGAATTGTAATTGATCATCAAAAAATCATAACAAAAAATGAATAGAGCGTATAAACACATTGCTTTCTAGCTATACCAAAATTTGTCATTACATATTGCTTACTTCTTATGAAAACATGTGGTTTTTGCATCCTTCTTTTTACTTCACATACAGTCATTCTCCTCTAATTTTTAAAAATGGAGAACAAATTAAAATATCACTTGTAACTTGTAATGTATATCTATACCCATGTGCCAAACTGATGATCAAAGCTATTTAATTCTTTCAAGCGGGTTGGATTATTTTTGCCTGTGAGGACCAAGCTAATGGGATTAGCAGAAGGACTGTGGGTAAGTGTAACATCATTGTGGACATAAGGAAAATAAAAACGAAAGAATGCACATGGGGACTCAAAGAACTTGGCCAATATAATTTTAGTTTGGTGGGGAATATTTTGCGCAAGTTGGTGTGTTGTGTGTATATGTCCCTAACAAATGTGATAGAACTAGCTAAGAGAGCCAATCCAATGACCATGGAGTTAGTGTAGGCATAATGTAGTTGGTAGATTTCTTTCTCAAAGCTACAAGTTGCTAGCTAGTTGGGTTTGAATTTGCACTTTATGACCAAGTCGATCTTCAATGACTAAAAACTTAAAATTATTGGATTTTTGTATGATAGTGACCCACCCTTTCTAGTATAATCAACCACTTGTCTTGAATTAAAATCGTCGCCATCCTTTATTTTTGGAATCAAACACCGTCAACATCTTCGACCAGCAGTTAGCTTTGATATTTGGCAGAAATTAGAAGCTGCTCCTACTTTGTTTTCTCCCTACTTCCCTCCTAATTAATTATTGTTGCTAACTTATGTGAAAATTGGGTCTAACTGATTAATCATCTGTAAAATATTATAATCAATTTGCTAAAGAATACTTTTAATTATCAGCTCTTAACCCTATATGGGACATAAATACTGCGAGGAATTAGTCTCACTTGACATGCGGGTGGGGATGCCTTTGGAAAACAAAAGAAAGAATACTTTTAATTGTTTATATTTGCGTTATAGATCTTCTTGAATCATTAAATTTGAAAGAATACGTTTTCAGTTATTAATTTTTTTGTTAACATCGATTGTTTCATTTAATGAAAAACGAAGATTCGACAGGTCTAATAGGTGAATACATAATTAGATGTGGACAAAAATTTCTAATAATATTTAAAATACAAAAATGTAACTATATTAAAAAATACTAATTTAGTTAAATATATTTTATCATTATTTAATCACATAATCACCATTCAAATTTGTTGGGTTGACATTTTTCATTAGTATAAAATAAAAATATGAATAGAAAGGGATAAAAGCACACTTTTCAAACTCAATAAGCTAGAAAAATGGTTCTTAAAATAAATTTGTGAATGATGAAATGTATACTTTAATTGGCAAAAAAAAAATATACGTACTTAAACAAAATCAATTGATGATATACTCATAGTTAGCTTGTTAATTACTTAATAAAACTACTACTCGTTCTCTGTTATAACCGGGTCACCCAGCCCAACCCCTTAAAGAAAACAAAGAGTAGGTGGTTTGTTTTTTTTTTTTTACCGTGAAATTACTTTCTACATTTGTCTTCACTACCACAGATTACCCCATTTACATGCGCTTATTTTGGCCTTTACATGCGCTTATAAAGCGCATGTAGAGGGGGGCGCTGGTAAAGGCTCTACATGCGCTTTTAAAAAGCGCATGTAGAGGGGGGCTATACATGCGCTTAAAGCGCATGTAGAGGTATGTACCTCTACATGCGCTTTAAGCGCATGTACATCTACATGCGCTTAAAGCGCATGTAGATGTGCCTCTACATGCGCTTTAAGCGCATGTACAACTACATATTTTTTTTTAATATATTCTTTTGCATTAAGAAACCAATCTGCTTTGTAATATCTAATGCAAAGATGGAATCTTAAGCTCAATAATGTATATTCATCATTGTCAAATAGCATGGATAAAGAAAAAATTGGGAGAAAGAATATTGTGATGGAAATTCACCATGATCAAACAGCTCCCCCAGTGGGCTTGAAGAATTTGTCCTTCTAGCTTGCTTACCATCAACAACATCAAATGTCTAGAATATATTTAAAAAAAATCAATAACATAATATGGTAGGGAAATATAGGAAACTCAGTTACCACATAATAAATTCGAAACACAAATGAACTGTTAAAAGCAATGCATAAAATTGTTTGAACGGGTTAGGAGGGACAGTAGATGGAATAAATAAAACTAGCTCAATAAATATAATTACAAATAAAGAATACCAAAAAACTCCAGTTTTAAGATAAAGATTTATGTTCACTAAATTAGCCTATGACAAGAAATAGGATGTCAAATCTAAATATGCTTCAAAATCAAAATGTTCTAATAAACCCAAGAAGCAAACACACACAAAAGCCATCACTGATTAAATCCAAGATTTCATTACACTCTCAGTTCAAAAAAAAAAGATTTCATTACACTCAAACAGGCACGTTAAGAAATGATATCAAGGATCCAAAGAAATGAATTGAAAATTGTGCCCAAATTTTATATGGCTTAAATCAACAAAGCAAAAAAATGGAACACATGATACTGCTATATGAGCAATACAGGACCTAAGCAGACCTGATATAAAAACAGAAGTAGACCATGAGCAAAATTAACCCATCTTGGTGGAGGCGAGTCCAAATGGGGAGAGTATATCTGCATCAGAAGTCAATAAGGAAAAATTAGCAAGTTCAATGATTCACGGTTTAAATTTCCAACATAGACAACATGCAGAATCCAAATTTAAGCCATATAGCGTATCCCACCTTAAGTTAACTTTGTTGGTAGATATTTCTCAAGTTAGGTTGGCTCACTGGAGTAAGTGATGAATCTCTTATCTTAAACTTGTGTTCAGTTCTGTGATTTCCTTGGCATTTTATATACAAGAATCCATAAGCACAAAAAATCAATCAATAGTACTGATATTGACTTTGAAATGATAAGAGTAGGGCTGCAGAATGTTGCTAGAGCAGAGTTCATTCTCAGTCTTTATTCTTTGACAAATCATTCTCAGTCTAGTAACGTTTTCTAGTGCTTTTTAGTAAGAGTTTGGAATTGCAAACTTGATATTTATATTTATTTTGTACAGTTTTTTGAAATAAGAACTTAATGAGCTGAAAATTTAGCTTTAACTTACCATATTAAATTTCTCATATTCTAAAGCTATCCTCATCAGCTAAAATCCATTAAAATCCCTATTCCCTACTCACTTGCACTTCTTCCTCTGCTTCACTTGGCCATCCCTGCTGAACGGTGAGGTGAGATTGCCCTACCCTCACTTTCTCTTCTTCTTTTCCAAATCTAAACTGTATGCTTTTTTCAATGCTTTGTTGGGTTTTATCACCAAAGCATAAGGTTCAAACAAATTTTGGATTCTGAATATTATTTTTATCACTCGGCAATGTAGAAAGCTTGCTACTTCAGGTTTGTGATGTTCAATGGTAATAAAAAGAAAAGAAAGTGTTAGTGTAATGATTTAGTCCTCATTGTTTAGGTATTCAATTCAATGGATTCTGAATATTATTTTCAGGTTAAATCTTATCAAAATATATACAAATATTTCCTTTTGCCAGGACCAGGACTAGTTTATTTTTTTAAAGTTGTAGTTATATTCTGTTAACCTCTCAGTGCATGGGACTAATGGCAGAATCCAAATTTTCTCAAAAAAGCATACTGAAGGTTTTTTGGCCAGAATCAAAACTAAAGGTGAACTATTCCAACAATGAAAGGATCAATGAAGGGTCCAAAAAACATAAAATAAACCAGCAACCTTAACAATACTACCTATAAATGATATTAACTAAACAAAGTTCATCATATCATTTAACGAAAAGAGAAAGAGGAAAGCGAAGCATAAGAAAGGTGCAAGATATATCATCAGTATGAGTGCCAGAATTATGAAGTGGGATAATTGTTAGCTCACGTCACACTTACATAGCCAAGCAGTGCAGGCACAAGTAAAAACATGAACCCCATGAGAGTTATCTGTAACCAACAATAAACAAATCATTAATACCAAAGATAAGTTCATAATGCGTAAGAAAAGTTATGGACTACAACTGAATGCTCAAAGACATACCATATTTGGACTGCAAATCCGAGAATACCAAAATGCCAACAGAAGGGAGGAAATACAAGAAAAAGGTAGAAGTTAGTGCAACTCAGAGCTTGTAAGCTAAAATGGAACTCAGTAAAGTCTCACCAAAAATAGCCAAAAGTAAATAAAAAAATTGTCTTCTTGCATTTGCATTTGTTTGTGGTTATTTTAGAAAACCAAAACAGGCGAAATATATCTCACAAATGAGGAAATAGAATTTTGGCAAAGTTGCAATCCTTGTAGCCCCATCAAAGGGTATATCAAAAACAACAATTTGACACATATGTATAGAAACAAAAGGCCTAACAAGCACATTTCACAAATTTAACAAAATGGGGTCTAACAAAATGAAGCTAAAACAGATCTAGAGGTGAAAAGATACAAACTTGATGAAAAACAAGAAATGGGTAGCACACAGATCAGAAAAGCACATAAAAATCAGCAAATCCAACATTAATCAAAATCCAAAATTTTAAAAGGATAACAACACAATAAAAAAAAGGTCATCACACTTTACTCATTTACCAAGTAGAAAGTTATCAAGCATAAAGTCTGTTCTTTGAAGCATAAGAAAATTTTACTGATTTATATAACATTTATAAGTTATCAAACTTTTATGCCAAAGTCAGAAACCAATCGGACAATAACTTATGAAGTTCCAGAATTTACAAAACACCAAACTTAATCAAATCAATGTGTGCAATGTGAAGTAATGTTAGTTTTCAATATAAAATTTTAACCACAACATGATACCATGTACACCCGAAGCCGAATAATAAACCAAAATAAACAAGAAAAGGCCCAAACAGAACTTCAACCATAACTCCAACCAAAAATGATATGAACCATGCCCAAAAAAACAAAAGAAGAAATTTCATAAATAAAGTCACAATAACTTAGCAACCAGATAAGCAAATGCTAAATTTCAACTTTATAGACTCTCAACAATCTCAGTTGAAGTTTTGAATCCCCAATACTAAAGCTTAAATCGGCATCTCACTTGAAATAGTTCTCAAATCGTAGAGAAAAGAAGGACAAAGGGAAGTTCACCTAAGCTCAGATCTGACTTGCACATTTTCAGTGGGGCTCGCCGCCGCCGGAATAAGAGCCGTCGCCGCCGATGAAGAAAAGAAAAACGGAGGGAGCGAAGGCAGCGACGAATGGAATGGGCCGTTGAGAGCGAAGTGAGGAACAGAAGAACGAACAGTTCTGGTTTGTCAGAATCGCACCTTGCTTTGCCGTGCACGCCGCCGAGCCACCGCTGGGTTCGCCAGAAATGAGGGAGAGAAGTCAAGGGAGATGAGTGAAGTGATGAAACAGAAGAAGGAACTAATGAAGATACATGGAAGAGTTGAAAAAGAAGTAGGGCGGTGGTTTGTAAAGGAAGGATGAAGAAGAAGCAAAGATGGTGATGAGAGGAATTGTTGGTGAGTTGGATTGTGTCTTAGGGATGGAAGGAGAAGGAAACATGGAAAGGAATAGGGTATTTAAGGGATATGGGAAATTAGGGTTTATGACTCAACAAAAATGGAAGGGAAGAGAGTATAGATCTAGGGTTTCAGAAGGAATTACCAAACTACCTTCTGTCTATATTTATTCCCTTTTCCAATTTAATTCCCATATTTTAGCAAATTGTGAAACAAAGTTGTAATCCAACTTACATATTTTTCTCTCATCATAGTATTTCCTATGCGTAGCATATTTTTAACAAGAGTTTTAATTTAATTTAAAACTCAAACTTTAACTATTTTTCTTTAATTCCTCAAGAAATAGGCATATTAATCTCTTAAAAAAAATATTTTTATCTTCTTTTACTTATCCCAAAGGCTTTTTAATTTAATAATGATGTCTTAAAACCTTAATTAATTTACTATTATCTCTAATTCAAATTTTGGGATGTTACATGAAGAGACAAAGGGAGGGAACTCATGAGAAAAAGGAGCGAGAAATTTATAAATTATATCCAATATATATATATGGTTCAAATAAAAATAGAAATAAAGTCTCACAATTGTGACATTATTATTTCAGTCTAAATATTATTTCAAATCACAGTGTCAAGATTACTCAGGGAAATAAAATAATGAGTTATATTATGTTTTAAAACTTACGTATGTATATGAATCAAATAATGAGTTATATTAAGTTTTTCATCATTAAATAAATTGAATGAATCAACTTTTATTTTAATATTAGGCCTATACATGCGCTTAAAGCGCATGTAGAGGTATAAACACCCTTTACATGCGCTTAAAGCGCATGTACAGGGTGTTTATACCTTTACATGCGCTTAAAGCACATGTAGAGGCTCTACATGCGCTTAAAGCGCATGTAGAGGTATAAACACCCTTTACATGCGCTTAAAGCGCATGTAAAGGGTGTTTATACCTCTACATGCGCTTAAAGCGCATGTAAAGGGTGTTTCACCAATTTCATAGCACCCAAAAGTGGTAATGGAGCCTTGAAACACTAAGTCCACAAGCAGGAACACCTTATGAGGTCTGAGAAGGACCTCTTATGCATGACTTCATGTTTTGCACTTCAGTAGTGCCTTTACATGCGCTTAAAGCGCATGTAAAGGGTGTTTGAACATTTTCATAGCGCCCAAAAGTGGTAATGGAGCTTTTAAACACTAATTCCACAAGCAGGAACACCTTATGAGGTCTGAGGAGGACCTCTTATGCATGACTCCATGTTTTGCACTTCAGTAGTGCCTTTACATGCGCTTAAAGCGCATGTAAAGGGTGTTTGAACATTTTCATAGCACCCAAAAGTGATAATGGAGCTTTTAAACACTAATTCCACAAGTAAGAACACCTTATGAGGTCTGAGGAGGACCTCTTATGCATTACTCTATGTTTTGCACTTCAGTAGTGCCTTTACATGCGCTTAAAGCGCATGTAAAGGGTGTTTGAACATTTTCATAGCACCCAAAAGTGGTAATGGAGCTTTTAAACACTAATTCCACAAGTAAGAACACCTTATGAGGTCTGAGGAGGACCTCTTATGCATGACTCCATGTTTTGCACTTCAGTAGTGCCTTTACATGCGCTTAAAGCGCATGTAAAGGGTGTTTGAACATTTTCATAGCACCCAAAAGTGATACTGGAGCTTTTAAACACTAATTCCACAAGTAAGAACACCTTATGAGGTCTGAGGAGGACCTCTTATGCATTATTCCATGTTTTGCACTTCAGTAGTGCCTTTACATGCGCTTAAAGCACATGTAAAGGGTGTTTGTGCCTTTACATGCGCTTTAAGCGCATGTAAAGGGTGTTTATGCCTTTACATGCGCTTAAAGCGCATGTAAAGTGTGTTTCCATATGATTTTGAACTCTTCACCTAAGTTCATTTTATATTTTATCTCTAAATACTTAAATCCTTTTCTAGTCATTGTTTTAGTGAATTTTAATTGATGCACATTTCTATACATGCGCTTAAAGCGCATGTAGAGATAAGGCCTCTACATGCGCTTTAAGCGCATGTATAGATTCTTACCTGTACATGCGCTTAAAGCGCATGTAAAGAACCCTCAATACATGTGTTTCTTCTAAGCGCATGTAAAGGTGCGCTGGTAGAGGGACAATTTGTAGTAGTGCTTTATCTAAAACCAAATAATGAACTACATAATGAACATAAACAAAAAAAGTTAAATCAAACTTTCATTACAGTAAATATTGGGAAATATGATTACTATATTACTTGGTGATTTATTTTTTTATATATGATCAAGGTATCCCCTCACATGACAAGTGAGAGCGAGACTAATCTCCCTCTGATTTGTACGCACCTCAAAGGGTGAGACAGCTGGTCTGAGAGATTTAATGTTTCTTCATACCCAACATCAAGGATCGAACCCCATATAATTGGTTATGGGTGATTGGGTTATTTTCACTCAACCACACATCCAGGTTTTACTTGGTGATTTATAATATATATAAGAATCACACATTTCTTTTGGAGAGTAAATTAGTACTGTTTTGATTAATTCGTTGTGAAAAATAATATCTTTATAAATATTAGAAATGAATTTTGTGTTGCATGAAGAGTGGAAAAACTTATTAATATGTAGTAATTTTACTTATATTAATTTAGATGAGTTTAATTATCTTGTTCTAGATTTATTCCACTACCACAAATGACTCCCTTTACATGCACTTATTTTAGGCCTATACATGCGCTTCACAAACGCACGTAAAGCCACCACTAGTAAGGGCTATACATGCGCTTTAAATGTCCATGCATAGATTAAATGCAATTTGTATTGGAAACCTATAGGTGCACCTATACATGCACTTTTAGCAAATGTGCGCATGTATAGGTATATTTTAATTTATTTCCACAAAGTGCATGTATAGACAATTTTTTTTTCACCTTTTCAATAATTTACATTGCTCCCTGCTCTATTTAGTAGTTATAATGTTCTCCTTGCACAATTTAGCAGTAATACACACTCAACTGGCATGTAATCCAAAGAATGTATACAACCAAAAGTCATGTACTTTTAACATCTAAAAAACAAATTATAATATTATCAAAATAATAACAATGGTTGTTGTCATTTCCTATATACATTAAATATAATATGTACCACCAAAAGACCACATTCATGATATTGTTTAATTTACAAAGGAAAATTCCTAAACATGTATGCACGAATTCAAAGCTAAAAAGCATGTAAGGAAAATTCCTAAACATGTATGTTTGAAATTAAGAAGCATGTGGATGTTGGATAATAGGCTCAAAAATTGGGAACACATATTCTTCAATAAACTCTCCCACTTTTTTCCTTAGAGAGATTGCCTGAACGAATATCTTCATAATATTGGATGCATGAACATAAACATTTATGTGACAATCAAATTTAAATAAGTTAACATTGATCCAGACATGCAAGTAATATGTGTGAACACACGCACGTACAGAGAAGTTTAAAATCAAAGAATTCATAGTCCTGTCTTCAAAAATGTGTATAATGAACTTATATGTTGAAACTTGAAAGCGTGTCTAACACCATATTTTGTTTTTTTGCAAAAGTACCCATGAACACTAAAAATAGAGATAAAAATACCAAAACTGTTAAATATGAATTAACACCGTACTTTATTTTTACACTGAGATCCACACTATCCTTATTAAATACCAAAATACCCTTATGAAAAAAATAGTGCGGGTCCCACCGCAAAAAAATAGCTGGCTTTTTTAGCTAATGGTAGTTTAGTATTTCAATTAAAATAGTATGGGCCCCATGGCAAAACAATAATGGTGTAAGTTCATATTTAACAATTTTGTTATTTTTGCCGTCATTTTCAATATTTATGGATATTTTTGCACCTAAAATAACATATGGTGTTGGATGCACTTTCAACGTAAGTTTATAGCTATTTTTATACTTTAAACCTTAATTATACTCACACGCACGGCGCATAGAGATAGAGATAGAGATAGACCGAGCCCAACGATAGTGCTGCTTTTTCTTGTTTTTTATCAGATACAATAATACTATTTTCACTCATTAGTTCCTCAATATATTGTTCTGTTCTTTAATTTATTTCTCATGCATCTTTCTCCACTCTTTTCTCAATTTGATAGCAATTTCATCGACCTTTCACTTTTCACCTCTCTATCCACCCCCACTTCTTATTTATCTATACACTTATTACTATTTATTTAAACTGATTTTTAATTTTTCTTTTTAATTAACATTTTATATATAAAAAGTATTGCATGACTTCATTTTCTTAAGAAAATCATCTTCCATAATACAGAAATAATGTTTTGGACTTGAGATGACACAAATTAGCTTATAGCTATCTCAATGACATTTTTAAATATATCATGGATTAATAAATTAAAGGCATGTGTTTTATTTTATTTTAATAGCAGTGCATGTTGGGATTAGGATATATTATGATCTCTAGATGCACTTAGTGAGAAGATGAAAATTGAATATCAATTTGAAATTCTATAAGGGGCCTGGGAAGCTTATCCTCCATTATATCAATTCCCACCTTATCCAACTTGCTCACCCATCCTTGGGTTCTTTTTATTTAATAATTTCCACTCCGAATAACGGTTTAAACTAACTTCAACAACCGAAATTGATGTGTGTCCCAATCACTATCAATTTACCACCACGTACAGCAACAGCACTCGCTATTATTCATGTCAGCTACTCAAAATTAATTGTATGCACCCTATATATAAAATTACTCTCTTTAGTGATTTTAACTTTTTTGAAAATAAAAAATCACCGTTATTAAATTAATCATTTTCAATTGTCTAAAATTATCATTTTTCCTCAAAACTAGTTAATTCTATCTATTAATTATAAATTAGTATATACTGTATATTCTAATTACATGTGTTATATGTTATATAATTTAATCGTCTAATCTTGCTTTCTTGACTTTAAAAAAATTAAAGTGACTATATATTTAGAACCGGAAGGAATATATAATTAACCAACCTAATTTCTCATCCTTCTCTACTCGTGAAGTTCATATATATATATATGTGTGTGTGTGTATATGGGAGGATAATAAAAGATTTCTTTCTATTCAACGAAAAGCTAGATTACTGCACAAGTGTTTAATTTTCTAAATAGCCAATTCATCTCTCGGCCAGCCAATTGATTAGAAGTTTTGTGTAAATGTGGAGATATTCGGTAATTTCCATCCAATTAATTTAAGAAACTATAGCGTTTCAATTCATTCTGTAATATCAATAAAACCATAAGACTGAACAAGACAACGAAGCAGATGATTACAAATGTGAAGATAATAATCCTATTATGACACGACAATTTTCGCTCCACACACAAACATTAATTGGTCTTTTTCTAATACATTATTTATAAATACCTAATTTTAATATAATTCTATTTTTCCATAGTGCATACGAAATTCGGAATTAATATAAATAAAACATGTGCCCCCCCCCTCTCTCTCTCTCTCTATATATATATATATATAATCAAGAAAAATATCCTTTATCGTTGGCAAAAAAAAAAAAGAAAAATATCCTTTATCATATGCACACATTTATATAATTAAGCTGTCTCACATAGAGGGTATTCGAAAATGGAACTTCGCTAAAGGACGTCGAATTCACGTGAAGGTCACGTGACATGGGGACTAGGAGCCGAAAAACCAAAGGGATAGGGTCAAATTAAATGCTTAATGCTACATAGGAGTACCGTATTGGAGAAATGGCTAGAAAAACCATCACAAAAATATAGTATAATTATTAAATACTACCTCCGGTCCCTAATGTAAGAGCTAGCCGCCAAAAAAACGCTTCTTAAGAAAACATGTGAATGTTAGTTGGTTGTCTAAAGTTAATGCTTCTTTTCCAAAATTGCACATATTTATTATGGTACTTTTAAGAGAGAGAAATACATAACCATTAATAAATATGAAAGAGAGTTAGGGGTAAAGTAGGAAAAAATGCATTAAATGAGGAGAGAAAGTGGGGTGAGCTCTTACATTAGGGACCAAAACCATTCAAATTTTGGGCTCTTACATTAGGGACCGGAGGGAGTAATAATCCATTACCTTATATATTAAACTTAATCATTATGTTAAGTAAAGAGGTTGTAGAGGTTCTTATTTTATTTAATGAACGTAATATTACAAGTATTTTCAGCTGTTGAGTTCTTAAAAGTGCTGAGAGTGGCCACTCTTTTTGTGTCCACTTGTATTATTGTATGTAACTGGATAGATTAATTAACAGTTTTCTTTGAAGTCTGAGCTGCTGAAAAAGGAAGTCCAACACATACTTAAAAACATCTTTGGATTAGTGAGCATTAACAAATTAAAACACAGAGGATTCATTTAAGAAAAAAGAAATCCCAAAAGTGTGTTTGGCTGGTGGTCGGTCAAATAATAATACTATTATATTGGTCAATCCTCATTGACCTTACTTTAATTAAGTTGCTCATCTTTCAGCAGGGTTTATAAATAATAAAAATGACTTTCATTTTGCATTGTCCTACTATATGTGCTCTTAATAAGTTGACCAAATGCGTTTGGAGTTACTTTAGTTTTTATCCTCACACTGCTTTCTTCCTTCACTCGCACACCTACACGCGCGCGCCCGCGCATATCCTTGAGGATGATGATCTCATAATGAATTATAGCAATTTATGAGCCACCGGAATTCCTCATATATCCACATGGCACCGAAAATGGATAATTTATACTCAAAACTCAAAAGGCAAGCAAAACTACTTCGTAGCACAAATAAAAACAGTGACCAAATTCACTGGACATATGTACATAGAAGGGATTTTTATACATAAGGTCATCAAACCATGTGAGCCAATGAAATCGTTGCATACGTTGCGGTTAACATGCGGAGGGGAACGTTTATTTCTGATGGAAGTCAACTAGTTAAATTTTGCCCCACAACATAACCATTGCTTTACACATCTGAGAAAACTATGTTGCATGTACTTATACATTATTCCATTATTTTTTTAATTTACTACTTTTACACATTTCTCTCCTAATTTAAGTCCTTAAATATTTTATAATTAACTTTTATACGCAAGGAAAACCACCTTAACAAAAAAATGTTATAAGGATAAATTGACAGTGTTAAAAAAACAGGTCATATTACTCACACTCCTATACGTGATATTCAACTCAAAGCCTAGGTCATATAAAGCAGGTGGCACATATAGCACTATGCTATAATGCTACGTTGCAAGCTATGGGAGCACCCGGGCCAGCTGCTTTGGAGAGTGAAACATATGGACTATGCATTATGAGAGAGACGAGTACGCGCATAGCAACGCTAAAGCCACGTATAGCGTCATTCATGCAAATCAAATCTTCAACTCTACACACCCATCGGCTCATGTCTACTAACAAACTAGTTAGGGTTCTTTAATAAACATTGATTTTGTAAATATATTTGCCATCAGAAACATGGTAGGCCATATCGCCATTTATTGATAATGTTGTGACTCATTTCATAAAGTTTTTTAACTAGTCCCTTATTATTTGGTGCACTGAAATTGTTTTTTTGGCCATACCCAATTCGATCCATTGAATATATACAATATCACTAGCTACACTCTGATAATCTCAATTCTCAAACGCTAGCTATAGCATTCATGCGTAATCACCTTTTTCTACTCCTTCATAAATTCAGAAGCAGATATGTCACGTTTAGATGACCAAAATCTGTGTGTGTGTGTGTTCCGACATCGAGGTTTTAAAAAGTGAAACACAATTATTAAGACGAGTTTGTACGCGCGCATGTTTTATGTTATTTCATTTAAAAAAAAACTAGGAATCATTTCTTAACAAAGACAAGTACTTCTAACCCGGCAGGTTAGTGCGAGTTCAACAATACTCTCATCGCTAAGGCAAATGCTTAGGGTTCGATCCCCAACACTTGTAAATAGAGCAAACTCACAAGCGAGATGTATACCCCTATTTGAGACTTAAATTCAGCGAGGACTAGTCTCACTTGACATGAGGGGTGGAGATACTTTTGAAGGAAAAAAGACAAGTTCTTCTTGCCGACAATATAATGTGTGTAGTTACATATATAACATTACTTTTAAAATTAAGAGCAAGAAGAAGATATGATATCTTAATATTTTATTTAAGATCTTTTCATAACTTTGAAGTTATAATGAAAAGTGATCATTGATTACGTTATATATATGCAACTCTAAAGCAAATAAAAGTCGGCATGATTTTGCTCAAATTATTCTCTTGTGATGGTGAGTTCATATTTTGAAACTTTTATTACGTAAATATAAAAACTTTTGATATGAAGGCACACGCCAATTCCTCTCAATCAGTGTAAATATAAAATATGTATATCTAACGTGTGTGCATGGTAAAACTAGTTATAGCGCGCTCTTGCTTATTAAGTGCATGGCGTATGCAAATAAGTTATATCTTGCGGGACTTATTAACAACCAAGTGTTGACAATGACTAAAGCATCGAGTGAAGTGTAGTGGAGTGGAACTGTCGATTGACAAGTAAAAAGGTTGAGTGAAGTGTCAAAAAGTGAAGTTGCCCTCAAAGGGTAAGGGGTGTTGTTACAAATTGTATATCATGAAGGTTTCTTAGTGGGACATTATAAGGTCCTGATTCCCCAAGTCAACAACTAACTTTTAAGGTGTGGTTTTCCAGACAACTGTTTTTTTTTTCATATACTTTGAAAGACTTATGCCCCTTTATTTATTAGGGGTGCATATAATTCTCCTAATGACCAATTATTATCAGCACATGGATATCAATGGATAAGTAAAAACAAGAACAAACTCTTATAACAAATTATTTACCTAAACATTCAGTTCAATTACTATAAAGCGTTCTTTTTTTTAATTTGGCCAGCATAAAGAGTTCTTTTTAGTCTTCATGCTTTGACCAATTATCTATCAACCTTCTCTATTGCTAGCAATTTTATTCGCCTTTTTTTATATATTCAAACCACTTCACATTAATGGTTTTCTTGCATATTCTCTTCTATAGATGTTGCCTTAAGAGTTCAACTGTCAAAGCACATTTCTTAATAAAAACATGTAAAAGTTAGTTGAGTGTCTAAGCTGAATGTCTTTTTTAATTTCCAATATTTTCCATATTTATTATGCTACTTTTAAGATAGAGAAACATATAAGTATTGATAAATATGAAAGAGAGAGAGGGTCAAAGTAGGTAAAATGCATTAAACAAAAAAAGAATGTGAGATGAGCTCTTATATATTACACCAAAATCATTATAATTTTGGGCTCTTATATTATGGACACGAGGGAGTAGTCACTATGAATCACATCATTTGTTATAGTATATGATCACAGATTCATCATAACACGTTTGTATTTGTTACTCCGTAATTTTGTGTAATGTCCCTTTACCCACATTCCCTGTAGCATTGTTGGCATAAAACAATTTGATAAAACTTCCCTTTTAATTTATACAATATCCTTTGGTAAAGCTTATAGAGACTCATATAGTGGCAATGCCATAAATTTTATGTGTATGTGTATTGATAATTAGTTCCCTAGGCACTGTGAGGATCGGAGACACGTCTCCTACCTCTTCTTAACATCTCCCTTCGGGTTATCCATCTCGGTTCTAGGCCAATTGGCAATTGCATGCTTGTGAATCCATTTCTTTTGTTTTGTCATCTCAAATTTGGTTTTGCAAGTTAACTGTTTCCTTTTCTTTTTTGAATAAAATTTTTCAAAAAAAAAAAGTCTCATAGAATCGAGGTGTATAGTCTTAGGTTGAAAATGTGCAAGTTTGGGTCAGTTTATAAATTAAAGTCTTACTCAACTGAAGTCCACAATTGCATCAACGACAGGCAAAATGTGAAACCCAAATGAAAAGATGTGTGTGCGTGACACAGAAAGACTACCGTAATACAAAGGGAATTGAGGAAAACACGTGGTAGTTAATCAGTGCCAAAAAGTTTAGACGTAAATCTATTTTATCGTTAGTGATAATAATATTGCATCATTCCAATATATCTAAAACCAAGTTGCCATATGAATCCACAAGTGTTCCACATGGGAAGATTTGATATCCAAACTAAGTTAGGCAGCCAAAAAGTGTGGAACGTTATGAACCAGTCCTTGTATCCCATGGAATTTCCACCCTGGACCATGACTTCTCCACCAACAATAATATTACAACTCACAAAGCAATCAATTTGGTGTATATTGATTGATTGGGTTATATATATATAATTGGGGTGTGTGCGTGTTGAGGGTCACTTTTTCGGTCGCAGCAATAAATAAAAATCTTCTTGTATCAAAAATGACATGAACACTGACATTTTTACTTTGCTAGTTAAATCACCTTGGTGAGACAACATTGGAGCATAAATCTAAGTTACATGAGTATTCATCTGAGAAATGAAACAGCAGAAGAAGTGATGAACTTGAGGGACAAAGAGACAAGAATGGAGACAAATCATATCTGAAAGGATTTTCTGCTGAATGTGCAGTATATATGAGAAGAATCTTAGCTAGATAGTTTAGTTATTTATAAATTTATACTCTTCATGATTGCATAAAGGTTCATGTATTTGATTAGTTTAATGATACAACATTTTATATATTAGCTTATCGCCGAACACTTGCACTTTGTTTTGCCGATTAATTAAATTCAGCATAAGCCTTTTTTGCATGCAACTGGTGATACAAAAGGCACATGCAAAAGAATTTTTCAGTTTAACTAAACAGTCCCTGTGCATGCATCTTATAAATTCGGGGAATCATGTCTTGGGTTTATCGAGCATCATTTCAGACATATATACACTAACTCCGGAAAAACAATTATTACATTATTTGTATTTCCTCCTGATAAACTCTATAATTTCACATATTTCATCTCATTTTCCCTTGAATATACATGATTTTTGGTGGTAGGTAATGGAGATAGACATAATCATACATAGAAAAAAGGAAAGTTAGAAAGATAGGCATTTGAGTGAAATTTAGAGTTATATTTGTGCCCAAGTGATTTTTGTAGCTCATCAACCCTCTTTCTCTTTTGTAGGAAGAGGTGGACAAGTGAAGAAGGCTTAAGAAAACATGGAATTATGAAGAAAAGCATAGGACAAGCTAAGCAAGTGACAAAAGAGCAAAAAGGAAAATTTCTTAATGCTGTTTGTTGAGCATTCGTTGCCAAACAAAGGCACGACGAATGATGTTCTTCTCTGCCTCTGATCCGTTTGTTGAGCCTTCGTTGTGTAACTAACAGGCAACGAACAAAAACCAAAACTTTGCGTTTTGAGTGTGCTGAAAGTGAAAAATTGAAAGGCATAAAAGGGCAGCTCGCAACAGAAAAAGGGGGCCGACTTCTTGGAGTTTTAGGGCAACAAAAACACATTCTTCTTGGTCTTTTGGCTTGGATTATGCTTGGGGTTTGAAGATTTGAAGCTTGGGATTTTGGTGGAGAGTTTAAAGCCTCTCCATTTTGGGTTTCCTCTTCATTTTCTTCTCCTATTTTGTGAGCACTTATGACTCTTTACTCATTTTGGTATTGTAGTTCATATTTGATTATGAGTAGCTAAATCCATTGATCTAGGATTATTTTGAACCCTTGTATGGAGTAACTCTCTAAACTCCAATCCTTTTGTGATTAATGTATATATATGTGTTTATTTTACTCTAGTCTTAATGTCTCTAAGTGATTGATCACCATTTAGTTGTTCATTTAGCTTATGACTTGAGAGAGCTAAGTTAAGTGTAGAACTTGAGTAAAATAGTGTGAGAACTTGAAGTTTGCATGACAAATGAATAGTTTTGTTAATAAGATAGACATATACTTATTAGCCTCACATAGCCACATTAGGGTTGAAACTTAGAAATTGGGTTTTATTAATTATGACAAGAGATTGAATAATTAATGAAATTAAACACTTGTTCTTGACTCGACGGAGCGTTTACAAGTATTTTAGAACAATAGGTTAACACATATATAAACATTAAGGCAATTAGGAGAGGAGTTGATCAAGGGTTATAAGATACAAGGGGGATAAATAATCCTAGATACCAATTAATCCTTGAAGAAACCAAAAATATTTGATATCATTTTATCATTTTAGTTTTAGCAAATAGCTTACTTGTTTGACCTTCAATCATGTTATGTTTAGCTCAACTTAATTTAATCACCAAACCTTTTGTTTGACCGGATTTGTATCCCAATCCTCGTGGGAACGATCTTTACTTTCACTTTATTACTTGGCGCGACCCGTATACTTGCGGAGCGAACAAGTTTTTGGCGCCGTTGCCGGGGATTTGGAAACAAATCTCTTGGTCAACCCCAGGCTTGGTTATTAAATTTCGATTGAGCATAATATATAATTAATTGTTCTTTTCTTTGTCTACTAATACTTTTGTTAGTGCATTATTTGCTTTGTGTTGTTTGTCCGTTAGTTTGTATACAGGTTTATGCAACAGATCCATCCGGACAGCTTGGAAGTAGTTCTGGAGCTTGAAACCTTTGTTGACGCGACAGAAACTGAATCTGAAACCATGGCAGATGATGAGTATGATCGGGCTACTGTGAATGACTTTGCTACCAGAAACATGGGTGGTGTTCTGTCTTGTATCAGGATGCCAGATATGCGAGCTCACAATTTTGAGATTAAGCCGGTTATGATTACTATGCTTCAACTGCACGGTATGTTCCATGGGCTTCACAAGGAAGATGCAAACAAGCACTTATTGTATTTCTTGGAAGTGTGCAATTCTTTCAAGCAAAATGGAGTTCCTGATGACGTTCTTAGACTCCGGCTGTTCCCTTTTTCTCTGCAAGGGAAAGCTAGGGAGTGGTTTGATAACTTGCCAGAGGGATCCATCGATTCTTGGAATGCTCTGGAGAATAAGTTCAGAGCAAGGTTCTTTTCTGATGATAAGTCTGTTGAAGCAAGAGATGAGTTTCTGAGTTTCAAGCAATATCCTGATGAGCATCTATATGCTGCTTGGGAAAGGTACAGATTGCTAATGAAACAGTGTCCTAATCATGGGGTAGACAAGTGGGTCATCCTTCAGATCTTCTGTAACCGCATCAATCCTCAATCTCAAGCTATGCTTGATTCCATGACAAATGGAGGATACAAACATGTCCCTGTTAATGAGATGTTCCGACTGCTTGATCAGTTAGCTGCTAACAATTCTCAGGGTACAGACAGGCGTTCACAGCCTCTTACTACTCCAAAAGAAGATGTTACTTCTTCCTCACAGATGGCTACCATTCTGTCTGCTATAAACAAGCGTTTTGATATGCTTGAGTCGCAAGCTCAGAGAAGTAAAGCTCAGGGTGTTCATTCTGTGCATATGACCCCAATTGTGTGCGATCAATGTGAAGATGTTCATCTCCCAGACCATTGCCCTCTGTACATGGCTCCTGAATCTGTGAACTATATGGGGAAGTTTCAAAATCCTAACAACAACCCTTACTCCAACACCTATAATCCAGGGTGGAGGAATCACCCAAACTTTAAATGGAGTCAAGGGCAAGCTGTGAATCCTTCGTCTTCTTCAGGTGTTAAGCCTTCACACCCATCGGGTTTTCAAAGTCAAACTACGCAGATGCCTCTTAAAGAGGAAGAATCAAAGGTAGAGAAAATGTTTGCCCAACTCTTGGCCGGGCAAGAATCTGCAAGGATTCAGAATGATGCTAGACACGCGGGTCATGATGCCTCTATTAAGAATCTTGAGATACAAATGGGGCAACTCGCTTCTCAATTGAACGTTATGACAACTCACATGTCAAGAGGAAATCTTCCTAGTGACACAATCCCTAATCCAAAGAATAAGGGTAAGGAAGAATGCAAGGTGATTACTCTTAGAAGTGGGAAGCAAGTTGATAATGAGCCTAAGTCTCAAGGAGTTGACAAAGAAGCTCCAAGTGAGATTGTTCTTGATGAGGGTGCCAATGTTGATGAAAATATTCTAGTTGATGGAAGCGTGTCTAGAGAGGAAAATGTTGTTGAAAGCAAAAATAAGGTGCAACAAAAGAATGGTGGTGATGACAAAGCGAAACCACATGAGACCAAACCAAAATATGTGCCTCCCCCTCCTTTTCCTCAAAGACTCAAGAAGCAACATGATGATGGGCAATTCAAGAAGTTTCTTGAGATGTTTAAGCAATTGCATATCAACATCCCTTTTGTGGAAGCTTTAGAGCAAATGCCGAAATATGCAAAGTTTATGAAAGATGTGCTATCTAAGAAAAGGAGATTCAACGAGTTTGAGACAGTTGCGGTAACTACTAGCTTCACTGATGCTATCAAGCAAGTTCCGCCAAAGCTAAAAGATCCTAGTAGTTTCTCTATTCCGTGTCACATTGGAGAAAAATTCTTGGGTAAGGCTTTGTGTGATCTTGGGGCAAGTGTGAATCTTATGCCTCTCTCTGTGTTTAAAAAGTTAGAGTTGGGTGAAGCTAGGCCAATTACTGTGACCCTACAACTTGCTGACAGAAGCATCTCTTATCCACGTGGTATAATAGAAGATGTTTTGGTAAAAGTGGAAAAGTTTATCTTTCCAGCAGATTTCATTGTGCTTGATTTTGAAGCAGATAAGGAGATACCGATTTTGTTGGGAAGACCATTTTTGGCAACTGCTAGGACTTTAATTGATGTAGAGAAAGGTGAGCTGACATTGAGAGTTGCAGATGAGCAGGTTACTTTCAGTATGCACAAGTTGTTGAAGTCTCCGGATCAATCAGAGCAATGTTTCTTAGTTGATATCCTTGAGCAAGTTATGCAAGAAGAGTTCAATGAATCTGTGTATCATGATCCAGTTGAGGCTGTGTTAGTTGGTGTACAAGATGGTAGTGAAGACAGGCTGGAATGTTCGGCCATTATGGATGCTCCCATGTCTTTTCCCAAAAATCGTGTGTCATTTGAATCTTTGGATTTGGCATCTCTTGATAGGCCAAAGCTCAAGCCATCTCTTGAGGATCCACCATCTGTGGAATTGAAAGCTTTGCCTTCACATTTGTGCTATGTTTATTTGGGTGCCAATGATACCTTACCAGTGATTATTGCTTCTGATTTGACAGTCCAGCAGGAAGAGCAATTGGTGAAGGTTTTGAAAGAGCACAAGAAAGCCATCGGGTGGACTATTGCAGATATAAAGGGTATTAGTCCTTCTACTTGTATGCACAAGATTCTTCTTGAAGATAATCACAAGTCCTCCATTGAGCATCAACGTAGGTTGAACCCAATTATGAAAGAAGTTGTGAAGAAAGAAATCTTGAAGTGGCTTGATGCAGGCATTGTGTATCCTATTTCTGACAGTTCTTGGGTGAGCCCAGTCCAATGCGTCCCCAAAAAGGGCGGTATGACTGTAGTGGCTAACACCCAGAATGAGTTGATTCCTACTCGCACTATCACGGGTTGGAGAGTCTGTATGGATTATCGCAAGTTGAATGCTGCCACTCGGAAGGATCACTTCCCGCTACCTTTTATTGATCAGATGCTTGATAGGTTGGCGGGGAAGGAATTCTTTTGTTTTTTAGATGGTTACTCTGGGTACAACCAAATTGCTATATCACCTGAAGATCAAGAAAAGACTACTTTTACTTGTCCATATGGGACTTTTGCATTTAAGCGTATGCCTTTCGGTTTGTGCAATGCACCGGCTACTTTTCAGAGGTGTATGATGGCTATCTTTGCTGACATGATTGAGCATTCTATGGAGGTATTTATGGATGACTTCACTGTCTTTGGAGATTCTTATGATGAATGTTTGGAAAATTTGGCTAATGTGTTGAAAAGATGTGAAGATACCAACTTGGTCTTGAATTGGGAGAAATGCCACTTTATGGTAAAAGAAGGGATAGTACTTGGCCACCGTGTGTCAAAGAACGGTTTGGAAGTAGATAAAGCTAAGATTTCTGTGATTGAGCAACTTCCTCCACCAATCAATGTCAAAGGTGTGAGGAGTTTTCTTGGTCATGCCGGTTTCTACCGCCGTTTCATTAAAGATTTCTCTAAGGTTGCTAAGCCCCTATGTGCCTTGCTTGAGAAGGATGTCGAATTCAAGTTTGATGATGCATGTTTGAAAGCATTTGAGGAATTAAAAAGGAAACTGGTGTCTGCACCTATTATGATGGCCCCTGATTGGGCTTTGCCTTTTATTGTGATGTGTGATGCTAGTGACTATGCTGTGGGTGCGGTTCTTGGTCAAAAGAAGGATAAAGTGTTTCACCTGATTTATTATGCTAGCAAAACTCTTGATGATGCGCAAGAAAATTACACCACTACTGAGAAAGAGTTACTTGCAGTGGTGTATGCTTTTGGTAAGTTCCGATCATATCTTGTGGGTGCTAGAGTGACTGTGTATACTGATCATTCTGCTTTGAAGTATTTATTTAGTAAGAAAGACTCAAAAGCACGGTTGATTAGATGGGTGCTACTCTTGCAAGAGTTTGATTTAGAGATTGTGGACAGAAAGGGTACGGAGAATCAAGTGGCTGATCACCTATCTAGGTTGAGTACTGATGCTCAACTAGAAGAAGACAAAATTATTGATGAGACATTTCCGGATGAACAATTGTTTGCTATTAGTCAGGCCATGATCCCTTGGTATGCTGATATTGTGAATTTCCTTGTTTCTGGTATAATCCCGTATGATTTGCAACCTTACCAACGGAGGAAGTTCTTGCATGATGTTAAGTACTACTATTGGGAAGATCCATTTTTGTTTCATCAATGTGCTGATCAAATTCTTAGAAGGTGTATTCCTGAGTTTGAACAACAAGAGATTTTGAAGTGTTGTCATGCTTCTGACTATGGAGGTCATTTTGGTGGTAACAAAACTGCGGCCAAGGTTTTACAAAGTGGATTTTATTGGCCTTCATTATTCAAAGATGCCTATGAATTTTCCTTGAAGTGTGATCGGTGCCAAAGGTTGGGTAACATCTCCAGAAGGAATGAAATGCCTCTTAACAACATGCTTGAAGTGGAATTATTTGATGTTTGGGGCATAGACTTCATGGGACCATTTCCCAAGTCCTTTAACAACCAGTTAATCTTAGTCGCGGTTGATTATGTCTCAAAGTGGGTTGAAGCGGTGGCCTTGCCTACTAATGATGCTAAGGTGGTGGTAAAGTTCTTGAAAAAGCAAATTTTTACTCGCTTTGGCACTCCTAGAGCCATTATAAGTGATGGTGGTACTCACTTTTGCAACAACAAATTTCAAGCTCTTTTGGAGAAGTATGGTGTCAAGCATAAGGTTTCTTTGCCTTATCATCCTCAAACAAATGGCCAAGCTGAGATTTCCAATCGTGAGATCAAGAAAATTCTTGAGAAAACAGTGGGCATAACAAGGAAGGATTGGTCCATGAAACTTGATGATGCATTATGGGCTTATCGGACTGCTTACAAGACTCCAATTGGTATGTCTCCATACCTGCTTGTGTTTGGAAAGACTTGTCATCTACTGGTGGAGTTGGAGCACAATGCTTATTGGGCTATCAAAAAGCTCAATTTTGATGCCAAAGTTGTGGGTGAGAAAAGACTCCTTCAATTAAATGAGCTTGAAGAATTCCAACTAAATTCCTATGAAAGCTCAAGGTTGTATAAGGAGAAAACAAAGAGGTGGCATGACAAGAAGATTTTACCTAAGGAGTTTGTGGTTGGGCAACAAGTCCTCTTATTCAATTCTAAACTGAGGTTGTTTCCGGGAAAGCTCAAGTCTCGTTGGTCCGGACCGTTCACTGTGGTCCAAGTTCTTGATCGTGGTGTTATAGAGCTTGAAAATGATGAAGGACAAAGGTTCAAGGCTAATGGTCAACAACTGAAACATTATTGGAGTGGTGAGATAGATCGAGCATCAGTCTCACTACCCCTCTCTGATCCTGTTTGAAGCAAAGAAGAGTCTAGCTAAAGACTATAAATTAAGCGCTTCTTGGGAGGCAAACCAAGTGCTCAACTTTTCTCTTATTTATTTATTTATTTTTTATTTTTTTTTTGTGTATTATTTCAGTTTATTTTGGTAGAATTGCGCGTGTTTGTCTCTTTTTGTAGGAAGGAAAGTTCCTTCTAATATTTTGGATGCTTTTGGAGATGACATGCTGGAGCTTACGGTTTTGGAAGTAAAGAAGAAGTCTACAAGGGGGAGTACCTCTCAAACTTCACTTTATATTCAATATTAAGCATTGTCATAGTTCATTGAATGACTGAATGGTGGAATGCTGAATTTCTGGATATTGATTCTGGCCAATTGATCTTGTTGCATTTTCTGAGCTTTCGGTGAAGTTGCTTGTGTGATGTATTGACTTGGTGCTCTTGATGTTGTGAGTCATTGTTGGTATGTGAATGCATTTTTCTATGTGTGTGGTTCTGTTTTGCTGTAGTTAGAATGGTGAAATTAAGTTGTATAGTTTTTTGCATTGTTGTTATGAAAGAGCATATCTTGATTAATGAGTTTTGGAGTGTGTGGACTTTGGCTTGTGTGTTAATGTGGATGCATTTTGATGGTTAAGTATAGTTTGATAGATATAGATCATAGGCCTTTGTGTGATTTGAGCATTAAGTGAACAAAGAATTTTTGGTGTTGAATGGGTGATGAAATTGAGTGAATGAATTGAGTGAAGGGATGGTTAATTTTGATGTATAGAAGGGATGGTTAATTCAGATCAGTTCTAAGGGGTTCTGGGTTCTGCAGAATTATGCAGCAAATGATCTGATATTTGTCTTGTGTTTGTCATGCGACGAAGCCTCAACTAACCCAGTCTTTCTTTGTTTTGTTTGTTAATGTGTTCGTTGTGTGTATGAGTCGCGACGAAAGCTCGACGAAGGGAGTTCCTCTCTGGCACTCTCTCTCCTCAATTGACACTTCTAAGTAAAAAAAAAAAAAAAAGAATCCCAAATAAACCAATTCTCCTCTCAGCGGCACAAAATCACTTACCTCCCCCTCCATTCAGATTTCCGCCGCTGTCATCGCCATCCACCACCCAACCACCCCTCGCCGCCGTTCCGGCGGCCACTAACACCAGCTCTTTCCCTCTTCGAAACCCTCGCTCCACCGTCATTCCCTTTCTCTTCCAACATCACGCGACCGCCGTCCATCCTTCCAACTCTCACTCTTCCTCGCCGTCGACCTCGCAGCTACCGTCAGCTCCGACCACCTGATAAACTCCATAATTTCACAGATTTTCATCTCTATTTCCTTTTAGTTCACACTCTTTTTTGATGATACATAGACAACAAAACACACAAATACTAATAGAAAGTGATGCAAATAGGAAATCATTCATTTGTGTGAAATTTGGAGTTTAATGATTATATATGTGAGACATAGAAACTCTTCAACCCTCTTTCTAGCTTGTGTAGGAAGAGGTGGACAGGTGTTAGAAGCTCTATGAAACCCAAGTGCTACAACAAAAGGGGAAAAAGGAGCAAGGAAAAGCCAATTTTCAGTCTTAGGGAAGCTGCACGCCAGTGGCTCGCCAACTGGCGAGCCGCTGGCGAGCCACAAAGCCAACTGGCAAGCCAGCGGCATGTAGTCTCTGGAATCTCGCCAGTGGCACGCCAGCTGGCGAGCAACTGGCGAGAGCACGTGAAAGCTGCGCGTTTTAGCCAAAATTCTCAGCATATAAAAGGGAAAAATTAGGGCATTTGAAGGCAGACTTGAAAACTCGATTTGGCACACCTCTAGGGCACTTCTTGGAGGCTTGAAGAGCTTGAAGAACCTTGGGATCTCTTGAGAATCAAGTGGGGAAGCTTGGAGAGATTTGGGTGTTCCTCATTTGTGGTTGTAATTTCTTCTCCCTATTCTTCACCACTCTTCAATGCACTCTTTCATAGTTTTAAGGTTTGTTTTATTTGCATTTATGTGTAACTAAAACCCTAATCTAGGGTTGTTATGAACCTATTTATGGATTGAACCATCTACTCTCTCTTTCTTTAAGTAATTAATGAAGTATATGTATAGTTTTTATCTTGCTCTCTATTTGTTTTAAGTGCTTGATCACCACTTAATTAGTTAAATGAAATATGACTTGGGAAAGTGTATTTTGTTTTAGAACTTGGGTAAGAACATGTTAGACTTGAAGTTTATGGTTTTAAATGGAAGGTTTGTTGATAACATAGGGATATAGTTATTGACCTAGCATAGTCATAATTAGGGTGGTTAAGGAAAAGAGCTAGCATTTATTGTGACAAGAGATTGTGCAATAAATGCTAGCATAAATTTGATCTTGACTTGGGAAAGCTTTTTCAAATGATTTTGAACCCTAGACTTGCTCATATTTTCATTTAATCACTTAAAGAAGAGAGGAAACCTTGGTTCATGAAGTAAATAGGGGATCAGCAACCCTAGGCCTTAATTATCATTGTTAAATCGTGTTTGAAACTCCAACTCTTTTTTTTACATTCATATTTAAAGCTCATTTCTTACTTGACAAATAAAACTCTCAATATGTTTTTACTTAAGACAATTAAGTACACAATTAGTGCTAATCACTTTGCTTAAACAACAATCTCTGTGGAACGACACTCTTTCTCTATACTACTTTTTGACGACCCGTATGCTTACGGAAGCGCACAAAATCCGCGTTAAGTCAATGGCGCCGCCGCCGGGGATTGTAGTTTAAGCAAAAGTTTATTCTCTTGTGTTGATTAGCTTAATTGTGTGATTAATTGCTTTTAAGTAACCTCTTTTCTTATCTTGTGGTAACTTGGTGTTTGGGTGTTTCTGGCTACCTTCGGTGTTAGAAATATCTTTACCGTGGTTGCCTTGCTTATTTTCACTTTTGTTTATTGTGATACGTGTGATCTAGTGGTACTTGTAGGTACTCTTTTCTTAGTGTATGCAAAGCATTGAGTTTGGAGACTTGGAAGTAGTACTTGAAGGGTTAGTAGATCTTGAGCAAGAGGTTGAAGTTGAAACTGCAGCTATGGCAGAGGATGAGTATGATCGTGCTACAGTTAACGATTTTGCTACTCGGAACATGGGAGGAACTCAATCTTGCATTCGGATTCCGGATGTGCAAGCAAGGAACTTTAAGATCAAGCCGGTGATGATCACAATGCTTCAAATGCATGGGATGTTTCATGGTCTGTACAACGAGGATGCCAACAAACACTTGATGTATTTCTTGGAGGTGTGTGATTCATTCAAGCAGAATGGGGTTCCAACTGATGTTCTTCGACTGCGTTTGTTCCCTTTCTCTCTGCAAGGAAAAGCTAGGGAGTGGTTCAACAACTTACCGGAAGGGTCTATTTCCTCTTGGAATGAGCTTGAAGCTAAGTTCCGGGCTCGGTTTTTCTCTGATGACAAATCTGTTGAGGCTAGGGACGAGTTCTTGAGTTTCAGGCAACATGATGATGAGACTCTCTATGCTGCTTGGGATAGGTATAAGATGTTGATGAAGCAATGTCCAAATCATGGAGTGGACAAGTGGGTGATTGTTCAAATTTTCTGCACTCGCCTTAATCCTCAGTCTAAAGCAATGGTTGACTCTATGACTAATGGTGGGTATCGGAATGTGCCAGTGAATGAAGTATTTCGGTTGTTAGATCAGCTATCGGCCAACAATTCTCAAGGGACAGATAGGAGGATTCCTCAATCTTCCATTGCTCCTAAGGAGGATACCGCTACCGCTCAGTTTGCATCTATCCTCTCCGCACTCAACAAGCGGTTTGATGTTTTAGAAACTCAGATCAGAAAGGGTAGTTCTCAAGAGGTGCGAGCGACTCAGTCTACTCCGGTTGTCTGTGAACAGTGTTATGATGTGCATATGCCGGATCATTGTCCTCTCTATGCCACTCCAGAATCTGTGAATTATATGGGAAGAGGACAAAATCCTCAAAACATTCCTTATTCTCAGACTTACAATCCGGGGTGGAGAAGTCATCCCAACTTCAACTGGAACCAAGGGCAAAATATGAATGCATCATCATCCTCTGGTGCTAAGGCCTCTTACCCACCTGGTTTTCAAAATCAACCTAGACAAGTACCTCATAAGGAGGAAGAATCTAAGGTGGAGAAAATGCTTGCTCAGATCATAGCCGGACTAGACGCACAAAGGGTGTATAATGCTCAAAATGATACCAAGATGGCTAGTCATGAGACTTTAATCAGGAATATTGAAATACAAATAGGCCAAATTGCCTCTCAACTGAATGCTTCACAAAGAGGAACTCTACCGAGTGACACCATTCCTAATTCAAGAAGGGATGGCAAGGAGGAGTGTAAAGCAATATTTTTCAGAAGTGAAGGGCAAGTGCCTAATATGCCTCAATCTTGTGAAAAGAGCAAAGATGTCTCTGAAGTTGTTGCTCTTGGGAGTGATGATAGATTTGAGCAAGATCTTGTAGTTGTGGATGATGAAAGTGAGAAAAGAAGGCAAGTTGAAAAAGCTATTGATGATGGAGAAAAAGACAAGAAGAGAGAATGTGAAAAGAGGCAAGACAAAAAGCCCAAGACAAATGGTCCTCCTCCGTATGTACCTCCGGTCCCATTTCCTCAAAGACTAAAGAAGAAAGAAGGGGATGCACAATTTAAGAAATTTTTGGAGATGTTCAAACAACTGCACATTAATGTCCCTTTTGCAGAAGCGCTTGAGAAGATGCCTAAGTACGCCAAATTTTTGAAAGATGTGTTATCTAAGAAAAGGAGGTTCAATGAATTTGAAACTGTGGCCATGAATGAAGATTGTAGTGCTATCCTACAAAGAAAGCTTCCGCCAAAGATGAAAGATCCGGGAAGTTTCTACATTCCATGCAATATCGGGAAGAATTTCCAAGGGAAAGCCCTGTGTGACTTGGGAGCCAGTGTGAATTTAATGCCCTCTGCTATTTTTAATCAACTATGTTTGGGTGAAGCAAGGCCTACTACAATATCACTACTCCTTGCTGATAGGAGTGTATCTCGTCCTAAAGGGATCATTGAAAATGTTTTGGTGAAAGTAGACAAATTCATTTTTCCAGTTGATTTTATTGTTATCGACTGTGAGGTGGATCCAAACATTCCTATCATATTTGGGAGGCCATTCCTTGCTACAGCTAGAACTCTTGTTGATGTGGAAAAAGGTGAAATCACTTTGAGAGTTGATGATGAACAAGTAAGCTTCAACATGAACAAGGATGTAGAATATTTTGATCATCTCTCTCAATGCTCTTTTGTGGACATACTTGGTTCTGGTTGTCAAGACAAGTTTGAGGCTTTATTGAGTAAAGGTCATGTGACATCGACATTAGTGGAAGATGAAAGACCTGAAGATGTGCATAATGTCAGTTCAATTAATTTGTGTGATATGGATGCTTATGGGCATGAAAAATTTGAGCTGTGTGAAAATGTTGATGTATTTACTCCAAATGATTTTCAACATGGTCAGAGGGTCTTGTTGTATAATTGCAAGATCAAATTATTTTCAAGAAAGGTGAAATTTCGTTGGTCCGGACCATTTACCATTGTGCAAGCCTCTGATTTTGGTGCTGTGGAGTTAGAGAACAAAAAGGGTGAAAGATTCAAAGTGTTTGGGCACCGGTTGAAGCATTATTGGGGTGGAGAGATTGATCGCCAAACTACCTCGATTTCACTCTCTCAGTCCACATGATGTTGTAAGAAGTCGAGCTAAGGACTATAAACCAAGCGCTTCTTGGGAGGCAACCCAAGTTTTCAACTCTTGTCTTTCATTTTGATGTTTTACCTAACTTTAGGTTGTTTGGTAGTTTTGTTCTTGTTTTCGTGTCTGTAGGAAGAAAGGTCCCCGCTGATACTTAGACTACCACTTGGCATGGAGAGCTGGATCTTACGTTTTGGAAGGCAAGAAGAAGTCTACAAAGGGAAGTAGATCTGAATTCCAACCTTAAATTCACTTTTGGGCATTATTGTTGTTGATTGCATGGAATCATCCTGCTGAACTGGAAATATGATGTTCATGTGCCACTTGACCAATTTGCACTTGATGAGTTGAACTGTGATGGAATGAATGTCTGTTTATGTTGAAATAGCCTTTGGTGTTTTTGTGAGTACTTTTGGTTATGAGAATTAAGTAGCATGTGATTGGATCTATGTCTGTGGTGTTTGGACTTTGTTTTGATTTGTTGAAAGCATGTTTCCTTGGCGTACTAAAAGCACCTTGCATTGTCTAGTAAATGAAGAGTCTGTTATGTGATGAAATTCCTATGAGTATGTGCTGCTTGTTTGATTTTTGGATATGGCATGGAGTGTTAGTGATTATTGGTTATGTCATGTGATTGAGGGTTAGTGTCAAAATTTGGTCTTTTTAGATCCAAAGTCAATTGGGAGTATGATATGATGTTTTTGATTGATCATTGGAATGATTTAAGGGCATATAAGCTAGTTGAAATAGGCATAGGGCATGTTGTACTGGGATTCTAAGGTTTGGGCAAATTCTGCAAACACAATGATTCTGCTGTCAAATTCTCGCCAGTCTGCTCGCCAACTGGCGAGCAGCTGGCGAGCAGCACTGCGAGCAAAGGCATGATGCCTCTGGAAACTCGCCGGTCACTCGCCAACTGGCGAGCGGCTGGCGAGCAGGGCATCTGTGAGCGTGTTTGTATTCTCGCCAGTGGCATGCCAACTGGCGAGCCGCTGGCGAGAAATCTAAAAAAATAAAAAAAAAATTGAAACTTAATTTTCCTCCTTCTGCTACTCAAAGCTATGCCTGAACCCCCACTCCCTCTCCAAAAGTCGATGCCCCACCGCTTTGTGTAAACTCTGACACTTGGTTTTCTGGACTTGAAGTGAATATTGAGAATAATGGTATAGTGGACTAAGCCTAGGTTTGAAAGTTGTGGAGAGGTTTGATGACTAGTTTAGTCCAAGTTTGGGGGAGCGTCTTAGGATTTTTTTCTCTCTCTCTTTTAGGTAGTTCGTTTGTGTTAGGATTTTTAAGAATTTTCTTCAACAACCTTGTTTCTATGGTGTGTTAAGTGTCTTGTCTTGTTTTTGCCCTAGATGGCCCAATGTTTTACTGCATGGTATTGTGGGTGATTTCAATGATATATGCAGGTTCATATTCCACTTTTGATGTGTTTATCTCCTAGTTGTTTGTGTATGTATTATGTGTGACTCTTCCCTTTTGTAGAACAACAGTGAGGACACTGTCTGGTTTAAGTTTGGGGGAGAGCTAATCACTTTTGAAACTTTTTGGCACTATGAATAAATTCTTTTTTAAATAATTAGTGCACAGGGAATAGTTTTTGTTTTGGATGATGAAATTGTGAGATTTGCATACCATACTTAAGCTGTTGCTTTAGTTTTTGATGAGTGGGCTATAAGTTTTCTTGAAATCTGCTAGAAAGTTCAATGATTACAACTAGTTGAATAACTGTGGGGTGTATGGAAAAATAGATACGTATGCATTGCATAACATGAGTTGTTGCATTAAGGCAAATCTTTACCTGATTCTAATGAGTAATTTGCACACATTAGAGGTTAAGGTGTATTTGGAAGGGTTTGAGGAAGGAAGATTTGCAATATACCAAATCTATGCATCTGTTTTCATTTGAAAAATTTCAAAATTCCTTTTGGAAAACTTCAACATTTTTCAAAAATTGCACATAACTTTGAAAAATGATTGAGGCAGTTCTTAAATGCGTTTGAGCCTTTCAAGCTATCCTTGATAATTTATATCCCATTTGCACCCTTTTTGAGCCTTATAAAGAAAAATCATGTGAAATTTCTTTTTGAAACCCACATTGGACTTAACCCTTACAGCCCGAAAAACCATGAACTACCTGAATCTTGAGATAATGGACATTTCATTAGTAGTGAGGATTAGTACGGTTGCTAAAGGTGTGTAAATGTTAGTACATTGTGAGAAGGGAAATATTAGTTGTGAAAGGAAAGTTTGTACTCCTAAGTCAAGAAATGATGAATGAATTGCGAAAAAAAAGAAAAAGAAAAAGAGAAAAGTAAAAAAAAAAATTTGTTGCAATAAGACTAGGAGTACAAATAATCAAATTGAGAGGAGTTTGGAGAACTTTAAGCTTTTTGGAAGAAATTTTGGTGTATGAGTGAATCTAATGAAATGTATTCATTTATCTCAAGATATTTGAATTCCTTTTTCCCATTCTTTCAAATATCCAAACACTTAAAACCCCTAGCCCCATTATAAGCATGAAAAGTCCTCTTGATTTTGATTTTATGTGCTAAAAGTGTAAAGTGGAGAAGAGAGAAGAAAAGAATGAGAAATTTGAAAGATGACAGCATATTCATGGTTTGAAGTTACTGCAAAAGGACTGGAGAACTTGGAAGAATTCCCTTAACCTCAACACACACACACCTACTCATTGAATCTTGAAAAGCCTGTTTTTAATGTAGCGAAATATTTATCATTGCATACATCCTATGTTTTCCATACATCAAATAGTGATGGCAACATATGAGAACAAGTTTTTCAATCAAAGTAAAGTGAACTTATAGTCAACTCTTAAAGTGTTTTGAAAATTTGCTTGAGGACAAGCAAGAACTTAAGTTTGGGGGAGTGATAAACTCCATAATTTCACAGATTTTCATCTATATTTCCTTTTAGTTCACACTCTTTTTTGATGATACATAGACAACAAAACACACAAATACTAATAGAAAGTGATGCAAATAGGAAATCATTCATTTGTGTGAAATTTGGAGTTTAATGATTATATATGTGAGACATAGAAACTCTTCAACCCTCTTTCTAGCTTGTGTAGGAAGAGGTGGACATGTGTTAGAAGCTCTATGAAACCCAAGTGCTACAACAAAAGAGGAAAAAGGAGCAAGGAAAAGCCAATTTTCAGTCTTAGGGAAGCTGCACGCCAGTGGCTCGCCAACTGGCGAGCCGCTGGCGAGCCACAAAGCCAACTGGCAAGCCAGCGGCATGTAGTCTCTGGAATCTCGCCAGTGGCACGCCAGCTGGCGAGCAACTGGCGAGAGCACGTGAAAGCTGCGCGTTTTAGCCAAAATTCTCAGCATATAAAAGGGAAAAATTAGGGCATTTGAAGGCAGACTTGAAAACTCGATTTGGCACACCTCTAGGGCACTTTTTGGAGGCTTGAAGAGCTTGAAGAACCTTGGGATCTCTTGAGAATCAAGTGGGGAAGCTTGGAGAGATTTGGGTGTTCCTCATTTGTGGTTGTAATTTCTTCTCCCTATTCTTCACCACTCTTCAATGCACTCTTTCATAGTTTTAAGGTTTGTTTTATTTGCATTTATGTGTAACTAAAACCCTAATCTAGGGTTGTTATGAACCTATTTATGGATTGAACCATCTACTCTCTCTTTCTTTAAGTAATTAATGAAGTATATGTGTAGTTTTTATCTTGCTCTCTATTTGTTTTAAGTGCTTGATCACCACTTAATTAGTTAAATGAAATATGACTTGGGAAAGTGTATTTTGTTTTAGAACTTGGGTAAGAACATGTTAGACTTGAAGTTTATGGTTTTAAATGGAAGGTTTGTTGATAACATAGGGATATAGTTATTGACCTAGCTCTTAGAATCTTAAGTTTTGATGAAGACTAAAATATAAAAGAATAGACCAAGTACTTAGAGAGCAATAGGTTAAGATAGGATCCCAAGTAAGAGTGCAACCGGATATGGATTTACTTCCGGATAGACTAGGACTCACGCACGCGGATGAATGATTTATCCCCCAGCGGCAGCGAGTAACTCACTAGGGAAATAACTTAGTCCATGAGCATTATTAGGTACACAACACCTTAAGACTAAGGTATGATTCAACCGGAAGTGAAATTGCTTCCTGTTAGATTTAGACTGGCGCAGGCTGATAGAATAGAATAACCCCAAGCGTCAGTGAAAAAGCCACGTCAAGTGAAATTGCTTCCTGATAGATTTAGACTGGCACAGACTGATAGAGGTAATATAACCCTAAGCGTCAGTGAGTTCACCACGTCAAGTAAAAGTGCTTCCGATAGCTTGGTGACTAGCGCTGACTGTTGGATTGAAGGATACTGAGCGAGAGTGAGTGATAGTTAACTAAATCCTTCATCCAGTTGATTTACTTCCGGATGTAGAAGTGCTTCCGGATAAACCTTAGACTTAGGGAACGCCCACTGCATGTGACTATGTGCTTATATTGTTAAACTAACGTTCAAGTGCAGCACACTAAGTAAGGTTGCTTCCGGATGAGAAATTGCTTCCGCAAGCAATCAGAATGTCAGAACGTTCAGAGATGCAGTGTCAGAATGCTTATGTCAGAGCAGAGGTGTCAGGACTACTTTTCAGAGATAAAGCAAGTCAACCCTGCTAAGCATTGATGTAGATGTACTTCTCAACGGTAACATGGGATTAACGGCTATATTCAAACGGACATATTCAACCTGCCGCCCAAGCCTTTCAAGTCGAGTATAAAAGGAACATTCACATTCAGAAGACAAGAAGAGATAATAGAGCATATTATCTGAAAAATCATATTCTTCTACTACTCTCAGATTTAGACTTGTAATATCATTAGAGAGTAATTCAGTTGTACTTAAGTGAGTAACATCATCTACTCTTAGAGAGAGTCATTTGTACTTAAGTGTTTATCACAATCAGTTCATAAAGTGAACATAATTGTTATCTTACATTTGTAAGGGGGAGCGTTTAGAGGTTCTCTAAATCTCCATAGGTTGCAAGTTAGCCCGCAAAACTTGTGGTTGTAAGGTTGCAGGTGATCCCGTTGTAAAACCTGTGGTTGTAAAGGTTTGCAGGTGAACCCGTTGTAAAACCTGTGGGTTGTTAGGTGAACCCGTGTTCGTAAAACCTAAAGTGTAAAGGCTTTCTTGTGCCTGGTTAAAACAAGAAGTTTAGTGGATTGAAAATCTCAGGTGGAGCCTGGGGACTGGATGTAGGTCTGGGAGTGACCGAACCAGGATAAATTTGCTTGTGCATATTTTGCTTATTTAAATCTCACACCAAGCACCACACCACTACATACTCATTTGTGCTTGGGATGATTCATCGTCACTCTCATCAAGCACAAGTAGTAAAGTTTTAAAAAGGGAAAATCATAAGTTTTATTCTACCACCCAATTCACCCCCCCTCTTGGGTGACAGCCACGCATTTCATTTGGTATCAGAGCAAGGTCACTTGTTTAAAGGATTCAACGATCTCAAGTGCAAAGACCTAGGCTGACTTGGGTTACAAAATGTGTTTTGAAGGTTTTGATCATACTATCCCACCCGTGTTAGAAAATGCTGATTTTTACTTATGGAAGGGAAGGATGAAAAGCTTTATACTATCCACGGATTTCAAAATGTGGGATGTTTTTGAAAAGGACTTTGATTTCAAACAAAAAGTAAATTGGACTGAAGAGGAGAAAAATTTATTTTATTTAAACCTTAGAGCAATGCAAATTTTGCACAAAAGTTTATCTGACAATGATTTCCAGAAAATTAAACATTGCTCTAGGGCTAGAGATATTTGGAACACTCTTGATACTATGTATGCTTCTAATCAATTTCTTGAAGTTAAGGCTGTCCAAAGCTCATTATGTGCTCCCTGTGAACCCACCCTTGATGAGCTACTGGATGGTGATATAGAGGAAGCTAGCATCAGTGAAGAGAGTGTCAATCTATGCCTAGAAGATTCAGAAACTGAAGAAAATAAGGTACCTGAACTTGAACCTTCTGAATTGCAAGACATTTATAATGAGTTACATATTGAATTCTGTAAACTTGCAAAAGAAGTTCTAGGCTTAAGAAAAAGGAATAGGGAACTAGAGGAACTTATCCTTTCTTCTACAACCAAGGTGTCCAAAGTTCCATCCTTGAAGGAAGAGCTTCCAAAAGACTCTGAGATTTCAAAAGTAAATAAAGATAGAGTCTTTGAAAAGAAAACTGACCTAGATAATGATAGGAAACCCCATTCTGAATATCATCCGATTATCTGTCATTATTGTGGTAGATCAGGTCATATTTCTCACACATGTAGTCTTAAGAAAAATTTACATGTGAGAAATAAATTTGTATGGATCCCTAAAGGACAAGTAAGGACCAGCGCTAACCATACAGGACCCAAGTACAAATGGGTACCAAAACTCCCTTCCAGTGCCTTACTTGTGCAGGAAAGATCAAGAGTTCCTCTTGCCCCAAAGAAAAGAACTCGTGGTGATATCACTGCTGCAACCATCTGGTACAGTCATAAGAAGCAGTGCGCCACCGTTAGGAACAAAGGTTCTATCTCAAGGATGAGCTATCACAGAGTTCCATTCAACTATCCTGAGAAGAACATGAGAGAGAGGATGTCTCAATCAACATGGAGAAAGCCTATGAATTCTGTCTCTCCTAGGAAAGTGCTTCAGGCCAAAGATAAGTATAGAAGATCTCCTTGGGTAAGCAAGGGATCACTTAAGGTTGAAGCATGCAATAGTAAAATCTCCTATGCAAATGTTAGATGGACTTATTGAGATTTTACATCAAGCATCATATACATGAACATTATATGGCTTATGAGAAATTTCACACAATGTTCATAATCTACATGCTATCTATGACTATCATTATCAAAAACCATGTATAACCATGTGCATATAGTCATAGTTGATTCGCAATGCCATATTCATAGTGAATAATCCGTAGATCACATTAAGCATATTTGAAAGGACTTGAGATGAGATTTGAAAATTACTGTGATCATATGCTGAGAATTTGGTTGATTTACCTGATTTATTCCTAAAACTAAACTATTGACTGTAAGGCTTTTAGAACTTCATTGTTTTGACAATTTACATATCTTCATAATCTAGCATGAACACTCTTAAGGCATATTTATCGAATTATGCTTGTTTATGAAACTCTGAAAATATGCAATCTATTCTATACTCCATGTACTATCACACTGGTATTTATCCAAAAGAGTATGAGTAAAGTTCATGACTTGAGAGTGAAACTATGTGAAATTGTGAACAAAATTTTCAAAATCTGTTTTCACTTCAGTAATGCTCTTGTTTTACCAAACTATCACTGAGGGTTGATCAAGAGACATTTGGGAATGTCTAGATGAAGTTTAATCCTCAGAGAACTGTACTTAATTATTAAAACCTGCCAACTGTGCTAACTTAGGCATCGAAGTGCCAACCTTAAGTTTTTGCAGGTCCCTCAATGTTAAATCTTAAGTGAGTACAACCGGAAGCAAAACTACTTCCGGATGCTCTCGTGCTGGCGCTGAATGACTACTCAAGGCAACCAAGAGCGCCTGTCTAACCGGAAGCAAAACCACTTCCGGATGATCACTCGGTGACGCTGGATGATGGAACCAAGAGAGCACCAGCACCAGTCCAAGGAACACGTCACTTCAGAAACGCTTCAACTTCCTCTATGAGAAGGTGTGCCCTATCTGACAAAATGAAACGACACATGTCACAAGGTGCGCCGTTTCAATTAAAATTTTTACGTTATTCAATGTGTGAAAAACTGAAGAGACATGACCATTTTACCCTTAGTTACTTTACCTATAAATAGGGTGTCATTTTTCACTTTCATTTTTTACTTGAATATTTTTCACTCGCATCATTTTCTCTGAAAAGTCTCTTCATCTCCTTCATCTGTGCTCTTCGCATTCTTCAAACACTCTTTCGCTTTTCATTTCTTCTCATAAATTATCCCACACAAAAATGACCGGATCTCATGAATCCAACCCAGTTACCCAGGAAACCTCTTCATCCAAGAAACACAAGTCGAAATCTGGGAAATCCAGTCACAAGCATTCTGGTAAATCTGGGCATCATGAAGAACATCAAGAACACCGTGAAGGTTCTGGGCAAACACTGGGGCAAAATGAAAATATTCAGGGTCAGCCTGAAACCTCTGGTAGAGTGGCAGAACAGCCAGTGGCTTCTGAGAATGAGCAAGCAAGAGAAGCCCAGGGAAAAGGGAAAAAGAAGAAGGTTCAGTTCGCTGAAGAGCCTTCTTCCAAGAGGCAAAGGGTTGAAGAAGACGATCCTACAGTATACAGAGATGGGACATTGGAGCCAATTGCTGCCAAATTTGAGACGTCAATCCCCTACTTCAACCATGGGCTGTTCATCGATCTGGAGAAGATTGATGAATTAGGGTTTCCCCATCTGCGACCTTACTTGGAGAAGTATATGTCTTGGCTGGGCATCAACCAGGACTACAACGTCAACGTCCTGCGAGTCTTCTCCCAATCTCTCTCTGGCAAGGCTAAGTACAAGAAGGTGGATGGAAAGAAGCAAGTCCATAAACTTTCCTTCACTGCCACTGTGAGAGGGAGGACATTCAGGTTCACTTGGAGAACCTTGAATGAGATAATGAGAATCACTGAAGAGGGTATGAATGAATGGATCTACCCGGAGTCCCTCAAGTACAGCAAGGAGGAACTCGAGGAGTTGTATGACACCAATAACAAGAAGGTATCCAAGATGTCTGACTCTAACAGGCTCTTGTACTACGTCTACTCCCGGATAATGACTCATAAGGGAGGCAACTTCAACGAGTTTACACTGCTGGACAACCCTTGGTTCCCCAGACTCCTCTCCCGCAAGCCAATCAACCCAGGCCAGCTGATCTGTCTTGAGCTTCAACGCTGGCTAAACAATGACAAGTCTGGCTACCTTCCCTATCCCACTATCATTTCCCTCCTCCTTGAGAAGCACCTGATCAAGGCCACATCTGCCGTGGAGGAAGAAAATGTAAAGTATAAGCCTGTGGGAGCAACCAACATTGGGAAGATGGGCATCAAGTACATCAAGCCTGCTAAGCCCACTCGCTCAGGATCACAGGCCGAGAGCGCCTCTCAGACTTCAGTCCCCTCTACATCTGGTGCAGGGGATCAAGAAGTGGACTCCCATGCTGGGCCAAGCCGTGCTGCAAGAGTGTCAGCCTCTGTTAGGGCCTTTGCCGAGGAAGTAAAGGAAGAGCTTCTATTTAGGCTGCCTGAATCCTTGGTGGGTCCTCTCCGTGCTGAGTGTGATGCTGGTTTCCAGCACCAAGGGGAGCGGATCCAGCGGCTCGAGGACAGAGTGGGTCAGATCGAGAATCACCTTGCCAGGGTGGATGCAAAACTAGACCTCATCCTCCAGCACCTACAAATTCCCCAACCATCACAAGGTAACCTACCACCTCCTCCTCCTCCTCAAAACCCACCTCCTCCTCCTCCTAATCACCCTCAACTTCCTCCTCCTCCTCCGCCTAACACTCAACAACCTCAGCCACCACCACAAAATGACCAGCAACCACCACCATCACCAACCAATGACCACTAATCCCAACCTTCACCTACCCATGACCAGCAAACCCAAGACTCACCTCACCACTCTCCACGCCAATCCCCACTAAATTCTCCACCTCCTTCACCCATTCTCTCACGACCTGGCGCTCCTACACGCTCTCCACTCCGTCACTCCAACCCTACCCATCCAAGCCCTAGACCCATAGTATCTGACACAGCTATTCACCCCCTCAGCCAATTTTATAGAGAGTATCCCTGCCTTCAACCACTCACTGATGACCATCTACCATTTACCCCAGCCTCCAACTACAAGGAATACTCCTCCACTCATCCTTTTGAGGGTCTCTTTGTCACCCCCAATTGGTTCCCCAACCCTACCTCATCCGACCCTACCTCATCACCAGACAGCACCCAATCTACCCCCTCCCCAGAAACCTCACCCCAAAAATCTCCACCCTCCTCGTCCTCAAGTACATCCCTGGACCTCACCCTCTTTGATGATGCCAAAAGGGGGAGAGATGTATTGACCACTCTGCGCTTATCAATGAACACAAGGGATGTCCTCAGCCAGCCATCCCTCTGGATTGAGGAAGATATAACAGCAGCACTTCGCCGTGCTATGGAGTCTCAAAGACTGGGTGGTGCAGAAAGCCTTATAAGGGGAGAAGCCATCCGGTTCATGCAGCAGAAGAAAGCAGCTGAGCAAGGACCACAATGGGATATGGTTGTTTTTGAGCCAGAAAGTACCCAATCTTCACAGCCTGAGTCGTCTTCATCAGAGCCTTCTCCAACTAAGTCAAGCAAAAACATTGTTGAGGAGATTATGATGAAGTACGGGCTGAAGAGACCCAACCATCCTCCCATTGTGATAGCCAAGCCTGTTCCTGCATCCACTGGGCAAGAGTCTGAGATCTCTACATCTGAGCAATCATCTAACCCTCCTTCCTCGTCTGAGCCAGCAGCCAGATTCAGTGAGCCCAGAAAGAAGGCCGTTGCCAGGAAACGTGCCAGGAAGATAATTGCCACCACTGAATCTGATGAGAGTGAGGAAGAGACTCCATCTGACCTGCCTGAGCAAGGAACTTCATCTGCCCAGGTTGAGCAAGAAACTCCAGTGGTTCAAGCAGCTCCAATTCTGAAGGAAGTCAAGTTGGAAATTGAAGACATGACTCCTGAGGAATTTGAGAAGTTTGGATTCACAGACAAGCTATCTTTTGGTCAGATGGCTTGCCTCGATGCTGATAGAGCAAGTGCCATGCCCACTCCTCCAATAAGCAAGAGCAAAGGGAAGAGCAAAGGGAAAGAAAAAGGAAAGCCCAGGAAGTTGAGGAGGATCCCAACTTCCCTGTATGGAACGTGAAAATCCGGGCTGTTCACTATCCCAATGGAGAGGTCTCCTACTTCGACGATGCTACAGGGTTCCCTGGGTATGAAGAAGTGGAGAACATGAAAAGGGCATTCGAGGAGTCTATTGAATCAGAGAGGCTCAGAAGGGAAAGAGATGAAGAAGAGCTTCAGCAGATCATTGCCCAGATAAACCAGAATGAGCAGGAGGCCGAGTTAGCCAAACTGCAAAAGGAGAATGAAAAGAGACAAAAGGAGAAGGATAGGAAAAAGAAATACAAACCCTGAACCCCCAATCCAAACATTCTTTTAACTTAGAAATTTTTCTTTTGTTTTGTTTTCATGCATACTTTCATACTTGCTTAAAAGTTATTTACATGTATATGTTCTTTACTTGTAAATGTTATTTGATTATATACTCTGACTTGTAACTTCTGCTCATCAATGATATTTGTCTAAGTTACTCGTTCTTATCTATTGCTGTTATTCTTTTGCTAATCCTTCCTTATGAATTTAATCGATAAAACTAGGTTTGTCATCATCAAAAAGGGGGAGAATGTTAGAATCTTAAGTTTTGATGAAGACTAAAATATAAAAGAATAGACCAAGTACTTAGAGAGCAATAGGTTAACATAGGATCCCAAGTAAGAGTGCAACCGGATGTGGATTTACTTCCGGATAGACTAGGACTCGCGCACGCGGATGAATGATTTATCCCCCAGCGGCAGCGAGTAACTCACTAGGGAAATAACTTAGTCCATGAGCATTATTAGGTACACAACACCTTAAGACTAAGGTATGATTCAACCGGAAGTGAAATTGCTTCCTGTTAGATTTAGACTGGCGCAGGCTGATAGAATAGAATAACCCCAAGCGTCAGTGAAAAAGCCACGTCAAGTGAAATTGCTTCCTGATAGATTTAGACTGGCACAGACTGATAGAGGTAATATAACCCTAAGCGTCAGTGAGTTCACCACGTCAAGTAAAAGTGCTTCCGATAGCTTGGTGACTAGCGCTGACTGTTGGATTGAAGGATACTGAGCGAGAGTGAGTGATAGTTAACTAAATCCTTCATCCAGTTGATTTACTTCCGGATGTAGAAGTGCTTCCGGATAAACCTTAGACTTAAGGAACGCCCACTGCATGTGACTATGTGCTTATATTGTTAAACTAACGTTCAAGTGCAGCACACTAAGTAAGGTTGCTTCCGGATGAGAAATTGCTTCCGCAAGCAATCAGAATGTCAGAACGTTCATAGATGCAGTGTCAGAATGCTTATGTCAGAGCAGAGGTGTCAGGACTACTTTTCAGAGATAAAGCAAGTCAACCCTGCTAAGCATTGATGTAGATGTACTTCTCAACGGTAATATGGGATTAACGGCTATATTCAAACGGACATATTCAACCTGCCGCCCAAGCCTTTCAAGTCGAGTATAAAAGGAACATTCACATTCAGAAGACAAGAAGAGATAATAGAGCATATTATCTGAAAAATCATATTCTTCTACTACTCTCAGATTTAGACTTGTAATATCATTAGAGAGTAATTCAGTTGTACTTAAGTGAGTAACATCATCTACTCTTAGAGAGAGTCATTTGTACTTAAGTGTTTATCACAATCAGTTCATAAAGTGAACATAATTGTTATCTTACATTTGTAAGGGGGAGCGTTTAGAGGTTCTCTAAATCTCCATAGGTTGCAAGTTAGCCCGCAAAACTTGTGGTTGTAAGGTTGCAGGTGATCCCGTTGTAAAACCTGTGGTTGTAAAGGTTTGCAGGTGAACCCGTTGTAAAACCTGTGGGTTGTTAGGTGAACCCGTGTTCGTAAAACCTAAAGTGTAAAGGCTTTCTTGTGCCTGGTTAAAACAAGAAGTTTAGTGGATTGAAAATCTTAGGTGGAGCCTGGGGACTGGATGTAGGTCTGGGAGTGACCGAACCAGGATAAATTTGCTTGTGCATATTTTGCTTATTTAAATCTCACACCAAACACCACACCACTACATACTCATTTGTGCTTGGGATGATTCATCGTCACTCTCATCAAGCACAAGTAGTAAAGTTTTAAAAAGGGAAAATCATAAGTTTTATTCTACCACCCAATTCACCCCCCCCTCTTGGGTGACAGCCACGCATTTCACTAGCATAGTTATAATTAGGGTGGTTAAGGAAAAGAGCTAGCATTTATTGTGACAAGAGATTGTGCAATAAATGCTAGCATAAATTTGATCTTGACTTGGGAAAGCTTTTTCAAATGATTTTGAACCCTAGACTTGCTCATATTTTCATTTAATCACTTAAAGAAGAGAGGAAACCTTGGTTCATGAAGTAAATAGGGGATCAGCAACCCTAGGCCTTAATTATCATTGTTAAATCGTGTTTGAAACTCCAACTCTTTTTTTTACATTCATATTTAAAGCTCATTTCTTACTTGACAAATCAAACTCTCAATATGTTTTTACTTAAGACAATTAAGTACACAATCAGTGCTAATCACTTTGCTTAAACAACAATCTCTGTGGAACGACACTCTTTCTCTATACTACTTTTTGACGACCCGTATGCTTACGGAAGCGCACAAAATCCGCGTTAAGTCACCACCCTCCCCTCCGTTCTCTATTTTTCCATTTCCTCTCTCACACAACACGGGCTAGCCCTCTCTTCGAAACCCTAGCCCCACACATCACCACCAACCCCCTCGAAAACCCACTCTGTCCGTCGCGATCTCCCCCTCTCGTCCTCCTTCCTCGCCGCCGGCCGTTACCTGGTCTGATAAAGTCCGATCTGCAGCTTCATCCTCATCTGTGGTTACTCCCCTTCTTCCTTTGAAAATCGGTACTCACTCCTCTGTTTTTTTTTTGTTTATGTTTTTAGCTAGTTAGTTTAGTTTGGTTTAGTGTAGTTTGTTTAAAATCAAGTAGAAATTTTTGGGATTTTTGAAAGGATCTTCTGTTAAGTAGCAATGTGAGAAGGGAAGTATAGAGAAACATGCATTGTTTACTGAGGTTGAGAAGTGGACTGATACTACTGGTTTAATTAGGACTGAACTGAGATGGGTGTGCATGCTTGGTGAGGAAATATTTGTGTTGGCCGTGTGGTGTTGGAGAGCTGTGACAGAGCAATTTTTCTGAGATTTCACTGATTTTGAACCTTGGACTTAGCTTGGCCGGGTCTGATTGGCTTGTAGAAAGCTTGAATTTGATGTTTTTGAACTTGAATAGCAATCTTTTAGAGAGGGAATGATATGTAAGGTTGTTTGGCAACATCATTAGCCCTTAGCTTAGGTTTGGGACTGAATTTTGTGTGAGAATTGTTTCTGGGGATGCTAGCTGCCATTGGTGCTTAAATTTTTAATGTCATTATATTTCTTATTGTCTAAGAACTTGAGTGAATAAATTTGGATCATTTTGAAATAAATTCTATGCTCAAGTTCTTTCATAATGAGAAGTATGTTGATGTTGTTTTTCAATTGAATCATCACCAACGAGTTGCAAATGGCAGTCAGGTTTAGGGAGAGCAGTGAAGTTGAGACAAGCCTTCATGGTCAGTTGAGTGCAAGTTTGGGGGATTTAGGCACTAAGGGTGTTGTGAGTTAGGCCTTAATGAGAGACTTTAAGTTTACCATTCTAGGCTGTGACTTTAGGATTTCTTGCTGGTTGCTAAATGCGCTAAGTGCCTTGCTTGTCTTGTTTGTGTGTGTGAATGCCTTCTTGCAGCTCATGCCGTCAACTAAAGATACTATAGGAGGAAAGCGCAATGGTGCAAAACAGTCTAAGAAAAAGAAAGGGAAGGCGCCTGGAATTGAGCGAAAGTTATTACAAGAAAGAGAATTCCCTGAGAACAGATGCACCCCCTTCTATGCCAAGGCAGGGGAGAGATACAAATTTGCTAAATTGTTAGAACCCCGTACGGAAGGAAATGAAGCTCTAGTTAGACGGTTCTATCAAGAAGCAGAACATCTCCAGCTTGTTTCAAGGGCTAAGCATCCAGAAACAGGGGTACTGCTCCATCCATTCATTACCTCAGAAGTAATTAAGGCACACTATGCCTTACCTGATGTAGAAAAGTGTGAGTACTCAGCTAATGCGAAGCGCATTACTTCGCAACTCAGAGCAAACATCAGGGGAACAATAATGAAAGCTAGAAAGTTTAAATGGAGCAAGAACTCACCAAATGGTGACAAATGGTACCTTAGCAAGGCTGGTCTTACTGATGAGGCCAAGGTGTGGTTCCATTTTATCTCTTCAAACATCATGCCTTCCACACACCAAACAACGATCAAACAAGAATTGGCCCTCCTCATGTACCTCTTTATCACAGAAAAGGATGTCCAAACAGAGAACATCATTCTTGAGAGTTTGACAAAAGCTGCTTGCAAGCCTCGTGACGGTTCAGCCCTCATTTTCCCTCATCTGATATCAGATCGCTACAGTGCTCATAGCATAGTAGGCCTCCCAACAGATAAGCACTTTCAAGTTCGGGAGCGATTTTCTTATGACTGTGTTCAGAAGAATCTGTCTCCTGCTGACCCGATGGAAGCTGATGTTAGTGAATCATATGCTCCAGCACTGCCTGACACACTTCAGGTCAGTCTTCAAGCAATCCATGATGCTATTACTGGGATGGCTGCCCAAATTAATGAGCTGAACACCCGAGTTGATACTTTGTCTACAAGACTTGATGAGTCGGTAAGGAAACAAAGGGAATTTGAGGCTGATATGAGAAAGAATTGGTAGAGAAAAGAGGTTGAGAATCAGAATGTTGGAGAAGAAGTAAGAGAGGTTGGTGAAGACGGGGATTTTGAGGAGGAAGGAGCAGAGGCTAACCAGCTAAGAGTAAAGCATCCTAGAGTGTGCAAAAAGAGAAGTCGTCAAGGCTGTTAATGATTTCATTTTAGATGTTAGGGAAAACTGATGTGTGCTTGTGTAGTGCTTGTTTTGTGAATGTCTTGTGATTGTTGTGCTAGATGCCTTAGTTTGGATTGTGTGTGATATTTTGTGGTCTTGTGAATGTCTTGCAATTGTGAATGACAGGTGAATTATGAGTTATTCAGCTCAAACTGATTGTGGTCAATTGTGGTCACTGATTGTGCCTATGCACCTATTTATGCCATTAATGTGACATGTAGCTTTTGGATGTTTCATTTCATAGGTGATTTTTGTTTGGTCCTTCTCTCTATTTGACAGTGAGGACACTGTATGGTTTAAGTTTGGGGGAAGGAATGTGATCATTTAACACTTTTGATTAACACTTTTGAGCATGCTTGAACTTTTTGAAAAGTAGTGAATAAATTGTTACTTGTGATTAATAAGTGCATAGGGGATTTTTTTTTTTTGACTTCATGATGATGAATGTGTGATATTTTGCCCCAAATTAAAGTTGTTGCATTTTATTTTTCAAAGAAAAATTGACCATGAGCTACCTTGAAAAGATGTATGAAAGTCCAATGATATGAATAAGTTGTTTGAATAAAGGGTATATAGAAGATGAACTTATATGCTTTGTTTGAGTGAATTGTGTTGTTAAGGCAAATCTCTCCTTAATTCTCTTGAACAACTTATGCACTAATGGAGTTAGAGTAATTGGATGATGGATTTTGTGAAGGAAAAATGTAATAAACTGATGTATGTGTTCTCTCTCACTTGATAATTTCAAAATCCTTTTTGGAAAATTCACATTTTTGACAGGTTGCACATAAGTTTGAAAAATGATTGAGGTCATCATTAAATGCGATTGAGCCTTCCAAGTCATCCTTAACAATTGTTATCCAATTTGCACCCTCTTTGAGCCTTTTAATGAAAAACCATGATGATTTTCTTTTGCAACCCACATTGAACCTAACCCTTATAGCCCGAAAAACCATGAACTACCTGAATCTTGAGATAATTGACATTTCATTAGTAGTCAGGATTGGTATGGTTGATAAAAGTGAGTGTAAAAAAAAATGTGTTTGTGGAAGGGAAATAGTGGCTTTGAAAAGGAATAGTTTGTACTCCTAAGTTAAAAAAAAAAAGCAATAAGACTAGGAGTACAAATAATGAAAATTGAGATGAGTTTGGGGGAGGTTTATGTTTCTTGAAGGAGAATTTTGTGAAGGAGTAACTATGATGAAATGTTTCAATTATCTTAAGATATTTGAATTCCTTTATCCTATTCTTTCAATTAACCAAACACTAAACCCTTGGCCCCATTACAAGCTTTAAAAGCCGTTGTTGGAGGATTATTTATTAATCAATGTCCATATGGTCACTTGAATTTTTATATATATTATTAATAGAAGAAGTGTAAATGCCACTTAAATTTTTATTAACATTTTTTAAGAGTAAAATTATGTATAGAAGAAACAAAGAGGACTTCACTAGTATTTTCTTTCGAGATATAAAACCATTCTCTTATATTATTCACTTGGCTCATGTTTTGAAAGTCTAATGTGAAGTTCGTGGCCAACAAATGAAAAGTAGGGAGTAGTATTAGAGAAAAAACAGAGAATTGTATCTACAGCCATTAGTCAAATTTTAATGATGCACTAGCTCTTAGCAAAAACAGTTTGGAGAGACTCCTCCAAAATCCCAAATATATTCCATACCTTCAAAACTCATGAATTAATAGCTAGTTGAAGTTTTACACTTGCTCAATATTTCTTACATGCATGCAGAGAAAGGGCCTGTTAAGGCTTATCGGGGATGGAATACCATTATGGACATTGGTATACTTTATTACTACCTCTGGTCCTAAATATAGGACCTAGATAACTTTTTTTTGGAGAAGTTAAGGTTGCAAAATAGTCTATTAAATCATGACATATTTGATATATTTTTAGATTATTCATTAGTTTATAAGTAAAATAAACTAGTTTAAAGGAAAAAATTAGGTAAATCAATTTATAATTAACTTATTTTGCTGTTTTTTAGGATTTTTCAAAAAAGTCAATTAGGTCCTATATTTAGGACCGGAGGGAGTATCATATAGTGGAAGACACATTTTCTTATTAATAATTAATAATAGTAATAGTAATGTATAGTCTATAGATAGCTCATCGAGGGTAGATATTGTTGGGAGTTATATGCATAAAGTAATAGCTAGTAGGACACTAATAGATCACAAAAATGATTCAAAGGCGGAGAATTCAATATCTAACAAGATCTTTTTTCATTTGTTTGAAAAGTTGTTGATTCGCTTACATGAATATGCTACTACACCTATCTCATAAAGCGATTCAGAATCTCAATCTAATGGCTCTAGCTAGTTGATAAGGAAAATTGAGGCTGAGAAACACACACGATAACCAAATGATTATTGATTGTGGTAGTGGGAATTTGTATGTATTTTACATAATAATATAAAATTACAACATATTACAGTATTCATGAACCATGCATGCATAACTTCTAATATATTGTTTTATATCCATGCATGCCAACTCAGTTAATCGAAATTAGAAATTATTCCTTCCACATGAGAAGATTTGATTTACCCATAAATTCAGCAGAGAAACAGAGCCCCAATAAATTGGAAAAGGACCCTTCATCCACCACTTGGCCACCAAAAGCATCTTTTCAACGTTAGATGTGGGAAAATCAGATCAAAGTCTGCGATTAGTTGTTGGATTCCTCCTACACATGCACATTGAAAGACATGTTCAAGCGTGTCTTGCCTGCCATGACCTGTAATCCCACTCAGGTTTTGTTTAATCTTACTCTTGCTCTTGCCTCTTCACATGCTTCAGGTATTTTTTTTCTCCTTCTCAATCAATTGCCTCAATGAACTTGTTAATCAAAAAAGAAAATTTTCTAATACCCTACATATTCTAGTTATCCTTAAAAACAGAAAAATCCTAATCCTATATCACTACTCGTTAAGATAACACTATCTTTTTGTAATTGAAGAATGTCTAAATAAATGCATTTTTCACTAAAGCATTTGTTCGATCAACAATTTCATTAACTAGAATAAGCTTCGTTGATTACTAAAATATTGACCCACTCTCCGGGTGAAAGCCCATTAATGGAATAAATGTCATTGGTAGGCCTAATGGCATAAAGAATTGATCAATGGGCTTCATTCTATTGGGTTGACTTTTTTTGGGCTGCGAGTTCTGGCATGCCTGTGTAAAAATGTACTCATGCTTTGAGGGTGTCAATGTTTTTGGGGTGTTACAACTTACAAATAGATAATAAATAAATCTTGGGCACGCTCTAGATTCACCAGTCAAAGGCAAGCAAAACAGCAGCACAAACAAGAAATTAATAAGTCCCCAATTAGAAATTTTATTAATGAGAAAAACTTAAATGTATATATATAGAAGACGCCATTATTCTATAAAATTTGTATACACAGAGCATTGCTTTGGTTTGAGTCATCAATATTAAACGGAGAAAATCATTAAAAAAGTTTGCTCATTGCAAAATTTTTTTGGCAAAATTTTTAAACGAAACTTTAATAATTTTCCAATAAGATATCCAGTTATCCACAATATTTGCAATTACCAGATCCTGACTGAATATACGCGATGTAGAGTAATTTTCCGAGGAAGTATTCTTTTTTCGAACAAAGTAACCAATTCTTTTTTTTTTTTTATTACAACAAAGTAACCAATTCTACCGTACAGTTATAGACCCCTAAAAGGCTAAAATCCAGAGACATGTCCAAGACAAAAAAACAAGTAAGCAAGAACTTACCTATGTTGATCCATACAAACCCGCATTTGTAAGTGAATATGAATCTTTGAATTGAATACAAAATCACTCATACATGCACATTTGTAATAAATCACTAAAACAACAACTGTAGGTAATTATAAATTATTGTGCTCACCAAGTTCTTACAAACTCACTATATATGAATGGTGCAGAAGATCATGAAACTCTAAATAAACTAACAATTTCAGAAAATCATAATGAGTTACCAAAAAGATAAAATAGAAGAATATCATATTGAAGGTTCTAGCTTGATCAACAAGAAAACATTCACTAGAACCACATCCTAATTGCGGGTATATTTGTGGCAATCACTCGCATAGCTTCTCAACTGCTGTCACAATCTGTGCAGGTTGAACTACAGTCCATTCCTCCAATGGACCAGCATAAGGAGTTGGCACATCCTGAGAGGATAAACATACAACAGGAGCATCCAAATAATCATTGAAGTTTTCATTAATGGCGGCTGTCAAACTAGCACCGATTCCACCGGTCCTCATGCACTCTTCCACGATAAGCACGCGGTGTGTCTTCTTGATTGAATTCCCAATTGTGTACAGATCAAATGGCTTCAAAGACCTGATATCAATCACTTCAGGGTCATATCCCTTGTTCACCAATGTCTTGGCAGCCTGCATTACATGATACCTCATCCTGGAATAGGTCAATATGGTCACATGCTCCCCAGGCCTAACCATTTCAGCTTCTTCAAGGGACAATACATACTCTTCATCTGGAATTCTCTCCTTGAGGTTATAAAGCAGAACGTGCTCAAACAGTATCACAGGATTCTCGCTACGAATAGCGGCTTTCATCAAGCCCTTGGCATTGTAAGGGGTTGAGCAAGCCACCATCTGGATTCCAGGGATTGATTGAAAATATGACTCCAGCCTCTGGGAGTGTTCTGCTCCTAATTGTCGCCCCACTCCGCCAGGTCCACGGATAACAACTGGTATTTTGAACTGACCCCCAGAAGTGTAATGGAGCATGCCACAGTTGTTGGAGATTTGGTTAAATGCCAGGAGCAGAAATCCCATGTTCATGCCCTCAATAACTGGCCTCAGACCAGTCATGGCAGCCCCAATACCCATCCCTGTGAAGGAGTTCTCAGCAATAGGGGTGTCCAGAACCCTGAGGTCACCAAACTTGTTGGCCAGGTCTTTGGTCACCTTGTAAGAACCTCCATAGTGACCTACATCCTCACCCATGACGCATACAGTGGGATCCCTTTCCATTTCTTCTTCCAAACCTTCACGCAAGGCTTCAAAAAGGAGAAGTTCATGTCTGAAAACAAATAAGCATTTGGTTATTTGCAGAAAATAGGCCCTACCTCCAATACCGAATACATAGACAAATATAATAATAAAATTTGGCAACTGATTATGTTTAATTATCATATTTTTTTTACTAGCAATTGTAAGCAAATCTAGACATATAAGTCCTTGCAAAGGTTTGGGTATCTCCCCTTGAAAAGTATTAAAACCATGAGAGGTGATTGAAACTCAAAACAAACAAATATCGAGAGGGAGAGACACTAAGATGTCATAAAAGGGGATTAAATAAATGAAACTGAGAATATTATATCGGACATGTTTTTTTATGGCCAAGATTCTACTCTAAACCATAACAACAAGGATAATAAAAAACAGCATCATAATTGACTTTTGGGCCTTGTTAAAATTAGACAACTTAAAATATGTCAGTTTTCATGTAGCGGATCAAGTCCAGCCAGAGTACGTACTGAGCCTGATGTTCACACAATGCATTTGCACAAAATAGCACCTATTTCTTTCAGAACTTTATTTTCTGACAAAGTAGGCTATTGGTTGAACAGAAAGCCTTTAACATGAAAAAACCTAATTCCCAAATTTTTTTATCCCTTTCTCTACAAAGAAGTTTATCCTAACCAAAAGATACCAGAAGAAGGACCATAATATTAAGTGCTCTGTGAATCCATGCAAATATATTTCTTAAGTACACTAGCATTCTGCAAGTAAAGGGGCATTTAGAGCCAAAATCAGGCATCAAGAAATGATGACATCAATTTAAGAAAGCAATACCTTTAATATCTGAGTATAATCCCCCCCCCCCAAAAAAAAAAGGAAAATTCATCAACAAAATGTTATCGATCAACATGTATTTTGCTGCCTGGTACAATCTCATATCCCCCAATCGCCAAAGAAAGAAAATTCATCAACAAAATATTATCAATAAGCATGTGTTTTGCTGCTCAGTACAGAATACTTGTGGCTAGACATACACAACAACTAGCACAGTTGAATTGCAACAAATAGAAATTTCAATAAGTGAACAATATTTAACAGCGTCTTATTCAAATATAAAATCAATTAAAAGACATACAGATATTGTGATGCAACTCATTTCAGAGAAATAAATTTCACGACATCTCTTAGGCATAAATCCTCTGTCATCACTCCCAATATGCCATTTTTTATTGGTATTCAAAATTTAACTCCCCCACATATGATGATTCATTACACTATGAGAAGGCAATTACAAGGGCTTAAGTGCTGAGCTTAGTTGTGATACATAAACTAAAAATTTCAAGGTAGACAATAACATTTCCTAATATAATTGCATGAGACATGTTTATATAGGGATGTTTGTACAGCATGTTCTGCACAGCCATGCCTTTTTCTTTCTGCAGGCTTGTATTGTTGCTTTCTCTAGTAAAAGCATTTAGATTAAACGTGTTCCTAGTTCCTTAACAAACAAACAAACAAAAAATGTATAAAAATAATAAAATTGTTCTAACATAGAACTATTATACCATAATTTTAGGTTGTATTTCCAAGCAGATAGAAACAATGCCGCTGGAAAGACAGGTTTCTTCAAACTATATATTTCAAGGGTTAAATTATAAAATCAAGCTATTAGCACATCAATTTCAATCATGGAAGAGAAAAAAATGTTGGAGGATTGATAAGGCAGCAAGTTCCCCTCCTCCTTCACTCTTCCACAAGGAAGTCTAACTGATTTATGCTTTTACCTTTTCTCACACCAAAGTTTTCTTCTTTCATCAATAACCCAATCATTCTCAGCGCATAGAGTGCACACACCCATCACAAAATTTACTATGCAAACGCAAATATAACTCCCATCTCCTACTTAACATTACAAGATACTCATCAATTATAGTGATCAAGCACAAACAAGATAGACAGTGTTAAAGCCAGATATACTAAAATAGGTAGCAGTGGGATAGATATAACAAAACGTGATTAAAAAAAGAAAGCTACCCAGATTTAGATGATGCAGAAGCAGCAGAAGTATCTCCTTTAGTCTACAAAAAGCAAATAAAATTCATTATCATTGGTTCAACAACAGATTTGAAAAACAAAACCAAAAATTCATAAGCAATGGATGAAAGATAACTCACTGCAACTGCATTGGCAATCAAACGTTGAGCTTTACGAGTTCCCACATGAAAACTCAAACTTGCATCAGATCTGACAACAAAAATCCCATCTTTCCTCCCTGAATGAACACGTATCAATGAACAACATCAAAGCCAATGACAATAATATACACAAGACATGAATTACAGAGATTGAGGAATAAAAAAGAGATTTTGAGGCAAACCCGAGAGAGATCTGAGGGGAAATAATTTGTTGGAGTGAAGAGGAAGAGGAGAGGAGGGGGAGGAAACACTAACACCCTGAAGAAAAGTGGCCATTGAATGATAAGGAGGAAGAAATGAAGAGAGAAAGGAAGAGAGGTGAGAATATAATACAGAATGGGCGGAGAAATAGAGGGGGGAATCGATGATATTGGTTTTAATTTGTATGGTGTTGTGGGGTTGGGCGATTTATTTCACATCAAAATTCAAACTTTTTCTGTTCCTTCCTTTCCACTTGGAACTTGGAAGTGACAACAACCTAAAACATAAGCTCACCCCGCTTTGGTTCTATCGCCTATTATTTTTTAGTTTCCACTTTCCTTGCTTTTGTTAACTTTTACTTCAAAGGACGATTGAGAAATGTATAAAAAGGGAATATTTAACCGTGTTTCACCGTTCCCTATATATAAGATAATTTAAATTTAAATTTAAATTTTAAAATTAATTATTATAAATTCTTTTTAAAAAAATATAGTCCTTTTTTTTTAAAAAAAATTATGATTTGTTTATTTGATTATGTGTGTCCCAATGGTTTAATATGTTTTTTTTTACCATTTTATCTTTTATTGACTTTACATATTATAATTACCTTTTTGTTCTTTCTCTTCTTTACTACACACAATATCTTTATTTTGCCTAAAAATTCTATCTTATCAATAGAGATAAAGTTGGAAAATTTTTTGAAATACATTAAATATTTTATCTATTTTTAATTTTTTTTAATACAACAAACTGGTTTTTCACCTTATATTTAAGGACGAGAAGAGTATTATTGTTATCATCATCAAAGAATAGTATTCTTACAGTCCGTAATATAAAAGTCAAAATTTAAATAAATCTTTTCTAAAATATAAGAACTCACCCTTACATTCTTTCATTATTGAAGCATTTTTTTTACTTTGCCTCCAACTCACATTCATAGACAATTTTCAGAATCTTAGTATTTAATCTACCATTTTCCATTGTACTTTGGGCCTGTTTGGATTTAGCTTCTGGAGGATAGCTTCTCGGAAAATAGCTTTTGAATAGAATAGTTTTTCTAAAAAATAGCTTTTGATAAAATGAGAGTGTTTGAATTAAGCTTTTTGAGAATAGTTTTTAAGAATAACTTTTGAGTAAAATATAGCTTTTCTGAAAAATAGTTATGATGAATAGCTTTTCATTATTCTTTTATTTAAAATAAATGTTATTACTAAATGAGAGATTAAAACTTAATGGAAAATGAGAAAAATATAGTTTTTTTCAAAATAGCTTTTGGAATATCAAATCTAGCTTTTCTTCTCAAAATAGCTTATTCAAAAAAATTGAGTGTTACTACTCACTCCAGTCCTAAATATAAGACCTAATTAACTTTTTCTAGAAAATCCTTAAAAACGCAAAATAAGTTAATTATAAATTGATTTAGGGAAAATGACAATAAAATGTCACTTGAATTTCATTTGGACAATTAAGGGTCTCCAATTGCAACTTGGACAAATAAGGGTCACTCCTCTATTTGTCCAAATGAAATTGAAGCCAAATTTCCTTTATGCCCTTAATGAAAAAACACATCAAACAAAATGAACCCAAAATTGAAGGCTTCTCATTCTTCTTAAACACAAAATACAAAACTCACTCATCTTCTTCCTTCTCAACTAATGAACCCTAACAACCATTGTTCCCTTCTTGCCTTCTTCATCAACCAATCAACCAAACGAAACCCTTCTCTCCTTACCCAAACTCGTTCATCTTATCCAAACTCCTTACCCAAAGGAAACCCACTCATTTTGTTCCCCTTTCTCAGCCACCCAAACGAAACCCAAACTCGTTCTTACCTTTCTGATTCTTCACCACCGAATTCATAGAGGAAACTTTCGAACTGTTCTTCTTCTCCATCGTTGAATTTGACCTGAGAAAAAAAGGTATGCTTGATTTCCTCTCATCTTTCTCTTTTTCGTTCCATTTTACTTGTTTGTTGTGATTCTGAGTAAGTTGAGTGGATTTAAGGCTAATTATTCAAGTGACAGCAACTTCAGTTTATGGGTTGATTTTCAAAACAAAATGGGTGCTTAGGTATTTGGATAATCATATATCAATTAGTGCTTGGGTCTTTTTTTAGGCTGAATTTTTATCTCATAGAAACTTCTGATGTGTATGATTTGTTAGTGTTCTTCGCTTCACTTAATCTGTTACTATATATCTGAAACTAAATGTGAGAAGGTAACAGGTTGGTAAAGGCTGATTGATTTTTATTGGATGATTCAGGGGTTACAAGCGGTTTTTCAAGAGAACAGCTCTGGAGAGCTCGGATTACCTCAAAGATGATTGCTTATGTGTCACTTGCAGTGTTGGTGTTGTGAGGTCATACGCAGAGGGCCCAAAAAACTACTCCATACCTTTACCCTTATCTGACATGGGTCAGCAATTTGGACAGTTACTTCAAAGTGAAAAAGGAAGTGACGTGAATTTTGAAATTGATGGAGAAATTTTTGCTGCTCATAAATTGATATTAGCAGCTTGTTCTCCTGTTTTCAGAGCCCAACTTTTTGGTCCTATGAAAGATCAGGACACTCGTTGTATAAAAGTTGAAGACATGGAGGCTCCTGTTTTTAAACTCAGAATACATGCTCCTTGTGTGGCTCCTTTGGTTTTTCTGGTTTTGATATGCTATTTGGTTCAAAATTTGGTTATTGTTATTGTTTCCATCTTTGCTCTACACATGCATTGTTCCTTTTCCCCCTCTGACTTTGTTTTATAATCTACTCACAAAAGAAGATTGGTCTGATATAGAGTGATATAATATAATCAGGAAGGATTTTAGACAATATTATAAATATTAATAATTAAGGGAGCTGAAGTGGTCTCCATTGCCGGATTTGCTTCTTGTATTTGATCAACGATTGATCTTCTGCATTGTTCTTGCATTTTTGTGGTCGTGCTTTCATGAGATGAGCTTGGATGAAATCTGTTTCTGTAGTTCTGTCTATTTATATTTGAGCTTGGAATAAATGACAAAAATAAGTCAAGGGGAAACATGCCCTTTTCTAGATGAAAGGTAAATTAGGTTCATGAATCTTTTCCATCCATTTCATTGAAAGATATGGGGCTGTGAAATAGATATTGGGTGAGATAGATTTGCCTCGGTAAATATTTTCCAGGATTTGTTTTTCCAGTACATAACTGTATATTGTGGCGTGTAATGGGACCATATTTAACAGAAAATTTTTGAAGTTTTGTTTTCATCAAATTGAGTTGCCAACTGAAGCATTTTTTATTTCTTGTTCAGTTGTGATGCAGACTGATGGTTTTGAGTACCTGAAGGAAAGTTGCCCATCTGTTCTGACTGAGCTCTTGGAGTACGTTGCTAGATTTTCTGAGCTTTCGGATTTCACATGCAAGGATATGAATGAAGTAATACTTGATGGCAGCGACGTAAATGGCAGACGCGTGAAGCAAAGGCTCTGAGTTTTTTTTTTGGTGTTTTTAATGTCAAGCTGTGATTTTTATTTATGGATGGATTTTGGGTTGTTAGAATTGACTATATGTTTCCCTATCTTGATCAGTGAGTAGTTGGAAATTTTGTTGACTTGTGGACTAGGTTGTTACATCCTTAATCTTTTATGTGATTGAAGTGGTTTTGTTTCTAATGTCCCGGGGGTCTTGAAATTTATGACATTTTTCTCTTTTATTTACATTGTTATTGTCAAGTGATGTTCCTCTTACTGATTTGAACTAAAATGCTTCTTGGCTTTGGTGCATATGCAGACTGAATATGAGTTTTGTTTTTTGTGTGCATTTTAGTGCCAAATCTTGTTGTGGGTTCTTATGAAGTTAGCTGTAATTTATTCACTGCCCAAGAATCGCTATTCACTACTATGCCTAACGCTATTAACTACCACAGTATCGCCATTAACTGCCACTTTTTCCCTTGGTTAGCACCTTTCACTAACTACTTGCCCGAAAAATAGAAGGGTTATTCACTGCCCAAGAATCGCAATTTACTACCATGCATAATGCGATTTACTACCACAGTATCGCAATTAACTGTCAGTTTTACTAAGGGTGCCCCTTTCACTAACTACTTGCCCGAAAAACATAAAGGTTATTCACTGCCCAAGAATCGTCATTCACTACCACACATAACGCGGTTTACTACCACAGTATCGCCATTAACTGCCACTTTTTCCCTTGGTTAGCACCTTTCACTAACTATTTGCCTGAAAAATAAAAGGGTTATTCACTGCCCAAGAATCGCTATTCACTACCATGCCTAACGCTATTAACTACCACAGTATCGCCATTAACTGCCACTTTTTCCCTTAGTTAGCACCTTTCACTAACTACTTGCCCGAAAAATAGAAGGGTTATTCACTGCCCAAGAATCACAATTCACTATCATGCATAACGCGATTTACTACCCAAATATCGCAATTAACTGCCACGTTTTACTAAGGGTGCCCCTTTCACTAACTACTTGCCTGAACAACAAAATGGTTATTCACTGCCCATGAATCGCAATTCACTACCACGTATAACGCGGTTTACTACCAAAGTATCATAATTAACTACCACGCATAAGGTATGACATCATATAGTGGTTATCAACATTAAGAACTTGATATGACTTTCACACAACTAAATACATTACATATATATATATATATATATATATATATATATATATATATATATATATATATATATATATTCATGTGACAAGTGACAAGCCTTAATGGCTGCACATAAGGGTTTGAGAAGAAAGTTTGAAGATGTCATCTACATAATCAAACACATTCAAGTGACAAGCCTTAATGGCTACACATACATGTTGACATGAAATTTTAGACATTTGTCATGCTTTACACGTGCACTCATGTCTAACAATGTCAACACTTAGGGTACCACGAATTGTATGAACAGCCACCAAGCCCCTCCACGGGGTACACCCCTGCAACCTCTAACATTCTCAATGTTTTCAATCACTTCGCGTTCTATGTTTGGCCCAACACCATTTTTCCACTCTTTCATTGTCATGACGACTGCATACATCTTGTGCCATCCTGCATGCTAACCTACACAAGAAAATAACACATGAGTGATTTTGAATGTGCCATCCTGCATGCTAACCTACACAAGAACAATCAAACATTAATCAAAATGTGTGTTCTTAAACACTCATATTTGTGCAACTTCAATTATGATCCAACAGATTCACATGTTTCGTTAACTACTATGGTACACGTATTAACTGTCCAAGTATCAATATTAACTATAATGTGTGGCGTGTGAAAGTAATGGATGCACAAGAGGGGGGGTGAATTGTGCTACCAAATAAAAATCAAACAATAACAACACAAGGGTTTATACTGGTTCGGTCTTCCTGACCTACGTCCAGTTCTCAACCACCCAGGTTGAGTTCCACTATCCCCAGGTTTTACAAACGGGTTCACCTGGAACCTTTACAACCACAAGTTTTGGACGGGATCACTTGCAACCTTACAACCACAAGTTTTACTCAAGGCTCACTTGCAACCTTGCTAACTAACTCCCCCTTACAACCAACAAGGGTTCAACCTTTACAAATAAAGGATTTTCTAAACTTAGTTCTCTTAAAGAACGGATAATGTTACACACTTAAGTACAATGAATGCTCTTAATACAAGAAGAGACTTAACTACAAAGAGTACAAGATAGGTAGATGAAAAGAACTCTCAATGTGTTAAATGCTCTTTCTCTTTTCTGGGCAGCTTTGAATGCTTGAAGGATTTCTCAGTTTCTCACTCTAGCTTTCTTCAAGATGTCAAAGATATTAGTTGTCTTCATAAATGAAGGTGAGCTTGTTTATATAGTCTTCAAGTATTCTCACTCTTGGTAGGTGGGTTAGCCGTTTGAATATGGCTGTTTTTCCCATGTTACCGTTTGCCCAATTAATGCTCCATTAATGCTTAGCAGGGTTGACTTTGCTTTATCTCTGAAAAGTAGTTCTAACACCTCTGCTCTGTCAAAAGCATTCTGACACTGCACTGCTCTAAACGTTCTGACACTCTGATTGCTTGCGGAAGCAAGTCCACATCCGGAAGCAACGTCACTCAGTGTACTGCATTTTGAACGTTAGTCTTAACAATAATAGCACATACACACATGCAGTGGGAGTTCACTTAGTCTAAGGGAGCTCTTTTACATCTGGAAGCAATTTCACATCCGGGAGCACTTCTACTGGACGTTGGGTTATTTTCATATTATACTCACTGACGCTCAGTGTTATCCATACCAACAGCCAGCGCTAGCCTTAATACAATCGGAAGCAAATCCACATCCGGAAGCTTCCTAACTTAGTCTCAAGGATTTTATACAACTAATGTTCTTAGACTGAGTTATTACTTAGTGAAGTACTTGCTGTCGCTGGGGGATGAGAAGTTCATTCGTAAGCGCTAGTCCTAGTCCATCCGGAAGTAAATCCACATCCGGTTGTACTCTTACTTGGGGTTCTATATTAACCTAATATTCTCTAAGTGTTTGGCTCGTTCTTTCATATTTTTAGTCTTCATCAAAACTTAAGATTCTAACATTCTCCCCCTTTTTGATGATGACAAACTAAGTTATCTAATGACGTTCATATTGAAGAAATTAATCAAATAGCAACACACATATGAACTCAAAGATAATCTTCATTAATAAGCAAATTGATTACAAGTTAGAAATATAATAACAATCAAATTTACATGTAATCAGATAACTATGCATGATAAAAATATGAGAAGAAAAATTTCTAAGTTAAAATGCATGAGGGGTGTTTGGGCTCAAAGTTTATGTCTCTTTTTCCTCTCCCTCTCTGCTTGTCTTTCCTCATTCTCCTTTTGAAGTTGGGCTATGTGGGCATCCTTCTCATTCTGGTCAATCTGAGCAATTATCCTTTGAAGCTCTTCCTCTTCCCTCTCCCTTCTGAGTCTCTCAGACTCAACGGATTCCTCAAAAGCTCTCTTCATATTTTCAACTTCTTCAAACCCAGGGAACCCAGTTGCATCAGAGAAGGGAGTGACCTCGCCATTGGGATAATGGACAGCCCTGATCTTCACATTCCAAACTGGGAAGTTGGGATCCTCCTCAACTTCCTGGGCTTTCCTTTCCCTTTGCCTTTGCCTTTTCCTTTGCCCTTGCCTATTGGTTGAGTAGGCTTGACTCTTGCTCTTTCAGCATCTAGGCAGACCATCTGACCAAATGAGATCTTGTCCGTGAACCCATACCTCTCGAACTCTTCAGGAGTCATGTCCTCAATTTCCAGCTTGACTTCCTTCAGTAGCGGAGGGGCATGTGTCTCTTGAGAGGATGACTGAGTCTCAGGTACAATCTCAGCTTGAACAGATGGAACCTCTTGCTCACTCACAGCAGACGCAGTAGAAGTAGTACTCTTGTTGGCATGCTTTCTAGCAACTGCCTTCTTCCTTGATTCGCTGTACTTGACTACTGGAGGAGGATGAGCAGAGGTTGGCTCAGAAGGTGGAGGAGCAGAGGTTGGCTCAGAAGGTGGAGAAGCAGAGGTTGGTCCAGAAGGAGAAGGGATTGGCCTAGCTATCATGATTGGAGGATGGTTAATCTTCTCCAGCCCATACTTCATCATTATCTCCTCAATTAAGTTTTGGGCAGGCTCAGAGGATGGAGGCTCAGATGATGAAGACTCTTGCTGTGGGATCTCTTCAGGTTGCTCATACAAAACCATTGCCCACTTGGACCTATGCTCATCTGATCGCTGTTGTTGCATAAATCGGATGGCTTCCCCTCGGATCAGGCTTTCAGCACCACCCAATCTTTGATGGTCCATGGCTCGTCGAAGAGCAGCAGTGATGTCTTCATCTAGCCAGAGGGATGGTTGAGTCAGAACATTCCTTATATCCATGCTACGGCGAAGGGCGATAGCAGATCCTCTCCCCCTTTTGTCATCATCAAGGAGAAAGAGGGCCAGGGAGGATGGAGTGTGTGAAGAGGAGGGTGAGGATTCGGGCGAGGATGTGGGTGAGGTGTGTTCTGGTGAATTCGGAGGGTTTGGGAAGAGGGCTGTGTTTCGTTCAAAGAAGGCGGGGTTGGTGAAGAGGCCATCAAAGGGGTAGGTAGAGTAGTAGGCGGTGGGTTGTTTAACTCTCCATCGAATAGGGGGTTGGTCTCGGAGGTAGAAGATGTGAAGTGGGTGATCAGGAGAGGTAAATCCAAGGGATTGGGCTATGGTGGGTTGGGTGTTAGGAGGAGGATTGGAGGGCTCTGTGGGGCTTGGGGGTGGTGAACGGTTTGGGGAGTTTTGTGGAGATGGGGAGTTGTTGGAGTTAAGTGGTGATTGGCGAGGGGAGTGTTGGGGTGAGTCTTGAGTGGAGTTTTGAGGTGATGGTTGATGGTCATTGTTGGGTGATGTTTGGGGTTGTTGGTCATTCTGAGGAGGAGATTGCTGTGGCTGTTGAGTGTTAGGAGGAGGGAGTAATGGTTGATTAGGTGGAGGAGGTGGAGGTGGGTTAGGAGGAGGAGGTGGTAGTAAGTTACCTTGTGGTTGGGGAATTTGAAGGTGATGGAGGATGAGGTCTAACTTGACGTCTACCCTCGCTAGTTGATCCTCGACTCGACCTACTCGGTCCTCGAGTCTCTGGATTCTCTCCCCCTGCTGCTGGAAGCCAGTGTCACACTCATCCCGGAGGGGAGCCATCAGAGAGTCAGACAGTCTAAAAAGGATCTCCTCCTTTACTTCCTCAGCAAAGGCCTTGACTGTAGCTGGCACCTTCGCAACACGACTGGTACCAGGATGAGAGCCTACCTCTTGATCCCCTGCACCAGATACAGAGGGGGATGAGGTATGAGAGGCACTGCCTGCCTGAGACCCTGAGCTAGTGGCCTTGGTCTGCTTGACGTACTTTATCCCCATCTTGCCAATGTTAACTGCGCTGACAGATATGCACTTAACATTCTCGTCCTCCTCAGTGGATGTTGACTTGATCAAATTTTTCTCCAGGAGGAAGGCGATGACAGTGGGGTAGGGAAGATATCCAGACTTATAATTTTCAATCTACCTTTCCAGCTCTAGACTGATCAACTGCCCAGGGTTGATTGGCTGCTGGGAGAGGAATCTGGGGAACCAAGGGTTGTCAAGGAGAGTGAACTCGTTGAAGTTCCCCCCTTTATGTGTCATCATGCGGGAGTAGACATAGTATAGGAGTCGGTTGGAGTCAGACATCCCAGACACCTTCTTCCCCTTGGTGTCATAGACCTTTGCAAGTTCCTCCTTGCTGAGTTTCTTAGGGAATAGCCATTCATTCATTTCTCCCTCAGGGACCCCCATCAGGCTGTTGATGTCTCTCCAAGTGAAGCTAAAGGTTCTCCCTCTTACTGTGGTAGTAAAGGTGACCCTTCGAATCTGACCCTTCTCATCCACCTTCTTATATTTGACCTTGGAGGTGAGGGACTGGCAGAATACAGGACGTTGACGTTGTATTCCTGGTTGATCCCCAGCCAGGGCATGTATTTCTCCAGAAATGGTCTCAAGTGTGGAAACCCTAGATCATCTATCTTGTCCAGATCTATGAACATCCCGGTGTTGAAGTAGGGTTTTGTAGTTTCAAATTTGGAGGAAACAGCCTCCAATGGCCCATCTCTGTATTGACCCTCTTCTTACCCTTCTTCTGCAACCTTTTTCGCTGTTGCCCAGATTCCCCAGAGTGTTCTTACTGAGGTTGCTCAGTATGCCCAGATTGTTCTGGCTGTTCTTGGACCCGCTCACTTTGTTCTTGACTTTGCCCAGATTTCCCAGAAATTTTATGAACTTGCCCAGATTTTGAGTGAAGCCCAGACTTCCCAGACTTAGATTTCAATTTCTTGGAGGCAAAGGCTATCTTAGTGTCGGGTTTGTCTCATGTGATCCGACCATTTTGTGTTTAGGGTTTTAAATTAAGTGTATGGAATGAAATGGCAGAAATGTAGAAGAAGACGAAGAAGATGATGAACTCGATGAATAAGTTCAGAGAGTTTTGTGGGTAAGAAATTTGTGCAAGTAAAAAGTAAAAGTGAAAACGGCTTCCTATTTATATGCAATGTCACAACGGGTAAGATGCTCATAATGACTCTTCATGAAAGCATGCGCTGGTTTATGGAAAACGTAAATATTCAAATTGAAACGCCGCACCTTTGTGACACGTGTCTCTGCACAATGTCAGAAGAGGCATAATCTTTGTCCAGACACTGGCGCTCCCCCTCACTTTGACTCAACACTCAGCGCCAGCAGAAGAGCATTCGGAAGTGGTTTTGCTTCCGATTGGAGTGGCGCTCCAGGTAACTTTGAGTTGTCATCCAACGCCGGCAAAAGAGTATCCGGAAGTGGTTTTACTTCCGGTTGGACTTACTTAGGATTCAACATTGTGGGGGACCTGCAAAACTAAAGATTGGCACTCCTTTGCCTAAGTTAGTATAGTTGCAGGTTTTAATCAATTAAGCACAGGTTTATTTTGAAGAATTAAACTTCATTTGGGTTTACCATTCCCAAATCACCTCTTATGAATGTAAATTGATCAACCCCCAGAGGCTTGGTGAAAATATCAGCAAGCTGATGTTGAGTGGGGACAAACTGCACTTTGACATCCTTCTTTGATGAAGTGATGTCTGACATCAATGTGCTTTGTCCTTGTGTGCTGAACCGGATTCTTGGCGAGGCTGATAGTGCTTGTGTTGTCACAAAGTATGGGAGCCTCAGCGAACTCCAAGTCAAGATCTCTCAGTTGGTTCTTCAGCCACAACACTTGGGCACAACAGCTTGCGGCAGCAATTTATTCTGCCTCTGTGGATGATAAAGACACGCAGGTTTGTTTTTTACTAGCCCAAGAGACCAGACAACCACCAAGGAAGACACATTGTCCACTGGTGCTCTTTCTATCATTTTAATAACTTGCATGGTCAGAGTCAGAGTAAGCCCACAAGAACTCTTGATTACCTCTGGGATACCAAAGACCAAGCTCTTGTGTTCCCTCAAGGTATCTTAGAATACGTTTAACACAGGTTAGATGTGACTCCTTGGGGTTGGCTTGAAACCTAGCACACATGCCTACACTAAATTGAATGTCAGGCCTACTTGCCGTTAAATATAGCAGGGAACCTATCATTCCCTATACATGGGCAGACTGACAGATTTACCCTTTGCATCAGCATCGAGTGCGGCAGTGGTACTCATGGGAGTGTCATACTCCTTGCACTCATCCATCCCAAACTTCTTGAGTAGCTCTCTGCAGTATTTAGCTTGGGAGATGAATATGTCATTCTTCTTTTGCTTAATTTGCAGGCCTAGGAAGAACGTTAGTTCTCCCATCATTGACATTTCAAACTCTCCCTGCATAGTCTTAGAAAATTCTTCACAAAGTTTTTCATTAGTTGCCCCAAAAATAATATCATCGACATAAATCTGGACAATTAGCATGTCTCTATCTTTGTGTAGAATAAACAGTGTATAATCTAGTTTTCCTCTTGAGAAACCCTTTCCCAGCAAGAAGCTACTGAGTCTCTCATATGAAGCTCGAGGAGCTTGTTTCAGGCCATACAAAGCTTTCTTTAGCCTATACACATGTTTAGGATGCTTGTGATCCTCAAAGCCAGGAGGTTGTTCTACATAAACCTCTTCTTTGATGTAACCATTAAGAAATGCACTCTTTACATCCATTTTATATAATCTAATGTCTTTCATGGATGCAAAGGCTAGAAGAATCCTTATTGCTTCGAATCTAGCGACTGGAGCAAAAGTTTCTTCATAGTCTATGTCTTCTTCTTGGTTATACCCTTTGGCTACCAATCTGGCTTTGTTCCTTGTTATTTGACCTGTCTCATCCAGTTTGTTTTTGAAGATCCACTTGGTCCCAACTATGGATTGATGAGACGGCCTTGGGACTAGTTCCCAAACTTGGCTCCTTTCGAACTGGTTTAGCTCTTTCTTAATCAGCATGTCAAGTTGAGTAAAATTAACATGTGTTAGCCTTTTATGCCAAAGCCAACTATTCTCATCACTAGATATTAAGCATTTTTCTTCCAGTTGTTGACATAAATCTAGAGTGTATAGGTTTCCACTTCTATTTGCCTTAAGTTTGCATTTTAGATTGGCCTTATCTAGATTCAGATCCTGCTTATCTACTATCATGCACTCATGTGAATCAAAGATTACCCAATTTCCTTTGTCAGTGCTCTGGCTCACGCTTAGCAGGTTGTGACAGAGACCATCCACCAGATAGACGTCTTTCACTGGTCCAACTTCTCCAACTCCGGTGATCTTTCCACTTTGATTTCCTCCAAAGGTAACTGTGGCTCCGTCTTTGATCTCCAAGGATTTGAATTTGTGTCTGTCTCGAGCATCCACTGTCAATATACCATTTCCTATTCTTGGATGCTTTGAGACACACCTAAAAGAATCAAACAAGCTTAGGTACCCAACCTTTCTTGGGTCCTCTGTCATTAGTTCCCAGAGCCCTTGGTCCAGTGTTAGTTTTGACCTTGGGCTTATGATTAATCTGTGTCTCTGGCCTAGTGTTGGCTCTAGGCTCTTGGGCTTTCCTCGTGGATTGTTTCCAGGCTCTGGATCCCTGTCCTCCCTTAGTTTCTTTTCTTGGGGGAGGATCCTTTGTAGCCTTGGTTCCTTTTGGGACCCATTTATAATAGCTGTTTGGTCCATGCTTCTTAGCATTACAGGTGGACGTGGAGTGTCCTTTCCTGTTACAATACTTACAGAAGCTAAAAGGTGTGGAGCTGTAATCAGTGGCTTTATGAAAGAATTTTAAGTAGGGCTTCACTTTTGGTTCCACCCACTTTTTCCCTCTAGGTTTGTATCCTAAGCCAGTCTTGTCCCTATATGCCCTCTGATTCATTAAAATGATATTTAACATTTCAGATCCACTAGTGAATTTCTGCAGGGCATTTTGCAGTTTATCTTTTTTAGCTGAGATTTTGCTGCAATTAGAGCAGCTCTCAAGTGTTGAGGCACTGGGTTCTGTTTGGGGAGAACCCTTGCCATCCGCTACCGGAAGCTTTCTGGCTTCCGCTAGCTCTTCACTCAGTGAGTCCACCTTGGACTCAAGTGATTCCTTTTTAACTTTCAATACTTTATAGGCTTTACATAAGCGGGAGAATTCTTCATGAACCTCATTATATGCCTCTTGCAGTTCAGAAAAAGTTACCTCACTGTCCTTCTGGATGGGATCAAAATCCGAAGATGCTTCCTCATCATCTTCTCTGGCAACCAGGCAGAGGTTGGCAACCTCTTCCTCATCACTTGCTTCCTCGTCTGAGCTATTTACCCAGATGGAGGACACAAAGACTTTTCTTTTGTCCTTCCCTTTTGATCTCTGCAAGCTTGGACACTCAGCCTTGAAGTGGCCAGGCTTTTTACACTCAAAGCACACTGGTGCCCTTTCCTTCTTATATCCTCTCCTCTGGCTGGAATCACCTTTCTGAAAGTCTCCTTTCTTCTTGAAGAACTTTCTGAACTTCCTCACCATCATAGCCATCTCCTCATCATCGATGTCCTCCTCATCATCCTCATCATCATCATTATCATCAATCGTCTCCTTGCTGGGGGTAACAAGGGCAAGATTCTTGGTTTTAGATGAAGCTTGAGGAGCTCTCTGAGCCAGCAAAGTTGGTTCATATTCAGCCAGTGACCCAAACAGCGCAGTGATGGAGCTTGTTGACTCTCCTTGGACTTCCTGCAAGATGGTAACTTTGGTGATCCAATCACCTTTCAAAACTTTCAAGATCTTGCTGACTTGTTCTTCTTGAGGAATATCTTTACCCAGGGAAGCCAGGTTATTGATAAGATGAGTGAACCTGAGCTCCAGCTCTCTGATTGGCTCAGTTGGACTAATCATGGCAAATTTGTGGAACTCTTCCACCAACATCTCGACCCGTCTTGCCTTCACTCCCTTGGTTCCAGAGTGAGCAGCCTCAAGAGCTTCCCACATATCCTTAGCAGTTTTGTGGTGGCTGATCCTATGAAACTCCTTAGGACTAAGAGCACATTGAATGTAGTGCATGGCTCTAAAGTTTAGCTGGACTAGAGCATAGTCCTCATTGGTGTATCTGGATCGCTGCTTCGCAAAGCCATCATCATCAAGAGGGGTGTGATTCCCATGTTCGATCACATCCCAGAGTCGGATGTCGCTGGACTTGATGTAGGTCTCCATTCGGAATTTCCAGAATGGATAGTTATACCCATCAAAGTCTGGAGGCTTGTTGGGTTGAATAGAGACATCTGGTAAGGAATAATCTGTATCCATTGCTGGATCTTTACTTTCTAGATTCGTTGGAATCAAGTCAGAAAGACCCCCTTTGATACCAAATGAAAGTAATGGATGCACAAGAGGGGGAGGGGTGAATTGTGCTACCAAATAAAAATAAACAATAACAACACAAGGGTTTATACTGGTTCGGTCTTCCTGACCTACGTCCAGTTCTCAACCACCCAGGTTGAGTTCCACTATCCCCAGGTTTTACAAACGGGTTCACCTGGAACCTTTACAACCACAAGTTTTGGACGGGATCACTTGCAACCTTACAACTACAAGTTTTACTCAAGGCTCACTTGCAACCTTGCTAACTAACTTCCCCTTACAACCAGTAAGGGTTCAACCTTTACAAATAAAGGATTTTCTAAACTTAGTTCTCTTAAAGAACGGATAATGGTACACACTTAAGTACAATGAATGCTCTTAATACAAGAAGAGACTTAACTACAAAGAGTACAAGATAGGTAGATGAAAAGAACTCTCAATGTGTTAAATGCTCTTTCTCTTTTCTGGGCAGCTTTGAATGCTTGAAGGATTTCTCAGTTTCTCACTCTAGCTTTCTTCAAGATGTCAAAGATATTAGTTGTCTTCATAAATGAAGGTGAGCTTGTTTATATAGTCTTCAAGTATTCTCACTCTTGGTAGGTGGGTTAGCCGTTTGAATATGGCCGTTTTTCCCATGTTACAGTTTGCCCAATTAATGCTCCGTTAATGCTTAGCAGGGTTGACTTTGTTTTATCTCTGAAAAGTAGTTCTGACACCTCTGCTCTGTCAAAAGTATTCTGACGCTGCACTGCTCTGAACGTTCTGACATTCTGATTGCTTGCGGAAGCAAGTCCACATCCGGAAGCAACGTCACTCAGTGTACTGCATTTTGAACGTTAGTCTTAACAATAATAGCACATACTCACATGCAGTGGGAGTTCACTTATTCTAAGGGAGCTCTTTTACATCCAGAAGCAATTTCACATCCGGGAGCACTTCTACTGGACGTTGGGTTATTTTCATATTATACTCACCGACGCTCAGTGTTATCCATACCAACAGCCAGCGCTAGCCTTAATACAATCGGAAGCTAATCCACATCCGGAAGCTTCCTAACTTAGTCTCAAGGATTTTATACAACTAATGTTCTTAGACTGAGTTATTATTTAGTGAAGTACTTGCTGTCGCTGGGGGATGAGACGTTCATCCGTGAGCGCTAGTCCTAGTCCATCTGGAAGTAAATCCACATCCGGTTGTACTCTTACTTGGGGTTCTATATTAACCTAATATTCTCTAAGTGTTTGGCTCGTTCTTTCATATTTTTAGTCTTCATCAAAACTTAAGATTCTAACAGCGTGTTCTGTTAACTACTCCAGAATCACAATTCACTACCTCCGTTAACGTTATTTACTACCACATTCGAGTCCACCTACTGTGATACATTTTCAGTGGGAACTCAATTGTCAAATGACAAAAACAACAGAGTTATCATCTTTCCCATGCGACAGAGACCATTCCTACTCCCTTGGATTTGTCATCTCATCTACCATCATCCAAAGGAGTTCAAACTAAAAGAGATTTATAATTTTTATCTATATTGTTCACATAAATCAACTATCCAACTTTATATTATCATCACTCTTTAACCCATGATCAAGGAAAAAAGCAAACTTGAAACCATTTAGCAACATTGAAGAAGACCCAACAAAATAATGAATCAAAGTATCATTTTTCACCACATACTTAAAGGGAGAATACCATCTTGATCAAATAATATGTAAAGTTCCTACCTTTTTCTCCTTCACAAGCTTCACCTTGTGTAAAATGGCTTCATTCCTCCCTCTGACATGCAAGGAATGCAGAAAAGCTTCCAACTTGTGTTTAAGTGTGTTATCTTGATCACAATAATACCCAAAGTTCCCACCTTTTTCACATTCCAAGCTTCAACTTGGCAAACAACAAGAAGAAGATGAAGTCTTGGTGTCTCAGCCACGAAAGAACAAAAGGAGAAGAAGAATATGTTAATGAAATGGGTAGCTTCATTTTGTTTTATGTAAGGGAAGGGTGGTTTTGTCATTTGGCTTGAATTTCATTTGGACAAATAGGGGACTGACTCTTATTTGTTCAAGTTGCACCATTATTTGTCCAAGTTGCAATTGGAGACCCTTAATTGTCCAAATGAAATTCAAGTGACATTTTATTGTCATTTTCCCATTGATTTACCTAATTTTTCCCTTAAACTAGTTTATTTTACCTATAAACTAATGGATAATCTAAAAATATATCAAATATGTCATCATTTAATAACTTATTTCGCAACCTTAGTCTCTCCAAAAAAAAGTCAATTAGGTCTTATATTTAGGACGGGAGGTAATATATCTTTGCGTAAAACCTAGGTTTACGAACCAGAATTTTGGGTTTTGTTTTTCAAATCTGTTATCTCCCCTCAGATCGCTCTCGGGTTTGCTTCTTGTGTTGTGTATATTATTGTCATTGGATTTGATGATATGTGTTCATTCAGGGAGGAAAGATGGGATTTTTGTTGTCAGGTCTGATGCAAATTTGAGTTTTAATGTGGGAACTCGTAAAGCTCAACGTTTCATTACCAATGCAGTTGCAGTGAGTTATCTGTCATTTATTGCTTATGAATTTTTGGTTTTGTTTTTCAAATCTGTTATTGAACCAATGATATCTAGGAACAGAGGGAGTATGTTAGTTTATAAGTCTAATATTCCCTCCATTCCTAAATATAAGATCAAATTAGCAAATTTGGAGAGATTAAGGAAGACATTCCAATGAGTTAGGATTACATGAAATTTTCAAAATACCCCTCACTTAAGTTTTAAAAATATCACATTCTTCATACCACTATTTTTTGGGTGAAAGGAGTATAGGGGTAATTTGGGGAAAACTTGAGTCAAATTAGAAAGTGATCTAATATTTAGGAACAAGCTCTCCTCCCCAAGGTGATCTTATATTTAGGAACAGAGGGAGTAAAACAGTACCGCACAGTTTGAAGGTTCACGACGCATATGTTGAAGTGTTTGGTTAGGGTTTGGTCATTTAGGCCAACAAGGCATCAACCACATACACATAGCAATAGCATTGTCACACTCACACGCTTGAAAATTGAAACTACTGACTCAACCAATGAGAGACTTTTAAGTTTTAAATCATATCCATGCGAGTGAGTTCATGATCATGTGAGATGCTCATTATGTAAAACGTCGCCGTTTGGATTTAAGCGTGTTTTAGCCGTTCGATCCGCCTTCCATCTTGATAAACATCATCTTTCTTCAGCTTATCACAATGGCCTTCTGCAATTTCAAACAGGTTTGATTCGCATTACTTTTGTTATTCTTATTCAAATCTTGTTATTCATACACGTGTTTTCTTTTCTTCTTCTTTTTTTATAAGTATACACATGTTTTATGCTCCCTGAGAATTAATTGCTATTGCTGAGTCTACCAAAATTTCATCTTTTTTGCTTACCCTTATGAACAAGTGGCCAAGTTAAGTAATTTAAGGGTATTTATTAGTTCAAAATGACAGAAAAGTTAGCTTGCCATTACCATACGTTAAATATCAAATGGGGTTTTTGTGGCAATGATAATATGCAGATGGTATACAAGGAATGACCCCATCACTGTGATATTGAGCTGTAACTGAAGAGCCCAGTGAATGCATCATATAATATTCATCAATCACTGGTAGTGAGGGGCTAAGCAAAAATGCCTTCACCGTCTCTGGATGAAAGAATTTTGGGTTAACTGTTTTAACTAGATAGGCAAAAGGTGTCAACTGATATATCCTTTGACAGTCATGGATGTGAAGTCTTTTCCCACCACTTCACGCCCCATATTCTGCTCTATCTCAACTTCAAAATCAAGTCTTTGGCTGGTTTCCTCTCTTCAAAAGGATTCTCATAGTGCTCCAGAGCGCAAGGTATTCTTTCACTGCTGTTTATATGTGTGTGCTTGAGATGAATGATATCATTTCATCTTTTAGAATTGCCAACGATTGAATTTGTACAGCACGAGTCTATCCCGATCCAAGCCTGTTTATTTTTCAAGATGAAACATCTGAAAGATTGATGATCAACATGTATTAGCTTTACACTTTTTAGTTTTTAGTGTATTTAAGTTTCATGACTTAAAATTCTGTCATTTTGAGTTTGTATTTGGTTGTGCTATTGTTAATCACTGGTAGCAATTCAGTTATATGATAGTTGTTGATTCTCCAATGATATATTCCAGTGGGTGGAATTTTTATTCTCTGTAGGGGTTTATGGTGTCGTGCGATCCGTGTAGCCGATCCCACCACCTAGTTGGAATAAGGCTTTGTTTTTGTTGTTGTAGGGGTTTATGGAAAAAAAAAACTTCATTTACACTTGAACTTGGCGAAGTCAGAGAATGTGCTATGCCACTTTTCCATCTTTTAAGGGGCAAAAAATTGAGTCTTGTATGTTTCTATGAGAAAAGGTTTCCCTTGTTCCTATAAAGCTAGTTGCATACCTCCTTGAGAGTTTTATGTTTTCAGCTGTGTAAGACTTGTATTAACAACAACTGTTTGGTGTTTATGTCAATGTCATTTTCTTTTGGGTGTTCTTGGAGCAGATAATCTGGCGGCGGAAGCGTGCAAGTCATTTTAGCCAAGGCGATAGCACTGTAGATGGCCCTTCTTCGGTCGAAAAGTCTCGGCAACTTAAAGGTCTTTCATATGAATCGGATGAAATGTCTACCTTATGTGCGTTAATGCTTTATTATGCAGAAAAAGGCCTCTTTCTTCAAGCACAGACTATATGGGATCAGCTCATAAATAGCTCTTTTGTGCCTAGTTTCCAATTAATTTCAACATTATTTGATGCATATGGTAAACATGGTTATTTTGATGAAGTGATGAATATACTTCAACACATGAATTCAAGGAATTTCCATACACTTCCAGATATCTACTCATTGGCTGTCACTTGCTTTGGGAAATGGGGGCAATTAAAACTGATGGACAACACTTTGAAGGAAATGGTTTCAAGAGGCTTGCATGTTGATGCTGTGACCGGTAATACCTTTCTCAAGTATTACAGTATTTTTGGCTCTTTGGAAGAGATGGAAAATGCATATGGCCGCCTCAAAAGATCTAGAATTTTAATAGAGAAGGAAGCAATTAGGTCAATGGCCTTGGCATATATAAAAGAGAAGAAGTTCTATGAATTGGGTGAGTTCGTTAGTGATGTTGGTCTTGGCAGGAAGAATGTGGGGAACCTTTTATGGAACATTCTGTTACTTTCTTATGCTGCTAATTTTAAAATGAAAAGCATGCAGAGAGAATTTTTGAGAATGGTTGAAGCTAGATTCTGCCCTGATGTGACAACTTTTAATATTCGTGCTCTGGCCTTTTCAAGGATGCAATTATTCTGGGACCTCCATCTTAGTATTGAACATATGATGCATGAAAATGTTGTTCCTGATTTAGTGACTTATGGCTGTGTTGTTGATGCATATTTAGATAGAAGGATTGGAAAAAACTTGGACTTTGCTTTGAATAAGATGAACCCGGATGATTATCCACGAGTATCAACGGATCCAATAGTGTTTGAGGCCTTGGGGAAAGGAGACTTTCACTTGAGCTCAGAAGCATTTTTGGAATTCAAAACACCAAGGCAGTGGACTTACCGGGGTCTGATATTAAAATATCTTAAGAAACATTATAGAAGAAACCAGATATTTTGGAACTACTGACGAAATCAACAAAATGATTGTACTTATCTGTCTATAAATTGACACTTTCGATATCAAAACTTACTTTTAGTTGTTAGCATACATGGTACATATTTTGTAAGGCATCCTTGAATCCGGTGGAACCACTTATTTACTGAATAAAATGAAGTATGGTTAGTTTTTTGTCCCTATGACCTATGGGATAACTTCACTCTCTGTTTTAGCTGCATAATTCAATAAAAACAATATTTTTTTTCCAAAGACAACTAACACACTCACGCACCCAATAGGGAGAGGTGTGATGTGGTTGTGACTACACTCATTTGTTTCTAATTAAATGATGTAATCATTCACCAACACAATGGCACAACTGATAAGGGAGTTGTGTTCTTTAACTATAACTATATTGGGGTTCAATCCTTGGGGAGGATGGGAATGGAACAAGTATCTTAAAGGGTCACTTCTATTATGTTGGGCCTGACGATTCCTGCGATACCCGATGGAGGTATTGTCGGGAAAAAATTGATAGAGGTTAAAGATCGATCATTGAACTCAACATATCAAGGGTTGACTTAGTTTAACCAAAGCCTCGATCTCAAACTTGGGCTCACAAATATGATAAAACTTTGCGTGGTAAGGGTTGTCATTCAAAAGGGTCCTACACCTACCCCAAATTCATGCTTCCTCCTTAATCTCTCTAAAATAAAGTCAATTAAATCTTATATTTAGAACCGGAGGAAGTAGTATAAATAAGTAACTTAAGTAAAACAAGAGTCCTTCGTAGCTTCCCAAGTCGTGTCCTAGCAGTATAAACCAAAAGTGGGGGTGGAATGGATGATTGAACAGAAGAGTTAAGAAATGGAAGTACTTTATCTCTTGTTCTCCATCTTCTCTACCCTCCTCACATCCCTCCTTCTCTCTCTCCTCCTTCCCTTCTACACCCTCCTTCGCAGGCTGCGTCACTCTTATTCCCCACTTCCACCTTCATTCATTTCTCTCTACCAAGGCACTGTCTGGCATCAACGCAGGCGACCAGTTCATCACTCCTTCCACTACAATGTCAGCTACGCCCTCTTTGACCTTGACCTTTCTCCTCACCCTCCTCCCGATCATCTCTCCGCCCAACAAGCTCGCCATATCACTCTCACCAATGGCCCTGTGTAACTCTAACCACTCTCTCTTCATTTTACTTTCCTTTCTGTTTTTCTTTTATTTGCTTCAAAGCTTGCTACTTTGGATTGTGGGGTGTGTTTATTTGTTGTGGGCTTTTATTTGCGTGAAGGTTGCTCTTGACCATACCTCCTAGCGTGGGATATGAGCAGAATCCACTCAGTTTGTACTATTGTTATGATGTGGAAGGTTCATCTAGACGTTTGAAGAAGTGCATTGCTGAGGTGGGTCATTAAGATGATGCTATGCTCTCTTTCTCATTTTGGAATGTTTTGCTTTCTGGGTTTTTGATTTACTCAGGTTATTTGTTAGCTATCTTGGTAGATGATAGCCATGACAAGTTTTTCCATACTGTACGTGACATCATGATAGAAAGCTTTTTTTTTGGTGGGTTTCTTGAAAAAATGTGATACTCCTATGGTTTATTAATTATAGTTAGAAAAGTAGCTTTTTACAATATGTTCAATATATTAGTTATTCAATCTAGAGCTCCTTTCCCCTAGGTTATACTCGCTCTATAGTACTTATTGTAAGCCACGAATTAACATTACTCAAAAACCAAGCAATGGTAGTTGAGTCGTGAAATTTATGCTAAATTTGTCATTTTTCCCAATTTCACTCTTCATCAAATAATGATGTGTCTTTACATTTCCAATTTTGAATTTCCATTAATGACACGGGTAAAGTGAGAAAAAAGTAATTCATGTGGCAGTTTGTTGGTGCCTTATATTAGGGACAAAAAATTTGTTAGTTGGTGTCTTATAACAAGGATAAGAGGGAGTAATTTGCTGACAGTAATGCTTGTTTCTTGTTTCAGGTTACAAACACGCCGTGGGGGGAGAGAGTGTCGTTTACTTTTAATCCAGAGACTGATCTGGTGGCCAAAGCCTTGCATGTCAGTCCATTTATGGTGTGATTTCTATCTATGCTCTTGTATTTGTTATCTCAAATTACATGATAGATTTCTGATGGATTTGGAAATTGTTGGATACTATTCTGATATCCCTTAATGCTTTTATTTTTTTGGACTTTACTTTGTCAGTACACGCTATTCAATAACTTATGTCTGCAGTTGTCAATCTTCCTAGACTGAAACTATGTAGTATGGTCAATGGTGATATTCAATTTTGTTTTCCATTGATACATTACAAGAGAAAAGCCTCTCTTGATGTTTCTAGAGACAGAATTTTAACTTTCTACTATTTGATTGAATATTAAAAGAAAGAAAACATTGATGCGTTTTAACCTGAAACTAAATTAGGAGATATGAAAGAAGAAAGTGAAATGTGAGTAGAAGTGAGTTAACTCATCAGTCGTGTAATGTATTACATATAATATATAATTAAATACCTAGCAATTATTTTAACAGACTTGGTTACAGAATAACACCATGAATTTGAAGCCAAAGAAAAATATAATGTCCTGTCATGACATATCATGGAAAGTTAAACATGAGTATTTGGCCAGTTAATCTGCTTAAAGTTACAAATGAGGTAACGGGCAAGATACCCATTACCTCCCACTTACTCAAGAGCTTCATGCTGTCATGCCACATGGGTATAGCTACATTATGGTTTTGTAACGAACAAAATGTTCATGATCTTTTCATCCACGGATGCCAAGAGCGGTCTCCAGAAAATGTAGAGCATAAATTTATGATTGATGGTGTGGCTGAATATCTGATGTTAGGGAAAGATTGAGAAATGAAGCTTGAGATAGGTAGACTTCTGATTTACTGAATGGACCATCTCATGGTTTTCCTGTTATGTTATTCAATATTGTTAAACAACTATGATAGTCTCAATGTTAGTTGCTCAGGAATTCTCTCTCTCTCTCTCATTGTTCATAAGAATTTCCCCAAATTTTTTTAAGGATATGCTTGGGAGTTGGAATATTAGAGCAAGTGAGCCTGGAGACAATTTAAGTGTCGCAATTTCAGTGCATCACCCAGAGCTTGGGTGTTACTTTACGGCCTCTCTGAAAGCCAAAAAGTTGGGGCCCTTATCAGAACCTGATCATTCAGTTTTCTTCTGGTTGATGCCTCATAAGGTTGCAGTGTGGATATACTGGCATGTAAGTCACAAAACTCATATCTTTCTGCTATTTAGCTCTTATGTGTTTATTGCAAATCCATTCTTCATGGTCCTAGATCATAGAATATTCAAAAACTTCTGGAGGTGGTAATTCTGGGACTTGGGTTGGGAGAGAAATCAATGGATAAAATATTCAGCAAAGAAAAGAGAGGGAAGGAAATTGGGGTATATAAGTACCCCTCTCATTATTGAAGTTTAACAATAAGAGATTAGGGGTTATTTCAATGTTGTTTTTAATTATTGAATTTCTTCTTCCATCCGAACAAAGTGATCATATTCTGCATTTTGGTTTCTGTAGGCTTTGAAACTGTGGTGGAAAAATGTGAGGTTTGTTCAGCACCCTCGGTATGCAGTTCCTGCATACAGGGAAGAAGCTTTAATGCGTGACCAAAAACTCCAGTGCTGTGGCATAATGGGATTTAATGATGAAAATAAACACATACAACAGAGAGAAAAAGAGCAGGGTAACTCGGCTGATGTAAATTTTAGTACTAGGTGGTTCAGTTGGAGGGATGCTAAGTGGCCCTGGTCATGAATCAATAATGAACTTTTTACTGATGTGAATGTTTATAGACATGGTGGTTGATAGCTTGATAGAGCTCAATAAAGCCGTGGAATTTATGTAGTTATCCAACGAAATACTATATAAAGTTTGTTGATGATTTATGTATATTTGCGGAGTGTTAGATTTCTTGTGAATTGTCGCTGTTTCATGTTGTTCCTTGTGCTGTCACGTGGTGATAAATCTTGGTTGCCATGACAAACATGTATGCTGTAACAATGTTGATGAATAAGATAATTTGTGCCAATGATGAAAATTTGAGAAGCAGGATGTTTATATCTTGCTTTAACTTTAGTTTTTGTTATTATCTAGTAGGAACGGTAAAAAACATTCTCATTGGATGAGGTAGTGCCCCATAGCAATGTTTCCTTGTCAAAACTACGTGGTTTAACTTCATGTTCCAGAGTGAATTTTGACTGTGGACTGTTGAGCATCGTGCGTCCATTGGTTACAATTAAAACTAAGCAAAATTTGGAAGTTAGCTCAAAAAGATGTGTAGGTTAAGCTAAACCTGGTGAGTGATTGATTTATACAAACTGACTCTTGATAACGTGTTTAGTTGGGTTTATGGAAAAGTGACTTATTTTTAAATCAGTTTGAAAATAAACATATTGTATAATGAGATTTATGTTTTGATTAACTATGAAAAAAGTAATTTATTTTCCCATCTGACATAAAAAACATGTTTGGATGATTATACGTTGAAAAGTTGAAGATGACAAATACCAAAAAGTAATTTAGAATTTGTAGCTACTTATAAATTGAAAATCAGCTACTTTTTCTACTTATGAAATAAACTACTTATTCTAAATAAGTTAGTTCAAAAAATAAGTCAAATATCCCAAAAAATACAAACTCCCTCAAATAAGCTACTTCTTAAAAATAAGTACTCCATTTAGGCCTTAATATAAGTCACCAACTTTCAATTTTTCTTGGTCCTTTTTATAAGTCACTTCATGGTTTCCAATGTGCATTAATTATTTTTTTCATATATACTCAAATTTAATTGGGGTATAAGAGAGAGTAATATTTAATAGTTTTGGAAATAAGTTTAATTATTGGGGTAGTATTAGAAATTATTTGAACTTTAGGAAAAATTAAATGCATTTAACCAATTTTATTGGTTTATAAGAAAAGTTAGTTGATGATTTATATTAAGGACCGGAGGAGTAGTTTATTTAAGCAAAATAAGATAACAATGTAGTCTCGTAATTTGATGACAAGGTGAGTAGGTAGGTGGGTAAGCGATATGTGAAGAAAAAGCTTTTGCTGTTGGAGGCGAGAGAGTTAGAGACTGCAATGAAATGTGTGATTAGTTGAAGGATTTGGTGAAGATATTACCAAAATTTGGTGTATGAAATCATGAACCATTGGGAGGATACAGAGGTGTGCGCCCATAACCAAGGATAAAAAAGTAGAAAGGAAAAGGTTAAAGAAGAGAAGTGAGTTTTGGCATTTGCATCTGCAGCCACACTTGTGCTATTCAAATTGGTCAGTGACATCTTAATCTTGTTTATATTTAAGCGGCGCCGCATTCTCCCTTTTTCTATCCAATATCCACTGGCTTTTATTTTTCCTGCCCAAGCCTCTTCCCATTAAGAGTGTTTTTAATTAAGGATCAAGACTTTTAAAACTATGTCATCATGGTGCTTTTCTCTAAAAGTATTACTTTTTAGCAGTGTGGGAATTAAACCTTAATCCTCACATTTGTTGGTCTGATTCTTTCATCACCAAATAAAATATATACTTGATTTTTGTGTTTTTAATTTGTGGACCCCTTAATTATGTACATTTATTATTCACTTTTATCAGTTAAAAACAAGGCACGTTCGTTCACTTCCTATGCTTTAACTGAATGTAAGGATTTTTTTTTTGTCTGGATATGATCCAATGTATGTGTGATTGTGTAAGTAAAAGGCAAATCATTTTGCTGGAAACTATTAATTAACTAATAATGTTATAAAATTTATAAATTATAATTCCATACACCCCGTTTTTTTTAAAAAAAATGAATGGATTTCTATAATGGTAAGATGTTGAATAGTTAAGTATGGAGCACGTGACAATTAGGGTTGAATCAATAATGTTGATACATATCTCAATATAATCGAGCTGCCATATCTCAACCAAACTAGCCTCTTGTGATGACTCTTGTGATGAGGATTAGCGTGCACGATCTTAATCTGGGTACCAAATATGGAAGAAAAATCTGAAATTTTTTAGCAATTTCCTCTTAATTTCTCGGTATGTTCTATGCAAAATTAGAATATTAGGCCCCAGGATTCTCATGGAATAATGAAAGACACAAGCCACATGGACAACTGATGAACATGAGTAATGAACTAATGATGAATGGTCAAGAAACAGAGCCCAAAAGACCAAAACACTACCAAGAAAAATACTTGTGCTCCAGCCACGTGTCTACTGTTGATTAATGCCACGTTTTTTGTCTCCTAAAAACTTTCTCAACATTATTCCTAAATCACTGCTTCTTGTGGGCGGCATCATCTACTGTAAGCCCCCATAATTTTCCACATTGCTGACAAGTCCCGTGGAAATTTTTTTTTCGCTGAAAGCCACAAAAACAATGGCTCTTTTTAAATTTATTTTTAAACCCAATAACTAATAGAAAAGGTGAAAACTATATATTAAACAAAGTTTACCGTTTAAACTCTTTTCTCATTGTCTTTTTTTAGTAAAAAGCAAATGATATTAATAGTAGTTAGGTTACAGGAATTTTATAATATCCATAAAAGAAAAGGAAGAAATAAAAATTAAAAACATTATACCGAGCAATGGAAATCGATCCTATAGTGACTAAATTAAAAGGCTTAATGAGTTCTGCGACATCTCAAGCAACAGTGTGATGTATCGCTGGAGCTCATTCCGAGAAATCAATCATTTCATCCACATTGAGCTCGACAAATGCTGGCCAAAAAATGAAGGGTACAAATGGAGTGGGATCTGCAATATTTTTGGCCATTCATCAGATTAGCATATGGATATGGATGCAGAATGAGACTTAGGTCGGATTAGCATATGAATAAAATCTTGTGACGACGATAAGGAATGGATTTGACAAATCACAAAAAAAAATTCAAAATACATTTGTTACTTCAGGCATGCTCTCTCACAAACCTCAGATTTATGAATGTGCTGCCGTGCTGGTCCAAAAATTCAAGTTTTATTTAGCCTTGTTTAGTAATTTATTGCAATTTGTTTCTAATTTTACACTTTTTTGCGAACAATTTGTTCTATATGTACGTATTGTTTAATTTTCTCCATACTTTCTCTTTAATCTTTGTTTTCTATTTTTTGTCGGTCATATCCTCTCTCATTATCTCTTGCCCATATATTCATTTTATCTTTAATAATAGTGAGATTACCGTTAGCTATCCCAGACCTTCCCTAGCACCCTCATCAAGTGGGGACTAAAATTTTGTTTGTCCAATTAATAAGGGTATAATGTGAGAATAAGTTGCATTTTTTAATATAATTATTGTTTTTGACTAATTATAATAAGTGAGGGAGTAATAATTATAATAAGGAAGCGAGGGAGTAACAATTAAATTAATATTGTTAACTTATTTGAATTAAAAATTTTAAATCGGGCATTTTCATTTTACTTGAAAATTATTGATAAAATTATTTGACAAATAAAGCTTGTTGAGTATATAGAATTAAATATTTGACTCTTCTCTTATAAACCGATTCATCTAGTATCATTTGTACCGTTTATGAAGTCTGTCCAAGCCTAGACCTAGGCTTTTTTTGAAGTCTCTTTTGCTAAACAAGTGAGGTTCATGTGTTTTGGAATAGCCTATGAAGACTATCATGCTGGAACAGACCTATTATACATTAAAATGAATATATTTTATTTTTAGTAATATTTTATATTTATATTTGTACCTATGTTAAAATAAAATTACACATGTATATTTAGGGTTTCTTTTTTCACCTTCACCAACTTCCTTTTCATCGTATACACTATTAGTTTTATCGATGTCTACTTGCATTGTTTTTACAACTCTTATTATTTAGAATATGATTTGAGTTCTTACATTGTCGTGCAACATACTATTGCAGTATTGCTACATAAAAAATGTACTTAAAAATTTTGTTTGAATTATAAGCATATTTTAAACTTATTAGGCGGCTTGTAAAAATAGATTTTTAATAAGCTTAAAGGTCACAGACTAGATTCAAGTCAGTCAACTACATCATAGTCATCATATCTATTTATGACTTAGTCATGCCAGGGTTGAACTATATATTTCCACACCTATTAAGTGGTAATAGTATTAGGTTGAACTATATATTTCCACACCTATTAAGTGGTAATAGTATTAAATACACTTTGCTAGGCTTGTTGGTAGTGGCTAACTCGGATTAATTGGCTGAGAAAAAATCAAGCACTTAGGGGATGACGAGGTCACGTGGCATGTATTTCTTAATTAAAAGAAATCAGTGTAATTTTCTTTTATTTTTTAAGGGTATCCCCACCCGCATGTCAAGTGAAACTAATCCCTCGTTGTTTTTAAGTCTTATATAGGGGGTAGACAGATGACTTGTGAATTTGCTCCATTCACACGGGCTTGTACATTATACGAGTACCTTCTAATTCATCGACAATAATGAGTAAGATACTTAAATTTTAAAATTATTTGTGTCGACTTTGGTTTGCGCCCGCAGTGCCGCGCTCACACCGCCTTAATTACATACTACGACTATTATTTAATTAACTAAACACGATTAATTCATTTTATTCTGACCAAGAATTTAATTCATTTCCAGTTTAAAGCGAAACGTGAATAGCGAGGGTAGCTCTAAAAAGTGAAAACCCAATCAGATTGATCGTGTCTCAATTTCAACCTTTTAAATGTATCTGCTAATTTATGCAATTATTTGATATCTGCTAAAATGCTAATCAAATCAGATTATTGTCTAATTATCATTTTCTTCTTTTCCATCGTGCTACACACGTTATACTCCTAATTTACGTGCGGGCAATTAATACTATTTTTTCTACCATTTGGGATGTAAATGATGCCTAATTAATTGAGTGAATTGACATTTGTGGAAAACTGGAAATATCAGGCTGCAGAGGCAGGATAATTGAAGCCAAACGAGTTGATTAAAAATATGCCTCGTGGAAACAACCAAGAATTTGTGACCGAAAAAATGAGGAAACAGCCAAGAATTTGTGACCGAAAAAATGAGGAAACAACTAAGAATTTACTTAAGATGGAAATATAGTGCAAGTGTAATAGTAAGATCGTTAAAAACGGGGGCAACAGTGTAATGTATGTATCACGTACACCGCAACTTATTTTCAATCACACTCACATGTATCCTTCCTTCATTCACCGTCACTCTCTATGCTTACGTCTTTCCAAGATCATGAGTCAACCTTTTGGGCTTCCTTGTACATGTAGAAGTTGAGTTTATTTAGATATTCAGCTACAAAATAAATTATTTTAAAATATTATATTTACCACTTTTTCTCAAAACTATTTTGCTTTATATGTAACATATAAATGGTAGATATGTTAAAATTAATTATCAATTTTACTTCATTAATAAAAAAATCACGTTGATCTTATATTTATTATCAAATGGAGTGGGTTAGTTTAAAAGTTTAATAAAAAACTTCACGCCTTTCTTCATTAATTAAGATGAGGTCCTACAAATTGTAAATTATAACTTCTAGGACTAACGATAACAACTTATTAGTCTTACATAACAACTCATGATACCTCAATTTAATTATGTTTCTTTCATATGGGACCTCTAATTAATTCTCCCTAGGTATTTTAGAAAAAATAATGTGAGATGTGCTATAAGTAAACAATTTATTCAGTTTTTCTGTCTCCCTAATTAAATCAATCAACCAAGTCTGACACAAAGATATATATATATATATATATATAATATTCATCATTTTTCACACATGATTTTTCTTAATCATTTTATAAATACAAACAAAATTTTTAAATTTAAATTATAGAAAAACTAAGAAGAATAAAAAAAATGCACCGATTGAATTCGTATTGCATTGTATGTGTTGAAAGAAATTGGGGGTAGTGGTGATATTTATGGAATTTGAGAAAATGAATGAATATATGGGGCCGACATAGCGGTTCGGAACGCCTCCTTTTCCCTCCCTCCTTTTTTCCCTCACTTTCCCCAATCGCAGTTCTTCATCTTATCCAATGATCTTAATTTCTCCACCATCCCACAACCCATTTCTCCTTTGATACACACAATCCCACCCTCTTCTCTCTCACCATTTTCATATTAAGAAAATAATCTCCCACATTCACCAAGAAAGAGGAAGGAACAAAAACTTGCCAAAAAAATTTGGAATTATTTTTCTTTATTAATCATAAACTGCTATTTTAATTTTGATAAAAAAAATAAATTACTATTTTGTTCGAAAAATAAATTATAATATTTTAACCAATCATATAAAACTTCCTAGTTCAATCAATATTTCCACCGTTTCAATTATTATAATTGCCTATCTTATTTTATAACATGATTTCTGTCATTTTCATTTTCATTTTTTTGACATTAAACTTCCTATTTTATTTAAAAATAAATTACATTATTTTAATCAATCATATAAAAACTGCCTATTATATTGACATTAAACTTATTAGTTTAATTTTTGTCATTTTCGTTTTTTTTGACATTAAACTTCCTATTTTATTCGAAAACCAAATTATATATTTTTAATCAATCATATAAAAACTGCCTATTTTATTATTTCTTCTTTTTGAATAGGAAATTATTGATCTTCCCCCTTTATTATCTTATTAACAATTAATCTCTCCCCAAATTTTCTTGGCAAGTTTTTGTTCTTCCAATTTCTTGTACATGTGGGAGATTCTTTTGTTAAGGACAGGTCAAGTTCTCCCATCCAGTTTTCCAGTTTTCTAATAAGATAATGACACTTATCATATAAAAAATCACACTTTTATACTTCCTACTCCTTCGTTACGAAAATCCTTTCCCACCCACTGTTCATCTTCTTCATTCAACTTGTTTGGCCCTGCCATCAAATCAACTAGAGCGAGCCTTAATTGAATCTAGTCTATCCTTTTCCCTCGATTCTCTCTCCACACCATCAAAGCTCGTCCCCTTAATTCAGATTTAAACACCTTCAGTTTTAAACACCAAGAAAGCACAGAGATATAAAGTCCATCCATTGTGATAGACTATGCTTGGGTCTCCACCAATTGAAAGGTAGAATTGAATTGCCTCAATATACATATGAATCAGAGATCTCCCGTCAAATTCCACAGAATTTATTTCAAAGCCCAAAAAAAAATCCACAATATTTTTTTCAAAGCCCAAAAAAAAAACTGAACGGTGCTTATTGATTTAGGAATAGGTAGTTGCAGCGGAGGAGGAAGGGGTGTGGGTGACGGTGATTCGGTTGAAGATGAGTGGGGATGAGGAGGCAGAAGTGAAAGAAGGGTGAACATGGTGTTGGGTAGGAGAGAGGATTCGAGGCATGAGTGAAGCTGTGGACGAACAAGTTTTCTCCTTTCTTAATATGAGAATATGAGAGTGGTGAGAGCGAAGAGGATGAGATTGTGTGTATCAAAGGAGAAATGAGTTGTGGGATGATGGAGAAATTAAGATCATTGGATGAGATGAAGGGCTGTGATGGGGAAAATGAGGGAAAAAAGGAAGGAGGGAAAAGGAGGCATTCCGAACCGCCGACATAGGAGACGAAAAGGGAAAGAAAAGAGAAGGAAGGAAGAGCGTGAGAGAAATATAAGGGAAATTTGCATTCTAGTCCCTGGGAAGGGAAATTATTACTTGAAGGTCCCTACACATTCCAAAATAATTATCAAGTCCCTTGGGCCTTTCCTGCAATTATTTGCTTATGTGCAATGACCATTTTGCCCTTATGAAAGCATAAAAACCCAAAACATGCACAAGATAAAAGTCAGGGACTTGCTACAGCGGATGTGCCTACTTGCTACAGCAGGCTTGGGGACTTGCTACTGAGACGTTAAGTGACCAACATTCCCTCCCAGTTACTGCAGGTTTGCTGATCTGTAAACACAGTAACAAGTCCCCATGCCTACGGTAGCAAGTAGGCACACCCGCGGTAGCAAGTCCCTGACTAGTCTCTCCCATCCCATGTGAATAAAATGGTTTTTGAAAAACATGGTATGGAACATATCGGGGTAATAACAAAAAGTGGTCACTGGCTTTATTAAAGGGCCCTCAGACATGAATGACACTTGGGAGGGAATGTTGGTCACTTAACGTTTCAGTAGCAAGTCCCCAAGCCTGCGGTAGCAAGTAGGCACACCCGCGGTAGCAAGTCCCTGAATTTTATCTTGTGCATGTTTTGGGTTTTCATGCTTTCATAAGGGCAAAATGGTCATTGCACATAAGCAAATAATTGCAGGAAAGGCCCAAGGGACTTGATAATTATTTTGGAATGTGTAGGGACCTTCAAGTAATAATTTTTCTTCCCAGGGACTAGAAATCAAATTTCCCGAAATATAATGGAAAGTAGTGGGGAAACTCAAAAATGGATTAATGTGGGCAAGGCGTGGCGGTTTCGCATGGATTGGAGGATACTTCAGTTCTACAGCTCTACTTCATCCACATGTGCCTTAATTTATCCAATAAACATCATTTCCCACGTGCTTCTTTCATCATCACTCCATTCTTGTTCCCTTTACCAACTTTATTTATTCCCATCACTCAATCTCTCTCCCCTTTATATATATATATATATATATATATATATATATATATATATATATATATATATATATCCATCCTCTCTCATCTCAATCTCTTATAACACCTTCAATTCCAATCATCATCATCAATCCATCTTCTTCTTCTCTGAAAACTTTGTTACAATAATATAGCGCACAACATGAGGAGGAATTGCAACTTGGAGCTTCGTTTGTTTCCTTCCTTTGAAACCCATAAGCACCTCAATGACACGTACGTTATATATTATGATCCCTTGCTTTTCTTTGATTTCCCTTAGCTTCTCTTAATTCCTTATTTTTTGTTCTACTGTACGTTTATGACTTCTTAATCTAGGATTATTCAACTTAAGTTTCTGTTGTGATTTCAGGTCGACGGCAGGACCAGATGGTGAAAACCCACATCAAAATCTGCAGAAGCTCACAATTTTCTATGACGGCAAGATGTGTGTTTGCGATGTCACCGAGTTTCAGGTATATATATTTCTCCTTCGTTCTGAACTCTCTTTTAATTTTCTGGGTGATATTCAATTAATATGTCTGAGAAAATACAAAAGATGGTGATCTTGTAGGCAGCTTACTTCAGATTATATCCATTCATATTTATTCATTCTTAGCCTGTCAAATTTATTGAATTAATGGCTTTACCGATTAAGTTGCTACTATTAATAATTGTTTCGTTACTGGATGCGGTGCCGGAAGTCGGTTGATATATAAATGATTAAGTTTTTTATTGAAAATTATGGTAGCCGTGTACGAGAATGATGAACTGCGAAGATATAGATAGAGAGAGACTGATTTTGGAAAATAAATATAAGTTGATACTTGCCGACAAGGTTATTGGGTCATTGAATATATTCAACAAAAAACAAAAGAGACTTAAGAGAGTACGGTGGCTTTATATATTTCCCTGTTTGGTGCGAATTAGGCACATATAAGGTACTTGGAAACTTCAAGTTGGCATATCTAGACTTAATATTTGACCATGACAATCACATGCCACTGGGTCAATCTATTATTAGTTGGCACATATCATGCTCTTTTTTTATCCCAACATTCTATTACTTTTCATGTCAGCATCATATTCATCATATTATATACAGCTATCCCACACAGAATTAACGAGTCCAAATACCATTATTAGACAATTTGATAGACTACTGTTCATTTGTGGTGCGAATATTATTCGTAGATATTCTGCCACGACGACAAGATTACTTATATTGTTAGGTAAATTAAATAAGAACAAATTGAAGAATATTGCTAATAATTGATATATAATATACTACGCATGTGTGCAGGCTAAATGGATATTGATGGCTGCAAATAGAGAAATGAAGGAAAGAGGAAGGACACCAAACGGGTCGGAGCCATCTTCACCAAACACAGTGCCATTGGTTAGCCCAAGCAGTGGTCTTTCAATGAAAAGATCGCTCCAAAATTTCCTACAGAAGAGAAAGAATCGAATCCTTGAAGCTTCCCCCTACCATCACTAAGCCAGCTCAATTAATTAAGGAGGCACGGTTAATTTTTCATTTTTTGATCTCCCTGAAATATATATATGTTTATTATCTTTTTGTTTTGTGTAAATTATTATATGGATGGCGATGATATATACACTTAATTTTGTTGCTCATCAGTGGGCTGTTGAAGAAGTTACTACTGAATCTTGATTGAAATCAAGTCCATCTCTTTATTTATTTGTCTTGTGATTTAATTTTCATTATTTGTCATTAATTATTAGGAGGATTGTCAACAAGCAATGACATTTTTATTTGTCACTATTGTTTTTAATAATTTAGTCCAGTATTAATTAATTATCATACTTAATTTTCAACCAAAAATTTGAAAAGCTACTTTTTTTTACTTTTCACACCCAAAACCCTTCTCACCCAAAATTACCCTTCTCTTTTCTCTTCTTTATTCAAGCTAGCTTGTGCCAACTTTCCACCCAAAAAATGTCCTTTTTAGTAATTTGACATTCAAAAAGCTATTCTACTGACACTTTATCCAAACAGTCTCATTTTATCAAAATCTATTTTCCAGAAAAGCTATTATACTCAAAATCTATTCTCAAAAAGTTATTTTCACAAAAGTTATTCTCCAGAAACTAAATCTAAACAGACCTTAACCTCAATTCAATTTTCATTTTGTCAAACACTGTTTATTTCATCTTTTCAATTTATTTTTCTTTCGAATCTACGTGTATAGATAAAGGTACTGCTCCATTCCTATTTATAAATCTATATTAACTAATATTTTTGGCCATGAATCTACATTAACCAATTCAGTCATACACCCTCCAATTCTTATTATAAATTAAAGCACCGACGACTATTTTCATATAGTTGAGTTATTAAATTCATGTTAAATTTATCATTTAGTTTTTACTACCTCCACCCTCATTCAAAATGATTTGACTTAATCTTTTCAATTTTAAATCTCTATTAATAACAAGAGTAAGGTGGCGGTTGGTGCTTCAAATATATCAAAGACCAAGATTTTTCACAATTGATTTTAATTCTACTCCCCTTTAAAAATGGATATTACATATTAGCTTTCTACATTTATCAAGCTTTTCTCTCACAATAATAAGGGCAAAATTATACCACTCAAATTAATCGCCTCTAAATTGGTTTTATTAAAAGGAAAACAAAATTTTACATCATACTGTATTTAAATAGGAATGAGTGGTGACTAAAAAGAATTTTGATATTGGTTTTGTGAATTTTCATCTATCCCATTCAAATCGACTCTTTATCTTAAAATGATGAGTCCTGGAAAAGTAGAAATACTCCCTATCCTAGTTATAAAATTACTTTAATTTTTTTAGAAATTAAGGATGAAAAATTAATAATTTAAAATGATCTGTATTTATATTTTTTCCTAAGAACTATTTTTTTTATCAAATTTCCTTAGAACTATTTTATTCTACTTATAAATTAACATAATTATCTTTTTCCTTAGAATCAATTTATTCTACTTATAGATTAACATATAATATAACAACATGTGTGCATCTCATATGTTATAATTTAGTTGTCTAATTTTCTTTGTTAACCTCCAACAAAAAAATCAAAGTGATATTATATTTAAAAGCACATGGAATAATTGACTTTGAATAATGACAACATCTTACTAATTGCAATCCAGACCTCAAACCATTAATGAATGGTTTTTATGTAAACGTAAAATTCATATCTCATGTATGTCTCACCCCCCAAACTATCCCTGTTAATACTCTCAAAAGATAAGCTTCTTCTTTTACAAAAATGGTTAAAGCCAAATAACATTATAAATAAGGGTATTATATGGAAAAACATGTCATATTTAATATAATTAACTAACCTAATCACGTTAATAATTTTATTAAATCAATTGAATAATTCTTATACTCCCTCCCATCCCGAATAGAGTAATACACAATTTTATTGATTTGATTAAATCAATGATATTAAGTCATATAAAAGTATATTGAGTTTTGTGTCATGCGAAACTTCCGCTTATGTCCTCTAAGTTAAAGCCACATCATTTTTTTAAAAAGTAATGACCCAACAAATTTTCCAAAATTGACATTTTCAGTTTTAAAATTGAAATAATTATGCCACATTGTTTTATTAATAACATCAAAATTTTAACTAGGTAAAGGTAAATCAATGATAAACTAAGTGAGAGGTTGTTGATCGATTTTTTCAAAAACACCCCAACCACATCTTTTAATTATTCCCTCCACTTCCTCTTACATTAATTAGTATTTTTGTCCTGGAAGCATGTCTTCATCATTTGCGATTTTGCCCTAAAAGTTTTTCAGAGCAAATTTTTTTGGAAGTATGTAAAGTGAAACAATTTTGCTGCATAATCAATTACTTTAATTTAGTTTTGCTGCATAAGATGCATGGTTGCCCAGGCCCTAACACAACATTCTCACATTTTTTGCGTTCTCACACCTTTTGCGTGTTCTGTTTTTTATTTGCAAGTCTATAAAAAATAAAGAAAACCCCTTTTTTATTTAATTTAATTTACTTTAAATTTCTATTTGATACGTGACATGAATTATGAGGCCACCATGTCTTTTTAATGTCATTTTTTGTCTACTTAAGGGTCAAACATTTTTCACCGTTTGGAGCAAAATTGCTACAGTTTTAAATACTTCAAGGCCATAATTGTTACACTCTAAATACTTCCAATAATGCAAAATTGTTATGAAAAACTTCCAAGGCAAAATTGCTAATGAAGCATACTTTCAGGGCAAAAATGCTAATTGCATAAAGGTTTAACAAATATATATTTAAAACTTCCAATGCAAAATTGCTCTGAAAAAACTTCCAACTCAAAATTGTATGATTGTTAGTTTGTCAACATTATATGCATGATTTCTGAATAGTTTAGCAAAAATTAGAATTAGATTCTATATTTAAAACCAATACCGATTGCATAAATAGGTTTTAAATGTTGGGATTAGAAGAGGTGTAAGGATCAAATGAGTAATTAAATACTTAATTGAATAAGCTGGAGGAGTAATATAAAATTAATGATGAGAGGCTAATAATGGAAGGTTGTTCCATGTGAAACTATGGCTCCACGAATCTTCGTGATCATCATCATATCGGGCTAGATAACTAGGGTTTTAAAGTTTAAACAACATTGAAAATATGTATAATTGTCAGCTTACAACTGTCAACTGGTTTGCGCGTACGTGTGTGTTTTGTGTACACACCCCATAGACGTTTTATAAATGGGGACTTATAGGTCGATCCGTTTCAAATTCCCTATTTTGCAAGAGTCTCGTTTTAATTGATTTCTTAAACAAATTAAAACCATATATGAGTATTATCCAGGATCATTATTACCATTTGCAACAGTTTATACAATTGATGATTAGATTAGATACGTGGGTCAGAAATAGATGACTAGATTATATACGTGGGTCAGAAAGAGATAACGTGGACCTAACAGGACATACTGCATTTTGCAATACGACAATTAAAGTGATCGAATGCATGTAATAAAAAAAAAAGTGATCGAATGCATTCATGAGAGACTTGTACAATATTCTTTTTTGGTACTATGTGCAGCTCCGTTAGGTGTAATGACAACAACATGATACGAACTTTTTTTACTTTCAAATATTCGTCGTAACATGCACAAACTAATCAATGCTATTGAATATTCACATACCAAACTTTTCAAGACAATATAAATTGATGGTCATGGCCAACACACAAGTTAATATCTATTATAATTGTTCGAATACGGAGTAATTCAAAGGTAATTTAAAAACAAAGACACATAGGAATTGCAAACATGTATAGGATGCCTTCTAATTAGGTCATGAAGATGAACCCTGTTTGATAAGTGTCAAACTGTCAAGTGACAGGAGCCCTGTCCAACTTCGGCTCCATATACGCTAAAGAAGCTAATCCTCATGGCAGTGACTAGACCTTTTTATGATGTGGTGGGCTTGAACTATATAATCTTACCCCAATTAATGGTAACAGTATCCAGCATGTTAAGCCTATTAAGACATGATTATATATTTATAACTATGCTTCCCCCCTGCTGTTAGGACCTAATATTAGGTTCCCCCCCCCCGCCTCCCCCCCCCCCCCTAACAGGAACTAATAAAAAATTTTCTGATTATAATAATGATACTGAATATTCATCTTTTTCGTTCTATCCATTGAAAATTAGTACAATAAATAAGCTTAGCAGAGGACTATTTATTCATAATGATGAAGATGATATACTCATTTCGGTTCTAAATATAAACTTTATTTCCCTAAATATATTGGATTAAAGATGTTACATCTAGCTACTTTATGCTTACATTCTTTTTCTTACTTGTCTATTGTCAAATAATATTGATAGAGATAAGTCAAGAAAAGTTGAGAAAAGTTGCAAAGATATACTCCCTCCGGTCCTAAATATAGGACCTAATTGACTTTTTTGAAAAATCCTAAAAAAAAGCAAAATAAGGTAATTATAAATTGATTTACCTAATTTTTTCCCTTAAACTAGTTTATTTTACTTATAAACTAATGGATAATCTAAAAATATATCAAATATATCATGATTTAATAGACTATTTTGCAACCTTAACTTCTCCAAAAAAAAGTTATTTAGGTCCTATATTTAGGACCGGAGGTAGTATTATATTTAGAATCAACTCACTTTCTCAAATAGGTCATATATTTAAGATAGAAAGTAGTAATATATCTTTAAATTAACTCAAACAACCTTTTAATTTAAAAGTCAAAACTATGATAATTTATCTTATATTTAGGATCAATTCACTCACCCATCATTTTCAACCGTGACAACAACAAGGATAGACGAAGTCAAAAGTTTAGAAGATATGAATTTTTCTGGGAGAATTTTGATGAATATTCACAGATTATTCAGTGAAATTGGAGTATAGATGATAAGGCTCCGCAACAAGTTATGATTATTTTGTTAGCAAAATGTATATAGGAAACACAGCGGAATCAAATTTTTGGAAGCACGTGTTCGTATTTTCTATCGTAGGAAACAAAATGAAATCTTTTTGTAAGGACTACATAGCGTTGACAAACTGAACATTATTTAAAAGCAAGCATGAATCATATTGAAGTAGAAATCTCTTCTAACTAGCGAGATGAAATTAACATTGCTGTCTTGCTGATATGGGTCCTGGAAAATTATAGTCTCGTGGATTTCTTAAATTTCACATCCTCTCTTATCAATTTCATGTATTTGATATCCTCCTCCTGAGCTCCAAGAGCTAAAAATGATACATTTCCTTCTTCAAACAATGTTGACATTTCCATGGAATTATTTTTCACTTAGCTGCTTAAATCTGTTTTCTCTATCCAATCTCACAAGACACATTCAAAATATTAATCTATGACTCATTATTACCATCATATCATGAAATCTCTGCTTTTGCTTTCAGGCAATTATGTTTGATACTATACAAGTACAAAAACAATCCACTGAGTGAATAAGGCCAGGCCTCTAGAATCGGTCATAGGAGCAGCAAGTGCAAAGAAACGAGTCCAAAGGACCTTTACTTGTTTATTTATTAGATGCAGAGAATAAAGAAGTCATTCTTAGTCTAAGATGACTCAATGCCTCATGCTTGCATATGAAGGGTGGTCTCTGAAACTCCGATAGTAAAGAATGGTTCTCTCTATCAGGAGGTTTTATTAATTCATGATCTCATAACCTAGGGGCAATGCGTGGACGGTCCCATTCGGTGACAATATGGTCGCGAGTGATCTCCTTGAGGGACCGGCAACCGCTCAAAGCCATGGTGAGCTCAAACTCATCACGCAGCATCTGAAGTACCTTTCTCACTCCTGCTTCACCATCAGCAGCCAGTGAGAATACCACTGGCCTTCCAATCTGCACAAAATTTTGTCTCAAGGTTAAATCCATGCATGCATGCCAGTAAATTGGTTTCTTATTTGTGCCAGAATGGAAAAACAAGTTAAAAATGCTATGCTAGTAGTTTTCTTTTGCTTACAAATACTCCAGAGGCCCCAAGAGCCAATGCTTTAAACACATCTGTCCCTCGCCGGATCCCACCATCTAGGAAAACAGGAACTCTTCCTTGTACAGCCTTTACAACCTATATAAATATTCATCCACAACCATGATGACATATATAAATATAATGAAGAAATCTCAAATTCTCAAAAACATAACTGCTAGTTGGTCATATTAATAAGAAATAGTCAATACTTCAGTTCCGAAACCAAGAATGATAACATTGGTGTTGTATTTTATTGTAATTTATATTAACCATAGAAAAATGTACCTCTTCTAAGGCCACGATTGTTGCAGGAACATAGTCAAGTTGTCGAGCTCCGTGATTGGATACAATAATTCCAGCAGCTCCAACTTCTACGGCTATCCTCGCTACATTATTATCATGAAATAGTAGGGATTAGATTTGAGATCTGAGGAAATAAGTTTAACCAAGATCAAAGGGACATGACCATAAGTTGGTCTGTGTAAGATGCGTACCATCTTCAGCTGTTAGAATACCCTTCACTAGAATTGGCAATGACGTTATTGTTTGAAGCCACTTCACATCCTATAACATGCAACATAGATAATTCCAGAGTTTAAATCCACAGTTCATGTGACAAATGAAAAGTTACTTCTATTTACGTGGAAGATCAGTATTCATATCACCTTCCAGTTAAGAGACCGGTCAACTTGGTCCGCAACATAAGAGGCTAAACCAGAGTCATCAGTCTGCCAGAAGTAACCAAAAAAGTAAATACATAATAATTTGATAGAACTTGGTAGGATCCTAACATAATCACAGCAAAACAGCAATAATTCCCACCAAAAAATATAAATATCAATGAATCATTTCCAGAAAATATTTTATCTGATTGATTAAAATCCCTTCATCAGTTTCTCACCTTATCTAGCTTCCCAAGATCTAATCCCTCAAAGTTCATCAATGTCAGATTTGATGGCAATGTAAATCTGTAGTAAAACTCATAAAATTAAGTGATTCTCATTATGAATAAGATTTTTCAAATTAACCATGACAACCATTACAAATCTTTGTTTAAGCTTTATCCTACTAAAACTTTCAGATGTATGCTAACCTGTTCTTAATATCAGCCTCCCTACGACCAAGAATTGGAGTGTCCACAGTAAGGGCTATTGCCTTGAAACCAGCCCTTTCAGCTCTTTTTACAAGCTGCACGACTACGTTCCTGTTTTTAAGTACCTTATAAATAAACAGAACAGCAATTGATTAAGACCATATCATATCCGAAATTATAATCCGTTAATTAAACACCAGTTTATGTCAAGCATTGGATAGGAGTATGGAGCAACTCATGCCTAATTTTACCTTCTATATCAAAGAATTGCTCAAAATGAAACAGGGAAATAGAAGGCTGAAAAGAAAAATAAACTTAGGGACATTCTTTTTACTCACATAGAGCTGGAAAAACCGAACTCCAGGTCCAGTTGAAGCAACCTCCTCAACACTGGAAGTAGCCCACGATGATAGTGTCTGAAAACAAACAATGAAAATCAATCAACTGGCAAATACACACATACTATGCCCTTATTGGCCTCATATTGAAGTTGACAATAAAAGGAAATAATAAATACAGTGTGCTTAGAAGTAAATTATGATAAAGACTAATGAAAGTGGAGATAAACCATGATAGTTCCAGCAGCTGATGCTGCCCTAGCTGTCGCGTATTCTCCTGCATGAAAGTTACAACATTTGTTTAAGTCTAGAATTTGTACCATTACTGAAGCAATAAGAATACACTTAAAAAGATAGAAGGCTCATAAACATCTCTAGCAAAGTATTCTACAAATCAGATATTTGATTTTAAATTATTTTGCGCTGGAAATAACTAGAGCCTCATAATGTCAGACAAAACTCCACTCAAATCTTTCTACTAGATTTGAAACCACTTGAGTGCCTTGCATAATCTCAGTGCCATCAGCGGCCATTTTGGAGAGAATTCACCTTGCCCCATTAAATAAGGGAAAAGAAAGGAATTTGCACAAAACAATTAACATATATACAGCTTGATTTTAGTGCAATGGGGTGTGGTTGGTGGTCATAGGTCCAGCCCCTCCTAATTTTTTAATATATGTATATGATGAGTATATATAATATTAATAACAAAAATTCTTTTGTATCAATATTTTCTTAATTATGGTTGCAGAAAACATTTTTCATTTACAAAATTACTCGATTCTGTTCTCTCATTTGCACTTTGTATATCAAACAAGCAACGGACTGGAATCACTCCCCAGAAGCTCACATGAGACAAACTGAAATTTGTGTGATAATAAGAGTTTTGTCAATCATTATAGAACAAATTATTATACTACACAGTGCAATCAAGATGGAAGACGTAGAAACTTCAATAGCAGCAGGACATGAGTATCACTTAAATTCTATTGGAACACATATTTTTCTTATAGAAAACAAGCTGTATCTTGTGGCAATTCACATTTAAAATTGAATCCGTTGAGCACATACCTTCAGGGTGAGCCATCTTCTGCATGGCTGTAGGAGCAATCATAATAGGCATTGATATGTTGAAACCCAATACTGTTGTGGACAAGTCTATCTTGCTCACATCAATGAGAATACGTGGTCGAAACCTGTTTTAAGCAGACAAACATATTTACAGAAACATATTAAGGCTAAAATAAAGTCTTAGTTTGGGTAATAAAGAGAATTTATAAGCAGCAATCTCATCATTTAGGCATGACATTTTGTGATAACTCTGAATTAATCTGATTCCATTCCGCTCACTTCTTGCACATGTTAATTAAAGAATAAAAGCACTTCGAAAAAGGTGAATTACAGAATCCTTGAGAATGCAAATCGATTCTCTCTGAGAGTCCACTGGTCTTCTGCCCCTGATGCATAGTAATCATAAATCATCTTTGGCAATTTCTCCTTTGCAATTGCATCATACTCAGTAACATTAGTTATCTCCTCCATCCTCATATTTGATATTTATGCTGTCTTCAGGATCAAACACAGAGGATCTAACAACATGAACATATCTGTCAAATACCTCAAAAAGCTAAAGCTACCACAGAACATACTGTAAAATGAGATTTTTAGTATTGTCCAATTCAATTCTTAAAATAGAACAATAGGAAGTTTTTCCAGATTGTTTTCATTGCATACCAGGTTCATGCAAAATCTCACTTTCTTAAATCCTGTTTAGCTCTTTTCTTATACAGACTAAGAACATGCAAACGATCAATCCGTAAAGTTGTTATAGTAATAACTGACACTCCAACATTAACGGAAATTCAAAAAAAAAAAAAAATTCCAATCTTGGTTCTTTGAAATTGAAATTTCAAAACTTTCGGATTTCCAACATCAATAAAGCCTAATCATAAGTGAAAATCTATAAAGCCTAATCATGATCACTCTAATAAATGCTAAGAAAGTGCCCAAGTAACAAAAAATGAACATTTAACAAAACTTAATACCAAGGGACAGAGAAAAGCAATGAAGGGAAAGTACAAGACAAGAGAGTTGAGACATTCACCAGATTCACAAAAACCAAATAAGTGAATGAGAGTGGAGACAAAAGGGGTGGTGAGGATCAGAAGAAAGGGACAGCCTAGTACAAAAATATGTATTATGAATAGGAGTGTGGGGTCTCAAGGTGAGTTAGTGACGACTGACGACTATTATTGAATTCTGCGTGACATGCAATGTGGAAGACTGGAAGTATTGGATGGACTGACAATAGTGTTTTGCAGTTTTTGAATGGTAAATTTTTAATTTTGGGAAAATCCAAAATATTCTGGATTATTATACTCCCTCTGGTCCTAAATATAAGACCTAATTAACTTTTTCTAGAAAATTTTTAAAAAAACAAAATAAGTTAATTATAAATTTATTTACCTAATTTTTTCCCTTAAACTAGTTTATTTTACCTATAAACTAATGGATAATCTAAAAATATATCAAATATGTCATCATTTAATAACATATTTCACAACTTTAATCTTTCAAAAAAAAAAAGTTAATTAGGTCTTATATTTAGGACCGGAGGTAGTATACTAGTATACGTTAATTTTTAATTTTGGGAAAATCCAAAATATGCTGGATTACTATATACCTAATCCATGAGACCAACTTGCCCAACTCTCCTACCTCTCCTACTTGGGATATTCTTATCAACTCAATTACGTGCCCTGGCTTAATTCCCTTCCATGGTTGTTCAATGGACGATACCATGAACAAGGAACCAGTAATATTCGCGAATGATTATTTTATTGGATAATAATGCTAATGCTAATTAATTACTCTTTAGTATACCACAAAATTTGAATGGTTTTGGTTAAAAATATAAGAGTTTATCTCATATTTTCTCTTCATTTAATGTGTTTCTTCCTATTTTACTCATGACTTTCCTTCATATTTATTAATGTTTTTTATTTATTTCTCTTAAAAGTATAAAAATAAAGATGAACAATATTAAAATATGAATTCTATTATGAAAATCCTACGTGGATGGATGATCAAGTCCAACTCCCCCCTTATATTTAGCTCTATTTATTAATTGTCTTTTAATTGATGTAACCCCCCTAATATTTAGCTCTCATTTTTTATATTCATAACAAATTCTTTTTTCATGCGTTGTATCTTAATATTTTATATTTAAAAGTAAAAGCCTATAATATTTGAGAATTGGGATGACCTCTCATTCCTGATAAAAAAAAAGGGATGACCACTCATTTAAAATTATTCTAATTCTAATGTAATCATATATTTTTTCCTTCTGATCAAAAAATATATTTTTTCCGTATTTTTCTATAAAAAAAGGTTCGTAACTTTTTATCACCGTAGCTTATGGGAGTTAAAAATGAAAATAAATGACAAAAGTTGAGAGGAGAAGAGGCCGTGCACGTTGTTGCCGAGTCAACAAATGAGTTGGAGAAAACTTAAGGCACACGAGTCTATGACGAGGGAGCTTCTTTCTCCACATGCCTTTGACTTCCTTTCCCTCCCCCTCGTTTATATTTTTTGAGAATGCACCGGAGGAAAAGTAAAGAAAACTAGTTCAAAAAAATACATGAAGAATAAAAGTAAAGAGTAGGAAATAAAAAAGTAGAGATGGGAAAAAAGAAATTGGGGAGGTAGGAAAAAATAGTGGCAAGAGAAAATTTATGAGAAAAAATTGAGTTCTAATATATGTTGCGCCCTTAAGTACGACATTATTAAAAACGTTTATATATTACTACCTCCAGTCTTAAATATAGGACCTAATTAATTTTTTTTGGATAGATTAAGGTTGCGAAATAGGTTATTAAATAATGACATATTTGATATATTTTTAGATTATTCATTAGTTTATAGATAAAATAAACTAGTTTGAGGAAATAAATTAAGTAAATCAATTTATAATTAATTTATTTTACTTTTTAAGGATTTTTTAGAAAAAGCCAATTAGGTGTTTTATATTTAGGATCGAAGGAGTATAAATTATTTTTATATGTATGTCGCGGGCACAACATATGGTGCCACTACCGACTTTTTTTCTTGTAGATGACACCATCCAAATTCGTTATGAACACCTGCGGTTTGCCTTTTGTTTTGTTTTATAGGCTTGGCGGAATTATTTTACCCTCCATCATAGGATTTATGATTACTGTGTCACTCTTCATCCACTTCCATATTTAAAGCTTCAAGCTGGGTTCCACACTACCACTCACCACTCACCACTATTACCACAGAGCTAAAAATGACACTTTGCATAAGCAGATTTACTGATGAACTTTTAAAATTCCTTCACAATCCTCACTTTGAGTTTCACCCCCATTAATTGATTCTTGATCTTAATTTTGCAGACAACTTTTATCCATGTTCATTTCCTAATCCAACTAACTATGATCTATGATTACGATCACCCATATATGGATTTGGGTACAGCACTTCCCTGATATGCAACCTCAGGTATAGTAACTAAAACAAACTGAGAAAATCTAAGACAAAACCTAAAGCAAAAGTGAACTGGACAACTTCTAGGTGCAGATACGATGTACTTGAGCTTATAATGTTGTCATAACATGATGGCTTGATCCCAGCATCAGCCAAAGGCTTGCCACTTCTGTGTCTTCTGTCCAAACAAGCAGGGATTTCCAACTGGGAAGAGAGATTCTTCTTGTGTAGCTCATAGCTTATGCAGAGTCCTCTGTTACCTCTCACATCCAACCTTGTTCCAAGTCTTCCAATGAACTCATCTGAGAACTCTAAAACCCCACTTAGATTGTTGTGACTCAGATTTAGCTCATCTAAGTTTTTGAGTGATGCCAAATTTGGAGGCACAGTTCCCACAAGACTATTGTTGTTTATGGAGAGGGATGTTAGGTTCTTCAAGGAAGAAAGAGAGTTTGGTATGGGGCCAATCAATCCACATCCTGAGATGCTAATTGATTCTAGATTCTTAAGAAACCCAATGAACTGTGGTAATCTTGCTTTAATGGGGTTATCATCAATAAGTAAATACTCTAAAAGCTCCAAACTTGATAGGCTTTCAGGAATAGGACCACTGATAAAGTTATGACTCATATCAAGCAAGACTAGTCTCTTTAGCCTTCCCAAAGTTGTAGGTACTTTTCCAGTAAGCTTGTTGGAACCCAAATCCATTTTAGTGAGGAATTGAAGTTCACCAAGAGAATCAGGAAGATCCCCTTCAATTTCATTCCAACTTATGTCCAAGATGCTCAAGCTTTTCAAGCCTCCAATTTCATTGGGGATGTGACCACTGAAGTGATTATAACTCAAGTCAAGTTGCTCTAAACAAAGCAACCCACCAATCTGTTTTAGGATATTTCCTTGTAAGTTGTTCTGTGAAAGGCTAATGACCTTAAGGCTAGCAACTTCCCCTAAAGTTTGAGGTAAATCTCCGTAGAGAGTTGGATTAGATTGCAATGCTAGATGTTCTAAGGAAGAAGAAGGGTGAAATATGGATGGGGGAAGAGTGACATTTGAGGTCACAAAACAACTAAAAATTGAAAGGGTTTTCAAGTAATGAAGTTTCACCAAGGACTCTGATAAGAAAGCAGATGGCTTACAAGGTGGGGATATTATATCAGGACCAATGTAGATCTTTGTGACATGAAAGATTGATGGGTTTTCAATGCTAACTTCACAATCAACGCCTGGCCATGGAGTGTCAGTACATGGTTGTGGATGTGCCTGTGCCCAATCAGGATCATCAAGTAACGCTCCCATCACTTCAAACAATCCCAACAATTCCTCATCTTCATGTGTATTGTTCTGCAATGCCATAATACCACCTGAAAATAAAAGGAACACAAAGAGAAGATGAAGGTGGAAATGAGCCATTTGATTGAATTCACAAAGCTAGAATGAACTGCATGAACTTTTGGGTTTGGAGGATATAAAAAAGGGTCTTACATGATATGATAAAAGAAAGTATTAGACATGTCATCTTTTTTTGTGTCAGCAAAGGTGCAGGCTTTGTGACAGTGTTAGTTGCTTGCATGGAAAAGATGGTGGGGGGAAACGAGAAAAGATTTTACCATAAACAGCAAAATGAATTAGCAAGTGAGTCAAATGGAGCATTCGGAAACAGTATATGTACTAGTGAGACAAGACATGAAAGTGTGATTCAGAGACAAAGTTTGAAGCCGACCAAACACAGAATGATACAGAGAGCTATATTCCCAGTATCAGTCTCAGCTGCCTCATCTATCAACTACCATTCTACTGTCTCAGCTCTCTACTATCACATCCTGCTCCTTTTCTGATCACTCTTGCTTTATTGCCTTTTAATGCAATATGATGCTTCATATTTATCATCATTCATGAGTTTATACTTTATAGTATCCAAGCAATTTCAAGAGTCATTTTTCTCATTCTAGAAAATGAAATCCATGTTTACTCCCTAGGAATACTCAAAGTTGTCAAATGTGGTAAACTGGAATAATAATGTTTGATTGATGAATTTATTTCTTGTCACTAGTCACATGGGATGTAAATGCATTCGGCCAAAAAAAATGTGGGATTTGAAACAAGCATTTTATTGGATCAAATAAGAAGAAAGAAGAAAGGAAGGGTGGATTCAATGCATTTCTGGAATTAATATAGGTTGTTTGGCTTAACTTTGAGAAAAGAAAGCAACATTGAGAAACAAGAAGCTTATTGAGGCTCCAAAATAATTCTTGGATTAGCTTTTGGTTTCGTGCTAAATGACTTTTGCTAAAACTTATGACTTTCACGAAAATGATTTTTTTTAATATACTACAGTACTTGAATGTGGATTTGTCAAACTAACTTTTTATAAAAAAAATATTGGCTAAATGATTTTTTTAGTCTTTAATTTTGAATAAAATTATGTTTTAGGGAAAATTAATTTGAGGTCCCTCACAAGGGAGTTAATACTAGAAAAGTCTCAAAAGTGGAAAATATTAATGTAGGGTCCCAAGGGACCTCACATTAATATATTTGAAAAGTGAAAAGACAGTTTTGCCCCTAGCCTTAAAAACAATTACCTCTCCCCCACCGCCGTCCTCCTCCCTCACCCACCCCACCCCTTCCTCCTCCCTCCCCTGCCCCCCCACCCCCAGCCCCCTCCCCTGCCCCCCACCCCAGCCCCCTCCCCTGCCCCCCACCCCACTCCTCCTCCCCCACCCGCCCCCCACCCCTTCCTCCTCCCTCCATCGCCCCCCACCCCCAGCCTCCTCCCTTCATCACCCCCACCCTCAGCCACCTCACCCGCTCCACCCACCCCCCTCCTCCTCCCTCCATCGCCCCCCTCCCTCACCCTCCTCCCGCCTCCTCCTCCCTCAGTGGGGGAGGAGGCTGGGGGTGGGGGGGCGATGGAGGGAGGAGGAAGGGGTGGGGGGCGGGTGAGGGAGGAGGAGGGGGTGGGGGGCAGGGGAGGGGGTGGGGGGCGACGGAGGGAGGAGGAAGGGGTCGGGGGGTGGGTGAGGGAGGAGGAGGGGGTGGGGGAGGGGTATTTTTTTTAAGGCTAGGGGCAAAACTGTCTTTTCACTTTTCAAATACATTAATGTGAGGTCCCTTGGGACCCTATATTAATATTTTCAACTTTTGGGACTTTTCTAGTATTAACTCCCTTGTGAGGGACCTCAAATTAATTTTCCCTATGTTTTAGTCTCTTATTTTTGAAAAATGTTTTTCACCTCTTAACTTTGGACAAAGTCATCTTTCAATGTCTTAACCAAGGTTTTAAAACCTGAGCCGGACGTCGAGCCGGAAAACTGAGCGGGTCATGGTTGAAACGGTTGGACTGTTCGGTCGAACCAGTGACGAAATAATTTAATGAAAATTAAATATATAAATATTGTTAATACTTAATAACTTAATATAATTAGGATTAAGATATTTTTTTAATCAAGTTCATTTTTTTTTTAATCAAGTTCATTTTTTTTTCTGCTGATATATTTTTTTTTGCAGTCTTCAATTTCTGACCGGTCCGGCTCGTTCCGGTTCACGACCCAACTCCGGCTCCCGGGTCAACAACGGCATAAAAGCGGCCTAAAGCGGGCTGACCATCAAAACGGCTCAACAGAGGCAGACGGGCCGTTTTTCCCACCGGGCGACGGTCCGACCGGTCCGACCGTCCGGGTCGGGCCGGGTTTCAGATCCTTGGTCTTAACTTTAAAAAAGTTTGTTTTAGTTCTTTAACTTCAGAAAAAGTTGTGTTTAAACATTTTAACTTTGAAAAGTGTGTTTTTAGTCCTTTCAAATTAACATCATTAACTTCTCTAAAAAAATGCTGACGATATAAATTAAATTTGCTGACTGGGAAACATTAAAATGTTGACTTACTATTATTAAATTGAAAAATATTACAAAATAACAAAATAAATCAAACTCTAATGTCTTATAATCATTTTTTTTGCCTAGTAATCATTTTCCGTTGTATAAGTTAATGATGTTAACTTAAAAGCACCAAAAACACAATTTTTAAAGTTAAAAGACTAAAACATGACTTTGTATAAAGTTAAGGGATTAAAAACATACTTTAGCCTGATTTGAAATGACTAAAAACACAATTTTCAAGGTTAAAAGACTAAAACATGACTTTGTCCAGAGTTAAGGATTAAAAACATATTTTTCAAAGTTACGAGAATAAAACATGACTTAATCCAAAAATATTTAAACATAAATCATATTATATTTATTAACTTTTAAACAAACGACGCATCCGTCACTCATCACTAATCGAAGGTGAATCTTATGAAGATATTGATTAAGCTTGTCTTGCGGTGTGGGAGTTTTGTATTTTACAAAGTGGTCGCTTGGTCGGTTTTGCTTTTTTCATATCGAGCCAAAAATGGGGGAGAAAAATGAAGAAGAAGACGGAAAAAAGAAAACAGAATTTGTCTCAGGATGATTACGTTTTTTTTTATCAAATGTCTCAGGACGATTACAATGTGCATTCTTTATTGTATTGCTGTTTTTAAATTTATATAATTCATTCATCAAATTACATGAATCTGACGGAGATATTGATCAGTTGCTTCTTAGTTTTTACAGATATTATGGTACTTTTTTGCATTCTATGTAGTGGTCGCTATTACCTTTTGCTTGTTTTTTTTTTCTTTTAACATTTGCAACTTGCAAGTTGCCAAAGATAAAAAAACAAAAGAATTGCTTTCTAATGGAAAAACTTGCTTGGTTTTCTTATGTTTGAAATCACATAGAATTTTTTTTTTACTTTTAATCTATTTTTGAACTTTGAGGCCTTATGCTAAATAAATAATAGTCATAATCTCTCCAATCACTGTCAGCAATATTTACTTGATTTTTATATGTAAAATATAAGGATATTATTTGGTTGATTACCGCGTGCGTTCGTGGGTTCTTTTCTTTTTTATTTTAAAAAAAGACAAAAATAAAAAAAAAATTATTTGTGGCCTAGAGGTATTTGTTAATTGTGTTCAAAATCAAATGGGCATGATAAAAAAACTGTATAGTTAATACATTTTTAATCAATACTTCTAATTTCAAGATGAAATTCGTTATATTGAGGCATGATTTCAAAGCTGAAAGCGTGAAGCCACTGCTTACTTAGCTTTGACTTAAAATGGATGCTGTAATTTATTCTTGTCAAATAATTGTGTTTTCTTTAATTAAAAATCAAAATTAATCCTGCTTGTTGAAGAGATATGCAGTCAGGTCATAAACACTCCATAGTGATTATTAAATATTCATAAGAAACGTTGAATAATTGTTAAATGAAAGAATATATTTGATAATCATATATGCGCCCTTATGTGTCAACTGTAATATATGAATAAATAAATATAGAAACCGAATATAAAAGGGTTAAATATTATTTTGACAACTAAATTACGATGTAAATATCATTTGACATAAGTATTAATAAATGACTGGCATCATTAGATGCAGCTAAATAGTTATTATTAGAGGTGTTCATGGCATTCCAGTCCCGACCTTCCCATCCCCATCCTTGTGTTTTTAAGTGCCGAAGTCCAAGAGTGCAGTATTAAATTTAATTAACACAACCTAGACCCAACTTTTAAGCCTAAGCCCAATTGTCATTATGTGTTGCCTTATGTTTCTTTCAAAAAAGCGTGTCATCTTCTCCCCTCTATCCCCGTCCATTTCTCCTCTTCCACCTCTGCTGTCCCTAGCTTCGCTTCACGTTCCAGACTGCTTCAATGATTCAAGGCACATGCTTAAAAAGATTGATCAACACAAGCTCTAGCATGAGCATAGAAGCTATTGCGTGTCAATGACTAAGCCCTTTTATATGAGCTTTTCCCCTCCTTGCTTGGTTTCATAAAATTTCAATTCTTGAAATGAAAAATACTTATATTACACACAGGGTAATATAAATGACCATTTCTTAGCTTGGTTTCATGTAATTAGTGTCAAACCCAACGTTTAGTAAATTTACCCTTTTTATTGTTTTGTCATTCAAATTTACTTTTGTCATGCATAAGTCTCACATCAAAAAAAGTGTTGTTACAAAAGATATCTATGGCTCTAGTTCCCATAGCCCCTGCACCTAACTTTTGGGGGCTTTTGGGGGGTCTTTTCTCAAGAACTTGTGTCGTTTGTTAATTCTTTCATTAAGATAGATGATCAACTAGAAAGAGTTAGTCTTAACCAACATTAGCTAGAGGAGATCACAACGTAACTATATGGCTAGTATTTATTGCGCTGTTGAATAATGTTATTAAATGAAAGTAAAATTCAAAAATTAACTAAAGACATATTTAATAAGTTATTAATTAACATGAGAATTATGTGTGAACAAAAATCTCGTACATACGTATGGCTTAATGTAACCATGGAAGTACCCCACATACATAGTAATGTTGCCCTCTATTAACTGAGTATATCGAGTGAGTGATAGTATTAGCCATGTTTGGGGTGCTTCCACACAACTCCATTGTTATGCATGCTTAGATACTTTCACTTTTGCATTGAATCACAAAATACTTTTGGAGTGTATATGAGATTTCTTTTAACATTTTCTGGTGAGTTTATACCTTATTAACCATATATAAAATTGGAGTGAGTAATATTAGTGATGACTCCCAATTTTAGTTAGACTTGAGATATTTTTTGATACATTTAGGGAGTCATTATCACCAAATGAATAGATTTCATTGAGATTTAAATCTATAATGTTTATTTATGAGAGGTAAAAAATGAAGCCAAAATAAATTATAGATGATTTTAATAATATGCGGATAATAACATTGACTTAACCTAACAACGAAAATGCTAAATATATCCAACTCAGCTTGACCTAAAATCTTTGAGATACACAAATGATAATCTGCATGTCCTTAAATCTATATTAACAATTGAATATACATTAATCACATGACCTATCAAATCATTATTTGTGCGTGGCAACTTCTATACCACCCAGCCAGAAAAATACACAGATCATCCATGCATTAAATTAACAAATGTTTCAAGACGTGACATTATTACTTTACTTTGCATATTATCAGTAACTATATAGAATAAGATGTTCCAACCAACAAATTAATCAAGATCTTATACCCCCGCAACATCAGTCCAAAAAAATATCCCCGCAATAGAAGCCCTATAAAAATGAACCAAAAACAGAGGAAATCCCCTCCTTTAATTTTGTCTTTGGAGTGTTCCTCTCGTTACCACAAACCCCCATCACACGCCTTTTATTAATAGCCTTACATTCCTTAATTAATGTGATTTAATCACGCAAGTCCTTTCTCATAACTCCCCAATCAACAGTCGACAACATTCTCTTCAACCTTTGTATTTTGTACCCCACAGGTTCCAGTTCTCTAAACAAAGTCATGGATTGCTGATAAAAAAAAAACATAGTCATGGATTGATATTAATTAATTAATCGTAGCAGTATATTTTAACAGGCCAATCACAACAATAATTAGACGCCCGAGTTGATCAATCAATCGAAAAAAAACAAGTAAAAATTTTCAAAAGCCAACACCGACGCAGATAAGTGAGGAAGTTATACATGAGGCCAAACTTGAAATATACATTGTTCATGAATCTTTTTCCACCTGGCCACCCCAATTATTTTATAAGCACGAATTCCCCATTATTGTATTCATCATTATTGGAACAATGATCTATATCAAGGATGAAAATTTTGAAAACACATGCACCACACAATCTAAGGTCACCATCTTAGAATAATAGACATAATAAATTAGTAAGTAAAAATCCACGAAATAAAAAAAAAGGTTTTGCCTTATACGTGGCAAAGATCCAAGTCTTTGGGGATCCAACTTGGCGGCTGCACACACAGGATTTGATTTGTGTGGGTCAGATTATAATTTTTCCAAAATCCCATATGTAAAAAGTTTGAATTTCTTCTACAACAAAGCTGAGATAGATAGCTAGCTAGAAAGAAAAGGACCCCATGAGTTCCATATTATTGCCCTGAGTTTCGTGGACTTTTGCAAATGATTGCTTAGTTTTTGGTATTGTGATTTTTGGTTTATATCTGTTCGTATGATTGTTTGATCGCGATGATAACAATTACACATGGATAGCTTCTCTAACCAGACATCTTCTTAGCCATTCATGTAAATGCTAGTGTTTTGCTTCATCGCACAAGTGTCCTCGTTATGGTCCAAGTTCGTACCCCCACTAATAACTCCCCTGTTTCACTTTCAATATGACCTATGATTAGTAAGTTATGTTGTTCATAACAATTGGGGCATGTTTTAATTGGATCTTGTTTTTTTTTTAAAAAAATCCGAAATTGGGTTACATGGATCATCAATGATCGACGACAATAGTGATTCCTTCTTCTCATTAAAAATCTTATTATTTTAGTGGCTTGAATGAATTTTCCGCTCTACTTGATCTTGCAATATAATACTGCAACATCAATCATCTTTTTGATAAGTATACTTCAAAAACATTTAAGGGAGCTTTCAATTATTCTATCAGACGCAATGTACAATACTATGTACCTTAAATTTGTACATACATGTATAAACTTCTAGACAATTCCGAACATAGTGATAAATGTAATTTTAATGATTTAATCAAATGAAATATCTCAAACGATGATGAAGAGATTAGTGACGAGGACGGCGTTTACAACTGGGGTTTGTTGGCGAGGCTAGTGACTATGCTTGAAGAAATTACTAAACTGATTAAGTGGCTAATTGTAATTTGGCCCTGTGATTAATCAATACTTCACACATAATTGCTACGTGTTATAACAACGTAATGCCAACTTATCATGAAGTTTGTTGTATTAATGTATTTTGACTTTCCTTCTGATTAGCTTCTTCTTTTTCTTTTTATGTTACTTTAAAGTATATGCATCAATTTTTATCTTTCATATCAATCATCGAGATAATAGAGATCAGAGCTAAATAAGGCAAAAGGCACTACATAAGCTAGCTAAAACCTGGCGGGTTGGCGTGAGTGGTAAGTAGTCTCGTCCCTTAAACAAGTGGTTGAGGGTTTGATCCCCAGCCCTGGCGAATGGAGCAAATTCACAGGTCAGCTGTCTACCCCCTATATGGGACTTCAGAAATGCGAAGGATTAGTCTCACTTGACACGCGGGTGGGATACCCTTGAGAAATCAAAAAAAAAAAAAACCAAGCAAATATCAACCTCAATGGTAAAATCCAGATCCTCATATCTGCTTTTTAACGTAATAATGATCCACTTTTCTATGCTTAATATCCCGTCATCCATGTAACATATATGGTAGTTTTTTTAGGGTGAAGGTACAAAAATGACACTAAACTTTACACAAAATTGCATTTCCAATACTAAAGTTTTGCGAGTAGCTAAAATAGTACCTAACTTGAGGTCTAGGTGCAAATATAGTATTTTCACTTTACTGAAATAAAATTTAGATATGAAAAGACTCTTATGCCCCTCATTATATAAAATTTTATGAGGGAGGAATAGAGGTATAAGAGTCTTTTCATATATAAATTTTATTTCCCTCAAGTGAAAATACTAAATTTGCACCTGAACATCAAGTTGGTACTATTTTTGCTCCTCGCGAAACTTTAGTATTAGAAAGGCAATTTTGGGTAAAGTTTAGTATCATTTTTGCAATTTCATTCTTTATTTTATATAAACAGATATCAGTAGTAGCGTAAGTTAATCTCCCTAATTTGATGCGTATTTTGCTGTGATGGTGGGAGCTGACACCATAAAAAAAATTAGCATGTAGTAATATCTCTATGTAAAGAAAATTTTGCCTAATTATACTTGTCGTGAATTCAAGCTCCCATCCTTAAAATACATCAGAAGAAAAATTAATTATTCACTAAATGAGCTGGCAGAATGCAGGTGGGACATAAACAAAATGGAGAAATGTACACGAGCTAGGGACATAGAGACAAAGGGTGTATTGGTAATTGTAGCGAGTTAATCATTTGACCCCCAACCAAAGAGCATATATAAATAACATTAGTGTGGATTCATTTGGAACTACCACGAAATCACACAATCCTCACCAAACATCTTCACACACTCTCTTCTCAATATAATAGCGAACTCTCTATAGTTAGCTAACATGTCCAAAACACCGTATCTGATGGGAGATTCCATGACTATGGAACCCATCAAACCAAAAAATGATACCACTCGTAAAGCTAATAGAGGCTTTACTTTCATGGCCTCCATCTTCTCCTTCTTCATCTGCACTTCCATTTTATATATTCTGAACCATTCTCCTGACAATCTCACTAGTCTCTTAAACAACAACATTTTCTGGTTTTTCATGTCTAACACTCTCATCCTTATCTTAGCTGCTGACTACGAAGCTTTCTCTTCTTCTTCCAGCAAAGCCCATCAAGATCATTACGAAGAGTATGTCAAACACAGCCAAGCCTCCAGAAATTATAATCACTATTATCTCACCTCCAAATATGAACAAGTCGATGAAAAGCCTTGGGTCACGATCCCTCCCAAGCAAGAGCTTCTTCTTCAGGAGAAGAAGAAGAAGAAAGAAATCACTGTGTATGATCACAAGAGTATTGAAGAACTTGTTCCAGAACGTGTGCTAGAAATCGTGCCACAAAATGAGCCTAAGAAATCATCATCATCATCATCATTGAGCAAGGAAAAGCCAGTAGTACAAGATGGTAATAATAATAATAATATTAATAAAGCTGGTGAGGGGAAAACATTATTATATCCATCTGGAAGAGCTGTGGGGAGAAGTAAATCAGATAGGTATGGACATGTTAAGAGAGTGGTGTTTGATGAGGGAAAGAACAAAGTGATTAGAAGGGCAGAGACTATGAGAGTGGAGGAAGCAAGAATAGAAGAAGAGAATAATAATGAGTTTTCGAGTATGTCAAATGAGGAGCTTAATAGAAGAGTGGAGGAGTTTATTCAGAGATTCAACAAACAGATTAGGCTTCAAGCTGTTAGAAATAGTGTTGTCCATGAAGCTTAATTGTTGATCACAAGTTCTTCCACGAGTAAGCTAGCTATAATCCGAAGAGAGAAGCTATATATGGAATATGTTTTGATGTTGTTCCACGATTTTGGCTGTCCTTTTGCACTGGTACTTTATTGTATTTGTTGTCCTTCAGCTAAATATATAATGTAGCTTATATGTTTTTGGACCTTACTGCAATGAAAGCTGCTATATAATATTAGTGATATCTTTTAATTTCGTGGGGCATAATTTTCTATTCTCTTCAGGATTTTTTACATTTGTGTGGATTTTATTGTTGCACTCTCCCCCTCGATCCATCATTTTTATATAATTTTCTACTATTTTGCTTGATTTACAAGATGAAAACTTATGAGTCACGTGACTCAAACTTCTTGATAGATGAACAGCATATTGATATTGCTGTTAGAGGCTCAGATTGATAAAACATTCGAATAGTTTCTATGGTAGGTTCTTATAATTAATTGTTGGACGATACGTGGAAGTAATTTTAACGTTGATGATTTCGTTGTCATTTCTAAGCAAAAGTGTGGAAATAAGCTTTTGAATTTGCAGGCAGTGCACAATCAAGGCTGACCTTCTTTAATCATTTTCGCCATATAAATCAAAGCCGTAACTATCACAGTAAACATGATTGACTCATAATTACCACATAGTTAAACCAGCAATCATTGTACGTATTGAATGAATCCCTTTCTGATGCACCAACCGCAGTAATTGCTCTGAGATGGATCTTAATTGGAAGTAGTCCATAAAAAGGATTGTTAATATAATCACCACCACCATCAGATCATGATGAGGAAATTAAGCTCGAGGCTCGAGAAGTCCTAAAGTTGAACTCGCCAATCAATTATTTCTCCATGCAAATACACGTATTTAAGCCTTTAAGTCATGATTTTTTGGGCACGTACATATTATTCAATTCATGAATGAAAGGTCCAATTTAAAATAAATTAAAAGGTACCTACGCAATTTTATCAATGAACTATTGCGCTAAGAGCTTAATATTTGACACAAAATATTTTAATTTGAAGGGTGCAATTTTAACACTAAAATTTGACAATGGATTAAAACAACTTATGCCGTTTTTTTTATACTTTTCTTAATCTGATGAAGGTAGGAAAAAAATAAATGATGCTGGCTGTTTTGCTCCATTTTAAATATTTACTGGTAAAATTGCATCATTCAAAACATAAGATAAATGTTTTTAAGGCAAAATTTTGTTGGTGATAAAATTGCACCAATATCAATCCAAAATTTAAACACAACTTCTTCATGTCAACAAAAGCTAGTTTAGTTGGTAAAATAGTTAGCTCATAACCATAACGTTAAACACTCTTTGAGCTTAGAGGTACGCCTAATTTTAGTGAGCAACTCCAGAGTTCAACTTTAATTTCATTTATTAAAGAAATACAAAACTTCATTGTAGCATAGCGTATATATATACAATATATCATCCATCATCATAACATTAGAGAAAATACAAATAGATACCCCTTAAATTTCAAAAGATTAGGAAGGTAAAACCAAAATAAGAAAGGACATACGAGGCTTGTTCTCGACTTTGGATAAGTAAATTTTTGACAATAATCACTTCAATAACAATAAATATTAACCTAAAGATATTGATTATTTTAGACAATTAATTAGAAATTAACATTAGTTGCGTTCACAATGGTAAACGTTAATGTTAATCACTTGAGCAACAAAAACTACTCTAGTATAAACATTGACCAACTAACATATTATAGATTGGGAACAATTCCTATATCCATTCTTATATATATATCAGAGGTAATTTTTTATATTAGAGTTACCTCTTTGGGCTTTTAAAATTCGATATGTATTTATTTATCTATTGAGTAATATTGACGAGGACCTAAAAATGAGTCCTAAAAATGAGTTTTGGTGGGAATCATCAATCATGTGGGCCATGGATCAAGAGACAGGGAAGCTACTTGTGTCGCTGATTTACCTGATCTCATGTGTAATATGTGATTATTATTGATGTAATGATGTGACAAGTTTGGCGTCGTATGAATGTAAAGTAACCTTACAATTAGGGATTAACTTTATTTGAAACTTTAATTAAAAATTATGAATTATGTTTAAGAGTCAGAATAGAAATAATCCACATTAAAAACCACAACAATTTCAATTGATGGACAATTTATAATTTAAAGCATTCTTCTACAATTTTTTGTATTGATTCGTTGTCCCACAATGTTATGTATTGCGACAGTCAAAATTCAGAATTTCTGCAGCTAAAATTATTCCAATTTAGCAACCTATTTATATTATACTCCCTCCAGTCCTAAATATAAGACCTAATTTACTTTTTTGAAAAATCCTAAAAAAGCAAAATATAAGTCAATTATATATTAATTTACCTAATTTTTCCCCTTAAACTAGTTTATTTAACCTATAAACTAATGACTAATCTAAAAATATATCAAATATGTCATAATTTAATAACATATTTTGTAACCTTAACATCTCCAAAAAAAAGTCAATTAGGTTTTATATTTAAGACCGGAGGGAGTAATATCCAAATTATATCTGACGTGTTTATTTATGATTGAGGTAAACCACAAATAACGTGATAAATAAAATTCACCTAAGAATTTCTTATCAAAACAGTGGTCTAATTGCAATTGACCTTGCTTAGTTATTTCAACTAATCAATCAACACACAATAACTGCATTTAAAAAAGTTACCACACAATAACAATCAATTGTTTATTTAAAAATTAATTAATTATTTTTCTGTTTATAAGGCTCTATTTTCTCAATTCAAATTTTAAACCCCAAAAAGTATGAATATATACTATATTATTTATTTTTTTGCAACTAATTTACATATAAATATATATTTTGTTGTTTGGTCCAATCATATTTAAGAATCTATAACATGAGATCCAATCTTTTGTGATTAAAATTTTAATCATTACAGCAAAAGCTTTGTATTGTATTGTAGTATTTCAATTTTGAGGAATTAATTGAAGATTTTTACTATAAAAAATTTCTTTTTCTCATGCTATATATATATTGGACAAGTGAAAAGGCCAAATTACAGCCAAGTCATAGGAAATAGTGTTCGCTGAAGGATTGATCATGTGGATGAGGTTTATCATCATATTTGTTTTCTTTCATTATTGTTAGTCCTCGTTCCATCTGGTACAGTTATATATATGCACTTATTCTTGTTTTGTCTTGTCTTGTGTTGTGTTTCGTTTGTTTCTTATATTTCATTCTACTTTTCACTGTGTGTGGCTCGGAATTTCTCTTCCTTTTTCCGTGTAATAATATTGATGGCAGAAAATAGCTATAAATCCATGTCCGCATGTATGCCCGTCCAAGCTGTGTGAGGGATTATTAGTGTGCTAAGTGCTAACTATATTTACCATGCATCAAATTAATTTGATTCAAATATGCTGCAGACCTTTTCCCCCCTGTTTTATTGTCAAAATGCTATTTTTTCTTGCTATATATTTCGGGTTTTTCAATGTAAAATCTAGTCACTACTGTAGATTGCACTGCGGGAGAAGATCTTATAATACCTAGGGTCCTAAATATAGGACTTAATTGACTTTTTTTTATAGATTAAGGTTGTGAAATAGGTTATTAAATGATGACATATTTGATATATTTTTAGATTATCCATTAGTTTATAGGTAAAATAAACTAGTTTAAGGGAAAAATTAGGTAAATCAATTTATAATTAACTTATTTTGCCTTTTTAAGGATTTTCTAGTAAAAGTCAATTAGGTCTTATATTTAGGACCGGAGGGAGTATTAAGGATGGTCGGTAATACACATTGTAAATCTTACACATGCTTATTGAGCATTTAGCATGTTCAATCGGTTACGGAGGTGTTGTTTTTCTGGGTCAATAATCATCTTGGCAAGTGTTCAATTCCTGGGGAGAACCACTTTGTTGTGCCGATAAAATATAAGTGAGTTAAACCCCTTTCCTGAGATTTTTTTATATATAAAAAAGGTATCTAACATCTGAAACTTGATACTACGTGCCTTTCATGCTTTCTCAAGTTTGATTCTTGATGTTAAGTGATTTCCCATTGTGGTGTGTGTATTTGTAAGGTGAAGTAACTAACCCATCCAACCTTCAATTTGATATATGAATATAGCCTTTAATTTATTTATTTTTGGAGGAAAAAAAACCTTTTGGCCTGGATGCTTAATTAGTTAATTTCTGAAGAAAAGTTAACTGGACAAATTCTATTCTTTAAACTCAAGGACAGAGGTACGAGCCTATATATAGAATAACAGATCCTATTCAAGTAAGAACGTTGCCGTTCTCCGTATATTTTCTGATCAGTCTCATTTTTTTCAATTGCCGGATGATATTGCTGTTATATCAGTTGTAATCTGACATGCTTTCGTTAGTCTTCTAAGAAAATTATATTCTGAAATGATTCTGACTTCTCAATCAATTCACAATTTATAACACCACCTCAAATTAATGTTTTACACACAAGTACACGTTTTTGGTTGGATTATAAAATGCCAAAAAAGCATAAAATAGCATATGCTTACTTTCTCATTCATACAGATTTAGCCAATATTTATATGCTCTCACTATATGTGAGTACAATACTAATAGTTAAGTTACGAAAAGTTCAGTTTACTGAATAACTAATTATTTTATGCCTAGTTGTTTGATTTTAAATTTCAGGAGCAATGACAGATATTTGTGCACCATCTGAGAGTATATTATGTACATGGGTTATTTCTTTAACTTGACTCCACTTCTTCATAAGTCATTAGCAAGAATGTGCTGATCATGATTAATTCACTGCAGGTTTTGTGGAGGAACTTTCTTATATGGTCCCTACCTTTATTTTTGAGATACTTTGTGGACAAATAAAAGGACATATCCCTTTTGAGATAAGAAAATCTCAACAAAACAAAAGTCCTTTTAGCCCACTGTTATGATATCTCTCCTTTAGGTGGAAGGTTGCAGGTTTGATCCCGCTTATAACCTAATGGTAATAATTGCTCCTTTGATTAAAAAAGAAAAAAAAAGTCTCAACAAGATTAAAGAATAGGTGCCACATGATTTTTCTTAAACTGACTAAGAGATTTAAATCTCCGACAATATGTTTAAAAAACTCGACTATTTGCTTACAGCTTTGGATCGTGTTGATCTCTTCATGTGCGTTTGCTTTTAGTTGCAGATTTTAAGATATTTTTCCCTTACAACATTTTATTTTCCATCATTGTCGCCTTAATCTCCTCAAGCTATTGGCAAAGGATCCATGAAGTGATTATGTCCACCTTGTTTTCATGCATCCCAGACTTGAGCCCATTGTGCTTATTTGGAGTATCATAATTGACCCAAAATGAGTTTTTTTTTTTATAATTAAAGAAATCAACTAGCTTAACTAGCCAGTGCTAGAAAACAGACAACAATCTTTCTGTAATAAAGAAAACAAATAATCTGGAGCTTCCAAGATAAGCTGGTACTCCCAAACAGTAGTAATAGCGCGTTTGGCCAAGAAATCGGCAACTGAGTTTGCTCCTCTTGAAATATGCACAAGCTCGATCTCCCATTGTCTGCCAATCAAAAATTTAGCTTCCTGAATCAATTCAGCATCTGCATGTTGGCTAGTGTTCTCTGGTTCAAGTAACTGAACAAGCTCCAAAACATCTGATTCCACAATAATTCTTCTCTCTCCTTTCTCCCAAGCTACTCTCAATCCCAAAATCAATGCCCATAGTTCCGCTGTAAAATTGTCTCCCTCTGTAGGATGAAACATAAATCCTTCAATAAATTTACCATTACTATTTCTCATTAAGCCTCTACATCCCAATCCCAAATTCATAGCAAATGCTCCATCTACATTAACCTTAACCCAACCATGTATGGGCGGATTCCAACTAGCCGATGAATCACAGATTACCCTCCCATTCAAGTTAATGCCCTTTAGTTTACACTCCGCTAACCTCAAGTTAGATAAAAGAGATCTAACCCGGGCTAAAACTGAATCATTAGCTTCCCACTTCCCTTCAAAAATCCTCATATTCCTTTACTGCCAAAGGCTCCAACATAGTGTGGTAAAGAATTCAGACCATCCCTCAACAAACCTGTTCCCTGGATTTTTAATGTTCAGACATAACCAATCAAACAACGGAAGCCTGAAAAAATTCTGACAAACCGACGGGTTCACCAACGTTAACCATAAGCTTCTTGACTGGTCACAATCCCGAAGAATATGCAACAAATCTTCGAAGTCAGCTCCACAACCTATACATGAGGTTTCAGAACAAAAGCCTCTTCTTGCTCTAACGTCATTCGTTAATAATTTGTTCTGAAGAGATAACCACATAAATGATTTACACTTTTGGATGGTGTGAAGCTTCCACACTTTTTGCTAAATAGAAGTATTAGATGCCTGATCTGATGTAAGAAAGTCATAGGAAGAACTAACTGTAAATAAGCCACTCCTGTCATGTTGCCAACGAACAGAACCATTCACATTATTCACAGAGATAACATCTTTCACCTCTTTCCAAGCACTTTTGATTCCTGACCATGTATTAGAGCCTTGACGTCCATGATCAATCACAGGAAGCAAATCCATGCCACATGTATATTTGCTCCTCAAAACTCTAACCCAAAGATCATCTCTATGACTTACCATATTCCAACAAAGCTTTGACATGAAGGCTAAATTTTGTTTACGAAGATGCTTTAAACCAAGACCGCCATTCTGTTTCTTTTTACACACATCATCCCATGCTACCAAGTGGACCTTCCTCTTTTCCTCTGACGTTCCCCACAAAAAATTTCTGTTGAGCTTCTCTATATCATCACATGTAGATGCTGGAAGTAAGCCTGTTTTCATGGAATAATTAGGAATCATGGAAAAGACGGAAGAAATCAAAGTTGATCTGCCAACAAGGGAAAGAGAGTTAGCTTTCCAGTTGGAAAGTCTACTCTTAACCTTATCAACAACATGAATGTAGCTATCTTTAGTGACCCTTTGATGATGAAGCGGGGCTCCTAAATACTTGCCTAAATCCACTGCCATTTGGAAACCCAAGGTACCACCAATCTCCCTTCGCCTAGTAATGACTCCCCAATTTAAACAAATTTGATATATATTTTTTGTATGATTGGGGAGTCATTGTGACAAAATTATAGAAATTTGTTGAGATTTGATAAAATATCAACTTGTTGCATGATTTGGGGAACTTGATAATAAACATCTTAGTTTTAAAATTAAAAAGGGGCAATGTTTGAGTTTAGGTGAACTATTAAATAAATAGGAACACTGAAAAAAAAAGAGACAACAACAATGTATAATATTGCACGCAATCTCATTCTATGCAGCTTAGAAAACGTGGGCCACTTTGTGGGGCCTTGGACTTGATTAAATGCATATCATTTGGACTCATCTAATTGGGCTGCAGAATTCAAAGAAAGACCAAGAAAACAGGATTGAATGTGAGGTCCAGAGGGTGTTCTGGGGACCGGAGGAGAAAAGAAAAAAAAAAGAGCCTAGACCTAAAGGAGAAAGGGAGTCAGACGCGTGAAGGGGAGAGTGTGGAGGGGGCGGCCACTGTTTGATAACTGTTCATCATCATCAACACCACTTCTCTTGGAGATTTGCAGCGAGAAGGAAGGAAAAGAGGGAGCTTGGGAGGAAAACTTGAAGTCAAGAGAAAAGAGATGCATGGAGATGTCAAGATTCTATGCTTGTTTCCTCCTCCTTTCATCTTCATTTCTCTCTAATTTCTTGTTTGAACTCTGATTCTGTGGTGTGTAATTTGGATGATTTTTAGCTTTAGAATGAGTAGCTAACTTTAGTTTTAGGATTATTTTGACTCATTCCATGAATTGAGATTTGTTCAAGACCTCTCTTAGTTGTTAATGAATTTGGTTTTTATCTTGCTTTTTACTTGCTTAAGTGCTTGATCACCACTTATTTAGTTAAATGAAATATGACTTGAGAAAGTATATTTTGTTTTAGAACTTGGATAAAAACATGTTGGACTTGAAGTTTATGGTTTTAAATGGATGATTTGTTGGTAACACAGAGATATAGTTATCGAACTAACATTGTCACTAAAAGGATGGTTTTGAAGTAGAGCTTGTATTAATTGTGACAAGAGATTGTGCAATTAATACAAGCATAAATTTGATCTTGACACTTTTTCAAATGCCTATGAACCTTAGGCAAACACATGTTTTCATTAACAAATTAATTGAGAGGGTTTTAATTATGTTTCATGAAATGGAATGGTGATAAATAATCCTAGACTTCCTTATCTTGATTTTAAGTGTTAGTTTAGTTTTAATTAAATTATTTTCATTTTAGTTAGGTTAGAAACTCAAAACTCAAATATTTCCACTCAACTTAATTGATAACATACTTGAAATAGTTAATCTGTTTTGCCTTAATCTCCGTGGGAAAGATAACTTTTATACTACTAATTTTGACGACTCGTACGCTTACAGTAAGACCGGAAACGGCCGATAAGTCACCTAGTATGATTCACATTCTTGGAGAAGTAAACACAAGTTTTACTATTATTCACTTTCATCCATAAGCTAGCACAAAAGTCATTTAAACATTCCCTTATAATAATAGCCTGTTGAAGAGACACTTCTGCAAATAAAATAATATCATCAGCAGAGAATAAATGAGACAAGGGAGAACCTCCAGTACATAGAGTGATTGGACCCCAAAGATGCTTATCAATGCGCTCCTGAATCATGTGAGTCAATCTCTCCATGCAAATCACAAACAGATATGGAGACAAAGGGTCCCCTTGCCGAATCCCTCGTGATGGAAAAATTTCATCTGTCTTTTCACCATTCCATAACAATTGCATACTAGGAGAAGAGATACAACTAGCAACAATTTCTAAAATGTGAGAAGGAAGATTCAAATCCTCAAGGCATTGTAAAAGAAAATTCCAGTTCAATCTATCATAAGCTTTTTCCAAATCAATCTTAATAGTCATAAAACCAATATTCCCCTGTTTAATATGCATAGAGTGAATAACTTCCTGCGCAATAATAATGTTATCTGACCTATATCTCCCAGGGATGAAACTACACTGAGTAGGACCAATAACCTGATTCAATAACGGCTTAATTCTATTAGCAATGAGTTACTTACGCCATTTATGACAATATTTCTTATACATATATATTCACTAGCTCCTGCATTGTAAAAACACTGAATTACAATAAGCAAGCGGAAAAAATAAAAGACAACCGAAACGAGCAAGACTTTCTTGCTAAAAGTATCTTCCATAGTTGAAGTTCACAAATCTCAGTTAAAAAATAAGTAGTTTAACTGTTTCAACTTATTTGATACAAATTATTTCAACTCAATTATCCTCGATGATTCTATCAATAATAAGAGGGAAAATGTTTTACTCAAAAGAAAATCCTTAATAATATTTTTTTGGGGAAGTTTTGATTTGAAACTTTAAAAGTGTAATTAATATGTTTATTAAAATTAAGAGAAACAAGTTTCTCCAACAAGCACAAACAAATGTAGACACATGAAGTCCGATGAGAGTAAAAGTTATGTTTTTCATGTCATTAAGCTTTTTACTGATTTATCACGCATATGGAGTATAAACTTTCAGGCTAGCTAGCTATATGATTACTTTTCAGTTATTAATAAATGATTAAGGTTTGTACCCCAAAAATGATTAAGGTTAAAAAAAACTAACCTGGTGATTGGGCCTCAATTTTTACAGTGCTTCGCTTGTGTACGTAATTAATCGTATCTCTGTCAAATACCATATTGTATAATAGAGTTATATGTTATCACTTGTTGGAAGAGATCAGTTAAGAGGTAAATAATGATAAAAGAAATTGGGAAATGGAAATCCAACGTAGGAAGCAATCAGAGGAGCCGTTTTCTTGTTTATGTGATTCAATCGTGCACGCATCTTCTTAGCTAGTAGCTAGTATAAAGTTTTTCCTGGGCTTAAATATAAAATTCGCTAATTTCGGGACGAAGCTAGTTTGCTTCGGATTGACGCCAATTTGCAAGTTTAACTAGTAATATTGGGGTTATGCACGAAATCATTAGAAAAATAAGCCCAAACAGATATGTCCTATGGCCACCCTTTTAACCAAAAATAAAGCCCAATAACCTATGCCGTTGAGGTTGACGTTGAGGTTGAGAAAAGACTGATTCCTTACAATCAACATTTATTAAACTTGGAGTTGACTCTCCGATTTTATCAATTTTATAATTATGTATTTATGTTCATAATCAAAAATCAAAATTAAGTTGATTTGCAATTTAAAAATAGGCCTTTCTTTCCATAATCTAAATCTGAAGATAGGTTTAGCCAAGGTTTTCACACCCGGACCGAGCCGGACGGTCCGACCGGTCGGACCGTCGGCCGGTGACTAAAACGGCCCAATCACCTCGATTGGGCCGTTTTACTGTTCAAACCGGTTTGACCCGGAGTTGACCCGGGTCGACCGCTGTTGACCCGGGGTTGACCCGTGTTGAACCGCTTTTGACCCGCTTTTGACCCGGCCAGAATTTGACAACTGCAGAAAAAAATATATCAACAGAAAAAAAATGAACTTGATTAAAAAAATATCTTCATCCTAATTATATTAAGTTATTAAGTATTAACAATATTTATATATTTAATTTTCATTAAATTATTACGTCACCGGTTCGACCGAACGGTCCAACCGTTTCAACCGTTTCAACCATGACCCGCTCAGTTTTCCGGCTCGACGTCCGGCTCGGGTTTTAAAACCTTGGGTTTAGCTAATATTTTCTTTACAACGAAAAACCAATAAAATCCTATATTAAGCCAAGCTTTGTCTTTGTGTTCTAGTGTTCCACCACCACAACAACAAATTTAAGAAATGGAAAAGTTTATTAAAGAAAATGGATATCTTTATTGACTTAATTCAACGGCTGGCAAGCCACTTTGACAAAAAATAGGACTTACTTCATACCTCATACCTCACTTTTTTATTTCTCATTCGATGTTATGGGGCAGACCATCTTTCAGCTACATATATTATGACCGACTAATCCAAATTGAGCCGAAACATTAAGGTTGACCTTCTTTGACCAATAAGATGTTGCATTCTTACCCATCAAACTCAACACAGTGGTTAAATTAGAACGCGAGTCAGCAAATCTAATCATTGAGGGTTGCCTTAGACCTCATCTTGATTTGGACGAATATGCATCCATTGGCAGCTGTATCATGAGTCATAACATCGCATCACGAAAGAAAACAAAACGACAGTGACGAGACAAAGAAAAATATAAAGTGACATGGAACTCAAAACTGAGAAAGGAAAAAAAACAGAGATAAGATAAGACCAAAAGATTAACTGACGTACGTAAGTCGTAACATTACAACATTTGTCAAACAAAATTACTGTACAACATTGCTCTCTAGCTTCCTCTCTGGCTTTGCCATTCCTTTATAAAGGATTTTGTGAACTCTGCAGAGAACCAAAGTGTGTAACATTGTCATTCTGATTCCCAAGTTGCATTTCCTTTTGGTTTCATCAATGGCTGCCAGGAGACAATTACAGTGTTCTCTGCGAATGGGTTGTGGAGGAAGTAGACTCTTGGGAACTGTTCCTGAAGCCAATGCTTCTTCTTCTTCTTCTTCTCAGAAACTCATTGATAAAGAATATGAGCACAGTGCCCACAAGTAAGAATAATATTCTCTTTTTTTGTCTCTCAAACTATCTACCCCAAATAGGTGTTATCATATTTTTTGGTGTGAAAGTTGGTAAAGGTTTAGGCTTTAAGCTTTTTTTTGAGTTTTGGCTTCTGGGTTTCAGCTATTTTCTTGTTAGCATTTGGTTTTTGATGATTTTGTTCCGATTTAATGGAGTTAAAATCTGGGCTGCTAGTTTTTGGCAGAAAGGAAAGCTTGATGTTTAGTTGAAATTATGTACTTAAGTTATTCATGGATTTAATGCCCCTAAAGCTTCCTTTAAATTTTTGAGCTTTCCTCTTGCATTATCTTTTCAACGTCAATTATGTCTTTATTTTTTTTGTACTACATTGTGGATCTAAAACTTAAACTTACTCAATATTTTCTCTAGGACGCATGTTAAGGGTATTTAGTTGGATTCAACAGTTTATTTTTCTTTTCCACTTTTGGTTGCTGCCAATCTTGTAACTAATCAATTCGATGCTGTGAGCTGAATATTGATACTTGTTGTCTTTGTTCTGTTTCAACAACAGTTATCATCCCATTCCAGTTGTATTCTCACAGGCAAAGGGATCTTGCGTATGGGATCCAGAGGGAAATAAATATCTTGATTTTTTGTCAGCTTACTCAGCAGTTAATCAGGTAACCTTGTCTGTGTCTTGGCCTCTCTTTAGTCTCTTGAACTGTGGGTTCTGGGTCAGAATGTGTTGTTTATTTTTCTTTATGGCGTTGTAGCCAATATGGTAGTGTTCAAATCAGTTTATGGTATTTTTTCATGCAATGGCTTGTATCTACTGTAATGCAATATTCAAATTGGTGAGCGTGGATACTTCTATTTTCCTGCCATTGCTTTTAAAAGCATCCGGTGTATTGATTGCATATCATACTCATTTAGGGACATTGCCATCCAAAAATTATGAAAGCATTGCAAGAACAGGCAGAAAGGCTGACTCTGAGTTCTCGAGCCTTCTACAATGACCGGTTTCCTATATTTGCTGAGCGTATAACAAGCATGTTTGGTTATGAGATGGTGCTACCTATGAATACTGGTGCTGAAGGTGTGGAAACAGCTCTGAAGTTAGCAAGAAAGTGGGGTTATGAGAAGAAAAGAATTCGCAAAGATGAGGTGTGAACTGTAAGACCTGTGCAAAAATTTGTAATATTTTAGTAGGCTCCAGTTTTTAGTGTAGTTTTAATGTTTGAGAGCATAATTTAGGAAACTCATGCTAGCTATGATGTTTTTTTCTTTCTGATTAATTATATGATTTTCTTGAAAAAACGGTGCCCTCTTTTTGTCTCCAAATGTTACTAGATTTGGGTATACTTGGAGTCTAAATTTTACTTGAGCATATCTCTTATTTTGCAGCAAGTTTTTTACCTAATTTCCAGAGTCTTGTTGTGATCTTCATTGTTTACAACTGTCTTCCTTGTTGGTTATTCCTTATTTCGTTTTTCTTAAAAAAAGGACCGCCATTATTTTAGACGGCATTATATCATGAGTTCTTTTGCTTATAGACACTACCTGCAGGCTCTTATAGTCTCATGCTGTGGCTGCTTCCATGGGCGCACAATAGCTGTTATATCTATGAGCTGTGACAATGAAGCTACTCGTGGTTTTGGTCCTTTATTGCCTGGTCATCTTAAAGTTGATTTCGGAGATGCAAATTCCCTTGAAAAGATATTCGAAGGTTTCAAGTTGCTCAGTATATATTTTTCGTTTTTTTTGTAGTATGGAAGATTATAGAAGTTCACCTTTTTAATTTTATCCTTTACAAAGTGCAGAAAATGCAGAACGCATAGCTGGATTTCTTTTTGAACCCATCCAAGGTGAAGCTGGGGTAGGTTTTCTTACATATCTGATCAGTTTGACAGTGCAACATACCTTCAATCATTGATAACACACAATGGACTTGTGCTCGAGTTTTTTTTCGTTTTTTTGTAGTATGGAAGATTATTTTTTTTTTTTTGATCGAAATAGTATGGAAGATTATAGAAGTTCACCTTATTAATTTTATACCAGTTGTGGAATGTTTCTGCTTTCTGTGGTTAATTTTATAATATTTTCAGAAGGGCTAAATGCTTTTTGTTTATAAATTTTTATATTGACATTAATTCTAGGCGCATTCTTCAATATTTTTATATACCAAATCTCATTTTCTATGAAAAGGGACTATTCAGATTTTTATGAATTCCCTTGGCCATAAAGTGAATAAGAATTCCCTTGCTCGATGTATTGTCTTATAGTTGCTTTATAGCTTAAGAATATTTCTATTCCATACATACAAGGATTTAGATAACAATTACTATTTTATATATTAGATTTGTCGATATATTCGAGTAAGTTTCTGTAGTTCCTCTTACGTTATTTGTGGCAAACATATATCGTTTGCTGGTAGGTAATAATTCCTCCAGATGGCTATTTAAGAACTGTCAGAGATCTCTGCTCCAAATATAATGTGCTGATGATAGCTGATGAAATTCAAACTGGATTAGCAAGGACAGGGAAAATGCTGGCATGTGACTGGGAAGAAGTTCGCCCTGATGTAGTGGTTAGAACTCCTTCCGCCTTAACTGTGCCTTTATCTTCATATACCGTCTGAATAATATTAAATCAAGTAATGAATCTGGAAAATTTTCCATTACTGCCTTTTATTCTATAGTGATGTGATCAAGAAATGCCTGGCAACTGTCCTAGCTAGACTTCCATTTCATCCATTGGTATGAATGAAATAAAACATATTTGAGTTAGTTACTTTATAGGCCTTAGGTTTGGGGTATGGAATTATTGGAGAAATCTATGAACATGCCCTCCCATTCTTACATATACATATTGTAGAAATTATCTGATGAAAAGGTTGTGATTTTGTTTCTCATTAGAATGCAGGTGAATGGAGGTTTTCTAATATCTATTCCATAAAATATGTGCGTCCAACTTTTTTATTTTCTCTCAGATTTCTGAGTGAAAACAGTTGGGAATCTGTTATCACTAGAATTTCTACCATGTTATGTAATGTGCTCCATTCACAGGAAACTATATGGAAAATATTGGGACGTGTCATATTATAAGAGTGTGAGTGAAAAGAGGCATTCAAATTTTACCATTTTAAGAACATTTGGTTCCAATCATTTCTTTTTATTTCCATAAAGTGAATATCCAGAGGATTTAATCCAAGACCTTTTTCCCTTCCTCTATTCTATTGCTCCTCATAAGATTTTGCATTTTGCTTTTCTGTACGAAAAGCTAACTCTTTTGTATGTCTTCATATTTAGATCTTAGGTAAAGCTTTGGGTGGGGGGGTCATACCTGTTAGTGCAGTTCTTGCGGACAAAGACATAATGCTCTGCATTCAACCTGGAGAACATGGAAGGTTTGATAGTATCCTTACCACCATTCTTTTACATGGTGCTTTTTGCTTCACATTTTGCTTACTATTCTTGAACATGTTGTCTTCCATCATGCTTGCATTCATCTTTTAAATGATGTGGAGAGAAGAAGTCAATCATCTGCTGGGACATGGAATAACAACATACAATTACTCCATGCTATCTATTCAAGCCTGGAAGTCTGAGACCATTACCTTAAGTGTTTTTGAAGGGTTATAATTAAATTTGGTTAGGGTGGTTGTAAGAGTGTGGCCATGTGGACCAATATTGCCAGTCCTGGGCGAGGTTAAGTTATAATGTTGCCATCAATTCAATCGAGTTCACTATTTTTATATGGTAGTTCAAATGACAGTATCTACTTCTGTTCTGATAGAAAGTTATTTCTGTAGCTGGTTTTTTAAAAGGGTTTTTGGACGTTTATTCATCAATGTAAAAGGGTGTAATTTCAGCAAACAACTGTCAATGAGACAATTATAACTTTGGCTTTTATTACAAAACACCTCCCAGGAGGTTTTCAGGAAGATGAATAAGATGAATGCTTGTGGTTATGAGGTTTAACTATTCATATAGCTCTTATTACAAATACTTTAGTGAAGTGAACATACCGAATCGAATATTGATGCCTTTGTTAAATGTTTCCATGTTTAAAGGTTGGGAGGTTTTTTCTTCTCATTTCTGCCTTTACACATGATTCTGTTGTTTTCCACGTGTCACAAGACAATCAAATTTGTCTGTGGAGTTGAAGAAGTGTAGGACAAACTGGAACTTATACTGACTCACTCCCTTGTATGTTATTGTTGACAGCACCTTTGGAGGAAATCCCTTAGCCAGTGCTATTGCAGTTGCCTCACTAGATGTGATCAGAGACGAGGGACTTGCTGAGAGGTACCTAACAAAATTACAAAAACTTGCATTGTTAGCCTATATAAATCCTCTCCTTTAATAGCCTAAGGCAACCTATTGTATGGAGACTTTTGATGAATGATGATTTGCTGCGTGTAAAACAGTAGATTGCATCAGATTTCTTGTTCATTTTATTATACGTAAAATAAGTTACTTGATGCCTTCTTACTTTATGATCAGGTCTGCCCAACTTGGAAAGGAGCTTACTGATCAGCTGCTTAAAGTTCAGCAGCAGTACCCAAACTACATAAAAGAGGTTCGTGGAAGGGGTTTGTTCAATGCAGTGGAACTCTACAGCAAAACTATGTCGCCGGTTTCGGCCTACGATCTATGCAAGAAACTGAAGGATAGAGGAGTACTTGCAAAGCCAACTCATGACACAATCATTCGCTTTACTCCCCCACTTTGTATAAGGTAAGGAAGCAATCAAGACAGCTCAAATGAACAACTCTCAAGAACCTGAATTTTGCATCCATTGTTCATGACACATTACTGTGTTCTAAGACTTGGCATATTGTATTGTTTTGCAGTTCTGAAGAGATCCAGATAGGTTCAAAGGCTCTGGCTGATGTCATAGAAATTGATCTTCCAGAGATGCAGAAGACAAAGCCAAAAGTAGATTCATCTGCAGTGGCTTCTAGTGCATGTGATCGTTGTGGGCGAGTATTGTATGATTAACTGTATTTTTGCATGTACTAAAATTATTTTAAGGAACACACTTGACTTGCAGAATTAGATGAATAATCACAAACTAAACTGTTTCATTTCATGCATTAGTCCCTTTGACCGTGGGATATTTTATGTCAGACTTGATCATTAACTCATAGTATGATGGAACTAATTTCATTGGGTAATGATAAGATCCATTGTTCATATTTCATTGGCATTCAATTGGGTTTTAAGTGAAATGTACCAAACTGCCAAGTGGGTATACAGAAGGCAGCTTGGGATAGGTTGGTTATTGATGTTTTATAATGATGTCTATGTGCGTGGTCCAGACATTCCTGAGTGGGAAAAAGAAGAGAAATTAGAAAATTCTTTATTTTAAAATCTCAGCTTTGGATTAAGAATCTACTTTTTTGTGATTATTATTGGTGTGACTCTTTTGTATTGGCCAAAATAAAGACTCACTTTTTTTTGTATCTGAATTAAATTTTGTTTTCTGTGCCCGGTCCTATGTTGGGCTATTTGAGGCCTGATATTGACATTGCCTTTTGCCTCTCTCCCCACCTATCCATTCCCAATTATCAAGAACACAATTTTTATAATAATAATAACAATAAAAAAATCCAGAGTGTTTGTTTATAACATAAAATTTACCCAAAGAAGGAACCTGTATTTTAAATATAACTACGAAGGGAGTTACTGTTAGCTATAACTTAAAACTACGAAGGATCCAAAATATTTTATTACCTAAAATCTTATAACAATTGAAGAGCATGTAATAACAACTAAAATGCAAGAAATGATAGTAAGTTTATGCTTCTCATTTATCATCATTGAAGCTCGGATAATTAATTCCGTTCCTTGACCTTGGTCATTCTTTAAACAATATATCCGCAATGCTAAAAATCATTTTCGATTACAAGTGAAAAGAAAATGCGTGGTTATTTTTAATGAAAAGACAATGATATTTTTTTTCAAAAAAAGACAATGATATTAATCAAGGAAAATTACAAAGTTTTAACATCCTAAAAAACAAAGGAAAAACATTAAGCAAATAGAAAGGCAGGTAAAATGGCAGATGAGCAAGGCAACATTTCTGTCAACCCATGCTTTACTGAAGGAGCTCAACATGGAAGATCAATGCAACATCGTTGAACAGTACAGATGGTAAGACGTTCCTCGAGAAAGCCAGATTGATGAATTCAATCCATAGCAAGTTAGAAGCAAGTAAGCAACCAAGGATAAATAGATGGCCAAGAACTGTAATACGCTTATGGAAAAGACATCCGAAGACAATGCATGGTTAATTAGCTTTCTTGTCCTCAACTTGTAAGGGTTTGGCATCCTCTTATGTTTTTGTTGGCTAGTGTGTTTGAATACAGATATTTTCTGTTATCTGTCTCCACGGATATCTAGTGATTTTGATGGTCACAAAATTCAAGTGGTAGTGGTGGGTTAACTTAAATTATTCCAGTAAAAAATAATATTGACATTTGAGTGGTATTTTTTCTTTTGTCATCCCTCAACAGTAAAAGCAACTCAATCATTCATGCATATAGTTGAACCTATAATCTCTTAATTAAGACAAGACTTCAAAGATACCTTTCTAATGTATATTTTTCTGATCTGATTCTAAATATAAGATCTAGTAAACTTTTTTTTAATTTATAGAAGGGTGAAGGTGCAAAAATGATACTAAACTTTACACAAAATTGCATTACTAATATTAAAGTTTAGCGGTGTGCAAAAAGAGTACCCAATTTGGGGTCCAGGTGCAAATATAATATTTTCACTTGAGGGAAATAAAATTTAGATACGAAAAGACTCTTATACCCCTCATTAAATTTTTATTTAATGATAGAGGAATGAGGGCATAAGAGTCTTTTCATATCTAAATTTTATTTCCCTCAAGTGAAAATATTATATTTGCACCCGGAGCCCAAGTTGAGTACTATTTTTGCTCCTCGCAAAAATTTAGTATTAGAAACACAATTTTGAGTAAAGTTTAGTATTATTTTTACACTTTCGCCCTTTATAGAAAGGTAAATAAGTCACTCCTATAAACTATTAATATATCATATATGTTATGGTTAATTGACTCATTTTCCTTCCTTACTTTTTTTGAAAAAAAAATCAACCAAATTTTATATTAAAGAGAGAGAATTTATTATGCAGGAGGTCTTATCAACATCTGAAATGGAATAATACAATACTTTTAATTTTTGATAATCCAAGTGGCACTTTTTTTTTGTTTTTTCAATCATTTTCGAGGTCATAGAGGAAGACCTGCAGGACCATTTTATGCCACTATCTTATCGCGAAAACATGATCATTGAATGAACATGTATAAAAACTTATCATGTTGTTCCTCTCACATAGTAGTTAATTTAAAAAAATACTACTAGTTACTGTTACTATTATTAGATTGTCCTTAATGGAGCCAATGCAAATTATTTGTTACTCTTGCTGAATAAGGATAATAGAGACGCAAGCGTGGCAGTGGATGCTGTTAGCTTAGGCTAATTAATAAGGATTGAAGTTTAAACTTGTATTCAGTGATTGTCACTTTAAGCCTAATTCTAATTAATATCCACCAAAGTGGTTGCTAAATCGCTTTAAAAATATTTAATTTTGCCTCCAAAAGTAGCTTAGACGTCATCCATTACAAAAAGTAGTTTATATACTTCAATTCTCAGATTATATTCTGTATCCCATTTCTACCCATTATATAAATATTTATATTTATTTACTTGGATTGAAGGATCTTATCAGTTATGAACAGTCTTGTAGCTATCTCATCGCGTGAAGTTCAATGCAACTGTTTATTTCCTTTCTCAAAATGAAAATATCTCTCACAGTGTTATAGCAGATATGAACGATTTTGTGCTTTGGGAAGCCAAGTTAGATGCAAATTAAAACCTTGTCAACATCCAATTCTGACTAAGATTTTTTTTATAGCCATTAACTGATAACATTCTTCATTATCATTAATTGAGATAGACAAATAGACGTAGAAGTTTAGCAAGAAATCATGAGTTTCGAATGTAAGAATGCAGTTGCATTAAATATAGGCTAAAGTATACGTTTGGTCCCTTATGTTTGCATCAAGTTTCAATTTAGTCCTTTATGTTTGGAAAGTACACTTTAATCCTTTTTTGTTAACACCGTTAGTTTAACTAAACGGAAAATGCTAACTTCACAATTTTAAATGATTATTTTATAATAAAATTGGACTAAAAATAATAAATATTGAAAATATAAGAATATTTACACTCAAATAATTTAACTTGAACATTTTTTAGTATCTAATAACCATTTAAAATTGTTAAGTTAACATTTTCCGTTAAGTTAAACTAACAGTGTTAACAAAAAAGGACTAAAAGTGTACTTTCCAAACATAAAGGACCAAATTGAAACTTGATGCAAATATAAGGGACCAAAAGTATACTTAAACCTTAAATATAATACTATTCAGCAATAAAATCTGGCATTTATTTGAAGAGTGATACCCGACTTTAGCTGAAATAGTCATCCGATAAATTCTTTAATTATTTTGTTACGAAATTTTTAGTTTGAATAAAGTAGGCTTACTATAGCATAGGTAGATTAGAAGATAATAGGATATAGTACATCACTAAAAAAAATAAAAAACGTTGTTAAAAAAAAATACACATTGACATAAGTTAAGTTATTGTGATTTTAAAGTGGACATGAAAATGTACGGAATCTCACATTAGTGAAAGAGATTAACTTTTTTTGGTCGAAGTGGAAGTAATTAACTACCACTTCAAAATCTTATATAGTGCAGAAGGGCTTGGACTCCAAATACAAAGAGTATGCATAAATTTAATTTTCCAATGCAAGTTGACATTGGAAAAAAGAAATTAGAAATGATGTGCTAGTTTGTGTCCGTACTTATGTTCATGTGAGTACGGAGGACGTTTGTGGTCTCATTATTCTACTTAATGATGCACACATGGCTCAACGTGTGGGTGGTGTGCCTTTCAGGTGGCTAATTCAATGGAATTGGGAGGCTTATTACTTGCATCCAAATCTTAGTCATGAGATGAACATTTGAAGGGCACATGGTTTGTGATTCCCAAATGGGATACAAAACATGCCTTCTCCATGATTTTTATGCAGTAGTCTTCATGCCATGAATGACTATAAGCCAATTCTATTAATTTCATCTATTCATATTTTATCTTTTCCAAAATGTATGCTCCAAGCAAGTAACATTATTTGAAATACTCTAAAATACTGTATGATTCTCGACCAAAAGAAACAAAAATACTCTGTATGATTCCATTATATAAGAGTTACTCCCTCCGGTCCCTAATGTAAGAGCCCAAAATTTGAATGGTTTTGGTCCCTAATGTAAGAGCTCACCCCATATTCTCTCCTCATTTAATGCATTTTTTCCTACTTTACCCCTAACTCTCTTTCATATTTATTAATGCTTATGTATTTCTCTCTCTTAAAAGTACCATAATAAATATGGGCAATTTTGGAAAAGAAGCATTAAGTCCAGACACTCAACTAACATTCACATGTTTTCTTAAGAAGCGTTTTTTGACGGCTAGCTTTTACATTAGGGACCGGAGGGAGTACTTAACTTGTAAAAACACCTTACAATCGAAAAATATGTATATATAAATAATTTAACAAAACGAATCAATGTCATAGTTGTGTTTTATATTTAGAAAAAGAGTTTCATCAATTGACAGGTACTCTGGTTATACTATAATTAAGAAAAATAGAACATTTTATTGAAAAAAAATTAAAATTAAATTTAGGATGTTGGAATTAGATTATGAAGAGGATTGTATCGATAACCACGCGATAGACTCACTCAAAACCAGCTTATCGTCAACTAATTGCAAAGAATCAGCTTTTTGATTCATCGGGGGAAGGGTATCGTTGACCCTGCAACTCCAAGTTCCGGAATGAGATGGAGCATTAATAATTTAATTTAGTGGGAAGGGTGAAGCGAGATGCTTAAAATCTTTTTATATAAACGAGTTATCTGTACATACATAAGCCAAAGGCATATATGCTTAATGAGATAAAAACGGGCTTGCATTAGCTGCTCATCCCATTTTTTCATCTTTTTCTCATCCTCAAATATACACACAAATATGGTGTGCCCCACAAAACCTCTCTTCCTCTCTTCTTCCTCTCCCTCACCTCACTTTATCTCTCTCTCCAAGAACAATATGGTCTGATCTATTCTCCACCTTCTTTGTGAGGCCCACCATATTGTGTGTGTTTGAGGATGAGAAAGATAAGAGAAAATAGGGGATGAGCACCAAATCCAAACCCAATAAAAAGATAAAAGGAATTCATGAAGTTGATTATTTGCAACTCTGCCAAACCAAATGTCAAAAGTATAGAAGTTTCATGATAGTAAAAAGTTGGTTTAAGAGACATATTTGCCCTTAAAGTATGCATAGATAGTCATATATGCTTCCGAAGTATTTTGGACTCATATTTGCGCTGAAGTATGTATGAAGATCATATTTGTCCTTAACCTATAAAAAGTTACTCTACTTGTGTAAAATCCTAGTTTTCTTTCAACTGTATTTGTAGCAATATAACCAACTAATAACCACTTTTCTAGTGTTATAAGCCTAAAAATAATAGTGAATTAAAAATTTTCTGATGCAAAACTAGATAAAAGAATTTCCTAAGTAAACTTGTGCTTCTAACCATTTATAAAATCGTAACTATTTCCTGAAATTCGCAGCGGTTTATAAATCCATTTAATAGCTAAATCAGTACCTACTACTTAATTTTATTTTATACACCTAGATTATCTAATGTAACTACATACTTGACATGTTTAAGTTTAACTATTACAATTTTATATAAAATATAATTCGGCTATCACAGGTGATAGCTTATAACTATATGCATCACAAGCTATGAACTTGTATAGAAATATATATACAAGAAATAACATATAATACAAATATATCTCACTATTGAGCTTCGGGCCTAACAAGCATCCCTCCTACCTTCCACTAGAGCTTCCCACAGAATCTACTTCTCCTTGCTTATCTGTAAAAACATTTTGAAAAACATTGAGATTCAAAGAATCCCAATAACAGTTTATTTCAATAGTTTACCTTTAAATCATGATAATATTCTCCTCTTTCCAACCTCTTGTTGGAACCTGCCTCTTTCCAATCTCTTATTGGAACTTGCCTCACTATACCAACCACTATTAACGATATATTCGTCAAATGATGGAGGTATTCTGTACCTGCAGGGTTTCTGAAAATGTTTGGCATAGGGGGAGCGACCCTCCTAATGCCTAGAGTACTCTACTTTCTTATTTATCTATTTGAGATAAATATCATTCCTCTTAGGATCAACATTATCATGTTTTTGAAAAATATTCATGCGCGCTTATAACTATTGAATTAAACTGTTACCTGTCCTCCAACTATCTTCTCTTCACTTCACTATGCTCCAAATACTTGTCTCCTAGCTTCTCCTATTATTACATTAAGTAATAATGACTATAAATAATTATTCCATATAATAAGCAACGTTTCTCTCGTATCCTAAGTTGGATTCTACCCAACCACTTGTCTATATTTCATATTTTATAAATCTATTTACAATCTTAGTCATTCCTCAACAATTAACTAATGTAATCAAAAGAAAACATCTTCAGCAATCATGAACAAAAAGGAGAAGAAATAAACATTTTTAAATCATCAAGAACTAAAGTCAAACAACAAGCCAAGAGTTTCCTAATCAAACAATCCAAACATATATAATTTCACTTCAAAAATCCTAAACCAATTGAAACTTTAACTAATAATCACTTTCTTCCATACACGCATGCACACTAATCTTATAAACACAATATTCTTCACCATTTCCTTTAGAAATCAGCATACACGTAGCACTAAATTTCATTAGAATGAAGTTCTATTTCTCTTTGATTACATTTAGTTTTGTTTTATATAAGAAACATCAACACCATATTTATTCAATGCAGCAAAGCAAATCATCTTACAAAGTCACAAAGACACTTAAATCTCCTCACAAATACTTCTCAATTTCACAAACTTTCCTATCCTAAAGCCAATTCAGTTTTCGGTAGTAAAATGATGCAAAAATCCTAACTACACATATAACAATTTACTTCTAGCCACAAACATAATTTAACATCTCTATATTACACTTGTTTTCCTCTATTCATTCCTACATATTCTTAATTAAAACAGAAAGGTTGACAGCCAAATAAAGCTTCTCATGCAAGTACTTTAATTACCACATAACACTTTTCAAACATGCACAACATACCTTCATCCTAATTACAATTTCAGCCATGATAGAAAAATTCAGAAACGTATAATTACTCATGTAACTTCAATAACCAACAATACAACAACATGACAGAAAATTCACAAGTAAAACATGAGATCTCACCATCACAACTACCTTAATATATTAATAACATGCATAGCTATCTATTTTAATACACACAAATCACCATAAACAACATCAAGAGTCATAATATCAACAAAATAATCAACATAAGGTTCATTTCACTTTCCCAAATCATATACCATATAGAATCATACCCAAATGAAAGAAAAACTACCACTACTTACTAAAAGTTTCTTTTAGGCATTTTAACAAACACCTTATGTGCAATGATATTAAAACATTAAGTTTTTTTTACTTCCCAATTGTCAATACTCTTCCAACAATTTCAAAACATCATTCAAACAACTAAAAACACCAACCTCAAACACTCATATCAAAAATATGTTTGATCATAGAAAAGGGAAAATACTAAAAGTTGTAAATCAACAAAACCTTAATCAAACAAACATGCAATACCATATTATCACTCAAATGAACTTCTATAACAACAAATTGAAGGTTTCAAACCCCAAATACTCTTAGAGCCGTAGGATTTGATGCTCCAAAAATTAGGGTTTTCACACAAACTTCACAAAACACATTAAATCTTTAAATTAACAACCAAAATCTCTCTCTCAAACATTAAAATCGAAGTTTAACTTCTTTCTAAGTCATTTATACAATCTAAAACTTAAACCCAACTCGGCCTCCCATCTCAACTCGCGAAAAACGAATGGAAATTGGTATAGAAATGTCAATAATATATATATATATATATATATATATTAAAGGATCAGTTTTTCAAAAATATTTTGCATCATGATTTCTTTTTTTTTTAACTACAAAATACAAATTCAATATTTAAATGACAGTTGAATTTCAAAATCTTGGAAAGGTGATTTTGAGTAATAAATGTTGTCACTCCACTAGTTAATCATGCTACTCGATCAACTAGTTAAAATAATTTTAAAATTCAACTGTCCCTTATCTAGGATTCCCCATAATATGAATAACAAACAAAAATATATATAAACATAAATAATGTGCTAAAATGTCGTGAGAGTTATAAGGATATCAAATATTGAAGAGCAAAGACAAATATAGAAATGATTGACATAATGAGTGAGAGATCAGCAGGTGAGAGCTAGGTTGATTGTTCGAGCTTAAATTCACAAATTCCTATACTCTTTCCATATTATAGCGCAGAAGATTGTTTAAAAGTCCTAAGATTTCCCCTTTTTGTCATTGTCACTAAAATTTAGATAAGCATCAAGTTAGGGTTTGGTGAGAATGATGGATTTAAAATGAAAGATCAATCCAAATAAAAAAACATTAACTTATACGTTAGTCAGAGTTCGACCCATTCTATAAGCTCGTTAAGGCCGAAGGTTTGAGAAAAATGACCTAAAAATAAAATACTGGCTATAGTTAAATGTTATTTTATTACAGCTACAGTTAAATATTGATGTACGAGCAATCAGGTATTCCGAACAATCAGTTAAATATTGATGGCTACAGTCAAATGTTATTTTATTACAACTACAGTTAAATACTGGCTCCAGGTTTGATTCCTCAAGGCACCAAAAGGACCAAATTTAATAGTAAATACTCAATAAATACTCCTCCAGCCCAGCACACTTTAATCAATCAAAAAAAAAAAAAAATCTATCACCACATATTTCCGCTCAAAAAGTTCATTTTAATCTTATATATAATATCTAAAAATAAAAATTTTGTTCTTTTTTAAACTACAGTTTAATTCTATTTATACTTTCTCGGCAAAAATAAAGTAAGACATGTGAAGAAAAACAGTTTAATGTGTGATTAGCATGTTTTGTTTTTAAAAGCTCGCATTAACTTACAGTACATTTTTAATTTAAGTAATTTAAACAAGATAAGCCACACAAAAAAGTGCTCGTTCCTTCTAATCCTAGTTATAAAATATATTGAATTAATTAATTTCATTGATGAAATTAGTTAAATGAATTAAAATTATATATTATAAAACATTATAATCACTTACGAATATCTTTCACAATTACAATCTTATTTATTTAATTTTTTTGGTTAAAAACAATCTTATTTATTTACTTATTGTTGAGGAATATCAATATTAAAAATGTATGAAATATTAGAAAGAGTTTTTATTTAAGACAAAATTCACATTCCATAAAAACAAGTTCTATATTTATAAGAGGAAGGGGTAAAATGAAGTTTTGCGTAATCTCTCCTCCCCTCCCCTCTCCTCTCTCTCTCTTTTACGAGAAACTATAGAGAGTTCTATTCTCTCACCTATAAACACAGAGACAAGACAAACACAGTAAAAACTAGTAAAAAGGAATAGTATGCTCCCTCCTGTTTTTATTATTTGAGCATAAAATTTGAATTGCTTCTTTAAAAAAACATAGCTCACCTTCACCTTGTATTCTTTTATTATTCAATTCCATTTTTCTATTTTCCTCTAATTTTTGGGAAAAATAATTTGCAGTCCCATAGAGTAGACATAATGTTATAAAAGTCTCATGAAATGTCAATGGACATGTTTTCTATTTTCTTCCAAATTCAAGTGACAATATAAACCCTTCGTCCTTTGTCACAACCTTTGTGCTATGAATAACAACTTTTTAAATATTTTTTATTAACAGATGTTTGGGCAAGGGTTCACAAAAAGTGTTAGATTTTAATTACTAACAATCTTTTTAGACCTTTTGTAACAAGCTCTTGACAATGTGTAACGAGTTCTTAGTACCATTTACAAGTCTCTTAATTTCTTTAAAGAGGGTAAAATTATCATTTGCGTTTGGAAGATAGTAGAAAAAATGTTCCTTGAAATTCTACTTTAATTTAAACATTTAGCAGGAGTTTTCTAATATTATGTTAACCCAAATTAATTGCCCTTAATCTTTTTTGTATTTAGTAACACTCATAATTTTCTCTTTCTTAATATACTCATCATAAATAAGAGTAAAATCTTTCAAAAAAATGTACATTCTAGACACATTTAATTACATATACTTCATATGATCCTAATTATAAGGCCACTTTACCTACTTTGAGAGATGAAGGAAAATAGTTAAATCATAAACTTTATGTACTTTTCTAATAATGTCTCTCTTTCAAAATTATATGTATGAGAGTATGGAGAATAAAATTTGTTCTTCAAAAGTAAACATACAAATATTTTGGGAATATATGGACAAATATATAAGATAATGTGGCTAAGAATCTTATATTAACTCCACCAATCAATAGTTTGTTGAATTGATAAGTGAGTTATAATCACCATAATGATGAGAACACGTGTTCGAATCCCTGGAAGCACTCTCATTGGAAGAGGGGGCAACCTTGCCCACACTCCTACCCTCTTGAGTTCAGATTAGTCGGTTGCCAATAGGACTGCATTATCAGATGGTGATTAAAAAAAGAATCTTATACTAATACATGATATTACCAATTTATCCTAACTACTCCCTCCGGTCCCTAATGTAAGAGCTAGCCGTCAAAAAAACGCTTCTTAAGAAAACATGTGAATGTTAGTTGGGTGTCTGAAGTTCATGCTTCTTTTCCAAAAATGCCCATATTTATTATGATACTTTTAAGAGGGAGAAATGCATAAGCATTAATAAATATGAAAGAGAGTTAGGGGTAAAGTAGGAAAAAATGCATTAAATGAGGAGAGAATATGAGGTGAGCTCTTACATTAGGGACCAAAACCATTCAAATTTTGGGTTCTTACATTAGGGACCGGAGGGAGTATATACCTTTATCCGCACTCTCAATTTGGGGAAAGTTGAAAAATATTAGGAATTGGTCTTATATTTATGATAAATTGAAATTTAAAAGTGGTCTTATATGTAGGAAATGAGGGAGAAATAGGGTCTGTTTGGATTCAACTTCTAGAGAATAGCTTCTGCGAAAATAGATTTTTTTTATACATGGAAAAATAGCCTTTTGAGAATAGGTTTTGAGTAGAATAACTTTTCTGAAAAATAGCTTTCGATGAAATGAGAGTGTTTGTATTAAACTTTTTGAGAATAGCTTTTAAAAATAATTTCTTAGTGGAATAGTTTTTTTTTTAAAAAAATAGTTTTGATGAATAGCTTTTCATGTTTCTTTTGTTTGAAATAAGTGTTTTCCCTAAATGTGAGATCGAATTTTTCAGCTGGAAAATGAGAAAAATGTAGTTTTTTTCTCAAAATAACTTTTGGAACCCCAACCTATTTCTTCTCAAAATAGCTTATTAAAAAAAGTTGATTGTTTGAGTGTCTTAGTGTGAAACCTAGGTTTTAGAGTCATAATAACTTTTGGAAATATATCCAAACAGACTAATAATCACGGAAGAATTGGTTCTCAAAACTGACCTTTATATTTCAGAAGCGAACAACAGCAACAACAACCTTATCCCAACTAAGTGGGGTTGGTTACATGGATCACACGGCGTCATTGTACTCGATCAATAGTCATGCTTGGAGATAAATTTTTCATCAAAAGATCTGGTTGAATAACTTTGTTAAGAGTTATCTTCGGTATTCCTCTCCTTTTATAGGGACTCCACACCAAATGATCAATTATTCTTATGACTCATCTAATTCTCTTCTTTGAACCTTTTGCTTCTTTATATGCCTCCTCCCATGAGAGTGTAATTGCCCTTGTTGAGTCCTACCTCGGTTCCTAAATATAAGATCACTTTATCTAATTTGAGGAGATTAAGGAAGACAATCCAATTAGTTGGGATTACATGATCTTCCAAAAAACCCCTCTCTAAAGGGAAAGATTGAAGGGAAAGAGAGAGAAGCATTATCCTTTTGTGTTAGGGGTAATTTAGGTAAAACTTGGGACAAAATAGAAAGTGATCTTATATTTAAGAACTTATCCACTTCTCTAAAGTGATCTTATATTTAGGAACGGAGGGAGTATCAGACAATGACCTATTGTTATAAAAAATGCATGTGTCCATACTCAATAGATTCGACATATATACTTTTACATTAGCTGCCGAAGCCTAACACAATCCTACTCCTTTATCCGATCTTGAAACCGGCTATAAATTTAAAAAATAGTTTTCAAATGAAGACAATAATTTCATAAGACCAAAAAAAGGAGGAGTATATAATTTCTTAGAATGAGCAATTTGAGAAAGGAAGTCAATAAATTGTTGTAGAGAATATAATAATAATAATAATAATAATAATAATAATAGGAGCAAAAAAAAAAGAGGAAATAAAGCGGAAAAAGCAAGAAGAAAGCAATGAATGAGCCGGTAGTAACAAAACCAGAAACTTAATTACTCCTTAGTGATATAAGTTAGCATAATTAATCTCCCTCTCCCTCTATTATCTATCTATCTATCTATCTATCTATCTCTCCTCCTCCACCCACCCACCATTCTCCACTTTCTCTCTCCTCTCTAGCTATATCTCGTCTTCTTCTTGTTCTTCCTCCTCCTCAGATCTCCTCTCAATGGCCTCCCTCCCCTCAGATCTGAGCTCCGTGGACCACTTGGACCGCCTCCCCGACTCCCTCCTCCTCCTCATCTTCAACCAAATCGGCGACGTGAAGGCCCTCGGCCGCTGCTGCCTCGTCTCCCGCCGCTTCCACTCCCTCCTCCCCCTCGTCCACCACGTCCTCGTCCGCGTCGACTGCGTCATCTCCGACGACGACGACTCCTCCCCCCCCTCCCCCTCCCCCAAATCCCCCTCCCCCTTCTCCAATCTCCTCCGCTTACTCTTTCTCAACATCGTCAAGCCCATCCACTCCCTGGCCCACCTCCTCGCCCCAAAACCTCCCCCCAGCGACCATCCACAAAGCCAACACCAACAATCTCCTCTCGTCACCCACCATTCCCCCACCCAGGTTTTGAAGAATTTCAACGAAATCAAAGTCCTCAAAATCGAGCTTCCCAGCGGTGAATTGGGGATTGAGGACGGTGTTTTGCTGAAATGGAGGGCTGATTTTGGGTCCACTTTGGATAATTGTGTCATTTTGGGGGCTTCCTCTGTGAGTTGTCATCAAGATGAGATTTTTGAAGGTGGGGATGATAATGGGAGTATTCCTGATTCGTTTTACACGAATGGGGGTTTGAAATTGAGAGTTGTGTGGACGATAAGCTCGTTGATTGCTGCGTCTGCTAGGCATTACTTGTTGCAGCCTATAATATGTGAGCATAGGACGTTGGAGAGTTTGGTGTTGACGGATTGTGATGATCAGGGAGTGTTGTCGATGAATAAGGAGCAGCTTGAGGAGCTGAGGGTGAAGCCTTTGAATGCTTCTTCTGCGTCAAAGAGGACTCTTGTGCCTGCTTTGAACATGAGGCTTTGGTATGCTCCGGTTTTGGAGTTGCCTGATGGGGTGGTCTTGAAGGGGGCTACACTTGTGGCTATTAGGCCTAGTGAGATGTCTTCTTCGTCTTCGTGTTCGGTGAAGAAGGAGGCTTCTGATTTGTCTTGGGTTTCTAGTGCCTTTGGAGAGCCTTATGGGGCTGCTGCTAGGATGTTGGTCAAGAGACGCACTTATTGTCTTGAGATGAATTCCTTCTGAGTGATTGTTTGTGCCAGCTTTTGGATCCTTGATGGTAACGATTGTTTGTATTGTGTAGAAAGTTGAAATTTTTACCCATGTCTTGCTAAACTTAATGGTGCTTGTAGATATTTGTAGAAAGTATGGTATTGAATGAATGATTGCAATGGATTGGTTGCTTGCCTTCTGAAGGCAATTTGAGAAGCTGTGAGATGAATTTATGTGTGGGAAATTTAACCATCTTAAGGATTTCCAGTTGACACTAGATATGATTTGAATGTCTATTGCTTAATCGTGTGAGCTTTTAGTCCATCTCTTGGAGATGTGATTGCCTTAACTGGGATATGGATATGAGAAACCTCAGTTTATGCAATGTTCCTTGGATTGAAAAGAAAAGGGTTGCTATAATTAAGTGTTCTTGTATTTCTTGAGTTGGAGTGCTGGCTTCGTTTTCGCTTGATTTCTTTCATGTGGCTTCAACTATCATCACCACTCTAATTTATTTGTTAAAATTGGGTGTTTCAGGGTAAGCGCAGTCATGTGAGGACAAGGAAGCAGGGTAGTTTCTCAAAGAAAGGACAAGAAAGGGAAATTGTTCTTGGAGAGTGCATACATGGAATTTGGCAACCAATATGGCAAGATGGATATTGCTCTTCATTGCCTATCAAGTTGCAGCCATGTTTGAATTGTAAAATTATAGGGCTGCCAAGTCATTCGGCTGTTGTGCTTGAATTGTGAACTAAATGCATCTGCTGGGTTTTTTTGTATTCGAGGCAATGCTTGTAAGATTGCACATGTGCCTGTAACAGCTGAGTTTGTAGCCATCTTTTTTCTATTTTCAGTTATCCCTCTGTGAATATTCTAGTAGGTACCAGTTTGTTATGTATTTGTGATATATTATTCTACAGTGAAACGAGCATTGTACTTCGCATCTTTAAGTTTAAATACCTTCTGGATGAACGAACTAATCCTATTCATGCAATACAGGTTTTTGTACCTACTCTCTACTGTTTGGTGTTTTGCTGAATTCCCTTCTCAGGGGCTACAAGCATGTAGAAATGTGAGGAAATGAGTCGGTAAAACGTAACCAGATTGATCTAATTGCATTGTCAAGGATATATTTGTAAAATTGTAACCTTAAGATTCTTCCTATATTACAGGAACTGTAAATATGGACAGGATATGTTAGTTTGGAAAATAATTGGAATCGCAGCTCTGGCAACACTACCAACTGCGGACACAGTTACACGCGTGACGAGTACACATAATTTAACATTGTGAGCTGAGTAGCACATGTGTGATGTGTCTGGTGGATAATTGATTACTTAATTAAGTCACAAAATATTTATGATTTAGTGGTCACATGATGTCTAGTTGGTGTTTTTGATTGCCTGTAAATTGCGCTTGTTTGGTGGCTTTTTTTATGGTTAGGTTGATGACTTTTATGGCAACGGATACAACACTTAAAAGTTTAGGGTCAGCAAATAAAAATGAAAACTGAAATGATGTAGTTCGGTTTTTCGATTGGATTATCGATTCGATTATTCCTTAAAATTTTGATGTTTCATTCAGTTATTGAAAAAATAGTTTGGTTAAAACCGAATAATTGAAATATATATAATTTATTTATGATTAATGATATGTTTGATAGATGATATTAGACTTAAAATGCATTTAATATTTAATTTGTAAGAAAAAATATTTGAAAAATAATTACATTTTAATTCGGTTATTAATGGAAACGAACCAAAATATATTGTTAATTTGTTTTTCGGTTTGGTATTAAATTTCCCTATTCGGTTATTCAATTATTCCGGATTTGACCGATAATCGAACCGAATAACTGGATGTTCACCTTTACTTAATACCGGGCCTACAATGTGAGAGTTTAAAGTAACTCAATTATTTATTACTCCCTTTCTTCTTCAATATAAGAGCTAGACATTTTTAATGAAGGAAAATGAATCAATTAATTATAACATGTTTTGTATATTTTTGGATCATATGTCATCTTATAAGTCAAATAAATTAGTTTAAAGAAAAAATCAAGAAAATCAATTTTTAAATAACTTATTTAGCTTTTTTATTATTCTCCAAAAAGTCAACTAACTCTTATACTGTAGTATTTAGAAATGGAGGGTATTTAGAAATGGAGGGAATAGTAGTAATTTTTTTCAATGCCAAATAGAATTTACACGATTTTACGATTTTTCTTTCGGCCAATAGAATTTACACGATTAGTAGTAAGGAAAAACATGAGGCGTTATACTGTATAAAAAAAAACATGAGGCGTTATTAAATTTAATATAGAAATCCATAGACTGCATGATTGTGTAATTTTGAGGTAGATTTGACATCATTTGACATCACCATCACTAGTAATCATCATTCAATTGCTCAGAGAAAAATGAAAACATCATCATCATGTCTTTAATTTATTTTAACTCGACCACCACCTCTTTAAATACTGTAAATTGTCATCAATGTGCTATCTTATCGCCAGACATTTTCAATAATCATCTATCCCTATAATTAGAATTTAAAATTCCTTCCAAGTGCCAAGGGCCCATGTGTGACCCAAAGTTTCTCTACCATCAATTATAATTATGTTAAATGCAATGACCCTTTAATAGATCTTTGTACAAACTAGTAAGTATAATCTTTATTGAAAGGTTTTCGTGGAAGGTGGGGAAATAAAAGGCTTTTGAAAGGTAAGTTGGTGTATAAGGGATGAAGTTGTCCATTTCAAAATCGCATTTTGAACATTCTTAAGCTTGGTAGTTCACTGATCCTAACCAATAGAATTTATGGGATGAATAAGAAACTTGAAGGGTCAATTGAGCTTATTTTGAGGTGTAAAAAATGTCAAGAGGCCGACTTAATTTGCTGTTGAAAATCTGAAAAACTATTATTCTTTTGTCTACAAAGACAAGTCTCCGTGAACATGATATTCTGGACAAATGGAACAAAGCAGACGTGGGGCATGGTAGTGTTTAATTTGGACCATCGGATATTTACCTCAGTGCCATAACTTTCTCAACACTACTGTCTGGATTTTTATGGAATGTCCTTCCTCATACTTCCAGAAGCAGCTTTTGTCCATCCAGGTTTGGTTCACTGAGACACAGGCACACAGCCCATATGAATGAGACGTATGATCACAAGCTTCTTGAGCCATTCAAAATTTACAACTTCTAGCAAAGGCCTAAGACCTGCTTTTTATATGTGTTCAATGGCTTCGACTTTAGGTAAATAATAATTTTTTTCATGATTCTCGTTGTCAATATCAGTACTTTGTCCCAAGGTTTTAAAACCCGAGCCGGACGTCGAGCCGGACAACTGAGTGGGTCATGGTTGAAACGGTTGGACCGTTCGGTCGAATCGGTGACGTAATAATTTAATGAAAATTAAATATATAAATATTGTTAATACTTAATAACTTAATATAATTAGGATTAAGATATTTTTTTTAATCAAGTTCATTTTTTTTAATCAAGTTCATTTTTTTTTTGCTGATATTTTTTTTTTTTGCAGTCTTCAATTTCTGACCGGTCCGGCTCGTTCCGGTTCACGGCCCAACTCCGGCTCCCGGGTCAACAACGGCTTAAAAGCGGCCTAAAGCGGGCTGACCATCAAAACGGCTCAATAGAGGCAGACAGGCCATTTTTCCCACCGGGCGACGGTCCGACCGTCCGGGTCGGGCTGGGTTTCAGAACCTTGCTTTGTCCTAAGCCAGAGGAAGGAGTATTTGCTTTCATTAAATTGCTTTTTTTTTTGGGTTACACAAGGGTATCCCACCCCGTGTGTCAAGTGAGACTAATCTCTAGCTGTTCTGAAGTCTCATGTAGAGGGTAGACAGCTAGTCTATGAATTTGCTTCATTCGCAAGAGCTAGAAATCGAACCTCCAATCACTTGCTTAAGGGACGAAAATACTTACCAATGCCAACCCGCCAAGTTATTTCATGTAAATGCTATAATACATCTGTTAAGTTATATTAAAAATCATTCATGCTCCATTTTCCTAGTTCTGTTTGTATAGGTCAACGTACGTAGAACTTTAATAAGCATGATAAACTTGGAATTGAAATCTCTCATTAATTTTTTTAAAATCCAAACATGTTCTGAATTGTTCTTTTGAGGCTCATAAATGTCACTATGAAACTGCAGGCATTCCAGTTGTGAATGACAGGGCAGGGATGCTACCTAGAACCGACCTCTTTTTTTCTGTACTCAAACAATAATTCATATTCTACAATTATTTTATTGGCTTGATTAGCTGTTTCTGGCTTCTTGCTCCCAGCTTTATCTGTTTGTCACGTGAGGTATCTTAGCTTTGTACACTTCTAATCCCACGTGAAATGAGGTATATGTACTCTATTACTCAAAAGAACTCAAGCTTTTGCACACTGTAAGAAACACGGTCTTCTTCTTTAATAAAATCTTCTTCACCTGTGGGCTGTGGCTTTCATTTTCTATAATTCCTTTGTATTCTTATTCCACGTTCATTGGTGATATAATTGTGTGTTATAATATATAAAAGGAGGCAAAGCTCAGATTATAATTGATGTCACTTTCTATTTTATTCCACCCCAGATTTAAAAATGTGGTTTAAGAGTAGATACATCCAAATAGAAGAATATATAGGAAACAGAAAATGGTGAAGGAGCCCCCACATGCTAATTTATATGCCGGCAGAGGCCGTGACATAGAGGTTGATGAGCTAGTTGGATATATTAATAATTAATAATTATATATTATTAATGCACTATGGAGCAGGCAGAGTAGTGATAGGAAAAAGAAAATTGTGTTTATGTTTGGAGCATTGGATTATCTAATAATTGTGTTTAGCATGATCATGAGTCATGACCCTACCACCAGCATTTTTGGACATTTCAGGTGGCACTTGCAACTTTTGTGCCACTTTTTTGGTTTCTGAGAGAAATTAGTTACTGCATGAACTTCTCATTATTTGACCTCTAAGAAAAAATTGCCTGTGATTCATCTTTTCCGTGAAAATGCTGCAAGATCATGGTTTTAAAAGCATCAGCATTTGCTTCGTTACACAGAAACATGGCATTCATCTTTGCACAGAAAATCTACACATATCTCTTTTGCTTTTGCATCTGATATTCTCTTTTTTAGGTAGAAGTTGCTTTAATTTTACTTTTGCAGAGCAACTAAGCTTTGCTGCCACCATACTTTTTTTTTCTTACTATTATATTTATTTGTTTTATTTCTTTAAGGGTAGACCTATTTGTACCTTTTTGAAAAAAAAAACGAAAAATGAGTTCTCCCTTCCACCACCAGTGGAAGTGGGTAAAAAAGCTGAGTAGGAAGAGCACATGCCTCAAACAGACCCAAAGGAAAGAGTGGAATTGAAGTCTATGTTTGGGAGATGAGGAAAACAGAAGAAAAAATAACATGAATGAAAAAGCACAATGAAAGCAAGTGTTTCAGATTCCATAACAAGACAACACACTTGTACACAACTGTCTTTCTTATTTTTTTAAAAAAAAAAATTAACTGGATTCACTTGATCTCATGATGCATATCATATAATTGAGTGCTGTGAGGTTAAATAACACTATGTTATGGGGGAGAGAAATGACAATAAATATATGATCATCAGATTGGATTTGGGTTTATAATGTGTGGAAGCCTGAAGATTGCAGCATTGATATGATTTGAATACTGATTCCTGGACCTTTCCAACGCCAAAAAGGTGTAGACAACTTTAAAATTAACTTGCAAGAACCAAAGAATAGGCAAACAGGTTCAATCATGTTTTTTTTAACATTCAATCAACATACAAAATGATCTGCATGCTCATGGATCATACCAATATATACTTAAATTCCAAATATAAATTTTACGACTTCAAAATGATCCCAGTTAAAATACCAACACACTTGATCACAATGATGTACCATCCCATGTGTCCAAGTCCAAGCTTTGCAGACTTCTTGCTACTAGCATTCTATATCTTGGTGTCCTGCATCAATAAACCCCGAACAATGAGTACCAGAGAAGGGAAATCTGCAGACAGTATTTTCAAGTCATATACATAAACATGCATGTTATTTATCAAGATATTATATTCTTACAGTTCTGGCAGTTCATGTCACATAGTAATTATGATAATGAAAATAGAAGTTGTTGGGACTTGACACTTATTAAAAGAGGTTCTATCCTTCACTTCACAAAGGCAGAACAATCAATGGAGGTTGAGTTTCAAATAAATATGAATCTATGGCATTTGTCTCTGGAGGGAAAGTCACCTTGAGCTTTAGGTGAATCTATCAATATATGCCACATAATGTCCAAGGTAAAATTTGGATAATTAACTACTGATTTTCAACGCCCAATTACAATCTTCACTAAGATGGAGTAGTCACATATGTTAAAATACCATGGTAATATATATGCTTCGAAGGAATATAAGAGTGCTTCTATAGAATCTAGGCTTGCTGTACATGCCAATCAGTACCTGGTGCACGTCTACAACAACTTACTCTTATAGAATATTTCTTCTTACAGAAATATTCTGAAGGCTAGAAGTTTGGCTTTTTGGGTTCAACAACAAGGTCTTCCACTTGGCAATACATAGTAAATAGAAATGCAAGTGAAGCCAGAGTCCAAAACTACTGCAAAATGTAGAGTTAAAACGGCATGCTTCACTACAAACTTCCCCCAACTAGATTGGTGAGTATATAATTATAATCACTACAAAGTGGAACACACAGCCTATATATAGACGGTTCACTAAAGGAATCTATTCAAAATTAATCCCCATATTTTTTCACATATACAGTCAGTTAACAACTGCACGTGATTACAGGACCTACTACAAGTTTAGTTAGCCTAGCAGAGAAAATAGACCAGTTGATTATATTATGTACCTCAAGAATTTATGGAAGAGAGATAATATCCATGGTAAGAATGATACGGAAATGCACAAAGTAGAAGTGCCTAATATCCATGGTCATCTTCATTCTGAAATAAAAGTGTCCTGGGATAAGGAAGCCCTCGTATGTGATTATAGTTACCCGGAGTGACCAGTCAATAATGTTAATACTAATACAGTAATACTCCGTCTGGTCCTAAATCCAGAACATAATTTTTTATTTTGAGTAAATTAAATACGTTAGTATTGTTGATAATGATATGCATTCTCTATATCACATTAAAATTCCTTATTAATTCCGGTTGCAGAAATATATCATGCACCCAAAAATGTTTAAATCCATGCAGGTCTTACAAAATATAAGATACGTGTGAGAGTGCAACCTAGCAGGACTATACTATAAAAGGTCAACCCAGTTCTAATCCTCACTTGGCGAGGGTGTTGAGAAAGAGAATATACTAGGCAGTCTTACCTTTAGTTTATACTTTATACAGAGAAACTGATTCGAACCGTAAACTTAGACCCCACGGCAAGTGAGCTTACCGTTGAACCAAGTTGGCCCTTGTAGCATAACTAAACTATATATCATAAATTTATAGGCATAGTGAAAATAATAGTAGCACATCCCGAACATGGCATATATGAATGGGATTTTCAAAGAGCAGATGAAAGTTGCCGACTTAGCTTGCACCAATGGATTGGGATGCACAAATAAAAAGAACAAGTTGTGCATTGCTCTCACATCATTGATGCATGAAGTAGCCTAGCTTGTAACATCCAATACAAAGAAAGAGACAAACAACAACGCCTCTTCGCTGAGATTTAGTGATCAATCGTTATACCTTGTATAAAACAAATTATTTTTTACCCCTTCAATATTCATGTAGTTGATCTAAATCATCCGGGGCAGTTCAAGAAAAGTTTTTGGGTTCACATTGATACTAGGAGGGATCCACTAATAAACGGGCTGTACTATCTCATTATGATCCAACAAGTTATCAATGATGATCTTTGTACAAATTATAAGACTAAAATATTTCATTCAATAAACAAAACTTCTTAATTCTCTTGGATAGGAACTTTGTCTCAATTAGCCAACTCTGACTAGTAATCTAAAACTATTTGGTAAAATAGCATACTTATGTAGGAATTATAAATTAATGTGGAAATTATATTTATCCATTTAATTTAATATAGAAATTATAAACTATTGAAAAATATATATTTGCATAAATAATATATGAACATTGGCTTTCTCTGTTTATGCTGAAGCACATTGGTCAAAATAATAACTGTCAGAACAAAACCGCGACATCAATGTAGCATTATTTCAATAATATATAGATTTAGAAACTAGGAAAGCCCAAAACTTTTGATTCTTTTGAATTTTAATAATTTATCTAATTCATCCAAACTTTGTAGTTTTGAAATTATTTCTATGTAATAAAATTTTAAATTAAAAATCCAAAAAAAATCCAAAAATCATATTATAAAGTATATATATCATCCCATTTAAATTTAAAACACTGAAGTTTACTGTGCTAAAAGGACAACATAGAAGCACACTCCAAATATACAGCGTTATATATTCTAAAATTTCGACTTGTTTAGCATTGGATCAGATTCAAGGTTGTGTCAAAAATTATCTTTGATGCAAGCGTTACTATTAGAAATGTTTATTATCTCTCCTCATAGCAGCACAATGCACATGATCAAATTAAATGCATTCAATCAGTTTTCTCATAATCTCATTCACAAGTTCACAAAATTGCAGGTGTACTAAGTACTTTTATTTTATCCACAATGTACCACCACATGGAATCAAATTTCAAACAAGGATATGATAAACCGAATAACCCAAAGGTAATAACGAATAACCCAAAGGTTTTTACAATAATACTAATGCACAAGAACTGGGATGAGAGTCAGTAGTGATACCCTATTGTCTGTACTAGCAATTTCTACCGTATTAATGTCTACCCATTAGTACAGTACGTATGTTTCTTTTGACGCTCGAGGAGTCCAAGTCAAGTCAAGTCAAGCATACATATGCCTACGTGCATGAACCTTTCACCATGAATATTTATTTATATATAAATGAAAATGAAATGCAAAAATGCTCCATTTATGATTCTCATGTCTTGTCCACACAGTCACAATATCTCATCAGTGCCGTTTGGCTCTTCTGCTATGCTTGGGAGTGAGAAAAGCCTAATTGAATAGGGATTATAAAGCTGCTATTTTAACATTCATTCATTGTGATTTGTATAAAGTTTTTTAGGCTCTCTCTCATTTTTGGCACACTTACCAATAATATAGACCACCCCATTGGTGAAACGCCCCAATACATGGATTTTCGCTAAGCACAGGCTTACACATGTCATGAACACCTACATTTGCTACAGAGGAAAGCTAAGGAATCAATAAGGCTAGTGCAAAACCAGGAGACAAGCGGCCAATGTGAATCACGACAATCCATGCAGGAATCATCTCAAGTGACAGCATATAAATAAAACAGATATAAATATTACCACCCTTCATGATAGTATTAAAAAAATAAAAGATATGGCCAACGGTATGATTACCTAGAAAGTAAACGGCTCATTCCTCATGGTATTGCACAATGCACACACACACACAACAAAAACACTTATGTCTAGGAAATATCTTTTAATGAAAAGACATTCAAATTTTGTGTCCCCCTAACTTACAATTGAGACTGATGCCCCAACTGAACAAGAAAAGGGTGGAGAAAAATGCAAGCGTGCTATGTACTATGTACGTACGTGAATATAATAAATTAAATCAGTACTATATATAAACAAAGAAAAATGAAATTTTTTTAATAAAGATTATTTTTTTTCTTTTGGGAAAATTACCAGGAAGATGAAGGAATGGAAAATGTGGAGGTAGACATCAGTTCTTGCCTCCTTTGCCTTTGTTGTGGTCAGAATGGCGGGTCAAGTCTCCATAACATAGTTGCAAACGGCCATCAAAACCAGATGAGAACTGTTGTTGTTGTTGTTGGTGGTGATGGTGGTGATGATTCTCCATGGCTGTTGGTGGTGCAGCTCCAATGAAGAAAGGTAGATTGGATCCATCTAAAGAAGAAGAGGAAAACCTCTGATGAAGAGGATGAGTTGGCAAAAGAGACGGTGAATTGGACTGAAGGGTCCCCCTATTGAAACCAGCAAGGCCTGCAGAAGAAGAAGAAGGAGATATAGTGAAGTTGAGGTTATAATCACTACTTCCACTTGCCATGAGATGATGATGATGTTGATGATGCTGATGATGACTATGGTCTGGCATGGATGAGAAATTCTGGAGCTGATGATCTGATGACTGATGATTTTCACCCCCAACAACATTGAATGGAGAAACAGACAAAGCAGCCTGAAGAGGAAAACAAGAGTTTCCCAATTGGATTTGGCCTGATGAGAATCCTGAAGAAGCTTGATTGTTATGATTATTATTATGCGTTCTCATAGAATGATTCCCCACAATAAGGCCTGAGTTGAAATAGTCCATTGCTGTTGTTGTACACCATTGCTGCCTAGCTGCCTTATTGAATAGATTAGTCTCATGATGATGACCATGTTCATCATCACCAGTGGTACTATTAGTGTTAATCCCTCCTGTGAGAAGCTCAGTGAAAGAAGCTGTTTGAGAAATGGGGTTGTGTTGATGTGTAGTAGTAGTGCCACCAGTAGTGTTGTCTTTCTCCTTATCTTTTGCTGCTCTCTCTCTTGCCCTCTCTCTAGCCTTCACTCTAATCTCAGACCTTGAGAGAGACAAGCCTCCAGAGCCTTTGCTTGTCTCAGAATTGCTACTGCAAGCAGATTTAGACAAGGAAAGATTCTGACTTTGAGTCTGATTTTGATACTCTTCATCTGCATTATTATTAGTATCACCAAACCCTTGATGATGATGATGTTCTGTCCCTTCAACACTCCCTACTCTTTTCTCATCACTTGGCTGATGATCTTTTGGGGTGTCAGGAAAAGTGTTGCTAAGAGAAGGAAGCTCAGAAATAGCATCAGAAGCTGCTTTGATAAGCCACTCCACAGCTTTACTAGGCTGGTCATAACCAAGCCTATCTTGAAGGTCATAAAACTGAATAGCTGTTGTCACAGAAAGCCTAACTCTTCTGTCTCTTAAACCCTTTGAAGTCATCACCTTACTGTGCCTATCTTTGCCTCCAGATGCTCTTGAAACCCTAATGATTCTTGAAGAATGATGGTGCCATCCATGGAATCTATTTGAGCTAACCACTTCACCACCACCACCACCAACTACCCCTCCTCCTCTTCTCACAACCATCTCTCCATTTTCTTCAGTGCTGCCTAAAATTTTGTTGGGGTTGCTTCTGCCATTTTCAAGCCTAGGAAATTTACAAGCTTGTGCTGAAATCTCATCCTCCTCCATATCAAAATCATGCCTTTTTCCCACACACAAAGGCTCCAGCTATATCGAATTGAATTGAACCTTATAGTAGAGGTAGAGAGAGAATGAGAGTCACAGGAATTAGTGTGTGTGTGTGTGTGTGTTTGGGTGATTATAGATAGATAGGTAGAGCAGTGTGGGGTTACTATGTCCTTTGCATTGATGACGATGATTCAGAGAGTACTGTGTGGAGAGAGAAATGAGAGAGCTTTGCTTTTTTCTCTTTGAGTGTGGGGTTTGATATATCACGGTCCAAGTCAGGAGGGGTTGGTTTTAAAATAAGCTTTTTCACAGTTTGCTTGCAGAAATGCTTTCAAAGGTAAACACTGTGAACTGTGAACTACTGTGAAGCTATTAGCTAAGTGTCTCAGAGCCTCCTCCTGCTAAAACCCAGAAACAAAACAAAACAAAACAACCACCCATTAGAAAACAATTATTTATCATTACATAAAGCAGGCATTACGTACACTTTTTTTTCTCAGATTCAGTTATTACACAGCAGATAAGATCTGAGTGTGTGTATATATGTTTAGCTAGCTAGCTACCACACTAACATCTAACGTTTGTTAAATACTTTTGAGCTCTCGAACCTTCGATCTAACTCTACCACTTTCTGCTTTCATTTTAAGCTAAAACAAACAAGTTGCAAATAATTCACTTTTCTGAGCAAACCCTTTTAGCTTCTGTACTGTGTATGTGTATGCTGTATACATTTTAGCCGCCAAACTTGCTAACTTACAGGCCTGGTTTATATATTTGCTTAACTTCTTAGAACAATATAATTTTTTTTGAAGAAAATGATAAATTATGTGAAGAGCTAGCTCCATTACTTTCAACAATAAAACCCAGTTGGATTACACAAACCTAAAGACATTCATTCCCCACAGCTCACAGATCTGTTCATCTGGAGTAACTAATAATTAATAAATTACTAAAAACAAAACGCAAAAATAGAAACCTCCAAATTTTAGCACACTGGAAGGCATCATTATACTTCCAGATCAGCTCTCATTTTTTTTCACAACAACAAACGTAGAAAAATAGCTATATCAATTTGAAGTTCATTTATTTAGAGTATGTGCTTGAATAAAGAAGAGTGGGAGAAAGAAGAGAGAGTGTAGGGGTAGGGAGAGACAAGAACAACCTTTGCCACCTGAGTTTCAGGAAGTAAGCTCCTTCTTGCTCTCTTGAATTTCACAAATAATCTTCCTTGCTTCACAAGTGTGTACCTTTAAATGCACCACAGAAAAAAGTTTGAGTCTTTTAGTTTTTTTTTTTAATATTCAATTATCCAATTATTTTAATTTTTAAAGAATCTTAGCCTTACCCTTATATGTGTGTCTGATAGATAGACAGGAGAGAGAAAGAGAGGCCTCAAAGACACAACCAAAGCATCATGAGCATCTATGTGTTTGGAAGTGAGTTTGAAGTTAGATGAACACTTACAACTGCTTTATTAAGCTGAGTGGGCACTTAAACATGTACATGTGCTAGGGCTGATGTTCATGGTGTGTGGGTAAGAAAGTGAGTAGGAAAAGGAGGTTGAAGAAAAAGTGGCCTAAGAAGGTTGTGAAGAGGAGGAAGGTGATGAGGTGAGAGGTGTTGGCCGGTGAAACAATGGCCGGCCTTATCGGGAAAAGCCACACACTACGCCGTTTCAATGCTTATTTGTAGGTCCCCTCTCTCACATTTGCACTTCCTTCTTCTCTTATTTACCTCTTTTGCCTTAGCTTCCTAGCTAGCTCCTTCCACCATTAATGTTAAGTTTTAAAGTTTATTATAGATCAAACAAAAATCTAGAAATTTAGAGATGAACCTTGGTCAAGCTAGTAAGTGAGTTCGATTCATTTTGTCTAGTGTTTGGCTTATTTTCTTCCAAACCTAAGTTTACTTCCAAAACCAGCTTTTTCAAAGTCATCCAAACCAGAATAAATCCTAATAAAGTACCAAAAAAGTTAGTGAAAAAACCAAAATGAGTTTTGCTAATACTGCTTTATGTCCTCCATTTGTAGTTCCATTATTTTCTATTTCACTTAAGTTCTACAATCTTTCGCACACAAAAGTACAGTCTAAACACATATTTTCTATTAGTATCATCAGTTGATAAAAGGGTTGAATATTTGATCATCTTAGCAAGTACTCCCTCCGGTCCTATTTATAAGTCGTCAACCGCTCAAATTGTACATACCAAGGAATGGAGGTTAATGGAAGTTGAGTCATTAAATTGGTTTTATTCTTTTTGTCTTTTCCACTTTTGCCCCTCTTACCTTTATTATTATGGCTCACTATTTCATCTTCTCTCTCTTCTCATCTTCCAATGTTCATTTTCCAGTGCAAAGGGTATATTGGGAAAATTTTAATAAATGAGTTAATTAATGTTAGTTGGTGACTTATATTAAGGACCAAAATTTAGTGGCGGTTGGCGACTTATAAATAGGACCGGAGGGAGTATAAAGTGTTCGATTTCTTGGGATGTGATTAAGAAGGACATAATTGAAAAAATAATTGAAAACATTGAAAGTAAGGATGCACAAGAGGGGGTGAATTGTGCTTCAAATAAAAACTTAATCTAAATAATTGCAAAACAATTTATACTGGTTCGGCCAAAACTCTTGTCTACGTCCAGTTCACCAACTCCTCGTTAGGTTCCACTAAGTTCAGGTTTTCAACAGGTTCACCTGATAACCTTTACAAGTGAAAGAATCTCTCTAACACTCCCCCTTACTACCCGTAAGGTCACAACCCTGTTCTAAAGCTCCAAGCTTCAGAACAACCTCAAAATAGAAGAGGATTTAATTAAACTCACTAAGTTCACAGATGAACAGATTTTGTTAAATACTTAGGCTTGTGATCGCAGTGACTTAAACGCTCTTAAAGATTTTGACAGAGAGTAGGTGCTTGTTCAGATAATTCGGTCAAGAGCAATAAATTACATTGTGCTATTTATAGTCTTCAATGGTGAATATAGTCGTTTGACACACTGAGGTGAAGACTTGAATCTGTTGGACTCAGTTAATGTTTGGTACTTGATTCTTCTCATGTTGCTTGAAGAAGAAGATGAACAATAAATGCAGCTTCAAACTTTGACAGCAAATGTTGCTTCTTTTAGGTGAGAAGTTGCCTTGAGAGCATATATGGCGGAAGGCTGAGTCTAACGTCTTCTGATAAAGCATTCTGAATGTGACAGTGTACTTTTGTACTTGATTTGCTTTCTGGTCGACACTTCGATCAGGTATTGATTGCACTTGCTACGATCAGATGTTGCACACTCATATCACATGTTAAAAGCATAATAGTTTCAATCACTTGATACTTCAATCACTAATTCAATATGGTTCCGATCAGTCCGTGATCTCACCTTCTTAGTTTTTGCTTAGGTCTGCTCTGATCACTATTTTAAACTTAGAAGGATATTCTTTATTATTTCATGATTGCTTGATTTTAAGTCTTTTTGTGATCGCTACTTTCTAGTGATTACTATGGTTTAATCTGATTGTTATGTCTAGTGATTGCTGAGTCTATTCATGATCGCAATGTCTTATCCTGATTGCAGCGTCTTATGATTGCCATGTCTATGTCTGATTACAAAGTCTTATGATCGCTATGTCTTAGTTTGATTGCTATGTCTATTTCTGATTGCAAGGTCTTATGATTGCTATCTCTTAGTCTGAATGTTATGTCTATTCATGATTACAACGTCTTATGATTGCTATGTCTATTTAGTGATCGCACTGTATATGATCGCAAATAGTTATCATCAAAACTTAAGATTCTAACAAACATATCATATTTCTAAATTAATTAGGAACATATCATATTTCTAAATTGAAAACATATCATATTCTCTTCATTCTTGTGTGTGAGTTTGGTTATAATGTGATTAAGAAGGACATAATTGAAAAGATATCATATTTCTAAATTAATTATTGTTTTTAACCAATTTTAGTAGTTTTCTGATAAACATAAATTAGCTAGTAATTTGGAGCTTATATTTTGGGACAGTGGAGTAAAATATAAAAACTCTATTCTAAATAAATAACAAGTTGCTCTCAACAGATGATAGTTTCTTATTACATACTCCCTCCGTTCCTAAATATAAGATCACTTTGAGGAAGTGGATAAGTTCCTAAATATAAGATCATTTTCTATTTTTTCTCAATTTTGGTTTAAATTACCCCTATACTTCTTAGCTCCCTCACTTCTGTCTCAAATCCCTATTTGTCTTTTAATTTTTTTTTGGTACAAATTTGTCTTTTAAATTTAAGTGAGGGGTATTTTGGGAAAATCTTGTAATCCTAATTCATGGGAAAGTCTTCCTTAATATCTCCAAATTAACCAAAGTGATCTTATATTTAGGAACGGAGGGAGTATATAATAATATCACTCCTATCAGTTAAGAATTGAAGATAAAAATTAAATGCATTCAGAATGAACAATAAATCTAACTAGGTCTTATATCTTTGGGCTAAAAAACTCTCCCTACAGTTAAGAATTGAAGATAATACGCCCAGGGGGGCGTAGCTTGATGGTCTGAAGTGGATCCCCAAGGTATGGATCCCGCCATTTAGTCTAAAGGTGCCAAGTTCGAACCCCGGAAAGTCAGTCACCCCGTTTATGGGAATCCCGGCTGGCGATTTCGAATTAGTCGGTTCCCGAAGGGAGCCGGATGCCGAAGGGAGCCGGATGCCGAAGGCTTTAAGAAAAAAAAAGAATTGAAGATAATACTCTCCCTGCTTTGAGATTAGAGGGAGCAGTATGTATATCATTTAACGTTGGCAGTCATGTAATTCATTCATTGACAACGAGTATAAGTTGGAAGTCCAAGTGGCAACATTATTAGATATATGGTAGCAACTACTTTGTTGAGATATGAAGGAATTGATTTAGCTCTTTTTCGTCGTCTAAAAAGAGCTAAAGCAAATAAAACTAGAATTAAACTACAGTAGTTAGCAGCAAGTCCTAGGTCAATTCACAGTTTGGTTTTATCTCTTGCTTAGGTCTAATAATCACAAGTTAAGCAAATTATCAAACAGGTTGTGTGCAGGTTTTATATCTAAAACTAATTAAAACTAATTGAAACTACAACTAACAGAATTAGGTGAATGAATGAAAGTATGGATGAGATGTACCTCCTTCTCCAAGTACTCCGTACTTACGTTTAATCAGACTTCATATACTAGTTTTACTTAATATAAACTAGCTAAATTCGCGAGACCTCTTTAATCAAAGAAGTCTTCAAGAGTTTAACTAATTTAATTAAGCCTTAAGCTCTTTCAAGCCAAGAACATACCATAAGCAACACTAAACACTAAATCTAGCATTTAGGAAACAAATTCATTCCACAAATGTAAGAGGAGCTAATCGCACACACATACATGTATGAAACTACAAGAATTAAGCCTTGGTTTTCATGTCCTTAACAATCAAGAGAGGTTTTCAAGCTAACATAAAGTAGAACATCTAAATACAGATGCTCTAACCTATATAAGCCTAAATCTAGACATACATAGGCAAAAATTTACATCTAGCTTGAAACCTAAAAGAGAAAATTACAAGCATACGAAGCCATAGGTTGATTCTACAAGCACATTTCCTTGGAGAAGAAGGCTAGGCGATCTAGCCTGACATGGAGATGAAGGCAGATGAAGGTAGTTGTGAAGTTCTGGACATGGCGGAGGTTTGCGAAGTGAAGATGAAGAAGATGAAGATGGAGTTGAGAGAGTTTGTTAGAGGAGAGAGAAAGTGAAAGTGAAGTGAGAGAAGAGTTATCTGAAAGTTAGTTACGTTTGGGGTTTTATAGTGGTGAGTAGCTTTGGGATTATCGCCCAAAGGGTATTTTTGGTATTTGGTAAAGGTTAGGATGAATGTGGACTGGATCTCATCTCCATGCATTTCCAAAGGTTCCTCCTTTTTCTCCAAGTGATTGTGCTTCCCTTTTTGCCCTTAATGAGGCCTCCAGACTTGAATTTGGCCTTGGCGCCAATTTTGCCTCATTTGGAAAGCTCCCCAAGTACCTTCAAGCTGAAGGCCTGACTTTGCCTTAAATTAACTCTGCACCTGAGACTTCTGAAAAGTAGTTGACATTTCTGATCATTGTGCAGTTTGGTTCTTGTACATGCTGGCTGATGGACTTCAGCTTCCGCATATCAAGACTGTCAGCCAGCGCCAGCATGTTCACTTCCGGATGTAAATCCACTTCCGGATGTAAGTTCCCTTCTTCAAGTAGCCCAGCTTCCGGATGTGAACTTGCATCCTGATGTAAACTTGCATTCTGATGTGAGTACTTTTCCAGGTGTGACTTTACTTCCGGATGTGAACCTGCATCCGGATGTGACTTTGCTTCCGGATGTGAACCTGCATCCGGATGTGACTTTGAGTACTCTTCATCTAGCCTTCCCTCTTGCCAAGTTATCTCCACTGAAGCTCCACCAAGGGTGTGTGGGGCCCACTTGGGACCCCCCTACATGAAAAACACATCTCATAGTCAAAATGACCAAAATACCCTTAGTTCCATAAAATGCAAATAATAAGGCTATTATTCTTCAAATATTTATACATAAGCATGTGCATGAAAATGTATCAATAATGATCAAATATAACAAATAAACCACACTAATTAAACTCAAATGCACATGCTTAAAGGTATGAAATTTGGTCTAATCAAATCCCCCACACTTCAGCTTTGCACTCCGGGCAAAGTCATGTAAAAGATTAACTCAATCATTAAGCATAATGAAGGCAATTGGAATTATCATAGTGTACAAGTTGATCTTCTTGAACCTTTCCCTAAAGCTTCGCATGGGCCAAATCTAAGAATACAAAGCGAATCCAAGTTTAACAATCAACTAAAATTTAGGAGGAGTGCCAATTGAGATTTTTCCTCACCGGATAAAGTGTTTAACTCATTTGCTCAAGTTAGGAAAAATGCCTAACTAGGGACTTGTGATCACTCTTTAGCTCAATGCACTTGACCATCACCATAGGCTTGTAATAGCTCTAAGTTCTCCACCCATAGTATGCATAGCACAACCAAATCTAGGGGACTTTGGGGTTAGATGGAAGGCTAATAACAAATGGTAAATGATGGATAGTAGTCAATGACCAATGACATGAACAAGTAATCACCACATATGCATGCAATACGATGAAATCAATCCTCACAAAGCATGCTACATCTCTCTTTTCTTTTTCAATCTTATGCCTTTGGCATACTTAAGCACTTTGTGCTTTCTTCCTTTTTCTCTTTTGATAGGCCTTTGGCCTTATTAGATAACTCTTTTTTTTTTTTTTGGCCTTTGGCCATTTTCTCTTTTCTTTTCCTCTCTTGTGGCTCTCGGCCATCTTTTGTTCTTCACTCATATAGCTTGCTTTCCTCAAGATACAACAATACAATACTACTATGAATGCAAGCATATGCTATAATCACTTATTCACACTTTGGTCAAGGTAGTAGAAAAGAAAAGTGAATGGCCCAAAGGGGTTAATCAAAGGATAATATTTGGTTGGCTTAGTGTTTGGGTCATGAGGGTTTAGAAAGAAACGCCCCTTTCATTTTCAATCATGCCATGCATTGTGATCTCGAACAAGAGCTAGGACAAGTTCTAGGAGGTCAAGTAACTATTGGCCCACTCAATTCGGTTGGAGGCTTCTCACATTTATAGCTTACTCTAATCAGTCACTTCCTCCCTAAGAAAAGTTAAATGAGAAACTTACATCCTCTTTATACCTTAAAAGTGCCCCATGCAATGCCTTAAGTAATCATTCCAAAAATTCTACTTACACACTAGAGGACAATTCCATTTGCTTTCAAGAGCCATAATCAAGTTAAATTTTCAAGAAAAAATCATGCCAAATAAGTCCAAAAATCAAGTGTGAAAGCTTTGAATCAGACCACTTTTAAGCACATAATACACCTCCCCCACACTTAAAGCATGCATTGTCCTCAATGGACCAATCAAATCAAGTAGGAAGATGTATTTTAAAGGCAAAGCAGCAACATAAAAGGTCGGGCAGTCCAAGCATACAAATGGCCTATGCATGTATTATTTACAAACAACAACATACTAAGCACAACCTAATACACATGTATAGTATGATAATTTTTTTTCTCACTCTAGTTCAGATTCTAAGTCTCATCCCTAGCGGAAGCAAATATGCTACCGGAAGCAAAATTGCTTCCGGATGCATTGACGCTTGTGCACAATGAACTGCATCCCCTAGCGGAAGCAAAGTGAACACAATCTGATCCTAAGTAGCAAAGTCTAAGTGAGAGCTTCCGGAAGCAAAAACACTTCCGGATGCAAAATCCTCTATTTCCTCAATGACACTTCCTGACACAAATAGGCATCCCCTAGCACTAGTGAAATTTTTCATATTATTTAAACAACCTAACAAACCTAAACAAAATCTTAAACATATAAACATAATCCTAATTTTTCTAATACTAACACCCTTCCCCACACTTAAGAATGTGCAATAAAAGAATAAGTGAGGAAAGGAAAGAAACGACCTTTAGGGAGGCTTGAAATTCTCCTTATACAATTTGAGCAAGTGGCCATTGACCTTGTACACACGGCCATCCTTGAGATTCTTGATCTCAACCATCCCAAAGTCATGAGACTTGAGCACTTCATAAGGTCCTTGCCACTTGTCTTTAAGCTTGCCTCCTCCACAAAATTTGAATCTTACCCTATAGCACAAGACAAGATCTCCCTCCTTGAACTGCTTCCTCAGAATGCCACTATCATGTATGGCTTTTGTTTTCTCTTTCAAAATTCTTGAGTTTTCAAAAGCTTCATTCCTCAGCTCCTCGAGCTCACTCAGAGTCAATTGCCTTTCTTGAGCAGCAGCATCCATGTCCTCAATACAAGATTTAACTGCCCAATAAGACTTGTGCTGCAGCTCAACTGGTAAATGACAAGCCTTTCCATATATGAGCCGATAAGGAGACATGCCAATAGGAGTCTTAAAGGAAGTCCTATATGCCCAGAGAGCTTCTTCAAGTCTCAAGCTCCAATCCTTCCTACTTGGCTTCACAATTCGCTCAAGGATGTTTTTGATTTGTCTATTGCTCACCTCAGCTTCTCCATTGGTTTGGGGGTGGTAGGGTGTAGAAACCTTGTGATTCACCCCAAATTGACTGAGCAATGAAGTCATAAGCTTGTTACAAAAATGAGAACCTTGATCGCTCACCAAAGCTTTAGGAACTCCAAACCGGCAAAAGATATTAGACTTCAGAAATTTCAACACAGCCCTCGCATCATTGGCTCTGGTTGGCACAACTTCCACCCATCTAGAGAGGTAATCCACCGCCAGCAAAATATATGTATAGCCGTTGGATGGGGGAAAAGGTCCCATAAAATCTATACCCCAAACATCAAAAGGGTCACAGTATAGCATTGGCACTTGAGGCATCTCCTGTCTCTTCCCCATACTTCCAAACCTTTGGCATTTGTCACAAGACTTGCAATACTCAAACGCGTCTTTAAACAGAGTAGGCCAATAGAAACCGGCCTCCAGAATCTTCCTTGAAGTCTTTTTAGCACCAAAGTGTCCTCCACAAGCTAGTGAATGACAAAACTCCAGGATTGATGGGACTTCATCATCTTGCACACACTTTCTGATTATTTGATCATTACATAGCCTCCACAAGTGTGGTTCATCCCAAACATAATAACCAGCATCCCTCTTCAACTTTTGGACTTGATGCTTGTTCAGAGACGGAGAAGTGACTTCGGCAACAAGGTAATTCACTAGATGAGCATACCAAGGATCTTTCTTTGCATTTAAGGCACACAATAAGGCATCTGGGAAGGTATCACAAACAAGAGAAGAATCATCAACACCTTCCACATCCATTGGCAAACGGCTCAAATGATCTGCTACCAAGTTCTCTCTTCCTGTTCTGTCTTTAATTTCCAACTCAAATTCTTGTAACAGCAACACCCATCGCAAGAGCCTGGGCTTTGTTTGTGGCTTAGACAGCAAATAACGAACAGCTGCATGATCCGTGAATACAGTTACTTTGGAATGAAGTAAGTGTTGTCGAAATTTATCTAGACCGAAGACAATGGCAAACAACTCCTTTTCAGTTGTTGTATAATTCCTTTGAGATCTATCCAAAGTCTTAGATGCATAAGCAATCACCCTCGGCAATGAATCATGCCTTTGGCCGAGCATAGCTCCCAACGCCTCGTTGGAAGCATCACATGATAGCTCAAAAGGAAGCTCCCAATTAGGTGCAACCAAGATAGGAGGAGAAATAAGCCTTGACTTCAACTCAACAAAGGCTTCCTTACAAGCATTAGAGAAGTTAAACTCGGCCTCTTTTTGAAGTAGATGAGATAAAGGAACAGCAATTTGGCTGAAGCCCTTGATAAATCTTCGATAAAATCCCACATGTCCTAAAAAGGACCTCAACTCCTTCAAGCAGGTAGGGAAGGATAGAGAAGAGATTACTTCAACCTTGGCCTTGTCAACCTGAATGCCCTCCTTTGAGACTAAGTGTCCCAAAACTATGCCCTTATCCACCATGAAATGGCACTTCTCATAGTTGAGTACCAAGCCCTTCTCCACGCATCTAACCAATGCTTTCTCAAGATTGACCAAGCAAGCATCAAAACTATCTCCATAGAGGGAGAAATCATCCATAAACACCTCTATGCCATCCTCCAGCAAGTCATTAAAAATGCTCATCATACAACGTTGAAAAGTTCCTGGAGCATTGCACAGACCAAAAGGCATCCTCCTGTAAGCGAAGGTCCCAAATGGACAAGTAAAGGTCGTCTTTTCTTGGTCCTCTGGTGCTATGGAAACCTGGAAGTACCCGGAGAAACCATCCAGAAAACAATAGTGTGATTTGCCTGCTAGTCTTTCCAACATTTGATCAATGAATGGTAATGGAAAGTGGTCTTTTCTCGTGGAGTCATTCAACCTCCTGTAATCAATGCATACCCTCCAAGAGTTCTGAACCCGTGTAGGCACTAGCTCATCTTTTTCATTCTTTACCACGGTCAGCCCACTCTTCTTTGGCACCACATGAATGAGACTCACCCATTCGCTATCGCTTATCGGGTAGATGATTCCAGCACTTAGTAGCTTTTCTACCTCCTTTTTCACAACATCAAGTATTAAGGGATTGAGCCTCCTTTGGGGTTGACGCACAGGCTTAGCATCACCAGTAAGCAAGATCCGGTGCATGCAGGTGGTAGGACTCATGCCAGGAAGATCGGCTAGAGTCCACCCAATGGCCCCCTTATATCGTCTGAGTACCTCAAGCAGCTTCCCTTCCTCAAGAGAAGACAGAGCGTTGGAAACAATCACTGGAAGCTTCCCTTCATCAAGCAAGTAGGCATACTTAAGATTGGGTGGTAAAGGTTTCAGCTCCAGCGTAGGTGGCTCAATGATAGAAGGTACCAAAGTGTGCATCTCAACTTGCAGCACTTGAGGCTCATAGAAATCATCATCAAACTGCGGCAGCTCATCAAAGTGACTAGAAAAAGTCAATGGCTGCTTCAGATCATCACAACAATTCGGCCTCTTAGAGTCTGAGGCCTCAGCACTCTTATTTAAGTCTGCATCACCACTGCCGCTCAGGGTAGAAACATGTGGACCGTCAGCGAGCGCATGCTCTTTCAGATAAAGCTTCTCTCTCAGCTTGTGTAAGCGGCTTCTCCTTAAAGCTTCATACTCTTCAATATCAAACCCTTGTGAACTAGACTCCTCAATTTCCTTTGTGAATTTACAACCTCCATCCTTCGTTTGTCCTACAAAAGTGAGCAAACTTCCCTCTTCCAAGGGGTTGTAGCTTGACAAAGAAGATATAGAAGTGCAATCATCATCAAAATCATAGTTCACATACATGGAATCCATGAATTCAGTTACTGTACTTCCTATGCTAGATGAATCATTAAAAACATCATGCAAGCATGTATTAGAAATCAAACTAGCACAAGAATCATGATAGCACATATGAGTATCAATCTTATCAAACATGTTCAGCTTAAAGGAATTAGCATGCTCATCATAAATCACATGCATCAATGAATCAACCACACTCAGCCCTAGGAGAGAATAATCCTCGTGAGGATGTCTCATGGCTTCTCCTACATCAAACCTTATTATTTGATTCCCCACTTGCATTGTAACAAATCCCCCTTCTAAGCTTATCACCATCTTGGCAGTTTTCATAAATGGCCTTCCTAGGATCAAAGAATCATCCATACTAGTGTCACTGGTCATATCAAGTACATAAAAGTCCACGGGGAAAACTAGTTCCCTAACCTTCACTAGAATGTCTTCTATAAAGCCAAAGGGTTTCTTAATGGACCTATCAGCCAGTTGAACTACAACACTGGTTTCACTCAAGTTCTTCAACCCTAGTGCAAAGTAGGTGGCCTTAGGCATTACATTAATAGCGGCCCCTAAATCCAGAAGTGTCTTCCCAAAGCTAAGTTTCCCTATCTGACAAGGAATGGTGAAAGATCCAGGATCTCTGCACTTTGAGGGCAAGTACCCTTTCAAGAGAGACGAAACATTAGTCCTTAATTGGACCTTGCTACTAGAATTACCAACTCTCTTGTTAGTACACAGATCCTTTAAAAACTTGGCACATTTAGGCATTTGTTTCAACAGTACAAGCATAGGTACATTCACTTCAAGCTTAGAGAATAAATTGAGCATTTCCTTTTCTAACTCATCATCATGTTGTTTCTTAACTAAAGCATATGAGTTAGGAAAAGGAAGATGTTTAGGGTCAACAGACTTACCTTTAGGAGACTCATCTCCTTGCTGAGTAGGTTGTTCTTGCGAAGAAGATTCTCCAACTTTGCGCTTTCCCTCTGCAATCTCCTTCCTCTTCTCCTCTTGTGAGGTCTCAGCTTCATCAAAGGTCAGACTCTCAGCCTCATCAAGTGGTTCATCAAGAGGAGGGTTCAGTACAGCCTCTCCATGCACATGGTCATTAACAAAGTCATTTTGAAGACTAGTATAACCTTCCTCATTTGATATACTCTTCTCGGCCTCACCAGGTATTTGTCTTTCCTCCTCTTCTTCCTCATATTCATAAGCATCACCATATTTCCGTCCACTTCTTAGGTGCATAGAATGAATGTTTTGTGGATTAATCACCACATTAGACGGCAATCCACCTTTCTTTGCGTCCTGCTCAGCTTTATCATTAAACATTTGAGAAACTAAGGTAGTTACATCTTTCTTTAGACCTTCTCCAAACTTTTCCATTAAACTTGACATCATCTGGTACATAGTATCTTGTTGAGATGTCGAAGAACTAGATGGAGGAGCATGAGCTGGATCATTATTCTTAATAAATGGAGGAGGAACATTGGCTTGTTGATTCGGCCTGTACCTTTGATCATTAGAGTTAGGCCTCCCTTGATATGAACCATAGCCTTGTTGTGAGGGATAGGCATTAGCAGCTTGGTAGTTACCTCCCCCCCACTTAGGCTGTTGTTGTGGTTGGAAAGAGCTAGAATTTGTGGCTTGGTTTGAACCTCCCCCCACTTGAAGTTCGGGTGGTCCCTCCATCCCGGATTGTACGTGGAAGAGTAAGGATCATATTTGGCTTGAGGCCTAGCATTGGTATACATGGCCGCCACTTCCGCTTGGTATGGACAGTCTGAGGATAGGTGCATGGGCGAGCCACAGTGATCACAGGATGAGGCCACCAAGGCCATAGAATCATCAACACAAGGAGTAGGCTGAACGAAGCGTCCGTCCATCCGACTGAGGCTCTCAGTCAGCCTCTCAATAGAGTTGTACAGCTTGTCATCACTACTCACTGAGGCAACCTTTGGCGCAGCACCATACAAAGCATCACGACCATAAAAATTCTGGTGATTAGAGGTCATGGTTGAAAATAAGTTCCATCCTTCATTGGCTGATAAGTTGAAAAGTGAGCCATTAGAAGCAGCATCCACACTCATCTTGAGCTGTGGCACCAGACCATCATAAAAGTATTGGACCAAGTTGCCCTTAGATATGTTGTGGTTGGGGCACGAGTTCACCAAGGTGTTGAACCGGCTCCAATATTCATAGAATGTCTCCTGAGAGAATTGCTGAACACCTGTGATGTCTTTCCGCAACTTTGATATTTTGGAGACTGGAAAATAGCGGTCTAAAAACACATTCTTAAGTTGCTCCCATGAAAGAGTGGCATAATGAGTTGGAAGGTTCAAGAGCCACTCCTTGGCTTTGCCCTCTAAGGAGAATTGAAATACTCTCAACAGAACATCATCCAGGTCTGCATTGGGAGGCTTCATGGAGGAGCAAGTGTGGTAGAGGCCAAGCAAGTGCGTGTGAGCATCCTCATGCGGAAAACCTGTAAACTTAGGCAGATGAGCAAGTAGAGATCCTTTGATCTCAAAGTTAGCGGGGTTAGCATAAAAACCTTGAGGTGCAAACGATGCATATGACTGTGTGAACTCACGCATTGGTCTATCATCATCATGTAAATGTCTACCCCCCTCAAAATGATGTTCATCCCCTTGCTCTCGCCTGTCATGTCGCTCACGCTCATGTTCATGATCTCTCGCCTCTCTCTCATGTTCTCTATGGTCATCTCGTCTTTCTGCCATAATGAAATGCTGGTCGAGGAATGTGTTATTTGACGCTACAGATGAATTTTGTGGATTTGATGTGGATCCTACAGGTTGCTTACTAGCTTGCTTCTCGTGCTTTTTCTTTTTCTTAAGTTCTCTAAGAGTCTTATTAATCTCTCTATCCAATGGCACTAGTGATGTGGTAGGGTTCATGCAACTTACTAAGTGCAACTATATGCAATGGAAACAAAATAGCCAAGCAATTAGTCTCTGCAAAACAAATCAGCAAGACAAACACCAATACCAGCAGAATGTGCAGCAAAATCCTGAAAATCCAGCAAAATCAAAGACAAAACCACCAGTACAAACAGAATATATCCAGTCCAGAACAATTCAAGCAAAAATCCAGTACAGCAAACAAAATTTCCAGCAAATTCTGAACAATTTCCTTACAACAGTGTGGCTAACTAGAGCAGCCAATTAAGCAACAAACAGCACAGATATGTTCAGAACAAATCAGAAGTATTCTCACAACCTACAACTAAAATCACATATAACAAAAACTAAGAAAAGGTAACTAAAAACCTAAGACAATAAAGAATTGAACCAAACCGGCAACGACGCCAATTTGATTTAGCTCTTTTTCGTCGTCTAAAAAGAGCTAAAGCAAATAAAACTAGAATTAAACTACAGTAGTTAGCAGCAAGTCCTAGGTCAATTCACAGTTTGGTTTTATCTCTTGCTTAGGTCTAATAATCACAAGTTAAGCAAATTATCAAACAGGTTGTGTGCAGGTTTTATATCTAAAACTAATTAAAACTAATTGAAACTACAACTAACAGAATTAGGTGAATGAATGAAAGTATGGATGAGATGTACCTCCTTCTCCAAATACTCCGTACTTACGTTTAATCAGACTTCATATACTAGTTTTACTTAATATAAACTAGCTAAATTCGCGAGACCTCTTTAATCAAAGAAGTCTTCAAGAGTTTAACTAATTTAATTAAGCCTTAAGCTCTTTCAAGCCAAGAACATACCATAAGCAACACTAAACACTAAATCTAGCATTTAGGAAACAAATTCATTCCACAAATGTAAGAGGAGCTAATCGCACACACATACATGTATGAAACTACAAGAATTAAGCCTTGGTTTTCATGTCCTTAACAATCAAGAGAGGTTTTCAAGCTAACATAAAGTAGAACATCTAAATACAGATGCTCTAACCTATATAAGCCTAAATCTAGACATACATAGGCAAAAATTTACATCTAGCTTGAAACCTAAAAGAGAAAATTACAAGCATACGAAGCCATAGGTTGATTCTACAAGCACATTTCCTTGGAGAAGAAGGCTAGGCGATCTAGCCTGACATGGAGATGAAGGCAGATGAAGGTAGTTGTGAAGTTCTGGACATGGCGGAGGTTTGCGAAGTGAAGATGAAGAAGATGAAGATGGAGTTGAGAGAGTTTGTTAGAGGAGAGAGAAAGTGAAAGTGAAGTGAGAGAAGAGTTATCTGAAAGTTAGTTACGTTTGGGGTTTTATAGTGGTGAGTAGCTTTGGGATTATCGCCCAAAGGGTATTTTTGGTATTTGGTAAAGGTTAGGATGAATGTGGACTGGATCTCATCTCCATGCATTTCCAAAGGTTCCTCCTTTTTCTCCAAGTGATTGTGCTTCCCTTTTTGCCCTTAATGAGGCCTCCAGACTTGAATTTGGCCTTGGCGCCAATTTTGCCTCATTTGGAAAGCTCCCCAAGTACCTTCAAGCTGAAGGCCTGACTTTGCCTTAAATTAACTCTGCACCTGAGACTTCTGAAAAGTAGTTGACATTTCTGATCATTGTGCAGTTTGGTTCTTGTACATGCTGGCTGATGGACTTCAGCTTCCGCATATCAAGACTGTCCGCCAGCGCCAGCATGTTCACTTCCGGATGTAAATCCACTTCCGGATGTAAGTTCCCTTCTTCAAGTAGCCCAGCTTCCGGATGTGAACTTGCATCCTGATGTAAACTTGCATTCTGATGTGAGTACTTTTCCAGGTGTGACTTTGCTTCCGGATGTGAACCTGCATCCGGATGTGACTTTGCTTCCGGATGTGAACCTGCATCCGGATGTGACTTTGAGTACTCTTCATCTAGCCTTCCCTCTTGCCAAGTTATCTCCACTGAAGCTCCACCAAGGGTGTGTGGGGCCCACTTGGGACCCCCCTACATGAAAAACACATCTCATAGTCAAAATGACCAAAATACCCTTAGTTCCATAAAATGCAAATAATAAGGCTATTATTCTTCAAATATTTATACATAAGCATGTGCATGAAAATGTATCAATAATGATCAAATATAACAAATAAACCACACTAATTAAGCTCAAATGCACATGCTTAAAGGTATGAAATTTGGTCTAATCAGGAATCAATTCTCGCATGAATGATGACACCCAAATAAATGAAAACAACAACTTTTGCAGGCAAACTTATATGCATATACACTCCTACTTCAATGTTCAATCCTCCAGCAAAACTCCTACTTGAGCTGAATATATTCATTTGCATGTACAAACATATTGTTTTTGTTATTTGTACTTTTTATCATGCATTATGGAGTATCAATTATAAAGCTACTACGTCCTGTAATAAATTGACAACTCTAATAAATGCCCTTTCATTACTCAAAAGCAAAAATAAAAATTGTCCTCGTATATATTGCATCCCACTCAACTCCAGTACACGTCCTTGCCTAAATAATAGTACTAGTAAATGAAGACATTCAAACCCCTGTACCTTTTATGACAAAACAAAAAAAGGACAACTAATTTCGTCTGAGTTTAATAAATACTGGAGCAACAACTTAAAAATTATTGTATATATGGGCTGGCCCCTTAATGTTCCGACGTAGTTACTGCCTTACTGGTTAGGCTCCCTTACACGGATATTATCGTATATGATGCTCGCATTATATGCTCGCATGCATTCATCCCACTTTGTAATTACAGGTAGCTGATAATTTGATTTTTTGTCACTTTTTTTCTCTTCTCAATCTGATGAATGATTAAATACGAAGAGTGATAATGTATTGATGAATTTTATGGATTGTTTGTTATGGGATATAGTATTTATAGGACTGAATTAATTGTGACTGGGGAGAAGGTGAGTGAGGGTAATTAAATGTAATGATGATCAAAAAGGACAAAGAGCAAGGTAATAATAATCCAGATGTGAAGTAAGATGGTGCAGGCCTGCAGGGGGCATGATGGGCACCCAATGTGCGGAGATTTGGAGAAAGTGGGGGTCAATGTCCTGGAAGCAGAGAGATTTAATTAAGGGCACATAAAGTATATGAATTAATTAAGGGGGTGGGATAAGAGGATGTATATGTCCGTACGAAGCGATGCATATCTGTTTGCTCCCCCGGATTGATAAAAGGCCATTACATATATACTGATATTAATTTATGATTATTCAGTGAACAGAAGAAAAGGTTAAAGAGGCACATGGGGGAATGAGGGAGGAGGGGGAGAAAGAGAGGAAGAAGGGCCATAAAGAGTGCACAACCCCTCTCTGACTCCCTATCTGGCAACTAACTTCCCTTTTCCCTTTTTCTTTTCTTTTATCTCGGAGCATTTAGTATTTTGTAACTATATATATACACCTCCTTTTGATTCGTAGAATTTATCATAAGTCTAGATTACTCTGAAACGAGTCAGACGACAAAACTATAAGGGCGACAAAACTCTATCAATGAGAAATACTTTGCGTGCTCCTAGATTTTGAAAGCAAGACTCTGGTTAAACTGACATAATTTGATCCCTTACTAGTTCAACCAAGTGATTGGTAGTAACTTCTCTTATTTCACTCAGTATCAATGCCTCCCTCCCTTTCTTGTCTGTTCTTTTAGGTTTTTATTAGTATTTCATATGCTCTTTAGTGTAATGTTTAGTGTAATTCCTAGGTTTTTAATGGTTTATTTTGTTTCACTTAGCTTATAAGCTAACATTCACTTATATTTAAGTAACTTATTTAGTCTTTTAATCTACCAAACAGATTTACTATAACTTATAGTAAGAAACAAATACATGATATTGTTAAACAAGTTACTCTACATCTATTTTGTCATTTAACATAACATAATAATCTGTTTTATTTCTCAAATCTATAATTTAAGTTGAAATTATTGATGTTGATTACACCCCTGAGGGATTTTTACCAATGATTAGTTTCAACTCAAATGACATGATGAAGATGACGTTTTGACTAAGCGCTTATTTATATATACTTCTGTGGAGTTATTTTATGATGTATTAATAAATATGTTATAATGCAATTCTGTATTGTATGTAAAACGCAAAACCGCTTAGAATATGCAAAGTTGGGGTATCTTCAATTGGCGAGTATGACCAAGACGGAGGCAAAGTATATTAAACAATTTTTGGATGTGATGATTACAAAATATATATATAGTTTTTACCGGCACAATAATCAAATTATAATTAAAATTAACTTTTCTTTTTTATCATAATCAAATTATTCAATTTTACCGGCACAATAACCAGCTTTAAGCATGATTCGTTTTATGAGATAATGTAAACTTCAAATCAATACTAAAGATATGAAGAATAAGGTGTGGCGATAATAGGGCATGTTTGCACTTCTCAATATGAAATGCTCATCAGGGGGCAGTACAGCGAGGTATTTAAAAGAGAGATAAATTTAAAACATGCATGTGATTTGATAACTTTTAAAATTAAACCTAATTAAAGTATATTTTAAAGTATAGATTATCAATATATAGGTCATCATTTAATTGGTCAATCGACATCTTTTGCTGGTGGGTTATAGCCGGTGTTATGTATAAAGGGCTGAAAATAAGCTTTTATTGAACATAAAGAACTTATTTTAAAACTTAATATAAATTTAAATGATCAGTAACTAACTGTGATTGACCATGATTTAGTTTATAACGTACTAGTTGCGAGTATTATTTAATTACCTTACTCTATAGTACTTATTAGTATACGAGTAGTTGATTATTTATTGATAATCTCGTACTTAACTGAGAGAGAGGATGTCCCCATCAAATTAATTTTACAACTAACTGATAACTGTGGACACATTTTTTGGATCTCTGAAAGCATGTTTAGACTGAAGGAAACAAAAGAAGGGGAAGACCAATAAAAATTAAATTCTTATGGTTTTGATTTTTTTTATATAATTTGAACTGAGATGCGAAATGTGAGCTTGTTCGTAATCCGTGGATATGTGTGTAAGTCGATGGGGGAAATATTAGAATATACAATTGATATGATGGGACGTTTTATATCAATGAAGTTCATGAAAAATATTGTGTAATTGGCCAAAAAAAAGAAAAATATAGTGTACATGGAGAAATTTAGGGAACATACACTAAAAAGGTATACCTGTAATTGCACCTCAGAGATGTTGCAATATTTCACCTAATCTTGACATACTGCATGATATAATACATTTTTTTAAATTATAAAAAACAAATTTCACACCACCATGCATGATAACATATTCAAATTAAATATATATATATATGTCACGCCATCAGACACTACATGATGATGTGGCGAATGGTGCCGTGACATGCATATTTTAATTAAATATGCATGCCGCACCACCAACCGCGACATGATACTTACATGATATGTCATTGTCATGTGGCATGACACGTTATAATATAACCGTGTTTTTAATAATGTAAAAAAATGGTGTCACACCTAGTTGTGCGATATATGACCATTGAGGTGTGATATAAGAATCATTTACATAAACTCCACACTCATTCCTATATAATTAATTGTCGTTTTTTTTTTGCAAACTATTTGTTTAAACACTATAGTTTCTATTCTCCGTTATTTATTTCTCCTACCAAATATATAATTTATGGTGCTTGTTTGTTTAAATACTATAATTCCATGTATATTATTTTACCATCTAATATTTGTTTATTCACTATTCTATCCTTCTACTCTTTTTCGTTCAATAATCCTCTACCTTTTATTCTCCATCATAACCAATAATACTTATGTATGAAAAACAAATTCCCGAAACTTATGTCGCACAAGCTGGTGCGATAAGTTGTGGGATTTGTATTAGAAAAAAATTCAAAGATGTCACACCACTGTTGCATGACATAATTTTATTTTTTTTATCAAAATGTCGCAACTTTCATTCAATTTGTCAAAGTTTTTTAAAATCGAGATATATTGCTTCATCTTGTACGTTTATATCGTGCAATAGAAATCGCGATATATACCTTTTCTCACGCCAAAAACTATGACATCCTTCACATAATTAGGTGCATCTGTGGGAACAATTTCTTGAAGTGATATATGTGTGTGTGTGTGTATGTTAGAGAATAGGAAATAAATTTCATAATTTGTGTTTGCTGTAGTTGTGAAAAAGTATGTTGTTTACAATTAACAGTGATGGATTAGAAAAAGTATGACGAAAATTATAAGTTGACATATCATAGACAGAGAGAGAAAAAGTGGAGAGGCATGTGATGAGTCATTAAGGGTTCAGCAAAAGAAAAAATGTGAATTGGCATATGACACAAAAAGGCCCATCACAAGCCTCTCCACTTTTTAATCTCTCTTTGATATGTCAACTTATAATTTTCGTCATACTTTTGCTAATCCATCACTGTAATTGTCAAACAAATAGTAATGTTGGAATTGGATGGGATTGCATCATTTTGAATACCTTAGAACAGTTAAGTTGTAAATTGAAGCTGTAAACAACTCTAAATTCCGTATTAGGATCATTGTAAGGTTGTTAATTGTTACTCTCTTTTCATTGCGCTAATCCAATTAGCTAGTATGATTAGTTTCAAAATTAGATGGTCAAATTAATTGAATGAAGATTGAGATGTGGGATAGGTGAATAAAGTTGATGAAAAGGTGGACATGGGATGATGTGAGGTGAGAAAAGATAGAATAGAACTGACAAAAAATGAGGAATCACAAGCTCAAATCATGGTGGTCGTACGCTTTCAGCTTAGAAGAGTGAACTTTTGAGGAACACCAGAAAGGGATCGGAGACTGTATATCAATATTGGATTCTCTATGGCGTAGGTTAGTTTTTTCATGTTGTAGGTGTTAAAATGACGCAATACAATACAACTCATTTTTTTAAAACTTCTTACCTTTTCCTTCGAGGCACTTCACACCTTAACTTATACTACCTCGTAGATATACGGGTAAATGTTAAGATCTATTTATTATCAGATTTAATTATATCAAGGGTGATAGTCAAATTAGATAAAAATCATATGATACTATCAAAATACATCAATAGGATATATGTATACTTTGGGGGAAACAAGGAGAAACTAAAGAAGTTATATATTCCACCTCCTCAAAACAAATTTGAACAAATTGTTTTGAAATATAAACCAAAACTTTCAAGACAAAATCACCTATTTGTTATTGGACACGGCGTAGTGTTTGTTGATTTTAAAGAAGAGAGGCAATAGGTTGGAGATGATTAAAATGTTGGGAAAAAAAGACGAATTAAAAATGGTGCAAATTGTTGGGGCGTGGCGTGGCACACGACTCCTCTTATTTTAATGGAAAAGGTTTATAACTAGCAAGTTGGTGGTGCTTGGCAGCTCGTATATACCTCAATTTCTATGTCAGAATATATACCTCAATTTCTATGTCAGAATAGAGGATTTGGACAAGGGATTTATTTTGATTATTGTTGCCTCCTGTTTTCAATCAATTTTGTCACTCTAAATGATTGCACAGGACAATTTTTTTTCAAAAGCCAGATACAATAAGTACTTAAAAAAGGTTACTATAAAAGTGATTATGAATTATACATACTCTAAAAAGAACAACCCACGTTTGTTCAATAATTAATTTAACTATTTTTTTATATTCAGACTAATTATTTAAATCTTTTACGAAGAACTAATTTTCATCGATTTTCATATTGGCCACGCGTGCCGGTGACAAAAGTAAATTTTGTGGGGCAAATCTTTATGGTATCACTATATTTTAGTGAGAAAGGGAGGTTATTGAAATGACAATATAACGGGAAGAAACCATTTTTTTGTTTGTTTTTTATTTTTACGTATATTTTGGGAAAGGGGTTAAGAAAATAAATACTCCCTCCAGTCCTAAATATAATAAGACTTAATTGACTTTTTCTAGAAAATCCTTAAAAAAGCAAAATAAGTTAATTATATATTGATTTACCTAATTTTTTCCCTTAAACTAGTGTATTTTACCTATAAGCTAATGGATAATCTAAAAATATATTAAAAATGTCATCATTTAATAACCTATTTTGCAACCTTAATCTCTCCAAAAAAAAGTTAATTAGGTCCTATATTTAGGACAGAAGGTACTAAATACTACTTCCTCCGGTCCCTAATGTAAGAGCTAGCCGTAAAAAAAAACGCTTCTTAAGAAAACATGTGAATGTTAGTTGGATGCCTGGAGTTAATGCTTCTTTTCCAAAATTGTCCATATTTATTATGGTTACTTTTAAGAGAGAGAAATACATAAGCATTAATAAATATGAAAGAGGGTTAGGGGTAAAGTAGAAAAAAATTCATTAAATGAGGAGAGAATGTGGAGTGAGCTCTTACATTAAGGACCAAAACCATTCAAATTTTGGGCTCTTACTTTAGGGACCGGAGGGACTATTATCAATAAAGTATAATGAAGTTGTCAGTTCAAAGAAAGTATAATGAAGTTGGGGGCATATTTATCTCGCGAATTTTGAGATAATGAGTGAGACGCTCGAGAGGCAATGCAGGCTCAGTTCTCTCTTCGGGAAGCATCGGCACGTGTCATTCCCGACTCTTCCCCATAAATAATCCTCAGCACTCAAATAAATGCCTAATTTCTTCATTTTTTGAACATTGTTTGGTAATTCGAAGCCTATTGAGTATTGATAACCGATTAATACAGACTCGACGAGAGAATGCTGCCCAGATAGGCAAAGTTGTTCACTGTCTCAATGAGAGTGTTTTCCGGGATTTGAACACATATTTTCATCCTTACAGGGGTTGAAGTTCACTCACCAGCTCAATAAACTACTTATTAGTTGATCTCTTCAATTTAAATTCATTAATATATATAGGGATTTTAAATTTACTTTTTACATTAGCTTAGCTACCATTTTTTAAGTTGCCCAATAAACTCGTGCCCATTAGTAACAAACAAATCTAGACTCTAATGGTGAGAGTGTTGTCCACATACAGAAAGTTGTTCCCTCTTCTATTGAGAATAATTTTTGTGATTTGAATACATGTCCTCATCTTTATGACGAGTGAGCTTACGAGCTTGACCAACTGTTTTTTAGTCAACTCTAGTTAGTTAAGTTCAAGTTCATAAAATATTACTCCCTCCGGTCCCTAATGTAAGAGCCCAAAATTTGAATGGTTTTGGTCCTTAATGTAAGAGCTCACTCCACATTCTCTCCTCATTTAATGAATTTTTTCCTACTTTACCCTTAACCCTCTTTCATATTTATTAATGCTTATGTATTTCTCTCTCTTAAAAGTAACCATAATAAATATGGACAATTTTGGAAAAGAAGCATTAACTCCAGGCATCCAACTAACATTCACATGTTTTCTTAAGAAGCGTTTGTTTGGCGGCTAGCTCTTACATTAGGGACCGGAGGGAGTACATTTTAAGTTTCTAGATTTTGACACAATTAATGTGGTAAGTGGAAATACTGAGTAATTAATTAATGAAGTGATCATAGCATAATTAAGTATCAGACTGAGTTAACAACAAATTATAGCATCCCTTTCTCTCATAGGGTTTATTCCCTAGTAAACTCATGTTCACTCTCCTTGGTAGGAGTTCCTTTGTTCTCTTTGTTTTCGAATGTGAGAGTTTCATTCTCACCCGACGGTGATCATGTCTACGGTTGCCGCCGAGTGAGAGAGAGTCAGTTGAGTTGCGCAAGTGCATTGGGTGTGTGTGAGTTTGCTTATAAGATTTGAATGACAAAGAGACAGAGAAATTGAAGAGATATGAAATTTGCAAGATCAAGAGATAGTTAGGAGGCATTCTGCTATGTGTATTGGTATTATTGGTTGTTGCAATCGGATCTATTCCCTCGTGATTATTCTGGAGATCTATATAATGGTTTTCAGAATTGCTCATTTTTCTCTCTTGCTAAAACAGAGGGTTTTAGAGCTACAAACGTGAAAGCGACTTTGACATATAAGGGTGTGGGCTAGGTGCAGCATGTTATACAACAACCACCCCGATCTAATAACCTTTATGGCGTGTTTTTCACATGGAGTTAGTCATTGCAATGTGGAGTTACATAGCATGGAGTTAAACTGTCTTTTATTATATTTTTTGTCTGCTTGATATTCTAGCTTTATTGATTGTGGTTGTTATGGTTTTATTGTCGACATTTGCGAGATGTTTTAGTTTGAATAATAATATGATTTTCCTTTGGCAAAAAAGATTATACTCCCTCCGGTCCTAAATATAGGACCTAGATGACTTTTTTGAAAAATTCTAAAAAAACCATAAAATAAGTTAATTATAAATTGATTTACCTAATTTTTTCTCTTAGACTAGTTTATTTTACCTATAAGCTAATGGATAATCTAAAAAGATATCAAATATGTCATGATTTAATAACCTATTTCGCAACCTTAATCTTTCCAAAAAAAAGTTATCTAGGTCTTATATTTAGGACCGGAGGTAGTATTATGGTATAATTAAGTGATAATATATCCATCTTAAATTAAAATAGCATATAAATTCAACAAAATATTGAAAACTCTAATAAATTTTCAAGATGCCATTATTATATAATTGCGTACAATAAAATTGGCGTGGATGGAGGTGGAAATAGGTTAAAAAAGGAAAAGGAAAAATAAGAGAGACAGAGAAGCATGTGAAGGTGAATGGTAGTTTCAGTCTTTCAGAGTTAGGGTCTGCTTGGATGAGAGGAAAATGAGAGAGGAAAGAAAGTGAGAGGAAAGAAAACAGGGAGGAAAGAAAACAGGGAAGAAAATGTAATCATCTCTCTTGCTTGGATGGAGGAGGGAAAACAGAGAGGAAAGAAAATGGGTCTATATCACAATGACTAAAATACTCTAATTGTAAACACTTTTGTAAGAAAACTATATATTTTAACAAAAAATTATTTTTCTAATAAGGCAACAAGTGGAACATCTCTTGAAATTAAATTAAATTAAATTAAGGGAATAAATATAATAATTTATTATTCAATTCAAATATAATTTGGTTATGAAGACAAAGAAAAAAGGCTGTGATTTGATTTGGTTCAATTTTCGCTAGTTAAAATGCTTGGTTAATTTTTATATATGCCATATTGGCTACATTTTGGTAAAATAAATTAGAAGACAAAGGCTACAGTTTTCTTCTTATCGATTCAGGTGGCATAGTTCATAAAAATCGAAACTTTTAACCTTTCAGCTCCTCTCACATCTTGCTAGGAACTTCTGTTCAATCTTGAAGATCCTTCACGTATGAGCCAAAGAATATAATAATCATTTGCGCGTGATGAAGACATGAGTGGAGCAGGAAGATATGAAAATGGGAGCAGGAAGATACCCGATGAAGAAGGATGGAGCCTAGCGTGCTGTGAAATGAGAGAAAGTGAAGGGTAGAGAGTGGAAAAACAAATTTGTCCCATAATCCCCCCATTTTGGGAGGAAAAGTTGGGAGGAAAATGGGGCATGAGACCCACACTATTTTCCTTCCCCATTTTCTTTCCTCTCTCATTTTCTCTCCTAACAAGCAGGGGAAAATGTTCTCCCCTGCCCCCTTTTCCCTCCCCATTTTCCTTCCTCTCCCATTTTCCTCCCAAACAAGCAGGCCCTTAAAGCGGGAGACAGAGGGAATGAGGGATGCATCCAAGTCACTCCCACCACTTCAACTTTTAATCCATCTCTCTCCACATCTCCCCTTCCTTCCTCTATTCTTCTAATATATATTAATACTGCCATTGTCACTCACTCTTCATCTCTGTTGTTGTATCTTTCCATTATCTATTTGATTTCAAGTAAATATATCCAACACATTTTCAACAAAAAATTAAAGAAACAAACGCTTATGGTGGCATAAAATTCTAAAAACCTTTCATCCAACTAGGCTAATAATTAATGAAAGAGGTCAGTTCTATTCTACCTTGCGTTTCAAATAAACCATTATTTATCATCATAATTAAAACATATCAACACCACGTATTATATCTAGACATTGTTCATAAATATTTTAGGGGGAATCACACAATATTTAATGAAAGAGGGAAATAATCAGGACAATGTCAAAAAAATCATTAAATTACATGAAAATTCCCAAGGACTTTGGTGATATATATATATATATATATATCAAAACGTTGTATAGGGAGTTGTATGTTGATGTATAGGTACAACTGAATAAGTTGTTATTGGCAATTAAGAATTCTAGATACCAAGTAAAATTTAGTCATTTGTTATAGTATCTAATCTTGATTAATTTTGTTTCATGTGACCTACTTGTCATTCTCTCAATATTTTAAGCTAACATCAACGTCATCTATGAACTCACCAGCTACTGTGCCTCGTCCTACATGTAATAATAATAATATAGTTGTTTTTTAAAGATCTATATACAGAACACACAATTACACTCCATAGTTCATTACGTGTAGATGGCTGTCCATTCGCTTGGAATGAATGTAGCGACCTACAAATTGACGCATGTAAACTATTATTTCGCCTACAAAAACAAAAGCGACAACAAAATACGAGTAATATACAAGAGCTAGCTTGGGATCTAGTTCAATATTAAAATTGATTTCCTCGATATGATGCGATGGTTAGACAACTACTTGACGATTGTGTGCTAAATCATTGACCTTGTATTTCAATGTTATTGGAGTATTTTCCCAGTTGATACTACATCATTTTCAACTTAAAATAACTAATCGTCGCTCTCTATTAGAGCACAAGTGCACATGATGACCTAAATTTCATGAGAAAATATGTTATTCTGTTCATTTGTGTATGGTTGGTATTTATTTAACCACAGTAGTGAAAATGATAGCACGTATGGAACAATTTAAATTTAAATTTAAATGATGGGGCAACATGATAAAGATGTATGAGGAATTGTATTTTTATCTTTTCAGCTATCCATCCAGTGGTTTTTTCGGGACACAACATCTTGGGGTTTTGATGAGTTTACGTATTCATATTTCTGCTAGGCTCGTCTTTAATTATACCCCTCAAATCATGAATACAAGTCGCCTTGTGAAGGTGAAAATGATATTGTAACGAGTACAAGTCCTTGGGAGAACCACACCCCAAAAGCTAGCTGTTGAGGTTGGGAAGCCAAGGACTTATAAGGTCTCCCTTGTGAGGAAACCTCCCCAATATGGGACTTGTGACAATGCACCCCCTCGAGAGCCGATGTCCCGGCGGCTCCACTCTACGACACTTAACTCGGCGCTTCACTCGGCCTCTTTGCCGGTCAGCCCCTCCTGTTAGAACCCTTCATAAGTAGCCCTCTCCGGTCTTTCGGCCGAGTCGGCGTCCCGGCGGCTCCACTCTACGACACTTCACTCGGCACTTCACTCAACCCTTTGTTGGTCAGCCCCTCCGGTCAGAACCCTCCGCAGGTAGCCCTTTCCGTTTGGCCGACTCTCAATGAAAGCACCATTGTAACGAGCACAAGTCCTTGGGAGAACCACACCCCAAAAGCTAGCTGTTGAGGTTGGGGAGTCAAGGACTTATAAGGTCTCCCTTGTGAGGAAACCTCCCCAATGTGGGACTTGTGATAATGCACCCCCCGAGAGAGCCGACGTCCCAGCGGCTCCACTCTACGACACTTAACTCGGCGCTTCACTCGGCCTCTTTGCCGGTCAGCCCCTCCGGTCAGAACCCTTCGTAAGTAGCCCTCTCTGGTCTTTCGGCCGAGTCGGTGTCCCGGCGGCTCCACTCTACAGCACTTCACTCGGCGCTTCACTCAACCCTTTGTTGGTCAGCCCCTCCGGTCAGAACCCTCCGCAGGTAGCCCTTTCCGTTTGACCGACTCTCAATGAAAGCACCATTGTAACGAGCACAAGTCCTTGGGAGAACCACACCCCAAAAGCTAGCTGTTGAGGTTGGGGAGCCAAGGACTTATAAGGTCTCCCTTGTGAGGAAACCTCCCCATGTGGGACTTGTGACAGATATTCCCTCCGTTTCATTTTTCATTACAATATTCCCTGTTAGTAGATACATACTTTGGGGTAATTTGTTTTTGAATTTCTATTTTTACCTAAATTACCTTTATAGATGCTCCCGAGTAATAAACAAGAAAGAGAGTGAGAATGAGAATAAGGTAGATGGTTATGGTATTTTGATATATCATATGATTTTAGTCTATCAACATTTTTAGTCTAATCAAATTGGGTATTGATATATTTAAGAACGTATGGATGAAGTGTATCAGCTAGCTCCTATAATTTTATGTTTGTGTATGTCTATTCCATTCATTTCCTTTCCTTTCAATTCCATTTGGTCCTAATTTCGGCAAACCAAATGGGCACTAAGATTGTTTGGTTCAAGTGTATGTGGAAATGTTTCAAATAAAAATAAATGTGGAGTAGAGGAAAATATATTAAAGGATAAGAATAATATTGTTCCACGCAAGTTTGGGGTTTATAAGAATGTATTTGTTCCGAACTCTACTAAAAGAAGAGGGAAAATATATTCAACAAACTCAACCTTTTTAACAACCTTTTTAACAATTTTTTCCAGGTGATGCAATCAGTGTATTGAAAGGATTTCGTGACGTCATGGCTTCAAAACTAGTGTTGAAGTCAGAGTTGTGTGTCTTAAACGGGGTTTAAATTCGCTTTTGTTTGCTCCGTTGTATTGTGAAAAACTCGTGTTAATACTTAATGCTTGCTTGTCTAAGTAGGATTATTTGGTTTAGTATATTCTCCAGTCACAGACTAAGATTTTGGATCGTCACAGCCAACAGATCTCTTTGACATTATAGATTCTTTTTGATCCCTATCAAATGGATTAAGGTGACTCTAGATGGGCAGCTTGTAACTTGGAAGGATCATGGGTTTCATGCATTGGGCCTAATTATCCAAGTAAAGGAGAATGCCTATGCTATAGGGAAAATCCCAAATAAATCCCTCCTAACACTCAAAAGGACAAATGAGGAACCTAAACTTCCAAAAGGACCATGAAGGAACCAGCACCTACCTGTCATTTTAAAATTTTGCGAAAAGACAAAATTGTTCATATCCTAAAACAAAAATTGCGAAAAGAGGGTGGGTATTAGGGTGAGTTTAGGGTGGGGGTAGTAATTTGTGTTTTAGGATGAGGGCAATTTTGTCTTTTCGCAAAATTTTAAAATGACATATAGGTGTTGGTTCCTTCATGGTCCTTTTGGAATATTAGGTTTCTCACTTGTCCTTTTGAGTATTGGGAGAGGTTTATTTGGGATTTTCCCAATATCCGGGTAAAAAGGAAAAATTGGGAAAAAGTCCTCCACTGAGGAAGTGTCTTATTAAAATTGAACGTGTATAAAAAGAAATTGGTGGTCGAAGCGGCAAGTGGCTATATTCTTGAAGGAGGAGTATGCATGTTCAAATTTTAGGAAATACACTTGTTGAAATGGACAAAAATCATTTACACTTGAAGCTTTAAAAATACTTTGTTACAAAAGTAAAGTGATTTAGCGATTTCCTTAATCAAATAAAAAGTAGAATTAAACATGTCTTTTACTATGAGAAGATAATGATTCTCTATCAATTATCACCATCTCGAATAAACAAAAGGTAGGGACAAAATCTTGCAACTTTAATACCCTCAAGTTCATTAGACAATGAAATGTGTATATATTTTATTAATTATAAATATTGATCAAATTTCATTTAAAATAAATGTGAACTCTGCTATATCAATGCCCATAGAGATTCCTCAATCCTGAACCACATTTTCCTTTATCCTTCCGTTTTCACCTTATCCACAGATTAAGACAATCACGGATTTTTCATTGCATGACATCTTTAATTTTTAATAAAGAGGAAAACTTCAGTGAGATTGTCATCGAATAAGGCCTATTTATGAGATAGATTCAATAATACAATATTTGAATCCTGAAATCTTAACACGGTCACTCAATCAAGGAAAAATAATGGACGGTTAACTGCCTGTGACCACAATGATTAAGTAAGTACATAAATATCACCACTCATAATAATATTGAATGATCTCTGGTGAATTTCTCATCATTTAGGTAGTGAAATGAACAACAAAATAGCATCTCATAGATATTATCAAGCAGTCCAGTCCAACAAATGTCTCTACCAAAACTCAGATGTTTTGAGTTTTAGAGAAGATGGATATATATGACAAATTAAGTCTAGTCTGAAATGCTGACACAAACTACAGCTTCTTACTCAGAAACAGCTACTAATAATGCAATACAACATTTATATATATATATATATATATATATATATATATATATATATATTATAGTTGCAGAATTAAGGATTAAAAGCTAGCATATAATTTCACACACAACATACATTAACTGGTCAATTTTACTTCTTGGTCTCTGAAGAGGAGTCTGAACTTCTTTGCCAAAACTTGAAGTTCAAGGTCCTTTTCTCCAGCATCTTCTCCACCTCCTCTATGGGAAGCCCTTTAGTCTCCGGCACGAAAATGATGGTGAAGATAATTGCTGCGACCGCCACGAATCCGAACAGCATGAATGTCCAGGCAGTTCCAATGGACTCAGTCAGTGATAAAAAGGACTGTGACACAATCAGATTTGACACCCAAACTGCAGTAGATGCCATTCCTCCACAGATTCCTCTATATCTCAAAGGATATATCTCAGAGTTCAGAACCCATGGAACAGTTCCCATCCCAGGTGAGAAGAATATAATGTAAAGTCCAAGCCCCACAATTGCAACCCAACCAACTTTGCTAGGACACCCTCTTGTGTACCATAGTCTCTGCTCACCTTGGCATTGACCTTTGGTTGTACCATTGGAGATCAAACATGCCCCGGGCGAAAGCTGCACAAGAATTTACAATCAACAACTGAAAATCATGATGAAATTAACATCATTTTGTTTTTAGTTTTTAATCCGTATCATGTGCCAGCCCCAATGTCAAGGGAAACTTAATGGGCTCAGACTAATCTAGATCCGGACTGGGGCTTCCACTTAAAGGAAAAGTGTTGGCCAAGGGGCAGACTGCATTTCCAGAGCTCGAACTCTAGACCTCTGGTTAAGCGGTGAAGTGAGGTAACCACTACACCAACTATCCTTGGTTAATTAACATCATTTTTTATATGGTCATTGAGTGTGATATCTTACCTTGTCAAAACTAGAAGCACAGAAACCACAATCTGCAGTAGCCTTCAGGCACTTCATACAAGTCCATCTATCATTGAGATCTGCGCTGTAGTTGGGGCAGATAGTACCATTGAAGTGTTTGGTTTCAAGGTTGCTAACAGCAGGGGAGTGCATTTCAGTCTCATGAAAGATGACAGTTAAAAGAGCAAGGGAGACTGCAACTCCAGTTAAACTGATCAAAGCAAGCTTCTTTCTCCCAGTCCTATCAATGAAATATATGCTAATGATAGAACCGAATGCGTTTAGTCCTGCAGTGATAAGCGATAGAAGCAGCGCGGTTTGGTTGGATGCAATGCCAGCCAGTTGAACAATGGTTGGGCTGTAATACATGACAGTGTTGATACCCACAAATTGTTGGAAGATTTGCAGGCCCATTCCTGCATATAGTGCTCTCCTTACAGTCTTAGTTTTGAAGATTTGGACCATGGTTACTCTGTCTGATGATTCTGACTCTTTGATTTCTGCTTCCACTGATTCCTTCAATGCTTGGATTTCACCCTCAACTTCTTCTGGTGAGTAAATTTTCCTCAGAATCGCTTCTCCTTCCGCATGTTTGCCCTGATTCATCAACACCAAAACAAAAGTTAGAACAAATAAGTTGAGACATTACTTCTTGAAAAATACCAAACTCTTTCAAGTGATCTCAAACCAACCTTTCGGAACAACCAACGAGGCGATTCTGGAAGGAAAACCATCAAAGCGATTTGAATAAAAGCCGGCATTGCAGCTACTCCAAGCATCCACCTCCATGTTCCAGGTGCCTGAAAATTCCATCATTCACACAATATCAATCAGTGAACCATCAAACATACAGATAAGAGCAAGCAAAAGTAGAATATGTTATGTTATGTTACCTTGGTGAAGGCCAAGTTGATGAGGTAGGAAAGGAACTGTCCACCAGTAATGAGGAAACTATTAAGTCCAACGAGGGCTCCTCGAACTTTGGTGGGAGAGGCTTCAGATATATAGAGAGGAGAAGCCATGGAGGCCATTCCAACACCGAGGCCAACAAAAACTCGACCAACGATGAGGATTGCAGGATTCACAGCAGCAGCCATGATGACAGAACCAGCAAAGAACAAAGCATCTGCAAGGATGATTGCTACCTTCCTTCCATAACGATCATTGATCCATCCTCCAACTGCAGCTCCTATGATTGCTCCAGCTAGTGCCATACTCACTATGGATTCCTATTTTATCCAACATGACACCCATTTTTTAGTGCTTAGATTCTTCACATAATTACATTTTTTTTAAATGCTTAATGTTCTTCTTTACATCAATTTTGATGGTCAATTATTTTTAATAGATTAAACAGTATACACTAATGGCAAGGGAGGTTACAAGCAGAATTGACCTCTCAATTATAGGGAAGCTTGTTACATGTCATTAAGCTGCAAGGCAATTCATAGTTTTATCTTTTATCTTGAGTAATAAATGAGGTTACATTTTTTTTTCAAAAAAAAGGAATAAATCAGGATACAATTTCTATCTTCTATCTTTATGTTAGTAGTTAGAAGAATCCTACTTTGAGGCAAAAAGAAGAATAACATGAAAAAGGAAGCATCCCACTTATTACTTGAAACTGGTCCCTTGCATAATACTTGTGAACTGATGTGGACGGTGAGAAAAGAAAAAGAAAGTAGGACACAAAAGGAGAAAATATGATGGGCTGAAGGAGTGGTTGATTAACACTCATTTACTTGAACTTCACGGTACAATTGTACAAACGAACTTAATGGGCCAATAGAAAAAGAGCCGGTGGAAGGGCCCAACAAGGTTGAGCCACTTGTCAATTTCAGTTGGTATGTACTCCATTTGTCTTTCCCCCAAAATTACATCGGTTGCTTTTCATAAATTGGTTTATTGGTTTATTTGAACTTTTCCTTCAAATTGATTTGCTCAACAAATAATATAGTAGTATAATCTAACAACATAGTACTACTACGTAAGTTAGGCTGAATACCTTGTTTAACTTTCTTAATATTTTTTGAAAAAGAACTAATATATCCCTTGTTCTATTTTTTTTGACAGAAATATATCCTTGTTCTAAATACAAGACACTTTTACCTTTTCTTAAAATTATAAGATATGTCACATATAATTCAATTATAAATTTGCTTATGTAACAATAACAACAAAGTCTTATCACAAATAGATGTGGTCAGCTACATGTCTCACGGTGCCGTCGTATTTCAAAACATATTTCAAAAGATCTCGTTGAATATCTTTAATAACAGTTCTATTCAGTCTCCCTCTCCTTAGTATATTAGTTTATATTTGAAATGATTAATTTTACATCTTTAATTTAAAAAAAAAGTTAAAATATATTATAATAAGACCGGGAGATACTGTTGATAAGTAGACAAGTATGTCTAGTCACATATCTCTTTTGACAAAAAAATAAAAATAAAAAGACCAACCAAAAGTAGGGAATCTACTCCTCCGTTTCCTTTGACAAAAAGAAGTAAATACACAAATAATTACCATCCCATGATCATGAATTAAACGTATCACTTCCGTCTAACCCGGACCAGGTGACTGGAGAGAGAAACCCAGGCAATAAAAAAGATTTTTAAAAGCATAAAAAAAGGAGAGGAGAGAGAAAGAGGCTAGTAATTACTCCCTCCGTTCCTAAATATAAGAGCACTTTGACTTTTTTGGAGAATCCTAAGAAAGCAAAATATGGTAATTAAAAATTGATTTTCCCAAATTTTTTCACTAAACTAGTTTATTTGACTTATGAACTTACATATGATCTAATAATATTTAAAATATGTTATGATTAAATTGTTCATTTTGTTTTCTTAGGATTCTCCAAAAAAGTCAAAGTGCTCTTATATTTAGGAACGGAGGGAGTAGTATATTGCTACTACTATTTTTATTGTTATTTTTTTGGTCGAAGCTACTATTTTTATTTCTGATAACACATCAATATAAATGTTCATAAAAATTTTGGGAGTCCGTGAACAGGAGAAGACCAAATGTAATTTATTAGAATTGAAGTCCCCCATTCATCCCATGACAAGAGTCCAAAAGCAGTGTTGAGCAATATATTGGCAAAAGTCAGACAAAAATGCAATTAAACTTTTTATTGTTGACCATTAAAAACTAAAAAGGAAAAAAAATAATGGAATTTAAATTTAAATATAAACAGTAACAATAGAAAATACGTTGTGTGTTGAAGGACAGGCTGTGATTTGTCAAACTGATTATGAATAAGGAAACCATAAGTCTTGTTCTTTTGTGCAACTTGACGCAAGCTCTGAAGTGATGTGAATACAAAGGATGATTTATGTCCATTAAAATATGGAAGAAAATTCAGAAGAAACAAAAAACTAAGATCAAAGTTTGGTCTTCTATTTTTTCAAGAAAAATAAATTAAGAGACTGTGACTCTTGAAATATGCATTAATTACCTGCAGCCAGGTCTTCCTATCAACAGCCTTGAAATCATCTCTGATATAGAGAAGAGCCCCAGATATCACACCTGTACATGATGGAGCAAAGCAAAGCCACATAAACACATAAATACACGTTACATAAACAGAGAGAAACAGGGAAACGATTCACAGACATGCAAAACAAAAAGAAAAAAGAATTTTTTCTAAGAAATGAGATCAAGGAGATCAACTAGAAAATATTGTATGATATAGTATTAAATATTAATGAATTTACCGGTGTCATAGCCAAAAAGAAGGCCACCGATTCCAGCAGAGAAAGCAAGGCGAAGAACATAAGGGTTCTTCCATGAGAGAGCCAAACACTCTCTGAAAGCAGACATGTCTGCCTCTGGTACGCCTCCCTCCATGATTTGATGGTCAACGTCACTAAACCAGACACTAATCACACACTTTAACTGATAATCTTTCGACGGGTATGCCCTTTTAAATGGGCAGATTTTTTCCCCTTCTCTTACCTCTTACAGAGAAGAGATATAAATACGACGAAGATGGAGAAGAGAAAGAGACAGAGAGAGAGAAATGAGAGAAGGTAGTGTGAGTCAGATGGAGAAGAGAGGGAGAAGAGGGCGACTGTATTTATAGACTTAGAAAAACGGGAAACTACGAGTTTTGACAATCAAAATAGATTAAAAATAAATATATAAACAAATAAATAATTATCAAATTCAGTAATTGTGCTACGGAGAGGGATTTGATTTAATAAAAATAAAGACTTATGTAGCGTGGGAGTAATTTTTTTATAAATAAAGAAAAGGTAAGTTTAGGTGAGTCGTGTCCCGGTTTCACTTGGGTCAGAGTTATGACAGACTTCTAGGCTTAAAAGTATTAAGTTCACTTTGAATTTTAAAATGATTTAACTCTCTAAAAAATTAAGTTATAAGATAAGAAATTTAAATATAATGCTTTAATATTTTTAATTTTGCAAGCCAAAAATGTTTTCAATGAAAGGACAAGTTTTGACAATGAATCAGTTAAAAATAATTTAATAATTATCGATTCTAAATCAATTTCTGTAATTACGCTACGAAAGGGACGATAATAAATTATACTTTAAAAAGCGTGGAAATTTGTAATTTTTTAAAAATAAAAAAATGGCATAGTGTGGAGGGGAAGCTACTGCTACAGTGCCAGTGGCCTGTGCATCTACGGAGGTTCAGGTAAGCTTCTCTGTTCTCTGTTTACTTCTTCTTCTTTTTTTCCTTACCCACTTTAATGCTTAGACAATTTTTCAACCGGTGACTATTCTTTCTTATCCGTTTTAATTAAAATCTACTCTATATATGACTTCAATTCTACGCCCAATGATAATCTATTTTTGGGATAATTTTAAAATTGCAAAAAGTGAGTGAATTCTTATGCACGTTCATTTATATCCAATCTATTTTGGTTACTAATTTAAAAGAAATTAAAATTTCCCTAAACTGTTGCCCATTAAGCAGTAATATAGGATCAATGGTCCATGCCATGTACGGAAAAAGTATTAATAGTACTATAGTAGTCCATGTAAGTATGTAACGCTAATCAAACAAAAATTGCGTTGAATGTGGAATACTATTGATTTATTTACTCTAGTAAAATCATTTATTCTTATTAATTTTCATAAAAAACAAATTATGAAATTTAATTTCAATTAAAAAGCTTAAATTCAATTTAATGGTACTATATACATAAATAAATTAAAACAATTCAATCCTCAGTATGGTTATAGTATTTTATATATATAATAAATTGTATAGTGACGAAAATGTGAAATTTAATTATACGAATCTATGCTGTTTTCATTAGTTTTCCATATTTCTGATAGTTTTTTTATTCAAACATTTACACTTATGGTTAACATATAATTATTTCTTATTTTTTATACAACATATAATGATATAATTGTTTCTCTTTTTTTTATAACATAATTGTTTCTCTTTTTTTGAACTGAACATAATTGTTTCTCTTTAACAGTACAGTACTTGTAACAAAAAGAGAACCAATGACAGGTACAATCTATTTGAATTAATGGTAAATAAAAGAGGAAGGCAATTCAACTAATCTATAGGGAAAAAATAATTCACTTAATCTGGCAATGAACCCATTGAAATTAATTACGCGTTGTGTTATTAAGAATGGATACGTTATTCTCATCTCTTGTCGCGCACATATAACATACACGTATATGTTTGATAAAAGAAACATACACGTATATGTACCAATGCATTTTGTTTGTATTCATATGACCTGATTTAAAGAGTAATGAGATTATTTCCAAGTTCAAAGTATTGATTTAATTATAGAATTATATGGTGGTCGGTGGTGATTGATGATGGATTATTTGATGCATTGTTACATTGATACATGATGATATCCTTTCCTTTGAAGGTTAAAGAACTTCCTTTTTTGAGATATTCGAATAGGAAGAGATATTCTGGATAAAAAAGGTATTCAAATCTTGGATCTCAGAAAAAAAAAAATTTCTAACAAGAGAGGAAACTTATTATGAGCCTGCAGCAATGAAAATTTTCCCTGGACATATGCAACATCCTTTAAGTATCACTATACACTATAGATCTATGTGACCATAAGTGATGACTAAGGTTGTCAAACTCATTAAAAGAAGGTGAAATCGGATCACAGACATGAACGCAAACTCATAAAGGTTTATGTTTAATAATACATGTTTCTCGTCAATATAAATTTTACGTACCAACATCAATAGAGAAATTTCTATAGAATTTATATATAAATTCATTGTGTTTAGTCTAATAAAAATAATTAAAATGAGTTTATAAGCAAGGTAACACAATTTCTACAAGGTAAAAACATAAAAATGGCGAATTCAACATGTAAACATGTGGGTATTTACTAACTTTATAGCCGAGAATTTAAGTAACTAATGAAATGTTTCAATTAGCTAGAGAGTTGCAAAAATAAAAAAAAAATCAGTATGATAACTCGTTAGTTTGAAAAAAATGTGCATGCTAACAAGTTGATCGATTTTTAACTTTTATATATAAATACGTAGGGAAAAAGTCCTTTCCAATTATTTTTTTATTGTTTTGTCCTGAAAGTTTCGAAATGCAACACTGTAATTATATCTCTATTAAAAAATTCTTTACAAATTAAATTGGTTCATTCAATACTTCAACGGATAATCAGATTAAAAAACATGCTTTCAAACTAAGATTGAGCTAAAACACAAACTTCTGACTCAAAATCAAACAGAACCGTGGGCTCTTCCAAAAACAGTTTAAATAACTCCTGCACAAGCAATGGGGCTTTTGGTCGTAGTAAACACTTAACAACGTAAAATAAAAACCAGTTTTGATAAGAGAAATTTATATATATATATATATAAATTTGTTTTGGCACATTCCTGCTTATTATGATAAAGAAACTCTTATTTCCAAAGTTATTTAATTTATTGGGAGAATTAATTAGAGGTCGAGTGGAAAAAACATAATTAAGATGAGGTCCCATAAGTTGTAATCACTAGGTCAAAAACTATTATTGTAAGGTTAAAAGTTGTAATTTACAACTCATGTGACCTAACCTTAATTATATTTTTTCTATGGGAACTCTAATTAATTCTCCCTTATTTATTTTTATTTAATAATTAAATCATTAATGGACTTAAAAATCCTTCATTTTTTGCCGTCAAAGCATATTTTTAAAAATTTCTGTTTCTGTCATATTTCACTATTTCAGAGGGTAAAAGTCACGTGTGCTATATATGGTACTAGTTTTATTCCCTCTCCATGATTTTTTTTGGTCGAGTTCCCTCTCCCTGATTGCAAGAGCGCTTGAAAAATACTCCCCCGGTTCTAAATATAGGACCTAATTGACTTTTTTGGAAAATCCTTAAAAAAGGCAAAATAAGTTAATTATAAATTGAATTACCTAATTTTTATTTCCTTAAACTAGTTTATTTTACCTATAAACTAATGGATAATCTAAAAATATATCAAATATGTCATCATTTAATAACTTATTTTGCAACCTTAATCTCTCCAAAAAAAAGTCAATTAGGTCCTATATTTAGGACCGGAGGTAGTATGTGTTTGTCATTTTTGGATGTTTGTGTCATAAGAGAGCCTTTGTTTTCAATTCTAAAATTCAGGGGACATAGCTCATGAGAAGGATTTTTCTTGACATGTGGGGATATGACAAAGATGAAAACCGATAAATAATGTTTACTTTCCTTTTCTGAAATAACTCATTCCAGGAACGGAACATAATTGAATAAATATTAGACATATATCGTGAACAAATTCTATTGCATAAAGCAAAAAAACATATTGTGAAGAAAAATAGGAATACTTATAAAGTGACTTTAAAAAATGGTCCAAATCAAAATACAGTTGTATTGGTAAAGGTCCTGAATTTTGTTAGAATAAATGAGAATCACATGTATATATTTAGTATTTCTATCGGTGCTAGATATAAGATTAAGTTGACTATTTTTAGAGAAATTAATATTGCTAAATAAATCATTAAATTATAACATATATTTTATATATTGAAACTAAAGCTTTCTCACTATTCACTCCTTGAGATTTATTCAACGGCTCTAAGAGAGTTTAATTCAAGAACAAAAAGTCCAAACTATCCCCAACCACTCCCTGATCCATGTCGAGATAAAACGCCTGCGTTTTAAGGATGTTCTAGTAATTAGATAAATCTAAAAGTGAATATACAATTGGAGCACCGCTTGCGTACTCGCACCACAGGTGATCCAGGCCTCCCTGTACAATTTTTTTGGCGAATTGTTTTTGGCCAAATCTCTCTGTACAATTAAAAATTTAATCTTTATATTGGAAAATTAAATACATCAAAGAGATCAATCCCATCGCCTTCGGTCTATATACGTAATTGCATTTAATTTAGGTCGGTTAAATTTATCTATATATAACTATACATTATAGTTCTTGAAATATAGAATGTTTTAAGAAATTAAAGCAATATACCAAAAAATGATCTTCACATAATTTATTTAAAACACTAATTTTATTGGAGCATGTCTGAGAATGATGTATGAATTCTATGGCATCTGTAATTTCTTTTGAAAAGTGTTATCCCTTAGTTAACATAGTGGAAATTAAATGAACATATAACTATATAAGTGGTCATTATAGTGATGCTATAATAACGTCACATTGAAAAAGAATTTATTGAAATTTAATTGATCATTCTAAAGGTTTTGATATCTTTTTAATGTTATTTGTTGTAAATGGGTATAATAATTATAGTAATTGTATGACTTTTGATTGTATTATACAAAACGGAAGGTTCACATCCATGTCTTGGAGTTATAATGTTATATTGAAGATATGGTTAACAAAACTGTAAAGGTTCACATCCACAATGTCACAGATATATAGCAGCAAAAGAAATTCCACAATGTCCTTGATGACAGCAGCTCTAGCGTTGATGGAGAAAAAAATGCAATATCATCTACAACAAAGGAAAGCATACACAACATCGATTGGCAATGGAATTTGAAATGCATTGACAACAACAAAAACAACACAGGCAGTCACATATACCATAATACTCCCTCTGATACCATAATACTCCCTCCGTTCCTAAATATAAGATCACTTTGGGGAAGTGGATAAGTTCTTAAATATAAGATCACTTTCTATTTTGTCTCAAATTTTGGTCCAAATTACCCCTATACTTCTTAGCTCCCTCACTTCTCTCTCAAATCCCTATTTGTCTTTTAAATTTAATTGAGGGGTATTTTGGGAAGATCATGTAATCCTAATTCATTGGAAAGTCTTCATTAATCTCTCCAAATTAGCCAAAGTGATCTTATATTTAGGAACGGAGGGAGTACCATGATATTACAAACAGCAAGGGAAACCATGATATCATTGTTGATGACATGATTCATTCATCGTTGACATTATCCATGTCATCGCCACGTCATCATGGAAATATATTTTTTGATGGTAGTTATGATCAACATCACATTAAGAGCAACTATTTCAAACAAATTATAAAAGTTTCATTTTATTTTAATTTTATACTAGTTTTAGAAACAATTGTCCAAAATACCATTTTTTTCATTTCCAAGAACATGTGTTAAGAATGAATTACCTAATACATTTTTTGTTTTCTTATTTTCAAAACTGTCATAACAAGCTTTTTTTAAAGAGTAAATTATAGGAAACCTTGAAATTGGTTAAGTTGCATATAACCTCGTTTTACTTTGAAAGCAAATACACCCATGGCGTTTCATCATGTTTTGATTTTAAATTCCACTATGGTTAAAATTATGGTAAATTTATCTGTTTTTATCTTATCAAGTTTTAATATTTTATTTTATATAATATATCATTGAAAGTAAGTCTTCTCATTTGATATAAATAATAATAGCAACTATATTTAATTCATTTTTTTAATAAAATGAAATGATCAAATCAATATTTTACATGAATTTTAAGTGTTTTTATTTTTAAGTCATTTTATTTGAAAAATACATTGTAATGAAAAAAATTCTAGTTCCTCTTTCATTTACTTAATATTTTAATTATAAAAATACTTAAAATTATATGTCATTGCCATGATATATAATGAAAAATAAAATCAAAAATTGTAAATGACTAAATTCATTAACTGTAAGAGCAATTTCAAACGGCAGAAGTGTTAAGAGTGCTTAATCTAAAAAGGTTTAAAGGTTTGGGAAGTTGTGTGCAATTGACTTAAGGTAGGTTCATATAATTTAGCTTTTTTGAAAAATAAAACAAAATACAAAATCAAATGGACCCTAAAACAGTGTCAGCTAAATTGTAGTTATTTTCAAATCGGCGGGGTAAAACTCGGGCATGTTGAAATGAAACCGACTTTTACAAGAAACTGATCGAAGTGGTCCATAGAAAAAAAAAGTAGACGTAATACATAATGGTTTTAGAGAAGAAGAGGTCATCCAAATATTAATATGGAGTTACGTTGGAGAAGAAGGGGGTGGTTGAAGCTCTATGCCTCAGCCGATGACGGGTCAAAGGGAGCTTCTTGCCTTCTTACTTAAAATTGCTCCTACGTATTAATTCTTGTCTCCTCGTCTCCTTTTTTAATATTCTCTCCGGCTCTATATGTATGCCAACTATATATATGTTACAGCACATGTGTTCCATCCTCAATTATATATTAAGTACGTCACTCTCTATCGCATTCTTATTCATTCACTCCTCTTTTTACACTTAATTAAGGTAATTGTTAAGGATATTCTAATGTCTTCACTACTATCATGCATGTCTGCTCGATGAACAGGCCAACTTTTACAGGAATTCGCTGTTTTGAAGATGTATGTCATCCGAAGTCATATAATAATGAGGCCATTGATCCTCTTGATATATGTGAAGAGAGAACAATTTTTAAGTACTATCTTTAAATAATCCACATTAAAGATTGAAAGATATGGCATATTTAATTAAATTAATTATCGTGTTAAGAATTTTTCTATAACACCTTAAAAATCTTCGTTAATTCTTAAACTTTTATGTTTAAACAACTCAATATTGATTCAGTTGTTTTTAAAAAAATTCATATTATTAGTAATTGATTTTTCCAAATTTGTTTAAAGTAAAGCAATACTTAGTTAGACCCTTATTTCACAAGATCGAAGGATAATTATCATATTGGGCATGATACTTAGTTATAACAAGATTTAGCTTAAGAAAGCAGGGGGAAGGAATTAGGTCAAAATTAAAATAATTAAATTATTAAATGGGAGTAGCTGATTAACTTAAATTACAAACATCTTCAGTTTTTAAAGGTGGATGATGGAGGAGAAAATATAAATCTAATAATATTAATTAGGGTTATTTTGACCTTTCTACCCAACCCTATCATCTTACCAACTTTGCTAGATGCTTAAGCTCGGGACCATCCAACGATAAACCGAATAAAATTGATTGCAGAAATAAAGAACAATGGCTATTAATTATTGGGAAGAATAATATATGCTGAGTATTAATTCTGCGTTTTGAACAAATAAGTACTTAAGACCGGCTTGTGATTCTCGAGTTGATGCATCATGCCCATTGCCCAATATGATAAACTTTAATTATGGTTCATGCTACATTCTATTTCTTTCATCCTCGTATTAATCACTACTTGTTAAAGCTTTCAAATAATATCATATGATTGAGAGTTGACATCAATTAATATGCTGAGATTGAAGTATAAACAGTGCAAGGAGATGATCGATTGGGAAGGCATAGAGACTTATCATATATTACTTACAAAATATCGAGGCAGGTCGGGCTAAACATATAACTTTTTACCTATTGTTAATTAATTTCTAGCCAGGTTATATGCATATATATTGAGATGTAGTCGTTGTGTGGAGTGTGAGATATAAACCTCACATGGCTAGAGACGATGCTGTGTTCATTGTTTGTTTTATGTCTATTTGGCCAAACGCATCACATGCGATGCCTCCTGCCTTTGACAAAAAGAGAAAAGAAAAGGGGGGAAGACACTATTCCACTGTTTGCTTGCGATAGTGTCTTTGGGTTCCCTCTATCGCCTTTGGAAAGTGACACCCTCTTCATAATTGAACCACTTCCATTTTTACTTATTTTCTTTAGGGTTTTAAATCTCTACAATTCTATTCAATTATATGTATTAATCTTGTATATGATCAACTTATAAACTAAATAACTATAACTACGCTTCCATTTAAATCTTATGATGCGTATTCCTAGCTAGAAGAGCTAACATAAGTTGTGCTCAAAAGGTTTGACCCGAAAAAAAGTGACGGATTACAAAATGGGAGCTAGTTTTATTTGATATGGCATTTTTTAGCCCCTTTGCCTACCACACGGATGTCCCACTTTTTTCAATTTTTATTTTTATTCTACGTATGTACTTTTTATATCAGAGAAGATATTGTTTTACACTTAGTTTAACTGTAAATTTATTTTGTCTTAGTTTATTTAAAATAAATCATATGTTTATATATACAATTCTAGGAGATAAATTTAATTATATAATTTTATGAACATATGGAAACAACTTAAATTTAGGCTACGAGAAACTGTAATTTAATTTTAAGTTTTTTTTTTAAAAAAAACAAATCCATCTTTGAGGAGCTCAAGTTGACAAAATGCTGGTCCGTTTTGAGGGAGGCTTTTCCTCCCAGTACTACATAATAATGCTTGTGAATGTTAATTGATTAATTGATTGATGATGACAAGTTTTCTTCCAATAACTTGACGGGAAAAAGGGAAAATCGAAGGACCATTTAGCTAGATGTTTTCGAACCGTGAATCTTTTATGAGATGCGCGATGGTTACCTGAATGGAGAATTTAGTGTAACTCTTGTTTTGTAGTTATATTCTTTTTAAGTATTTCTCTTCATACATGACTATGTATATCTTATATCACATGATCAAAATATCAAAATTTGGCTTGTAAGTATTCTCTTCACAACCTCAATATAATATAACACTACAACAAATTTATGAGGAAGTCGAGCTAAAAAATGTGAAGGAAATCGCGGTTTATAGCGTGACAAAAAGCCGATATCGGGTTTTTTGTCGCGCGCTATAAACTGTGAAATAAAGTTACATATTGAGGTTGTTGATATGTTGACAGACCCAAATCAGACTTGAACTCACTTTGAAAGGACAAAAAAGACACTTTTCAAAATTAAAAAACTAAAATATTACTTTGTCCAAAGTTAAGGGACTAAAAACACACTTTTCAAAATTAAGAACTAAAACATTACTTTCTCCTAAATTAAAGAATTCAAAAACATACTTTAACCTTCAAAATATATAGAAATTAATGATGAGACATCATGTATCATGCCGCGACATGTGGTGCGACATTAATATTTTTACTTAAAATATGCATGTCATGTCACCAAATGTGACATGCTTTTTTAATAAAAAATTACTGCATGATGTCGTGCCTAGTGGCGTGACATGAATATTTTTAATTAAATTAGACATCTGTTTTGAATACAGAAAAGGAATATCCTCCGTTATGTCGCACTTAGTGGCATGAAATAGTTTTCACATTAAAAAAATATATTTTGTGGCGCATTTTTCTTCGTTTGTCACGTTTCTACGGTGTGGCATAACTTTAATTCCAAAAAATTCAGCACAATATGTATTAGTTTTATGCCAAAACCATGACATAAACTATATTTATGTCTCATTTCATTTGGGAGCGGCATATCTTGCGCCACTAGAAGACTTTTTTTTAAGTGTAAATCTTTTATAAAAGATGATGACGCACATGGAAAAAATAGCTAGTGGGAGAAATATGGAATCCGAGTAAAGTATCAACAATTGGGATGAACAAAATATAAATTGGTTTCTTATGGAAAAAGTATAAATTGAAAGGAAACTCTATTTATTTGTTTTGTAGTACATATTAAGAGTTTAGATTTAAAAAATAGCCTTCAATAAAGGAGGAGGCCTTGATGAAGACTAACCCTTAGCTTCTACTGGTGTCCCATGGAAAAATGAGGGAATAAAATATGCAAATGTAAGTAAAGTTTACAACTTTTCTCACCTAATACATAAATTCTGACATATGAAAGCAATACAAGAATGACCACACATATGAATCCCTCTCTATAATTCCCTTTTTAATTTACTTCTAAAAGAACCCATCATATTCACATGCGTATTTCCTTTTACATCAGGGAACCACACAAAACGCTCATGGGATCACCATAAAGTTAACTGTTGCCATTAATTTCTAGGTAAGCAGTTATCATGTGAATTTTATCCCCCAAAAGGTATAAATTCTGCAAAAAGTAAAGAAATGAATTGTGATGACATTATGACATAATAATAAAGGATGGAGGAACATGCATACATCTTCATAGCACCAATAGATCATATATCTCATGGTATGTAAATGGCAAAGGGCACATTCAAGTGTAGATTAATACCATGCATAATGGAATTCTTAGAATATATTTATTAATCATGTTTACAATGTTCAGTTTTAAAACTTTAATTTTGTACTCCAAATGTCTTAAACAGTTTCCGTGAAAACTATACATGTATACAATGTTGTCAAACTCGTGTGTTTAAGTTAGCTCATGATTAGAAAGCGAAATTGGATTATAAGTTCGAGTTGTAAACTTGTATAGTTTATTAATATGATTTGAAAGTGTATAATTAAATAAAAAATACAAAACATAATTATAAATTGAATCAAATATTTTTGAAATATAAATAATTATATTGAATACATCAACATTCATTTTTTATCAAGCTCAATACAAAAATTTCTACACAAATTCATTGAATATGGTCCAATAAAAATAATTAACATGAGATTTATAACAAGTTAATAAGATTATTCCATAAAGTAAAGTAGAAATGTAGAAACATTTAATTGGAAGTGTAAACTCGTGAGTTTACCCAAATTTACATACACCTACCATGATAAGTGTCATACAACACATTTTAGGTAGATAGCTAGGTAAAATTGTAAAAAATCATTGGATTTGTGATGTTTTATATGATAATTTGATCCCATTAAGATATTAAAGATGCAGTGCCGGTCCATTTACATAAAATTGAACACGTAAACTTATCATTTGAAATCAGCTTAGGAATTGAATCAATTAGTCATAATTGTTTGTTGGGGGTTGTTAATTGATTCTAAGGCCTTTTGATCCATTTCACTCTCTTCTGTCATCTGTAAGGTCACAAGGACCAAACTTTAATTTAGTGTTCATTTTCATGCCATATATGTTGTAGAAGTCGGTTATGAGTGAACAATCGGGTTTAGGTTGAATCTAGGCCAAATTCTGTAAAAACAAGGCTGACTGCTCACCATGGGTCTTGCCTTGGCAAGCGCGAGATGAGCTAGAGGCAAATATGACCTATGGTCGCTCGCTAGACGGGGCGAGCCAACATGGTTTATTCTTTAAGATCGTGCACAGTCTTTGCAAAATGATCCTCCATCCTCTGATTAGGTCTGTATGACCCCTATACATCAAACAAGAGAAGGAAATGGATCAAAAAGCCCTTAAAGATCAATTAACATTACAAGAAATTTATGCTCTGTCGAGCATAAAATGCCACGCAAATAACAAGTGTGACAAATTTTTTTTTTTAAAAAAATTACAATTATGTCACGTAAAATATGTCTTTTGTCACGAAAGATTTTGTTTTTGGGTGTGACAAAAGACAAAGAGCTGGAAAAAAAATATTCTCGCTTTTTATGTATGTATGTATGTAGCGACAAGTGGCACGACAAACGAATATTAAATAATAAAATTTTGTCGCATATACAAGCGCGATAGAAAATATACATATTTTAACGAGCAGTTTTGTTTTTGCTAAAAAAATATGTTTTTGTTACGTTTTCTTGCGCGACACTACTTAAATATTATTTTTCACATGTCGCGCTATCAGTTTGCAGAAATGAAATTTCAAAATTTTCCCTCCCAACTTTCTCTCTATATAAACATCTCTCCTCTTAAATTTCTCATCGCCCCTCCACCTTATTTTTCCTACTCCATCCCCACTTTCTTTTCTCCTCCTTCTCTACTCTCTTATTTTCTTCCTTTTCACTACTATCTTATTTTCTTCCTCTTCATTTTCATTCTTCATATTTTTCTCATTTAACTAATTATCTGTAATTTTTATGCAGGTTCATTATTTTAAATCCTCCACAATTTATGGTATACATTTTATCATTCTTTTATACTTATTTTTTCTTCATTTGTTATAATTAAAATTCTTTTATTTCATTATAATATTAATTTTCTCATTATTTTCCCACAACTTCTGTTAATTCAAATTATTTCTTTCTAATTATTATTTCGTCAGTTGGTTGTTTTCTCCTGCAGCTTGTTGAGAAAGTTTCAGAAAGCTTCCTCAACAAGCTGCAAATTTATTTTTTTAAAAACTGTAGTTCTTGCGCGACATCTTTTAAACTATTATATTCTTGTCGTGTTTGTAATGGCACGACATATATAATATTTAATATTCGGACTTTGTCGCGTCGTAGTGCTACGCGACATGAGTTTGCTACGACATAGATAATCGCGTATGCAGGAAGCGCGACTCAGCTATGTTGTCACTAAAAAAACTGCGACTAAACACCCTTTTCCTGAGCGACTAGAGCATAAGTTTCTTGTAGTGTAATTAGGTACATTCAACAAACAGTTATGGTTAATTAATCCAATTCCCAAGGCAATTTCAAGTAAATGGTCTATATATTTCGTTAAGCCTAAATGGACCTATATTGCTTCTTTAGAATATCATTATCCTCAAATTAGCACATAAAATATATACAAATTCAAGGATTTGTCATATATTCAATCTTATTAATTGGTTTTGAAAATATCAAACTTTACACCTTAAAACCAACTTTGAAACCAAACAATGATTTTTCAGTTAAAAAAACAAACAATGATTTTTACCCACTTTCAAGTTTGCTTCTAGATATTAGAGGCTTAATTGCATTTAGGCACCTCAAATGAACGATATATAGGGGTTAACTTCCACTATCCTCTTGATACCTCAAGAATCGGTGTCCTTCCATGAGTTTGACAATAATACATGCACACGCCCCATAAATGCATAATGTCTTGAAAAGGGAATTTTTTCTGATGCATGAATTTGTCATCATTGTTTTTGCGCGCGCGCACACACTAGCTAAAATATGTAAATTGAGAGCGCAAAAAGAATTAAAGGGGCTGGCTAGAGAGGTATTGAACTGTATAATTTTTTTTTATTTTGATTATTGATGTTTAGATTGCAAACAATGAATTGGATGTATTAGGCGGGGCCATCTAGCCAGGTAGCGACATGAAAACTATTTGAATAAGGTCAGCTTCTATGGAAGAGAATCACTTTAGAGTGCAAGTGAAGCGAAGAGATTAGGAAATGCACGATGTTGCACGTGACATGAATTTCAATAATCTTATTAGGAAGGGATAAATTTAAGTGAACTATATATTAAGTTGATTGAGAGCTACAGCTACTGGGAAATCCGTGAAGAATGGGGCATGCTTTATATATCACGAGCCTAAGGGCATGAAGGATGTAGTTTAATTTAACAAAAAATAAAAAATAAAAACAAGACGAAGAGGAAAGAATAATATGTGAAAGATAAGTAGTCCCAATATACCACAATTTCCAAACTATACCCTTCGGAGTCCTCCCTCCTTAATTGACTCTTTTGTATGAGGCTATACCAAGGCAATCCCAATTCATAGCTCAATTTTTTTCCTTCTTGTCTTGTTACTATTCCACCAAAATACTTCACTTTGTGGTTTTCAAATGTTTAGTTATAAAGCAACAATTATATATCAAGTTGAGTTCCAATATATAAATTTTTTAGTTAATACTATATTTTTATGTTTTTCTGAACAAGGCATTTAATTTCAATTTTCTCTTTTCCATTAAATGGAATTCACAATGGGTATAATCAAAATGCTATATTAAAATGTTGGAAATATTGAGTGAGTGTGTCATAGGAACAAGTCCCATATTGTTTGGGATTGTGATGGTCCAAATTATAAGTGAATTTGGATTAATATATAAGTGAAGAGGAGGAATGAACTTGCATATAATGAGCCACTGGAGACCAAATCCGGCTGATATTCTCCACCCTTTTTATGCAAGTTAAATTTGGACTTATTAACACTTTTATTGGAGGCATTTTGCAAATGATTAAATTGATTGAGTTTATATCATTTTATTATGCAGTTTTGAATTTTATAAACGGAATTCTAATGACCCTTTAATGCTATTCAATAGCTTTTATCATGGATAAAGACGTTGGCCATTTAAGTTACTATAAACTGATTGTTTACTACAATATAATAGTTTTAAAGACTATATTATTATTGTCTTCAAATGCCTAACGTCTTTACCATCAAATTTAAAGATTTTAATGACACTTTATGTTGGTTAAAAACTGACCGTTCAAGGGGATTTGTTGAGGCTGTCAACAAGTAGCTTTGTGAGGCCTACATAAAGTGTTTCAGTCCATATGGTGTATGATGAGTACACCTAATCTCCTCCTTTTGCATACTTTTGCCTTACAAAGTAAATTATCTTCTGTAGTTCTGTTTCCCTGTATGTTTTACAGGAAGGATTCGTTTAATGCTGGGGAGCACACGACTTCTTTTGCCGGTAGTCGTGAAATAGCTCTTAAGTAAAGTGTCCTTGAGGACGCGACTCGAACTATGTTTTCACTGCTTGCAGGTTTCATTGCTGATTGTATATATTAGCACTGGAGAGGAGTTAGAAGATATCCATGGAAGTATTTGAAGATTTAGGAGCGAATGTCAACAATCTTAAGAGCTAATTCTTGCCTATATTGATATGGCGTTCGTTAGAAGCAGATTCACCGAATAAGGAGACCTCTAAACTTTGTTTAACTTTAGTTGTATTACTTTTATATTGTCCTATTGTGTAGGAATTATATAATTGAACTCATATCTCTATTTGTGTTTATGTCCAGGACATTTTTGAGATATAATAATGAAATTGGAGAAAGAAAAGTATTTCTAGTCTCTATGGCAGATTTGAGACTTAGAAGCACAACCCTCTAAAGAGTTAGAGATGATCTTATCTAAGAATTAAGGCTGATTTTGTTTGTTTCTCTAGGAACAAATTTACTCCTCGATTGAGATGAAAAGTTGTAAACCTTTAGCATTTTTAATGACTAGAGATGATTTAATGTAAGAATTGAGTCTTACATTTGTTTGTCATTATGGACAAATCTTGGAGATTTTGTAGGCTACTCATTAATGTGTGGAATTGAGGAATTGAGTTTTAACTCAAAAAGATAGTTGGGCACAATTACCTTGTGAGGTATGTGAACTCAATGAAAGTGTGTGTTGAGGCATTGCATTGAGTCCGATGGCGTGTTGTGAACAATATCATGTTTGAAGGCATACGTCATATGGTTATGAATGCTAAGAGATAGTGGAGAAAAGAGGGCTCAGAGAATCAATATGGTAAACCCCCTAGACTTTATTTATTTGTTTGATTAAATTGTGACAAATGTCATTAGTTGTTTGGAATGCACAATTTACGTTATGTGAGAGGAGATAACACATAGAGGTGAAAATCTTGATGTTTACATGTCAGTAACTTACTCATGAGAAATTGGTTATTTGACATTCAATTTTGGGTTTAATTATATTATATTAATATAATGAGGTTAATGTCAGCGATGTTAACAAGTAATTATGTGAATTTCCTCTACACACATTTGCCAAATTTTGAGGTTATATATAACTATATTTTTATGGCTGTTTATATTCTTATCAAGCTTCTATTTGTTCCAACAGAGAAATGGAATTTGTTGTGTTGATAGGGATTTATATATAATAGCCGTCTTGTCTTGTGTGAGAATTTTAATTGAATGTAGAAATTAATGATTTTATCATTAGTAGTACAAAGTTTTGTGGGTTTGTAATATTATACTGTGAACATTAATATATTCATAATGTCTCGCAATTGGATTAACATGAGCGAAATACACTATTTATTTTCTTTGGTTTTTTTTTGTGAATTATTTTGTCAATGATATCCTATTTTGATTCGATATTTTTTTATATATATAAAAAAAAAGTGTTATTGTGGATATTTAATGAGTTTAATTTTCTTCTAAAAGTAAAAGGAAATTTTTTTATGATTATGAATTACAAATTGAATATGACATATATATTACCTAATGTGTTTTGAGAGGAACTTATATATGACAGTATCATAAATGCCTCATTTAAAGCATTTATATTCAAATTGAATATAGGAGTTTATGGTTTTATCATTAGTTGAAAGTTTTATTTCTTTTCCTGCACATATGTATAGGAATAGAAACTGATAGATATTATTTTCCTGTGTGCAAACAATATATAAATTATAATGAAGAGGACAAAGATTGTCATTATACTGAGTTTTAATTTTTAATTATAAATTATTCTTATTGATGGATTTTAATAATAAGTTATTAAAATCAAACTATGAGCAAAATTATGTGTGTCATTTTGTTCATACTGTGATTAAATCATATTGTACCATATTAGTAAAGAACTATGAGGGTCTTATGATTTATTATATACAGTGTTACACTATTGCAATATTTAATATTCTTGAAATAAAGTTTGAACTGCTTTATTTGTGAAATAAAGTTTGAAATTTTGTGATTATATCATATAAATGATATTACATGGTGAGATTCTAATTTAATTAGAATTGTAAATGCTAAATATAATTGAGTTATTTAGTATTATGAAAAAGTCTAAATGTGGGTGTACTTTGAAATATTTTTAGACTAAGTTGTTGCAAACTTCTTAGCAAATATATTGAAGAATAACCAACATTTGTTGTTGATGAATTGTGATTGTCAAATGACAATAACCATTGTTAAAATAACAATGATGTGAAAATGTTTTTAGATATTTCAAAGTGTGGGGGTGCCTTATATAGAATACCTATGCTTCATTAATTAGAATAACCAACATTTGTTGTTGATGAATTGTGATTGTCAAATGACAATAACCATTGTTAAAATAACAATGATGTGAAAATGTTTTTAGATATTTCAAAGTGTGAGGGTGTCTTATATAGAATACCTATGCTTCATTAATTGTTGGCAAACAATACAAAATCATGATAGTCGACAATCTAATAGGTGACAATCTGATAGTTGTCAATGTGATAGTCAACAATATGATAGTTGACAATATTCAAGGGATACCATAAATATTGGTATTATATAAGTGGATTCCTGTTGTATGAGATATATACACGGACGTTAAATGAATTTCATGAATTTGTGAGAAAATCCACTAGAACACAAAATGAATTTTTGTGATGTGTATCCAACACTTAGTGTTGATGTATTATATGCCAAGTTTCTAAATATATGAGATATTTGGAATTGTGGGGGCATAATTGTAAATTGTCTTTTGGAATTTTGAGACCAAACGGCTAAATAAAAATAGCAAATAAATTGGTTGTAAACCAACATTTAATGTTGATGAGTTGTAATTTCCTAAAAGGCAATAATCATTGTTGGAAGAACAATGGTATAAATGTAAATTGTTTGAGATGTAATATAAGCGCTACTAGAGGCATCATCAATTTTGTGAGGTCAAAAACCGACCTATTGGTACCGTTAACAGTAACCTCGGGAAGAAAAAATTAGTCGAGGGGAATGTGACTAAAGCCAACTTGAAATTGACAGCGATGACAACCCAACCTCTGTGATTGGCTATCCCATGATCCTGTTCAATGGGTAAGAACAAGTCGTGCGTCAGTTCTGCTAGCACTTGTTGAATAATTTGCTAGTCCATTCCTATGACCCAGAAAGTGCTAGATTGCATTTTTGGTGAGGCTGGGTATAAACTCTTAATAATTTCATAATCCTACGGGATGGTGTGCTCATTGCAGGCACATTTAATGAAATCACCTCTATGAATGTCTGAGTGGGGCCGCTCCTATGAGATTGTGGCGAAATCTTTAGAGCATTCGTTATGCACCGGCCACGCTCATGGCCGTCAATGGGCAAAAACGTCGTTAACATCGGAAATGTAGGGGTATAATCTGACTCATAATGCCTCTGGTATACGTCAAGAGTTGTCAATTCAATTCCATAGGAACATTGGCTTCTCTGTGTACCAAGTATTACCCGTCTAGGTCTAGTTCAAGTCCAGAGGACCACTAGATACAATGATTATACTCATGTGTACTCAGTTAAGGCGTTCCTTATGACACATGTGGGGGGATTGTTGGAAATATTGAGTGGGTGTGTCATAGGAACAAGTCCCATATTGTTTGGGATTGTGATGGTCCAAATTATAAGTGAATTTGAATTAATATACTCCCTCCGGTCCTAAATATAAGACCTAATTGACTTTTTTGAAAAATCCTAAAAAAAGCAAAATAAGTTAATTATAAATTGATTTACCTAATTTTTCCCCTTAAACTATTTTATTTTACTTATAAACTAATGGATAATCTAAAAATATATCAAATATGTCATGATTTAATAGACTACTTTGCAACCTTAACATCTCCGAAAAAAAATTATCTAGGTCCTATATTTAGGACCGGAGGTAGTATAAGTGAAGAGGAGAAATGAACTTGGATATAATGAGTCACTGGAGACCAAATCCGGATGATATTCTTCACCCTTTTTATACAAGTTAAATTTGGACTTACTAACACTTTTATTGGAGGCATTTTGCAAATGATTAAATTGATTGAGTTTATATCATTTTATTATGCAGTTTTGAATTTTATAAACAGAATTCTAATGATCCTTTAATGTTATTCAATAGCTTTTATCATGGATAAAGACGTTGGCCATTTAAGTTACTATAAACTGATTGTTTACTACAATAATATAATAGTTTTAAAGACTATATTATTATTGTATTCAAATGTCTAACGTCCTTACCATCAAATTTAAAGATTTTAATGACACTTTATGTTGGTTAAAAACTGACCGTTCAAGGGGATTTGTTGAGGCCGTCAACAAGTAGCTTTGTGAGGCCTATATAACGTGTTTCAGTCCATATGGTGTATGATGAGTACACCTAATCTCCTCCTTTTGCATACTTTTGCCTTACAAAGTAAATTATCTTCTGTAGTTCTGTTTCCCTGTATGTTTTACAAGAAGGGTTCGTTTAATGCTGGGGAGCACACGACTTCTTTTGCCGGTAGTCGTGAAATAGCTCTTAAGTAAAGTGTCCTTGAAGACGCGACTCGAACTATGTTTTCACTGCTTGCAGGTTTCATTGCTGATTGTATATATTAGCAGTGGAGAGGAGCTAGAAGATATCCATGGAAGTATTTGAAGATTTAGGAGCGAATGCCAACATAAAATATGTGGAATATTTTTTCTATATTATGTAGGGACTTATATGATATTATCATACAAACTTATCACATATACAACATATATTCTTTCATTTTGTTTGTCTGGTAGTGTTTGATATAAAATATCTGGCACTACCACTTGCATACAAATAATAAGGATCTATTTGGTTGTCAATGGAAAGTGAGGAGAGAAATGGAAATGGATGAAAGTGATGGTTTTTTTGGTAATTTACATGTATTTCTGTGAAGGACACCGATTTAGCGGTCGGTGTAGTGTGCCGTGGGCCTAGTCCTTCAAGAAATTTTAGGACCTCAAGGTAAGCGAAAGTTACCCCGGGTATCGTTCTCAAGGAGTCTTGTTTAATCTAACTAACCTAGTAAATTATATGTAATGCAAGATGGATTTGGGTGAAGAAAATATATTTTGTTGATTTTTTAAAGAGAGAATAAAGGATGCAAAAATAAATTTTTTTGGTATTTTTAATAAAAGGGTGTAGTGGAAGTAAAATGCTCTTGGAAATGATTTTCAATGACTATCATAGCTTTCTAAGGATTTTTGGGAGTTTAATGCACAAATTTCCTAAATTAACAAACCTCATGAACTCATGAGTCCAATTACCTAATTAGTGGAACCCCAACTAACTAGAAATTGCTAAGCCTCTTAGCACATTTGAGTTTTCTCTAGGTTTTCTAAGGTACCAAACCTCACCAACTGGTAAGTCTAATGCCTAGTCTCATGAACTCATTCAAATAGACATTATTAATTACCCTAGAGTGTGATTAGTGCTTTGTAATGCATTAGGTTCAATTATAATTCAATTCAATCAAACTATCTATCAATACCATGAATAAATATAATGATATCAAATAAACCATTAAGAACATATACATAACCATGTATATTGATGAGTACAAATCTCTCATTACAAACCAAAATCACAAATACCCACGATAACAACCAAATCCAGTCCAATCTCAAAACATAAATGGTAACCTAAACCTAGGCAATCAAAAATATAAAGAGAAAGGAAATGAATTGGGACTCCCCTTTGAAGAACCAAAGCTCAAGTCACTTCCCATCAACTCCAAAAGTAAGGAGGAACTTTATTGAGACATGGAAGGAGGAAGGAAGGTGGAAGGTGAAAAGAAAATGTGAGAAAAATGAGAGTGGGATGGAGGAAGAGATGGAGAAGATGAGAGAACTAGGGTTTTGGGGGAGCACCCAACCCCCAAAACTTCACTTTCTAACCTAATTTTTACATCTAATATGCATAGGCACTTGGGCTTGATCATTGGGTTTGAGTTTGGGTCCAAATTGGTGCCAAAATAGTGAAAAAATCAGTGTAACCCGAGCTGTAAATGCATCAGTTTGAGCAGGGGCTGTTTAGCAATTTCTGGCAATGTTGGGTCAATTTCTGTAATTGTCCCAGGACTGTTTTGAAGCATTTTCTGGATTCTGGGCCGATTCTGTAATTTTCTCTAAATGCTCAGAAGAGCAATTTCAGCTCATTTTCTCCATTTTCTGCAAGGAAAAGTTACAACAACATAATACCTTTTATCCCAAAAAATAATCACTTAAGATAAATAATTAAATGTGACGATTATGCTCTTATTTGACCCTTTTTACTCAAAATCATTTTTAATTCAATTCAATTATAATCAATGCATTTTAATTCAATATTGCATCTTTGATATGTTAATAACTTCAATTTATCACATTAAAAACATATAAATCCAAGGATTTGTCACTCTGGGTTCACAAGTTTTCTCTCTCTATCTCACACTTTTCCTGTGCCCCACAAACTTGTTTTTCCATCATTACTTAATTTATTCATACTTTTCATCTTTACCCCTTTACAATCATACTTTCGTTTCCATTTTCATCATTTTCATCATCCACTTTTCATCTAAGCAAACCGACCCTACTTTACTTTGTTGTGTTAATGATAGTGGGGTTATAAGGATGCCAATTATTTCAACCTATCTTGAGCAGTTCAGAACAGCCAAGAGTTTTTCAACAGTTTGGTTTGAATATCGAGATTACGTCCAAAATAAATTGTGGCGATTTGGGTCGAGTGCACACAACATACACCCTTGTTCATACCTTGCCCTATTTTATATTAATAATATTATTGTCAGAAAAATTAAGTATGTATATAGGTCAACTATATAATCTTATTTAAATGATATTGAGCAATCTTTGACTAGAAAATTGTAGCTTTCACTTCGTCATGTTGGGCATCAATGTAAATGTTGCGTTCCACAGCTAGTTTTCTTCTATTTCTTTCGATGAATTTAATGTGTAAACAATTGTTTTATTCGGTCTTGTTTTTTATGTTGCACTACACTTCAACGACCAGTGTGCAGGATTTGAGTGTTTTTTTAAATATCATTATCTACTTTTGTTCTAAGTCTAATTTACCTAATTCTTAGGTAAAACGAAATCAGTGATCTAATTCAAATTTGCATTAATCCATCCAATAAACCGGATCAGAATTAATTTCATGTCATTTAATTAAAGAAAATAGTAGAGATATAGATGAGGGAGATTAAGAAAGACAAAATTGATATAAGGGGATAAATATTTAGGGTAGATATGCACGCACACTTCCGAAGCAAATATGACATTTAACTCTTATTAAAAATGATCATCCCACGCAAGGTTGTCAAACTCTTGAGTTTAAGCAAACTCGTGGAGATAAGGTAAACTCGGATCATAGACTCGAATCGTAAACTCGTAAGAGTTTACGTTTATTAAAAAACATGTATTTCTTTTATATAATTAAATAATAATAAAAAAAAATAATACATTTTATTTGAATTTATTTTAAATATAGATAGTAGATTTAAATATATCGATATTAATAGTATATCAACCTCAATAGATAAATTTCTATGAAATTCATATTTAAATTCGTTGAATTTTTTCAATTTAAAATAATTAAAATGAGTTTAATAGCAAGTTAACACAATTTTCTGTAAGATAGAAACGTAAAAACAGTGAATTCAAAATGTAGACACGTAAGTTTCTACCGAATTTTCAAAGACTGAAAATTTAGTTGACTCATGACACGTTTTGGTTAGGTAGTGTCGTAAAAACGGTAAAATCGGAGTGTCAACTCGCGAGTTTGACAACAATGATCCCACGTTGTCCATAGTCTCACTTATAAATGTAAAACATAAAGGGAAAATTCATTATAGGTTCCATACAAGGATTTTAATTAAAATTAGATCCAATGAAATGCCTAATTAAATTCAGATCCCACAAAATCACCTAAATAAACTAAAAACCCTAGTTTTGGCCAAAACATTTGTCAACTTCTTGCCAAAAGCTGTAACTATATAGCCAAAAGTTGTAATTGATGCTCATAATATTGTTACAAATGCACAAAAAACTTAATATTGTGAATATTGTGCAGCCAAAAGTTGGTAGTAACTAATAAATTTTTGGTCACTAATAACTTTTTTTTATTACACTAATAACTTTTTACTAGCTATACGAATATACGATAACAACCTTTTGGGGCATTTATAACAATATTATAGGCATCATTTATACCTTTTTAATATCACTAACAATTTTCGGCTCAAGAGATGACAAATTATTGGCCATAATAGGGAGCAGCGGCCTTAATTATTTAATTTGTGAGTGACTTTAATAATTTAATTAAGGGATTTTGTGGATCTCATATTAATAAAGTTCTTATCATGAAATTAATTTTCCTAATATAAAATCTATCTCAAATAATTGTACTATGGTCCACTATAAACTATAAACAATAAGGTTCAATCTCAAATGATTGTGCTAATTCACTGTAAGCTATGAACAATAAGACATTAAGACTAATTTAGAATTTATATATTTTGCTCAGAAAGGGTTTGTTTTCCCAAAAACATTGTGAAGGATGACTTATTATATACAAATTAAAAAGGCCTCTAATAACTAGTATAATCATTTAAAGACAGGTAATCACCTATCTAGTTTATTTATATAATAGTCACTGTAGTTGAATTATTTGTAACAGTTTGAGTCAGAGCCAACAGTCGTGATGGACAAGACATCTGTACGTGGATAATAAAATCAATATAAAAAATGCTTTCTCAGTCGGCAGTCGCCAAAGAAGGATGAGCTTCCCTTAAGTCAACCATATCACATTCTGGCAACAACAAAACCTATTGAGTCAATAAAAATTAGTTTAAGTTGGGAATATTTGACCATAATATAATTATAACATGGGTGAAAAGTGAAAACACCAAATATGACAGAAAAATGCAATTTTAATTTTATTATTTCAGATAGGTAATATTATTTACAATATTATTGATATCTATATTTAATTAGTTAAAATCATTACTCTTCTAGCAAAACTCTCTTACGGATTTTAAAATTTAGAAAGCATTTTGCATTATTTTCCCACACACACACACACAAATAGTGATGCATATGAGAGTGCATGTGTAAACAAAACGAAGTGATGAAAGAAGCGTATAATTTTTTATTGAAAGGGAGAGAGGTTGCCGACTGGAAAAGAAACTTGAAATGAGAAAAGCTGAACGTGGGATCCGAAGCTAAATATATAAATAATATTAGTAGTAACTTATAGGTGAGGCACTAACACCAGTATTGAGGTTTGACAAATATTTGTTTAATTAAAGTTTGTGTTCGATTAATTAGCCAGTGTAGTTTTGCCAAGTCTCGTCTCATGGTGCAAACGAATTCAAATGCAAATGCAAGCACTTGGGTCCTACGCTCATAAATTATAATATGCGAGGAACATGTGTTCCATGCCCAGGTAACTGTGTTGAAACTCAACCCAGTGCTTGTCTTGGGACCAAAATACCCAATTATAATTCCAATTGATGATTATTGATGCATAATGGGCATAGCTTAGCTTGTACCATGTGAGAGGAGATTTTTTATTGTTTAATTAATTAATTAGCTAGTCGGGTCGTCTTCACAAAATGATTTATATAGATGAAGTGGATGCATAGTATAGAGGGGAGCAAAATCCATTGATGTGGGAAAAGTGATGAGAATGATGTTATATTGGTGAATGCTAGGGATGTGTTGTCCAGTTTCATGGTACTTACAATATAATTTTTTTTTTAAAAAAAAAGCGCAAATTAAACTGTTCGACGTCTTGTCTATTATTATGCGACTTTCCCGGGGCTATGAAAGCTAGCCTCTCTAGTATCTGCACTCACAATCTCATAAAAGTGACACACACATAAACACATATGTGAGAGTGTGGATAATTAATTCCAAAATTAATTTTTGCGTGCTATATATGTGCATATTTTGATCAAGCAATAAAAAAAGTTTAAATGATTCAAACGTAACTTTTTAAATAAATGAGCGTTGCGAATATACTGTTAAAAATACTCATAAATTACTCACAAACGATTTCAGTATTGATGAATCTCATTCTCATTAAAAAACAAAGGAAAATATCAAAACATCGCGTGCCTCAAGTCTAGAGTGGAGCATATATCCAAACACTAATTTCCCTACATGCGTTTGACTATGGGGAACACAAGAGCGATGATGTCCATAGAGGCATAGAGTGTTCGTTTTCGCTGTCAGATCAAATATAAATTAAAATTCAATATCAATTGTCATTTACAAAAATAAATGGCGTCCACACCATTTCATCCATGAATCTCACTTTCATGCTAAGTCATACTAATATTTCACTATTATGAAGACTCATATGTAGACAGTTGACCTATGAATTTGCTCAATTTATAAGAGGTAAGAATCGAATCCTAACTACTTGTTTAAAGGAGAAAAGTACTTACCACTCACATCAACCGACCAGTTTATTTCATTCTCATAGTTTTTGGTTCATTACACCCAGTAGTTTAAATTTAATTACAAAAGAATATGAATAATAGTATTATTAAATTTAATTTAATCAAAATTTGAACGCCTTCTTTTTGGGAATATTACTAAATTGAAGATTATCAGTAGATGTAGATAAGTCTAATGTTGACCACGCGGGCTGACTTGTGATCCGCAGTTTTATTTGTAAATGATATAACGGAAAGAGAAAAAAACGAAAAGAAAAATAAAGTATCTTTGATTATTCAATTAAACCAACAAAGAAAGAAAAGAGAAGAAGAAGAGTAAGCTTTCGTGTGTGACAGTTGAAAGTTAGAGGGGAGAGAGAAGGATAGAGATGGATGTAGATGTCGACGGTTGAGAGACGAAAGTGGACTTGGACGACGACAGCCTCAATGATTTATACTTGTATTTTAACCTTACCTATTGCTTAAATTATTTAATTACCTATTTTTATTTTAAAAAGTTCATATTGCTTAATTGTTTTTAAAAAAAAAGATAAATTGTGGTGTATTTATGTCTGCTATGACCAAACACGCTTCAAATAACATAGTGAGGAGTGAGTTTAAGTGTAAAAATATTTGATTAATTAAACACTCTATATATCAATACTTCCTTTGAACCTAGATATTGAATCCAGTAGATTTTTTTATAAAAATTAAAGCAATAAGATATACCACCAAATTTGAATATATGACATATTTAATTTATATAAAATAAATTATTTTTGATAAATAATATCGATATAAATAATTTATAACAGCTTATTTTGTATCCATATATCATTTCTAAAATTAGAAAAGTTAATTGAATCTTATAATTAAAGTGGAACGGATATCAGTTTTGAGGGTGTTACTTTTTCCACATTAATTTTTGAGGGCATTACGATACAAACATTTTTGTAAAAGTAGAAAAAGAATAATAGTGAATGCCCTTAATTTGTTTGGTGTGAGAGAAAAGAAAATAAAAAATAAGCTGCCGGCACCGATGATATATGAAATGTAACGGATAAGTTATTATGCGAAACTTCGTTTAAACACTTTTAAACCACCAAATCTGCACTAATCTTGATAAATCATGAAAGGTGATCGATTCAAATTGCTTAACAATATTTTATTGCCCAAAACGTGAAAAAAGTTGTGGCTTCAGTTAACTTTAGAAACTTGAGGGTTAGCTTCGTTTGAACTGATGATTGTGTGCTTCTCATGGCACAAACACTTTAGTAAAGATATGCATTAGCTTCAACTTCCACGGTTTTCGGCTTTATTATATCCTCCCTTATCCCCATCGCCTTGTTCTATACAATCTCTTTTGTAATTGTTCCAAAAAGAAGACAACCACATCCATCATTGTTGCTTCATAATTTTTTCTCACCTATTTCTAACTAAACAACAAATCCCCCCATTAACAACTTTTATTCTCTTCTGCTTTGTACTCTTATGATATCAATATTTATTCCTTTCATATTTATCCAGCAAAAAAATTTTGAACAGTCCGCATCGGAGATTAAGCTAAGTCTACTCGCTGGCTCCCAGGTGTTACACATTTAGAGGTTCATTTATACGCAATGAGCGACATCAAATGCCCACAATACCACCCAAGTGTGCTTGAATTTATGCATCGCCTTCAAATTTTATAATGAAATTTTATATTGTCCCATAAGAATCATAGGTTTACATCTATTTTTCCATGTTTGGTTTAATACTATATTTGCATCATGCAGACCTGTAATTCCGATCCCTGCATCTCCTTGTTGTGCGTTACAGTATTATTTTGGAACCTAGTTCCTTTCTAACTTATAGATACAGTGTTCAACAGAAAATTTACTACTCGATACTTCTCTCTCTTTTTTTTTTTTGATAAAATACTCGATACTTCTACTTTGACGACACTCATCTCTTACAAAATTAAATAAATCCACTTTATATATACTTTAATTAATTATATTGCATGCTTTCAGATATGCTACCCAACTAATGAGTTGTTTCTTATAGATAGGCTCGGAGTCGAAGATAATATTTACCGTTGAATAATTAATAAATATCTAAATTGTCGTTTCACGATTCTAATTAGTATCAAAATTTGTCTTCCTCAAGTCTTTTTTAGAATCATGACAGCAAAAGAGAATATATATATATATATATATATATATATATATATATATATATATATATATATATATATATATATATATATATATATATATATTAGATTTCGATTTCATAGGGAGTTTCGGGCCGGGCAACCAATCAGCCATCTGCACAATTAATCGAATCAACCTTGCTCAAATATTGAATTTCTATCAATTTGGTAAACATTTGATTACAATGGATTCTGTTTGCATAATTATGGGATTTCAATTTCAGTTGGATTCGATTCTATAAGGTAAGGTTCGCTTTTGATTAGCTTGTAAACCAATTTTGGAGGATTAAAAGCCAAAACCTTATCCAGATTAAATTCGTGCGTGCATGTGTGTCAACTTCAGCTATAGAATTTGAAAAATGAAAATGGTGTTAATTTTAGCACAGGTCAATTTTCTTACCGTGAGACTGCTGCCGATTTCAACTTATAGGACAACTGAAAAGAAAATGCTTTCACTAGTATGCCACAATCTCACTAATTGCACCTCCAGTTCTAAATATAGGACCTAATTGACTTTTTTTTTGGAGAGATTAAGGTTGCGAAATAGGTTATTAAATGATGACATATTTGATATATTTTTAGATTATCCATTAGTTTATAGGTAAAATAAACTAATTTAAGGGAAAAAAATTAGGTAAATCAATCTATAATTAACTTATTTTGCTTTTTTAAGGATTTTTCAGAAAAAGTCAATTAGGTCTTATATTTAGGACCGGAGGGAGTATAAAATTAGTGGACCGGGGAATCAATCCAAAAATTTAGCGTTTTTTGAAGTGTCCCAGTCTTGACTGTTTTGATCCTCTTTCGAACCTGTTGAGATCAAAATTTTCTAAGACTAGAAGGAATTTGTTGCCGTGGCCAAATTAAAACTGGGATGGTAAGTGCCATGATGCGTTCACTTCTTCAGATTCCCTTTTTCAGTCCCGGTACCATAATTGTAACTATTTTGTACTTTAACATTTCTTCGCTAATTAAATTGCATTATTTGTTATATGAAATTTTTCGAATTATTTTTCCCAAATATAAAATATTCATTTTTCCTTTACCCTGCTTTCAATTAATTTTGTGGTGGTTGTTGTCCCTTTCAATTATAATATTTTGAGGACTTCAAAAGCAGCTAAAAGGATTTGCTAGACCAAATAGTTGCTAAATAATACTCCCTCCGTTCCTAAATATAGAACCTAGATGACTTTTTTGAAAAATCCTAAAAAAAACAAAAAATAAGTTAATTATAAATTGATTTACCTAATTTTTTCTCTTAAACTAGTTTATTTTACCTATAAGCTAATGGATAACCTAAAATGATATCAAATATATCATGATTTAATAACCTATTTCGCAACTTTAATCTTTCCAAAAAAAAGTTATCTAGGTTTTATATTTAGGAACGGAGAGAGTATATCTTTTGTTAAGACGCAAGCATTTTTCTAATATTTAAAAACTTAGTGTTTTCCATCACTAGAAAACTTTTTTTTATCATATCACTAAAAAAACTCCTGATTTCAGATGAAATTTTAAATGGAAATATTTTCTGTCTCAAATCTCTATGGAATTTCATCACAATTTTTATATGGAATTTGAGGTGAAATTTCGTGGAGAAAATTCTGCTTCAAATTTAATTTTATATGTGAAATTTCTGTCTAAATTCAATTGTATGAAATTTCATACTATTTATGTATGTCATCAATTGTCTTTAATTTTCTAAACACCAAAACCTTTCTATTGTCAAATATTACTTATGTTTTAATAGCTAAAAGAAAAACAGTTTTCTATGCTATTGATGAGATTAACGTAAAATGTTTTAGAGCCTATAAAGTGGTGCATCACTAGAGAGTCTATGTGTGTGACTCTTGACTCTAGAGTTTTAGAGCATACTTCCTCTTCCTCCTCCTTCTAAATATTCTCTTTGGTACTATATACTTTCATTGTTCTGTTGGTCTTGCTATTTTAGCAAGAAGTGTTTGTTTAATCCTGGGGAGAGCTGCATCCTAAGCATGCCGGTGGTCGCAGAATACCTCTAAAGGACAGAGTCCATAAGCGAAGCGACTTAGATCAATAGTTTATTTTTACGTGCAGCACTCCGTTTTCATTATTTGCAGATATAGTTGCTGGCTGGATATATTAACATTGGAGAGGAGTTAGAAAATGTCCATGAAATTATTTTATAATTTGAGAGCAGAGGTGAACAAAGTATTGGGACATAAATGACGTTCCGGTACTTGAATATTCCTACAAAAACTTATTAAATAATTAAGCAAAATATTAGAATTCAGCACAAACGATTAACAGAAACGAATAAGCTAGATCACATATAACCAGGCAGTATCATTATTTCTCCCTCCAGGAAATATTACATTTGTCAACTTCAAGATTTGTTATAGGCCATCTGGTAGACTAATGTAATTATTTGCCAAAAATATTAATAACTTTGTTTGCATCTCGCTGGTTTCATGTCAATCACAGTTCCCAGGCCAATCTCTCCTTAGCAAGCTTTTCGAGCCTAGTGGTGGCGTGGAATAATGCTTGGTATTGTTTGTTGTATAAATATCCAGCAGCCTTAGTTATTTCATATCTATCTAAAGGATCAGAAAATGCTGAGAGAGATTGAGGCTATCCATGATTTATTCCTATTTGAAGGGTTAATTTGGCTCAAAAAAAATTAAGCTCACTTAATTTGTTGTGGGGTATGTGTGATGTCATGGGTTCAAATTAACCTCTTTGAATAAAAAATAGGGGTAAGACTTCCTAGTATATTCATTTCTCCAACACCCCACTGGGTGGGGATGGACTCGAACATGTTAGCCTTTTTTAATGTCAAAATATTTATTAAAAGTGTGCTTTCTATATCTACTGATTAATTAAGACCACCACGCGGTCTATTGTTTCCTCCAGACTGCTTTTTCTCCAAATTGTTTCCATCATACCTTAAATAATCAATATTCAGAAAAGAAGAAGAAAAAATGCTTTCCTATAAATTAAATTGCACGAACATTTTCATTCGTTTATTTTTTACACACCATACATCTCTTCAATTTCATTAAAAAATATCATTATAATAGTTAATAATCAAATAAATGGTAATCAATATTACTCCATTATATTTAAGACAGGCCAGCTGTCTACCCCCTATATGGGACTTCAGAACAGCGAGGGATTATTCTCACTTGACACGCGAGTGGGGATACCCTAGGGTAACAAAAAAAATATTATTATATTTAAGGAATTGGAATTGGCAATAAATATGTGACATAATAATTAAAATTTTATTCAACATATTCCAAATTACCATCATAATTAAACTCCAATGATAATCAAGTAAGAGATGAAGGAAAAAATAAAGAAAAATGATTGGGATATTTACATACAAAATCTGGTTCTAAATAGTTAAGACTATAATAGACAATTATTATAAATTTAGATTTTATATAATTTTATTTTTTTATTGCATTAAAACTATTCAGACTAAATTTTGACAAATTAAATTTATTTATGAAAATTTTAACTATTATTATTATAATTATTTTTAGTTTTAATAAAATGATAAATATGAACCATTGGTTCTTTATGGAAGAAAATGAGGGAAGCTGAGGGGAGTGGCAAAGGAGAGAAGCCGCTATCATTCATGTCAATATACGAACCCACCCCAGTCTCTCTCTTATGTATGTGTGTATAACTCTTTAATAGTTGCTGGGATAAAAGTAATAATTCATTATTTTCTTTATTTAGATGATAAAGAAAAATTTTCTAATTAATTCTCCATATATGGCTCGAACCTTAATCAATACCTATATGTATTTATATATAAAAAGGGTGGTTAGATATAACTCAACAATCTATAAAAAATTAATTAATAATAATATGTGAAGGAATATCAATTATTTGCATGATAAAAAAGCGCAATATTCAAAGGAGCAATAATTTATCAACCCACTTGAAGAAGACCTTATTAATAACAACACTATAGGTGTACCATGGCTTGCAGCTGAATACAATTTTGTGCAATGATTGACAACCATTGTCCCCAGTAGGACTCTTTGAGTACAATCAAATCTAACTAAGCTTCACACACCATATATAGCGCATAAATATTGTGGCTGTCAAAACGCAACTTACGCTTACATTGATTTACTCAAGAATATGATCATCATATACACTCAGTTATTTGGTTTCGTTTATAGAAAATTTTCTTTGCATTGAAATTTATTTTATCGATCGTGTCATCATGTGCATGGTATCAATTATACATGAACCGTGTCTGAACCAGGAAAAGTAGAAAAATCCAAGTTCCTTTCTAAGCACAAGGCTTATCTCTCTGTATAAAGAGACCAGAATCCCAAATCTGAGTGTATATCATCCGAATCTGAGTTTTGTATCGGATGCTTCAGAAAAGAGACACGTACCCATCTCAAAACCGTAACTTGAGTACAATATCGATCATTACAAGCTTCCATGTCTAGCTTTAAAATATTGCCTTCGAATATTTTCTTTTTCCTGTTCTTTATTATTATTATTTTTTGCACCCCGGCCCCCACTGCCATAACATCCTTTTTCTGAGGCTGTGGGTGATTCTTATACCTAAAAAAGCCATTCTCATGGGACCAATGCATATATTTTTTTTCACTTTTGTAACATTGCTTTTTAGCTGCTTTCCTCTTTCTCCCCCATCACCCTCCCTTCTTCTCTGTTTATCTGATAAAATTAACCCTCGTGTTCCCCATTATAATTAGGAAGATCCTCCAACTGGTACAGGTAAGGGAATTGAAAATAAGTCCACAAGTTTTTCTTTTTAAAAATGGGTCCTAATAAGTTATCATGAACTCCACTCAATTGCTAATGAACCGTCAAGAATGTGAAACGTGGGCTTGCTTCCTATGATTAGGGTCAGCTAATTAATCTATTGCATACAATGTAGAAGGCCAATTAAAAAAGTGTTTTCCACATGTGTTTGGTTCTTACAGTGGAATATACCTGAGAACGAGGATGCCAAAGGGAAAGTTAAATACGCAAAACCACTGAATAAGAAGTCAATTTGTAGTGGTTAATTGATATATCACCACTTATTATGTATGGTTCTTTCTTTTGTTCTCTTAACAACTATGTGGCAACCCTAGCTTAATTACAACCTATATAGTTTTTCCCTTCCTTCCTTCCTTCTTGTTCCTTGCAAGTTGCACATCTATTTCTATCATTATGCATTATGCCTTTTGAACGAGCATTATCTCTAAGTTAGGATTTTTACAGTGAACGAAATATTCGGAAAGAGAGACATATATTGGTTGTGATTATGAAATATTCAGGCTATCTACACTGTAATATAAAAAACTGATAATTGCCGAAGGAATTTTGTCTGATTCCTTAACCAGTCGTGGCGTGAAGATCTTGCTTGTAATATATATATATATATATATATATATATATATATATATATATATATATATATATATATATATTCATTCTCCAATACTAATCATAAGACCTTTTTGACTTTTTAGAGAGATTAAGGTTGCAAAAAAGTAATCAATTTAAATTGTCTACAGTTATATTTTTTCCACAAAATTAATTAATTTATTTAACTTATAAACTAACTTATATTCTAATTACATGTGACAAATGTTACAACTAAATAGTCGAATCTGCTTTCTTAATAACTTTTACAAAATCCAAATGTGTCTTATATTTAGGACCGGAAGGAGTAATATGAAATATATTTTAATTATTAATATATAATTTATCTATTATGAATTATGTAATTTCCATATTAAAAATTATATTATTTATATTTAGTTTGTATATTCATATACTTAACATTATGTTTAGTATTTCAATTTTATATTTAGATTAATATATTTTTAAATTAATTATGTTATAATATTTTTCAATTACTATTATTTTATTATATTTATTATTAAATTATAATTGTTTTTTATTTTTTACTGATTCTGTTATAAAAAATAATATATTACTTAATAAAAATTGTAAAAGAAATTTTAAATATATATATATATATATATATATATATATATATATATTGTATGTATGTCTATATATATTATGTGTATATTATTAATTTTAATAATATAAACTATATTATTAATTAATTAATTTTTACAAATATGTCAAATCTTGTTGTATTATTAATTAATTTATTATAAAATATTTCTTAAATAGAATAAAATAATTACTAAATTAATGATAGAAATTTTGTCAAGAATGTAATAAAAAAAATTAGTCAAGAAATTTTCTGACAAAATTTCAACAACTTAATTGGCAATGGAATTTTTCTGTCGCTAATTCTGTCGGAAAATTTATCAACAGAATTTCCCTCACAAATCCGTCACTAGTTAGAGAAAAAAATTTCTGATCCGTCACTAATTATCCGCGGATTTCTGTCAGAAAAAGCACATGTTACCAAAGAAATTGGATTTGAGCCGCACAAAATTAATCGATGATGTGATGTAGATATTAATTAAAAATATTATTTTGTAGTGGTATCGACAATGGCGTAAGAATATGGATACTCACAATAATAACATAATAAAGGATACAACTTTTATAATATTAAATGGAAACATTGGTAGGACTAGGGATGACTTCACAATTAAAGGGCCAAGTTGGAAGCTTGTTTTAAAGCTTTTATAAGCATTATTATTAAGATCAATTAAGGTATAACAAACTCAGACTTCATTATCTGTCGCTTTTCACAAAGGTAAATCTCTTGTGAGAACTTCGTCATGTTTTTTATTTTTTGACCAAAGAGCTTCGTCATGTTTGACTTGTATATATCTTTCAGTCATCGATTAAATCATGGTATAATATTTCTCTCTCTCTTTTTTTTTTCTCGCCTGGGATCCACCATAGTAGTGTATCATTGCTGCACACATCGTGCTTCATTAAATATTTGTTTAAAATTCATTGCTGATCTCTTAGTCCTCAATAATACTTTTCTATACATGATTTTTTTATCAGAACTTTTCTACACATGATGAGAAATCGGATACGTAATATTTTCCCAATGAAAATTTATGTTTTTAAATTTGACTATTTTAGAGCATTGATTATTACCTCCAAGACCTTGTAATTTTATTTTACTTCATCTTTAATCTTGCATTAAAAACATGGTTACTTTCAAGTGGAAGCCAATTTAGGTTAAAAGCAGCACGATCGTTATGCGTGCGTGCGTGCGTGTGTGTGTGTGTGTGTATATATATATATATATATATATATATATAATACAGAAAACGTTCTCAAATGTTGGTTCAATTGCGCATAACCTCTCTAAACTTTGAAAGTTTAAATTAATGACCTGAATGTTTCACTTCCAATTCCTGGACATTAAAATTAGTGATAAGGAAATGGGTTTTCTCTATTAAAATTTTATATTTTTTATTATCTGTTACTTCATTTAAATATACGAAATATTTTTTATTTAAAAAATACATCATAAAATGAATATTTTAAATGCATTTTAAGTATTCTATATTTTTAAAACATTTTATTGAAAAATTCAATGGTCAAGAAAATATTTTGGATCCTTTTTAAAAAAATTTCATGCATTTAATCGATTGAAAATATTATTATAAAAAAATTGATTGAAAATATTTAAAAGTATAATTCAGATGTCAATAGTTATTTTTAATATGACATAATATATGTGATAGAAATTGTTTGAATTGTAAATTATAAAAACCGGTATATTTAGCCGCTTTAATTGTGGGGATTTGATAATCAACATATTAAATGTTATAATTTTTAATTCAAAATGTTGGGGAAGTTATGAGGAACAAACCAAAAATTGGAGTGTTTTATGCAATTCAATCTTTGCATGATATTTGAATAAAATAATTTGATCTAGTGGTGGTGGTGGCATCATATTCTATGTTGTTATTAGTTCCTCGACCCGTGACAAATCCTATGATTTGTATGGTTTTATTGTGTTAACTTGAGGTTATTAACATTTGAAAGATGCAATATTGAATTAAAATGAATTGATTATAATTTAATTGAATTAAAAATGGTTTTGTGTGAAAAGGGGTCAAATAAGGACATAATCGTCACATTTAATTGTTTATCTTGAGTGATTAATTTTTGGGATGAAAGGTATTATATTGTTGTGAATTTTCCCTTGCAGAAAATGAAGAAAATGAGCTGAAATTGCTATTCTGAGCATTTGGAGAAAATTACAGAATCGGCCCAGAATCCTGAAAATGCTTCAGAACAGTCCTGGGAAACTTACAGAAGCTGACCCAAAACTTTCAGAAATTGCAAACAGGTCCCTATCGCGAACAGCAGCTTCCAGGCTCGGTTTTTACTGGTTTTTTGGGTATTTTGACCCCAATTTGGACCCAAACTCAAACCCAATGATCAAGCTCAAGTTCCTATTGATATTAAGTGAAAAACTAGGCTTAGAAACACAAGTTTTGGGGTTGGGTGCTCCCCAAATCCCTAGTTCCCTCTATTCCCTTCATCCTCTTCTCTTCACTTCTCATCTCATTTCTTCAATCTTTCACCTTCCTTCCTCTTCCATGCCTCAATAAAGTTCCTCCTTGCTCTTGGAGTTGATGGGAAGTGGCTTGAGCTATGGTTCTTCAAGGGGGAGTCCCAATTCCTTTCCTTTCTCTTTATATTTTTGATTGCCTAGGTTTAGATTAGCATTTATGTTTTGAGATTGGACTGGATTTGGTTGTTATTGTGAGTATTTGTGATTTTGGTTTGTAATGAGGGATTTGAACTCATCAATATACATGGTTATGTATATGTTCTTTATGGTTTATTTGATATCATTCTATTTATTCATGGTATTGATAGATAGTTTGATTGAATTAAATTATAATTGAACCTAATGCATTATAAAGCACTAATCACACTCTAGGGTAATTAATAATGCCTATTTGAATAGGTTCATGAGAATAGGCATTAGACTTACCAGTTGGTGAGGTTTGGTACTTTAGGAAACCTAGAGAAAACTCAAATGTGCTAAAGAGCTTAGCAATTTCTAGTTAGTTGGGGTTCCACTAATTAGGTAATTGGACTCATGGGTTCATGAGGTTTGGTAAATTAGAAAATTAGCATCCTAATTAACTCCCAAATAATTGAACCTAATGCATTATAAAGCACTAATCACACTCTAGGGTAATTAATAATGCCTATTTGAATAGGTTCATGAGAATAGGCATTAGACTTACCAGTTGGTGAGGTTTGGTACTTTAGGAAACCTAGAGAAAACTCAAATGTGCTAAAGGGCTTAGCAATTTCTAGTTAGTTGGGGTTCCACTAATTAGGTAATTGGACTCATGGGTTCATGAGGTTTGGTAAATTAGAAAATTAGCATCCTAATTAACTCCCAAAAATATTTAGAATGCTATGATAGCCATTTAAAATCATTTCCAAGAGCATTTCACTTCCACTACACCCTTTTATTAAAAATACCAAAAATATTTATTTATTTTGCATCCTTTATTCTCTCTTTAAAAAATCAACAAAATATATTTTCTTCACCCAAATCCATCTTGCATTACATATACTCCCTCCGGTCCCTAATGTAAGAGCCCAAAATTTGAATGGTTTTGGTCCCTAATGTAAGAGCTCACCCCACATTCTCTCCTCATTTAATGCATTTTTTCCTACTTTACCCCTAACTCTCTTTCATATTTATTAATGTTTATGTATTTCTCTCTCTTAAAAGTACATAATAAATATGGGCAATTTTGGAAAAGAAGCATTAACTCCAGACATCCAACTAACATTCACATGTTTTCTTAAGAAGCGTTTTTTTTTGCGGCTAGCTCTTACATTAGGGACCGGAGGAAGTAATTTACTAGGTTAGTTAGATTAAACAAGGCTCCTTGAGAACGATACCCGGGGTAACTTTCGTTTACCTTGAGGTCCTAAAATTTCTTGAAGGATTAGGCCCGAGGCACACTACACCGACCGCTAAATCGTTGTCCTTCAACCCGTTATCAATTAAGTCATAACCAGAACGAAACCAGGGCATTCACATGGGAGAGGAACAAAAATTAATTAAGGAGGGAAAGTGGTGGGAGGGACATATCCGGAGGGCAATGATTGGGGTGGTGAAAACAAGAATATGATGAAATAGTTAGTGGGAAAGGGATTCATCTGGGTAAAGTTTACAGTTTGCCCAGTGAACCAAGTTGCGAACATGTTGTGTCTCAAACCAAATGGAACACAACTTTTTTGAACAGACAGTATGGCAATTGGCAGCGCAACCATCTCCACTCTAATAAATCTCCTTTTTTTTTTCAATAGTGTACATGTGAAGTCATTTAACTTTCGTGTTAATAACTGATTTGGCTTTACTTTGAGCTCATTGCCCTTCTCAATGAAGATATGAGAAATATTTATATTTGTATATATTTTATATGTTAAATTGAAGAAATTAATATAAATAAGATGCAATATGAGTCCTTTTGATCTAAACTGAATTTTTAAACTAAGTGAGAAAAGAAATTAGTATGAGTGTTATTATTACACTTTTAATGTTTCTTTTTCCTTCTATCCATATTAGCTCAAGTGAGCCTCAAATCCATGTGACCAATACTTAAAGTAAAGGAAAAAGGGTTCAAAAGAAGTAAAAGGAGAGGAGACACACCCAATACAAAAATTCCTAGCTTCCAAATATATCCCCTCATCTTCATCTTCATCTTATCTAATATACACATCATCTTCTCTCATCTACATTCATCCTCAACTTCTTCCCTTTTCTCCTTCTATCTCTATTTCTTCATTTTCTCACCTTCCATCCCCCATTACTCTCCTTCCTCCATGAATAAATAAGGCTTCCCATTTCTCTTAGGGATGATGGGAGATGGCTTGAACTTCGGAAGCTTCAAAAGGGAGTTCATTTCCTTTCCTTTCTCTTGTATTTTGATTTCCTAGTTTCGGTTGTCAATTTGTACTTTGAAACTTGGCTTGAATGTTTTATTTGTGTTGTGATTTTGGTTTGTAATGAGGTCTAGGCACTCTTCAATATATAGTTATATATGTTGTATTGCAATTTCATGGATGTCTTTCTATTTATATATGGTTATGATAGATAATTTGACTTGAGTGGATTGTAATTGAACCTAATGCACTGCCAATCATTAATCACACTCTAAGATACTTAATAACACTTAACTAAATGAGTTCATGACATTATGTTAGCAAAATAACTATTTGTTGATAAAGATTAAACAAGAACAGTAAAGAAGAATTATTTTAGAGGGTCAAAGACAAGAATTAGAGAGTTCAAGAAGTATAAAGGGTTTAGGAAGAGACCGGTCGTCGACCGTCAAACACAAACTCAACTCATATTCAAAGACAAGACAAGACACTTACAATAACCTAATGTCAAGAAGAGAATGAAGTTGTTAGATTCGTCGGTTGGTGATGTTTGGTGTTTTAGGAAACTTAGAGACACTCAATGAATCTATTGATTGTTTGAATAACATTGGACTTCAACGCATTGAGTTCAAATAAATGGTTGAGGTTCCACCAAGGAATTAGACTTAATGAGTTGATTTGGTTGCGATTTGGGATTTAAGTCACAGGATTAATAGTTTTTTGCAAGTAATAAGACCATTAGCATTAAAAGATTAACAATAATGCCTAATTAGATGAGGTTCCAACAATTAAGCAATAAACTCATAGATTAATGACATTTGATAAATTAGTGACTTAGTGTAATAGACTCCTCAAATATCTTTATAGAGTCATGATAGCCATCAAAAATCATTTCTAAGAACATTTCACTTCCATTCCATGCCTTTTATCCAAAAATACCAAAAACATTAATTTGTTCTGCAACATTCATTCCATTTTTTGAGAAAAAAAACAAAAATATTTTCACCCATCTCATTCTTGTATTTAAGCATTTAGTTTACTAGGTAGTTTAAGTTAACGAGGCTTCACTACTACAAATTGTCCCTCTACCAGCGCACCTTTACATGCGCTTAGAAGAAATTACATGCGCTTTAAGCGCATGTACATGTAAGAATCTATACATGCGCTTAAAGCGCATGTAGAGATACGGCCTTTACATGCGCTTTAAGCGCATGTAAAGGCACAAACACCCTTTACATGCGCTTTAAGCGCATGTAAACATGGAGTCATGCATAAGAGGTCCTCCTCAGACCTCATAAGGTGTTCCTGTTTGTGGAATTAGTGTTTAAAAGCTCCATTATCACTTTTGGGTGCTACGAAAATGTTCAAACACCCTTTACATGCGCTTTAAGCGCATGTAAAGGCACTACTGAAGTGCAAAACATGGAGTCATGCATAAGAGGTCCTCCTCAGACCTCATAAGGTGTTCCTGCTTGTGGACTTAGTGTTTCAAGACTCCATTACCACTTTTGGGTGCTATGAAATTGGTGAAACACCCTGTACATGCGCTTTAAGCGCATGTAGAGGTAGAAACAGTCTTTACATGCGCTTAAAGTGCATGTAACATGTAGAGGCTCTACATGCGCTTTAAGCGCATGTAGAGGTAGAAACATCCGTTACATGCGCTTAAAGCGCATGTAAAGGGTGTTTATACCTCTACATGCGCTTTAAGCGCATGTAGAGGCTCTACATGTATAACATCCCAATTAAAATAGGAAAATATTATAATATATATGTGAAGCATTTAATAGGAAATAGGAAATATTATATTTCCTATATAAATATATATAGGAAATATTTAATAGGAAATAGGAAAATAATAATAATAATAATAATAATAATAATAATAATAATAATAATAATAATATAATTTATATATATAGGAAATATTTAATTGGAAATAGGAAATATAATTTACACACACATATTAGGGAACAATACACCTTTAGGAATTAGGAAATATCAATTTTATTTAATGAAATTTATTAAGGTGTATGTAATAGGAAGTTAGGGTTAACCTCATAAATGAAATAAACTAAGGGAGGACTTTATGGTAATTTCTTTGGATCTTAAACCCTAATAAACACCCTTCTTACATATATACCTCACATCTCCTTCTTCTAGTTGTTGGCCGCCAAACACACCCTCCAATCTCTCTTCTTCACCATCTTCCTCACTAAACACTTCACATACCTCCCTCAATTTCTCATATCATTGTTCTCTTCTCCTCCCTCGGCTTCACCATCATTGTGTTTACTTCCTCACTTCTAACCGCCTTCAATCATCATCTCTCCGACTGATTCCCTCCGTTTCCGGCGAGGCTCGACAGCGACGGCGGACGCAGCAAGCCGCGTCGGGTTTAGAAGACGTGAATCATGTTCAGGTGAAGCTTTTCCCTCTGTCTCTTTCAACTTTGATTTCTCCCTCCTTTCTCCCTTAATTTCTTGACTTTCCTCATCGTTCCAGCTTCGTTTTCCGGCGATAAATCTGGCGAGAATCGGCCTATCTTCGCATACAAACCCATAAGCAAGTTTAGGTAATTTCCTTTTCTCTATTTCCATTCATTTTCTTGCGGCTGGCCGAGCATGTGAGAGGAATCCATTCTGATTTTGGGGGTTTAGGATATAGATTTTGGGTTAGAAACTGTGATTGATTGATGAAGAAAATATCTTAGAGTTATGTTGTATCTATGTATGTTGGGTTTGTAAAAGTCTCAATTTTTCCTTGTGACTTTGTGATTGTTTTTATTTGTAAGTACTTGTGTGATGGATAATTGTGTATAGTCATGGAATGGAATTGGTTTTGCTTGTATGTTGCTGAAATTTTGGAGTTGATTCTGAGAATTTTGGGTTGATTACAAATTCCCTTCTATTTTCTTTAAATCTGTCCGAATGAATTTCATGTTTGTCCTGCCTCAAATGATTTGAAATGTAAGGATAAAAAAAAGGCATAAATCTGATTTTTATTAATGAAATATAATCATGTGTAGTTGAGGTTCAAATATTTCAATTTTTTCTATTAGTGCTATCATTGGGTTTTCACATGTCCATCAACAACTATGATTTAAACAAGAAACAATGGAGTTTTAGATTGTCATTCTATGTTCTGGCCATTTAAATATGGTTTGTTGTTACCCTTCCTCCTTTGTTCGTGTGCTTATAATCCTAAAAAGGTATTGCATGATCTTATAATGGAAGAAATTGTAATTATGGAATCTGTATGAATTTATGGTAGCTGAAATGGTGTTGTTCATGAGCATTTTCAACTACTTTCTTCACATCTTTATTACAATAATTGAAATAAATATGAAAGGACACTTGTTCTTGTTTTTAATGGGTATGACTATGTTCGGTGTATGAATTTGAAGTGGGTTTCCTTGTGTTTATTTTACAGCTGCACTAATAGGTTTTTGACTTATTTTATATAACCACAATTATGCAGACTCTGAAATCAACATATGCTATGGGTGAGGCAATGAAAGGTGTGACAAAGGCAATGGGACAGATGAATAGGCGAATGAACTTGCCATCATTGCAAAAGATCATGCTAGAATTTGAAAGACAGAATGAAAAGATGGAGCTGACGACTGAGGTCATGGGGGATGCAATAGACGATGCTCTGGAAGGGGACGAGGAAGAAGAGGAAACAGACGAGCTAGTAAACCAAGTTCTTGATGAGATTGGTATCAACATGAACGAAGAGGTAATTTTAGTTGCCCTTTGTATCTTTCATGAGTTTCAACAAAAGTAATGCATCTTGACTTATGACAATGCCCCTAACAAGTATTTATTCCATGTGCAGCTTGTAAATGCACCATCAGCAGCAGTTGCTGCTCCTGCAGCAAAATCTAAGGTGCCTCAAGCTTGTAAATGTACACTTCTATATGATTTTCATGTTCTTCTTACTTTGTGAATTAATATACTGTTTTGGCCAAAGGGTTATTAGTATTTTGGAAGTATGATTTGTTATCATTATTAATGTTGAGGCTGGAACAACATGAAAAAGGAATCTATAATAGTTACTTTAGAACCTACTTGTTAAATATTGCATTAGAGTCTTAGTTCTTGGCTTTTCATTGTTGTTTCAGGTTTGAATGTTTGGTATTGTTTTGTTGCTAATTGATGTGTAAAGAATGTTGATCCTTATGAATATTCGCTTTGTTAATTAATAAATTAGGTGATAGTGCAAATATGAAGGGAAGGGTAGTGATATAATCACTAGAATACGTGAGAGATGTTAAAATGTTATGAAATAGAAATGATATTAACTTAGCATTCATGTCTTATTAAAAATTTAGGAATGGATATCATGCTAGTTCTTGTGGTACTAAGGAGGAAAAGATGAAGTGATGAGTAATTGCTGGAGGACAGGTAGTAGTTTTGTTTATTATGATGTATGAGAATTGCATGAAACATATTTTATAGTGGGTTGATCCAATAAGTATTGAAATGTAATTAACCTATTGAGCTGTTTTGGATATGGATTCTTTGTTCTCTCTATTCTATTCTAAATGTGTTTGAGTTGTTTTATGGTTGTAATCTATGGTCTGAAAGTTTTATTAAAATTGGAGGGTTGTGCAAGTTGGCACATTCAAATTATGCTTAGAATGTGGAGTGTTTGTGTGATTGTTGAATGTTTTGGGCGGTTTGCTTTGATTTTGGGATGTATGTTGTTCTTTGAAGTTTGGTTCAAAGAATTACGTGTACACATGTGGCAAATGTAAAAGAATATATATTAAAAAAAATTATATATAAGCTGTACATGCGCTTAAAGCGCATGTAGAGGTAGGTACCTCTCTACATGCGCTTAAAGCGCATGTAGAGCCCCCCTCTACATACGCTTTTAAAAAGCGCATGTAGAGCCTTTACCAGCGCCCCCCCTCTACATGCGCTTTATAAGCGTATGTAGAGGCTAAAATAAGCGCATGTAAATGGGGTAATCTGTGGTAGTGCTTCTTGTGAGACAACCTGAGTTTATACCTTATAGTACAATATTCGGCTTATAAATTCTTGCATTTAATCACAAGCATAATGGGGTGAAGGACACCGATTTAGCGGTCGGTGTAGTGTGCCTTGAGGTCTAGTCCTTCAAGAAATTTTAGTACCTCAAGGTAAGCGGAATTTACCCCGGGTATCGTTCTCAAGGGAGCCTTGTTTAATTAAACTATCCTAGTAAACTAAATGCAATGCAAGATGAATTTGGATAAAGAAAATATATTTTGATTTTTAAATATGAAAATGAATGGTGTAAAACAAATAAATATTTTTGGTATTTTTAATAAAAGGGTGTGATGGAAGTGAAGTGCTCTTGGAAATGATTTTTGAATGACTATCATAGCTTTCTAAGGATTTTTGGGGAGTTTAATGCACTAATTTCCTAATTTACCAAACCTCATGAACCCATGAGTCCAATTACCTAATTAGTGGAACCCCAACTAACTAGAAATTGTTAAGCCCTTTAACACCTTTGAGTTTTCTCTAGGTTTCCTAAAATACCAAACCTCACCAACCGGTAAGTCTAATGCCTAGTCTCATGAACCCATTCAAATAGACATTATTAATTACCCTAGAGTGTGATTATTGATTGCAATGCATTAGGTTCAATTACAATTCAATTCAACAAACTATCTACCAATACCATGAGTAAATAGAAATATTTAATTAATTATAAAGAACATATGTATGACCATACATATTGTTGAGTCCAAATTCCTCATTACAAGTCAAAACCACAAATCAAACTCACAATAACAACCAAATCCAGTCCAATATCAAAACATAAATGCTAACCTAAACCTAGGCAATCAAAAATATAAAGAGAAAGGAAAGGAATTGGGACTCCCCTTTGAAGAACCAAAGTTCAAGCTATCTTCAAATCATTCCCAAGAGAAAGGATGAATTTTAGTTACTCATAAAAAAGAGCTTAGAAACCCCAAGCTCTAATTTATAAGCATACATGATAAGTGGATGGAGGAATTTGAGATAAATGGAAGAAGAATGGAAAGAGAATGAAGATGGGGAAAATGAGTTTGTGAATTTCCGCGCCTCCCTCTTCATTTTCAGTTTCGTCTCTCTCTGCCCTTCACCTCCCCCAATTCGGTTCTGCCTCACTATCCGCCTCTGGCTTCCTTCTTTCGTTTCCCCTGCTATTCCTCACTTTCAATCTCTGCTCTTTTATCCATTCCAAAACAGTCCATCTGCTTCTTCATCATTGGCCCAATTCAAGTCAAACCCAATGACTTTACTTAGTCAAAGCCCAATATTGCCTTTTCCCTCATCTGATTCCACGAGAAACAAAAATGAACATTCAAAATAATAATTATACTAATAACAATATTTTTTTATATATTTTTATCTAAGGATCTTAGACATTAATTGAGCACATTTGGGTAAAAATTGCATCTCTATTATCTTAATTGCTTTAAATTTAGCATATAAAAACTATACAAATTTAAGGATTTGTCATGGGGCTAGGTCAAATCAAAATCATTTGATTTTTTATTATAAGAATTTTCTTGTACATCATTTATTTATTTTAATTTAATTTTGTATATAACCTTAAGTCTTACTGTATCATGTGTTTAATGCACAAGAACAAGTCTGAAAATTTAGTCTATTTATTAGGCGGGGAAAGAATTTTTTTTTCAAAACAATTGAAATAGTCAAAAAAAAAATCTGTGGTTAGCATTGCTGAAAGGCACAAACAATATCGCAGTTTGAGTGCTGTGTTTCCTAGATGTTACGTCACTAATAATTACCTGTCGTGCTGTCCAGTTATTTGGTTCTTATGCTTGTATTGTTTTTTTACAAGTAAAGTTGTGGCCTTTATTATTGCATTGTATTTATATGCACCATAATACATTCCCCGGCCCAACAAAACACAGGTTCGTTGGTTACGAGTGTATTCTAACTAAACATCAAAATTCTTTCTGAATATATATAAAAAGATCCGTTAGAAGAGAAACATTATCAGTACATATGGGGTACGTACAGGAATATAAGGCTTTTAGCCAAAAAATACTCTCCACCACATACTCTAACAAAGCTCCATTTATTTTAATTATTATTTTTTCTATTTTTATCTTTCTTCAATAATCTCACCAACCTTCTATCACCACAGAGATTGACCTCTTATTGCTGGAAAATGAACTGGAAAATTTGGTTGGGATAATTGCACTAAATCTCTAGAACGAGATTTAATATTAAACAAGTCTATTTATAACGTAACTTTTTTATGTGTTAACTAAAAATATATCAATTGTTAATAGTTATCATCAATAACTCTTTAGTACCTCCTCTCTGAAATTTAATTTCTGACTTTGGATTTAAATGAAATTTTCCCAAATTGATTATGTAAATCTTTGGTCAGAAATTGATTCTGTAAGTTTAATCAAGTGTCTTAGATGGTTCAACTAATCAAGCTAAATTTCTTTTCTCCCATTGCCAAATCTGAAAGGACACTATATTTGGAAATAAAAAATAGTAGCTTATTAATTAGATTTATAATATCATAATGGTTCATATATGAATATTTCAGTTCTTTGTGGATTATTACCTTTTTTATTTACATGTTACTCGTTTCAGTATTAAATATGAATATTTTGTATATGTATATAATATAAGTTCTATTATTTTAAATATGATTTAATCAACCTGGAGTTTAATTATAGTTGGTACTAATTTTCGAACTATTATTTCGAAAAATCGGTGGATTGGTTTTTCACAGATTTTTGCCAGAAAAATCAATTAAAATGTAAGAGAGATTACGTTGATTCAAAAGATAATCAGATTTTTTCTGATATTTTTTACTTGAAAAATTTACATTAAACTATACGAGTAGTAAATTATTAATAGTACGTAGTACTACCTCCGGTCCTAAATATAGGACCTAGATGACTTTTTTTTGGAGAGGTTAAAGTTATAAAATGGTCTACTAAATCATAACATATTTGATATATTTTTAGATTATCCATTAGTTTATAAGTAAAATAAACTAGTTTAAGAGAAAAAAATTAGGTAAAACAATTTATAATTACCTTATTTTGCTTTTTTTAGGATTTTTCAAAAAAGTCAATTAGGTCTTATATTTAGGACCGGAGGGAGTATTATATGATGGAATGGTCCAATATTGTTGCTATATATATACTCCTATACGCCATGCATTGAAAATAATCCTAATAATTAAAAAATATATTTGATCTTATCTGAAGGCTGACGATTGCCTGATAAATTTGCGTGCCTTTTTCAATTTATTGTGGAGACCTCATTATTTAAGATTAGGTTGGTCGAGACATTGACTTTTGATGCAAAATTGTTTGTTCGAAATTTCTTTTGTGGCCCCGAGAGTTTGCACATTAATCAGTCTGATTTTGATGTTTTGGAACCAAATGAGGAGGCATTGACTCTCAAATCATACTCTTACTAACGCTCTGTTTTTGTTTCCTTCCAACAATACTCAATACTTTTCTGTGTTTGAAAAAATAATAATACAGCAAATCCTGTCTTTGGAAAATAATAATACTATCTTGTAAGGCTTATTTACTGTGAACTGTCGTGGTCGTAATCTTGTAGAAACTTAAAATTCAAATATTCAACTACTATCTTGAAAAATCAAATAGACATGGTAAGATTTAATTTCAGCAAGCTATATGTGGTTCAATAATGTGAATACAAGTGCGGCACTCCCTCGATAAGTCCCAATAAATGAAGTTCTACTAATTGAATTGCGGGTTGTTAAAAAATATGCTTAAGTTAGTTAAAACTTAAACATATTATATATGTATGGAATATACTCTTTTTATTAAATGTGTCTTTTTTTCCCAAAGGTTATCTCTACTAGCATGTCAAGTGGGTGACAAATCACAAAATTTATATGCTTTTACAATGCTTGAAAGATGCTATAAACATACTCCCTCCGGTCCCTAATGTAAGAGCTAGCCGCCAAAAAAACGCTTATTAAGAAAACATGTGAATGTTAGTTGGATGTTTGGAGTTAATGCTTCTTTTCCAAAATTGCCCATATTTATTATGATACTTTTAAGAGAGAGAAATACATAAGCATTAATAAATATGAAAGAGGATTAGGGGTGAAGTAGGAAAAAATGCATTAAATGAGGAGAGAATGTGGGGTGAGCTCTTACATTAGGGACCAAAATCATTCAAATTTTGGGCTCTTACATTAGGGACCGGAGGGAGTATTAAAAATGTAATATTGGTTCTATTTATGCTAATTAAACACTTGGATCTTTAAGTAGAAATTAGTTTCAGAAGTGAATTAATTGGCATAACTTATATACTTAATGTTGTTAATTGAATTTGAAAAAATAAAGTTTTTGGATGAATTTGAAAAATTACAGAAAAGACCCTGAATTTCAAAATTTCATTTTAGTCCTAATATTATAATTACAGTTTAGTCCTTGAATTTCAGAAATTTCATTTTGATCCCTGTTTGCCAACTGTACCTGCCTTTCCTAAGTCGATTTTCCAAGGTTTTTTTTTTGGCTCTTTTAGTTTCTAATTTGACTAAAACGCAATCATTTACCTCAATTTCCTACTTATAACGAAAGAAAAAATGTGTGGGAGAAATTAATATATAAATAAAATATGAAAAAATGTATTTGTTATTCAAATAAAATTAAATATGACCTTATAAAAAGAAATAAACCATTTCAAAAATGATTTTATATCAAGAGACGAAGGGGATATTTATTAAGGAAAGGAAAAAATCAGATTGATTTTTAAAGGTAAATTAAAAACAGATAAATGAATAACGAAGCCACTAAAATGGATATGTGGTGGTGCATATCCTCAATCATAAATTTTTCCTAATTATAATAATATGGGACAATTGAACTTATGTTCTAAATAAAAGACTTAATTTCAAAGAGTTCCCAATGAGTTGTTAATGAATACTCCTACTATTAAGTACTCCCTCTGTTCCTAAATATAAGATCACTTTGGTGATGTGGATAAGTTCTTAAATATAAGATCACTTTTTATTTTGTGTCAAGTTTTACCCAAATTAACCCTATACCCATTTTACAAGCAAATTACTCTCTCCCATGCCTCTTGGCTTTTAACTTTCAGATTTGGATTTCAATTCCTCAATTTCTCATGCCTTCAGCCATCTCTCACTCTGAAATATAAAGAATTTTTGCTGAAATGGCTGTCTACGAACCAAAAAAATCAATGATTCAGTGTTCTACGATTATATGTGTTTTGTAGCCAATTTCTCAATTTTAGAATCAGCAATTGATTCCTGAATTTGAGCAATGAAAGGGCTGATCAATTCCTCAATTTGAGCAATTTGAATAATCAATTATGTGGACTACGTAAACCGTTTTTGCTGAAATAAGATTCGTTGAACTGATCGAACCTTTTTTGGGTTGCTAAACAAAATACAAAATCAAACACTACGATTCCCGTTGATAAATGCAAAGTATGAAAGGACTAGAAGTTTCAATTTCATGCCGGGGATAGAGACAACATTTAAGAAGAAGAAGGGGAAGAAATCAAGGAGGGAGAAATTAGGGTTTATTATCCCTATTTGTCTTTTAAAAAGTTAAGTGAGGGGTATTTTATTTGATAAAAAAAAAAGTGAGGGGTATTTTAGGAAGATCATGTAATTTCATTGTCTTCCATCTTTCCAAATTAGGGAAAGTGATCTTATATTTAGGAACGGAGGGAATATTAACAAGTAACAACTGCATTAGCCTTCATTAACAGGTGGTAACAACTCCGTTGAGATCTATTTGAGATTAACTCTCTTTTTTGGGTCTAGGTGCCATTGTCCCTCATAATACTGTACTCCTCATCCTACAAGGTACTAATAATTTTTTTAACTAAATACAAGGTACTAATAATTGACTTATTGTTTTATAAACAATTAGCAAATACTCCCTCCGGTCCTATATATAAGACTTAATTGACTTTTTCTAGAAAATCCTTAAAAAAGCAAAATAAGTTAATTATAAATTGATTTACCTAACTTTTTCCCTTAAACTAGTTTATTTTACCTATAAACTAATGGATAATTTAAAAATATATCAAATATGTCATCATTTAATAACCTATTTCGCAACTTTAATCTCTCCAAAAAAATCAATTAGGTCCTATATTTAGGACCAGAGGTAGTATTAATTATGAACTATAAATATGTTAGAAGAACCTCATCCGGTCTACATCTACATTATGAGTAAGTATGGGAATGGTACCACTCTTTTTCTTACTTTCTAGTCTTTATTATAAGGCACCAACTAACAAATTTCATATAATAATAAAAATGGTTAGAAACATTAAATTTGTCCTAAAAATCAAGTGATGTTCCAATAATTCTCCTTAAATTAACAAGTGACTTATAAACAATGAACTTGTTAATTGGTGCATATAATAATAAGGACCAGATGGGGTATTAATTGGTTCACTTTCATTCTTATTCCCTCTAGTTCTAACTATAAAATCATTTTGATTTTTTTTAAAAAAATTAAAGTAGCAAAATTGATCAATTAAAATTGTCTAATATTATCTTTTTTCCTCAAAACTATTTTATTTTACTTATAAATTACTAACATATATTCTAACTACATGTGACATATGTTATAATTTAATGGTATAATTTTCTTTATTAACTTTTGCAAAAAAAAAAGTCAAGGTGACCTTATATTTAAGACCGGAAAGAGTATATGCCTAAAATTATTATTTAGATCATTAAATATGTTTTAAATTGAAACAATTTTTAAGACTATCCTTATTCAAAAAAATTCTCATAATACTTCTTATAATATGGACCGTATTTATTAGTGAGAGAAGCCCAAATAGAACCTTGTGAAAGGGATAAACCAATTCATATATTTTATGACCTTACACACACACACACATAAAGACGTGGTATTATTTGGTATTATTTTATTTTAATTCGTTCCTTAATATGACTGATATAAGCGGTTCAATTTTGGGAAGTTTATAATAATATGCTAATAATGAAAGAAAAATAGATTATATTGTTGTTGTGAGGATGGTTTCCGAATGTTAAGATAGAAGATGTAAGGTCCGAACTTTTTTTTGAACTGAAGGTCCGAACTCAATCAATATTATTTTATTAATACACACACATATATTTTAATATGTTATAAGTTTTTAATACACCCTGGTATTGATAAATAATTATGCAACCATATTATTCATAATAAATCGTGAATATTATAATTTATTTTTCAAATCTAATGTATGGAAAATAAATGTGTTTGCAGTACTGCAGATTATAATATTTAATTTTACTGGGCGATTAGTTGCCTTAGTGGTCAAGCCTAAATTGAGCTAATAATAAAACTAAAATAAGGGATCATTGTGATAGCTAGGGAGGGGGGAATAAATTACACCAGACGGCCAAGTACTTAATCATGAATTATGACACTGATTATATATAATAGGAGCTCGCGCCAATGAATATAATAAACAAATGTTGTTCATGTTACCTTAGATAGAATATTTAGAAAGATAATATTCATTTTACAGGAAACTGCTTAATAAACAAAAATAATAACAAACGGAGATTAGGCATACAGACGTTTGTTACGACTTACGATCGAATTCGGCTGCAAAAGTCAATTCAATTCAAATTACTGTTATTTAATTACAAGCCGTACATGCACCTCGGTGGCTAGTGAGTATATATAAATTTGAATAATATTGATATATAAAATATGAATTATTTGTAACATCTCAATATATACTTTAAAATTGTCCGCTTTGAGGTCCTATCTCCACCCCTCACTGCTTTAAAACACATTATAGGTAGGTCTCTACTCCTTTACAAGGTATGTTTTGTTTCCCCAACTGATGTGGAATTTTAAATCCACCTCCTTTATAGCTAACTTTCTCATTGGCACATGGACTTGATTTTGGTTCTAATAACATATATATGTAACATTTTCGTTCTCTTTCTCGAAATTGTGTTTTTGAGTCTTCTTACCAGTCCTCTCCAAGACTTACATAATTGAATATTATTCAGTAACTTTTGACAGGCGTGATTTACAGAGAAAAGTGAACTAGAAACAGTTGTAATTTGAGGGTACAAGGAAGTCATATGAAATTGGTCTCCGAAATATGGGGAGGAATACGAGATGTTGCAGGAATTAGGATGTTGGGATTATGTGTCCATGAATAATTAAAAACGTAGGTCAATGCTTGCACTCTCATCAAGCACGTATATATACGTGTCTCTACTTGCCAACCAAAAGTAATTGCTATTACTAAATTACTATTAATTTAGTGTTCTCATCACTGCTCTTTGTTGTTGGTATGCACATTTTTTTTAAAAAAAATCATTCAATAGAAGTAAGTTCAACTAACAATACAGATGTCACTAAAGGAGATGCAAACATTTAGTATACGACTGTATTCTGCACAATACATTACTCCTAATAAGAGGATAACCGTATCTGAATAAAAATGAACCAGATATTCCTTCCTGTTGAAGGGCAAAATAAGGTCAAACCCCATGAAGGACACCGAAATTAACGATCGGTGTAGTGTGCCTTGGGCCTAGTCCTTCAAGAAATTTTAGTACCTCAAGGTAAGTGGAAGTTACCCCGGGTATCGTTCTCAAGGGAGCCTTGTTTAATTAATTAAATTATCCTAATAAATTTAATGCAATGTAAGATGGATTTGGGTAAAGAAAATATGTTTTATTGATTTTTTTAATGATGGAATGAAGGATGCAAAACAAATAAATATTTTGGGTATTTTTTTGTAAAAGGGTGTAATGGAAATGAAGTGCTCTTGGAAATAATTTTCAATGGCTATCATAGCTCTCTAAGGATTTTTGGGGAGTCTAATGCACTAATTTCCTAATTTACCAAACCTCATGAACCCATGAGTCCAATACCTAAATGTTGAGACCTCATCCAATTAGGCATTGTTAAGCTCTTTAGTGCTTGTGCACCTATTACTTGCAAGGAACTATTAATCCTACGACCGGACCCCGAATCGCCACTTAAATAATCCTATGATTTTAATTTACTATTGGAACACCACATAATAAAATAAAATCTAAGAATTGAAGTCCAATGTTACTCAAGCAATTAATAGGTTCACTTTGAGTTTCTCTAAATTTCCTAAAGTACCAAACCTCACCAACCGGTAAGTCTAATGCCTAGTCTCATGAACCCATTCAAATAGACATTATTAATTACCCTAGAGTGTGATTTGTGTTTTGTAATGCATTAGGTTCAATTATAATTTAATTCAATCAACTATCTATCAATACCATGAATAAATAGAATGATATCAAATAAACCATAATGAACATATACATAACCATGTATATTGATGAGTATAAATCTCTCATTACAAACAAAACCACAAATAAACTCAATAACAACCAAATCTAGTCCAATATCAAAACATAAATGGCAACCTAAACCTAGGCAATCAAAAATATAAAGAGAAAGGAAAGGAATTAGGACTCCCCTTTGAAGAATCAAAGCTTAAGCCACTTTCATCAACTCCAAGAGCAAGGATGATGTTTTAGTAACTCATAAAGAAAAGCTTAGAAACCCTAAGCTCTAATTTATGAGCACTTATGGTAGATGGATGGAGAAATTTGAGAGGAATGGGAGAGAAATGAAATTAGTATGGCTTAGGAGGAAATGGGGAAGCACCTCTCGGCGCCTCCCTTCTTTCATATTTGAATTTGCGTGCCTTCAGCCCCCCAATTCGTCCTCTTCCCAATTTACTTCTTTTCAATTCATTCCCTTTATGCTGCCACGTGTCCTCAGTCCAGCGCCTCCTCCCTCTTCTTGTCTTTATTCAATTCGTTTTCCCATTTCCTCACTGCACACACATTTCAATTTTCCTTTCTTTTTTTCACAACAGCAGCTAACTAATAATAATAATAATAATAAATATATCTCTTTGTTTCTTTTAGATTTTATACTATTTTCTTATTTATTTAGTGCCTAAATTAAAACATTTTTCTTTATCATATAAGACACTAATATTGTATCTCAAATAGTTAAAAACCTCATTTTATCACAATAAAATCATATAAATCTTGTGATTTGTCAATTCCCCCACACTTAAACCTTTGTACTCCCGGACAAAGACAAGTTGAAAAAGCTTTGAAGTACAATGATAAGCAAGACAATTTTGAGAATTCCAACAAAATAATAATTTGGAATGAAATAATGCTAACAATGATTAATAATGATTGTAATGAATACAATGAGTATGAGTAGAGAATAAAATCACTCAAGGATAGGTGTTTACACACATCTCACCAATTGGGTTCATTTATACTCTCAATATCCACTTTAGTACACACTCTACCATATGCTTGTAGGAATTCTAAGGTCTCTACTAAAACATAAAGTGCAATGCATCAAAAGGGCTTTTGAGGGTTATGGTGATGGATAGGCCAAATGATGGATTGAGAATGAGAATGAAAAGAATTGATGTTATGCATGTTTAGCCATTCATTTACAACTTGAAGTACCAATTGCACATTGCTAAACTACTATGCATGCCTTATTTTCATTTTTTGACTTTTTTTTCATTTTTTTTCTTTTTCTTTCTTTTTCTTTTTTTCTTCTTTTTGTATTTTTTTTATACATGACATGCTTCTTTGAAACATAATATTGGCATTTTTTTCATTTTGAACAAAACAATTGTGCAACTTTTCTCATATTGGCAAAACAATGCAATAACATCAAGTGAAGGGCTCAAATGGGTAGCAAAAGGAAATAGTGTTTATGGTTGGTGTTTGGGATTAAGGGTTATGAAATGAATGCCTTTATCATACCACATTACACTATATGCAACAAACTTTGACCAAGAATGCAAACAAGTTCTACAGAATGGTAACCAAGTGGATTTCACTCAAAATGAAGAATTAGGCTCAAATAAACCTCACAATATATGGCTAATTCTCCTAAACTCATAAACAAATATTCAAGACAATCAAGATTAACCATAGGACATCAATTCCATTCACAACATTTTCAATCAAGAGATATATCAAAAACATCAATAAATTCTCATAATTGCCAAAGAGAGTCCAAAATAGGTCATGTCCAAGGTTAACAAATGTAAAAGTGAGGGAAAGTTCAAAATTTTTCAAAATTTTGTCATTTTGAAGCCAAAAACATAATCAAGATGCAATCACCCAAAACTTAACCCAACTACAACCCCTCCCCCACACTTAATTCCTACATTGTCCTCAATGTAGCAAAATCATGGAAAATCAAGTGTGGTGGTGATAGTGAGCAAGAAGCATTTATTCCTACACCTAAGAATTCAAAAACAACTAAACTAATCTACTTTTACTACTGGGTTTATGTCTCTCTCCCACACTTATATTCCTCACTCAATAACTAAGTCAATTACATGAAGAATAAGAAGGAAAATAAGTGAGGAAAGAGACAACCTTGGTTATGGTATCTTCAAATGCTTGAAGGAGAAGTTCTCATTCTTGATGATGATCATGTTGGACTTTAGAGCTCCAACTTCTCCTTTGTTGATCTTTCTTGGTGGTGTTTGAAGTCGATACCTCATATGACTCCTACAAAGGTGTTCATGCAAAGAAAACAAGCCAAGAGAAATACCAAATCCAAAGGAACAAACTTGGAGAGGGTTAGAGTAGAATTTAAGCAATTTAGGATTAAAACTCTCCAAGTATGAATCACAACCAAGAAAATCAACATTACTCCCTTTTGTAGGAGTAAAAGATACATTTATGTTTTTTAAATCCTCTTGTGTTTGCAACCGGAAAGGTGAGGAACCCAAGTTGGTGTTGGGGTACACCACATTGAATTTTCAATCACAAGAGATGGGAGGTATAAGAGTGGAAGAAGAAGAGAATTTATGCAATATGGAAGATGAATGCAATCCTAAATCGGGTGGTAGGTCACAAGATAAAATCAAATGGAAAGATTCATCCTTTTTCACACTTTTATCATTCAAAACATGAGAATCTTCCCTTATTGACCCATCCAAAGATGAAAAAGAATTGAGATCAAAAGATATGCAATTTTCATGTCCATTTTCAAGTATAACATGTGTCATGTTATCAATTGAACTAGATGAAGATGTAGCATCATGTGAAGTGGAAAGCCAATTATCAATTTCCATACAAATAGCACAAGACTCATCACAATCACATGTGGTAATGAAGGGGGAGGAAGGTGAAATGAATTCTTCATCATGTTGAATAGATTCAAAGAAGCTCAAATCATCATGCTTATCAACACTTGAGAAGAAAAACAATTGTTCACAATTAAAATGCCTAGACATGACAATTGCAACCAAATAATCTCAATATGCAAATGCAAGTAACTAAAAAAATTAAAACAAAGATTAAATGCAAAGTGAACTATCCTAAATGCACCTAAACTAAATGCAACCTAATGGCTCACTTAAACCCAATTCAATCTTGAAAATTGACACAAATTTACTAGGGAGTCAAATTAATGACTCCCCGGCAACGGCGCCACTTGAAGGACACCGAAATTAACGGTCGGTGTAGTGTGCCTTGGGCCTAGTCCTTCAAGAAATTTTAGTACCTCAAGGTAAGTGGAAGTTACCCCGAGTATCGTTCTCAAGGGAGCCTTGTTTAATTAAACTATCCTAATAAATTTAATGCAATGTAAGATGGATTTGGGTAAAGAAAATATGTTTTGTTGATTTTTTTAATGATGGAATGAAGGATGCAAAACAAATAAATATTTTGGGTATTTTTTTGTAAAAGGGTGTAATGGAAATGAAGTGCTCTTGAAAATAATTTTCAATGGCTATCATAGCTCTCTAAGGATTTTTGATGAGTTTAATGCACTAATTTCCTAATTTACCAAACCTCATGAACCCATGAGTCCAATACCTAAATGTTGAGACCTCATCCAATTAGGCATTGTTAAGCTCTTTAGTGCTTGTGGACCTATTACTTGCAAGGAACTATTAATCCTACGACCGGGACCCCGAATCGCCACTTAATTAATCCTATGATTTTAATTTACTATTGGAACCCCACATAATAAAATAAAATCTAAGAATTGAAGTCCAATGTTACTCAAGCAATTAATAGGTTCACTTTGAGTTTCTCTAAGTTTCCTAAAGTACCAAACCTCACCAACCGGTAAGTCTAATGCCTAGTCTCATGAACCCATTCAAATAGACATTATTAATTACCCTAGAGTGTGATTTGTGTTTTGTAATGCATTAGGTTCAATTATAATTTAATTCAATCAACTATCTATCAATACCATGAATAAATAGAATGATATCAAATAAACCATAATGAACATATACATAACCATGTATATTGATGAGTACAAATCTCTCATTACAAACCAAAACCACAAATAAACTCAATAACAACCAAATCTAGTCCAATATCAAAACATAAATGGCAACCTAAACCTAGGCAATCAAAAATATAAAGAGAAAGGAAAGGAATTAGGACTCCCCTTTGAAGAATCAAAGCTCAAGCCACTTTCATCAACTCCAAGAGCAAGGATGATGTTTTAGTAACTCATAAAGAAAAGCTTAGAAACCTTAAACTCTAATTTATAAGCACTTATGGTAGATGGATAGAGAAATTTGAGAGGAATGGGAGAGGAATGAAATTAGTATGGCTTAGGAGGAAATGGGGAAGCACCTCTCGGCGCCTCCCTTCTTTCAGATCTGAATTTGCGTGCCTTCAGCCCCCCAATTCGTCCTCTGCTTCCCAATTTACTTCTTTTCAATTCATTCCCTTTATGCTGCCACGTGTCCTCAGTCCAGCGCCTCCTCCCTCTTCTTGTCTTTATTCAATTCGTTTTCCCATTTCCTCACTCACATTCCAAGCTCATCCCCATTTCACTCATCCCTTCCTCATCCACCAAAATGGGTGGGCCCCACACATTAAAATCTTTCTCCTCTCTTTCTCTCTCTCGTCCTCACCTCTCTCACTCTCCAACCTCCACCCAAACCACCACCTTCTCCGGCCTCCCTTCCACCTCAACCGCCACCACCACCACCGAAACCGCCGCCGCCCAAACCAACCTCCAAAGATGCCCCCTCTGCCTTTTCAACCGCCGTCCTCACTTCCACCGACGTTTCCTCCGCCTTTTCAACCACCGTCTTAACGTCCGCCGACGTCTCCATCATCCTCACGTCCGCCATCGCCGGAGTGGAGGTTGATGACGTGGAGGGCAGAGGAGACATTGATGAGTTGATGACGTGGAGGTAGGAGGAGAGGTGAGAGGAGTGGACGGTGTTGGTTTGGGCGGCGGGGGGGGGGCGGTGGTGGCGGTGGCGGTTGAGGTGGAAGGGAGGCCGGAGAAGGTGGTGGTTTGGGTGGAGGTTGGAGAGTGAGAGAGGTGAGGACGTGTGAGAGAAAGAGAGGAGAAAGATTTTAATGTGTGGGGCCCACCCATTTTGGTGGATGAGGAAGGGATGAGTGAAATAGGGATGAGCCTGGAATGTAGATCCCACCGCACACACATTTCAATTTTCCTTTCTTTTTTTGACAACAGCAGCTAACTAATAATAATAATAAATATATATCTTTGTTTCTTTTAGATTTTATACTATTTTCTTATTTTTTTAGTGCCTAAATTAAAACATTTTTCTTTATCATATAAGACACTAATATTGCATCTCAAATGGTTAAAAACCTCATTTTATCACAATAAAATCATATAAATCTTGTGATTTGTCACCCCACCATTAGGTTTTTTCGCCAACAAATTTCTGATAACGCTTCAAATTTTTAAAAAATGTTGCCTTAAATTAAATAATGATTTTTTCCAGTTTACCTTAATTAAGATGTATATATCTGTGTTAGTTGGAGGTGGGAAAACAATGTAGATACATCGTAGTCAGGTAATTAAGAAGATGTTTTGATCAAAAAAAAGGTAATTAAGAAGATGACTCATCTTTTAGTATTAGGGCATTCTTTAATCTTTGGATACTTAAATTCCAATGACTTATAGACCTCTCGTTGAAAACGATGCTGGTAATCTGGCGAGAAAAAGAAAAAAGAAATCGATGCTTGTAATAGTGGGTTTTAGAGAAAGATTGAGAAAACTATAGGAGCAGTGATTACTTTTATAAGCTTTTTTTATCAGCATTAGAAGCTTGTTTTTAACAATAGCATAGAATAATTTCATTAAACTAGAAATGAAGAATACAAAATGAGTCTAAAAAAAATTAAACTCAAATGAAAATAAAAGAAACATAAAAAGAAGCTAAACATAGGTAGGATGCATCCATCGTCGTCGCAAGAACCCTACCACCTTCATTAATCCTTCATGAGAATTTATGGGTAGAAAAAATCATCATTTACAGAAAAGTTATTGAGTAGTGGTTGTTCGAAGAACCATACCAAAGGATCAACATCTCTTATCAGCAATAAATCAATCAATTTATGATTTTCAAAAATCTTTATGATCCGATCTCACAAAAACAAACGAACTTACAAAACTAATACAAAAGATAAAGATTTGGTAGAAAAAAGTCTCATTTTCATATAAACTCTCAATCCGATTTAATTTGATATAGACAAGCTGTCAAACCATATCAAATAAAAAGAAACTTAAAATCAGACCCATGAAAAATATGAATGCATGTCTTCTTCCCGACCAGAATAGGGGGAGGAGATGTTGTAGAAAAAACTTGTATAATGTCAAAAGAGAAGCTCCCACCCAAAAAGTTAGAGATGAGGAAGAGAGGGTAGAGTCAACTAAAGAACTACCTTTATAAGCTTAGACACCAAGCTGCACAAGTATCTACATGGTTATTTATAAAAATTAATGTGCTATATTAAATTAAACTTATCTTAAAACTTTTATTGGGCAAATGACAAAAAAATGACACTTGAATTTGAGTTGGACAAAATTGGGTCTCCAATTCCAACTTGGACAAACAAGGAATAGTCCCCAATTTGTCCTAAATAAAGTTTGTGACATTGTATCAAAAGAGTAGTTAATAACGATACAATGGTAATTAATTGCGATACATGAGTAGTTGAGTAACTACTCATGTATCGCAGGTAACTACCCTTGTATCGCTATTAACTGCCCTTCTCAGTAACTACTAATGTATCGTGATTAACTACCCTTATATCGCTATTAACTATTCTTTTGACACAAAGTCACAAACTTCATTTAGGACAAATTGTGGACTATTCCTTATTTGTCCAAGTTGAAATTGGAGACCCCATTTTGTCCAGCTCAAATTCAAGTATCATTTTTTTTTGTCATTTTCCCAATTTTATTCAACATATCGTGTTCGTGAAAAGGGGATTCAAGAGAAAAGGAAAAGTTAAAGCGAAAATCTCACATTTATATTCCAAGCAATATTGAAGAAGAAGCAACCTGCTGCAAATTGGAACACATAAATGTATATGTTGCCCAAAGTTGATTGCTTTTCCCATCATTAAAAGCTCTTTTAACCAAAACATTTTCTTCCCTCTTTTCCTTCTCCGTCAATCTCCAGATTCTAGCCTAACTACCCTTTTGGGTAGGTAAAAAGAACCATACATGTAATAGCAATATATTATAACACGTTATATATTTATGAGTAGATACTTGTATGCCACATTTTTTTACCTAGTTTTACATGCCACATATTCATTCTCTCATTGAGCGCCCCCCCCCCCCCCCAACCCAAAAAAAACAAATTAAATAACATGAATTATGTCTATTATATATTCCCACACATTTGCATAATCAAACGTAAGCCAAGAAAACAAGGGTGGTTCATTTCTATTTTCCATTCGATTCGCGTTTTGCCGAATAACATAAAGCTTGTACCTTTGTGTCATCCTCATCCAATCATTATTATTATTCTATAGTTTCTTAATCTCAAACAAAGATGGGGCTGCGAATTTTCCTCCGTTCATCTATTCTCAACCTAATAATTGCATGGAACTATTTATACGTGACGAACAAAATTAATTTTAGTGGACGTCATTAGTATAATGTATATGGTTCCATGAGTGACACATATTTTATGAAGGGATAATTATATTAATGTCATAATTAAAAATTTGTTATGGTAAATAAAAAATTAAAAATTTGTTTGATAGTATTACTTTTCTTTTGTTTGGAACATCAATACAATAAATATCCCAAGTAAAAACTAGTGCGACGTTTCATAACTTGCTAAAATCTTTGTGTATATAAATGTAAAAGATTTTATGACAGATTCATGCAATTTATTAATGGTCTAAGAAAGGATACAATAAGCTTGTTACTATTCAAAAAAATATTTTACTTTATGCTTATTTCTTTTAGACAATGTAAACAAATAACATTATTATACTTCTGAGAATGTTATAAATACGATCATGATTCATTTTGTTCAAAATATCTTTAATTAGATAATTCACGGAGAAAGAATGGTGTAGAAATTTCAGGGAACGGAAAAATAGAAATGCCCAGCGACCTAATTTGCTTTATTCTCTTTCGAGAAATTAAAAAATGATTGATCCCACAGTTTGACCAAATATGGGCGTGATTCGAATTTGGTCATAATTAAAATATGATTCTCTCATAACACACACAGACACAAAGTGCAACAATCTCGCAATAATTGATTTTAAATAGTTGGCTTTTGTTTCAGAATATATTCAATAATAATTGGAACGCTCTATTGTATCTCTCTGTCTTCACACTTCAGAGTTCACACTATTCATTATTTTTTTAATTAAACTATACACTATGTTTTGATATGTATGTGTTTATCATTTGTTTTATATTCACGAGTCTCTTGTTTAAATTTTGTTTTTCGTATTGCCTCTTCAGAGGATTACATTTCACGGGCTCAAACTATTAGGCCTTGATACGCTTTCCTCCTCTAAAATTCATGGGCTTCTCTTACAGTTGGTATCTTTTAATTTTTAGTATGGTCAAAGCCCAATTAAAACCTTTATTCGGCCCAATCTTGTATATAAACAAACATATTTGCTCCCATTTGGTGTCAAGTATATTGCTAGTCTCTACTGGAAAATTTACCTGGCTTTCAAGTTTACAATTATCATTTTGAAATCAATATATTATCAAATAAAGATAAAACTTACATTAAGTAATTGATATTATGAACATGCATCCCTCCTCACGATTTAAACAAGATTATCATAAGTTATTATATCAGCTCGGAATTATCGTTACTTAGATGAGCTCAGAATCATAAACATCCAAGTGGAGGAAGTTCTCCATAGTTTCATTCAAGCGGGGAATGCGATTGGGTGTGTAAGTAATCCATTCTATGAAGAAAATTAAGGTAGGTGTATAAGGGTTGCTGTTTTTTTTTTGGAAAAAAAATGAGCCACTGGGTTTTGAATTTGAATACATGTCAGACATGACTCATCAATCTTAAACCATCCAATTTTACCATTCGAATTGATTGTGATAAGCCCACAGTTTAGTATCAAATCAAACCTAAGGTTTTCAAGGAAAAGCTACGTTGTTTCCCTCCTCCTGTAACATATCTTCATTAAGTTAGTGAAAGTTTGTGGCGATGTTATGGTGGATTTCCGTGCACAGATAGGCGTACTTCACAACCTTTAGCCACTCCATAGTGATAGTGATAGTGAAGAGAAGAGCTTCACTCATGGGGTATATATGGGCACGGGAATGGGCATATTCTTGGGGGAAACTGAGGGGTTGTTGCCTTCTTGGTGATGTGTTGGCTATTTTTGAGGGCTAGTATCAAAAGTAGTTTAAGTGCATACTTTTGGATCAACTATTGTCTCTAACAAGTTAAGAGACTTTTTTATTTGTTTAGGGTTAAAAAGTATGTCAATTGCACATGTATTGATATATTTAATTTGTTAAATTATTTTGATTTATCATTAAAAAACAAAACAATTTCTGCACTGACTGTAGGACCAAAAGTGTTGAAACAGTTTGGACCTTAAGTTTGTGGGCGTCCAGTGAAAAAGGCGTGGGCTCCAAAAAATGTTTGTTTGATCCAATCAATGGGGAGAACGTTAGAGATGCAGATACAATAAAACGGAATACTATTCATTTTCCTAAGACGAGTAAATATAAATTATACTCTGATTTGCCATATAAATATCGTCTTAGCGCTACAGATTTGATTTTATAAGAAAATAAATATAAGCACTCTAGGCTATAATCCTCACCAACTAGGCTAGGCCATCTCCTCCCTATATGTAAATCACTGTCTTAATAACCCCCTTTAAATTGAAGTTGAGCCTTTTTCTTCTAATCTCATCATCACATATATTCACATTAATTCATGTGACCAAAGGATGATGGTAACAGGGGTTCAAGTTCTTCGTGATCATTGTCTCCGTGAAAAGAGAAACTGACCTTCGCTTTCCAGTTCAAGCTGGAATTACTGGTGTTGTAATATATAATTAAACCCGAACTGGCCACTCACGCGATTGAAGTAGTGGAAAAGGGTTAGTAATAGTGGGTGAGCCTCAGGCCAACTACTAGGGGAGTCCAGTAAAAAATAAAAAATACATAAAATCTCATCATACCTTCCAATATTCTACAAAAAATTATTTTTTTCATCACCTTTAATTGCTATAAAAATAATTATAGTTTCATGCATTGTTCATTACAATTGGTTTTTTGACAAATCTAAATTATATATTTTAATCATTAACAAAATAATCATATCTTTATTCAAAATTCTTTACAAATGTTTAAGTAACAATCAACAGTGCAATGACATCATAATAAAAAAATTATTAAGTATTCTTCACAGTAAAATATCAAATAAGATAAGTGATAACAAAATGTTTATAGTCATTTAATCGCTATCATCATTAACTTTGACCAACATTTTTTTATAATAACATTTTACCAATTTTTTTTCCCACAGTTCATACTTAAAAAAATAAAATGCATGGTATTTCAAAACCAAACCAGGTCAACTTAGCAACCCACGGGGTTTTTCTCAGAATCCGTCTAGTTATCGGAGTCGCGTTAGGTTGTTGCATGGATTTTGGTTTTAGCACTTGAAATTTGAGATATATGTTTTTTGTTCCTTAAAATTACTCAATTTTAAACGGAGTCTATAAGGGTGGCAAACTCTCCTTCTCCCTTGCACTGTTAGGGTTTGAAGGAGTTCTTTTTCTCACCATTAGGGTGAGCTTTTTCTCACCATTAGGGTGAGCTGTTTTCTCTCCACTGGGAGAGTCCCTCCCACCACCATGATCTCTCTCCTCTCCCCATCACCACCGCGCCGCCCACCACCCCACCCGCCGCCGTCAAGCTTTTCCCCCCTCCCTCCGCCGCCGCTGAGTCTCTCCCCCCACCCTCCGGCGTGGCCGACCCTCTCCCCCCACCATCAGAAGCCGTCGAGCCTCCCCCTCCACCATCCGCCGCCGCCGAGCCTCCCCCTCCACCACCAGCCGCCGCCGAGCCTCTCCCCCCACCTTCGCACCGTCCACCCCACAGATCCCGCCGCCTTCCACCCCTCAGATCTCGCCGCCGTCCACCACCCCTCAGATCTCGCCGCCGACCACCCAGCCGCCCACCACCCCTCAGATCCCGCCGCCTTCCACCCCCCAGATCTCGCCGCCACCCAGCCTGCTGTCCACCCCTCAGATGCCGCCACCTTCCACCCCTCAGCTCTCACCGCCGACCACCCCTCAGATCCCGCCACCTTCCACCCCTCAGATCCCACCGTCGTCGCCCTCCTAAAGATACACAAGATCCTCAGCTTAACCACTCTGTTGACTGCTCCACCACCACTTTGGATGGCACCGGAAATGAAGTTAGGTGGCTGGTTCACAGCCACCTCTACACCATGATTGAGCTGAGGTGGTACTACCGGGAATTTGGGGTTTCTTTGGTGGTATCTCTTGTGTTTGTGTCACCCCTATTAGTCAGTGTCCTTAGTTTTTATGCTTTGTTTTTTAGGGTGTTCATAAAATGGTCATTTGCTTGTCTCTTCATGTGGGTTAGTTCTGTTTGTGGTGAAAGTTGGCTAATGTTTCCCATGATCTGTTCTTCCTTGCACTACAAAAAAAACGGCGCTTTCCGGCGTATACCTTCCGGCGTTTTCATCAAAAACACCGGAAATGGCATACCTTCCGGCGTTTTCTAAAAAACGCCTAAAAGAAACGCCGCAAAATTTGGCGCTCGCTTCCCGCCTTCTTTCCCGCGCACACATACCGGCGTTTGTGGACACAAAAACGCCGGTATGTATATTTTAATCAAAAAATTTGTTATTTGCTTTTCTTTTTCTTTTTTTTTGGAAAAAAATAACACATATCGGCGTTTTTCATTCTTAACAACGCCGGTAAGTATTAAATAATATTTTTTTGAAAAAACCATGTATACCGGCGTTTTCTGGAAATGCCGATAAGCGTAATAAAAACGCCGGTAAGTATTAAATAATATTTTTTGAAAAAACCATGCATACCGGCGTTTCCTGGAAATGCCGATAAGCGAACGAAAAACGCCGGTAAGTATTAAATAATATTTTTTTAAAAAAAACATGCATACCGGCGTTTCCTGGAAATGCCGATAAGCGAACGAAAAACGCCGGTAAGTATTAAATATTATTTTTTTTAAAAACATGCATACCGGCGTTTTCTGAAAACGCCGCTAAGCGTATAAAAAACGCCGGTAAGTAGTAAATATTATTTTTTAAAAAAAAACATGCATATCGGCGTTTGCGAAATCGCCGGTAAAATAATAATACAATATCACTTTCCGGCGTTCCCATCATAAACGCCGGTATGCTCCACCTTCCCTATAAATAGCGATGCTCCCCTCTCATTTTCCCTTGCTCATTCGTTTCTTACTCCTTCCTACTTCTTTCTATTTGTTTCTCAGCAATCATTATAAATAGTGGTGCTCCCCCCTCATTGCACATTTGGTGGTTGCTTATTTTCATATCTCTTTTTATTTATATTTGCTTCATTTTTGTTTATTTTTATGTAATTGTTAATTTTTATATTTGATATACTTTAGTTGCTCTTATAGGTATTATTTTCTTTTAATATGTGTAATATGATTTTTCTATCATTATTATTTATTAATATTTTTTATTTATATCTATAATACTAAATTTTCGTCCCAATTTAATGTTAAATTGGGACGAAAATTATTTTTTTTAATAATTTTTAAACACTTTTCGGCGTTTCTGCAAACGCCGAAAAAGTTTATATTAAATAATAGCATACCGGCGTTTCATCAAAACGCCGGTATGTCAATTATTAAAATAATGGACATACCGGCGTTTCGGGAAACGCCGGTATGTCTGAATATTATATTATTTTCTGCATCCCGCGTTTCGACGTTTGTGGGTATCCTACGGCGTTTGTAAAAACGCCGATGTGCTAACTTTTCCACGTTTTTTTTTCGGCGATTTGCAAAAACGCCGTAGAGTTGTTTCGCCGGAAAAAACGCCGGAAAGAGGCAAAAATAAACGCCGGTAAGCGGCAAGTGTTTTGTAGTGTTGGTGTTTGTCTTACAAATCCAAGTGGTTCCTCACCTTTCCAGTAAGGGGGAGGTTGAAGCTGCTTCACTTGTTGCAGCATTGGCATTCAAGAGGGTGGGCTCAGTTGAGCATGTCTTTGGACAACCACCCTCTATAGCCTTTTTATTTTCATTTGATCATAGGGAATTGTTAGTCTGCCTTCTCACTACTACTAACATGCTTGAGGATGGCTCTCATTTGTCTAATTAGTGACTTTGTTTTAGTGTGTGTTCAGTCTTTGTTATCAATCTGTAGTTTTATTTTGCAAGAGTCTATGTTATCAGTCATGCTTTTCAATTTTCAATTCTAGTTCTCAGAGAGTCTGTATGAACTTTATTTCAGATAATGGAAAACTTTATTATGGTAAAAAAAAAACGGAGTCTATGAAATTTCAAAAAGACAACGACCTTGATTTATATGCTTATATCACTTGTAAAAAACAAAGCTTATATGACACTATTATATTTATTTATATAAATGCTGAGTGGATGAGGAGAAAATCAATTGAAAACCTGTATTTATATAATTTCCACATCACTTGTCTCGGTCAGGTTTTGACCAGAGGGGTACACCCTACTTTCATGAAACCTACTCATATGTGTGTGTACAGTATTATAATAGCTGCCACATGGAACTGTCCGAGAGAATATATCTAGGTAGTGGTCAGATGGGTCTGCAAGTACAAACGCAAAAGAGGATGAACGAAATGTGATTAAAAATAAGGGTTATTTTGTAAATATATTAACAGCCGGTAGATCCAAGAATTCGGTAGAAAGGAAACTAGTGGAATTGAATGGAAAATGCTTTCCTTAGTTATGTTTGGCATATATAAATTGGTCTTTGCAGTTCGTTTGATGTGATGGAAAATCGGATCCCACAAAAATAAAAATAGTGGGACCAAATCTTCCCTTGTATTAAAGGAAATAATCTTCCATCAAAAAACAATCTTATTTTTACCTCGAGAGCGAACCAAACGATTGCCATCGATGGAAAATATACATTTTTCCTTTGCATCGCTAAATTTTCATTGAAATGAAATAAACGAGTCTTATGGTCTTCGGAAATGAATGTTTAAAGCATTTAAAGAGAGCGATTTCGCCCATTATTATTAATAGGGGTGAGTAAAATAAACCGAAAACCGAAAACCAAACCGAACCAAATGGTTTTCGGTTTTTCGATTTTGATTTTTCGGTTTTCGGTTTCCATTTTACCCTCTTTTCGGTTTCGGTTTCTATAAAAAAAAATATCGGTTATAACCGAAAACCGAAAAAAATGCCATACTTTTAAAAGAAGTCCAATAATAATAAAAGAAAGCCCAAAACTTCAAAACCCACAAACAAGCTTTTTATATTCGGATTAGGCTTTTTTTGATTTTATCAATTTCATTGTTCAGATCCTGTGAGTCACTTTCAATATAATACCTGAGCTCAATTTGCATGTTGTCATTCTCGTTCTTGATTCTATCATTTTCACTGTTCAGGTTCAATGAGTCAAGACAACAATATTGTATTATTGTTGCAATTAACCCTACTATTTATTTACTTTCTAATTTAAAGCCTTAACTGGACTTAATAAGTAATGCCAGTAATTAGCTTTTCTCTATAAATTATCGTGTGTTAATGTATGTGTATAATTTGTGCTGGTCAAGAGAGAGATCTACCAGGAAGCTAGCTTGGAGAAGCTAAGGAAAAGGAAGCGAGAGAATATCATTTTTAATGCCCAGATTTTTTCATAAATTGATGCATGTCACATAAAAAAAAATAGCCCAACAAAGTTAAAAAATAACGGAAAAACCGAATAACCAAACTGAAAATAATTCGGTTTTTCGGTTTCGGTTTCCATTTTTCTCACATTTCGGTTATCGGTTTTTTTTTTTGGTTCGCTTTTGAACCGAAAAATCGAATATCCACCCCTAATTATTAGTATTACCCATCCATGTCAACTACTCTTCAATTGTCAACGGTGACTTTTTAATGAAGTTGGACAATATTGTTAAGTTTTGAAATTATTTTCAATTCGAACCTTAAACCTTTTTGATAAATTAGCTCCTAAATGAACACTACTTCTAGAACAAGCTCATGACTTTACCCCGAAAATAATAAACTTTCTTCCTGAATGAGTTTTTTGCGACAAAAGTGTAAAGTATATGAGCAGGAAAATTGATTAAAAAAGAAGTGAACATACATGTTGAGATGGGAATTGGTAGCACTATAAGAATAAAGAAATGGAACACGCAGAAGGGATGTATATAGTGGCAATAAGAGGTTGAGAGCAAAATGGCATGACCATTGACCCTTCTCACCCATATTCTAATTTTAAATATTCATAATTTCATACACACATACTCCCTCCGGTCCCTAATGTAAGAGCCCAAAATTTGAATGATTTTGGTCCCTAATGTAAGAGATCACCCCACATTCTCTCCTCATTTAATGCATTTTTTCCTACTTTACCATTAACTCTCTTTCATATTTATTAATGGTTATATATTTCTCTCTCTTAAAAGTACCATAATAAATATGGTCAATTTTGGAAAATAAGTATTAACTCCAGACATCCAACTAACATTCACATGTTTTCTTAGCTCTTACATTAGGGACCGGAGGTAGTAGTAAGTAGTACTATATAAATATAAGTATGATAATCTGAGCCCGACACACCTACATGAAATCTCTGAAAACGCCGTCGTCGCAGTCTGATCTCTCTCTCTCTCTCTCAGTCTCTCTCTTTGACTGCCTTCTGCCTATATATATATATATATTCTCACCTCACTCACCCACTCACTCATGCTTAACAACTTGTTCACAATATAAGGCACATTTAATCACACCATTCACAAGTACTCTTGTTTCTTCATCGTATCGTTTTCTCATACTTCACTATGCAAGCTGTTCATCATCAGTGTTCACCTCTTCCCACTAGGGAAGTTCCGGTGGAGGCAGCGGCGGCGGACATGGTGGTGGAGCGCCTGGCCTCCACCAACGCCGTCGTCATATTCAGTGTCTCTTCCTGTTGCATGTCCACCGTGGCCAAGCGCCTCCTGCATGGCCTAGGAGTGGGCCCCACCGTTGTGGAGCTTGACCACCACCCCGCCGGCGCCGACATCCACGCCCTCCTATGCCGCCTCTCCTCTGCCGATCACCACCCTCCCGTCCCCGCCGTGTTCGTTGGCGGCGCCTTCCTTGGTGGGGTCCAGTCCCTCATGGCCTCCCATATCAATGGCTCCCTTGTTCCCCTCCTCAAGGACGCTGGTGCCCTTTGGCTCTGATTTATCCATCTTTAATTTCCTTCCTTCCACATAACTATATATATATATATATATATATATATATATATATATATATATATATATATATATATATAAACCTAATGATAGTCCTCTAACGTAACCTAGTTAGAACGTTTCTTCAATATGTATTCACACATCTAGCTAGTACATTGAACTCTCCGTTCCATTCTATGATGTTATTAATATGGAGTTATATATTATGCCATATGTATATGAGTAGCATTATATTTATGTTATTAGCTACTTCATTATATTACTCTTGGCTTCCTTTTCCCTATCACTTAAAACACACACACACACACACACACACACACACGAAACATATTAGAAATGCAGTATATGTTTATGTGTTCTTCTTTTTCCCAATAAAAAAAGATCACATGTGTTCTAAATATATGTAGAAATAGTAATCCATAACGTTATGAGGCGGGAAGAAACGGATCCTTGTGGAGTTATTATGGAATGCTGCGTGTAATATTCTCTCTTTACTACTAGTTCTACGTCACTTTTGAATCAATCCATTCCCCTATTTGTCTTAGTCGTCGTTGGTCCATTTGACCAGCATAATTTATTGATGATCGTCCTCTATATATATGTAAGTTAAAAGAGGCGGGAGACATTAACTAGAATAATATTAAGAAGAGATTATATCCTTCTGGGTGGTGATCAGATTTCATTAATATGCATAAAACAAGAAAATATGAGTTATATGAATCCGTGATGGGAGAAGGATGTTAAGAAGGGATTATAGCCACATGAAAGTATGGAATAATTAACATGTATGCAGAGAAGAGACAAAAAAAGGGGGAGGTTCCTCCCCCAAAGATAAAAAAAAGGAATAATAATAGGGAAAAGAAGAGGGAAGGACTCTGGAGAGGTAGGTCAGGGTACAAATAATGATATAATAAAATGTGATCGATGATATAGAAACAGAGATGTAAATAATTGGGAGTTGGTACCAAATCAAAGCTGGGGAGGGAAGGTCATGCAAATATATGGCAAATGGAAAACAGTTGGAGGTAAGCGTACACAATGACCTCATTCCCTCATCCTTCATATGATTACAATGCATCAGGAATATAATACAACCACCTCACCTTTTCCTATTCTCTTTATCATATAATCGATCAACATTAATATTGTACAAACTGAAGGATAATCCTACATACCACTCACTCATAACATTTTAATCTAACTCTATATTGTTCACAATATATAACTCATTTATTCGTAACTTTCTTCAGAATTATGCTATATATACACATCACTATAATGCATGTGTGTGTACAAGTCATTGAAATTAAAGACAGATCGATGTAAAAAAGGGGCAAAAGATCAAAATATCAGATATAACTAGGAAAAATTAATTCCAAGACCTTGGTAAGGGACATAATATGGAAAAAGTCCCAAAAATTGAAAAAATTAAAGTAGAGTCCCAACTTTTCAAAATAATTAAAGTAGAGTCCCAAGGGACTCTACTTTAATTATTTTGGAAATGCGGGCCCCTCAATAAATAATAAAATAATCCCACAAATAATAAAATACTCCCACAATAAAGGAGAGAGGAGAGAGGGTGAGATTATTTTATTATTTATTGAGGGGCCTGCATTTTCAAAATAATTAAAGTAGAGTCCCTTGGGACTCTACTTTAATTATTTTGAAAGTTGAGACTCTACTTTAATTTTTTCAATTTTTGAGACTTTTTCCATATTATGTTCCTTACCAGGGACCTATAATTAATTTTCCCATATAAATATATGTGTGTGTATAGAGAGAGAGAGAGATGAAACTAAAGGACGTGATGAGGCATGCGAGGCAGGCGATTCGGAGGTGAGACAAGGTCTGATCAGCCTTCTCAGTATAATGATTGATACTCTAATTTGCTTTCTGTTATACGCAGATTCCCTTCTCTCTAGCTAGCTTTTCTATCCTCACTTTCCTCATAAATCCCGTTTATTCATTCTTCATTATAAAAATTCCATGTTTTTTTTTTCTTAAAAGAGCACAGACGCACAGACCAAACAATCCTAGGAGAGTAATAGTATTATTTCTCCAAAAAAAAAACAGGGAGGAAATTCTATGGCTTTGGCTGTGGCGATAATATTAATGCATAGACTGTCAAATTACATTGAAAAAGAAGATACTAATAAAGAAGAAGGAACTGAGTGAGGGGCAGAGAATGATGTGGTAACTGGTAATGAACTGAAATGGGTGTTTCCATGTGAGATGTTCAATTTGTGGAAAGCAGTCCCCACTTTGACTCTTTGACCGCCCACATACTGCTGCTTCTCCTGCCTCCCTCTCGTCACTCTGATTCCTCCCTCATTCAAATCTTTTCTTCCTTACGATCTTTATCCATTTTATTAAAAATTGGTTACGTGTCCATGTACGTTAAATAGCATCTAAAGTTCTAAACTACTCACAGTACACACATATGCGTGGCCACAACTGAAACTGTGTTTTTTTTTGGCGCGCATGCTTAAGAGAAACTGCATTCAACTTTTCAATTAGTGTGGATTTGTATTGGAATTTGAATCAAAACTGTCATATGATCGAAATGAATACATAAAATTTTATTCATTTATACTTAATCTACCATAATTATTTCAAATCTCTACCACGTACACCCTATTCTTCAATAAATAATAATACCTCTATTCCTAAATATATGACCTATATTTGAGGAGGTGTGCTTATTCCTTGAGTCCTTTTATTTTTTTGTCACATTTCCCTAAAATCTCCCTATTAATAATACTCCTAAATATTACACAACAATATATAAATAATAGGAATAAAAGAGTGTAGTTATGATATTTTGGTAATATATGATGATTTTAACTAACCAGCCTAATGTGTATTATTAGTCTAACTAAATTAGGTAAATACTATATTTTATTTTTATGAACATAGAGCATCATATCGCTACAAAAAACACGTTATTTAGTAGCGTTTATTTCTCCACGCGGTTTTAAGAAACAACGGCTATGTACATAGCCACTTATTTTGAAGCAACCTGGCGAAGTTGAATTTGAAATTTAGTGGCCTAATTTAGCCGCGGTTTATGGACAAAAAACATTACAAATATAGCGCAAAGTTCGAGCCAAATTAGTAATGGTTACTTTGTAGCGGTTATTCTAAAAAAATTGGGAAATTTGCAGTTTAGTCCCTGATAAGAGAAATTAATACTGGAAGGTCCCAATACATTCCAAAATAATTATAAAGTCCCAGAGGCCTTTTCCTGCAATTGTTTGCTTATCTTCAATGACCATTTTGCCCTCATAAGATGAAAGCATAGTCCCCTGTAGGGACCAGTGAGATGACAACCATCTTTAATGAGGGCAAAATGGTCATTGAAGTTAAGCAAACAATTGCAGGAAAGGGCCCTGGGACTTTATAATTATTTTGGAATATATTGGGACCTTCCAGTATTAATTTCCCTTACCAGGGACTAAACTGCAATTCCCCCAAAAAAATTGCTGGCAATTTATTAAATTATAAAGGGAAACAAGGAAATGTTGTGTGGCTATTAAACACCGCAAAATAAAAAAAAACATATTTTTTCCCACCTATTTATTACGTTCACTCAAATATGAAATCTTTTTTAAATTTGTTTATCATGTATCCCACCCCACGTGTCCATTAATTTGACTAATCCTTTAATTTGATATTTTGAAGTTCCATATATAGAGGGTAGATAACTGGTCTATGAAGTGAATTTACTTTATTCACAAGGGTTGGAGATCGAATGCTTAACTACTTGCTAACGGGACGAGTGTACTTACCACTCACGTAAATCCGATCCGCCAATGATATTATAATAATAATAGAGATTTGTTTACTAATTGATAAATTCCACAATTTCACACACATTTCAATTCTATTTCCTTGCTTCTCATATGTTTTTAATTAGTAAATAAATAGATTGAAATATAGTAATACTTATAGTGGAAGAAATAATTTAAAATACATACATGTGTGAAATTATGAGTTATAAATTGTTTATTTTATATGTGAGTTATTGAAGAACTTATCAATCCATTTTCTAGTGTGAATAAGAAAAAATATGGACAAGTAGGAGAGTTTAGAAAAACACAACGGAGAAGAAGAAGCAAGGATTTAGAAAGAAGCTGAAAAACAAAGACGAAAATCATCCAACATTTACTCCCACTTGGTCGCGGCGAAGAAATTTGTTTCTACCATTTTGGTGTTGGCCGCCACCAACTGGCGGCGAAACTTATATTCTCAGATATTTTAGGTGTTCACCGGGTGGCGAACACGCGTGTTTTGGCACACGATGGGCTGCCCGAATTTAGAATTTTTTTTGAATGATAAAAGGTGGGACTCAGACCATGGTTTGGTTATTCATTATTGGGACGAATTAATAATTTTGATAAATGTCATCATTCTTTTTTAACAAGTCTAAAGGCTTAGACCATGGTTTGGTAGCTACTAGCTACTTAGCCAGGCTCAGTACAGTTGCCATCAATTCCAAGTGAACTCAATGCCATTGTACATGTTGAGCAACTAATAAAAGGCAAGTATATATAACTTCATCAACCAAATTATTGGTAACACTTAATCAATCTAACCCATGCATCTTTTAATAACAACTTGTATCAATCTAAAAACCCCCCTTCCAGATCATAGATGAAATGAAGAGAGCTAATAGCAGAAGTATAACCACCATCCACAACAAGATTTTGACCAGTAACAAAGCCAGATTCATCACTCCCCAAAAACACACAAGCATTTGCCACATCCTCCTCCCTCCCATTCCTTCCCTTCAATAAACTCCCCCTCTTCCCCACAGCCTCCCTCACTTCCTCCTTCGTCACATCATCCTTCCAAAACTGTCGATATCCCACCATCAACATGTCCGTCACCACCCCATGTGGCATCACACAGTTCACCCTCACACCCTTCCTTCCCAACTCACACGCCACACTCCTCACCACTCCCGCCATCGCCGCCTTCGACATCGTGTACTCATGTGACCCTAACCCTCCCATTAAGGCAGCAGTGCTGGCGGTGCATATTATGGACCCTCCTTTTGTTCCTCCTTCTATCATTGCCTTTGCTGCATGCTTTATTCCATGCACTGCTCCGAATAGGTTTACGGATAGTACGTGCCTTACTGCTTCCATGTTTATCCTTGTTATGCTATTTTCTGCTCCTAATATGCCAGCGTTGTTCACCATTATGTCTAGTTTCCCCTTCCATTTCATTGCTTCTTCTATTGCTGCTTTTACCTCCTCTTCTTTTGACACGTCGCAGTGTATGTACCTACCTATTAAGACAATAAGTCCCACGCATCTTGTAATAAGTTGTAACGACTAAATTTTACGTGACACACATATATTAATATGGTCCCTTTCCTCAAATATATATATAAGATTGCTTTGACATTTTTTTTAAGTTAAAGAAGTAAAAACCACTAAATTATAATATTCACCATGTAATTATATTATATATTATTTATAGGTAGAATTAATTAGTTTTAAATATATAAAGATAATATATGGAATATTTTTATATCCTTGATTTTTCAAAAGAGCCAAAGTGATTTTATAATACTTTTCTACTCTTAGTTATAAGACACTTTTTTTTAGAAATAAGAGTGCAAATTTAAATATTTTAATTTGTCTTATTTATATTTTTTCTCATAACAAGTTTATTCTACTTATAAGCTAACATATAGTCTAATTAATGTGGCATATGTTATAATTTAATGGTTTCATCTGTGTACTTAATTTCTAAAAAAAGTTAAAGATATCTTATATTTATATTAATATACAATTAATTATTATTTCTACCTACCTCCAATAGACGTTGCCATTGTCATTCCTAGATCATCCAGCACGTCTGCGATCACAACATGTGCTCCGTTCTCCGCGAACATTTTTGCTATAGCTGCTCCGATCCCCCTAGCTCCTCCTGTGACCACTGCCACTTTGTCCAACAACCTTTTCACGACAATACAATCAGTTTTTTTTTTGGTTAGAATGCATGTGTGGGAGCCAAAATGAAACTGATGTGTATGTGACTACTGTTGAGAGCTTGTTCGTTCTTACCTCTTTCCAGATGATAATTGCCTTGGCATTTCGTCATTCTGTGAATTGTTGGAATCCGGCTCCATGATTTGGATTAATGGTGGGTGGAGATGGGGATTCAATTTGGTTGCTATATATTTATGTGATGAATCTGAACTTGGCAAGTGAATGTGAAAGTTGTGAGGGCATAAAATGTAGGTAGGTTTCCTTGGCACGCTATGCATGCTTCCTTTGATATATATACATATATTTATAGAACTCACATTTTCTACTAACTTGTGTATATAGTATTTAGAATCATAACCTGAAATGAATTTGATTTTATTGTCATGCTTTCTTTTTGGTGTTGTTCTGTGCTCGTGATTCATCAGACATCAACCAAACTCTCCAATTTCAACACTGAATAGAATAAGGTGGGTTGGTAATTGGTAATGTCCTTCTACTTCTGTGGTTCCGCTAGTGCCAGAGCTAATTGGGCTACCAATAAAAGCCCAATAGATGATTGGCCCCCAAAACGTTGGAGCTTGTTTACGAAGATATAAACCAGCCATTGGTTATGTTACAAGAAAGTTTAGGTAGGTACTACCTCTGGTCCTAAATATAAGACATAGTTGACTTTTTTTGGGAGATTAAGGTTTTGAAATATGCTATTAAATCATGACACATTTGATATATTTTTAGATTATCCATTAGTTTATAAGTAAAATAAACTAGTCTAAGGGAAAAAAATTAGGTAAATCAATTTATAATTAACTTATTTTGTTTTTTTTTAGGATTTTTAAAAAAGTCAACTATGTCTTATATTAAGAACCGGAGGGAGTATGTACCAAAAAGAAAAGGTTTGGGTAGGTGATGAACAGTCTCTAAACAAACGGCTTGAAGCCTTGGACGTCAATTTATTTATTTATTTTTGAAGGATAGGTTGGGGGAATGGATAAATATACTCCCTCCTGTTTTAATTATAAGCTAGATAACTTTTTAACTTTTTTTTTGAGAAATTAATGATGTAAAATTAATTAATTTAAATTGTATATTGTTAATATTTTTTGCTTTAAAACTAATTTATTCTTTTTTTATACATTAAAACTAATTTATTCTACTTATAAACTAATGTATCATCTAATTTCATATAACACATGTTATAATTTAGTAATTTTATTTGTTTCCTTATCTTCCACGAAAAAGTCAAAGGTCTTCTTATATTTAAGACTGGAGGGGATATGTACTTATCATATAATTTTTTACACAGTTACTCATACCCTACGTATAAGATTTAGACACAAAAAAATTAGTTTAATCCCTTGATATCATAAGACCCCAATCCCGAATATATATGAGATTGGGAGTTCTCCTGATGGGAAGCGTAATATTGATTGAATATGTTGGCACGGAGCGCTGTATCAAAAAAAAAAAATATGTTGGCACGGAGCGTAGAAGTGAGAAGGAAAATGATGGAGAGAGTGATCCCAAAGAAAGAGAGGGGGGACCAAAGCATTATTATGCTTTTGGTTGGATGTAGGCATGCTTGAGGCCAAAGTGCAGTTTCGTTTCTCACAAAGCATGCATGTGACTTCCAGGCCTATATACATCTCACAAGTCACTTAACATAAACCATCGATCCTGTGCCATTCATGTCTTGCCTGCTTGCACCCTACCTCTGTAGAAATTAAGTGCATCACTAGTATTATGTGCATAATGATTTCTCAATCATTAAGTCCCCATCTTATTTGGTTTGTTTCTCCCCACATCACCTCCCAAGTTCTCCCGTCTCATTTTCTGAAAGCCTAATAGATTAGCAAAATTATAAGGCTGATCAAATGCAAGTGTTGGATATATAGTTGTCACAAGTTCATTTGTGACAGATAGAATTTCTGGCACAGAGAAACAAACAGAGGAGAAGTTAAATGGTAACCCATAGTGCGATACACAAAGGCTATTTGAAAGCTATTGCTCTCTGATTTGCATTTAATTGTGAAGGGGAAGGACGGGACCATAACAATAAACAAACAGCATTGTACGTATCTACTTCACAGATCCCATGAATCAATCACTTGCCTAAATCTCTCTTTTCCCACCTTGTAGCCACTAGCAATCAAATATCTTTCATTAATTGACTTAGGTACTTAACTCCTAGTGTATGTCACTCGGATCCAAACAAAACTTACTATGCCTGCAATATAAATGCACTGTATTTATCATATAACAGCTTTTTGCCCATCTTCTATTTCATCGGGAAAAAAACAAACAACTCTTCTGCTCACTATTACTTTGTATTTCAAGTTTTCAACTCTCAACATTGGAACATAATATATAATTCAGAATTATTTTTTTAAAGTTGGACCAATATCCTTCAATGTATTGTTTCCTGAAACTACATTAGGCATAAAGGAATGACTGGCGTATCGATATTTGGAATCTTTTGAACTTTGAAGCATTATGAATTATTCACCCAAAGTGACTATGAAGAAAATGGGACAACCATGTTCCCTCAATCAATCTTTCCATATTGTGGACAAATACAACCACTTTAACTTTTCTTCTGCTAAACACCTGCTCTGTCCCATTTGCTCTTCACTATTTAACTAACTTACCTCTCAATACTGTTATTTTGCATGACGAGTCTAGATAGAAATGTTCTCAATCTAATCATTCATATATACGGATTATAGATGTGACCCTCTTGTAATAATTTTATAAGATAAAAAAGGGTCATGATTGAATCTAAAATAAAAGGAGTGGGCAATTACATTGCTCGACAATAGTGGCCAACAATTAGATGCAATATGCATGAACCGCAGAAAGGCTTCCTGACTCATTATAATTCTTCTTTCTTTTTGAATTGGAAGGATTATAATTGTTTCCTTTTATACTAAGTTGTGGAAACAAACAAACATCTCATCCCATACGGCACTTCCAGAACAAATATAATTATATATATTGACTCAAATTATCCAACTTTGGCACCATCATTACGTAGACTGCTCATTATTATAGTGGCTCATAATCCATACTCCATCCATGATCCATCATCATAGGTTCATTTGAAACAGATCAGTGAATGTCATCACACAAAAATTTTGAAAGATTCAAAACAAAAATGGTGGGGATGCTTTATACTTTTTTTTTACCATGGGATGCTTTGTGCTGGAGTTTTGTGCTTCAAGTACATGCATAGTGGGGGAAGAAAGACTATGATTTATTAGGATAGTTTTAGTTTATGGAGTATGGAAAAAAGATTTAATAGGTTTTGGATGTTCTCTACACGGTCAAATGGAAGGACGTCACGTGGCTCGGCAGTAGACATTTTTTTAAAGGAAAATCCAAGTGCTATGTTATTGCTTTGTGGATATTCCCCTTATATATGTTAATTCAGCCAAGTAAGGAGTGATTTTGATATTAATATTTACAAGAGCCATCTTGTAACTAGCGTATGGCTTTAGGCATCTTATTGGTTTGTCCTGTTTTCTATAAATTGGTAGTTCTAGTTGGCTCAGCTGTTGGCCTAATTTGTTTGAGTGCTCAAATGCTGAAATTACCATTTCTTTGAAAGTGTCGGTGAAATCATTATGTTTAAAATGCAAAAAAATTAGTGTTGGACCGCAGGGACGGGGTTTAATATACTTTACTTTATATTCACGAATTGACTCTTCCTAAAGCTTCCAAACAAAATTTCTGTTGTTATTACTATTGATACTAATACATAGCTTTGTTAAAACTCTTGGGGATTAAAACATGCTCATTTAATATGTTAAAAAAGTCAATCTAAAAATTATGACAAATAAAAAATGAAATGATTTAAAAACTAAGTGGCCGATGAATTAAAATGATATGCTCAAAAATGAATATGAGAAGTTGATATTTTCGGAAGGCAAAGAGAAGTCTTTGAGTCAATCTTTAGAGGTTATAGTTTTATCCCTTTTATGGCGATTTTCACTACTTTACCTGGTTCTTGTAAAATGATAGGGTAAATCATTAAAGCCATTAACAAACATACTCTATGTATAATGTCAGCTTTCAAAAGGAACATTTAAAGAGGACCTAGTATGTGTCTTAGTAGTATATGTACATATGATTTCTACATAATTCACACCAACCACTAGCTAGTTGTGTACCTCTCTCATGGAGACTTGTATGGAATAAATGTACAAATTCTAATAATGATCTTTAAATAATTCCACGGTACTATAACTCCTTCCTTCATGGCATATTCTTTTTCATGAGAATGGCAGAAGTCCTGTTTAGTCCCTTCTTGACAGCATAACCCTTTGTGCATCACTGCATTGCCCATTCACATGCAAAAACGGCTTTCCTATTTAAAGCGGCCATCTTGGTACTCTAGTTACCCATTCAAGAGGGAAAGGATTTAAACATAACGTCCAATCAGAGGTGGCCATCTGCCATTTCCTAGTACATTTGCACACGTGGCAGCTTTCCAGCGCTTGTCTAGCATTGTGCGTCCAATTGCTTTTGTCATGTTGTTCCCCACCATGAGGTAATTTCTGTAACCCAAGACAGGAGTTTGAAATAAAAATAGAAAAAACAGAAGATAGAGAACTAGAATGTAGACAAATGGAGGATTAACCTGAATATCATCAAAGATTATAGTGGCTTTTGCCTTGTGGACATTGATTTTGTGGTCTCAAGTGATGAGGAAAGGGACAATATCAGTCTAGCTGTTCCCAGTTCATCTTTGGTCCTTAATCTGTGGATATATTTGTCCTTTTCTAATATTTGAAGATTGAAGCCATCTTCTCTTCTCTCTTATTTGATCCCTTTTTCCCTCCATCACTTGTGGACGGTTCAATACTCCATATTGTGAGAGCTTCCTATAAGAATCATATAGGAAAACCAAGTCCAAATTGTATTTTTAAAAAATATTTTTAATATGTTTTATTAGTATGTGCTAGGGGTAGTAGAGAGAAGTATATGGAGTATATAATATGGCTCCTCTTTGTAATGTGAAAGGACAATGTAATATGGCTCCTTTTTAAATGGTTGAAGAATTTTGATGGTATAACAAGGCATTTATGGGTTTTAGTACTTGTGAGCGATTTGCTGAAGTGTGGGTTAATTCTGAATCGGTGAAAGCAGGATTGGATGAGGTATGTGGGATAGAGAATCAAGCAGAGACAACATAGTACGACCTAAGCACAGTTCCTGAACCCTGAAGGCACTCTACACCCTCCTACCAACCTAGCAAATAGCAATAGCATCACGGTCCAACTTGCAGTAACCATGGATATCAGTTTTCCAATGGACGAGATCCATCCACGTGTCACTTTCAAATCTCACTCTCATTATTTGCATGGAACCTAAACATGTTCTATACTATACTTCCTCTCATCCCTAGCTCTTAACAAAAGACGTATTCAGGAATTGAATCTTATTCTAAATCTAGGTTTATTTTAAAAAAAATCAAGGCTTTTTCACAAATTAGTCGTACGGATACTTCTCAATAATATGCAAGTGACTGAGGCTGTTTGAATAAATGTATATTGTTATAGTGCTTTGGTATTATAATATGATTTCAGCTCACTTAACATCTTTAGTCGAATCAAATTAGGTAATTGGGTATTATATTTACAACGTAAAAGTTAACCAAATAAAGTAAAATAACATAGATGTATCATACATGTTTATGTTTCTAATAATATAAGTATCTCGTTTCTACAGAACTATATAATTGAGGGTGGAGGGGGATGTTAGCACGCGCCATGGTTTGAGGTGGACTGGAGATGCACAATGTATTAATTGCTCATCATCACAGGCTAGCATGGACCTTCAAGAAAGAAGAAAGAAGCATGCATGAATCATAATAATAGAGTAATTCAGTGAGATGTGTGTTGTCTGTGTGGGTCTTAGGAATGGCAGCTTTTGCTTTTGAAGGCTTTGCTCTTTTTGAACAATTTTAGGGGAATGACTGCCTGCTCAGGGAATTGACCAAAGATGCCTTAATGTGATCGTTAGCTCATAGTGCTTTATGGAATCTTCGCAAAAGAAAATTAAAAAAGCACCCCCATCCCCAAAACATTTACAGCACAAAAGAACTCAATTATTATGTTGTTAAAACCATATGGGCACATTAAATTAAATAAAATAAAACAACCCAACAAAGATATTCATAGGTCTAACATAGTGGGTGACCAAATCCAATAATCCATCATCATCAATCTCGAACCCCCATGCCCCTCTTTCTTGAGATTCTCACATTCTCAACACCTTAAGGAAAAACAATTTGGGATTTTGGGAGTTCACTCAATGGCCATACCCTAGGAATGTTGGATTCTTCACAACCCCATAATCCGTCCCACACATATACTGATCAACTTGTGTGTCAAGTTTTGAGTTGTTCAATATAAACACACACTAACAGTTAGCAAATGCATATCTCTAGGCAATTAGATACTCCCAGTAAATTAAAAAAACATATATCAAAGTATGAAACTATTTTGGTTTTTCTTCACACAGAGAGAGAAAAACTGAAAAAGCATTATGGTTTTATTCTCTGTTTGTCCATAATCACCATTAATAAATTCCAATGATGTCTCTCTCTCTCTCTCATGCTGCCTCCAATACCTTTTGCTTTATGTGCTGAGGTGGGCGTAACAATATTATAATCCTTAAAAATAAAATCTCTTTCTGCTTTCTTGGCATGTGCATGATTAAGATTAACCCACCAGTGAATTTCCCACTTTCTCCTTGCCCATATATTTTCTATACAGCTACCTGACTCATTGTGTCATTGATAGGCATGCCATTTTCCTTTACACTACCCAAAAAAACCTGTCTTTTCTTTTTGGTAGCACAAGAGTTTTGGTGAATGGGATTCTGGCATGTAAAGCATCAACTTTGCTTCTTTCTTCTTCTGAAAAAAATCACTGCAAACAAGGAAAGAACATTCATTTGACAGTTAACATTCCACTACTACTTTCATCATAAGGTCATATATATGGAGTCTCCATTATGCAGAACTCATGTCTGGTTTCTAGGACATTACAACTGTATGGGGAATCTAATAAGAGAAGCTGCTCTTTGCTTTGTGCTACTACTTTGGTTATGTGATTCTGCAAATGCTATTCTTTCTCCTAAAGGAGTGAACTTTGAAGGTAAAAAAGAGAAATTTTTTTCTTCTTGTTACTTCCCACAACTATGCAGAAATTGGAGATATCTGAACTGGGTGTATCTTAGTGTAGTGCAAGCTTTAATGGGCATAAAGGCTTCTCTGAGGGATCCTCATGGTGTCTTAGATAATTGGGATGCTGATGCAGTTGATCCTTGTAGTTGGACTATGGTCACATGTTCATCAGACAACTTAGTCATTGGCCTGTGAGTGTTTCTTTAATTTGTTATGAGGTTAAAATAACTTTTAACATTTTAGTAAACATTATCAAATTGCCAGTTAGATCAAAATGGTGTTATGATGATGCAGGGGTACTCCTAGTCAAAGTCTATCAGGTACTTTGTCACCAAGCATAGGCAACTTAACAAACCTTCAGATTGTGTAAGTAATCAGATAGCAAGGTCCAAATTTGAATTCTCTTGGTGGATGCTTCTTATTAATTTATTTATTTTTGGCTACATTTCAGGTTGCTACAGAATAATAATATAACAGGTCCAATACCTTCAGAGTTGGGCAGGCTTTCAAATCTTCATACACTTGATCTCTCTAATAACTTATTCAATGGGGAAATTCCTGCTTCTCTCAGCAACTTGAGAAGCCTCCAATACCTGTAAGAAGCTTTTGTCCATATTTCAAGTTTTATATCTGTCATTATTCTCAAGTAGAACCTTCTGAGTTTTGAAGCTGATATTAAGAGATGGTAATGTTTCCAGGAGGCTCAACAATAATAGTCTGTATGGAGAATGTCCAGAGCCAGTAGCTAACATGACACAACTTGCCTTTCTGTAATGTCCTTATCCTCTTATTTTGCATCACATTTAATTGATTATGTTTTCTGTATTTCTGAGGATAGTTTATTGTTTTTTTCATGATCAGGGACTTGTCCTATAACAACCTTAGTGGCCCTATGCCCAGAATTTTGGCCAAATCATTCAAGTAAATGTCTACCTCGCTTGTAGTTTCATTGTAGTTTAGGTGTATTTCTTATGGCTTGAAAAGCAAAAAAAAATGAGTACTTACCACTTTAATGATTCACAATCTCCTATGATTTCAGCATTGTGGGAAATTCACTTGTCTGTGGTACTAGGAAAGAGACAAAATGCCATGGCATGACCACATTGATGCCCATGTCCATGAACTTGAACAATACTGTGGGTAAGACTTTTTTGCTTTTCATGTATGAAAGTTTGGTTTTAGCAGGTTTTTTTTTCTTAGAGCCTCCGGTATCCGACACTCTTTGAGTGCCGACTAATCCGGAGTTTGCCCGGGTAGGGCGCGCCAAGTATTGAACCCAGGACCTTGAAGGCGGGGAGATGTCTTATCTCACCTTTCTAACCATCAGGTCACTGGTCCCTCGGCCTGATTTTAGCAGGTTTTGAATTACATTAATAACCTGATATATTCTGCACAGTCAATGCTTTAATACCATCACCATTTTTTTGCCACCTCAGGAGGTATATCATCAGGCAAAACAAAATCACACAAAATTGCCATTGCCTTTGGCTTAAGTCTGGGATGTCTTTTCTTGCTAGTCCTTGGTTTTGGGCTATTTCTATGGTGGAGGCACAAGCATAACCAACAGGCATTTTTTGATGTCAAAGGTAACATATTATTAATGTGCAACACTTGTTATAAGTGATGTAATGACATGTTTGATCAAATCCATGGTGTATATTTGGGATATTCCAGACCGGTATCACGAAGAAGTGTACCTCGGAAACCTGAAGAGATTCCAATTCAGAGAACTCCAAATAGCTACACACAACTTCAGCAACAAGAACATTCTGGGAAAGGGTGGCTTTGGAAATGTATACAAAGGAGTGCTCTCAGATGGAACTCTTGTAGCTGTCAAGAGGCTTAAAGATGGCAATGCCAAAGGGGGAGAGATTCAATTTCAAACTGAAGTTGAAATGATCAGCTTGGCAGTGCACCGAAATCTCCTCAGACTCTACGGATTCTGCATGACACCAACCGAAAGGCTTCTTGTTTACCCTTACATGTCTAATGGCAGTGTTGCCTCCCGTCTCAAAGGTATAAGCTCAAGTCTACATTTGTTCATTCTCATATATTCACAATGCCTATTCTATTAGGCTATATTTAGTACTAATATGTTGATCAACAGCTAAACCAGTGTTGGACTGGGGCACTAGGAAGCAAATTTCCTTGGGGGCAGCTAGGGGATTATTATACCTTCATGAGCAGTGTGATCCAAAGATAATTCATAGGGATGTGAAAGCTGCAAACATATTACTTGATGATTATTGTGAGGCAGTGGTGGGAGATTTTGGGTTGGCAAAGCTTTTGGATCACCAAGATTCACATGTTACAACTGCAGTGAGAGGCACTGTAGGGCATATTGCCCCAGAGTATCTCTCCACAGGGCAATCCTCTGAGAAAACTGATGTCTTTGGATTTGGCATTCTCCTCCTTGAACTCATCACAGGCCAGAGGGCTCTAGAATTTGGAAAGGCAGCAAACCAGAAAGGAGCCATGCTAGATTGGGTAAAAAGCTTGCTTTTTTAATCTCCATTTACTTTACTTGCGTCGCACTCAATCAAATATTTTTCAATCACACTTTATTAAGGCAAAAAGCAAACTGAAAAGTTGGTTTCTCATATTCAGGTGAAGAAAATTCATCAGGAGAAGAAGCTAGAACTGTTTGTGGACAAGGATCTGAAGAGCAACTATGATAGGATTGAGCTGGAAGAAATGGTTCAAGTGGCTCTTTTGTGTACTCAATATCTTCCTGGTTTGAGGCCCAAAATGTCAGAAGTGGTGAGGATGCTTGAAGGAGATGGATTGGCAGAAAGATGGGAAGCTTCTCAGAGAGCTGATATGAGCAAGTGTAAGGCTCATGAGTTTTCTTCTTCTGATAGATATTCTGATCTTACTGATGACTCTACCATGCAAGTTCAGGCCATGGAACTTTCAGGCCCAAGGTGAAGTTTTGTGTAGCCTTATGTTTTGTTTGGTTTTATAGAGAAAAGCATAGGATGGTTGAGTCTGTTTAAAATTATCTGATGATTATTATATATGGTGTTTGATAGCTTTCCAAATGTACAGAATCTTATTGGTTGCATGATAGCTCTGAAAGTGAAAATTGTGTCAGCCTTAAAAACCTTTAATGGCTCTACAGTGAAATTTTTCCCATGTGATCGTAACAAAAATGATTTCAACTTCTTTTTTGCTCATTTCATTCATGTCCCACGATGCATTTCCTATTGGCACCAAAGCTGATGGTCGTGTTTGTGTCTGTGAAAATAACTGGAAAATACTAAACCACAAAATAAATCTACAGTAACGGCTTATTTTTAAAACAAAAATTGTAGAAAATGATCAAAAAAATAAACTTCCTTTAATCAACATGAGTGAGTTAATGCGTTGTATGCTACAACAATTTTGCTGACGCTTTCAACAAAAAAATTGGGTATTATTTTTCAATGGGAAAATGCGTGTAGTATCACTCCTAAACTTGTACTCATGATATATAAATGAAATTGGTCCAAAAATCATAATATCCGGACTTAAGGACATTTCCAAAAGAATAAGGACCTTATCATCAATCATGGCAAACTAAGGCTTAATTATTACAGTGGGCTAATAGCAACCAATAAATTCAATCAAACAGAGCATTTCTATAGAATAAGGACCTTATCATCAATCATGGCAAACTAAGGCTTAATTATTACAGTGCGCTAATAGCAACCAATAAATTCAATCAAACAGAGCATTTCTATAAGCCATTTTTTTAATATATCAATTTAGCTGTAAATTTGTAATAGTAATAATTATCACAATTCATGAGAAAACAAAACAAAATAACAACATGCATTCTAATGGCCGCCATTAACCCTTCTAGCTTTGTCGTATTCACGAGAGAATTAAAATGTTTAGTTTGGGCCAGAGAGCCCATTGCCATACGCAATAAATTTAGGAGGAGTTTATTCCAAGGTGCCCAGATATGAGAGTGGAGCTTTTCCAGGCAACTTTAGAATTTCTCCTGTCATTATATTCGGCCCAATCTACATTAACCTAGCCTCCTCTACTGATCACTTTCATTGAATATGATGTGTGTAATACCACTCATAGTTATAAGGTACTCCATATTGGCAAGGTTTGAGTTGCACATTTGTATCAGAAAAAAATGTTCATAGTTTATTTTAGTCCGAAGGTTTTTTGGGTTCAATGTTGTCCAAGAAGTTTCAATACATATTAATTTTATCCTTTATTATTAAACCATCCACGGTGACTATTAAAAACTTGATAATAACCATTAATATTTTAATAATAAAGGGTAAAATTGTTATATTTAAAAAATTTTGTAGCAATTTTGAATTGAACAAACTTTTCTCGACACGATGACTCGTGTGTAAATTTCCTTAACAAATTTGCATTTTAACCCATGTTTGAACAACCTTGCATTAGTCAAAGTCATTATTATAAAACTAAACGCGCTAAACCTGAAGCCAAGCTTTTGTATGACACATGGTATGGTGTTTGGAAAATATTTTTATATAATACTACCTCCGGTCCTAAATATAAGACTTAATTGACTTTTTTTTGGAGAGTTTAAAGTTGCAAAATAAACTATCAAATCATGACACATTTGATATATTTTTAGGTTATTCATTAGGTTATAGGTAAAATAAACTAGTCATAGGGAAAAATTTGGTAAATCATCAATTTATAATTAACTTATTTTACTTTTTTAAGATTTTCCAAAAAAATCAACTAGGTCCTATATTTAGGACCGGAGGGAGTATTAAACTATAGGAGTATTTTCCCTTAATTCCTAGATCCCTAGTTGATTTTTTTTTGGAGAATCTTGAAAAAGCTAAATGAGTCACTTTTAAAAATTGTTTTTCTTCTCAAATATTATTTATTTCACTTGTAAGCTAACATAATATATAATAATATACCAAATACGTTATGTTTTATTAGTTCATTTTACTTAACTATTTTCTCTAGAAAAATTCAATTAGCTCTTATACTATTTAGCAAGGGAGTACTGGTTTTTGAATTACACAATTTAATTTTAAAACGAGATTGTGTGCATTAAAATAAATAAAAGTATTTTTTACCTGAATGAATAAAAGAATTGCATTTATTACCAAAACTTACACACAAAACTATATATTTGTCGGCATGGCATGGTAGCTGCATGTTCATGTTTATATCTCTTACGCAGGCGGCGGCTCTGCAGCAGCAGAGGCAGAAATGTCATACAATGAATGAATATAGCAAGTTGGATGGCTTCTCACACAACACACATGCCTTTGTTTTGTCCCATCATCATCTAATTACCAATTTTCCCTCTCTTTCTTGTTAAATTCTTATCGCCTTCGCACATTTTTACAAAAAAACTCGTACACACTAAAACATACATCCACACACGCACAATTGTTCGGTGACATCCCTGTATAGTTTAACTTAAACTTTCTCAGTAATAACATGTATTTAATGTATTTAATCTGTTACATATTGATGTCATAAAAAATTGATGTGTTCAACCTGACAGATTGGCATGAAAAGTAACTACTCTCGTCTTAAGCAAATGGCTCAAAGTTTGATATCCAACTATTGTGAATAAAATATACTCACATGTCAACTGTATGACCTTATTTCAGATATTCAGCGAGGAATTAGTCTCACTTGACACGCAGGTGAGATGCTCATAGGATAAAAATGTAGCTGTTTATATATCAATTTACTGTGAACAGAAATGACATTTAACTTTTCCTTGGATGATAATGTCAAAGAAGACCAATTAATGTGTGCTGTACTTAAATTTGATTTTTTCCTTTGATAAGAATGTCAAATATGAATAATAATGGATTTATATGCTTGCTCTAGTTTAAATTAAATACGGATGAATTCTTAAATTTGATATCAGATAAAAAAATTCTTAAGTCTATGTAGAGATTTTGAGTATCTAGATAACGCTTATGATTAAATGAATAACACAAACTTTAGATTGCTCATCTAAAATTCAAAAATTCAAACTATAGTTTTGCAAATGATTCATTGATTCTTATATTCCTCTATAATCTCTTCCCCTTCAATACCCCAAACGAAACTATAAAAATTTATTTTGCCCTCACACTGCCCTCATCGGTTATTCATCTATTCAAGCTCTTTTAAAATTTAAGCTTCATATTGTGCTAAAAAAAATTAAGCTTCATATATGGCCCTCACTTCAGTTGAACTTCCCGATTCCCATCCTATTTTGGTTTGACACATCAAGGCGCGCACCTATCACAGCAACATTAACAATTCTCATTTTTCAAATAATCCAGTGTTAATGTATAATTTTACTCCCAAAGTTTTTATTCAAGAAAAGAAAGTTTAATTAAAACTTTTAAAATAAATTTGTAATTTAACTCTTCCATCAAATATAAAAAAATCATGGCAAGGTCATAAATGTATTTAACCTTGTTCAAAAGGGCACCCAACACCTAAATAATTGTAGGTGTAAAAATACCCTGAGCATTTGAAGTGAGAACAAAAAGACCTTTAAACTTTTGAAGAGGAAGCGAAAAAAAGCTCATAGCTTTAGATAAACAATACATATCAAGAAAATCACTTTACAACATTTATCAGGTAGATCTAACATAATTTTCCTAGTGAATATGAAGAAAAAATATGGTTTTTGAGAACTGTAGGGAAATGTGAGATTGAGATAAAGTAGAGTGCTAATTAATCTTGCATTAGAAAGCCCCAACTATGAGTCTAAACGAAAACTAACTATTTGAGAAATAACATATTAGACACACACATATATATAAACAGTTGTCGCATCATCACACAAGGGCAAATAAATACATAAGTCTGTAGCATATTTTAGTGAGAGATGACTCGGATGATGAGTGAAAAAGTCAAAAAATTAACTGTAATGACCAATTTTGCCCCAGTTTTAAAATTTGATAGCCATTTTTAATTGCTCCAGAAAACTTAACATGGTCATTTGTGCAACTACGTGACAATTACATGACATTTTTTACACTTTAGCCAGAAATGTATTTATGCCCTCTGCCCAAAAATTTATGGTAAACTTGTGTGATAGAATGAAACAGGAGAAAAAACGTAAATAAAGGGTAAAACGGGGGAAAGGACTTGTACAGCTTGTCCCATAAAATAAACAGTTAAATCCATTATGTCAAACTCTGCATCACTAACACAGGTTTAAACATTAGGCTTTCTCCCCACTAGGCCATAGCCACTGTTCTTAGCTTCTCTGTAGAACATCGAGTATAATTAAATGTTACTTTTGATCACTTCAGTTGAAAGTCAGTCATCACACATGCCTTGTTATTTAGATGCTAGGAGTAGTAATAAATAATGATGGTTATCCGGTTTAATTAATTACTCATATGTAACCAAAAAATGATTATGGGCCTGTTTGGTTTGAGGGAAGGGTAGGGGAGGGGAGGGAAAATGAGCCCTCCCCTTGCATGGTTTAAAAAATTGGAGGGAAGAGAGCTCAAAATATTCCTTCCGTTCCCTTCTATCCCCTAATTTTGGTTCCCTCCAAATTGGGGGGTTTTGGAGGGAGGCCAAAATATGTTACTGAATTACCCCTATCAATTTTATAATATCCCTTATATACCCTTACTAAGGAAATAAAAGAAGTGTCTTTCTCCTCACATTTTTTTGTCAACCATCTTTGCTTAGCGCTGGTCAACCTTTTCATTTTCTTCTTCTCCATTACATTACTCATATCTTTACTACTTATTTCATTTTTCATCAAGTGAATCTATGTTGTTGAGCTTCCTATACGTTGAGCTTCTTGAAAATGAGAGGAAGTTTATATATTTCTGCACATTTTGTCTTGCTCCGTGGCCTTATGAAAACGAAGCTTCACAGTTGTGGTTATCCACTGCCAAGGTTGCTCTATATTTCTAATTAATTATGGCGTTGTGTTTTTTGAAAAAGAAGCTTACATTGTTGATGCAGCCAGCCCCTGTTTGAAACTTTAGCATCCCATTAATTAGAAATATAGAACTGTTTGGTTGATAGAAAAAGTACAAATAAAGTTTGATGTACACATTAATATTGGGTAAGCTATATATTCTTCTTCTTGGCTTAACTATGTAAACTACTAACTTTAATTTGTCATTAGAAGGCTATTGTATGTCTGCTATATTATTATATCAATTTTTATGTGACTTATACATTGTTATATTGTTTTCAAAATTATCAATATGAAGCATTTTTAAAATTTTATTATATCAATTTTTATGTGACTTTAAATAAAGAATTGAATTTGAATCAAAATGTAAGTTAATTTATATGACAGACAATCATTAATTAATATAAAACTATAAGGATACAATGGTAAATTAAACATTATCACCCTCCCCTTCTCTTCTTAACCAAACAAATTATCATTAAACTCTCCCCCTCCCTTCCATTCCCTTCCCTCCTACTTATCAGACCAAACACCAAACAGAGTAATATTAAACCCTCACTTTCCCTTTCATTCCCTTCCCTCCCATCCCTCCCCTTCTCTTCCCTCAAACCAAACAGACCCTATATGGCTGAGGATGGCTGAGGATGCGAGGATATGAGAAACAGACAAAACAAAGATACATTAAAATTCAATTTTACTAATTACTACCCTTGCCTTGCAATTTATGCACTGTTTAGACTCTAGACTTATAGAGTGTTCTCTTTCTATCTCTTTACTATAGTTGTCCGTATATATGCAAAAGGATCGTAGCCTTTTTACAGGCGAAGAATTCATTGTGGGCAGTTCCCCATACTGTTTTAAGTTAGAGAGTCCTTACACTGTGGAAGAAAGTAGAGTGAAGAGTTCGAGTTCCCATATGCGTTCTTTCTTACTATCATCATTATTATTATGCTTTTGAACTTGCGTGACTGAGGAGGTAAATAAAAGATGTATCCAACGTGACAGAAAACCAGACAAAAATTGTAAGGTCACATTACTCATCACACTCTCTCTCCTTCTGCTTCTCTGTACTATATCTCCCTCTCCCCTCAAATCAGTCGCCATTTTCCTGATCATCATCAACCCCACACATACAGAGCCTTATCCTGGTTTTCAATGAGTTCACATTTCAATTTGAAGTTTCTTGATACGAATATACTCGTTACTAAATATAGGACCTAGATGACTTTTTTGAAAAATCCTATAAAAAACAAAAAATAAGTTAATTATAAATTGATTTACCTAATTTTTTCTTTTAAACTAGTTTATTTTACCTATAAGCTAATGGATAATCTAAAAAGATATCAAATATGTCATCATTTAATAACCTATTTCGCAACTTTAATCTTTCCAAAAAAAAAGTTATCTAGGTCTTATATTTAGGTACGGTATATAATACTGCAAGTCATATATAAAAACACACTTATTCAAGTGTGTCATTGCGTAATATTTACATGCTTTCGGCCTTGTCTTCCCGTGAAAGTCTCTCTTGTGAAAATGGTACCTGGTATTTTTCTTCATTATTCAAGTGGAGTGCAACTATGTGTCATGGCTTTCACTCCCAATGGATAGTGATGGCGGAGAAGCTAAGGTAGGGTTTTGGTGACGCTATCCTCTTTGAGCTTTATAGTCAACATATTATGTTATTATGTATATCCATCTCTTTTTCTTGACCTTGCAAGGCTTAAAAATATTTGGGTGTTTATCATGGTCATTCTTTTTTCTTAGTTTTATTTGAAATTTCTTTCTCACCATCTCAATCATTACTATGTTATCATTTCTGTGTTATTCCTCCTGAGCTTTGTTTTGTGGCCAGAATTTTCATGAATGTAGTAAGCGGTATTACCATTCCATTTAGAGTTCATGTACTGGCAATATTGTGTTCATAGTTCTTATTACTTGATGACCAGGGTGGATTCATATGCAAGTATAGGCTAACTTAGTGTTTGACCAAACAAATTAATTACAAACTATTAAATTGAATGCCACGCTAACCTTACGACTTATCATCGGCACCAGAAAAACTTTCAGTTTAAATGTCTTCTCATATTCAATTGTTGGCAAGGGTGTGACAGTTTAAGAGCAGGTCGATTATATATTTCCAGTTTAAACGGTTAAGGGAGTGACTGACATTTGTTTAAGAACACTATCAATTACTAACTGTTATGAATTAAAATGACCAAGGTTTAAGTTATCCAAAGCTCTACTTTCCTGAAATTGAGCTCTATTTGGATTCATTTCATATACATGTAAATATATTATATTTGCGTCTAAACCCAAAAATGATAGCTTCTTTTTTAAAATTGCACATATTTATTATGGTACTTTTAAGAGAGAAAAATACATAAGCATTAATAAATATGAAAGAGAGTTAGGGGTAAAGTAGGAAAAAATGCATTAAATGAGGAGAGAATATGGGGTGAGCTCTTACATTAGGGACCAAAACCATTCAAATTTTGGGCTCTTACATTAGGGACTGGAGGGAGTACTAAACTTATTCATAAGTAGAGTTTTTGCACCTGAATCCCAATATGAGAGTTTTTTATATATAAATTTTATTTCCTTTAAGTAAAAATATTATATTTGCATCTCAACCCCAAGATGAGTGCTATTTTTGCACCTCACGAAACTTTAAGTATTAAAAACATAATTTTGGGTAAAGTTTAGTATCATTTTTGCACTTTGACCCAAAAAAGAAATATGACACTCTTTGTGTTTCTAATAAATAAATAAATAAATTCAATATTATCTTTATAATACATTTTATACAACATACATAATAATGTCACGATTTTTGTGTATGGAATAAATGATATATGCATTTTAAAAAAAAAATATAGAAGTACACACACATGTATATATTTGGGACGGGGCCGTGATTTTTGTCCTGTCCCTAAAATTTTCAAAAAGTCCGGAGATGGGATAGAACAGGAAAAAGTTGAACACTCCTACCACTAACCTCACATAGTCCGTTTGTGCGCTCAACATACAGAACTAATGGTCTCCAAAACGAGAGCATTTTTTTTGTGGTGTGGCAACATATGTAATGATGTTTGATTTGAGAATGGGACTTCAATTCTTTTCTTATCCCTTATTTTCCACTCTCGTCTGTGATCGAGAGTAATTTTTCAAATATTTAGTTGTTTAACTTAAAAAAAATATTTATTACTAAATACTCCTCCGTTCCTAAATATAAGATCACTTTGGTTAATTTGGGGATATTAAGGAAGACAATAAATTTACAAGATTTTCCCAAAATCCCCGCAATTACTTAACTTTAAAAGGAGGAGGGGTTTTCAATGAAAAATGGAGTATAAGGGTAGTTTGGGCAAAACTTGAGATAAAATAGGAAGTGATCTTATATTTAGGAACTTATCCACTTCCCCAAAGTGATCTTATATTTAGGAACGTAGGTAGTATTCAAAAACTTATACTACAATATTGAATTCTTACAATTTTTCATACATATATATAAAAAAATCACTAATTTTATATATAATCTAATCGTTACAATGGCATGATTTTGAAACAAAAGACGAGAGCTGAGGGGAAAGGAAAAAAAGAGATAAACCAATGTTTGTGTGTGGATTGAGTCTTTCCTCATCAAAATGAGTCATTCGTTTTTTTTTTTTTTTTTTTTTTTTTTTTTGGACATAAATTCGTTTCAATCGTAGTAGAATAAGATCGTTTTCCATTATTAATGAATAAATACTCAATATAAATATTTACATCCTTAAATATAAGATCATTTTTTGAAACTTTTTCTCAAATTAATTAATCTCATAAAAACTATCAATAGTAAATAATCAAGAAATACAGAGTAGTAATAAAGATATATAGTTTGAGTTCATCAATAATATCATATGATAATATCTAACTTCACTAAAATTTTCAGTATAAAAATCAAATTATGGAAAGTGATCTTATTTTTAAGGATGAAGGCACTATTAATTATCCATTTCAAATGTTGAACATAGAACTTGTATATGGAGGTTAATATACGGTTACATTTAATCAAATTTTGATTGTCATAAATTTGTGTTTTTAGTTCTAATTTTTATAAAGATTTGGTTGATTATATTCGAAAAAGAATTAAATTTTGTTTAAAGTATGTGGAACAATTGTTAGAATAATATTAAATCTCTATGAAACTATTACCATCTAAATTAATGATTTGAGACTATTGTGTGATCATAATTGTTGAAATCCAATAAATGACATGGATGAAAAATTAATAGTGGAATGTTAGAGAAGTGGCTAGGGAGCAACCTTTATTTGTAGCAATAACATTTCTATTTGGCCTGGGTAGGCAAAGAAAAACATGTGGATAGTGGAAATGTGGAATGTTGGAGAGGAAGCTAGGGAGGGGTAAGGTTGGCCAAAAAAGCTAGGGAGGGGCAAGGGATAATGACTAGACAAGGAAGCACGTAATATGTAATATACATGATGAGAAGAAGGATAGTATAGTGAGATGGTCCAAGAGTAGAAGGAAGCTCAATATGTTGGTAGGAAGGTGGAATAGAAGAAGGCAAGCATCCTATAATGGTTGGTGCTAGTCTGCTAGAACCGTCACTTGCATGACTTAGCCCTTCCTACTCATCAAACTTAACACAAAACTAGTGGGTCTCATTCCTTATGGCCACACCTCTTGGGACCACTCACTACTCTCACTTTGGAGCCACACATTATCCTCCCCTCTCTTTCACCTATGTCCCTATCCAAATGCTTCACTCTCAATATGTCACCTTCCCTCTCTCACTCCCCACCCACAATGCGTTCTATTTCTATCCTCCTTTTACCTTATTTCTCACTTATCTAACCAGCACTGAATGAAGGAAAAGAAGGGGTGAGGATTAAGGAATTGGAATTGGGCCCCACTTGCCACGTTTCGTTGGCAAAGCTTCCTTGCTTTTTGTGGTGCAGCTGCATCGTAATCTCTTTCCCTCTTACGTGCCACCCTCACATTGGTTTACTCATATTTCCACTCACATCATCTCTCCTGCTCTTCTTCTACTTACACTTGGCTCCTTGTCAGCATCTCCATGCTGACGTGTCTCACTTCGCTTATTTCTCCAACTAAATCAAAGGCATGCATGGCCCAAAAGCTGTTATTCATGTTACTGATGTATGAAGTTGAGATTAGTAACCTAATATAAACGGCCCAGGTTGTGATTATTAATATGGGCGGTTTGTAGGTCACCTCCATTATGTCCGTTCTTTTCTCATCATCGCATTCGCACCTATGATTTATGATTTTCACCTAATGTTTTCACATTGCATTGCAGCCACATGTCAATGTATGTCCTTTCTAGCTGTTCACTTTGCACTCATCCTTACAAATAATACAGATAAAACTAGTCACAACTGTTTTATAAAAGACTCATCATGTAACACATGCGTTTATTTGCGACAGGCACACATTTGTATTCCATCCATTCCCACATTTATTACGGCACTTTGACCACTTCTAATTGAATTGAAATATCATTCAAAGAAATTACACTTAATCATTTAAAGATACTAGATAAAGATAAATATGAGTTTAGTCTATAATAATACTTTTCGCCCACTATTTAATTATTTCAAGATGAATTGATTAGTCGGTAAGAAAGCTAGGTCTTTTTTTTTTTGTAAAACACCGCCCAGTAATCTGGTGTCTATTAACAACTACTAATTTGGACTTAATAGCAAGAGTGTTGTCTATATAGGCAACTCTACCAATAAGAACGTTTCCCATAATTCAAACACGCGCTTTCATCCTTACTTAAGGGAGTTGTAGCCTACTTATCAGCTCACCCAACCAACTAGTCATCGGTAATGTATGTATTTCATAGAGAAAGAAAGGTGAAGCCAAAAAGGAAAGGGAGTATAATGATAGAAAGGCAAACAAGAGAAGTGGGACCAAAGACATCTGACTCATCAAACCCAATGGATTCAAAGGGAACCACAAGATAATGGGAGAAACTTTTTGACACCACTAACTCATCGCCACGTGGCAATCCCAGATTCTCCCTCCTTCACAAAACGTAGTCACTACTTACAAAACCTCCCCATACGCCCAACAGCACCACATAGTCCCATACCACACAACAAAAACACACCAAACAATATGCTCATGAAAGAAGGAAACGGCATATGTGACACGTGTCGCTCCGCCCCATGCACTGTCTACTGCCGCGCCGACATGGCCTTCCTGTGCGGCGGCTGCGACGCCCGCATCCACAGCACCTCCTCCACGCGCCGCCACGAGCGCGTGTGGGTGTGTGAAGCATGTGAACGCGCCCCCGCCGCCTTTCTTTGCAAAGCTGACGCAGCCTCACTTTGCGCCACGTGTGACGCTGACATCCACTCCGCCAACCCCCTCGCCAGCCGCCACCACCGTGTCCCCATCCTCCCCTACTCCTCCTCCGCCACTAACGGCAGCGATGACGGTGGCCGATTCCTAGGTGAGGAGGATGATGAAGAGGAGGTTGTGGATGAAGATGATGAGGACGAGGCTGCCTCTTGGTTGTTGCTTAACAACCATAACGGTAATAACTGTAATAACAGTAATAACGGTAATAACGGTCACCAGAGTAACGGGTTTTTGTTTGGTTCTACTGGGGAGGTTGATGATGATTACTTGGATCTTATGGACTGTAACTCTTGTGCTGACCAAGGTCAACTGAGTGATCATTATGCTCATCATGATCAGCAGCAACATCATTATGGTGGTGTTACTCATAAGAACTATGGTGGTGATAGTGTTGTTCCTGTTCAGCAGCAACACTTTCAGTTGGGTTTGGAGTTTGATTCCTCTAAAGCTGGTTACAGTGTTTTCAACGCTTCTGTTACTCAAAATGTAAGCTCCTTTTCCTTCCCGCCTTTAACGTGTGTTTTTGCTTTTCTTTGTTCAGTCGGTATAGTAATAGGAAGGGCTAAACATATTTAGAACATGTGTATTTGATTTTACTTCAAAAAATTATTCATAAAAAAATCCAAATTTAAATAAATCTAATTGAATCATTTATATGGAATTCAAACGGCTTAAACATGTTTTGCATGCATGGATGAAATCAGCAGACTGTTTCTCCCAAATTGGGATTTACTATGATTTTGTCCCTTTTCTGGCATGTCCAAATGAAGCAATAATATTTCACCTTTCTGGTTCTGTTTTTTATTTACAAGTCCTTTTTTAAGTACCCTGGTTTTAGACCCACCTTTACAGTTTTCTTCCTTAATTACTATCCTCATGCCTCATTAATCACACCCTTATGGACTAAACTTATCAATGGCATCTTCTTGTGTGTGTGTACGTGTACGTGTGTGCCACGTCTCACATTTCTTTACTCTTTACACTTTTCCTTTTCACTTTATTCTCCGATGAAAGATATCTAAAGCCAAGCCACGTAAATATGCTGCTGATCAATGTTGTTGCATCATTACCAATTAATATGCATGTCTACACATTAACCCAAAGTGTCCTTTCTTTGCTTTAAATTAGGTTTCGATTTCGTCAATAGATGTTGGCGTTGTACCTGAATCAACCATCAGTGATGGCTCCATTTCTCATTCAAGGCCACCAAAAGGAACAATTGACTTATTTTCTGGGCCGCCAATTCAGATACCAACGCAGCTCAGTCCGTTGGACAGGGAGGCTAGGGTGTTAAGATACAGAGAGAAGAAAAAGACCAGAAAGTTTGAGAAGACAATAAGGTATGCCTCTAGGAAGGCTTATGCAGAGACAAGACCTCGTATCAAAGGTCGGTTTGCTAAAAGAACAGAGGTGGAAGCTGAAGTGGACCAAATGTTTTCTACAACTACTCTAATGGCCAAAACTGGATATGGCATTGTTCCATCTTTCTGATAATCTTACACTGTATAACCATAGAAACTTTTAATAACTTTATATGCATTCAAGTTCTTCTTAATGTTCTGTTTATCTTTATTTTTTATATATGTATGTAATCAAATAATATAATTTTTACTAGTTCGCTTATGTATGTTTTATAGATTTCTTGGTTGACTTTTTTGGATCGCGATGATAGTATTTGTAAATACAGTCCTTCCATCAGGTCAATGAACTGCTCCTCCGATTTTTAAAATTCCCGCGTGAGTTTTTCTTGTATACCTAAGCGCAAGTTTACGTTGTTTGGTAATCCTGTGCTCCTCAAGGTTTCGCAGTGAAATTGATCCAGTTGACTACTCTACTAATGGCGGCGGCAGATACACTAAAAAGTTTAATATAATTGAGAACTGACAAATAAATTGTTCTTATTATGGTGTAGTTCAAATTATCACTTTTGAAGTCAATTAAGTTGTTTGATACTTCCTCCATACCTTTCTAGATATATTATACCTAGCTAATTGATGTTTTTTGGGATAGATTAATTAGGCGAAATAAATCATAATGTATTTTGTGTATTACCCTGTTCACAACTTTTCCCTAATTAAACTAACCCTAAGAGTGCATATAAAAAATAAATAAATAAGAGAGGGAAGATAGAGATAAAGGTAATACTCCTAACTTATCATATCAATCATATTGTAAGTCATGATGGAATTAGAGGCAAAAATGCATGCACTAAGATTTGTGAAAAAATAAAATTTTGTTACTAATTCAATGCTTTTAAGCTACCCATGCGGTTGTGTGTGTGTGTGTGTGTGAGTCAAATGTTTTTAGGTAAGAGTCCATAATGTTTTTCTTGCTAGCAGCGAGCCTCTCCTTTTTCTCGCCAGGCCTCTCCCCTGGACCAGGATAAACTAGATCTATCTGATCTCCTATACGATCATGATGCTTTTTAGCTTGATCTCTTGGTTGAGACAATTCCATGATCTCTTCTGGTCCAAGCTGATCTGAGGTTAGTTAAGCATCCACGCATGAAAGTTTCAAATTTTGACCTATTGATATATAGATACAGATAGGGCGTAAAATTGGATTATATTATAGTGAATAAAAAAGAATTTAAATAAGAAAATAGTGATAGTAGCTAGCACAAATTAAAAGATAATCATCACCGATGGTTTCTCATCAATTCATCTAAAAGTTCACTAATAAATTATTAACTCAATTCCAAATTCAAGGAAGAAATTTCGCCAATCGTTCTTTACGTTAGAGCACAACCTATTCATTATACTACCTCTGATCTTGAATATAAGACCTAATTGACTTTTTTTGGAGAGATTAAGATTGCGAAATAGACTATTAAATCACGACACATTTGATATATTTTTAGATTATCCATCAGTTTATAAGTAAAATAATCTAGTTTAAGGGAAAAAATTAGGTAAATCAATTTATAATTAACTTATTTTGCTTTTTTAAAATTTTCCAAAAAAGTGAACTAGGTCTTATATTTAGGATCAGAGGGAGTATTACAAAGTTATAAATGCCAATATATAATTATTTTTTGTCCCAACCAATAAAATTAACTTATAAGCATGCCCCAGCTAGTGTGAGATATATGTATGTATAAACTACTAAATTGAAATAGATATGGGCATTAGCTAGTATGTCTTGTGAGAAATATGATTGCATGCCTGCCTGCCATATGTGTGGATATTTATATTGATTGGAGCCATCATATGACGTGAATACGTAATGGTATATCATATGCTACCGTATAGTAAGAGTATATGGGTGGAAGTGCCAGTTGAGCTGCACTTTTTGTCATCGTGGAACCAAAAAGATTAAACAAGGGATAAAATTAGACCAAGCGAACTTTTTGGGAGATTCGTTCTTTTAGTTACTTTATGCTCACTCTGTGATATCAATTACCCTGAAGAATCAGAATCAAACTGAGACGCTTTTACCTTTAAATTCCAGGTTACGCTTACTTGTCCAGCAGGAATATTGGAATAATAATATCTCTTAGGGGTTTAATATCTGCAACACCACTATTCGTCTATGGTCTTCTTCTTCTTCTTCCCAACCCCACCACAAACTTTGAAAGATTGTATCACGTTTGGAAGTAGTAGTGACTGTCAGATTCGTCTAAAGCGAGGTCGAACTTTTTCACTTTTTTTTTTACTCGAAGGATATGTGTTCACATCAAAGCTTAACCATCATCGTATTTTTTTGACAGCGTAGGATTAAATTCTCGTGGAGGAACTCCCTTTATTCTCATATAATGAAGTATATCATTCGAGGGGTTCACACTTAGCTTGACCGTTAGGTTCTCGTTTATCACTTATCGATCGTGTCGACCAACAAAGCCCATCACTATTTACACACACATTCATGCACGTATATGTTTTTTATATCACATAAGCTATAGTAATGGTTAACCACAAACGTATGAGGAAATCATATGCCGCGTAGTTTTTTCAAGATGATTGTTTTGCTTTTTCTATAATGAGATTAGGCTATGAGCTATTTAGATTAGGTTTTGGAGAATAGTCCTTTATGGAAAAATCTGAAAAAACCCATTAAGAAAATAAATTCTCAAAAATAGCTTATAAGATTTTAGGAAAAAACATCTTCTAGCGAAATCGAAGTTTTCTGTCTCAAAACTAGATTTTCAGGCAATAAAAATTATTTCAGGAAAACTAGATTTTCAGGCAATAAAAATTATTTCAGGAAAAGTTGAGTGTTTGTTTGATTTGATTTAAACATAAGTTTTGACCAAAAAAACTATATTATCAAAAAGTTAAGTGTGTTAATCTGCTCTAATTTTGAAACCTATGCTTGGGTTCAAAATCTAGGTTTCATGTAGTTGCCAAATAGGCCCTAAAATGGCTTTTGAACCATGAATGCGAAGTAAAATAGCAATGTGGATCGGAAAATTAATTTGAGGCACAAGAGACTTAATACTAGAAAAGTTTCAAAAGTTGAAAAAATTAATATAGGGTCCCAAGGGACCTCACTTTAATATATTTAAAAAGTGAAAAGACAGTTTTGCCCCTAGCCTTACCCCACCCTCCCCCTTCTCTCTCCTCTTCCTCTCCCCTTCTTCATCATCCTCTACATCGCAGTTCTCACTCCTCATTCCTCTCCTCACCGTCTCTGTCTCTCGATTGAGTTTTGTCCTCTCTGTTTAATTGGGTTCTGTGGGAACTTGTTCTTTTCTAGATTTGTAGCAAGTATTTTTATCATCTTCATCATCCCCCTTCTTCATCATTTCACCACCGACACCCCCCTCCTCCCAAAACAACCGGCCTCCACCACCACCACCACCTCCCTCTTCTCCGACCACCTCCCTCTTCCCTCCCCCACAAGAAATCTTATCACCTCAACCCCACTGCGTTTCCTTGTCTTAATGGGTTTACTTTCATTTTCACCATTGAGCCAATCCTCATTCACTTCAATATCATCATCTAAAACCCACTTCAAATCATCCATCTTTCTTGCCTCAAACATTGCTTTCAGCTCCTTCAAGCTCTCCTTCCCAAGCTTTCCACCACCAAACTCCTTATCCCTTCTCACAACCTCTAAAAATTGAATCTTTTCAATCCCATCCCAAGGCACACCCACCATGAAGGCTTCAACTCTTTGTATTCACTCTTCAAGGTCTGGAATATTGTGTGTTCCTCCAAAAGTTCTTGCCTTTGAGACTTTGTAAGTGGAGGGATATTATTGTTGTCCTGTTGCTGCTTCTTGAGTTTTCTGTTGTGCTTCTGGATTTGTTTCTTGCGAAGAGTGTGGATAATTTTGTCAGTGTTTGGTTCATATTGGAACATAGGAGTGTGGAAGATTGCTTGCAAGCCTTCCATGGGGAGTTTAGTTCAGAACATTACATGATGAAAACGCAGTGAGGGAGGGAAGAGGGAGGTGGTCGGAGAAGATGGCACTCGTGCTTTCAGTGGGGTTGGAGGCCGGCGGGCGGTGAAGATGATGAAGAAGGGGAGAGGAAGAGGAGAGAGAAGGGGGAGTGTGGGTATTTTTTTATTAAGGTTAGGAGTAAAACTGTCTTTTCACTTTTCAAATATATTAAAGTGAGGTTCCTTGGGACCCTACATTAATTTTTTCAACTTTTGGGACTTTTCTAGGATTAAGTCCCTTATTGAGGACCTCAAATTAAATTTCCCTTCTTATTATTGTACTATTAATTTTTTCAACTTTTAGGATTTTTCTAGGATTAAGTCCCTTGTGGGACCTCAAATTAAATTTCCCTTCTTATTATTGTACTGTTATGAATATAGAGATTAAAATTCGGATTGATACTTGGAACGAATAGTGAAGGGCGATGAGCCATCGTAGTCCAGCAAAGTGAGGTCACTTTGTATACTCTAAGTAAATGACATATGTACATGTACTACAACCTAAAAGGGATTTTTTTTTTCGGCCAACAATTAAAAAGGGATTGAAGCTAGAGAAGCATTGCATAACATTATCATTTACAAATCAACAATAAAAAGGGATTGCTTTTCAGTGCTAAATGAGAGAGGATATCGGGCCTGTTTGGATTTAGCTTCTGGAAAATAGCTTTTGAGTAGAATAGTTTTTCTGAAAAATAACTTTTGATGAAATGAGAGTGTTTGAATTAAGCTTTTTGAGAATAACTTTTCTGAAAAATAGTTAGGATGAATAGCTTTTCATGTTTCTTTTATTTGAAATAAGTGTTTTTTCTATATGAGAGAACGAAACTTTCAGATAGAAAAGGAGAAAAATGTAGTTTTTCTCAAAATAACTTTTAGAACCCAAGCCTAACTTTCTTCTCAAAATAGATTATCCAAAAAAAATGATTGTTTAGATGTGTTGAAATTTAGGTTTGGGAGTCAGAATAACTTTTAGAAATGTATCAACATGCAAGATGGTCGATAGGGAGAGAGAAGCGAGACTTTCTCTCAAATAGTTTTAGCCTCAAAGTCGGCATTACAATGGGCCGCTATGTTGGGCCATTATTCACCATCAAGAAGGCCCAATGACATCCATAGATCCATAGATTCTCATACCGAAAAAACCCTCCTTCATTTTCTTTCCCTGCGCCTTCATCATCCTTAAACACTCACAACAGCCTCCGTTAAAGTAAAAACCTCTTCTTTCTCATAGCCGCCCCTTCCCGAACACGACGCAGGTTTAGTTTTTCTTCTTTTCATTCACTTCCTTTCATTCTCTTCACGATCTATGTATATATTCTCCTATCAACTGGGCCCACTTTTTTCAGTACAGTAACCATATTATATATATGTATGACTACTATCACAAAAACAATTTGCACAGTATTGAATATTCGCCTCTTCTTTTCTTTTTATTGGGTATATTTTTTCATTTAGGTAGTGGGATTTTCATGTTTAATGCCCTGCATCAAAGATTTTCTCGTTGAACTTAGAAAGCTTGTAGCTTTCGCTTCGTAATTGTGTGTTTGTTCCTGGGTGTATCAGATTTTTTATCAAGTATGGGGAAAAAGAGAAAACATAGTGAGACTGACGTGGCGGCGGCCTCAAATAAGGACCTTGTTGCACCAGAAAGACCAAAAAGGACACTTTTTGGTTGGAAGGACAAGAGTCAAGTGAATGAGGAAGTGAGGGATGGAGATTCTTCTAGATTTAGGAACAAAGAAAAGGTTTTGGTTACATGTTCAAGGCGTATCAGCTTTAGGTGAGAGCAAGTACTGCCTCCGGTCCTATATATATAAGACCTAATTGACTTTGCGAAATAGTTTATTAAATGATGACATATTTGATAGATTTTTAGATTATCTATTAGTTTATAGGTAAAATAAACTAGTTTAAGGGAAAAAAATTAGGTAAATCAATTTATAATTAACTTATTTTGCTTTTTTAAGGATTTTTCAGAAAAAGTCAATTAGGTCTTATATATTTAGGACCGGAGGGAGTATTTGTTTTGATGGTCTTATTAACTTTGTGGGGTTTACTTTTTTGCTTGTTGGTGATTGAGTGTGTGTGGTGGTTTCTATTTGTTTTAGGTACCGCCATTTGATGTTGAATTTGGTTTCCCTTTTGCCTCATTGTAAGAAGGACAACAAGGTTGAATCTAAGGATACGAAAGGCGCCACCTTGAATGAACTTGTTGAGCTTAGAAACTGCTCCTCATGTTTATTCTTTGAGGTATTCTTTCATTTATCACTATACATTCTTGATGTGATTGGAGATTGACTGTATTGCATTTTTGGATATGCTTTCTTTGGCACATAAAGTAGCTTTTAAATTGTATGGTCAGTTCTTCATTTTATTCATCCCTGATATGTGATGGTAGTGATTTTATGGGATTATGCTATGTCTATATGAATGCGTGAGAGACTCTTGCCTATTTTGCCGTCATTGGCGTTTCCATTTCATCCAAGCTGCATGATTTGGATTGATCAATCAGTTGATTGAGGCATTATTTTGCATTATTTTTTACTTTGATTCGTATTACATATTTTCAGATATTGTTGAATTGTTCCACTGATTATTGTGTTACCCTTTTGTTTTTATGAAATTCAGTGCAGGAAAGGAAAAGATCTTTATCTCTGGATGGCGAAATGCCCTAATGGGCCATCTGTGAAATTTTTAGTTAGTGCTGGTAATGTTCTTCTCTGATTTCAATATATCTTCCATGATAATTTGCTCAGTGTGATTAAAAAACAAAATTTTATGGGTTCCTCGATTTTTAATTGGTTGGTCTCATTTTGCTGCTGATTAGTTTTGGGTGGGTGGGTGTGCATATTTTTCCTGTTTGGTACTTAGCCTCCAAGACATTTTTTTAACTGTCCATACGTTACTCAACTGCTTTTCAGTGCACACAATGGAGGAGTTGAATCTACGTGGAAATCATCTAAAAGGTTCCCGCCCACTTTTGACGTTTTCATCAAATTTCGAAAAAGATGCACACTGGAAACTATTTAAAGAGATGTTACTGCAGGTATTTTGTTTGCCACTTCTCATCCGTATCAGTTCTCTGTTGTATATTCTGTTTATTTTCATTTGAAACATTGGATAGGGAATCATCTGATTACATGGTTTTTGCTCTTGTGCGAACTGTTTCACCAACAGAGTAGAACTCTGAGAATTTCATTTTAGTTTATGAAGAATGTATGCTTTTCTAATCAAAACCATTTCATTTCCGTTTCCTGATGTGTATAGTTCTCACAGCTATACTTGAGCACGTATCCATCATACTATGGAAGAAAGTTCTCTGTTTATTTTATGTCTTAGCACTGGAGAATATTTCGTTGATGCCATGATCATGGTTTGAGATTATTTAAACTGAGTGGGATTTGGAGGTCTTTCCATCTCTGTATTCGTATTTATTAGATTTCTATTTCTTTCTACGCATGCATTCTCTAGATTCTTAAGGCTAGTTCTAATAAGGTTTTTGGAATAACTGACTTACATTCTACTTATTTCAGATTACATGGTTGGTGTACATACCATTTTCAGTATTCCTGATGTTTACTTGCTATTTTCTTTTTCAGATATTTGGAACGCCGAAGGATCATCATAAAACAAAGCCTTTCCATGATCATGTTTTTGTTTTCTCCATCGTTGATGATCATATATGGTTCATGAATTATCAGGTTTGTTATTGTGTTAGATCTACAGCAATGCACATCAGAAACTTAAGTATTTTTGAGCAAGAATCATTCAGTGTAGAGAGTGTAGCAGTAGAGATCAGGCAATAGGTAGGAACACTGAAAGTAGCTTTAGAATACTTAGTTACTGAAAATTACCTGGAAAATAGCTTAGATTCAGGCAATAGCTAGGAACACTGAAAGTAGCTTTAGAATACTTAGTTACTGAAAATTACCTGGAAAATAGCTTTTAATGGTGAAGACTCAAAAATGATACATAATTATTCGCCAAGGAACAAAAATAGTACATACCTATTCTAAGGTACAAAAATGATACCCAACTTTTACCATGTGATCAAAAATGATATTTTTCACTAATATGACAATAATATTAGACATGAAATGTCCAAAATGCCCTTATGATTAAATAAACTTTTACCGGGCGGCGATTAATTTATAAGGGCATCTTCGCCCTAGTTTTAAATCACTTTGTCTCTCATTGTAAATCCAGGCTCTTGCAGCCATTGTAAATTTCTGAATTAGTAATACATTCCTTTCTCTCGAAAATTATCCTTTAAAATATTGTATTGATGTGGAGGCTATTCATTGTACTGTAATTTCATTCCTCCTAATTGAACAGCATAGTTATAGTTGTGTTGATCACTTTATTTATTCACCGTTAGCTTTCAGAAAACATTTTGTCAGTTAAGATTGAAGTTGGAAAATCTTCCTTTTGTATTGATAACGGTTGGAAAATTTGAGTAACAAATATTCAGTTGTGAAGGATTTGCTGCTCTTGGTTCTCCAGAAAATTGACTTCATTTCATGACAATGTTGGAATCTTTCACTTACGATAGTGGGTATAGACAATAGTTGTGTTGATCTCTTTCTCTTTAGCTGTCACTGTAACATTCATTGATGTTGTCTTTTTTCCTAATGCATCATGTTGGTTTCTACATGGTAAATAATGTCATGTACAATAATATTTCTTTTCCTTTACAGATCTCTGTTCCTCATAACGAATCGGATAAGATACCTCGAGGAGCCCTTGAGAAAATGACATTAGTGGAGGTCTGAAATTTGGTTTCAAGAATCAGGTTTGTATCTGTCAAGTTATAAGCTTTGTCTAATCTAATGTCAGCTGCTTGTTCAGGTTGGTCCAAGGTTTTGCTTGAATCCAATTAAAGTATTTGGTGGCAGTTTTGGAGGTCCAACTCTTTATGAAAACCCATTTTATGTTTCACCCAATCAGGTATTCACGGATTCTTTATTTATCAGGAGACTATTTTTGTCTTTGATTCTATGTTATGACCTTTTGAAGTCGGTTCTTGTAGATTCGCGCCTTGGAGAAAAAGAAGGCGGCTGGAAAGTATGCGAAGAAAGTCAAAGCTAAGACAAGGAGGAAAATGCATGAGATGTCTAATGTTCTGGAGCCTGATGAGTTTGCGGATATGTGGAAGGAATAATTTCCATACTTTTGTTGTATTCATTACAAGGAACAGAAAATCCATAGATCTTACATTGAGCAAGACATGGTAGTTTTGTGTGGCCGCCTATTCTTTTAGAGAAGCTTTCAATTTTGTCTATTGCTTTACATGTTATTAAATGTTATTGAGGTATATTGTAGTTCTGTTCATCAAGTTATGATCACAAAAGGGAAAAATGGGGGCAGGCTTCAATGTTTTAATTTTCATTCAACTCTTCTGGTGGTTGTGTTTTACACACCCTTAGCGCTTATAGAAAAAGTTGTAGGTGTCAATTTTTGGTCGATGCAAAATCGTGTTAATGAGGGATTCAATATCAAGCATGTTATAATATTACTGGAGAAGTATGCCTAATGAACTGCCTCCTGCTTTCGAGATGTCATATTCCCAATGAAACATACTCCCTCCGTTCTTAAATATAAGATTATTTTCTAATTTGACTCCTTTCACCCAAAAAATAGTGGTTTGAATGTGAGAGGATATTTTTAAAACTTAGGTGAGTCCTAAATATAAGATCATTTTCTAATTTGACTCCTTTCACCCAAAAAATAGTGGTTTGAATGTGAGAGGATATTTTTAAAACTTAGGTGAGGGGTATTTTGGAAATTTCATGTAATCCTAACTCATTGGAATGTTTTCCTTAATCTCTTCAGATTTGCTAAAGTGATCTTATATTTATTAACGAAGGTAGTATTATTCTCAAGTGTGAACATGTACTGCCCCTCCATATAGTCTTTGACTTTTGCTTATTGGGTTCTCTATATCTTTAAGGCTCGAAGCTCATCAGATCAGCAATTTGAACTACGATGTCCTTAGGGCATAATTCTTTGTTGCATCATCTATATGTGCAACTGCAATGCTCTAAGCCTCTTACATTTTTGGAATCATGGACTACAATGAGGGTGTACCATCATCAAAATTGGGCTGAAGTGTTTGCTGACATTTAAACTTAAATTACATTTATTGTCGGGACTCAGGAGTTGGATATAAAGAAAGAGGTTCATTAGTTCTAACTTCAATCTTTTGTTACCGACTAATGGTTGAATTCCGGCTAAGCATAGATGCCTACGTTTAGTACCTTCCAAAATATTTTAAATTGAAATTTTCCTTCAGTAGGAGGATATATGTGCTTAGCAAAAATTCAATCTTAATTACATCTTTGGTGGGCCTCGATACCTAATCAACCTAATCACAAAAGCAACAACTTGATACATATGCAAAGGATAATCATAATAAAGAAGACATGCATTCACAAAAGACAGGGTTGACCATCAAAGGAAGATAAACTAAAGTTCTAGACATCTAGTAATTCTTGAAGTCCCTCAACCTCATCCACCATGACACTTGCTAGATTCCAGATGCCGGGAAAAGTAGGACCGTCATTACGTTTTGTGAATTTGATTTGTACAATAATGTTTTCCTAAGGGAAGGAATGTGACAATATTTTGAATGCAGAATATTTGCATTCCATGGAAGAGTAGTCTTTAGTTACCTCCTAAAGCCACTCTAGTAAAATAAACATTTGCCCCACTTAACTGCACATATATTCCCTAGGTATGCTCATATTGTATATCTCATTCCTGTGGTGTTCGTTGCTTTTTAATATTGAAGTGACCAATAGGTAGTTAGTTGAGCTAGTAAGTGGGTTGTAACCCCCGTAAGGATGAGAACGCGTGTTCAAATCCTGTGAAGCTCTCTCATTGGGTGAAGGGACAACTTTGCCTATGTAGGCAACACTCCTATCCCTCGAGTCCATATTAGTCGGTTGCCAATATGTGCCGGTTACCGGGAGGTAATTAACAAAAAAAAAAGATTGAAATGTGGATGCGTTTATAGAACACAATAATTTTGAACGTATATTTGATTGACTAAAGTTAATAAGAATGTTACCAATGGGTACGTAGTTGGTTGAGTTGGTAAGTGAGCTGCAACCCCCGTAAGGATGAGGACGCGTGTTTGATCCTGGGAAGCGCTCTCATTGGGAGAGGGGACAACGTTGCCTATGTGGGCAACACTCCTACCACTCGAGTCCGGATTAAAACCGGGCAGTGATTAACAAAAAAAAGTTAATAAGAATGTTATAAATACACATCCGTAATGTGTCGGTCCCACATTTTCACATTTATTCTTGTCTTTTTTCCATTCGTTACTTGCCCGTTGCCTGAATGAATCTATGATCAAGCATCTATTACAGCGTGCAATGTCAGTTGCACTCTTAAATATTCAAATTATAACACAAATAAATTTTGTGAAAATCTTAAAATTATTCTTTAAAAATTTTATCTTACCAACGAGAATATACGTAAAGATACTAATATTACAATTACAATTTTAGATAATATAACTTTTAAGATTAATTTTTTTATTGGAGGAGTAATAAATTATAATAATTGACATCCTTCGTTCTTAAACATATATTTTAGTCTTTCCATATTTCTCATTTTCCATATTATTTTGTGATTCTTGTAAACACACACATACAACACACACGTATTGTAATTAAAAAGAAATCACGTCAGCTACAGTATGATTAACTTATTTATTTAGTTTATATATTCTTGTTAAATTAGATAAATTGATAAGTTAGAGAGACTCGAGATCATTAAAGGCAGAATAATTTAAGAATTAAAGATGGAGGGAGGCATATGATGCCATAATGGATGAAGAAACTTGGGGGTAGACAAACGAATTACCAAACTCTCAAGAAAGAATAAACTTGTATAATGAAGGCTTAGAGAGTAGGATAAAGAATTAAGGACATAAAATTAATTGCCTTGTTAAATAACCATCCATCTTTCCAATTACTTTAACTAATATACAGTGTGCTCAAACTTCACTCCATATAGTCTCAAGTCTGCAGTCTATATATATTAAAGAGATTGCCCCTCTCTTTCTGAATTTTCTATAGAGAAGAAGGTAGCTCAATTAGTGAATGAAAATGAAACATGCAGGAGGTGCATTTAAAGAAGAAACAAGAAGGAACATGACGGCAGCGTCCATGGGTGGCTTGCCAAGCCTGAAATCTCCAATTCCATACCTCTTTGGTGGCTTAGCCTTCCTTTTTATTCTCATATCTCTCTCCTTGTTCATACTGGCTTGCTCTCATATCAAACATTCCTCTTCTTCTTACAATGAAGATGATGAGGAAGAAAGGAAGAGGAGGGTGGAGGAGGATGGTAATGAGGTAGTGGATTCAGAGCCTAAGATTGTGGTGGTCATGCCCGGAGACTCCAATCCCTCTTTCTTAGCCAAGCCTATTTCCTTGCCTAATACCCAAGTTCTCCATTAATCACTGTAAATTATATTATCTTATTCCTTCATCTATTATTCAATATAACATCACACTACAAAAAAAACGGCCATTTCCGGCGCACACGTTCCGGCGTTTTCACCAAAAATGCCGGTAACAGCATGTCTTCCGACGTTTCACAAAAAACGCCTAAAAGAAACGCCGTAAAATTTGGTGCGCGCTTCCCACCTTCTTCCCGGCGCTTACATACCGGCGTTTCTGGACAACTTAACGCCGGCATGTATATTTCATTTTTTTAAAAAAATTAGGTTTGTTTTTTTATTTTTTCTTTTTTAAAATAATGCATATCGGCGTTCTTGCAAACGTCGATATATATTTCCTATTTTTTAAAAATACTTTAAAGCACATCGGCGTTTCCCAGAAACGCCGATAGGCGTATTCATTAAATGCATACGTCTATCGGCTTTTCTATCAAACGCCGATATGTGATTAAAAAATAATAAATCACATATAAGCGTTTTCAAAAATGCCGATGTGCCTATCCTATTTAAGGCTAGGCAAATCGGCGATTTACAAAACCATAGTTTGAATATGTTATTGTTGTAGATTAATTAAGCTACTCAATCAAAGCATAGCATACGTGTTATCTTATTGCATGTGCATTGATTTATCAGTAGTTAAGTGAATTATTAGTTCTGGAAAAATATTATGAATATATATTTTCCAAAATAGTTTATTTTGTAACTTCAATATCTCCACAACAGTTGACTTTATCTTATATTAAATATTAATTGAATTATTATTTTATTCACATTTAACAATGGCTCCTCTATCCGATCGTGTTAGTGGTGTTAATAATGTTTGAGGTTGAATCGATGAGATTGAAAATGTATATGGAAGTGAGTGCTAGCTAATGTTCATGAAATGTTGTTGTGTTTCACATCAAATAATGCTCATAAAAGAATTAATTCTTTGTTGAGGGTACTGTTGAATTACGAGAATGTACAGCTGTGTAAGTCTATACATATATATAGCTTGAACGGGCGACGTCCAGTTTGTTTAGATTCATATTCATATTCATATATATTTTTTTAAAAAAGTTTTTTTAAAAAAAACTCATTTATTATCTTATATATTTATATATATTATAAATAAATTTGATCTTATATATTTATATATATTATAAATTAAAACAACATATAGTCAATGAGTCAATGGCTAGCAATCACTATATAAAATGACACTTATATAAGATTTGAAAAGTTACACTAAAGTTTTTTGGAAAAAACAGCCAATTGAGGTGAAACAAGTTGAACAATGAGGGACGAGCCACAAGATTTATAGGTATATATTTGATTACGTTTCTGGAACTGTCAAATAGTAAATGCAATTTATTTCAATAGATCTGACTCCGTTTAATGGCTAGACCAACAAACATAACAAACCATATGACTATTGTTGGATGATTCGTCCCTTTTTCCAATATTCGGCTCATTTTCAGCAAATCTCTTAATGAATCAACCACTACTTAAATATACTCCCTCCAGTTCGCAATACAAGAGTTTAGCCAACAAAACACGTTTCTTTAGAAAACATGTAAAATTGAGTATTAGTTGGATGTCTAGAGTTAATTTTTTTCCAATTTATTATAATACAAGCATTAATGAATAGGAAAGAAAGTTAGGGGCAAAACAGGAAGAAACACGTTAAATAATGAGAGAGTGTATGTAAAAGTGAATTCTTATATTTTAGACCAAAGTCATTCAAATTTTGGGCTCGTATATGTGAGGGAGTATAGTACTAGTTAACACTGGACATATTGATGACCCTGTCTTTCAAAAATAATGAGAGAGTGTATGTAAAAGTGAATTCTTATATTTTAGACCAAAGTCATTCAAATTTTGGGCTCGTATATGTGAGGGAGTATAGTACTAGTTAACACTGGACATATTGATGACCCTGTCTTTCAAAATAATGAAGCTACTGAACGTGGATTGCTTCTATGTAGTAAAGGCATTTGTCTACCGAGTTTTATTGCAAAATTAGGTTAAACTACATGCGGCGGTTGAAATTATATGAACCTATATAAAGGAGTTCATCTGAGTTAGGATAAAATCTTGGGAAAATGAAAAATAGGATTTAATCACAACTAGCTATCAACTATCATTAACTAGGGTTGACTCCGCGCGTTGCGCGGGATGCCCGGCTATAAAACAATTTGTCAGTTAATATTGAAAAAGTAGTTTAGATAGATTTATCTTGTTTTGTTCTGGCTTTGAGTAGTTCATTTCATATTAATCAGAAATCTTTCAATTTTTTATTTTAAAGTAGGAAATCTTTCAATTGTTTAATAAATAATGGAAACTTGTTTATGGTTAAAGATAACTAATTATGAGTAATAAAAAGTAACTGTGATTGTCATTTTAGCCCCAATTTTAAAATTTGATGGCCAATGTTGCTTCAAATAATTTTTCATGGTCATTTTTGCACCTTCAGGACAATTACATGGTCATTTTTGCACTTTAACCCTATCTATTTTAATCGATTCATTGATAGGCTTTGATTGAGAAGAAAGGTTATCGTATTCTTAAAGGTTCTGATAGAAAAGTGGCTAACTATCATCCAATTCACAATATTAAATTAATCTAATTAATATAGAAAAATCTAAGTAAATTAAACTTTTAAATTAAGTAAATTAAACTTTTAAATTAGGGCGAAAGTGCTGATCTAATAATTAACTATTTCACTTTGGGCAAAAATAATAAATGACTGTTTTGCGGTGCATAAATAATAACCAACTTTGTGACCCGGTGCAAAAATAATAAAACCGATACTAAATGTTAATTTGTAGTTTTGTGGAACCTTTCTAATATTATTTTCTAAAGTAAAAATACCTTTTTACCCCCTCACAATTAAAACTCAATCATTCTTCCTTTCACCCTTCATCTTTCCATGCTAACTAGTATCAGCAAAGTTTTAATTGGGAGGGGAAAAAATGTATTTTTCACTTTGAAAATAATATCAGAAAAGTTCCACATAACTACAAATTAACATTCAAGACCGGTTTTATTAGTTTTGCACCGGGTCACAAAGTTAAATATTATTTATGCACCGCGAAATAGTCATTTATTATTTTTGCCCAAACTGAAATAGTTAATTATTAGATCAGAGCTTTTGCCCTTTAAATTATTGAAAAGCACTTTAATTTTTGAATAAGTTTGATTAATGATGAGATCCAGCAAGAGGACAAACCAACTTCAAATGATCCTTTGAAGATTCCAAGCGGACCAATCACAAGAGCAAGATCCAAGAGCATTAAGGAGGCACTAAATGGGCTAGTACAAGAAGCATGGGCAAAGCAAATGGCAATTGGTTCAACAATTGAGGACAAAGATGCTGAAAACGTCACCAATGTTATTTGGGCCGAACAAGGAGTTGTTTGAGCATATTTTGGGCTCAAAGACATCAAATTAAAGAGCTTGGACCAATAGCTACACATGGGAAGCTTCATTTGGGCTTAAATAATGTAATTTTGGGCCTTAGACACTTGTTAATTTTGGCCCATTGTTTTTGTGCGAAATTAGGTTAAACTTTCCTTGTTTTGTAACCTATAAATACTTTGTTAGCCTCTTTTGAAGGCAGACTTGAATTTGAGAATAGAAGTTGCTTTATGCACTTTGTTGAGAGGGTTTCTCTCTAGGGCTCTTCATTGAACTAACAGACTTATCAAGGATTGATCAACCTTGTGGCGTCTTCCAACACTTCGGGTCCTTGTTCTTCCGTGCTCAAGGGTTCAAGTGGATCGTTCTAACCTTTGTTTAGCTTTCTTGGGGTTGTGTTCATCTTAGATTGTTGTGGGTCCGGGTTTATCCCTGGTGGGTTCGCATCATCTTGGCATCAGAGCTTCAAATCTAAACTCAGGTTCTTTGTGTTCTTGTTTTTCATTGTTTTGTGTCTTTTCATCTTTTCTGATTCTGTTTTTAGGTCGTAATTGTTTCTGTTTGTTCGTCGACTTCTCCTTTGAGTTTCGCGACGTATAGTATGTCATTTTGATAGTTCAGAATCTGATCTTGCTTCTCGGTTTGGAATCGTCCCAATCCGACGTTTCGTTCGCTAGTTAGAGTCGTTTTAATTCTGACGCGTTTCTGGAAATTTCTGGGCTCATTTGGCTTGGAAATTCTGTTTGTGTTTTATTTGTTTTGATTCTGTGATATTTCTATTTTTCTGGGTTCAATTCTGTTTGGTTGCAAAAAAAAAAAAGAGAAAAAAAAGAAGGAAGCAAAAAAAAAAAAAAGAAAAAGAAAAAAAAGAAAGAAAGAGTAGAAGAAAAAAAAGTGAAAGAAAGAATTATTGCAATTGTTGTGTTGAGATTGTTCTTAGCAAGTGTAGTCATATCCAGAAAAATCAATTCTTGCAATTTGTGTCATTGTGCTATTGAAATTGTCCTTTGTTCTACATGTTACACTCTCTTGATATCCAAAATTTCTAAGTGTTGGCTGATTCCACAAGTTGTGAAGGATTTGATTAAATTGCTTAGTTCTTTAAAGAGCCTCAAGAGGGAACTAAGAGTGGAAAAAGGCAAGAGTGTTATACATCAAGTTAAAAGCCAAAAAGAGTGAAACACGAGTGTAGAGTGACATTCTTGAGTGAAACACGTGAGGAATTTGTGAGGTATTTCATTTCACTAACATTATCTTTTGAGTTACAATGTCTAGTGCAGGTGAAACATCCAATGGTGACAACAATTCAAGGAATGCAGCAGTTAACATGAGGCAAATACAACAACAATTTGCACGATTAGAAGTGGTATTTGGAGAAATAAGGGATAGGATGGATAGGCAGGATGAGACCATTGCCAATTTACAAGGGGAGAGACCACCTAGAAGGCATGATAGGCGAAGAGAGGTTTTTATGGGTGAGTCGAATTCTGAAAATAATAGTGAGGGAGAATTTGAATTTGAATATGGATATGGAGGGGAGAGGAATAGACATAGAGGAGATAGGCATGGAAGGAGACATGAGAGAGATAGAAATAGGTTGGATGGAAACCTTGGGAACATAAAATTGAAAATTCCAGCTTTCCAAGGAAGGGGTGATCCTGAAGCATATTTAGAGTGGGAGAGAAAGATGGAGATGATTTTTGATTGCCATAATTATACCGATGCTAAGAAGGTGAAGTTGGCAGCAATAGAATTCACTGATTATGCTATGGCTTGGTGGGATAAATTGGGTATTAATAGGAGAAATAATGGTGAGAGGCCAGTGGCAACATGGAGAGAAATGAAGACTCTTATGAGGAGGAGATTTATTCCCAACCATTACTACAGAGAGCTTTATCAAAAGTTGCAGACCCTTGAACAAGGTTCTAAGAGTGTGGATGAATACTTCAAGGAGATGGAATTAGCTTTGATAAGAGCTAATGTGCAAGAAGATAGGGAAGCTACAATGGCTCGATTTCTGAATGGGCTAAAGAAAGAAATTGCTGACGTAGTGGAGTTGCAACATTATGTTGAGCTTGAAGACATGGTGCATATGGCTATTAAGGTGGAGAAACAACACAAGCGCAAGGGTGTTTCAAAATTCAATTCTGGTTCAAAGCCTTTCTTGAAACAGAGTTGGAAGAAAGGAGAGGGAAGTAGCCAAAGGGAGACCACTAAAGAGAAAGGAGAAGCTACATCAAAGTTTCAAGGTAAATCTGGAGCCCAATCTTCTAGAAATAGAGATATAAAATGTTTCAAGTGTTTGGGTGCAGGTCACATAGCTTCTCAATGTCCCAACAAGAGAGTCATGATAATGAAAAATAATGAAATTGTGACTGATAGTGAAAGTGAGAGTGATGATTCTTCCAATCAATCACTTGATGATGAAGTTGATGATGGAGTTGAGCATGCGGTAGAAGGAGAATGCCTTGTTGTTAGGAGAGCTTTGAATTGTCAGGTGAAGGAAGATGAGATTAATGAGCAAAGGGAAAACATTTTCCATACTCGCTGCCTTATTCAAAACAAGGTTTGTAGTTTGATCATTGATGGTGGGAGTGTTACAAATGTTGCAAGCACCACTTTGGTTGAGAAACTGAATTTGCCAACCATCAAACACCCCAAACCATACAAGTTACAATGGTTAAATGAGTGTGGGGAAATCAAAGTTGATAGACAAGTTCTGGTTGCTTTCTCCATTGGGAAATATTGTGATGAAATAATGTGTGATGTTGTACCAATGCATGCTGGACATCTACTTTTGGGGAGACCATGGGAGTTTGATAGAAAAGTAAAGAAAGATGGGGTCACAAATAGATATTCTTTTGTGATGAACAACAAACCCGTTACACTTGTTCCTTTGACTCCAAAGCAAGTTTATGAGGATCAGCTCAAAATGAAGAGAGATAGAGAAAAGAAAATGAGTGATCAAAAAAAAGAGAGAAAAGAAAGTGATACATCAAAAAGAAAAGAGAGTGAGAAAAAAAGAGAGTGTGAGAGTTCAAAAGAATTTCAAAAAAAAGAGGAGAGAAAAGAGGAAAAGAAGAAAATGAGTTTTTATGCAAAAGAGAGCGAAGTGAGAAGTGCTTATCTTGGTGAAGCTCATTTACTTCTCCTTGTTTACAAGGAGTCCTTTTTGAATACTAATGACAATCACATTTCTTTTCCTAGTGTTGTTGGTTCTTTGTTGCAGGAATTTGGTGATGTGTTCCCTGAAGAAATTCCTCCTGGCTTGCCACCCCTTAGAGGGATAGAACATCAAATTGATTTAGTTCCTGGAGCAACAATTCCTAATAGGCCAGCATATAGAAGCAATCCAGAAGAAACAAAGGAGCTTCAAAAGCAAGTGGAAGATCTCATGGCAAAGGGATATGTGAGAGAAAGCTTGAGTCCTTGTGCGGTTCCTGTTCTTTTAGTGCCAAAGAAGGATGGAACCTGGAGGATGTGCATTGATTGCAGAGCTGTCAATAATATCACGGTAAAGTATCGCCATCCCATTCCAAGATTGGATGATATGCTTGATGAATTGCATGGTTCTGTTGTGTTTTCTAAAATTGATTTGAAATCTGGATACCATCAAATTAGGATGAGGGAAGGTGATGAGTGGAAAACAGCTTTTAAAACAAAACATGGATTGTATGAATGGTTAGTTATGCCTTTTGGTTTGACTAATGCACCTAGCACTTTCATGAGATTAATGAACCATGTTTTGCGTGCCTTCATTGGGAAATTTGTTGTTGTTTATTTTGATGATATTCTGATTTACAGTAAGAATCTTGATGAACATGTGAATCATTTGCATTGTGTGCTTGAAGTTTTGAGGGAGGAAAAATTGTTTGCAAATCTGAATAAGTGTGATTTTTGCATGGATAAAATTGTTTTTCTTGGGTTTGTGGTGAGTGCTAAAGGAATTGAAGTTGATGAGGAAAAGATAAAGGCAATAAAAGATTGGCCAACACCAAAAAGCATAACTGACGTGAGGAGTTTTCATGGTTTGGCTAGTTTTTATAGGCGCTTTGTAAAGGATTTTAGTACACTTGCTGCACCACTCACTGAGGTCATTAAGAAATCTGTTGGGTTTAAATGGGGAGATGCACAACATAATGCATTTGTTAAACTCAAAGATAGTTTGTGTTCTGCACCTGTGTTAGCATTGCCTGATTTTAACAAAACATTTGAGATTGAATGCGATGCATCTGGAGTTGGGATAGGAGCTGTTTTGATGCAGGAAGGAAAGCCAATTGCTTATTTTAGTGAAAAGCTCAATGGGGCAGCATTGAATTACCCAACTTATGACAAGGAGCTTTATGCACTTAAAAGAGCATTGGACAACTGGCAGCACTACCTTTGGCCTAAGCAATTTGTCATTCATACTGATCATCAATCTTTGAAGCACATTAAGGGTCAAGGTAAGCTGAACAAAAGGCATGCAAGGTGGCTGGAATTTATTGAGACATTCCCATATGTCATCAAATACAAGAAAGGTAAGGAAAATGTTGTGGCTGATGCACTTTCAAGAAGGTATACTCTTCTCTCTACTCTTAGCACTAGATTGCTTGGCTTTGAACATATCAAGGATTTGTATGCATGTGATGCTGATTTTGCTGAATTGTTTCTTGCATGTGAAAAGAAGTCATGTGATAAGTTTTATAGAGTTGATGGGTTCTTATTTAGAGAAAATAGATTGTGTGTTCCTCAATGTTCATTGCGTGAATTACTTGTGAGAGAAGCACATGGGGGAGGATTAATGGGTCATTTTGGTGTGAAAAAGACTTTGGAAGTTTTGCATGAACATTTCTTTTGGCCTAAAATGAAACATGACGTAGAAAGAATTTGTTCTAAGTGCATAACATGTAAAAGGGCTAAATCTAGAGTCTTGCCACATGGTTTGTATACACCATTACCAGTGCCTAGTGAACCTTGGGTTGATATATCAATGGATTTTGTGTTAGGTTTGCCTAGGTCAAAAAGAGGTATGGATTCCATCTTTGTGGTTGTTGATAGATTTTCAAAAATGGCACATTTCATTGCATGTCATAAAACTGATGATGCCACACATGTTGCTGATTTGTTTTTCAAAGAGGTTGTTAGACTTCATGGTGTTCCTAGAACCATTGTTTCTGATAGGGATACAAAATTCTTGAGTCATTTTTGGAGAGTTTTGTGGGGTAAGCTTGGTACTAAATTGTTGTTTTCAACTGCTTGTCATCCACAAACTGATGGTCAAACTGAAGTTGTTAATAGGACATTGTCTCAACTGCTTAGAACTGTGATTCAAAAGAACTTGAAAAATTGGGAAGATTGCTTGTCATTCATTGAATTTGCATATAATAGGAGTGTGCATTCATCTACTGATTATTCTCCTTTTGAAATAGTTTATGGTTTTAATCCACTAACCCCTTTGGATTTAGTACCATTACCTATTGATGAAAGGGCAAGTCTTGATGGGAGGAAGAAAGCTGAAATAGTGAGGCAACTTCATGAGCGTGTAAAACAGCAGATTGAGAAGAAGAATGAACAATATGCATTCAAGGCCAATAAAGGGAGAAGACGTGTTCTTTTTGAACCAGGAGATTGGGTGTGGGTGCATATGAGAAAAGAAAGATTTCCAGCTCATAGAAAGTCAAAATTGGCTCCAAGAGGAGATGGTCCTTTTCAAGTGCTTGAAAGGATTAATGATAATGCTTATAAGATTGATTTGCCTGGTGAATATAATGTAAGTGCTACTTTCAATGTAGCAGATTTATCTCCTTTTGATGCAGGTCAAGATTCGAGGACGAATCCTTTTGAGGAGAGAGGGAATGATGAGATCCAGCAAGAGGACAAACCAACTTCAAATGATCCTTTGAAGATTCCAAGCGGACCAATCACAAGAGCAAGATCCAAGAGCATTAAGGAGGCACTAAATGGGCTAGTACAAGAAGCATGGGCAAAGCAAATGGCAATTGGTTCAACAATTGAGGACAAAGATGCTGAAAACGTCACCAATGTTATTTGGGCCGAACAAGGAGTTGTTTGAGCATATTTTGGGCTCAAAGACATCAAATTAAAGAGCTTGGACCAATAGCTACACATGGGAAGCTTCATTTGGGCTTTAATAATGTAATTTTGGGCCTTAGACACTTGTTAATTTTGGCCCATTGTTTTTGTGCGAAATTAGGTTAAACTTTCCTTGTTTTGTAACCTATAAATACTTTGTTAGCCTCTTTTGAAGGCAGACTTGAATTTGAGAATAGAAGTTGCTTTATGCACTTTGTTGAGAGGGTTTCTCTCTAGGGCTCTTCATTGAACTAACAGACTTATCAAGGATTGATCAACCTTGTGGCGTCTTCCAACACTTCGGGTCCTTGTTCTTCCGTGCTCAAGGGTTCAAGTGGATCGTTCTAACCTTTGTTTAGCTTTCTTGGGGTTGTGTTCATCTTAGATTGTTGTGGGTCCGGGTTTATCCCTGGTGGGTTCGCATCAATTAAGGTAATTAAATTAATAATGGAAAAAAGTTCTCTACTCTCCATAATAATAATAAGGTTTCTTTAATTCATAGGTAACTTTTTATTATTCATAATTAATTTTCTTTGATCATAAAGACATAAATAAGTTTCCATTATTTGTTAAAAAAAATTGAAATACAATAAAAAACATATAAATTTTTGAATGTGCTACATGAAACAAATTAATACTCAAAAAACAATTTTCAAATCAATTTCCTTGTTCATCTGTTATTTTTTTATTCTCTTTTATAATAGGAGGCCTTTTGCAAGCTCATTTATATCCATGTCATCTTCATTCCCATCGTTTCCCAAATCTTCCTCAAGTGTGCAGCTTTGGCATAGTACATTTTGACTAAACCATATATACTTTAAGTAATTCTATTTCCCCGTGCATCAACTTTATTTATCCAGCAGAACCATCAAAGGACTTTTTATTTGGTCTCCCAACTCTTCATCAGAATCATACTTGGATTGAATAATGTTATCAGCATCACCATCCTATACATTGAAGAATAATATTCTTGATGTGATAAATTATATCTGCTGCAGATGAATTGATTTTCTATTCCATCAACATGAATGCATATGCTTTTCAAAATCTATTAAAACTCTAACCATTTTTCCGTTGTGCAACTTTTACATGACTATCCAATAGACCATGCATGTCAAGTGCTAGGAGAGCAAGCTAAATATCAACCAAACACAATATGGAGTTGGAGCAACCAAATCTTGTCTAAGTGTATGGCTTAAATTTCATACACATAGAATTGAGTTGCAAAGGAAGAAATTCCTTACCTCCAAGAACTGACTCTCATCTTCATAGGATTTCATCAAACTCTTTTGTTACTTTGCAAAACACCCCATTGTAGCCATGATAAGCTCATTGGCTTGATCAAATAACTCTTCCATTTTCCCATCATATCTGACATCTAGACATAATAATTACAACACAATAAGATGGAAGAGTGTAAATGGTTACATAAAAGAAAATCAGCAACAACACTACAAGCATTAATTAATTAATTCACATCAATTTGTCAACTTAAAATTGCAAACAAATCCTATCAAAATGGGCAGAGAAAGTAACCACCATCAATTGGTGCTTCAAAAAATTTAAACCAACAATCAAGGGATATTATCATACAAAATCAGGAAATAAGAAAAGTAGAATCAAAATAAGAAATGAAATTCGATTCAAATTTGAAACCTGCAACTAATTCAATCCTTAAATAGGACATCTACTTACATATTAATTCAATATTTTGAATCAATAATCATATATATATATGAACACATCAATCCATGGAGATAGAACTATAATATAATACACATACACACACATCAATCGAATCCCAGGAACAATCTAATTAGATGTAATGAAAATCAAGAGAAAACACACAAAATCTAAAAAGGCAAAAGGCTCTATGACAAAAAAAAACCAATTAACAAAAAATGATTCAATAACTGAACAAATTGAATTAAAAAAACCAACAGGAATCTAAGATTCAAAAACAAAATTTAATTGCTAAACAAAATACGCAAATAAAAAAAGCCAGATGTGAGATATGAACAAAAAATGGAATACAAATTAAAAAGAAAGAGCAGAATACCATAGCTGAAGTCCAACAAAAGTTTTGCAAAGCTACAAAATGGGAGTCAACTGATAATGATGGGGCACGTCCACACCCACTTTAAGCCACCGTAGCCCGCCGCCGATCCTTGGAAAGAAATAACGATTGTGTGAGTGATTGAGTCGAATGGGGAGAGAAATGAAAGAATGATGGAGAAGACCAAAGAAAAAAATGGTGAGGGTGAGAGAGTGGGGAAAAGAAACAAAGAGAGAGAGAGAGAGAGAGAGAGGGAGAGATCAGAGTGATGAAGATGAATGAGATGAGAAAATAGATTTAGATGAGAAATACAATGCATGTGCATCAATGGAAATGGAAATAAACTGGATGGAGTAAGCAATCCGAACAGACACACATTGGGAGGAGAATAATCAATAAATGAAGAAGTAATTGAGCCGGATTATTCCTTAAAAGGCAATAAATAATTTATTTAAAAGGCACAATCATTCCCAAACCGTATGAAGGCAAATGAAAACCGAAGAAAACAATAAAGTTGTAATAATGAAGAACATTAAAAACCCATAATCATTCCCAAACAGTGTTGCAAGCAAAAGGATTAGGATCAATTAATCAAATTGTCTAAGATAAAGCATAAGCAAAACTTAGAAATCCCACATTAAAAATGGAATCTCAATGGAATATGTCGTACGGCTAATTATGTTATAGTATGGATTAAATGGGTTTACATTGAGTTGTCAATATACCAATCCCCTGAGTTGTTAATTAATGTAGGCATGCAGCTCTTGCAAAATTTAGTTATCATTGACAATTTAAATGACTGGTATTGACAACTCAATGACAAACCATTAATATCACTCAAGTCCCTTAAAACTTCAATGTAACTGTTTGGGACCTGGTTTTGATTAATTCCTTACTAGGGACTTAACTAGTTGTGATTTTACCTAAAATCTTAAAATCATTGTCTTTGCATTCTACTGCAACAAAAATAATACTCCCTCCGGTCTTAAATAGAAGATTCATTTAACCTTTTGTGGAAGATAAGAAATCAAACTAGACCTCTAAGTTATGATATACTATGCCACAAGTAATTAGATTATATGTTAGTTTATAAGTAGAATAAATTAATTTTGAGGGAAAAGATAACTATAAACATTTCAAAGTGATTAATTTTGCACTATAACTTCCAAAAAAAAAAGTTAAAGTGGTCCTATAATTATTGTCGGGAGTAACAACCTGATTTAATAAGTGTCCTTTCATGGATTACACAAGACAAATTCACTTTCTCATATTGTGAGACTAGTTTAGACAAATTTACTTTCTCAGTTCCAAAAAGATTGGCAGTTAACTACTTTTGGTTTTCATATCGTGAAATCTTTTTAATCAAACCAATTCGCTCTGGTAAAAAAAACACATGATGAACATTTCATCTTATGGAGTACAAATTCATTCTTTAAATATTTCAGTCATAGGTTTTCATTACCTAGCTTCTTGCTACTCTCTACGTATTTCATGTGCCTTTTTTCTTAAAAAAAAAACATTTACTAGACCCATCCCAACGATAAGGCTACGCTTACCCAAACAATATATTGGGCTTCAAGCAATTTCTCCGTGGCCCACCACTGAATCGACCCAACCTTATAGTATTAAAGTAAGATGGAAAACTTGTAGCCTAAAAATGATGGAAAATAAGTAACTTTTACAAGAAAAACATTACATAAGTGGACTTATTTTAAAAAAAAGGTATGATATAATAATTATATAAATATAACCATGACCAATATCACACAACGAAGATGTAGATGGATTATTTAAGCCTGATAATCCAGTGGAATCAAATCTTTGTGTGATCATTTGGATATAAATTTAAAAGTACTAGTGTACATATTTTATATTTGCACAGTACAAAAAAAAAAAAAGTCTTGAAGGCCATCATTATTTTTGACAACCCTACCTCCTAATCAAATGATTCAATATGGTCCAGTTACATGATATATCATCATGAAAATTGAACAACATTTCAGAAATCACTGGTGCCCATATAGTCAGATTTGTTAGGTTTATAAGAGTCGATTATGATATTGCTCAGGAATATAAATTTACCTAGAAGTTAGAACATTAACAGACCATCAAAATCTTTGTGAATGACTAATCATAAATGACGGATGTCTCAGTCCTACAACTCATCCGGATAACGTTTGTTCATTCTATCTGGGGCTTCAATTGAAGCAAGGCATCAGCCATATCTGTCACTTCAAAGATTGATGGTCTGAATCAATCCTTGCTCAGCAAAAGTTGACATATTTTAATCCGTTTACGTTTTACACCACGATTTTTCTTTTAAATGTATAATTCTTCAATGATTTAAACTTCGGATATATTATTCCCCAACACGTTATTACTTTACAATACATTACTTTCAACTGTATAATTTATCTTCCCCGTGACCATAAGAAGATATTTAAAGTTGAGAATTTTGATAATCATTAGAAGCAGCTCTCTTCAGGGTCCTTTCTGTAGTGACCATGCACTACTATATATCGATTGTAATAAAACACTCCCTTTGTACTAATTATATAAGACCACTTTAATTTTTTTTAAAGAAATTAATAATGTAAAATAGTAAAATGAATCACTTTAAATTATATTGCCTATAATTAATTCTTATAAAATGATTATTTTACTAATATACTAAATTATCATTTAATTATATATGATATATGTTATAATTTATTGATATAATTTATTTCCTTAAATTTCACAAAAAAAGTCAAATAAGTCTTATATATGATAGTGAAGAGAGTACTTTGTTTTTTTTTTATGAAAACGGATCTCCTCAACATTATTAGATATAAAATTTTAAAAAGTTACATGAAATGTTGTTTTTTTTTTTGATAAAAAAAATGTTGTTTATTGATAACAAGTTAATTATGATTCTTTTACCTCGCTAAAATTATTAGACCTCGAGAAAAAACTGATACTCTCTTCTTCCTTAATAGTTAATACAATAACTAATTGACTTCGTTTGGGGATTAAAGAAACATACAAAATCTCATCATAAGATATCTTACATATGCCATAAATTAGCGTATTACTTTATTAGTGAGATAAATTTGTTTCAAAGATATTAAAAATGTTTTTGTTTTTTAAAAAAGTGATCGAACCCCTTTTATTTATGATCAAGAATAATTTTCAGTTCCGGAATACCAACAAAGTTGAACTAAAACTTGGAGACCTCATGTGTGGATAACCTTGAGAAGGCACAACTGAAACAAATCACAGCAAAACACTTATGAAGGCACTTTTACAACAATCGCATGAAGCATCAGAGCAAGCACAAAAAAAGAATCTACCCTCAAAGCCAAAAAGGGTACTTTTGTAAAACAAAATAATGTCCCAAAACTTGCTATAAATCCAGTGAGAGTATCGTCTCATTTCAGTGCAACTGCACCAACAAAAAAGAAGAAGAGAGAGTAATAAAGGAAGGAAGGAAGGAAGGAAGGAAAGAAAGAAGATGAGAGACATAAAGAATGGATCATCTGGCGTGGCTAGGCTATGGAAATCTCCAATTCCTTACCTCTTTGGAGGATTAGCCATAATGATGGTTCTCATATCTATTGCTCTAGTTGTCCTCATTTGCTCCTATTCAAAGCGTGCTCATTCTCAGTCTCACTCATCATCTTCCTCATCTGAAGACACTGTCACTAAGAAGGCCATGCCCAAGAACACAGAGACTGAATCGGAGGTCAAGGTTGTTGTGATCATGGCTGGTGATCACAACCCAACGTACCTTGCTAAACCAGCCTCTTCCTCTACTTTTTGCACCTGTGGAGCTGGATCAACGAACCCAGTGAGCAAACTTTGAAGAACGTAACGTAACAAGCTAATTATAATAACTGACGTCATGCTATATAGAAATGGCACAATTTTGGTCTCGGGAGTTAAAGGTTCTATTCCTGTGATTTTGAGTGCACGGGATATGTGAGTCCATGAGTGATTCTGCAATTTTGTCTCTTGCAAGTGGATCATTACTTTTCTTGTATTTCTAAGCCGATTTTGATGTTGAGGTTATATAAACATCCTAAATAAACTTTTCCTCATTGTCGTATTAGCCAGCTAAATCGAAAATAATCCACACTTACATATTATACGTCCTTAACATATATAAGGGTCTAAAGATTATTGAAGTATACACATTCTGAAAAAGCAGATTATGCATGCAAGAACAAAGAAATAGCCCAGGGAAATAACTCTTGGCGTTTGTTTTTATATATTATATCACTGTCATCTTTTGTTTATGCTTAAGAATTGAATTCTCTTCAACTTCAACCATGAGTTTTGAAGAACAGCATATAATGCGGGGGCACATCATATAGAAAAAATATTTTGTGCATGCCAAGCTTTCCTTATGCCTTTTCTTTTTTTTTTTTTGTAGTTTTTGCTTCGATTTAGCATATGATTCCACTTGTTTCCTGCTTAAGGTTTGTTTGGAAAAAAAGGAGGATGAAATGAATTGAAGCCCTCCAAATAAGTAAAACAACGAAAATGTATTTGGACGCAAAAGCCAGAAACATGAAGTGGAAGTGGGACACATATCCCACAAAGAACAAATAATAAAACTGCTTATAATTATTAGTGCTGTTAATCCACAACTATAATAATATCACGAGAGAAAAAGAGAGAATAATCTTTGAAGAGAAGGAAAAATGAAAATCATCGGCTAGCATTGAAATACATGAAATGTGCATCAAACTTATAGAAAGTGGGATGCGATAACAAAGCATCAAAGCATGTGTGACAGTGAAAGTGGAACCCATCATAAAAAGTAGCTAAGCGGCGACACGCACTAGTTAAACAAAAGTACTATTTCCTCTTCTTTTTCTTTTTGAAGGTAAAAGCAATGTATCCTCTGTTTGGTTTTTATTGGAAACGCGGCGACTCGAAAAGGCTAGAGGCATAAATATATAAAAATGAGTGGATGATAATGTGGACTGTGAAAGTTAGAAACTTGTGAGATGGGTTTTAACTTTTAAGCAAAGAGCAAATAAAAAGTAAAAAACAATAAAAAAAGTGGAAAATAAAGAGAGGGAGACAAAAGTTGACGACATGGAAATTGTTGGCTCGAAGAGGTTGTTGAAGGACGGATAGGAGAGAGGATATTCCAGATGCTAATACATGATGAGGTCTCTGAGGGGAGTTGTATTTGTTTGTATGGTTTATATAAATCTGAAAAAATGATGAGCAGTCAAAAATGATGCTGAAGTATCAGAACTTTGCTAGTTTGGCACTTGTCATGCGTGCCTGCCCTTCGTTTTAAGTATCACACGCATTGCCTATAGCTAGCTAGCTAGGATATGTATTGCCCTTCAATTAAAATGCATCCCAAAAGATTGTGATATTTAAGTATGATAATTACAAAAATGAACTTGTTTTCACTATTTGTTCAGATAACTGAGAGAAACGAGCGACATCAGTACAAAGAGCCACAGGAGGGAATATAACTACTAAAGGGCTAGTTTCTTTCAAGGAGGGCTATTGCCTGCCTCTGCTTCAAGTCATATTGATTATATTTTAGGCAAAGATTAGCCTTAGCAGTTTAAAGGACGATTTAAAACATTTTGTGATCTAACATTAAAGTTTGTTAGTTGCATTTTTTATGTTAAAACATTTATATTTTTTATGTTCAAGAATTAGTTAAACGTTTTTCCTCTTAAATTTCATCAAATTATAATATCTAAGTATGCTCTACCATATTGGAAGTAATTACACAAGGAAAAAAGGGAAGAGTATGTTTCTGAAGCATGCACCATGTTGTACAAAAAGAATAGTGGTCTTAAGCGTCATGGACATCAGTGCACGGTAGAGCTAGTCTAGACTCTATGCAATGAATGAATAATAGTGCAATAATTTAGATTACATTCAATTTTTTTTGTTACAAAATTTTATGAGGGTTTGGGCTCAATCCAATTTAGGGGTATGGCACATGGCCAAGACTACACAAACCGAGTGAGAATAGAACTAGCTATTAACTTCTTGCCAGTACCCTCTTAGTTACGGAGATGTCTCCCCAAGCGCCGCGATTGAGGCACAAATAAGTGTCATTCCCAGGAATCGAACCCGTGTCATAGTGGACAGCTAGACACTTTCAGTCCAACCCCCTGCCACTGAACCCACGAACGATGAGTTCAATTTATTTTATTTGCATCTATGTGCTTCTGGTTCTTATCCCAATAGTCTTCTGATATCAGGGATGGATATTGATGCTCCCTTCAATATTTATAAAAGATAACATGTGGTAAGCACACAGAAAGTGAAAAAAAGCACTGCTTTTTCATAGTTGAGGTCACTGACATTAAATTCATATATCCTTTCCAGTTGTGCAGCTTGCTATGTTAGGACATCTGTATTCAACACTAAATGTCAAATTTCCAATGACAATGACAATGACATTAATTAGAAAAATAATAATTATGAACGAAAAACATATGCAACAACCACCCCGTTAATTCTTTATCTTATTTTAAAAGTTTCACAATCCGTTATGAACCTTCCAGGAAACTGAATTAGACAGCATCCGCCATCTCGCTATCTTTTGGTTTTTCACCAAATACAATGTAGCTACATCAGACAAGGCGGTGACAGCTATCTATTAATGCAAGTCCAAACCAAAATTTTCATCCACCACTTATTGTTCACCATACTATATTATACTGTATGGGAGCATCATAAGCATTTATTCCTATATATATACCCTTGACCTTGATCCTTGAAGCTCAAAGATGGAGTCTTTTCAACAAATTTTGGGTGTAGAAGGATGTGGCAGCAACGAATCTGGTTGGACTATGTACATTTCTTCATCCACACAAGATGATGGTGCTGAAAACATCAAAGAGAATGATGAATATGATGAAGGAATCAATGGTGAAATGGGCAGACAGAGGCGTGAAACTAAAGTGGATATGGAAGATAGTGATGACTCAATGGTTTCAGATGCTTCATCTGCTCCATTTCATTATCATGGCACAAGAGTGTATGAAAAAGATAGAAAAGATGGTGTGAGAAAATATTCTTCCCGGAAGAATGTGAACAAACTTGAGATGAAACGTGTCGACACCAGAAGAAACAGATAATGAAGCTGCTCACATGTATCAATATCATACTCTTTTTTGAGAAAAACTAGAAAACGCTCTTGATATGTTTCCATCAGCTACAAAATTTTCAGCTCAAGATTCTTCTATTTGACTATGTGTTCAAAAGTAAAATATTCAGGTTATATTTAGCTGACAGAAAAGCCAATTAGAAAGCTATTAAGGATATTGCAAACAATCTGGATGCTAACACTGGATAGGATTGGTTCATCCATTTTCACCCTCTGAAATTTCCTGTTGTGATTTACGTATACCCCTTTTTTTGTTGCAGCGTTACTAGCTAGCTGAGTAGCACCAACATTGAAGTTTGAGAAAAAGAAAGAAAGAAAACTCTTTGGTAGACATGGTCAATTTTGGGTTTGAGACATTAAGAGTTCAGACAACCAAAAGGGGCAATATGTTTATGTTCACGTTTTTACTATTTTAGGACAATGAAAAGGCAAGAGAAGAAAAAAAACCTTTGGCAAAGATCTTCCAATCATTCAAGTGATGAAGCATCATCTCTAACTCTACAAGTGTATTTTTCTTGAAAAAATAATTTTAAACGTAAAATAATAATTAAAAGCCTCATTTCCAGGATATTTTTAACGGAAAGTTAAATGAAAATCCGTGATTGATTCAAATAACAGCACCAGGGAAGCCATAATGTTGGACTGCCGTTGGCAAGTTCCAAATGAAACCATATGGTTTGTATGGTTTTTGATGGCACATTATGTGGTGGTAAATTTTCTGTTGTCCAACTTCAATCCGAAACCATATCAACTGCAGTCTGCAGATACACTATTGATTATTCACCACCCTAACGCATTTAATAAAACAAGAATTTTGGTTTTGAAGCAATCTGAACTGTTCTTTTATTGAAACAGAAGCTAAGGAAAGAGGATAGAAAAGAAGGGGGAATGCATAGAATTGCATGAGCTGCTGCTGTCGGATATGAAGACAAGAAAATAAAAGGGAAAACACCAAATAATATAGAAGCTTCAACTCGTACAGTGACTTAGCAAACACAATTGACCGTGCTGAGGAAATCTTTGCAGATGGAGAAAAAGTAACATGAGTTGATATAATTTACTGGACGCAAAATTTCAGCAGGACCAGCGTTGACACATTAAACTAGTTGATAAACAAAATGGCAAACGCTTCAAATAGACATCACAAAACAAGGTTCCATCATATAGTGTTATGTAATAATCTCCACTTAGTAAACAGTCTTGAGGAGAAACATTACATTTATTGAGAATTCTGATGGGTTTCAATGCGAGTTATCTCAAATTCTTGACTGTTTGGCAAGCTTGAACCATTCAGTATGGAAAGATCCCTCTATATCAACCCTTTCATATGTATGTGCGCCGAAGTAGTCTCGCTGAGCTTGAACCAAATTAGCTGGCAATCTTTCCCTCCTATATGTATCAAAATAAGCAAGACTGGCAGACATACCTGGGGTGCTGATACCAGAGTTGATAGCAAGGCATACAACTCTTCTCCAGGCAGATTGCCTATCAATTATTTCCTTTGCAAATTCAGGATCCACAAGAAGGTTTGCAAGGTTGGGGTTCCTGTCATATGCCTTCTTAATTCTGTCTAGGAATATTGCTCTAATGATGCAACCACCTTTCCAAATTCTTGCTAATTCACCCAGTTTCAAATCCCATCCCTTTTCAATACTCTTTGCACGAATTAGATTCATTCCCTGTGCATAACTGCAGATTTTTGCAGCATATAGGGCTTTCCTGACATCATCGATCAACTTTTCTTTGTCCACAGGCTGATCAGCCAAAATATCACCAAATCCACCTGATTTGAAGACTTTTGAAGCTTCAACTCTTTCCTCCTTCAACCCACTAAGGAACCTAGCATCCAAAGAGGCTTCAATAGTGGGAGCAGCAACTGATAATTCGGCAGCTTGCTGAACAGTCCACTTACCAGTACCCTTCATGCCAGTTTTGTCAAGAACTTTGTCTACCAGATATCCATCACCTTTATCATCCTTAATTCCAAATATGTCTGCAGTGATTTCAATAAGAAAACTGAGAAGTTCTCCCTTATTCCACTCGGAGAAGACTTTATGTAGCTCCTCATTCGACAACTTTCCAACAGACCTCAACACATCATAAGCCTCAGCAATCAGCTGCATGTCACCATATTCGATACCATTATGGATCATTTTCACGAAATTACCAGATCCACCTTTACCGATATACGTCACACAAGGACCACTGTCAGGAACTTGAGCTGCCACCTTCAGAAGAATGTCTTCTATGTATTTGAAAGCCTCAAAAGAACCACCAGGCATCAAAGAGGGACCATTTCGAGCGCCCTCCTCACCACCTGAAACTCCCATCCCAAGGTAAAGCAAACCCAATTCGGCCGCTGCTTTTTCTCTCCTCTCGGTGTTCTCATACCATTCATTACCCCCATCAATTATACAATCACCTTTCTCCAAGTACATGGATAGGGTCTTAATAGTTTGGTCAACAGGTGCCCCAGCCTTCACAAGCATGATCACAACCCTAGGCTTTTGAATGGATTTAACAAAGGATTCAGGATCATGGAAGCCATATACAGGGAGATTTCCCTCCTGTTTAGCTCTTTCCACAGTCTCATCAACCTTCGATGTGGTTCGGTTATAGACAGAAATAGGGAAGCCTTTCTCAGCAATATTGAGAGCCAGATTTTGGCCCATCACAGCCAGTCCAGCAAGTCCTATTCTTGTGGGAGGAGCCATAATTGATACCCTGCCCAATATTTAATAACGCACATAAGATGACAAAAATATCCAAATAAGTTAAAAACTTGGCAAAAACCATATAGTATCATCCAACACAATGAAATGTGCAAACCACCAGAAATGAAGACAACAAATACTTCACTAAGGCACAACGCAATCACACAACAATGCTAATCCACAAAGTGAGATTTTTAAAAATAGAGAGTTGTAAAAAATGCCAGAGCACCTTGATCACATAGCATAGATTCTCCGAGTTGCATCAGCAAAGGAAACATAAGTTACTAAAAAGCCAACCAACAAAGGCAAAAAAGCCTGTAGCTTTCTCAAAGTTCACAAACATAAAGCAAAGACCATATCTTCCAATCCTAAGTATAAGATGCACAATAGATATGCAAAAATATACAGAAAACAACCCAAAGTTTTACATATCTCACATTAACAGCAGATAAATTAAAGCCATCAAAATAAAGCAAGCAGTGCATCATCACAGCATGGAAACAAACATCACCATACAAAATTCAAATCAATACAGAAATCCAACTGATCCCAAATGAAGCAATCAATGTCACATACTATTCAATGTCATAACACCAACAGTATACAAAGCAAAGTTCAAACTTTTCACCAAAAGAAGGATCAACAATTTAGCATAAGAATATTACCGCAAAAGGGTATCATAAAAATTAAAAAAGCAAACCTGAATCGTAAACTTTAAGATTAAAGGATGAAGATGGTTGAAATACTGGAAATGAGATCTGGGGTAGAACAAAAAGCAAGAGATTAATAAAGGGGTGAAAAGGATCGATCATAAACAATTAAATTAAATAATAATAATAATAATAATATAAAATTTGAAACTACTACCCACCTTCCAGCACTGAATGAGAGACTTAAGATAAGAAATTAAGTTAAGAGTTTAAGACATAAATGAGTCAAAGTTGCTCAACTAATTGGTAGGTAGAAAGGCTTCGGTGAATCTGGACCGTTGATGTTTTTGTAGCAGCCGTATTGAGGATGAGTAGGGACCGTTGATCTCTCCCTTAATGGTGGGGTCGTTGGGGTTTTGTTTTGGATTAAAATGTCAAACTAAATAAACCCATTTTGGTTCATCTCTAAATGATTTTAGGGGAAATTTTGGTTTGGTTCAGTTTAGCTTGATGGTTTCTGCTATAATTAGGATTTTATTGGGGAAGTATTTCTGGTTGTTAATGAACTTGATTTGAATCAATATTTTCTTGGATTTATCCATTGGTATACAACTCTACTAACATCGACTAATCCGATTCGTGGAAATGCAAAATTATAATGGAGAGAATCTTGTCACCTCCAAGCAATTATCGCGACTGTAAGCGCAAGTCTCGAATTTGAAATTATTGGTTAAGTTAGAACAACTTCATCCAATTGATCTAAGTATTGGGTGGTTGAATCGATATTTTATTACAATGTAAATGATGGTAATACTGTTTGCCAAAAAAAAATAAATGATGGTAATACTCCCTTAGTCTCAGATATAATAATATTATTTTGATTGGCTTTTTAGATTAAAGAAACCAAATTGACAACTAAATTTTAACATATCTTACATTTGCTTGTATTATACTATGTTATATAATTAGGGTAAATTAATTTTGAGGAAAAAAAGATAATTGTGGATATTTTAAAATAATTAATTTACATCCTTTATTTCTCAAAAAAATAGAGTTATCTTATAATTAAAAGTAGAGGGAGTATAATTATAATGTACCAACAAAAAAGAGGGAGTATACTTGTAGATGGTGATTCTATGTAGAGATACTATTTTAAAGTAGTAACCGTCTTAAAATCTAACAAAACACATTGTTCTTTTGCTAAACAAGACAATCCTAGGATTATGAATTATTAATGATGTGGCTGCTATTTGATTTTTTTTGTTTCTTTCTGTTCATTATTTTATGTACGTTTGGCATTATGAATTATGTATTATTATGTGGGGGCTATTTAATTCCTTTTTTCTTTGTTTTTTTCTGTTCTCTATCTTATAGTTTTCGTTTAGAATTCAACAACCTTTACAGCACTCCCTGGTTGCTTGCCTTTTAATTGTTGTATAATATTCTTTTTAGAAAATCGGTGAAACAAATTTACAAAATGTAAAATTATACTCCCTCCGGTCCTAAATATAGGACCTAGTTGACTTTCTTGAAAAATCCTAAAAAAAAGCAAAATAAGTTAATTATAAATTGATTTACCTAATTTTTTTTCTTACACTAGTTTATTTTACCTATAAGCTAATGGATAATTTAAAAGGATATAAAATATGTCATGATTTAATAACCTATTTTGCAACTTTAATCTCTCCAAAAAAGTCAATTAGGTCTTATATTTAGGATGGGGTAGTAAGTCACTTCCAACAAATCAGTTAATGGTTTTATGTCTTTTTGAAAAAATTGATTGAAATGTCTTCTGAACCTTTTATCACAGACCAAAACTGTTTCCTCTTCATTGTGAATATTTTTTGTTGTATAATTCCTGTTATTTGATTATATTTGAGAGTACAGTTACATTTTGCCATGGAAAAACAACCAACATTTTTTAAGAAAACTAGCAGTATCTCCCGTGCTTTGTACGGGAACAAATTTTTTAACGCTTTTTTAACATTTTTTTAACAAATTTGCAGTAAAAAAATATATGCCCAATTTTTTTAACTAAACTATCGGGTGAAAAAATCATATAATAACCAATTTTTTTTATTTAAAAAAAAGTTAAAAAAAATAATATATTATATTCCACCAAATCACTGGTCATCAACAGAGTTATGAACAGTGATTTGGTGGATCACTTTTATATAGGTCAAAAAAATCATCATAATGGTAACACTAAAGATATAAATCTTTAAGGCAAACTCAAAAAAAAATATGTGACCCAATTACCCTTTTTTCAACATTTTTTTTAACAAATTTGCACTTAAAAAATATATGACAAATTTTTTTAACTAAAATATCGTGCGAAAGAAATCATATAATAACTGAATTTTTTAAAAAAAAAAGGTAAAAAAGGAAAAAAAAGGTAAAAAAATATCTCCTGTGGGTTGCACGGGTGTTTCCCGCGCTCCGCGCGGTTTTGCTTAAAAATTAGCATTAACTTAAAAAACTATTATCTAACCTTAACCTTAGACGGAAGAAAATTTGAATGACAACTTCTAGTTTACATTACCAAATGACCATTTTTCTGTAAGTCCTATTGAAAATCGAAATTAAATCTAACTGAACACATCTTCCCTATGTGAAGAAACAACTCTTCTTTTTGTGTTCTATATCTATATGGAACAACTTCTAGTTTGCACGGGAAAGATAGGCAAATAAAAAGACAAAATAAAATATTTGCAGATATATATTAGGTCAAAAAGATCATCATAATGGTGACACTAAAAATATAAATCTTTAAGGCAAATTTACACAAAAAAAAATATGTGACACAAATAAATTCGCCCACGAAAGTAAAGAATACGTAGCCCTAATAAATCATTAAATAATTAAATATAAATAAAAAAATAAGTAATAAATATAAAAATATAATAAATATATTAAATAATTAACAATTAAATAATTAAAAAATTGCCAAATAATAAATATAAATAATAATAATAAATAATCAATATAATAATAAATATAAATATTAAATAATTTACTCATGAATAAATTTTTTTTTTTAACTTTTTATTTTTACAAATCTGCACTAAAAAAACATATGACAAATTTTCTTTTAATTTTTTTTACCTTCTCTTTCAACAAATTTGCACTAAAAAATATATAACAAAAAATATGTAACCCAAATAAATTAGTCCAAGAAAGTAAAGAATACATAGCCCAAATAAATCCTCACAAGAAATCAATGACATACAATAGTAATAGAGAATGTTAATCACTGCACTAAAAATTTACATATTTCAATGATCACAAAAATATCTTCACATATTTGAATAGATGTTAGCTTTATAAAAATAATATTTGTTGTACATAACTGGCTAGATATTTGAAAACATCGCCTTGTAAACAACATTTTTTGTTTTGTTAACTCCTGTGCGGTGTATGGGAGAGGTATTTCAATAGATTATAGACTAAACTTTTAGAATATTAGAGAAAAGGGAATTGTAGTGACAATTGAAGAAGCACCAAAGATAATATATGATAAAACATTAGTGAGATGTATTATTTGGGTTTCCCGCCCTTCGCGCGATTTAAAAATATGTGACCCAAATAAATTCGCCCAAGAAAGTAAAGAATATGTGGCAAATAATTAATATTAATAATTAATTAATTAATTTAATTATCATAATTATTATTATTATTTTATTATTATTAAATAATTATTATATTTAATCTAATAATAAATAATAAATATAATATAAAAATATAATAAATAAATATAAATATAATAATAATATGATAATATAATAAATAAATATAAATATATATTAAATTATAAAAAATTAATAACGGTTAATTAGGGTTTTTTGCACCAAATCCCAAAATACTACATCTCACTAATGTTTTATCATATATTATATTTTGTGCTTCTTCAATTGTCAGTACAATTCCCTCTTCTCTAATATTCCAAAAGTTTAGTCTATAATCTATTGAAATACCTCTCCCATGCTCATAAACAAATTTTCTAACCTTTTTTTAATTTTTTTAACAAATTTGCACTAAAAAATTATATGACAAATTTTTTTAACTAAAATATCGGGTAAAAAATCATATAATAACTAAGTTTTTCTTTCTAAAAAAAATTAAATTTCTTAAGACATTCAAATAATGACCTTTGGTTAAGTGAGTGAGTGAGTGAGTTCATCTAAAGAACCATAAATATTAAAGAATCAATTATATATAAAGAGACACAATAAAACATTTGCAGATATATATTAGGCCAAAAAGATCATCATAATGGCGACACTAAAGATATAAATCTCTAACCCAAATTCAGACAAAAAAAATATGTGAGCCAAATAAATCAGCCCAAGAAAGTAAAGAATACATAGCCCAAATAAATTCGCACAAGAAAACAATCACATACAATAGTAATAGAGAATGTCAATCACTGCACTAAAAATTTGCTCATGAACAAATTTTTTAACTTTTTTTTTAACAAATTTGCACTAAAAAATATATGACAAATTTTTTTAACTAAAATATCGAGTGAAAAAAATCATCTAATAATTATTTTTTTAAACAAAAAAAAGCATTTTTTGTTTTAAAAAATATATTATATTCCACCAAATCACTGTTCATGAAGGAAAGATATGTAAATAAAAAGACACAATAAAACATTTGCAGATATATATTAGATCAAAAAGATCATCATAATGGTGACACTAAAGATATAAATCTATAAGGCAAATTTACACAAAAAAATATGTGACCCTTTGCCAAAGAAAGCTATTGACTTTCTCCTTTAAACATTCTGGATTTCCTATTCATTTGAGTTGTGTCTTGCTAAAGTTTCAAGGTTTATTAGGTAAAAAAAAGACAAAATAAAACATTTGCAGATATATATTAGGCCAAAAAGATCATCATAATAGCAACACTAAAGATATAAATCTTTAAGGAAAAGTCAGACAAAAAAAAATGTGACCTAAATAAATTAGCCCAAGAAAGTAAAGAATACATTGCCAAAATAAATTCGCACAAGAAAGCAATCACATACAATAGTAATAGAGAATGTCAATAACTACACTAAAAATTTGCTCATGAACAATTTTTTTAACTTTTTTTAAACATTTTTTTCTAAATTTGCACTAAAAAAATATATGCCAAATTTTTTTAACTAAAATATCGGGTGAAAAAATCATATAATAACTGAATTTTTTTTAAAAAAAGGTTTTTTTTAAAAAAAGTTTTTTTAAAAAAAAAATAAAAAAAGTTTTTTTTTAAAAAAAAATATATAATATTCTTTTTTAAAAAAAAGTTTTTTTAAAAAAAAATAAAAAAAAAGTTTTTTTTTTTAAAAAAATATAATATTCCACCAAACACTGTTCATAAGGAACAGTGTTTGGTGGAAGAGTTATATATGATATATTGATGATCACTTTTCGGGATTGCCGGTGGAAAAGTAACTTTTTTTCAATTTGACTTTTTTAGAAGTAAGATTGGAAAAAGTCCGATTGTATATTGTGATTATGTTTGGATGTGTTGTTGGTATGAATGACTTTTTTCAATTTGACTTTTAGAAAGATGTTTGGATATGTATTTGAAAAAAAAACAAGATTAGATTAAAACATATGCAAATATTGTGTTATAATAGAAAATACATGAATAAAATTTTGAAAATGCTAATTCAAAATAAAATACATATAAATTAAGAATTATACACACACACATACTCCTTTCTGTCCTAAATATAAGACCTACTTCTAATTCTTATCAATTTTTTCAAATTATTCTTCTCAATGCTCCCCATTATAAGACAATAAGAGAGAAATGATGGAGACAAAAGGTAGATGATCAGTGTATATTGGATATCATGTTATTTTAACTAACTTAACCAACATCCTTAATCTAATAAAATTAGGTAAATAGGTCTTATATTTAGGATCAGAGAGAGTGTCTATATATATATATATATATATATATATATATAGAGAGAGAGAGAGAGAGAGAGAGATAGAGAGAGAGAGATATATATATATATATATAGAGAGAGAGAGAGAGAGAGAGAAAGAATAAGTTATACTTCTCCTCCCACCTTACTTTTGACTCAAAAGCAATTCAATTTTACTTTGCTACCAAACATGTTTTAAAATAAAAATAAGTTAAAAGTAAAAATAAGCAAAAAAAAAACATGTGCCACCTTGCTTTTGAGTGTTGTTAAACACACACCATATTTTTCTTTTCTACCGTTAAGCACACCGTATCCAGTAGTTACATTGACTCCTTGATTCTTCATCGGGTACAAGCACTGATCCAAAGCTTTTCAAACATGACACAGTAATCACTTTCAAGAAAGAGAAAGGATGCAAATTTGGACTGATCTAGTTCAGAAACATATGGCACTACAACTTAGGGTCCGTTTGGTTGCAAGAAGGAAAGTGGAAAAATGGAAAGTGAAAGCGGTGTAAAGATGGAAAGTAGGGGTAAAATATGTAATTATGAAAAATAAAGTGTGTGAGCCCAGAAAAAGTGAGAGATAGAGAGAGAAAACTTGTGGCCCCGAAATATATGTATATTACAAAAAACCCTCTACTTTCTACACTTTCCAATTCTTTGTCAATTTTTCATGCAACCAAACAAGCCCTTATATATGAATGTGACATCTTAGGTACACATACCATAAAACATCATCATCATCATCAATATCAATATATAGCATAAAACTCTTCCACCAAACACTATTCATAGCACTGTTCATGAACAGTATTTGGTGGAATATTATATTTTTTTTTTTTTTTTTAAAAAAAAAATTTTTGTTTTTTTAAAATGTAGTTATTTTTTTTTTGCTTTTTTTTTAAAAAAAAAAATTTGCTTTTTTTTTAAAAAAATTAGTTAATATATGATTTTTTTCACCCGATATTTTAGTTAAAAAATTTTTTTATATATTTTTTTAGTGCAAATTTGTTAAAAAATTTGTTCATGAGCAAATTTTTAGTGCACTCATTGACATTCTCTATTACTATTGTATGTGATTGTTTTCTTGTGCGAATTTATTTGGGCAACGTATTCTTTACTTTCTTGGGCTAATTTATTTGGGTCACATATTTTTTTGTTTGAATTTGCCTTAAAGATTTATATCTTTACTATTGCCATTATGATCTTTTTGACCTAATATATATCTGCAAATGTTTTATTGTGTCTTTTTATTAGCCTATTTATTTGGGCTACGTATTTTTTACTTTCTTGGGCGAATTTATTTGGGTCACATATTTTTTTTGTGTAAATTTGCCTTAAAAATTTATATCTTTAGTGTTACCATTATGATAATCTTTTTGACCTAATATATATCTGCAAATTTTGGATTTCATTACAACTTACAGAAAAATGGTCATTTGATAATGTAAACTAGAAGTTGTCATTGAAATTTTCTTCCTTCTAAGGTTAAGGTTAGATAATAGTTTTTTGGGTTAATGCTAATTTTTAAACAAAACCGTGCGGAGGGCGGGAAACCCCCGTGCAACGCACGGGAGTGGTGGAATATAATATATTATTATTTTTTAAAAAAAAAATTAGTTATTATATGATTTTTTTCACCCAATATTTTAGTTACAAAAATTTGTCATATATATTTTTAGTGCAGATTTGTTAAAAAAAAAGTTAAAAAATTTGTTCATGAGCAAATTTTTAGTGTAGTAATTGACATTCTCTATTACTATTGTATGTGATTGCTTTCTTGTGTGAATTTATTTGGGCTACGTATTCTTTACTTTCTTGGGCTAATTTATTTGGGTCATATATTTTTTTTGTCTGAATTTGCCTTAAAGATTTATATCTTTAGTGTTGTCATTATAACTAGAAGTTGTCATTGAAATTTTCTTCCTTCTAAAGTTAAGGTTAGATAATAGTTTTTTGGGTTAATGCTAATTTTTAAACAAAACCGAGCGGAGCGCGGGAAACCCCTGTGCAACGCACGGGAGTGGTGGAATATAATATATTATTATTTTTTTTAAAAAAAATTAGTTATTATATTATTTTTTCAGCCAATATTTTAGTTACAAAAATTTGTCATATATTTTTTTAGTGCAGATTTGTTAAAAAAAAGTTAAAAAATTTGTTCATGAGCAAATTTTTAGTGAAGTGATTGACATTCTCTATTACTATTGAATGCGATTGCTTTCTTGTGCGAATTTATTTGGGCTACGTATTCTTTACTTTCTTAGGTTAATTTATTTGGGTCACATATTTTTTTTGTCTGAATTTGCCTTAAAAATTTATATCTTTAATGTTGTCATTATGATGATCTTTTTGACCTAATATATATCTGCAAATGTTTTATTGTGTCTTTTTATTTCCCTATTTATTTGGGCTACGTATTCTTTACTTTTTTGGGCTAATTTATTTGGGTCACATATTTTTTTGAATTTGCCTTAAAAATAATATAGTATATTATTTTTTTTCCTTTTTTTTTAAAAAAATTAGTTATTATATGATTTTTTTCACCCGATATTTTAGTTAAAAAAATTTGTCATATATTTTTTTAGTGCAAATTTGTTAAAAAAAAAGTTAAAAAAAGAAGAGTTGTTTTTTACTTAATATATATCTGCAAATGTTTTATTGTGTCTTTTTATTTGCCTATCTCTCCCGTGCAAACTAGAAGTTGTTCCATGTAGATATAGAACACAAAAAGAAGAGTTGTTTCTTCACATAGGGAAGATGTGTTCAGTTAGATTTAATTTCGATTTTCATTACAACTTACAGAAAAATGGTCATTTGACAATGTAAACTAGAAGTTGTCATTGAAATTTTCTTCCTTCTAAGGTTAAGGTTAGATAATAGTTTTTTTGGTTAATGCTAATTTTTATATAAAACCGCGCGGAGCAGGGGAAACCCCCGTGCAACGCACGGGAGATACCGCTAGTTATTTTATAAAAAAAAATCTGATTTAGAGGAAATATATTTTCTATCGATTGTTACCCTGCAAGTGGTTATATCTGATTTCTTGTAGTTTACCTTCTAATTTGGTTAATGTTAGATCCCTTCTCTGGTAATAATTTTTTACAAGGATGGACTATTTTGGTGAAAAGATCAAGAGAAGGAACACTTCTTCCGTCTTCATCAATGCTTTGTATTATGGGAATTCAATTAAAAGTGATATCTAGGGAAACAAAAATTTGACCTTCCTCATCACTCCCAAATTTTACCTCTTATTTACTCAAATGTAATTGCAACAAATATTATTACTTTGTTTTGCATGTGATGGAAAATCAAATAGAGTAATAGAGAAAAGCATACCATACACCAAAATGGTAGTAGATAGAAGTTGCCGCAAAGAGTCTACAGGTGCAATAGACTTAGGCAGTCAACCTGATCAGGCACCCCTTAGGATCACCCACACTTTCTATCGAGCCTATTCGGATCAAGACTTTTTGTATGTTCCCTCAACCTCCCTCATTCATCGGGAGGAGGGATGTTGATGGAACTCAGTAACCCCCCTGGTTTGTAGTTTTGTAAGCCTTCGGCATGAGATTTCAGTTTTATGAAAAAAAAAAAAAAGTTGCCGGAAAGCTACACAACTAATAAGAATTATGTGACCACTAATAAAAATTATGTTCTCTCTTTTTAATGCCCTCAAAGAAAATAATAAGAAAGTATATCTTAATTTTCTGATGAATAATTATTTGAAAGTCATTTTAAAATATGCAACAACTACTGATTTATCTCCTGATTGACTGGCGTTCTCATTTTTAATCAAATAGTTCAGCTCATCAATAACTAAGACACAGTCCAACTGACTGCAGACAAGAGCACTAGCATTTTAAGTGTCCAATGCCCCCACATTGATGAGTGATTTTGATTGACTGCAAGGAATATACCCAATCGGGCATTAACTTCCTCTCTCGTGGTCACTCAAAGAAAATCATTGTGAAAATAACTTACTGAAAGCAATGAAAATTCTTCTCAAAAGATAAAATACGAAATAGCGAAATTACTAAAGAACCAGACAACAGCTCAAATATATCCTTCAATCCCTCTCTCAGGTACATTCAAGAAGTCAACATAAAAGAAATCAGTATGCAGACCAAAAAGAAGCCAAAACTATCATCGTGTTGAAATGCTAACATTTTATTCTAAACAGATACACCATCATAGCAAATTAAAATTGTAGACAATGCACCCTTCCAAGAGACCTTCCCGTATGGCATGTAACTTTATCAACAACGGGCACAAACTAAAGATACATTCAGAAGCAAACAATATTGCCCATGTTGGAGGAGTATAAAAGAAAAAAAGGCAGAGTTTTACTTTGTCATCAGCAGATAAAGAAATACTGATGGGGCTCAAATAAAAAGAATATTACTATGTCTACATTTTCCAACCAATTTTTCATACTTTAAGCTCGCCATCTGAAGATTAAAATCATCAGACAGCATCAACAGAGAGCTTTGCTCTGAAGGGCTGTTGACATGAGATCCAAAATTCTGAGGGAACACATCAAACTAGGTCGTGGATAACTCACTTGAAGAGCCTGGTTTAACCCAACTAGAGGCCAAAATTGCACATCTGCACAAATTCCATATCATTGTCCACGTACTTGGTCCAAAGATTTTTATATTGGTTCAAAGCAATATCAAGCCAAGGTTTCATGTTTCCGCTGTAATGAATGATGGCAGCATTGTTGATCTCATCCATACTAATACTGGGATTGTATCCTAGCCCAAGCACATGCCAGGATTTGTCCAGTGATTTGGTTGTGGAGTAAAAGGTAACCAGACCAGGTGGAAGCATCCCAAATTTCCACAAAGTATGGTCTTCATTCTGATGCAAAAATCAATGGGAAAAAGAACTCAGCAATTTGAATTACCAAAAAAAAAGAGTTCATGATTTAACCATCAGACCAAACAATTTACTACTCCCTCTGTTCCTAAATATAAGATTATATTGGGATGTATGTTTGATCCTAAATATAAGATCACTTTCTAATTTTCTCAATTTTTCCCTAAATTGTCCCTATACTCCCTTTACAAAACATTATAAATTCTCTCATTTTTCTGCTTCTTATTCGCCAATCCCTTCACCCTTGAATCTCTACCGTCTTGTTTCGTCTCTCTCGCCTCTCTGCATATAGATCCTATCAACTTCACAATTTCTCCTTCACTTCGACCTCCACTTCAATCTTTCACTAACTAAAACTAAAATCCGATCTCGGAGATTCATCAATCTCGAATTGTGCATTTTGTTTCTTCGAATTAACGATAATTTGGAGTTAAGGTTTTGATCTTTGATCTAGGGTTTCTCTGGGTGTGTGTGAAAGAGAAGTTTGGTGCCTATTGTTGTATGTGAAGCATAAAAAGGGGCTTCTGATGAACGCGGCTTGTTTTACTCGGACAATTTAGGCTGGTTCTTGATTTATTTACTCAAAGATTTGTCCCTGTCTTTTAAATATAATTGAAGGGTATTTTTAGAAGATTATGTAATTCTAACTAATTTAACTAACTTCCTTAATCTCTCCAAATTAGCTAAAGTGATCTTATAATTAGGAATGGAAGGAGTGTAACTACTATACACAGGGGGGGCATCAAAAGCATTAATTAGGTAACTTTCTTTTAGCAAATTGTGCTTCCTCTAGGCAAAGCCATGTCCTAGTTCTAGAAGAAAAGGAAAAGCACAAATAGACGACTAAACATCATACTCAGGCATAAATTTATCAGCACTTTGGAATTAAAATATTTACCATTTTCTGCCAGTAATGATACTGATCTGTGCTTTGTTCACTCCTCCAAGCATCAAGATCAAATATATTCATTCCAAAAGCCCAAGCGCAGGCTTTTGGATTGAATCTCTCCTTGATTAATGGATGAGAAAAGTTCAAGTATTGGACATATCTGTGGAAGGGGCCAAAGCAGGTCTCCACTGCACCATTCACCTTACCATCCAAATCAATCTTCCACAAACCTGTCAAGTCTTTCTGAACCACAACATCGTCGTCCAGTAATAAGATTTTGTGCAGTTTAGGGTACATCTCTGGCAAATAGAATCGTAGGTGACTCAACAAGGACATGTGCTTAGATCTCAACAGAACATCTTCTGTCATGTTGTCAGCCTGATAATCAAACCCCTGCAATTTCGCTGCCTCATGCTGCCTCAATACCGGGACATATGATGAATTTAAGAATGTGTATTCTTCCACTGCCTTGATTTCCATATGTGCACCTCCTTCAACTGGCCTCATCTTGAACCAAACCTTCATCGCAGCAACGTTCATTCTGTCCGTAACCACATGAAAAACATGCTTCCATGGTTCTGCTGCATTCTTCACCACAGATCTCACCACCACTGACACAGCTATCACATTATTAGAAAATATCGCATAATGGTACAAACTAGGGTCTTCAAACTCCGGCTTGGGACCCTCATCCCTATATTTCTCCGGATTCAAGATCCTCTCTCCCATCAACCTCATCGCCAAACAATGCAAGCTCTTAGGAACTGATCTGGCAGCAATCAAGCTAGCCAATGCCCCGTTCTTCTTTGCCTTCATAAGCGACTCATTGACAGCAAAAATCGTATCCTTCAACTTCTGAATCTTCAACTGATTATCATAATTCTCTTTCGCCTCCCCCATTATCATCCTCGCAATCTTCACCCTATCCTTCACCTCCTTCTCAAACTGCTTCAACACATCCTCATCCACAGGCCCATCCGACTCAAACAAAGAAGCGCGATAGGTAGGCCTCATAGCAATATCAGAAAAATTCTGCGCCAATTCATCAAACATCCTCAGCTGCTTAGCAATCTCAAGCTTAAGCTTCCTAGCATAAGCAGCATAGGCATTCACAAGTGTGACATGATCATTCGCCTGCCTATATATCAAATCCAATCTCGTCCTAGGTGGGTCAGATTTCAATGCCAAAAACGTCCTATGCACATAGGCATTACCATTTGTAGAAAGCACCTAAACATACAAATAGCCCAAATTTCAATGTCGGTTGTGGTAAACAGAAAAAAAGCTTTGAACTTTTTACAACAATGAAACATCCCATATTGAGTAATTGATTAGAAACTAGAAAGATGACATAAAGAAAGAGAGAAAGTTACAGAGTCATCTTGAGAAGGGGAAGGATTGTGAGTCCACAAAACGGTGAGTGTTGCAATGAAGAGAAGGGTGAAGGAGGCAGAGAGGAAGATCCGGTAAGAGAAGAAGCTACGGAGGTTGAATCCACCGTTGGATCCTCGGCCTCCTCTGACGGCAACCGCCATAGGATCCAATATATATTATATGTGTATGTATATGTGTGGGTGAGAAATGAAATGGGGGTGTTAGAATTGAGCTGAAAAGGGAAATGGAGAAGTGGGTTTTTGTTTTTGGATGTTGGGGGAGTGAGGAGAAGTGAGATCTGGTGAAAGAAGGAGGAAAGGTTGAATCTTGGAAGCGGAAGAGGAGGAAAGCGCGTGGGGAATGGTGAAGGGAGGGAGGAAGTGGAGTTGGGGTGGCAAATGGCAATGTGCAATGTGCAATGGAATGGAATAATGGGAGAGTTTGATGTAATAATCTATTATCTATGTATGTGTATCTATGTATCTATCTGTAAAAAGTGAATGGTAATGGTGGATATGGTAATGGGGTTGGCAACCATGGGGAAACGAAAGGGAAAGCAGGCAGATGCGCATTTGACTCACATTATTATTATTATTATTATATTATTATATGCATTCTACTTGCACAAGTGTCTGAAATAAAATAGGGAAATTTAATTACAGATCCCCAACAAGGGAGTTAATACTGGAAAAGTCCCAAAAGTTGAAAATATTAATGCAGGGTCCCAAGGGACCTCACATTAATATATTTGAAAAGTGAAAAGACAGTTTTGCCCCTAGCCTTAAAAAAATTTACTTCCTCCCTCACCCACCCCCTCCCCCTCCTCCTCCCTCCCCCACCCTCTCCCCCCCTCCCAGCGCCCCCCACCCTCAAGCCCGCCCCCCCCCTCGAGCCCGCCCCCCCACCCCCCTCCCCCATCGAGCCCGCCCCCCCCACCCCCCCTCCCCCCTTGAGCCCGCCCCCCCACCCCTAACCTCCTCCCTCCACGCCCCCCAGCCCCATTCCAGCTCGCGAGCTGGAGGGGGGGTGGGGGGCGTGGAGGGAGGAGGTTAGAGGTGGGGGGCGGGCTCGATGGGGAGGGGGGTGGGGGGGCGGGCTCGAGGGGGGGAGGGGGGAGGGTGGGGGGGCGGCTGGAGGGGAGGGGGGAGGGTGGGGGGGAGGGGGGGAGGGTGGGGGGCGGTTGGCGGGGAGGGGGGCGCTGGGGAGGGTGGGGTGGGGGAGGGGGGGCGCTGGGGAGGGTGGGGTGGGGGAGGGGGGCGCTGGGGAGGGTGGGGCTGGAGGGGGTGGGAGGAAGGGTGGGGGGCGCTGGGAGGGGGGAGAGGGTGGGGGAGGGGGGAGGGGGTGGGTGAGGGAGGAAGTAAATTTTTTTTAAGGCTAGGGGCAAAACTGTCTTTTCACTTTTCAAATATATTAATGTGAGGTCCCTTGGGACCCTGCATTAATATTTTCAACTTTTGGGACTTTTCCAGTATTAACTCCCTTGTGGGGGACCTGTAATTAATTACCCCAATAAAATACCCTTTGTCTGGGTTCATATTAATCAATATTGGCCTCTCTCTCGGCCAAAAAAAAATATTGGCCTCTCTTGTGTTGTGTGTAATTGTGTATTCATTCATTCACTCTCACCGTCTCACGTCTCGCCTCCATGTAAGGAAATCCAATGTGCATCACTTGCATTTCGTTCATTGCTCCAAGTTTCAAAGTCTATAAAAAAAATGCTACTCATTTTGTGTATTGCTTTAGCTACTAGTCTCTCCTATCCATAATATAAGAGTTAAGAAAATATGTGAATGTTAGTTCTTAATTGGGTGACTGAAATTAATGTTTCTTTTCCAATATTGCCCATATTTATTATGATACTTTTAAGAGAGAGAAATACATAAGCATTAATAAATATGAAAGAGGGTCAGGGGCAAAGTAGAAAAAAACGCATTGAATAAGGAGAGAATTTGTGATGAACTCTTATATTTTGAACAAAAGTCATTCAAATTTTGGACTCTTATATTAAAGACCGGAGGGAGTATCCATAAGACATTAGCATGTGTTTAATAAAACATGTAAACGTAGTTAAATGTGTTAAAATACACTTACTTATGATGGATTTAATAAGGGAAATATATGAACGCTAATGAGTATGAAAGTGGGTTGTGGGTGAAATAGGAAAATCAGAAGAGTGTAAATTGAACTCTTATATTTTTGACAAATCAATTCAAACTTTTGGCTCTTATAACAAGGACATGAGGGAATATACCATTTACAATGTATTTTTTTTGGCCAAATTTACAATGTATTTCAAACATTTGAAAAAGACCAAGAAAAACATTAACCCTTATTAATTGTCTTAAAATTTAAAAGACTTTTATTTTTATATCTATTTAATATCTCACATGCTATATAGAACAAATTTTGCATATAATAAGTGAAAGGAAAAAAGGTGCATTCACACGAGAGAAAAACTAAATGATGTTTGTTATAAAAAAAACTAAATGATGTGATTTGTAAACCTTCCAAATTTAACCCATAAATAGGAAAAGGGTATTATTAATCATTAAAAAATTTAATTTATAAAAATCCATAGAAAAAGTTAACTACTTTATAATTTATAAACAAATTTGAAAATAAAAATGGAGATAAAATAACTCAAACTATAAACCAAGGATTGGAAACCCGGGCCGAGCCGGACGGTCCGACCGGTCGGACCGTCGGCCGGCAGAGAAAACGGCCTGAATCCCTCCTTTGGGCCGCTCTCCTAAACAGGCCGCTATAGGCCGGTGTTAGTCCGCTGTTGGCCCGGGAACCGGCGTTGGGCCGGGACCCGGAACGGACCTATGATAGCCGGCCCGTCAAAACCACCGTTCGTCGCCGGAAATCAAAAGCTCGCCAGAAAATTTATGAGGCCGACGAGAAACAGTGGTGAGCAAGGGGAGATCCGATTTTTTGTGTGATTTTCCAAGCTTGAGGAGGAGAGTGTACAAGGAATGGAGTGGGTGTGGTAGGGGATGAGGGAAAACAAGTATGTGTGTGCATGTGGGTGGGAGAAAATGAGAGAAATGGTGATATGGAGGAGGGGGGCGTCGCAAATGAGGGAGGAGAAGGAGGAGTCCGAAATTTTGAAGAGGGAAGGGAGGAGGGGCGTGTTTGCTTGGGTGGAATAAGGAAGGGTTATGATAATTTGTAGTCCAAATATGTCATAGTGTACTCTTTTTAATTTTAAACCACTTAAACCAGCCTCTAATCTCTTTAACCTTCAAAATATTTTAGGTTTCACCATTCCCTCATATTTCAAATTCTTCAGTTGCCTAATTAGTTTTCTGCACGCTTATTACTTAAAACTTTCAAAATATTCCAAAAATCACCAAAAATTCTTAAAAATTCCAAAATTTCCTAATGATCTTTACCAAAACCTTTCATCCTAATTATATTAAGTTATTAAGTATTAACAATATTTATATATTTAATTTTCATTAAATTATTACGTCACCGGTTCGACCGAACGGCCCAACCGTTTCAACCGTTTCAACCATGACCCGCTCAGTTTTCCGGCTCGACGTCCGGCTCGGGTTTTAAAACCTTGCTATAAACTATAAATAGTTAAATACGACAATATTTTCTTTGTCGGAATGCATAAAGTCAGGTGAGGACAAGAGATGCTTTACTACATGCGGAAAGGTGAGGACAAGAGATGCTTTTACTACATGCTGAAACACCCAGGTCAAATTGGGTAGAGTAATTTTCTAGAGAATTTTGGTATGTTTGGTTAGAGGGAATATGGGAGAGGAAAGAAAATGGGAAGAGAGAAAATGAAGATGAAAGAAAATTGGGGAGAAAATGCTATCACCAACCAATCATGCTTGTATAGATGAGAGAAAATAGGGAGAAAGAACAATGGGCAAGTGAGTTAGGACATGCTCATTGAGCAATATGGGTAACATTTCTTTCTCTCATAATCTCTCTATTTCATGAAAATTTGGGAAGAAAATAAGGCATGAGGTTCACTCACTTTTCCCCTCCACTTTTCTATCCTCGATCTATCATTTTCTCCCAATCCAAGAAGGGAAAAATATTCTCTCTCACTCCATTTTCCTCTCTCATTTCCCCTCCATCCAAGCATATTATTCATAATATTTTTTAATTTTATTAATGTTATTTTAAAACTTGGGAGGAAAATGAGCACATGGTTCATACTTCATTGGCAATTGAGTTATGCAGAACAATTAAAAAAATGTTACACATCCCAATATCAGATTTATTCAACCTCTTAGCTATTTCAATAATATTTTTTAATTTTATTAATGTTATTTTAATACTCCATCCGGTCCTAAATATAAGACCTAATTGACTTTTTCTAGAAAATCCTTAAAAAAGCAAAATAAGTTAATTATAAATTGATTTACCTAATTTTTTCCCTTAAACTAGTTTATTTTACCTACAAACTAATGGATAATCTAAAAATATATCAAATATGTCATCATTTAATAACCTATTTCACAACCTTAATCTCTCCAAAAAAAAAAGTCAATTAGGTCATATATTTAAGACTGGAGGTAGTACATTTTTTGCCATCGTAATGTTATTTTAATATTATGTTTATATTAACAACAAGATGAAATGATAATACACCTTAAGGAATAAAAAATAGTGAGAACCTCTCTCAACAAATTAAAAAACTATACTCCCTCCGGTCCTAAATATAAGACCTAATTGATTTTTTTGGAAAATCCTAAGAAAGCTAAATAAGGTTATTTAAATTGATTTTCCGAAATTTTTCCTCTGAACTAGTTTATTTGACTTAAAAAGTAACATATGATCTATTAATATACAAAATATGTTGTGATTAAATTGTTCATTTTGCTTTCTTAGGATTCTCCAAAAAAGTCAACTAGATTTTATATTTAGGACCGGAGGTAGTATTTTTTTTACTTGAAACCATGCTACTATGAATCTTTGTTTCATTCCTCCTGCTCCCCAATTCCTTCGTGGACCCAAAAAAAAAAAGTTCAACGTCCCAATTAATTAATGACAAATAAGTGAATAGCTGACTCGAAAAGCTACATCCAATTAGAGAATACCTAAATATCATGATATTTTGGTGCTGTTTATTCACATTCATGCCCATCTTTATTGGCACACGTGTTTTTTCAACTTTTTTGGGGAAATCAACGTCCTAATAATTAAACCCAAGTTAAACTCATCTTTTAAAACACACAAAAAATGTGGACCACCATTTTAGAATTAATTAAAAGGGAAAATTAATTTGAGGTCCCCCACAAGGGACTTAATACTAGAAAAGTCCCAAAAGTTGAAATAATTAATGTAGGGTCCCAAGGGACCTCACTCTAATATATTTGAAAATTGAAAAGACACTTTTGCCCCTGACAACTTAATGGGCAGCCGTGACAGCTTGATGGGCATAACTTGACAACTGAATGGGCAAATGTGACAACTTGATGAGCATGTGCTTTAAGTTAATTGCCCAAACTCTTAAGTTAGGGAAAAACCTGACAACTTAATGGGCAGCCGTGACAACTCGATGGGCATAACTTGACAACTGAATGGGCAAATGTGACAACTTGTTGGGCAAAAGTGTCTTTTCAATTTTCAAGTATATTAAAGTGAGGTCCCTTGGGACCTTACATTAATTATTTCAACTTTTAGGACTTTTCTAGTATTAAGTCCCTTGTGGAGGATCTCAAATTAATTTTCCCTAATTAAAATGTACTAGTGTCTTTGCCAAGGAAAAATAGTACTCTATCTTCCCTTCTAAATATTAAATCTTTTGCCGATTTTTTAAAAAAATGTTAAAAAAACTAAATAAATCACTTATCAAATTATTTATACGATTTTCTTATAAACTAACATATGATCTATCAATTTATTATATATATTATGATTAACTAACTTATTTTGTTTCATTATTCTCCCAAAAAAATTCATTTAAATCTTATAATAAAGGTTTGGGGAGTATACCTATAAAAATCACTTTTTATTTACTCAGGTTAATAATTTAATATATAAGATAAAAAAGATTAGCTTAGCTTTTCAAATCTAAGACTACTTTATTTTTTGAAAAAAAAAACGCTCACACTTGAGGCACACACGTCTGTTTAGTTTGCAAATAGATGTATGGGTCGACACTTCCGTAAGATGGGCTTTGTTCTCATTACTGGGTCTAACAAAACATAGAGAACAGAAATAAACCCAAGTCCAGTATGTTGGAAATTGTCATCTGAAATGCTGATTTTCAGATAGGATTATTAAATCATTTTGCCTATATGATTTATAGTAGTAAAATTTATTTAAAACTATATTATTCACAAGTCATGATTTATTTTCCAGAAAATATTTACAGCCTCTGCATGTCCCGTGGTGTTTAATTAATCTGTAATCAAATTTGCACATCTTTTCCTTTGTATATAGTCATGAATTTTCACAGAACATATTTTTTGTCAATTAATTAGCTGTGCAATATAGTTAATTAAGTATATAGCTCATTGTTAATACTGCAATTCGTTAAATTTTAATGAACACAACGGTACAAAATTCTTGAAAAACACTCAATTAACAGCTGCATGTTCTAATTATATTATTGATCAACGGAAAAATATAAATTTATTGGAAGTGGAAGGTGAGCGAGTATTATATACTTATATATATTTCTCACATCGTCCATGACTCCATAGTTTGATTTTTCCCTTTTTTAAGTAAAATTTTAAGGGGAAATATCAAATAAATAACAGTTGAATTTCAACTAATTAAAATAATTTTAAAAATTTTAAGGGGATTTTGAGTAGTAAATGTCACTACTCCACGAATTAATCTTACTTTTTAACTAATTAAAATGATTTTAAAATTTAATTTTCCTTGTATTTTCCCAAATTTATTTCAATCACAAATGCCTTCTTCACCACCGCTGACAGGCTGACATTGCCCTCCACGTCAGTACGAGGGGGAAACTGTGCTTTCATGTTACATGTACAGCAACATCGACTTGGGCTTTCGAAAAAAAAAAATACACACACACACAAACATATATATCTTGCTGTCGAATTCAAATCTCCCCATATGGCCAAAAAAAATTCAAATCTCCCCATACATTTAAGGCTCCAAATTATTAGGAACATCGGCTTTGATACTCTACGCGATATAATTTGAACATGTACTAGCTGATGATGTGCTATATGATTTTGCTCTCACATCAATTCTATTTTTGTGACGGGATTATCTATATATCGATTTGATTCAGCCATATATATCATTTTCAATGATGACGATATATATGTTCACTATCTTTTCAGACAAAAAGAGAACTTCATCTTGGTTGATTTTGGCTGCTAGATATGTTCCCTTCGTTAATATTACCATCAGATCTCTCAAGAGATCCACTCTATAGATCATCATATACCTACATATGCATCTTTTAAGCTTGGCTCTTACAAGGTGTTTTAATTCAAAATGTGAAAAGATCTGTCTCAATTGGTACTAGCTGAGTCATCAATTTGTACGAGGAACTTTAGTAAAAAAAAAATAAAAAAAAATGTGCGTTAATACATTTATATGAAAGTTTTCAGTTCCTTATAATACTTAAAGTCACTTAATTATAAGTGAGTCGACGAAAGCGTAGTTTTTTTACCAATCGAAAGCGTAGTTCATACTTCAAAATTTGTATAATTACATCATTCAAGTTCTAGAATAACCACACAAGGATCGGACAACATGATTGAATATTATCCTTTAAAAGCCGGCTAAATTTTAATTTTGCTATAGAAAACTACATTTAAGTGTTCGTTTTTAATTTGTTTGGTTTTTTAAGTAAATAATTAACCATGCCGCTGGTATCTTCATCGGTTTGAAAAGAGATATGGAATACTTCATGAGTGTGAGAAGTGAGAAATGGATTGTTGGTTAAAAAAAACTAAAATCCCAGCATTTAATCTGAGAAACGAAGTAGAAAAAGAGCCGTTGATTCAGGTTCTGTTTGAGATGCTTCACCCCATTAAATCAATTGAGTGAGTGGAGTGTCTTTCTCTTTTGCTGAAAGAATTGCAGGCAGCCTTTGCTGTAGAAAAAGTAAAAGATGCAAGTCGATCTTCAAATTCAATATATTGCACTTAATTATAGCTAAGAGATTTGCCATTAAAAATTACAGGAGAAAATATTAGACGAAGCACAACTTAAGAAGGAAATAAACAAGAACATGTCTTGGAGCTTCAAAACGATGGCATGTATATATTGCATGAGGTAAAAAATTAATGGATAATAATTGTAAGCTAAGATATATATAGAAGTATAATGTAGAAACCGTTTCTCTTTATTGTGTGTGTGTGTCTGTGTTTAACTGTATTATATGGAATGTAAATTGTGAAAAGAATTTTTAATCAAATTAAAAAATCCACTTATTTTGATTGATTGGAAAAAAGGTATTTTCAGTAAATAAACCACAAAGTTTTTATCAAAGAAAATATATCTAAAATATCACATAACCATATTTATTTACTTTCTTTTATATATATATATATATATATATATATATATATATATATATATATATATAGATAGATAGATAGATAGTACCAAACTCACATATAATATAAATTGAACAATTAATTCATTTTGAAATAAAAGTGTATAGAATTTGAGCTGTCAGAAAATATAGTAACATAGCTTGTATATTGTTATAGCTAGTTAATGAATTGATAAGAACATTCTATCTGCATGCTTCAACTCTATTCCAACTTTCCAAATTGTTTTGAGAATGTTTTAGTACAAGCATATGGTGGGAAAAAATAACTTTGAATAATGAAAAATAAGTTTTATATCTAAACGTAAAAAGAAAAGCTTGTTGAGTAAGAAAATAGTTTTGCATTAAAAATCTTGAAGATTTCATCATGTTTAAATATTCAAACCCTATATGTATTAATTTTTTCCCTGGACACGTTGAGCAAATTAAAGAAAACCTCATTATCACAATTTCTACGTACAATAGGAAGTTCAATCATTTATATGCGCAAGGTTCCAAATAGCACAGCCAAGCCCGGTGACCGAAGTTGTAGACTTTTATCCAATTCACTTTTGCTTTATTATATACTCGTAGTTCCAAGTGACCAAAATTAAAAAGGTCACCAAAGAACAGTTAAAGTTATTAAGATATGTGTGAGAGCATGCATGGTTGTGAACAAAGTGCATTACTATCTATAAATTCATCTGTGCACATAGTCATATTTGCAAGAGCCATCCTGCACATATCAGTTTGATCACTGTGTCCAAATCTGAGAGATCACAATATTACTAAACTTTTTTTTCGGTTATTTTCCAATGAAATATTGAGTCGAGGTTTGCCCACAGATAGCCACAAATAGTACTTTGGGATTGTATTGGCTAACATGTCCTTATGTGTGACTATTTCCTTTTTCGGTAACTTATGTATCATCAGTTAATAACCCATCTCAGCCTCTCTCTTCCTTTCTTCTCTCTCCTTCACTTCCAACTATTCCCTAACACATTCCCACCTGACATTATTACTCCTCTGATTTTTCCTCAAACATTCATACCCACAAATTTGGCTTCACATATCATCCTTCTTTTGTTAATGATCTTTATATGGAAAACTCTTGCTTTCACATGTCCAGCTCAGAAAATTGTTTTCTGGGTAATGTAATGATCATGTTTATATTTTCGTCTAATAATGCTTATTATCATCCAGGCGTTCAAATTAATCCTTTAATGTTCATAATAAGGAGATGACATAATTTAAAACATACATACTACAAAACATGTTAAATGCTTATTGCCATTAATCAGCTCATCCCATTGAGCTTAAAAAGGAGTGGCAAAGACTACTATTTTTAATCTCCATACTATTTCAGACAGACATTGGAACCAAGTAGACATAGAAGAAAATCAAAAGAGACAACACAAAAAAAATCTCTGCGAACTTTCCATTATTTTATATCAGCCGAGCATGTCGATGGATGTGGTTAAAGATTGGTTGGAGGAATCAGATCCAAGGTAAGAGGAGTTACAGAGGACATCTTCAAAAGGGTCCAAAGAAGAAGGACAAGGACTATTAAGACTCATGTCCTTTAACATCTGACGAAGCTCACAAGCTTCCTCTTTCAGCTGAACATTCTCCTGAACCACACGCTCATGGCTCTCAGAAACATGGTTCAGCTTATCTATCAACTGATGGTTCTCATTCCTCAGCCAAACCACCTGTGACCAAAGCTCATCAAGGTGTTTCTGCTTCCTCATGCGAGACCTGCGGGCAGATTCCCTGTTAGATATCATCCTCCTATGCTTCCTCTCGTTGATGATTATGAGGTTTTGTTGTTCTTGATTCTCATCTGCCTCATCAGAAGTGGAGTTATTGCTGCTCAGGCATGATGACTGTGGGCTAAAGTCTTGAACTTGATGAGGGTTTTGGAAGTTGTATAGCTGATTGTTGTTATTATTGGCCAATCTTTGAAGCTGGAATGTGGATATGTTGTTATGTATAGAGCTGTAATGAGGTGATGGGTATGGATATGATGAGGGGATTGAATGGACCGGGTGAAATTGATAACTCAGCCCTGAAATCTCTCTGGCTTGCATGGTTTTTTTTATTGTTATTTGTATTTTTCAATGAATAAATGAGCAGGAGAAGAAGGGGTTTTTTTCTTTCTTGCAAAGGTTTTGAAGGGAATTGTGTTTGGTTGTGAGAAGGAGAAAGAAAACCAGGGTGGGTGTTATATAGGGAGGGAAAACTGGCTAAAAGGGATTACTAAAAGCAGAGTGGGAAAACAATGGCTAAAATCCTTAAAAAGCTAATTAGATTGTCATGCAGAATATGTCTTATGTAAAAGGTTGTAGCATAAGGCATTCTAGCATATGCTCACAACAAATCAATCAGTGTTAATTTGGCACACATACCAATCACAACTAGCTCTCCCTAACACAAGTTGTAAAATTTTGAGTAGAGTCTATTTATAGGCCACGAGATAGCCTGCGCCCCTACACGTTAAAAAACAAACTTTTCTTTCTTTTCTATTGCATATTGATCAAAGTTATGTATGGATGTGCAGGACATGATATGATTAATGTTGATCATGAGGGTATGAGGCATGCATGTGAACATGGTATGTGGGGATGACATATGAGAGAGGCAATTTGGGTTTTGGGATAATGATTTTGGAGCAAAACAAGTGCTTACATCAGAGAGAGGCAGAGAAGTGATTCAGATCATGGGAAATATAATAATTCTTCTTCAGGACTGTTGTGGAAAAAGAAGGCACAGGAGAAATATATTGGAGATATATGATAGATCAACAAGTCAAGTAAACTTATTATATTAAAATAATAAGGTTGCAAAATTCCAACGCAGGCTGATTATACTTTATGTTGGATAGTTTTCACTAAAATAAGTGACTTAGTTAATAAAATGGAGATTGAAAAAGGTAAGCCTATTTATATATGCATTGATCATAACTGAAGAGAGAGAAATAGAAAAATTTAGGGGTTTAGTGACTCAAGAGCCACTTGTACTGGGACCAGCAGCAAAAGACAATAATATTTGTATGGGTAAAATAGAGGCCTGCAAATATTTAATCATCAGCAATAATCTCCACTTATATTTTTTTATTATGGTTAGGTACTAATCAGAGTCTGTTCCTGTATGTACTACTGTAATGATGACTGATTATTTCATGGCTATTAATTAATCAGGATGGAAAAAGAAGATTCACCTCAGTAATTAAACATGTTGAAGAAATATTAAATCTCAGTACATATCACATACAGATGATGAACAGTTAATCATGTCATTTAAGATTATGGCATATTCTCTTAATTATTCCACTCAACTATGTGTCAGTTATATTAATCCATTTTTCTTTTATGCGTCCTAATAGTAGGACTGTAAATAAATATGCATCAAGCTCACATTTTTCTTTTGTGCGTCCTAAAATATCAAATCCATCAACTAATTATATATATAAATATATATCTCAAAAAGCCATATAAGGGATATAGATGAAGCGAACTTGATATGACGTAGTAACACTAATGGAGAGGAAAAGGTTCGCACATTTAGTAGTGGTGTTGACAAGTTGTTGTGTATGTACATAATCAGAAAGAGGCCAATGATTCTACACTGCCACTTCTTGCCAGTATATATAATCAAATTCCTGTATGTTTAAACAAAATGGTGACATGGGCTTATTATAGGCTTAAAATAACAAAGTAGTGATTCCATTATTTGTAAATTACTAGCTATCATAGAAATATTTGTGAGTATGTGAAAATATCACAAAGTGCTTGTTGTACCTTCCTATACTATATATATGTTTCATCATCGTGTGTATGTACTATACTGTCAATTAATGTTTTTCGTTTTATGATTTGCTAGACGGGAGAGATTTCTTAACCACTAAAGTGAGTGGGAAAAATATGACGCATTAAGAAAAATTATACATGGTGGGAAATAATGAGAGAAAAATGGTACTTTGAATTGCACATCCCACTAATGAAAATGAAGAAGTTAAATGCATTCGGTAGAATGGAATCCTGTAATCTGGTTTTAGACAAATGCTTTATTCTTGCACTTACCCCTTTGAGAGTCGTAGTTGAGTGGACTGAACGGTCAACAATATCATTAGACAGAATTAGACTCCTCTCTCTTTTCTTCTCTCTCTCTCTCTCTCTCTCTCTCTCTCTCTCTCTCTCTCTAGCCTAAGATTGTAGGGATAAAGGTGTTTTTATAGTAGGGTTCTCGGATAAGTACTATACGAGTTTCATTGACCTTTAATCAGTACTTGTACACTAAATACTAATCTAACTTTACTTGTGTGTGTTTCTGCTCGCTTCATCTTAATTAGCTTCTCCATTTGGTTGGTCAAAATGCTACATCACTCTCAGATACTAGTTTACAAATTGACTTAGCTAGCTTCTCCATTATTTGATTATGTTCACGTGTGTGTATGTGTGCGCGTGTGTTTGTGTTTGTGTGTGTGTTTTCTCTTCTTTTTTAATTAGATTAGTCAACTTGAATCATATATATAGACCATGGACGACATGCAGCTTGGGGAATTAATATTAAAACTACGTACAGCTGGTATCGTGAAATCATTTGAGTAGAATGTTGCTAATTATTTATCAGTGGAATGCAAGTTGTAAAGTCTTGTGCATGGTGCATCTGTCTTTCTTTTTCTATGTTAAATCCAAAAGAATCAAAGCTTAATTCTATATATTCTTGGTTTGTCGTTTACATAAATGGTCAAACAACAATTGGAAATTCGGAACAACTAAACAAATAAAGCAAGAAAAAAGTTTACGTCGTTCATTGTATATAATACAGACGCTCGAAGAAGGCTTCTTGGTTTTGCGATTCGAAATTAGCTGAATGTGTGAAAGATAGAAAAGTCTCACATTGCTTGAGAGTGAGAGCATACAAGAATATACCATACACTTGTGTTTTAGCCCTAGTTAAAGAGCAAAAAAGGAGTGGGCCTCATGTGCACAAGTTGAGCCACCATGAGACAAACATAGTGGAAATCTGGCGATTATCCTCATTATGTGCGTGAGGCATGTATGGAGTTGGCACATTTTTAGTTATACATTTTTGTGAAAAATATAACTAAATAAAAATAATTTAAAGGTTACCATATATAGCCTATATTTTGGGGGTCTTAGTTTAATTTTTACTACCCTTATTATTAAATGACTCAGACCTTTACTATTTTGTTCGTGCAGCGCCCATAATTTGTCCAAGCAATGGAGAAAGAAATAGAGAGAAGTTTAGACTCACTTTTAGTTTGTACTGTGAGGATCTCCCACGCCATGAGTGGATGAATTCCAATTTAATTTCTTTTTTCATCTTCCAGCAGTGTCGCTTTGGAGACGCGCTGTAAGATCTTTGTGTGTGTGTGTGTACGCGCAAACACACACACACACACACACACATTACGTGTCGTCATTGAGGATCAAGACACATACGTTTGTGTGTACATTCCATTAACATTAAGGCACACGTTTGGAACAGATACTTCTGCCTTAATTAAAAGGGAAATAGATAAAAATTAAAATAAGTGCATGTTGCCGGTGAGCACACGCCACAGAGGAGCACGCGAGTCTGCACACACATATATATGCAGATGAAATTTATGGTAATAAAAGGCAGAGAGTAAGAAAAATTCAAGTGTTGTGAGAATGATTTGCTATATAACTCGTGGTCCCTTCTCTCAATCTGTTCCTTTAATTTGTATATTTTAATATCAAGATTTGCCCATGTTTCTTAGGACAGGTATATTACCATTGTGAAATTAAAGTTAGGTAGCTAGGATGGGTGGATATTGATTCTTGCTATCATCTTTAATAAATAATACACAATCCATTTGTAGAGGATATATATGATCTTAGAACTTGATCACAAGGTCGAGCAACAAAATAAAATATGTGAAATAAGTAGTGGATGAGAGTTTGCACAACTTCTTTTCATTTCTCCCAAGTAGTTTATGGTAAGTCATCTTTTAAGAACATCAATAAAACTCTAAACTAATCTGAATCCGACCAAAAAAAAACTAATATGAGTCAATAAATTGTGAACATTAGGTGGGACAACTAGCCAAAGTATTAATTTGAAGGATCTTTAATTTGTGCTGCCATTATTGATCATGATGATCAGTCGGCAGCTATATCCTTAAAATACAATGTTTCCCCCTTCAACGGCACATCATAGCGTCTAACTCAATTTACATTCAAGAATTGTTGAACCTATACACAGTGAAAGCTACTATGCTAAAGCCAAAACATATTGGTTCGGTGACCATATTTTTATGATATTTGCTGCACTACAATCAATACGATTTACATTAATATAAATGTATAAAAAATAGTTTAAAGGTATATTAATACCGTGTTTAAATTTAAAAAAAATACTGTGTTACAATCAATACTATTTTAGACGTTCTTTGCTCAGCCTTATATACCTGAATTCTAATAAACTCCCTAATTTATTTCACCGCAATTTTCTGAAACTAAAAAGACATATTTTTTAAACTGAATTTGTTTAACTGAAAAAAAGTATAGTTATGAGTTTTTTTTTTAAAGGAAATGTGATGATTATATAACAAAACTAGTCATAACTATAACTAGCTAGATCTATAGTTAAAAATACAATGTTAGTTTTCCCCTTCAGCGGCACTTGAGAGCGTGGATGTGTGTGTGTGTGTAGTTAGATAGATAGTCGACTAGCTGAATATAATTAAATTTAAGAATGGTTGAACCTAATGCACAGTGAAAGCTACTATATTAAAACCAAAACATATTGGTATTTTTTACCTTCAAAACCAAAACATATTGTTTTTTTTACCTTCAAAACCAGAACATATTGGTTAAGTGACCATATTTTATGATATTTGCTACAATCAGTACTATTTACATTGATATAAATATATAAAAATAGTTTAAAAGGTATATTAATTCTAAACACTCTTTGATCAGCCTTATATACCTGGATTCTAATAGGGAAAATGTGCAATTTATTCAAAAGACATTTTCCAATTTTGAAATAAAAAAGACATTTTCCAAAAAGAGCACTATAGGCACAAATTGCAAATTTACCAATTAACAATTAAAATAATTACAATTTTGTCAAAACCATGAAAATTTTCGACGTTGAATGTTAAAAGTCAACATTCTACGCAACTAAAATTTTAATGGTCAACGAACAAAAGTTGGCGATGTTGGCAAAATTCACCCATTGAAATTGTTTATTTGTAAATTCATATCAAGAAACATTTTTTTGTGCTTAATGCTCTTTTGGTAATATTTTACCTTTACCCATTCTAATAAACTCTTTAATTTATTTCACCATAATTTTCTAAAACTAAGAAAAACATGATTTTCTTAACTGAATTTGTTTGAACTGAAAAAAGTATAGTTATTGAGTAGTATTTTTTTAAAAGTCTTAAGTATAGTTTTAATCCTTTGGGTTTAAATCAAGTTTCATTTTAGTTATTTATGTTTGAAAATGACACTTTTAGTCCTTTTTGGTAAACAACGGAAAATGTTGACTCGTCAAATTCAAAAGATGATTATATGGACAAAAATAATTAAATTTAAATTTTTAAGAATAATTATTCTTAGAGTTTAAAAGTGATCATTTTTTATTCCCATTTAAATATAAAATCACCTTTTACATTTGATGCATTTTCCGTTAAATGAAACTAACGATGCTAGCGAATAAAGGAGGAAAAGAATATTTTCCAAATGTGAATGATTAAAATGAAATTTAATGTAAACATAAAAGACTAAAACTATATTGGTGCCTAAAAAAATTTTAAAAATTATGATTATATAACAAAACTTCTCATAACTATACCTTTTTATCAGTTCATAGCTATATTATTTGGATTCTCCGTATTCCGCATGAAAGGAGCGACAATAAAACGACCAAGATACGATCGCTGTAGCAAAACAGCGCAGAATTGCGACACATACCCCACTTGTTTAAACACACGTACGCCTCAACGTTAGTTTGAATATATACCAATTTTAATTTCCCTCAAACACGTCAGTACACTCATAAATATTTGGTACACTCATAAATATTTGGTCTGTACATATGTATGTGGAATTGTGGAGTAATATTGTAGGATTGTCAATGTATGGTTATGGCATCATTTATCTTGAAATATTAAAAGAAGGCTAAAGTATACTTTTAGTCCCTTATATTTGCATCAAGTTTCAATTTAGTCCTTTATGTTTGGAAATTACACTTTTAGTCCTTTTTGCTAACACCGTTAGTTTAACTTAACGGAATATGCTAACTTAACAATTTTAAATGGTTATTAAATACTGAAAAAATGTTTAGAATGAAATATTTGAGTGTAAATAATCTTATATTTTCAAAATTTATCATTTTTGGTCCAATTTCATTATAAAATAATCATTTAAAATTGTTAAGTTAGCATATTCCGTTAAGTTAAACTAACGGAGTTAGCGAAAAAGGACTAAAAGTGTATTTTCCAAACATAAAGGACTAAATTGAAATTTGATGCAAAGATAAGGGACTAAAAGTATACTTAAGCCTTAAAAGAATTATTGCAACAAGATTTGTCCTTGATCAAATGCTTGTCACATATATTTACGGGTGAAGGTACAAATACATATCAAACTTTACCCAAAATTGTGTTTCTAATACTAAAGTTTTGCGATGAGCAAAAATAGACCTAATTTGGGCTCCAGGTGCAAATATAATATTTTTACTTGAGGGAAATAAAATTTAGATACGAAAAGACTCTTATGTCCCTCATTCAAGTGAAAATATTGTATTTGCATTTGGACCCAAGTTTGGTACTCTTTTTGCACACCACGAAACTTTAATATTAGAAATGTAATTTTGAGTAAAGTATAATATCATTTTTACATATTCACCCTATATTTACATACACATTCAGACATCCACGGGCATAATAGTACACACAAAATATATACCCAAAACATATTTTAATAAAAACGAATTGCACATAACCTCAACTTTTTTGGACTAAACTAATAAATATAAATCCATGTGATTGATTCCATTCATCACCCAAAAAGTCCCATGTAATTAAAATAACGGTATATGTGTGAGAGGGTACAATTCATAAGATTATGATAAAATAAGATATTCATGGAATAAAAATCCGAAAATATTCACTCAGTGAAATAATTACTAGCATGCAGGTTGTCCCTCTTGGAGTTGCATATCTTATCTAGCACTGATAAATGGAGGATCGTATCTGGAGAAAAAAGCTAACTCCCATCAATACCCTTGGAATTTGGCCAGCACTCTATGATATGAGAGGGGCAATTCGGGAACAAAGAGCGTGGATATAGGGACACTGCCCCATATCAACGGAAGCTGCCTGCCTCATTTGTCGTCACTCGCCTCCTTCCCGATGTCAGTAATAAAATTTGTAAAATTTTCCTTACAAATAAATTAAATATACGAAAAATTATATGTATCTATGTATGTAAAGACCTTAATTGTACTCTTTTACATCATGTCCACTTTTTGAGTTATTTATACTACTATATTAAACTTAAAATATTTAATATATTAAACAAATTTAGACAAGTTTTAGGCTAAATATTTATATATGATTTGCAAAATTAATTTGTCACTTACTCTATCTAATCCATAACATTAAAGATAACATGATACTCTCTTATATATCCCACACTATGTAAATGTCAAGATAATAAATGCTTGTTTTAATTTTAGCTCAATGTAGAGATGAAAGTGAGAGTGTGTATAGTAAATGATAATGATAATTAAGCATAATATTAGAAAAACACATTAAGTTTACATATAATAAACGACTACACTATGTTTTTCTCATTTGTGTAAAATTACTGTTTCTTATTTTTTGAAAAAAAAATACAACTTTTCCCATATTTAAATATATGGTAAACCACCAATAGGAAGTTGGTTGAGCTAGTAAGTGCAACCCCCGTAAGAATGAGAACATGTGTTCGAATCTTGGGAAACTCTCTTATTTAACACTCTTACCCCTTGAACCGGATCAAACCGAGCGGTGATTAACAAAAAAAAATATGGGTCAACCTCATTGCTCACAATTTCTTAGCCAAATGTAAAAATATTTTGAAAGACGCAAGTCAAAGAGAAAAAAGGTTTAACCCACGTTCCTTCTCCATCCACTTTTACATGCACCTCTTATTCATAAATAACTTCCAAGCTATTTTATTCAGATCAAATAGAAAATTAAATCTTATTAATTTTTCATTAAAATTCAAGAAATTACCAATTATACCCTTATTTAATACCATTATACCACATGAAAATGAAGACAATAAATAAGAAATGCATGATAAATTTGTTCATCTACATAGAATATTTAATGAGGTGACTTATATATGGGGCATTTCACTGTACATCTCCAAATATAGTTTCGTTTAAATTTAAAGTGACTAAGATCTAGCAAGTTGAATTTTTCTACTTATTTATTAATAATTTGAAATTTTTTTATTACATTATAATTTGAAATTTTATTGGTAAGTTTATTACATATAAAAAACGGACAGCTCAAATTTTAATTTCTTTGTGGAGATGGATAGTGCCAAATTCCAAAAAATAAGTCGAGGAAAAATTCTAGTCCATGAAAATGGTTACATCAACTAACAATATGTTTTTTCCCCAAATAATTGGGAACAGTAGTTTTGTGATATGTGGAAAAAATTGGGCAAGAGGGTAAACTTGGAGGGGTCAAATTAATTTATTGGATAGGGGATAATAAATGGCATAATTACTGTAAAGAACCTTACTTTTGGAGACGATTTTTCTTTTGGGATTGATACTTTTGGAGATGATGGAATACTGAATTCCCGCGTGATCTATTGTTGTTACGCAATAGAGGACCCCACACGTCCTCAAGTCTTCTAAAATCAATCTAAAAATCAGTTCCAAAAAAATCTAAAAAGACATTTCAGTTAAAAAAAATCTAATAATTTTTATTTCTATCAATATTGATTATTCTCCATTCGTCATTGGATACATTTGGGAGAAGTCTTATATCATAATCTTCATGGACGAGAAAAATTCGTTAATTTTTTACACGGAAGGCGTATTGATAATTTATAAATTTGAAGGGTTAATGTGCAAAAATATATATATGAGAATTTTTTTAAAGTGTGTTATCATTAAATACTTTTTTAGGGAGAAAACGTAACTCCAATAATATGTGTAAAAGTAACATTTTATGTCAATATTATGAGATGACAAATATTACCTTTAGCATAATTTTATACTACTTGTTATTTTTATTGATTTGTTGCTCCTTTGACTGTTGGAGGCGTGGTTGAGGAGTAAGAAGGGACAAGAACAGAAAAGCGTAAAGCAGTGAAAAAAAATAAGAAATTGAGACAACTTGTTATGTTGTTATTTTCAAAATTGACAATTGGTAGATATAGAATAAGGCTGGTAATGAGAAAGCCCAATCATGATTATTAATGGATGGGTATCTGGGGAGCAAGAAGGGAGACGAACAAGAAAGTGCAGAGCAATGAAAAATTAAAAATTGAGGCAAAGCTTGATGGTGTTGTTTTCAACGTCGACAGTTGGAGATGAAGAATAAGACTAGCTTTAGTGAGAAAGCTCGAGCATGAGGAGAACAAACTTATAACAAAGTATTGTTTAAACTACAAGGTAAGATTGGTAAAGGTTTATTGAGGTTGAAGGTATAGGGTGTTTGATTTTTTTTTTAATGTATGGAATTCTCCCTTGTCTTTGCTTTCCTATTTGTCTCCTTAGTCCTTACATGCACTATAACATCTTCTACGTCTTTAATACTAACATAAAATAAATGTAAACTTCTATATATCAAGAAAAAAGCAGCATGCGAATGGAGAAGCTACCTGAAGCATTAACTAACATTTTGAATTATTTAAGCAAGTAAAATATCATTTTTATTCTCCAAGAAGAAAAGTAATTTGTGAGGTGACTGGGGTCATCGTGGATTTATTTCATCTTTTCCATTTTGTTTGGGAGTAGGGATAGCAGAGTAGGACGGAGTACAGCCTTGGTTGGGCTTGTGGTGTCCCTTTGCAAGCATGTGTGCACCCCACTATCCCTACCCTCACATACCCACACTACTTTTCTCCCACAATCTCTTAATAAGATTCAAACATAATTTCAGGACTATTAAGGTTGGAAAATACATATAAAGTACTCATTTTGATCGTAAATATAACACATACTTATTAAATTCTGTTATATTATGCATGCTAGTTTAGTGGATTCACATATGACATATCTTCTTAGAACACTTCAATAATAATATTACTTTATTCATTTCCTCTATTACTAAATTTATCATTGAGAGAATGTCAATATGTAATATGTAAAAAGATTAGTAAAGATCATCAAAGTGTCATTTTTAGGACTAGAATTAGATCAATTCCTTAAACATATCATTTATATATCAAGGACATGAAAAAGTATTTTGCATGATCTTGTATTTTTAGGTTTAGTGTAGTGTAATTTTACCCATCAACCTTTTAAAAATTAAAATGTTGCCCAAAAAATCGTCAACCCACAACCGAAGTCAAAGTACGACTATGTAAGGGACACAACTATACACAAATCCTATATATATGTTGCGCCATGTGATTACAAGTTAAGGAAAAATAATCATAATATACCATAACATGGTGCACTTTTGCTCATAATAAACCCTAAAAAATGTGGCAAAAAATCTTAAATATATATGTAATGGAAGCACGAATTGGCTATTGTCTATTGACAGTAAGTAAATATCAGAAATATTAAAATTTTATTTGATTACACGTAGTCACGTACGAGTGTAATAATAATACATCGATTCAAATACTTTATAGGTCGCAAAAATCTAATCTTAGACTTGACTTTTTATTTGTGTCACACTTCACAATCCCATAAATACTTTTGTTTCTTGTGTTTTTTCGCTCCCAAAATTGTCTAAGCCAAACTCCAACCTATGACCCAAGCAAGACCCTGCATTCTGAATCATAAAAAACAAAAGAAGAAAGATCAGCCGAAAGAATCTTTGAATTTTGATCTCCAAGTACTTTAACACTTCACTGGGAAATCGACACGTTCTATGACACACCTTCAACAAAAATCCCATACACATCCCTTCATTGTCCTCAAATCATAAAATTGCACACCTTTACTTGCATGCCTCAATACACATTATTTGAAGAAAGATTCATACAATCTTATTAGTTTCTTCCGTATGCAAAACGGTGTTCTTTGATAATATCACAACAAAAATGCTTTTGTGATGTACTCTCATTTTGATCCCTTCACTGATTGCATGTATATATGACCAAAACAGCATTATTTATTGGCTTACGTACGTACTTCTCGAATGGTTTTGGGCCACTAACAATTTCATGTGTGGATAAGAGACATAGTGGTGGTAGTGGTGGTGCTTTATTTTTTTTATTTTCTTAAGCATACAGGTTAATATTAAATCCCAATAATATTCTATTGGGGCTAACTCAGCATTTAAATGCTAACCGTCATAAACCTTGTTTTACTTATGTTGTTAACCTATGCTACACCTGTTTGCTGTGTCAGTTCTCTTAGATTATCCAATCATGGTTCACCAGCTCTTTGCACTTGTCTTCCACGCTCATGTTTCGACTCCATTAATATATATCACTATATATATATATATGATGAAGCCGACAAGGACACGAGCTGATTTATTTTATGGTTAAGTGCCTTTAAACGCCTGCCACTTACATTTTTTTTATTTCATTTAAATTACAATTATTTGCTAGTTTAGTGTGGTCTGATCAATAAAAAAAAACTAGAGTGTTCCAAGTTCCAACTATATCAAAAGAACCAGATATTCTTTGATGTTTAAAAAAATAAAAGAGCCAGATATTCTTTGAGCATGTAGTACTAGCAAACTAATAGTTTTATTATTTCTTTCAACAAAAAATACATCAGAAATTGGAAGTATAGATTATGTAGAGAATTCAAAGCAATATAATATCCCTTTTAATTTCAAGTACGGATATATACAAATCCATTATTGTAGGTTGCAATGATGGAATACATAAAAATAAATCAACTTTTAATTTTATGTCCAAAAAAAAAAAAAAAAATCAACTTTTAAGACTTAGCTGTTAGTTAAAACAGAAGGCACCCACCGGTAAAATTAAACCAAAGCAAGCTGCAATTTCATTAAATTATTAGAAAGACAGATGCGTCATCATGCATAATCCTTCCTCTTGTGTTCTCTTAAACAGGGAGGAGGAATTAATCCAATTTTCAATCTCAAATTAACTATACCAAATGTCATCGATCATAACACAGTGAGATATGCTGAGATACGCACCACCCTACTTGAACATATGTTTTGTGGCATTGTGTGGCTTGTTACTTCTTGCATGTTTCAAGATGTCTCCTTTGCTTCTCCTGGTTTTGTTTTTATCTGTGCTCTTTTCAACCTTCTCTCATTGCTCTACAAATATCTCATCAACCTTGTCCATAATTTAGTGTCTTCTTGACCTTAATTTCTTGTCAGGTCTAACCCTGAAACAGAAATCTCAGAATTACCAGAAACTTTTGCCTGCCTTATTGTAATGGACAAACTCAACAATCCCTTTTTGTGCAGTATACTTTGTAACCCATTTTGGTTTTTTTTTTTTTAATTTTTGGGGTCTGATATCTACATATCATGCAAAACTTATCAAAAAATATCTCTCATTATCTTAAGAGTTGGCTGTAGATATAATCTGGAAGCATCATCTGATTCATATATATGATCTAAGTTAATGAGATAAGACTTGTTATTGTTCTTCTTCATAATATGAACAATTCGAATTTGCCTGTACAGCTCCAATCTGTATTAGAGTAGACTAATATAGAGACGGTGTGAGAAACCATTGCTTTCAACCTGCCTGAGGAAATTTTACAGAAGCACTGACCTCTGAAGAGAACAAAGTTTACTGGAGATGTCAATTTGAGTGTGTTGTGGTAAACAAGGGGGGCACTAGCTTGGAAGACACCCTCTTAATTGTTGGTATCATTTTCAAAACAAAAATGATTGAAGTAATAATGATCCTAAGTCCCCACTTGGCCATAATAAAATGAAAATATAAAAGAAAAATCTAGTTGAAGGAAGGGGTATGCTTGTTAGAAATGTTGAGCCAAAGTAACTCTCAAGGGCCACATATGGAGGCAATGTTTCTAGAGGGAATGAGTGCTCACTTTGATTGCTAATGTGGACACTACGGAAATCAGAGGCCTTCTTCCGCATTAATGAAAATGACATCTTTGTTTTGTAATTCCTTTTTGTGTGTGTTTTGCTGGTAATGTAGCTCTTCAGATTAAGAGACAAATCTTTCAAGTGGATGGGTAAAGTTAACCCACTAACAGGATTAGATCTCAATAAGAGTTTTGTTTGGCTATCATTTAGCCTAAAACGGTAATCCAATACAAACAAAACCATCAACATCATCACAATTCATAGGGTTTTTACTACTGTAAAACTCGAGGACCAATTCATTATTAAATTCTAAAAGTCACTTTTAAGGATCGTGTGTGATATCAAGAGATACCATATAATTGAGTGCCCTCAATCACAGAATCCTGTAAGCAAATAAACCTTTGGCGTTCAGGCACAAATTTAAGACATAAGACGTGGTCAGGAGTAAGGCACGTGTCAGTTCTCAACAGATGAACCAACTGAAATTGCACTTGATATGGGAACCAATTTATAATGGTAGGTAACAAATGGAACCACTCACCACCAATGGCAAGCAGAAAAATGAGTGTGAGTGAGTGTATGTGGGTATCAGAGAGAGAAGAGAGCATAAAACAAACTAAATAATGGGTTTGGTTCTCAATCTAACCTACTCCTTGATATAAAAAACCGATATGAAGCTTACTAGATGTGACATTAAATGAGACATGCCTTGGGATGGATTGCTGTAAAACAATGCAAAGAAATGCTGTTTTTTGGTTCACAATTTTTTAAAGGAAAAGTAGTAATCAGTGACGATGGTAATGGTGTGTGGTGGGGACTGAGGCTTCAGGTGATTGCAAGTGCGTGAAACGATGGTGATGAAAGCCAAAGGATTTGATAATTTTGTTGAGGTCACAAGGTAGGGTCAATCATGTGGTGATTTTAAAGTGAAAAGTTTTAGAGAAGCAAATATTTCAAGCCCCTTTTGTCTCCTGCATTATCTTGCTCTTCAAGTCTTGGTCACAAGAATTGCTACTTTCTTCTGCTTTTGATCTGTTGAAACACTTTTCCAATCCAATAGATCCCACAAGATGATAAATTTGACCATCTAACTAATAAAGCTATTCAAATAAATTTGACTACTTTCCATCACTTCAGCTTTCATAGCCAAGCACAATTTATTGGTGTTTGCTATAGCATACTTATTTGGCACTAAATGGTTTAAAATTCAGGCAATAGTAGTTATTTTGTAGCTGAACCATTTGACAGAACTGCTAATTGACAAACAAGATAAGGTCAGTTCAAATTTTGCCAAGAAACATAAAAAGGTCATCATAAGCCTTGCCCTTTGTTGGGGAAGGGAGGGGGGAGAATGTCACATTATATCGGTGTAAAATATTGCAACAGTGACAGGAAGAACTTAAAACACATTAACAGGGCATGAAGAAAATATATAAACGACATATTCATGAAGAAAAAACTCTGCTTAAAGAACATTACATGGAAATAATCTGCCTAACATTCAATTTAATATCAGAAAAATAGAGAGGGAAGTGATGGACAGTGATCATTCCACTTACTCATACACTGAGCAGTAATATCTGCGACATCATCTTTAACAGTCTTTGATCTAGTTTCGTTAAATCAGGAAGAAACTGGAATGTCCCAAAGAGCTGTTCAAATTCTGGTTTACTGACAAATAACAGTCCATTTGTCCGTTACTATAGCTCTAGAAGGAGAAGCTGATTAGGGTATTAGCAGCAGCAAATAGCAGAAATGCCTCACATGTTACAAAACAACCAGAACATAATGGAGTAAGGGATATGGCATGCGACAAATCTTGATGTGAAGTAGAAGTTAATTCTAGCCAGAGAACAACAGACTATGGCTCCATCTTTCAGACGATGTTTTAAAAAAATAAAGGACTTTTTCTTGCGAATTACTGTAGAAACTCACAACAATTACAATAGAAAAACAATGAGTCTGAAAGGCAACTCATACACAGGCACCTCTAATACAAGCAATTAACACTTCTGTGTAAGTCCTAGAAGACCTAAACCAAACAATTCCCTTCTGATACAATGACAAGCAGCTGCCTCTTATCTGCACTAACAACTTAGTTAATAAGACGTTGAAAACTAAGTCATGCTTCCACATCTATACAACAAATTTAATCTGTTTGCTTGTTATGCCATTACAAAAAGCTTTGTTTAAAGAAAATAATCTGTAGAACCTTCAGAGGCAACTGAAAAATGTAAATTTCAAGGACCAAAGAAAAATGTACATTCCGGAGAAAGCCAAGACTAACCAATAAAACAAAGCTTAGGATCCTGAAAGGAAAGATAAGTTTAGTGCTGAAGTTTAATGCTAACATTATCTTTGAAAGATAAGCTAACCAACAGCCTCAATTGATGATAGCAAATAACAATGCCAGATATAGTGACAACATATACTTGCAAGTTTAAGAAAGATGTATAAATGCATTAATCTTGTTACATAACCAGAACTTAAATGAACCTGCCATATCTCTATCGTGAGAGTGTATGTGAGTGAGCACGCATGTGTCAGGGGCCTATGTTTGTGTGCATTAAGAAATAAGGATGAGAACGTTCAACAACCTTTGCTAGATTAAATACATCACAAGAACAAATTGCTACAAGTCATCCATAAGTTGCATGTCTATGAAGGAGAATCTGATGACTCTCCAATAGTATTTTCCATGCTGACAATAGTCTTTAGAAATTTGCTCTATACATTTGCAAAGGAGGAAAATCTCAACCATGTTACCCCCATCTATCAAACGCCTATGTATCAAACAAATGAATCCAGATAAGCCTTACCTAAACTGATAATAACTGATACAATCTAGATTTAGCAACTCTAGACTGATACGTTATTTATTCAAACAAAAAATAAATCAATTCCCTATGAATCATGATGAGATAACCACACACCCTTACATCACAGGCCAGATGCTGGTTATGCCCAATCGATTACAACTGAATCAAAATTAAGTTCAGGCAAAGGTCTGGTTGGCATCTGTTATATGTTGCATTGTAGGCATAAACAGAATTCAAATGATTCTGCTGTCCAGCTTCCCCTTGATAAAACCTATCAAATTATTTTATGCTGCCTTTTTTCACAAACTGAATCCCAGGAGAATCTAATTTTAGCTCTAGTTCTGTAAAGATACCATGCAGCCAGAGCATCTCAAACATCCCATGTGCCATAATACAGATTCTTCTCTACACCATGCCCCAAAATCTTGTTTTTTGCTCCTTCAATATACTAATTCCCTAAAATAGACGTGCAATATCCTAAAGTACATTTATAGCACCTCAAGATATGACAAACTGCCCCACAAAGTTCTTTGAAACGAGAGAGCATAAAATCATAAATTGACTCACATGCTCGCTATGTAGGCAATTCAGCTCATGTTCTCACCACATCTTCATTTTTGAAGATGTAGAATTCACCTTGCTACCAATTTACTGATTGAGAGTAAATTACAAGAAAAGTTGAAACACAGAGCACATGATAACAGCTGATCCTTTTCCAGAAATTACTGAAAGAGAACTATAAGCAAATTCATATACATAATTTCTTGCACATGGACTGCAATACAAGAGACCAAAATGCATACAAAGCAACAATAATTTGCGTGGCAGCTGATAAATGATAAACCATCAAAGTACCTCGCAATTAAATGACAATATGAAATATTTATTCTTCCTTTAAGAAAGGCAAAGCCAATGAGGGAGGCCTGGGAGAATATAAGGTAAACTACCACTGTACAGATGGCCAACATTTGCAGATGACTATTGTGAGTCAAAAACACATCCATTCAGTAGTTGTAGCTCATAGTATCGAGGATATTATACAATCAAGGTGGTTCCATTGGTGGTGAAATATCTCTAAATATAGCAATTCTTATTGCCATACTTATATTACTAATATCCACACAAGATGCTATTTATTTTGATGAGAATCCAAACCATACATGACAAAGAGGGATACTAAACAAGGTGCATTCAAAGCATGAAAGCTAATTACAAAAGTTTTGTTCCCATCACCATTTGGAGACGGAACTGGCCAAACTGCTGCTATATACGTAAACCATAATACAAACCGAAGCAAAGATACAAATTAGCATCTACAGAGCAAACTCATACATATCATGAGCAGATTCAAGAGCAGATCTCTGACTCTTCCTTTGCTCATAATCAGGATCATCCGTAGGCAGTTCAAACCGACAAACAGGGCAAGTATTACGAATGCTCAACCAAGGCATAATGCAATCACCATGATAAAAGTGCGAGCACGGAAGCCTCCTCACTTTCTCCTTCCCTACAATTTCATCCTTACAAACAGCACAAGCTACATTCTCCCCCACCAAGTCCTCCTCAGTCAATTCCACCAAAGGAAGATTCTCCAAAACACTCTTCGCAGTCGGAGGACTGCCCTTCAAGAAACTCTCATTCTCCATCAACTGCCCAAAAAACACATCATACTCAGCCGTATTCACATAACCATCCTCCTCAACCGTCATCAACGCCCCCGCAACCTCCAAACCCGAATCCCTCTCCAAATTATTCACCGCCAACAGAATTTCCCACTCAAGATATCCCTCCTCCTCCCCATACGAAAGCCCCGACGCCACAGACCGATCACCATCATCATCATCAACCTCACCAACGACAACACTCGAATCTTCGCCATCATGATTCACCACTTCCTCTAAATCCTCCCACTCATTGAGTGTCCTTTGATCCTCCAAGCAAAGACTATCCCAACAGAAATTAACATCAAAATCATCAAACCCACTAACAATCCTATCCCCATCATCATCAACATCATTATCATCATTATTATCACTATTATGATTATCTAAAACCCTATGAAGCTGGTTTTGTTCATCAACGTCATCAGTACACGTGTCAGACTCAGAACTAAAGGGCACAATTCTAAGGCCATCAGCCGAGAAGGGATTAACATGAGAAGTAAAAGGATTATTATCTGAGGAACGATTTCCAAACAGATCGGTGACAAAGCAACTCACTGAGTCAGATTCCGAGTCAGAGTACCAATTTGAGGAATTGATGAAATGGTCGGGGGAAAAGGGGTTTGGGGAGTCGGTGGGCCCCACGTGAATTTGGTCGTCGGAGATTGATTCTCGGAAGTCGTCGTCGTCATCGTCGTCGTGAAGGAAGAAGATGGAGGGAGGAGGTGGTTTGTTATTAGCCATAGGGGAAGGGTATTTTGGGAAAGATTGAAACTTTGGATAGGATCTGAGGAACCAATTAAAGAAGAAGGTTCAGAAATCTATGGTATGCTGTGATGGAATGATTCTTGTGTGTATTGCAAGGTTTTAAAACCCGAGCCCGACGTCGAGCCGGAAAACTGAGCGGGTCATGGTTGAAACGGTTGAAACGGTTGGACCGTTCGGTCGAACCGGTGACCTAATAATTTAATGAAAATTAAATATATAAATATTGTTAATACTTAATAACTTAATATAATTAGGATGAAGATATTTTTTTAATCAAGTTCATTTTTTTTCTGTTGATATATTTTTTTCTGCAGTTGTCAATTTCTGGCCGGGTCAAAAGCGGGCCAACAACGGTTCAACCCGGGTCAACCCCGGGTCAACAGCGGTCAACCCGAGTCAACTCCGGGTCAAAACGGGTTGCACAGTAAAACGGCCCAATAGAGGCAATCGGGCCGTTTTAACCACCGGCCGACGGTCCGACCGGTCGGACCGTCCGACTCGGTCCGGGTTTAAAAAGCTTGGTGTATTGTTTCACTACCAGGAAAATCTTGCTATGCTATGGGATATTTTCTTTATTTCTTTCTTTATTTATTTCGTCAAGTGCTGTTAATTTTTTTGGCCAAAAAGAATGTGGTGTTAATTTTCTTTTTTGTTTATTGCTAAGGAAAGACAGAGAGAGAGAGTGAGAGAGAGTAACCTATGATCAACGGCAAACAATTGATTGCTTCTTTCTGAAGGCACTGATTTTACATTTACAATTTACAAATGGAAAATAGGAAAGAGCATTGTGAGGTCTTTGAAGTGATAGACAGTTTGATATTATTTATGGTTAAAAAAATTGGAGGGAAAAATAATTATTAAAATGAATGAGATTTTTTTTTGATACATTGGAAAATAAAACATCAAACTACAAACTATTCAAAAACTAAGTAACATCATAAGATGCCAAACAAGCAACGACTTCTTCTCGAGTTAATAGGCGTAATCCGGGTCCTAAATTCATAGCTCACTTGGCAAGAAAATCTGCATGACCATTTTCTTCTCTGCACCTCCACACATGTCACACAAACCCTTCAATCCCTTGCTAGCAGCAATTTGCATTCTGTGATTAATTCTACACTCTCATATCTCACAAAATCCTCTATATCTTGAAGCTCCACCATCTCCGTTGAATCTGTCCATATTCTACAGTTTTTAATATTTAAGTTCCAAGCTCTTCTTAGACCGCAAATACACCCCCCATAGCTCCGCTTCAAAACTATTCCTTGCTTTTATGCCACAAGTAGAAGTCTCAATCAATCCACCATCTTGACATGAAATAATTCATCCACAACCCGATAAACCGGTAACATTTGAAAAAGCCCCATTAACACTAACCTCATAAATACGATCATCTTTATTATCATTATTTCCCTCCCTCACAAGTTGAACAGTGGAAGATGAGAGATTCTTTCTCATAAGCTGAAGGGACTTACTCATACAACGAACAATACCATAGATTTCTGATAATACTTCCCCAACGCTAACAGTCGCTTCTTGATGTGTTCTTTCATTTCTCCTTCTCCATAATAACCAACAGGTGATGCAAAACATTACATTCCATTCTCCGTACAAGCCAACAAAGTTCTCTCTTAAATTCATTTTCAACCACTGGTCAATACTACAATTCCAGAAAACATAATAAAATGAATGAGATCTTGCATAGCATTAGTGTTTCCATTTGTCGGATGATTATAGAATTTTAATTGAAGAGAAATCTTATCCTACGTTCATGAGAAGACTATTTAAGGAACCCTGAGATTAATTCTTTTGTTTTTACCAAACCAAGATTAGTTCTTGAATTATCAAGAATTCGTATGAAAGAAATTTATGGGCTTGGAGGATCAGTTATTTTATTCCTTGTTTGATTAGGTATGAAGTTAGTAAGTGGACAGTTTAACAAATGATTAATTATATAGAGAAGTTAAATTAATTAGCACTCATAAGACAAATCTCAATTTAATGGTAACAACTAACAAGTCAAATATCCTTTTTTTTTTATCACGGGTAACAAGTCAAATATCTTATCTTATTTAATAGTAATCCATAGATTTTCCGAGGAAAGTCATAAACAAGGGAAAGGTCAATTAAGATATGGTCAATGTTTTTAAATAAAACAAGATAAACTATTCATTGCTGTTAGATAGTACTCCCTCGGTCCTAAATATAAGACCTAATTGACTTTTTTGAAAAATCGTAAAAAAAAGCAAAATAAGTTAATTATAAATTGATTTACCTAATTTTTTCCCTTAAACTAGTTTATTTTACTTATAAACTAATGGATAATCTAAAAATATATCAAATATGTCATCATTTAATAGACTATTTTGCAACCTTAACCTCTCCAAAAAAAGTCATTTAGGTCCTATATTTAGGACCGGAGGTAGTATAAGGTTTAGCTAACTATTTTACAATATCTTAACTTTTTCCCAACTTTTTCTAATAAATTGTTTGTCTCAACTTTTTCCCAAAACTAGTTGATTTAACTTATAAACTAATATATAATATAGTTAGTTTCTAAGAAAATTACGTGAGGAGGGGTTTGTTTTGCTGTTCGACAATCACAAAGGACCACATTTTTCAGCAAGTTGGTTCCACCTAGAACAATAAAAAAAACCGAAAGAAGTAGAGAAATCTTCATCACTTGATAGAGAAAAAACAAAGCAGGAAAAAGGGTGAGTCATGTATACTTGTATAGAACTAGAAGTCCCATATTTTCCTGCTTCCTTGGCCCAAAAACGTGCTTTGCATTTAAAGCCTATGATGGTATAATCCCTGATTACAATATACTCTTGCTCTATATTTGAATGGGAAGAAAATTAAGGGGGAAAGAATACAAGAAGGAAAACCCCACAACAGTAGTATATTTTTTTATTATTTTTACTAGTTTGGGAATATTCCCTCCCCCAATATTCCCGCCAGCTATCCTATTATCCTTTATCCTAACATATGCTTAATGACTGATATGACATCAAAATTCTTGTCCTTCAACAACAAAAAGGTCAGTGTTGAAACCAGTGCCACAAGTATTGCTATGACCAATTGCTTGAAACAGAGAGCTCCTGCATCTGTTCTTCTCACAGTGTCAATGTCAGGAATGGGTTCCACTGGCTTCATTTCGTTCTCCTCAGAGGGTAAATTCTGCCCAGTCATGTTCTCCTGCAAAAGAAAAACAAAGGCGTGAGTTCAGTGGGATGATTTTTCTCTATGGTATAAAATTCTAAGCAGAACCTGGTAAACCAGAACTAAAATACTACATCCATATTCAGCACAAGACAAAACAATGTATACATATTTTGTGTCTGCAATAAACCCAGGAAAGAATTTAGCTTAAGTAGCTCAAAATTAGGGGAAACAAGTTAATAATTAAAATAGTCTATTACAAAAACCTGGTATGCATCACTGCACGGCCCATTTTCTAGTTCCAATAATTGACAGGTTTCAACATGTTGCACCATTAAGCCACAAAAAAATTTATCTTTTGATGGGGTATATTCACATAGAAAATTGAGCACAAACAAATAATTTTGCACGTAAGCCAATAAGCCATGAACATCCTGTAAATTAATAAAATACTTATGATACCCTTTTTATCTGGAAGACTAAAATATAATGGTAACTCAAAATCACATATTCTTGAACCGCCATCAGATAAAGTTAATATAATACTTGCCGCAGAAATAATCATTCACGACATCCCCAATTAATTAAATTGTTAAAATTCATCTGCAAAACATCAGTAAAGTGGGACCAATGACCAAATCACATCATTGATCAATTATTGCTAAGGAGCAAGAACAGAAGGCAGCTTTGTTATCAACCATAACTGAAAATTCATAGATAACCATATCCACATAAACAACTAGGTTAAGTATTAATAGTATTAATAATTCATACGGAGTAGTCAGTATAGTAAACCCCCACCCCACCCCTCTTAAACAGATACAAAAAAAGTCTGAAATACGAACCTTATGGCAAGAAACAGGAGTTTCACAAACTTCTTTCTTGATTTCTCTGGCGGAAGAACGATTTTCTCTATTACAGTCATTAGCATTTTGAGGAGCGCCCCAATATGTCTTCTCTAACTTCTCTACCAAAATTTTGTTTTCAAATGCCAGGGAAGATATCTGCCGATGAAACAAACAAGGATTTCAACAAAACAAGAATGGTGCAAAAAACTTTTACTTCAATCTTGGGCCAAGAGCTAAACTTTATAAACCAAAAAAAGTTTTCCTACAGAATCCAATCATAATACGAAGTGCAATATTAAGAGCAGAGAAATAGAAAATGGTGGAGCCTAGTCAATTGTTGTTCAAAATTGAAAAGAAGAAACAATTAGGTACCCTGCCCCATAAAGTTTCATCAACAAAACTCCTTTTATCATAATATTCATATCAATTCAGACTATTAAAATTTTAGTAGTTCCTATGCTGATTAGTGAAAGAGTATATGAAATGTCCATTGAAATGTCAGTGGGTAAAAGGCATGTAAACATACCAAGTTACTGACAGCCAAAACTTAAACAGAATTCCAGACTTCAAAACTAACAATACTACACAGAAATTAGACAGATAAGGGTTTTACATGCATCTTATAAATTTTCAAAATGTCAAATAAATACTGCACTAATGCATGTGTGGCATCTGGGCATTTGAAAGCAATAACTAGCACCACACGCATAGATAGGATAATGTAGGCAGGAATACTATAAAATTCCTGCAGACATCCAAACTGTAATTGACTGGCCTATAGAGAAAAAGTACATCTAGAAGTTGGCAAAGTGTTGAGAAATCAATAGTGGTTGATACAAAAAAAAATAGACTCTTTTGGTTAAAGCAGTATAATTAGGGGTTTTCAAAAAGTTGGCCAAACACTATTTTCCTATAAACTCATGCAAGTATAGAAGGCAATCAAAGAATAACAACTTATGACCTGAAAGACAAATTAATGGACTTAATATGTACCTTCTTTTTAAGTCGCTCTCTCTCAAGAGCCAACTGAGTGACCAAATTTCTAAAATTCATGATGTGCATGCCAATGTCTTTGGCTGTTGCCATTTTTGTTTTTTCCACTTGATGCAGAGTTTCCTCCAGACTTTTGCACCTATTCTTCAAAAAGCTTAATTCCTCATTTAACTCAGCATTAGATTCCGATAATACAATACATTTTTCCTCTGCATTGTCAGCCCGGCTTTCAAATTTAACAACATTTGACTTAAGATCCTTTATTACATTTTCCATATCCTCAATTGTAGAATATAACATATTTTGTTTCTCCTGACTAGCTTCAGCAGATGCTATTGCATGCTGTAACTGTAGATCAGATTCTTTAAGCTGCCTCTCCAATAATTCCACCTTCTTAGTATTACTCTCTTCCAATAATTGCTGCTCAGCTTCTGCACTATTAGCCCTACTTTCTACCTTGGAAGCATTTTCTTTCAGTTCTACAATACGATTTTCCATATCTCTTACATCAGAACACGTTACATTATATAGCTTCTGATATTCATCAGCAGAAGCCTTTGTGTTCTGTAATTGAAGTTCAGATTCTTGAAGCTGCTTCTCAAGTAATTCTATCTTTTCACTTTTATGGGAGACCTCAGAATTAGCATGATCTAGTATAGCTCTGAGCTCAGATTCACGCTGAGCGAAACCATTCAGATTGAACTGAGAAATATGGAGTCTACCAAGTAAGTCTTTTGAAATCCCCATCAGGATATGACTTGCACTATCTGCCTCAAACCATCTTTCCAAAGTATCAGTTGCTTCTTCCTCCATATAAACTAGCTCCCCTACTAAAGATGATATCCTTAGTTTTAGCTGTTCCTCAATTTGTAGTGAGTCATTCAAATTTTTCTCAAGATCAATTTCCGTTGCCAAGGATTTCTCTAGCATCCTCAGGATATGTCTTTGCTGCTCAGCTGTGTGCATATTTATCTTTGGCTTTGTATTAAAAGATTCATTATCCTCACCAATGACTATACCCACATCACTTTTCCCTATTGTCATTGTAAGCAGTAAAAGGAGTAAACATCACTTCTTAACAAGAAAAATAAAATTGCTCACACCTTATAATCTTATTTGTCAAAGTAAGCAGCTATCTTGAACGAAGCAGATCAATGACCAACTAGTGTATCATCTCTAGTGTACAAAATATTCAGGTGAACAATAAAATAAATGTGTTCATTTCTTTCCCGCCATTCTTTTCCATACTTTTTAATAAGAGAAGAATCCATTATTCATAGTGAGAAAATCGTACTACCTTATTAACTTCTCAGGAAACTGAATTACAACTTAAGGAACATATAAAAGCATAACCTTATTGAAAACAATCATATAAAATTACATTTTCCATAAAACAAGCAACAATTCAATGAACAAGTAAGGTAGTAAATAAATGGGATCCTATGATTACCAGTTTCTTCCCCCTTAAAAAGGGACAAATTCCACCGAAAATTAGCAGATTGCATCTTGATCACAGAAAACTGCTCCTCAGATTGCTTCAAGTATTGCTCAAAATCACACACTCTTTCCTTCATTCCCAAACAATTTTCGCCCCACGAAGATATTTTCTCCTGAGCATCATCAATCTCAATTCGCAGTGTCCGCGAAAACACGTCCAATTCTGCAACCTCAGAATCCAACACCCCAGATAAAAGATCAAACTCAAGCCCCTTCTCAACAGAATCAAGCTCCACATGATCTCTCTCCAACACAAATGCCTCAAACTCAGAATCCCCAGTAGCCAAACGCATCATAAAAATACTCAAGTTTGTAACTTTCTCAGAAAAACCAGCTAAATTCAGCTCCAACCTTGTTAAATTCATCCTATCAATCCCAATTTCTCCAATTTCCTCCCCATTTGGTGATTCCCCTTCAAAAAACACAACTTTATCCGTTTCTACATCAAATTCAGTACTATCATCACCTACAGATTTTGCACCTGCCTCATTTTCAGCACTAGCAGTATCCATTATAGCAATCTAATGTTCTATATGAAAATTACAGAAATGAAATTGAAATTAACATGTGTTATGTATAGGGTTTGAATTTATTTAATCCCATAGAAAACGGTATTCGTAAATTTTGATCATACCGTTTTGGTGCGATTGAAATGATCGATTAAGGAAGAGAATATAGAAAGATTGGAGCATTTATGAATTCGATCTTAGTTTTGAGATTTTGATTTTTTAAGTTTATGATTATTTAACAGAATTGGACATGCCCTAACTAGAAGAGTGAAACGCAGCGTTTCAGCACCTGAGAGTTTATTTTTTTGTAGGCCCAAGTGAAGGCCCATGTCTGGATGGGTATACAAAATAAAAAATGACAGGATTTTTAATTTTTAAGTGAGACACTTAATGTTGAAGATTATTTATATTAGAGTAGGTTGAGTAAATTTAGTTAAATGCAATGTTTTCTATTGTAGTGGTGCATAAGATTGAATATTTTTTCACTTGTTGTATATTTTTTTTGTTTTTTTGTTGAATTGTTGATTCAAATGTGGCTAACTCTGTAGTTCTCTTTAATGTTCAGGTTTAATTATATTTTACAGATATTTTAATATTTAATAGTATAATGTTTATTATGTGTTTCTGTCAAACTATGGCCATGCACTCTGGAAAATGTAAAATGTGCTAAAAAACAATTACCCTTTTGTCATATGACCTAGGCAAATGAGAAACAGCTTCAGATGTTACCAACTCCAAGATAGATTCTGGGCTGAGGATTTGCAAGCCTGCGACTTCGTTAGGCCGGCCGACCGTGTCACAAGAGAATTTGCAATAAACTTATTGTTCCAGCCTTCCATATATTCTTTTTTAAACAAAAGAAAAACAGACAAATATGTGCGTGTGTGTGGGTGAAAAAATAACATATATTACAGATCAATTCAATAGATGGGGCATCCCAGGTTTTGACGGCTTATAGGTTTGGGATACATCTTAAACGTGGTGACTAGATTCCCATCATTTGTAGCTTCAACAGAATGGAATCGAACACTTTCACCAAGCAGGGGAAGATTGATTCCCATTAATTATTACAACAATCCTAGAAGCATCCTAGCTAAAACGTAAGTGGTCAAACTAATGGTAGTTAGTTGAGGTGTTAAGTGGGTTCACCTTCAGTAAGGATGAGAATATGTGTTCGAATATCAGAAATCTTTCTCATTGAGAGAGAGAAAACTCTGTCTATAAAGACAAAACTTTTACCCCTAAAGTTTAAATTATTCCATTGCCAATAAGCGTCAAATTATCATGTGGTGTTTAGCTAAAAACACAAGTGGTTAGATAATCTGTTGTTACAATATTAATATCCCCCTGGTTAGCTAGGTTGGTGTCTTAAAATATAATCTGTTGTTCTATCTCCCATTAATGTGTTAATAAGCAAGAGTAGTTCAAATTTTATGCCTTAGCTCGGGTTAAATTTAATGTTAATAAGCAAGAGTAGTTCAATTTTTATGCCGTAGCTCGGGTTAATTAAATTCGAACACATGCCTGACTTTATTATATATATATATATATATATATATATATATATATATATATATATATATATATATATGATGATCCCCTAACTATATTATTGTCTTGTTTACAGAACATTTTTTTTATATATTGTTGATCCAAATGTCTCACTTTATATTGTTAATTTGGTCTTTCCATTGGATTACATATTAATTGATCTGTAAGTCTCATTTGCTCATTTAATGACCTTCATTAATCATATATAAACCACCATATATATACAATTTTCTAATCATTTTATCCTCAACATAATGATCATAACAAAAGTTAGTTTTAATTTCTCTCCAAAAGTCATGTTCATCAGAGTATTTGACATGCATATAGACATGCTGTGCAAGACAGCGACACAGAAGGATGCTGAGAATTTGGCTGCTGAGGAAATCCGAACCACGCAACACATACTTATGGTATAAATCAGCAGAATTGTTAGTTTTGGTCCTTTTCTCCTCAAAAGTTCTTCAGTATTTTGTGGTTAAATATGATTCGTGACATATTCATTCCCCTATTCGCTGATCTTCAGTAATCTTTGTTGTATTACATTCTTACATTTTTATTTCTATTCAAACACTTGCATTTAAGAAACCTGTATAAAAACATTATTGAGTTCTATATCATATATGGTTAAATCTAAAGTCCGATTCCATGGACAGATTAATAATTAACTTATACGAGAATCCTGAAAGCATATGCACGCAGTTAATCACGTGAAAAAAAACCAATTAGAGTTTAACAGCTCGCAATAATACATTTACTTATTCTGTGTGCTGAAGCGACTTTGGTGGTGGCAAACATATGAATGGTGACGAACTTGATTGTGAAGCACGGGATATTCTCAACCCCATGTTTTGATTAGTTTATTTTTTATTCAATGATTTTATGTCTCTTCACTGGCCCCCAAGTTAACGCAAGCTTGTGATATTTATTACTTGAAGTTAGTGACTTTTATCCCAGGTATATGATTAAATTGGTCGTATCTATTGAAAAACATTACAAAATTGAAAACAAAACTACTCCCATCGGTCCTAAATATAAGACTTAATTGACTTTTTCTGAAAAATCATTAAAAAAGCAAAATAAGTTAATTATAAATTGATTTACCTAATTTTTTCCCTTAAACTAGTTTATTTTACCTATAAACTAATGGATAATCTAAAAATCTATCAAATATGTCATCATTTAATAACTTATTTCGCAACCTTAATTTCTCCCAAAAAAAGTCAATTAGATCTTATATTTAGGACCGGAGGTAGTATTTTTTATGGATAAAATATCAAAATGTCATCAATATATTATTGTAGAATCTAATGGCAAAATTCCGGGAAAAAAAAGAATCTAATGGCAAAATCAAACAAAAAAATGTGACATCAACAATATTTTTTTTGAGGGAAATGGAGAGAGGATAAATGGAGAGGCCCCTCTCCCCTCTCGTAGATCTCCTCTCTTATTTTAATTTAATTCCATTGTGTCATTTGACAATAGTAGTCATCTTTTATGCTGTCTAAATAGGGGTTTTTAAATAATCTACATTAAAAATTAGTCTAGTATAGTTGATAAATAGTTGGCTCGGTACTCAAAGATTTATGAATTTAATTCTCACTTTTTAATGTGAAAATCTTGTTGATAGTTAATGTATACCATCAAATTTAGAGCTAGAAACATATCTTAACCGAACATAAATTTTACATCATCATGCCACCGACTGTCTTGGCACATGGCTGTCCCCATTATTTACGCATACCATTTTGTGTTGGCATGTGAACCCTAACCATTTAAATATAGGTACGTAGAGAGAGCTCTAATTACTCTCGCTTAATTACTCGAGCAAGTTTTTGACTTTTTATACATGTTGACAAGAGGGACGTCATTGAAGTGTATATGCTTTAGCCATAGTCTCATACGCTGAATTCAGAACCAAAAAATTATACTCCCCCGGTCTTAAATATAGGACCTAATTGACTTTTTTGAAAAATCCTCAAAAAAAGCAAAATAAGTTAATTATAAATTGATTTACCTAATTTTTTCTTTTACACTAGTTTATTTTACCTATAAACTAATGGATTATTTAAAAATATATTAAATATGTCATGATTTAATAACCTATTTTGCAACCTTAACCTCTCCAAAAAAAATCATCTAGGTCCTATATTTAGGACCGGAGGTAGTATATGTGCAGATTGTGCCTTTTTTGACGTTTTGACTTGTTTTTTTTTTGTTACAATGCCTTATATTCAGGTGTACCTCTCGTTTTTATTGAAGTATGTAAACAGAAACAAGAAAGGTTGATATATAGATTTATCTGATAAACGAATAAATCACATATAATGTGTCAAAATCTTGTCCTTTAATTTGTAGCACCCAACTTAAATCAATTGGTTCTAGATTGATCTTATTTAACTAATTTGACCATTGGTTTTGAGTTTGAACTCTTGTTTCATAGACGTGATTCACTATAATTATTTAGAAGTGGTGATTCTCTTTTTTTAATGGCCAATTCGCCATAACCCAAAAAGAAGAATAATGAATTCAATATCCCATGCATATAGCGAAATCCTAAGTTCAGGAAGAAAAACAGCTGAGTTATAATTTTTAGATTAAAGTATCATGTATATACAGGTATACTTTTCATCATAGGTAGGCAACGTAAACATGTATGGTCTTTTCATAGAAAATGCATGACAACTTATATCTTTAATTTATTACTCGGGTCGAAAAATATCTAATAGCTAGCAGACACGTAAATGATCATAATTATTAATTATTACTGAGATTTAAATGTTGACAAGTGTCATCTCACTCAGCATTTGGTAATGCTGTCAAATCTTTATATGGAACCAACCAATAAAACTCAATATTTAGGTTATCTAGTGAATTTTTTTTTTGAACTGAGGTTAACCAGTGAATTAACAACGACTAAAATGATGAAAAGGCTTTTGATACTCCTCATTATTTTATGATAAATTCGTGGCTGTGAATGCACTGAATAAAATATATATAAGAGATTAGGCGTGCGCTCTCAGTAAAAAAATGTCCATATTCGAAGCTGTCATAATAGTTTTAAATTAAAAAGAAGTTACGTCTTGCCCTCTGCTTTGTTTGCTTTGATGATCATTCATTCTATCAGAGAAAACATTTTTTTTATTACATAATAAAAATGATAATTGATTCTAGTGGGGAAGGGGATGACAAAGAATGGGTCCTGAGGCTGTCGAGTATGGGTCCAATGACCCAAATGGCCACAAAAAGTCAGACTAAGGACAAATGGTTGCCTTGATGCTTTTATCGAAAGCAACATATAGTATTACTGTTTTCATTTTTTTTGTAATGCATGACTAATAATTTTAAAAAATTATAGTCGTTGTTTGTTTTGATGGCTCCTTGACAATAAGGTTTGACAAATTATAAAAAATAACTTTTCTATATATTACGTAAGAAACTTTATGATTACTTTGAATTTAAAATACGGAACAGGACTGTGGAATTCAGCCGTCCGGACAAAATCTGAAATGTATAATAGTAGTTAGGGAGACTGGTTCGTGGGTCCATTTGCAAAAGAAAAGTAATAAAGATATAAAAATAGGGAAAATGCCATTTAAATACCTCCGAATATACAAAAGGACAATTCAGGAACTCAAACTTCCAAAAGGACCATGAAGGAACTAGAACCTAGTTGACATTTTAAAATTGTGTGAAAAGACAAAATTGCCCTAATCATAAAACAGAAATTACTAACTACCCTTACACCCACCATTTTCAATAGGGTGGTTAGTAATTTCTGTTTTATGATTAGGACAATTTTGTCTTTTTACACAATTTTAAAATGACAACTGGGTCCTAGTTCCTTCATGGTCCTTTTGAAAATTTGAGTTCATGAATTGTCCTTTTGTATATTCGGAGGAATTTAAATGACATTTTCCCAAAATATTGTTATTATTAGATATTTTTTGGTTAGGGTTGTTGGTCGTAATTTTGATTTTTTTCGGAACAGCTAATAACTATTGCTGGTCTTGATTATTGGGTATATAATAAAAAAATGGTTGATATAATATTTGTTTCATTTAGTGTGCCCTCAATTTGGTTTTAATGCTCAAATTTTAATTAAGAGGTTTTCGTTTTTTAGGGGGTAAAATGTTATAAAGTTTATTAAATTCTAGGACATATAAATATTATAAACAAAATGAAATTTGAGATCAAAATCTATTATTTAAAACTCAATGAACTAAAATTAAAGTGAGGACAATTTCAAATCACCATGCGAATATTATATTAACCCTTAATTTAAAGACTAATGTTTTCGCCCTAATAAAATTTAGTCAAATTGCAAAATTGTATGGTTGAGCTACAGACTACATATTATTATTGATATTAAAAAAAGGATATCAGACACCTCTCTGGTTTTATTTGGAAGATAGTTAATTAGCCATTATTTGACAAAAAAAAAAATAGCCATTGAGTGCAAAGGTTTCGTGGCTCGTATGATACTCCATAGCCTCTACAATAACATGGTGCGGAGGTGTGCGTATGGTGATCCCTGCCTTGTGCGAAATGTTTACAAGAGCATAAAACAAAATTTTAATCATTTTTGTCTAACAAACAATTAGGCAAGTATCAATTTATATGGAAAGTCCTTTCAAATGCTATTGCATCTTATGAAAATTTATTTAAGAGGAATTGTATGAATTCTTGTGCATATCTGATATGTGGAGCTGCAAAAAGAGAGTACATATACATTCTTTTTGTTTGTCTTGGGTAAAACTGAGCTGGTTTGGTAGCAATGTAGACCTCAATATCAGGGACTCTATGCAAACTGATATTAATGATTGGGTTAGCTTGTGTTTCATAAATACTATGCTACTTGACAATAAAAGAGCTCTCTTTTCAATATTAATGTGGCAAATTTGGAAAGGGAGGAATGTCTTTCTATATGAGAAAGTACAAACTGATCCAATTTTGTTTTCTCTCGAGCATACAAGGTTTTGAATGAATTCTGAGACGCTAATGGATGAGGTTAACACTGTGACTTTTTAAATGATTCATTAAATGATCAATCTTTAGTGACACAGTCCCGTAAAAAATGGGAACTCCCACCGCTCTGCTTTTGTGGTAAGTGATGAAAATGTATGGTTATTGGATGGTTCTTTGAAGAATTTTCAAGCTACATCAGTACTGGAAGCAGAATTCTAAGCAATGCTAGATGTTCTATCTTTCGCGTTGGAGAATGATCTTTTATATGTCATCTTTGAATCTAATGATCAGAAACTCATTTCATACATTTCACGTAAAAGCATGAATTCTGAATGGAGACTGAATCAGAACAAGTGATTGCTGAGATTCGAGCGGGAACATGTACTTTGAATTTTGATCTTATTCTGGACAAGATTCTCTATTCTGAACGCCAAAAAAGAAGCTTTTTTTTATGAGTTCCGAGAGAGACCAACATAGTTGCCGATTGGGTTGCCAAAACAACCATAAACAAGTCTTACCCCTCAAACTGTGTACACGGACCATAGGCCAGTTATTTCAGTTAGTGGAGAAGGATTTATGTAATTAATATCTAGGATGCTCGTGAATGATTTTTATCTGTTTATTGCATGTTCTACTTATGTTCTTTTGGAGTTTTGGTATTTGTTCATAGATTATCCTTTAGTTGATTCCTTGTTCAAGGTCTGATGTACTCTGATTTTTCACTCAATAGAATCCTCTCTTCGGAAAAAAAAAGAACATTATGAAATCGTATGATCTCTGATTGATATTAAGTAGGGACACCTTTTGGGGAAAAAAATATTAACTGGCTATTGGCACAGACATCATGAGAGATAATTCAACAAATAATATTCCTCATTTGAGATTTTTTTTTGGTAGAGTTTGAGCCTGACATCAATTCAGACTTGGAAGCATGAACATCACAAAGTGCATGTGGGACCGTAATCCCAGGATGGTCCATACTGTATTAATAGTACTACTGATAAAATTTTTTTTTTCGGTTTTTTCAACTTTGTTTAAAAAAATCAAGGGAAAAGTCCCACATTAAATTTTGATTGTAAAAATAATTTGATAAAATCCCTATACACCTTTACTCCATTAGTATTGATACTGTATAAAAGTTTTCCCCCCCACAGATGCTATATAGTTTTGTATGTACTGAGTGTCAGTAGTCATTCCTAATAAACTTTTTAATGGAGATTTATGACTCGTCAGAAATTGTAAGTTTGATAAGTCTTAATAGGGGGATTTTCTTTTGATTTTACCTTTGTTTTCGTTTATCTACTTAATTAAATAATTGGCATCACTATTTCGATTTTTCACGCAAACCGACAGGTGCCAAAGTGGGGAGTTTATTTTGGGCCACACTTTATACTTTATTTCATCTTCTTTTTCTTATATTCAAAACGAAACATCACGTGATTCACGCTTTATTAGATAGAATGACTGGGTCAACTCAACGGAATACACACATATGCCTAATACAAGAAACACTTAATTCCACCAATGGAGAGTTGGTTGAATTAATAAATGAGCTACAATCCCCGTAATGATAAGAACGCGTGTTCGAATTAACAAAAAAAAAGAAACACTCAATTCCCACCCTACAAATTTCACATTACAAAAATGCATTTCATTTTTCCAATTTAATCGTGAGCTACTTTAACCTTCTATAATTAATTAATGGACATATCTATTCACTCGAAATAATATTATGTTTTACTTTGGAGCACTAGGAAAGAACTGTGATAACATAACATGCATGGGAGTTGAAGTAGACAAAATTGAGCATGTTTGGATGACCTTAAAAAACTATTTTTAGTCCAAAACATAGGTTTGAGGAAAAGCTAGGTTTACCTCCTTTTCCATCCAAACAAAAGCAGAATAAAATTGGGCTTGTATTTCCATCATCACACAAATTAAGGATAAGGTTTGATCAAACGCTACCCTCTTCTTTACTGATAATAGATACTGATATCACAATAACAATAGATTGAATAAATGTCTAGTGTCTCTTTATGCTTACTTTTTTGTCTTTTTTTAGTCAAATTAATTTTTTTATGTCTTCAAACCACAAGTAATTAAGGTTTACTTTAATTGGCTGTTAGTTGTTCAAAATTACTAATTTAACCACTGTTTTTGTTTTAGAGTTGGGTATATAACCATGATAATTATTTATATGTGACAAAATTTTCCTCATTACGTAAGTAAGATGATAGTAATTTCACATATATGAAGAAATAAATTTAAAATACACTGGGCGAGATTATTGCAAGAGTTCCTGTTGATCCCCATTATGGACAGTAAAATGTATCTCGTATTCTTATGACTTGTTGTTTGGTTGTTATAAATCAAAGAAAGTGACATGTAAATAATTGAACAGCTAAGGGGTAATATGGTCATCTATATATATCTCGGGTCCACAAGTTTTCTCTCTCCATCTCACACTTATCGTGGGGCCTACAAACTTTACCCTCTCATCATTACCCTTACTTTCCATCTCTTACCATTTCCATTTCTAGTTCTTTACTTTCTTTCACACAACCAAACATACTCTTAAAAAAAAAAGAGAGGAATGTCTTGGACCTTTTTGTTTGTTATTGTGTATTGGAACTTTTCCTTTTTTTTTTGGTCAAAGTGTTTTTGTGCATAATAGCTTCTGCCACTTGTTGCAACTAGTTGGAATTTTCTGCTCACATAATTCCTTTGTTTAACGCGGTAAAAACTCAAAGTTAATCCAGATTGTCAATTAATCCCAACTCTGGCCTGCTATCAATGCCCTTTTTTAAAAAAGAGGTAGACATTAGATTACCAATGGCATGATGTTACAACATGAGCACCGCAACTAACTTGGAAATAGGCCAGATTTTTTGGTCGAGAAAAATAGGTCAGATTTGGTTATACAAATTACATGAGCACCGCAACCTCTACTTGCATCCTTCTAAATGTCATTGCATAAAACTAAAAATCTTTTAATCAATGCCCATTATTAGTCAACCTCTATCTTTTAATCAACCTCTACTTTGATTTATATAGTATAGATGTCAAGAAACACAAATTATATATCATATTTAGCTTCGTGGAATATATTATATTCCACGAAGCTAAATATGATATATAATTTGTGTTTCTTGACATCTATACTATATAAATCAAAGTAGACCATTTTAGAGATTTTAGAATGAAAAAATAAAATACATTAAACTCCATATATTTATATTTCAAAATCGATTTACCTAGCCCATAAATTTATATATATGATTACATGTACTCTCTTCAATCCTATTTATAAAGATCACTTTAACTTTTCATTGAGAAATTAAAGATGTAAAATTAATTTCTTTAAATTGTCTTTATTTGTTATTTTTACTTAAAAGTTATTTATTTACTTATAAATTAATTACTAGTGACTTATGTTATAATTTAACTGTCTAATTTATTCCTTTAACTTTACAAAAGAACCAAAATATCTTGTAATTAGATCATATCTCATGATTTTTTAAGTGAGTATCATATCTCATGAGTGAAAATCTTCCTTTTTTAGCCCATTGTCTACAAACAAAGTTAACTCAATATTATAATGTTAGTATAGTTGGGACGGTGGTCTTGACCTGTTGGGTTGAGCTCGAATAAACATAGGAAAAAACATATTGAATTGCAAAATTAAGCCTGAATTGTAATAGATTAGAAGCGTGCTACTCCACTTTAAAACGGGTTGAGTGACTTGTCTAAGATCCTAACTTTACATATAGAGCTTGTATCTTGAGTTGGGTTAAGCTCGAAAAATCACAAAAATGTGGGTTGAATTGCAAAAAGTAAAAGTCGAATTAAAGCTTGTTAAAAGCAGGCTTTTAGACGTGTATAAAAAAAAAGAAGGCTCTTAGAAACAGTTGAGTTGTGTGCAAAATGCCAGCTCTAGCTCTAGTGTTGAAGGATCTGAGCTAGTAATTTTTTTTTTTGCCCAAAGAGCTAGTAACTTATTAATATTGTACTAATACTAATAATTTATAGAAACATAAATTGAGTTTTATATATAAAATCCATTTTCCCCCAAATTAACTTTTGAAAATCAGCAAAACAAAACAAAAAGCTTCTGAAAATCAGTCTCTGTCACTGCCTCATCATTCAACTTTTTTTCCTGGCCCACCATTCACTATTCATGAATGTGGTCCCCACAATTCGTATCCTTAATTGTTCACCGATACGGATCCGCATAGTATTAGTACTCTCCCATTTCTGTATTTCTTTCTTTGTTGTTTTTTTTATAACAAAATTTTAGGAAGAGGTTTTAGCTCAACCCAATTCAAGGGCAGGACACCTAACTCATGATCCACTGGGGCCTGTCTCTGTGGGCTCCGGAGCATGACCAGCAAGTCCTTTATGTCTATCCACACAGGTAAGTTACTCCCAACTTCACTTAGCTACCAAGATGTGTGTATTTCTTTTTTAATTTGCGTCTTCTATTATCTCTCTCACTCATTTCTCATTCATTTGTCTATAAATTAAGCTTACTCCTTCCCCTTCCTTATTTCTCTTCCCTTCTCTCTCTTTCCTTTCAACATTCGCCGGCTCACATTTTTACCTTTTGAGCTCGACGACCCGTAAATTCTGCTTCTTTCACTTTCTTTCTTTCTGGGTTTCTCAAATTAGTGGATCTCATTCTTCCTTCATTCACAAAGATCACTACTTGCTTTATTGGGTGTTGGGTTTTATCATAAAGTTTCAAACTTTGTCTTCTTTTCGTGGTTTAGATTCTCTCTTTCATCTCTCTCTTGCTGTACATAACTTGGGTATACAAGGTTTGATTGAATCTCGCAGAAAGTTCAAAACTTTACCATTTTTTTGTACCAAAGATGACTATTATCAAAGGGGATGTAGCTAAGACAGAGAAGAAGAAATCAAGGAAGAGCAAAGGAATTGTGGTGGATGAGAAAGCACCGTTATTGCCCAAAAGTAAGGATGAAAGTGCTGGCTTTGATGATTTTGATGGGGCTTCATTTTCTGGGGCTGTTTTCAACTTATCAACCACTATTGTTGGTGCTGGCATCATGGCTTTGCCTGCGACTTTGAAGCAATTGGGGATGGTGACTGGCCTTGTGGCTATAGTCTTTATGGCTTTTGTGGCTGAGAAGTCTATTGAGTTCTTGCTTAGGTTTACCAGGGCAGGCAAGGTTGTGTCTTATGGAGGATTAATGGAAGATGCCTTTGGAAAGTATGGAAGGGCTTTGCTACAGATCTGTGTTGTAGTCAACAACGTTGGGATGCTGATTGTGTACATGATTATTATTGGTAAGACCAATTGACCTTCTACTTGTATTTTCATGATATAATCATATATACCTGTCTGCTTTTATCCTCCCATAGAATTTACACACAAGGGTTTTTAAAACTTTAGCTTCAGAAGCCAACAAAGGTTGGTACAGTTGGTGAAGGGGTTTGACTCATAAGCCGATGTGAGGAACTTGTTAGTGGGATATGTAAGTACCTCTGTAAGCGCTCTTTGAGCCCGGAGGCCTGCCGTGGGTGAGGTCTCAGGACCTAACTCACCTATTAGCTTCAGAGCTGAATACAAACTATGCTTATACTTGATTCTATTAGGATAAGTCCCACATCAAAGAATGAAAGATGAATTAAGGGTATATAATGTTGGGAGCGAGTCCATTAGTGATGTGATGGAAAGACAAACCTAAGATATATATACTATTAATTCATATTCCAACAGTTTTGATACGATGAATGGCTTCGAAGTTGAAGTTACATTAGGATGCTGTATCTTTTGTGGTGCTTTTGTTCCTTTGTCAATCTGTGCTGCATCTGAGTTTATCTAACTATTTTCTTAATGAAGGTGATGTGCTTTCTGGGACATCAGCAAGTGGGGATCACCATACTGGTATCCTTGAAGGATGGTTTGGCTCACACTGGTGGACTGGGCGTGCATTTGTTCTTCTGGCTACAACGCTTGCTGTATTTGCGCCTTTAGCCAGCTTCAAAAGAATTGGTAACTTGCATTTCTTTAATAGGAAAGACAAATGCATGGTTATTTCTTTCACTTGTTAGATTAGGTGTTCATAAATCTAAAGTGCATGGACAAAATGTATCAAGCATTTTGTTATATAGAAATATGGTTGGAGACTCTTAGTGGGATTCAAAAGATCCATAGAACGCTAACAGCTCCACAAGTGGTCAGGGCAAAGGATTGTTACATGGTCACTGCTCACCAATCAACTAATAATATGTTGGGCGTGTTATAAGAGCAACTCATCTTTTAAGAAAGATAAAATTGGAGACCATCAAGTTCTTTTGTTGCTTTATATTCTGTGCACAAACTGTAGTTCCAGGGTTATTAGTATGCTTTGAACTTTAATGAATCTTTGTTGCTGCATGTTTGTAGCATTCTCTTTTTGAGTCTTGACGGTGAAAACCTCATTTCTCGAGATCCTTATTGGATTATGAATTAATGGAGGTCTACAATGCCTGTTCTGCAGATTCTTTGAGATTCACATCGGCCCTGTCAGTTGGACTGGCAGTTGTTTTTCTCGTCATTGCTGTGGGAATTTCAATTGTCAAAATTTTAAGTGGAGGAATTGAAATGCCCAAACTCTTTCCAGAGGTTACCAGCATGTCATCATTTTTCAACATGTTCACTGTAGTTCCTGTGCTTGTCACTGCCTATATCTGCCATTATAACGGTAGGAAACTTTTTCCGTCATGTGATCCCATTTCCCTTGTTCTTTGGTTATTATGGGGAGTAATCATTTTCATGCCACTAATCTTGTTATGATATTTCATTTGCAGTTCACAGCATAGACAATGAACTTGAAGACTCTTCACAGATGCAAGGAGTTGTACGCTCTGCTCTTGGTCTATGCACTGTGGTTTATCTTATGACAAGTTTCTTTGGGTTTTTATTATTTGGTGATGGAACTCTGGATGATGTGCTTGCCAACTTTGATGCTGATCTTGGAATTCCTTTTGGTTCTTTGCTGAATGATGCTGTCCGTATAAGCTATGCCGCACATCTCATGCTTGTATTTCCAATTGTGTTTTATCCGCTGCGGCTCAACATAGATGGTCTCCTGTTTCCCTCATCAGGGCCTTTGGTTCAGGATAACTCTAGATTTGCGTCAATCACTATAGTCCTCATCGTATCTATCTTCCTCGGAGCAAATTTCATACCCAGCATCTGGGATGCTTTTCAGTTCACTGGTGCAACAGCTGCAGTTTGTCTTTCATACATATTTCCTGCTGCCGTTACTCTTAGGTGAGTTGCTGCGCTCAACTAGTATTTTTAGTGCGGTTTGCAAGGAGCTACTCCCTCTGGTCATAAATATAAGATTATTTCGACCTTTTATGGAAGTTAATAAAGCAAAATAGACCATTAAATCGTAACACATGTCAAATGTAATTAGATTATAGGTAATTCATAAGTAGAAGAAATTAGTTTTGAGAAAAAAAGACAACTATAGACAATTTAAAATGATTAAAGTAATCTTATAATTAGGACGGAGGGAGTATCTGTTATTATTGGTGTTTACCTTGTATCCTCTACTTGAGATTGCGGTATTTTATTCATTAGCCTGCAAGAATGTATAAAATGTGAACCTGTGTTCTCTACATAGGCCAAAAAAACGACTACGATACTCCGGACATTTTTGTGCTTCTGTTGCTAATTTGTTGCTAAATGAGTGAATCATGATTAATCTTCTGTTCTTCAAATGCAGGGATAAATACAACATTGCAACAAAAACAGACAGAATCATTGCCATCCTTATGATTATTATGGCAGTCTTCTCAAACGCTGTGGCAATATACAGTGATGCATATGCCTTGATAAAGAAGAATCAGACATCCCGTGAATGATCTCTTGTGTCTACTCGTACTGAAGCTTTCAGTATGTGTAATGCAGTGAGCTTTCTTTCGGATGAATGAAATGAATTAGAAAAGGCATTTCTGGGATAGTCTGATGGGGTTAGTGAAAGAATAAACAAAGAAGCTAGCCTTTGTACAAATCTGCTTCAGAAGTATAGGGAGGCTTTCATGTGTGTAGTTTCCTTTGTAGTGTCCTCTTTTGCTGGTTCATGTTTGAGTTCATTGTACAATATTGATCTTTTTTCTAGATATTCTCTCCCTCAAATGTAATACAAGGTTTTTGTTGGCGTTTATCTATTGTTGGTTTAATGAATGCCAATAAAAATTGTGGAATAATTAAAGTGTGTGATTGCTGTAGCTCAGCTGCATTTTATTTTTAATCCATTTTTTATTCGTCTATTCATTTATTTGTTTTAGTATGGTCGAATTATGGAAAATCCCTGAATTTTGGTGAGCCTTTAGAAGTTTAAATTAAACACCCTGAAGTTTCGTGTTTTAATCCTTAATCTCAGTTAAAATTGCCATTTAAGTTGTGGAAAAGCACATGCACACATAACTTGGGTTAAGCTAGAGTGTGTGGTTGAGTGGCAAAGACTTATTCACCTTTAACCAATTGTTTGAGGTTCGATCTTTGGCGTTGGGTATGGAGAAACATTAAATCTCCCAGGCCAGCTGGCCCCACCCTTTGAGGTGCCTACAAATCAGCAGGGGATTAATCCCTCACTTCTCGAGTGAGGGGATACCTTGATCATGGATAAAAAAAAACCACATGCACAGATATGAATGTGTATGTTTTTACATAACTTAAATGGCAATTACAGGAGAGGGAAAAACTGTTTTTTGGTTTATCAAAAAAAAGTGCATAACCTTTTTAATGTTTAATTTACGAAAAAAAACCACATCGGTTGGTACGCTCATTGATTAATCGATTTCTTTGTATGACAATTTTTTTTGGACGTGATTGAAAATTATATTCCAATTCAAATCTAACCTCTATTGTGTCTAACATCCTGAATGATATTTTTGTTATCTCAACATACCGACCATTGACTACCCCATGCATCGGATGGAAAGAATTCAATTCAGTGTAAATGTAATCAATAATCCTAGCTTATAAATTTTGAAAAATAAATATAAATGATTTTCGATAATCTAACTAATTGAGTCTTTCTTAACAACCTTAAAGACATGTGTTATATCACAAACAAACGTCAAGGGACATCAAACAATATATCTCGACAATTCTAGGTAGCATGTAAAAGAATCTTTCTATTCTATTATAGCAGTTTATGGTTCCAACATCAGCTTCCTCCCTCGTGTACCTCCAACTCGGAGGCGAGAGAACCCTATGAGTGTGTTTGGTAGAAAGAAAGAAAGTAAAGAATTAGAATTGGAAAGGGTAAGAGATGGAAAGTAGAGGTAATGATTAGAAAGTAAAGTTTGTGGGCCCCAGGAAAAGTGTGAGATGGAGAGAGAAAACTTATAGGCCCCAGGATATATGTAAATGACCATATTACCCCTTAAATTTTCAATTATTTACATATCACTTTCTCTCCTTTCTCACTACCAAACAAGCCCTATGATACAAGAACTGCGAAAGTTACTAAACATAATATTCAGCAGATTCACCTATATTACACATGCTACAAAACTGTGATACTTGTGTAAAAAAAAAAAACAAATCCCATGAACTCTCCTAAAACAATCCTACTGCATCTTTGGACAACCACAATATATGCACAAAATCATGAAATCCTATATTTCATGGGTTCCCTATATTGGACACGAAAGGCACCAATTTTTTGTAGTCCTTTCTCCTACCTAGAGCACAGTTATTCAATACCCGACCAAGAATCATTCGAGTATTCTGCAGAGCCACCTCTCTAGGTGAGGGCCCGGATTCGGATGTCCCCCCCTGTGTTGGCAAAGAAGCTGCTCCGAATGCTGATCCCGTCCCATATTGCAAAGGTCCACTGCGGACCTTAAATGAGGTCTGGGAAGCAAGTGACTTAGTATCTTCAGGTCCACTGATAACATTCTCAAATGACATAGCAGAATCATGCGAATGAGAACCAGTCAATGAACTGCAACTTTGTAGAAGGGCTTCTAAGACACTTAGTGCTTCCCAACACAACGTGCTTTCCACCAACTGGGATACAATTGCATACATATGTGGACTTTGTGCAGCATCCATTGGAGTGTGCTGAAGGAGAGCTTTGAGCATCAATAGAATGACCCGCTGATACTCAACTGGTCCTTTTTCCAGTAGTCTCAACAAGTGCCCAAAGCCAATAGTTGAATGTTTTGGGAACCACTCATTACACAGTAGAGGGGAAACCGATGCCAGGAAATCATCTATGTTCTTGATCTCACCTCGCGAGTAAGCCACAAACACAGTGGCTAATTCATCCAATGATTTTGCTCGGCACCAAATTGCAATATTGGTTGCAACAGAGCATGCCTTTTGATATTGATGTTGGAGAGGTGAAGCAGTACCTAACACTGGATCTTTACTGAGCTGAAGGCAAAGCCAAGGGAGTAAACCAATAATGTGCATCAGTAGTCTTGTCTCAGCATCCCCGAATATAGAATCACATGAATGCACTGTAATACGAGAAAGAACATCAACAGAGACACTGTGACTAACAGTGGACATAAGTCCTTTAAGAACAAGAGGCTGCACTCCTTCAAATGGTGGCAAATGCCCTTCTTGAACTTCAAAGCCACTTCTGGATTCTGTGCGTTGAAATTCTCCCAAATCACTATTATCAAGTTCATCACGAGGCATGCTTGAGAGAAGTACATTTTCTGTTGTTCGCTCGCGGAACGATAACCGATCAATGACATGGGAGAAAAGCTCAAGAACCTGGCGGTAGACATGCACAAAATCCGTATGCATCATAGCAACACACCCCCAAAAAAGCTGAGGATAAAGAATCACTTTTTCAGGCACCATATTCTCCACCATAACTTGCAGTGTCATTAAAATTTCCATAAGGAATCCCAAGACTTGAGGCACTGGGTTTCCTAGACACCTATGAAGGCACCGAAGAAGTGATACACAAGCATCACTTGTTACACTGGGTCGAAGAGCTCGGTAGATCTGGTGAGAACGACAGGCAAGGTGTCTTGATGTGCACTCCATAGCCCATCTCAAAGCTTCTTCTCCCCAAGTTTCCCGAAGGTCTCCTTGGAAGAAAATAGCATCCACCATGCTCTGAACTAGAGCAGAAAGCAGAGCAGCACTTGGTAGCTCAGTTCTTACAACTGTGGGATCCTCATTTTCCCACATCATGCTTCCCCGCTTTGATTGTACATATTTAATCAAGCTCACAACCTGCTGCTTATTCTCCCTTTCACCATTTTCCACCTCATATTGTTCCAAATGACGGCCAGCGAGGGAATATAACAAATTAACAAGCAAATGCTGGCAATGTTCTAATACGATATCTTCTGAACTATCCATAGAAACAAAGATAACATGAAAGAGTAGATGCAAGTATTGCCGGAAGTCTTCATCATTCTCATACGCAATTTCAGCAAGTAGAATCAGAGCTATATCTGCATGTGTCAGGGAATGCTGTTGATGACCCTGCAAGGCCGATTGAAGTTCATTTGCATTCACACCATGCGTGGCACCCCCAGCATGCAGTCCATCTTCACCTGAGTTTGGAGTATCAACAAGGTAATCTCCACTGTCCCGTGAAACATGACGGCTCCTTAAGCTCCCAGCTGAACTTTTAACACCCATTAAGGGTCCAGACATGTTAACCAGTGATGGATGGAGCTGACCAGATCGCCCTGTATTTACTGGAACAACATTCATCTCTGGAGGCATTGGACTAAGTGGGCCTGAAACACTCCGGCCGGTCATCCCAGCAGTTCTCCAGCTTAAGCTGCCACTTACATTCCTAAGTGGGCCATCAAGAGAACCTCTCACAAGCAAAGGGGACATATGTGGCTGGTTATCCACAACAGATGACATCTGAGCCATAGCAGGGCCCTGAGAGAACTCTAGCACAACACTGGCAGTGGCATCACCTTTACTTGCACTTGGCCCAGTTGGCTCAATGCTATCCTCTAGTAGCCGTTGAGATAACTGAAAAACTAGGTGATCTATAGTGCGCTGAGGACATATTCGAGCTAAATATAGACTTACTCTCTTTGCAACCGAGAAATATGTGGCAATAACACCACTTATTTCAGTTGATGCATTTGAATCACAATCTTCAATGCCTTTTGTGATCAAGAAATCTAAAACAGGACTAATGTTCTTATTTTTGCTAGCAATGGTACTCCATAATTTCTCAATTTCATCAGGGAACTGGTCTCCATGCCTCCAAGTTACATAGTAAAGACTTTTTAATAGTCTTTCACTCCAACCTTCCTTGAGTTTCCAGAAATTAAGGTTCTCTATCCATGGAGCCATGCAAGTTAAGACCTGATGTTGAGCAATTATATCCACTGCATCTAATTGCCTCTGCATGATCTCCTCACAAAGAAGCTGGCTCAGTTCAGGATGATCTTTTGCAAGCTTGCAGGAAAGCTTGTATTGGAATTGTTGGTAGGAGTCAGGAAGGTTACCAACAACAGCAGCACTATAACTTCCTGAGCCCTCAATGCCATCCTCAGCCCATTCACGAACAGAGAGAGTCTCCAGCATCTGAAGGGCATCATCACGAATTTGTCTTGATGGATCCACCACCTTGTAAAGGATCAGGCTCAAGAGTCTCTGTATTTCACAATTTGGTATCTCTTGGCGCATATATACCTCAGCTAGAACACTGAAGTACCCATCAGCTATAGCAGGATCAGAGTAATAACACTGTATGGAAAATAAAGTTACGAGCACGATGTCAGGAGCCGGATTTTACTAGCAAAAACATAAGATATACGTGCATGGAATAATTTTTATCTTCGTTTCTTCAATTAGGAAAATATGCGTTCACCAGTTAGCAGAACCATACAAATCCTTGAGAGAGGAAGTCGGACAATTATTTACTCCCTTCAATCCATATAAAAGCTTAGTCTCCAAAACACACTTCTTAAGAAAACATGTAAAGTTAGTTGGGTGACTGAAATAAATTCTAATTTGTCCAATTTCGCCTATATTCATTATGATACTATTAGGTGAGAGAAATACGTAAGCACTAATAAACATGAAAGAATTCGCGTAAAATAGGAAAAAACACATTGAATGATGAGAGAATGTAAGATGAACTCTTATCCTTTAGACTAAAACAATTCAAATTTTGGGCTCTTATATAACGGATTATTAGGAGTATTATCTTCTCAATTATCATTGTTTCTAAGCAGTCACTTGTACACATCACATCCTTCAGCACTATTTGACTAACTCCTGATGAATTATTTTAGTTTTACCCAATAAATGGGAATAGAAAAATACCCATGCATTGGCTTTTGAAGAGGGATAACATTTTACAGCTTTATAATCTTTTCCTAGTCAATCAAAGAGCTAACAGAATGAGATGCAGAACACAGTACCTGATCAATGCAAGCAGGAAAAAGTTCCAAATTTGTGAGCAAAAGATTCTTCAAAGCCAACTTTGCCAAAGAAACACGATGATGGCCTCCCCTGTGCCTATCACGACCAGCAGTTCCGCGGCCACCATCTCCCATGTGTTTGGGATACGAATATGATGGAGTTCGTGGATCAGCAGGTGAGTAACCAAAGGGAGCACGGGGAGCAGGCTCTATGAACAAACTATTAATCCAAGTTATCACACGGCCAGTCATTTTCCTTGCATTGTCATCGAAGCATGGTCCATATAAAAGTGATGCTATTGCATTCATGGATGCCCACTGGATAGCCTCAACCTGTTCATTCAACTCTTTGTCAAATGATATTTTGTCTACTGAATCTTTTGACCGTGCATGCTGAGAAGATTTGTATCTATCAACTTCACGTCGATAATCACTAACACTGTCTTGACCCCAGGTACTGCCCGTATCATCAAGCCAGGAGAGAAGAAGATCAAATAGTCTCTTTCTAGTTTTAACATCAAACTTTTCTGATTTCGAATCAACAAACTCTGGGGCTAATGATCTTAGAACACAAGCAAGTGCATAACGGAGAGGATGCATGTCTTGAAAATTCTCTGAAGGGGCAGTTGAGATTGTTCTAGATGTTTCATCAATGAATTTTAGGTAATGGAGACGAAAAACTGGCTTGAGGGAAAGCGTGCCAGGCCATATGTTTTCTGCAACAGTACGGTATATGTTTGCAATGTGGATACGGAGTTCTTCACGGCGAGATTTTTGATTCTACACTCATAAAAACTGCCTTATAAGTGCCAAACCAAGATTCAACATTGAGAAGCAATCAAAATAGCAACAAAACAAGTTTTACTTATTTCACCTCCATTAATTTAATTTGTAACCAAATAGAAAACCATAACAATGTCATTGTATGTAAATATTAAAGTTGTAGAGGTGTTTTTCTTATTGTTTTCTCTTCTCATATATAATCATTATGTTATGATTTTAATAATTGGAATAAAGTAGTTAATTGGCTTGGTTAGTTTGTCTTAACTAATTACATTGATTAGTTAGTTAGTATTTTATTTTACTGGGTTGGTTTATCATGTTATTGGGCCTAATGAAAGAAACAGAAAAAATTCTTATTCATATTTGCTTAGTAGAGAGAGTACATTATATAGGGGAGATTAGGAGATAAAATAGGAAATTACAATCAGAAATAATCAGAGATATAAATGCATAATCGAAGTTGATTTCTCCTAATTATAATAATAAACATAAAGATTCTAACAAATTAAAATGGATTATATAACCTCATGAGCAATACCTTCTTGGGTTTTCCTTCTGTCTCTGAAGAAGCCTCTTCAATAAACGATGCGAGTTCAGAAAACATAATTTCACATGCATACAGGTGCGAGTGGCCAAGAGCCATGGTGGCTGCATGCTATATCAAAACCTTCTTAACACAAAATAGATAGCAAAGAGAATTGAAATTGAAACACATAAAGAAGAATAAGAAATCGATGCCCTTATAACATTAAAACTGTGGCAGGTTTGTTACCCATTAATCCTCCCAGTGCCCTTCCCAATAAAAAAGGAGTCAAACTCAATTTTTAATGTAAAACCTCATATTAACCATCGGTTACACAAAAAACAAACAAAAACTGGTTTCTGGGCATGTACATTTGCTGGAAGCTTGAAAATAGTACCAATTCTGATCTTAGAGATTTAAATATATATTCATATAAACAAGCACCCATGCAGTTTCTAGTGTAGTAGAATCAATAAATAACAACTTTGAGGTAAACATGCACAGATATTTTTTTAAGTGACATCCTAACTACAACCATAGAAAATGTATTAAGGGGAAAAATCAGCATAGCTAACTAATAATCTAGGGAAGAGTAAATTTAAAATATCCATTTCTTCAACAGACCATAAAGTTACAGGATGAGCAGTGCACACAAAATAATCAAATCACTGGGGCTTAGTTATGAAGGAGGACAAGAAGTTTGAACACATCAATGGTACTAATCCATTCATGGATTCCAGCAATCACTATAGAAGTTCAACATTTACATATGGAAGTTGTCACACAAATGACATTTAAGATCGCCATATATTGTCTTTTATTTTTCAAATATTACATGTCCCAATTTCACCAATTAAATGATCTCCATGGCACAATAATAACCACTACAATAGGTTGAAATATCCTAGGTTATTTATAATTGCAGTGATAAAAATGAAACAAAACAGAGCATCAATCAATGATAAATTCCATTAAAACCTGAACATAGCAGCATGGAAATGAATATTAAACAATCGTGCTGAAGTATGCCTGTTGATGTTCATGTGAAGATAGATTTTATAAAATGAATAAAATTTATTGAGTACTTACAACATATGCATCGGAACCAGATTTCAATGAAGGGAAAATAAGATGGCAGAGTTCTTTGGTTACTAGAGTGCCACCAGATTCTCTGGCAGATGGTGGACATGAAAAGACAAACATGGCATACATAAGCCACTGGTCCAGTTTATTATCAGCATCCTGTGACAAGTGAGCCTTTCCACCCAACTCGATTGGGGTAATATGAACAAGACGTTGCATAATTTCTACCCTGCCAGAGCCAAAGTCATATTATTTCATCTTGTCATATATATCAGGGGAGTGATCAAAGTATACATTAACTGAAGGAATTCAAGGAAACAAGATAATACTACCTCCGGTCCTAAATATAGGACCTAATTGACTTTTTTTTGGAGAGATTAAGGTTGTGAAATAGGTTATTAAATGATAACATATTTGATATATTTTTAGATTATCCATTAGTTTATAGGTAAAATAAACTAGTTTAAGGAAAAGAATTAGGTAAATCAATTTATAATTAACTTATTTTGCTTTTTTAAGTATTTTCTAGAAAAAGTCAATTAGGTCTTATATTTAGGATCGGAGGGAGTATAATATAAAATAGTATAACACATAATAAAGAAAAAAATACTTGGCAAGATAAGTATGTGCAAAATTGTTTTCTTGTCAGTTAAGAGAGCCAACTCGAGGTGACTATCAATTTTAAGTCTAAATGACACCATCAACAAAATAGAGAGAAACAACATTTATACTAGATAAATCCCAAAGATGACATGTTTAACCTTCATGTGTTTGTTACAAGTCACCTTAATGAACAATAATTAATGGTGCAGTAGCAACTATAGAAACAAAGAGTGACTGGGTTACTGTTGGCACTATGGTAGTAGACATGCTACTCAGACTAGAGTGTGTATGGCAGCAACTATGTTTTCAAAAAACATTCTGTCCCTAGTCCTTCTTCGAGTTATTTAAGACGGCCTAGAACAGATTTTTCAGGGGCTTTAGATATATTCATAATTAGTAATTCTATCAATATATAGAGGGATTTTATTAATGGGACTATATCACATCAAAATAATAAAATGGCATTTCTTCTAGGCACTTTAAGCAGAAGACCAAGCCCGTTTTGATCTTATCACTAATTTTGAGCATCTCAATTGCTACAGAGTATGAATTTCAGGGAAGGAGGAAAAAAGTTACGGAAAAAGAGTGTGCATACTTGGCATCCTTGACAGAGCTTGGACAGAGCTCGGCAGCATATTTGATAAGCTCACCAAGACACCGAGCCCACCTGTTCTTATCAGGACTCTCAAATATTATAGATTGAATTGTCACTTCAGGAGGAATGACATCAGATTCTTTTCTCAAATCAAAAGGTCGCCCTGAATCCCAGTAGCAGTTCTGGACAATCTCATCCTGCAGCACCAAGATGTTTAAAATTAACATTTTTCTTTAAATCCTGCCACACCTCAATTTAAATAAAATAAACTAATGAACAAATATCTATACCCCATGTTCTTCTAGAACATCAATAATTAGTATGGATTCAGATTCATATCTCAGAAGATGATTTGGCTGCTCAACCCCCTGGTCCCTAATATCACTTCTCAAGGCTCGGACACATCGCAATAATTCTAATGCTGTGTGCCTGATTTGACTATCAACAGATGCAAGGAAAATTAGACCAACTGCATCAATCTCTGATGCCTTAAAGTCATTTACTTCTCCTATTTGTTGGAAGGAAGACTTTCTAAATCTCTCAGCTTCATGCCCAGGAGGTCTTGCCTCATGAGCATCATATTGCATTCTGTCATCTATTAAACAAGATCTCCAAAAGCGCATTAGTTCCAGTAGACGTCCTAATGATGTTTGAATGAGAAGGGGGTATTCATCTGGAAGTCGCAGTACGAAGTTGGCCATCCCCTTCATTACTGCAAACCGACGATTGGGTAGGTATTTTACAATGCGGTTTAGTACTAGTACAGCTTCCTCCCGAACACCAGGTTCAATGCTTATGCCATGTTGGGGAATAATTTCAGTGATCCTATCGCTTCGTCCAACATCTTCTATTAGATATGGGATGCACTTTAACACGGAGCGAAATAAACAGCCTTGAGACTTTTCCTTGCTTATATTCTCTACAAATAGTAAACAAAAAGGTAGCGATGCAGTCAAAATTTCCATAGAAATGTAAAAATTTGAAATACCTGCAAATAATTGTAACTATAGCTACTTTAAATCAGAAATTGAATAATGATACAAAAAAAACAACAACCTTACCCCACAAAGTAGAACAGACATATTATATATGGATGCTATATTAAGATAGTTCAATGACAAGTAAAAAGGAAAACAATAGAACAAAGGGAAGGCATACAATCCCCCTTGTATAGCCTTTAAAGAGCTACTTCTAAAAAAACTCACAACTTAAACACCAAATGTGTTAAGAATACTATAGATATTTTGGACCATAACTCTTTGCTACCGTCTTTTCCAAACATTATTTATTCTCATGGTCCATACACAAATTTTCTATTTTAAGGTATACATTCATTAATACTATTTGGAAGAGTAAAAGAGAGAGAATGCTTTAGAAAGCTTTAATAAAAAAAGGTTTGAAGGCTTGCATTACATATTATCAACGTATAGCTTAATTTGAGAGACACACCCAATGGGGAGCTTCTATAACACGGCTATATAGATTATATATTAATCAGTGCTATCCTAACGTCCCTTCAAGAAGGATCATAAACTATGTGTGCCAAGTGTTACAAAAATAGGTTATATGATCGTTGATGTAACAGCACTGCTAAGAGAATCAAAAGTGATTAACACTTATATCAGAGTAGCTGGAGAAAATGCATCACTAATGCAATGCACAGGGTAAACAGTAACTTGAAAACTGGGAGAGAAGTTGTCAACAATTTGACAGAAAAGCCACTAGTTACTGAATAGACCGAAAGCCAAGTGCTCCTGGAAAAGTAGCTGGAACACTTCCAGTAGAATCATCAGAAGAGAACCAATAAGCAGATGAAGTGATTGAACATCTGTGGGAAAAGGTAAGGGAGCTCCCACAAGAGGGCAAATCCATACACCTGAAACCAAACTGCTATGAGAGCCTACCCATCCCTCCCTATGTGCTTTGATAGCATGTCGACGGAAGCATGTTTTACAAATATTTATAGAGAAAAAGTAGTTCAACTCAGGACACAGTTAATACATGACTTCTCAAGTAATACAAAATACAAAAAAAAAGGATAAAGTAAATATCATTGAAATATTTACAAAAATATTTTTTCATGCACACTAAAAGGTGTATCGTGAGTGTTTAGGCAGCTAATTCAGCACTTAGGGCAATTTAATTAGGAATCTAACAAATGTATCCCTAAATAACTGTTCTATATCAATAGGGAGCAGTTAATTCAGTTTTTGAATAAAGTTCTAATTCCTTCAATCCCTTCTCTCTCTTTTACTCTTCTTTCCGTTACCATATACATTACTTATTATATAATACAAAAAATAAAACATATTGTTGCACATGATAAGAAAATGTGACTAAAATTATTTTCTTGATAAATTTCTTCTCAAAGAACAACTTCCCATTGTTGGACTTCAAGTTTTTGTGGCCTATCAACTGTAATATGCTTGTTACACTATAATGGTTTTCTAGCAGCGATATATTCCAAGGAATTACCTACTATGGTCTTTGAAGAAGTCAATAGTGCTTGACTGAATGTTTTATGGCATGACCTTAATATTGACTCAATGGCAGCTTTTACTTTTGGAATGTAGTGGCCAATATTATGACCTGCGAGTTCGAAAAGAGCAGAGTTTTAGGATTTTAACATCTTAACATAACCATTGTCAGCAAATGTAGCCATTTGTTATGACCATATTCTAACGAATAGTTTACCTTTAAGAAAGTCCAGTCCCACAAGCTGACCAGAAGGCTGCTTGACAATGGAAAGCAAAGCACGAAGACCAATAACCTTTGCTTCACTAAGGCTGTCTTGTTTGAGCAATTCCAGTATCATATGGTTCACAGCAAAATCAAGATTATGTTCAGCTATAGTTACACAAAAGTCAACAAGTTTATCATGTTGGACATCCTGAGTAAGCATTCCTTTCCGTAGAACATTTAAGAGTTGTGAGGTCACACTGTCTAGGTAGTCCCAGATACGATTTGGGGCCTGGTTAGCTGCATGGACACTCAAGTAAAATTTTAAAACTCTATGAAGACAATCCAAAGCCATAAAACGGTGATTTTTATCCTGCAAAATAAATGGCGAATATTTTAATTGAGAGAGGAAAAGAAAATAAAAATCCCATCAACAAGGAAAAAACCATCTTTTTTTTTCTAAAACGGAGAGCTTGAAAATAATACTGTGCTCTCAGAGACTGGATTTCATGGAAATCATACACACAAAATTTTAATAGGAAGTCATCCATGACACCCGGCCTTGTAGCAGGGTAAATGGAGCCTTAATCACACCAAACTACAATAATGAAAAAAAAAAACTCAGAAATTGGGAAAAAACACACACACACACGCGGCAGGAAGAAGAAAGGGCAAAGTTGCTTAAATACCCATCAACTTATATCAGAGGAGCTACCACACCCGTTCACTTATTTTGTGTTCTTAAATACCCATCAACTTTCATTTAGTGGCGGTCTTGTGCATTTTTGACGGTCAAAGCTTGACACCGTTAATCTTTGACTTGACAACAAATAAGACTGGTTTAACGGTGTTAAACTTTGACCATAAAAAATGCACAAGACCGCCCCTAAATAAAAATTGATGGGTATTTAAAAACCCAAAATAAGTTAATGGGTATGACAGCTCCTTTGATATAAGTTGATGCGTATTTAAGCACATTTGCCCAAAAGAAACAAAGATAAAATAAAAACTACAATCTAAATAACACATATTTTGTCTTTCCCGTAATCATACTATAATATCTGAGTAAGTAATGAGCAACAATTAGCAGAGGTGTATCGTCAAATTATTATAAAACCATGTGATATGACTGTCTAACTAACTAAAGCTCCAATCCTATTCAATGTCCAAAACCATAAGCCAGAATGAATAGGCTTAATTCATTGTATGCCACATTTAATCCAAACAGCATATATCTTTTGAACTTACCTTAAGAAGCTTGTAAAGTTGGTCCATATGAGGACTTAAGTTGGCGTGAAACATTTGAGGGTCACCAAGGCAGAGTAGAAGAATAACCAACGGGTACCCAACCTAAAAGATATGATACAGGATTTTTGAGAAAATAAATAAAATATCGGTAATCATAGGATTTTAAGGTAAGAAAAAATAACAGAAACGAGAAGAGAGTTACAGCAATGTGTTTGCTCTGTTTATCCATCCATTGCATGAGCTGGTTTCTGATACGTCCAACAGCTTCGTACCAGAATGTAAGTGCTGGCTCTACACCAGAAGGTGGCCACTGGCTTTTCCCATCATCTGCAAGTAGTGCCAAGATATTCGAAAGCATATTGCATAAAGCGTGATAAAGTTCACTTTTGCGTTTATGCGGGGTACGGTTTAAAGGGTTTGCTTTTGCCAAAAAAGATGCAGATGCATTCAATCCACCCTCTGTTTTGACCTGAGAAAGAGCACATGCTTACACCAATCTCCATAAAACATTTCCAGTGAGTACTTAGATTTTACACATACCCCCAGTCTCAGGTAACGCATTCCATTGATGATGCTCAGTGTTTCACTTCTTGCAATATTAGTGTCAATTCGACGTGCATTAAGTTCATTAAAAAACCGTTCAGTCACCGAACTAAACCTGCAAACCCAGCCAAGGAATGATTGAATATCCAAAAAATTATTTCGTTGTAGGGTGCGCGGACATAGATACAAATGCAAACAAGTGCAACTCTTGATTAATCATGCAAAAATTTAAACAGTTGTAGAGCAAGCCAAGCTTGAATCACTTCAAATCACAAAACTATGATCAAAAGTTTCCAACTTGTTTCTTCTCAATAAATCCCTAACTAAATTTAAAAGCTCTGAATAAACCATCTTTGTAACTTCATCACCGAGCGATAACTACCAAACCATCAAGAGAAATTAAAGTATAAAAGGAGAGATATAATGACCCAATTCACAGCATAACCCTAAATATAGTTGATCCTGAAACTTTATCACCAGGCAATAATTACCAAACCATCAACAGAAATTAAAGTATAAAAAAGAGAGAAAGAATGACCCAATTCACAACACAACCCAAACAATAGTTGACACAGCAAAAATTCCATTAATAAAAAATTTCATATAAAAAGGGTCAACCCAATTCAATCCACACTTGGTGAGGTTGCTGGGAAAGGGAATATACTAGGTAGTCTTACAACTGCTTTTATGCATAGAGGCTGATTCGAACTGACGACCTTAAACCCCATGGCAAGTGAGCTTATCGCTAAGCCAAGTCGGCCCTTCTAAGAAAGAATTTCATATTTTAGTATATATTTGCTTTGGTAGTATATTGTTTTCATTTGTTAGGGAGATTGTTCAGAGATGTATTTTGCTGATTTCCAGAGTAAAAATGTTCTGTCATATACAGTTATATAAGCATAAAATAAAAAATCATTTAAAACATACAAAGACAATTGAGGTAGTGCAGGATAGTAGTTCAGAAAATTCCAACCTCAGTATTTATTTCAACATTCAATTTCTTCTTTGATAACAGCTGATTCAAGCAAAGAATATAACTACCCTAAAAAGTAAGCAAAGACCACCAATGACTAAGGCTCTAACTCTTAAAAGAACACTTGAAATTCAGAAATTAAAAAATTAGACAACTTCGAAATAAATTTACAACAGGTTCAATTCATTGAACTGAGCTTGTATATTATATTGACCAGCAAAAGAATCTGGTATGATCATTGCATTACCAATTATTTCTTAAATCAATCTAAATAATGTTGAACTATTTATGTGTATGTGCCTGTTTGGAAAATCTTTAAAACCTAGGTTTGGGGCCCAAACCTAGTTTCAGAATCAAGGCAGACAAACACTCAGCTTTTTCAGAATAACTTTTTGTGAAACCTAGGTTTTAGTTATGTCAAACACTCACAATCTCATGAGTTATTTTCTAGAATCTATTCTCGAAAAGGGCTTTTTCATTATTTTTTTCTCACCAAAGCTATTTTCCAAAAGCTGATCCAAATAGGTGCTATATATAACTGATTTCATTTGCAAATCAATGATTAAATACCTGATTCGTGATAAAGCGCCCAAGAGTTGAGCAACCAGGTCCAGAAGAAGACCCCTCAGATCAACCAACGAAGGATATTCAACTTGGCTTACAACCCTGCAATAAGAGTTCATTGAATTTACATGATAAGGCTATGTGAGCAGATAAAAAAATGTTCCAATGTTTCACTTAAGATTTGAATAGGGTTTCTGAAACAAAAGCAGTGTGCTGCTGTACAGGATTTGGTTAAATTTTTGAATGACATATACAATCAAGGAGATGAGCAACATGCAGATTACACAAAAGATATGATCCAGACTTATATGCACAGGAATAACTTTTGAGCAAACTTCATACTCAATTCTTGGGTTTTGGATGACCTTGGTGGAATCATTATTGCACTTCTTTCTTTACTTATTAAATTTACATAAGTGAAACACATGCACATCGAGACCAGAAGCGAAGACTAGCCACAAACAGATCCATATTCCCTATATGGCTATAATGTTTTAGAGGTAACTCTATAAACCAAAAATCACTAAAATGATTGGCAAAACTTTCAGACTACCATTAATGATTATTAAGAGAGCGAATATTAGTTTGAATCTAACACCACACTCACTAATCAAAGGAAAGCAGGACGGAGTTGGTGAATATAACTGAAATCAAAAATTCAATCAACCATAGAATTGTACATGAAACAAAAGTCATGCTGTTGCCAGGGTTTGCAAATGAGATTTTTGGAAGAACATAATCACGATTACTTATAAGCAAGGCAAAAAAAGGGTCCCTAAAATCTGAATTGAATGAAGATATAAGTATATGTATATGAAAGCCATATTATATAAATTATATAAAATTTAACATTTTCACTGATGAAAACAATTCAATTGCTCTAGGGGGAAAAATAATTTTATCAGAAACTAATGTTGCTACCATCTAACAGAAAATTACCAGCACTAGGTAATAACATAACTATAGTTGTTTATATCCTTCTCTATCATAGCATTACCTCTCAGCATTTATTAGCCAATCGAAAACAAAGTTTTCAAGCCCAGACCACAGCTTCTCTGGAAAAAAGATAATATCACTTAATTAAAAGAAAAGGGGGGAATACATATTTGACCACAAATTTCAGAAATTAATGTGCACAAAAAATAATGAAAAAGGCAACAGTATAGTTACAAACCAGTAAGCCCCTCCTGTGGACAGCACTCCACAAACCGGATGCATGCAGAGCAGAAAATGCACTCTACTGCAAGCTGAACTCCAAAGAATTATATATGACTATCAGAATAGGTTGTACTTCTAAATTAAGGCATATAGACAAGGAACAAAGGATCCAAATCTTCTCATGCTAGGGGTACAGGCCCATGTCAAAGTAGATAAGAACCCTTCATTTTCATCAAATGCCCATCAAAATGCCATGCGACAAACCTATTATTCACTGTTTATTTTGTTTTCATCCTTTCCTTTTCTTTCTTTCATATTTTTTGTTAACAGGACAGGAAAAAAAATATTCCTCGAATTATTAATGAGGGTAATCTCAAAAGTCAAAAACCCCAATCATTACGCTCACATGTACTTAATTGGACCTTTTCCAAAAGCAGGTAAGATCATTGATTATAACTCATAATTTGGCACTTTCTTGTTATATACTCCTACAAGAGAAATATGTACAGGCAACAAGGTCCACTTATCCTCAAAAGCAAGCATAACAGCATTTGCATTTCATCCAATTAATATAGAAAATTATAAATTATAAATTTTGAGTAGATCTTGTATTTTGTGAGGTATGACCAAAAGAGGAAAAGATGATATGGGGGAACTATACAAGTCAATGTGTATAACACCATATTCACTCAGGCCTTATTCTAACAGAAAGTAATGCACTGCCATTACCCTCTACAATTCAGCAACTATAAACTCTAAAAAGAGAAGATATTAGTAAAAAAGAATCAGCTGATATGAATCCAATTGTCCAGATAATACATATTATACCAAATTCAATGGCAGACTGGGAAATAAAAAATCAAGGATTTCTCATCCCTCTACCAAAATAGCACCTAATCTGAGATGCAAGGTTAACACATGAGACTTTCAAAAGTACAGAATCTTCCAAGTAATGCAGCACAGACAGCTGCCTCTATTTAGTATTTTGGATTTGGGAAATGCATCATTTATATATATGTGAATTAATTTCAGCATGCAAACAACTTAATATCAAGCATGGCCAGTTTCAACCAAGCAACATATACATACTGCAGGAGCAGTCAAGGGAAAATAGGAGGGGGCAAAACAAAGAAAGTGAAAGAAAGCAAAACGTGCAAGCACAACCTTTCTCTGGAACGTAGACGCATCATTCGCTCCCTTAGGGGATTCACTACAACAGATAAGACAGTAAAAAAAGTCAAACATACGAAAGATATCATTGGCAGTAAACACAATTAAAAAAAAAAAAAACTGTCAAGTATACAGAGATTTGTAGTTTGTCAACAAGCTTGCAGTATAAACCATCAGTGTACACAGCATCTTAAATGAAATACTCCCTCCATTCCTAAATATAAGATCAATTTCACATTTCAACTTGTCCCTAAATATAAAATCACTTTCTAATTTTTTTCCAAGTTTTTCCCAAACTAACCCTAATAATACTTATCTATAGTAACAAGCAAGAGAGGAACAACGAGTATAAGGGTATATTGGTTAGAATAAATTAGTAATATCATGTGTTAATAACTAACTTAACTAAAATCCTTAATCTAATCAAATCAGGAAAATGACCTTACATTTAGAAACAGAGGGAGTAACAAGGAAACTACCTCACTAAGCTCAGCACACAAATTAGAAGATAAAACTACATCTATCTTAAGGTCACTAATTCAAATTACATCAAGATAAACCAAACCAGACAAACAAATTGAAAATAAGAGAGTACAGTATTTAGGTTACGAAATCACCTGTCTCTCCATTTCAATAACGCTTCAAGTAACGGTACAGGCGTATGTCTAGCAACCATAGCCAAAGAATCCAAGACTTGCTCATAAGCAGGATCAGAAGGCCGAAGATATTGTCCATCCTGAAACGAAAACATGAATTAATTGAAATATTAACACTAGTAATTAGTAATTAGAGTGAAGAGAGACCTGAGCTTGAGCGGTTTCGATACGACGTCGTGCGAGAGGGAGAAATCGCTGAAGTAGGGCATCGACTATCAACTTGGCTGCGCTTCCGGCCTTCATTGAGGTTTTGTGGAGAGGTTTTTCACATTCGCTTGCGAAATTGAAGAGAGAGAATGAAGTGAAGAGTGATTGAAAGGAGAATGTGAAGATGAATGGCGAAGGAAGATGAGAAATGGAGTGAGTACCTGAGGTTTTATAACGGCATTGAACTTGTTTGTTTTTCTTTGCGAGAGTTCTTCACACTTCACACTCCACAGGTGATGATCGCGGGGGAAATACGCTCGCGTTGAATTTATACAGCAACATTGATGACTTCATTGATTGATGAATGAAAATGAAAATGAAAATGAAAATTAAAATGTGTGTTATCCTTGGTTTGTAATTAATAATAATTAATTAATTAATTAATTAAGATCCTTGTCCAAAAAAATAATACTCCTTTGGCTAAGGAGTGGAATTAGCTTGAATCTAATTTTATTTATCACTGGGGGTGGAAATGAGTAGGCCGTAAACAGGCGGCCCATGACCGGGTCTATTTAAGACCTAGATTGACAATAAAAAGGTCAGGCTCATGCTCATGCTCAGGCTTAACTAAAAGTCTTTTTACCTAAAAAGGCAGATTTATTTCGGTAAAGACTGACTCGAAAGCATTCAGACTTGACCTATTTAATATTACTACTAATAATAAAATAATAATATTACCCATCGTCCGTGCTAAGTGATCACCACGTCACGAGTTCGATCTTAGGGAGTGACACTTTGTTGTGTCTCCATCGCGGCGCTTGGGGAGACATCTCCGTAGCTAAGTGAAGCTGGGAGTAACCTACCTTATTAGAATCTTAAGTTTTGATGAAGACTAAAATATGAAAGAACTTAGAAAGCAATAGGTGAACATAGAACCCTAAGTAAAAGTACAACCGGATGTGGATTTACTTCCGGATAGACTAGGACTAGTGCTCGCGGATGAATGTTTCATCCCCCAGCGGCAGCAAGTAATCCATTAGGGAAATGACTTAGTTCATAAGCATTAAGTATGCAAAACCTTAAGACTAAGCTAAGCTCCAACCGGAAGTGAATTTGCTTCCTGTTAGATTTAGACTGGCACTGGCTGTTCGAACATAATGACACTGAGCGTCAGTGAAAATAAGCCACGCCCAGTAGAATTGCTTCCGATAGATAAGTGACTAGCGCTGGCTGTTGGATTGATCGAACACTGAGCAAGAGTAAGTAATAGTGAATAAATCTTTCATCCAGTGGAATTACTTCCGGATGTAGAAGTGCTTCCGGATACAACATAGACCACTCAGTCTAAGTATTCTCCCACTGCATGTGACTACATGATTATACTGTGAGACTAACACTCAGTGCAGCACACTCAGCAGAATTGCTTCCGGATGCGAATCTGCTTCCGCAAGCAATCAGAATGTCAGAAGTTGCAGTGTCAGAATGCTTTTGTCAGAGCAGAGGTGTCAGGACTACTTTTCAGAGATAAAGCAAGTCAACCCTGCTATGCATTGATGAAGCATTTATTGGGCAAACGGTAACATGGGAAAAACGGCCATATTCAAACGGCTCTCCCACCTACCAAGAGTCAGATTGCCTGAGGATTATATAAAGGAGCTCAAACTTCATTTATGAAGTCAACTATTATCTTTGAATATTCTTGAGAGAAGTTAGAGCGAGAAAAACTAAGAACACCTTCAAGCATTCAAAGCTGCCCAGAAAAGTAAAGAGCATTTAACACTTTGAGTGATCTTTTCATCTACATATTCTGTACTCATTGCTGTTAAGTCTCTTCTTGTTATAAGAGCATTGATTGTACTTAAGTGTGTAACACTATCTGTTCTTTGAGAGAACTCAGTTTGTAAAATCCTTTAAGTATAAAGGTTAACCCCTTGCTCGGTGTGAGGGGGAGCTAGTTAGAAAGGTTGCAAGTGAGCCTTGTGAAACTTGTGGTTGTAAGGTTGCAAGTGATCCCGTCCAAAACTTGCGGTTGTAAGGTTTCAGGTGAACCCGATTTAAAACCTGAGATATAGTGGAACTCGGCCTGGGTGGTTGAGGACTGGACGTAGGTCAGGTAGACCGAACCAGTATAACTCGTGTGTTGTTTTATTTGAGCATTTATTTTTGAAGCACAATTCACCCCCCCTCTTGTGCATCCATTACTTTCATTTGGTATCAGAGCAGGTCTTTCTCACTAGATTCCAACGAATCAAGAAAGCAAAGATCTTGTAATGGATACTGACTACTCTCTACCAGACGTCTCTATTCAGCCCAACAAGCCTCCAGGCTTTGATGGGTACAACTACCCATTCTGGAAATTTCGAATGGAGACTTATATCAAGTCAAGTGACCTCAGACTCTGGGATGTAATCGAACGAGGAGATCACACTCCCCTAGACGATGATGGTTTTGCAAAGGAACGATCCAGGTACACCAGTGAGGACTATGCTCTAGTCCAACTAAACTTTAGGGCCATGCACTACATTCAGTGTGCTCTCAGCCCTAAGGAGTTTCATAGAATCAGCCACCACAAAAATGCAAAGGATATGTGGGAGGCACTTGAGGCTGCTCACTCTGGAACCAAGGGAGTGAAAGCAAGACGTGTTGAGATGCTGGTGGAAGAATTCCACAAGTTTGCCATGCTCAGTCCCACTGAGCCTATTAGGGAGCTCAGATTCACTCACCTCATCAACAACTTGGCCTCACTGGGTAAGGACATTCCTGAAAGGAAGCAAGTAAGCAAGATTCTGAAGATCTTGAAAGGTGACTGGATCACCAAGGTGACTATCTTACAGGAAGTCCAAGGTGAATCAACTAGCTCCATCACCGCCTTGTTTGGCTCCCTGGCTGAGTATGAGCCTACACTACTAGCTCAGAGAGCCCCTCAAGCCTCATCCAAGGCCAAAAATCTTGCCCTTGTTGCACCCAACAAGGAGACTGAAGAGGATGTTGAGGATGATGAGGAGGAAATGGATGATGAAGAGATGGCCATGATGGTGAAAAAGTTCAGAAAGTTCTTCAGGAAGAAAGGAGGCTTTCAAAAAGGTGACTCCAGTCAAAGGAGGGGTTACAAGAAGGAAAAGGCTCCTGTGTGCTATGAATGTAAGAAGCCTGGTCACTTCAAGGCTGAATGTCCCAGCCTGCAGAAGTCGAAAGGCAAAGACAAAAGGAAGGCCTTTGTATCGTCTATCTGGGTGAATAGCTCGGATGATGAAGCAAGTGATGAGGAAGAGGTAGCCAACCTCTGCCTTGTTGCTCGAGAAGAAGATGAGGAAGTATCCCCAGAGTTTGATCATATTCATGAGGATAGTGAGGTAACCTTCCCTGAACTTCAAGAAGCATATAATGAGGTGCATGTAGAATTTTTTCGCTTATGTAGAGCATATAAAGTGTTGAAAGCTAAAAAGGAATCACTTGAGTCCAAGGTGGATTCACTAAGTGATGAGCTAGCGAAAGCTAGAACACTTTCGTTAGTGGAAGGACAGGGTTCTCCCCAAACAGAACCCAACGACCCAACACTTAAGAGCTGCCCTAATTGCAGCAAAGTCTCAGCTGAGAAGGACAAGCTGCAAAATGCCCTGCAGAAGTTCACGAATGGCTCAGAAATGTTAAATATAATCTTAATGAATCAAATGGCTTATAGGAATAGAACTGACTTAGGATATACTCCTAGAGGGAAGAAGTGGGTTGAACCAAAAGTAAAGCTCTACTTAAGGTTCTTCCATAAAGCCTCTAGTCATAGCTCCTCACCCTTCAGCTTCTACAACTATTGCAACAGGAAGGGACACTCCACGTCCACCTGTAATGCCAAGAAGCATGGAGCAAGCAGTTCCTACAAATGGGTCCCTAAAGGAACCAAGGCAACAAAGGATCCTCCTCCTGCAAAGGAAACTAAGAGAGGACAAGGATCCCAAGCCTGGAATTATTCCAAAGGGAAAACCCAAGAGTCCAGAGCCAGCACCCGGCCAGAAGCTCTGAATAATCATAAGCCCAAGGTCAAAGATGACTCTAAACCAAGGGCATTGAAAACTAATGATCGAGGACCCAAGAAAAATTGGGTACCTAAGTTTGCTTGATTTTTCCAGGTGTGTCTCAAGGCATCCAAGAACAAGAAATGGTATATTGACAGCGGATGCTCGAGACATATGACTGGAGACAGAGACAAGTTCAAATCTCTGGTGATCAAAGATGGAGCCGCAGTAACCTTTGGAGGAAATCAAAGTGGGAAGATCACTGGAGTTGGAGAGGTCGGACCAGTAAAAGATGTCTACCTAGTGGACGGTCTCTGTCACAACCTGCTAAGCGTAAGCCAGAGCACAGACAAAGGAAATTGGGTAATATTTGACTCACATGAGTGCATAATAGTTGATAAGCAGGATCTAAGCTTAGATAAGGCCAACTTAAAGTGTAAACTTAAGGCTAATAGAAATGGAAACCTATATACACTAGACTTGTGCCAACAGTTAGAAGAAAAATGCTTTATATCCAGTGATGAGAACAGTTGGCTTTGGCACAAGAGACTAGCTCATGTTAATTTCACTCAACTTGACATGCTAATTAAAAAGGAGCTAGCTATAGGCATTCCATCATTTAAAGTAAAGCATGATTTTATCTGTGAATCCTGCCAAAGAGGAAAGCAAACAAAGTCCTCGTTCACAACCAAGAAGAAAGTCTCCACCAGCAGGCCCTTGGAACTAATCCACATGGATTTGGTTGGGCCAGCAAGAGTGAAGAGCTTGGGTGGAAACCTATATGCTCTAGTGGTGGTGGATGACTATTCAAGGTTCACCTGGACTATGTTTCTTGCCTCTAAGCAAGATACTTTTGATGCTTTTGTTGTCCTGGCTAAGAAAGTGCAGAATGAGAGAGAGCTCAAAATCACGGCCATAAGGACAGACCATGGAGGAGAGTTTGAGAACCATAGCTTCTCAGAGCTATGCGAGCAAAATGGTATTGAACACAACTTCTCAGCTCCTAGAACCCCTCAATAGAACGGAGTTGTCGAAAGAAAGAACAGGGTTCTGACTGAGATGGCCAGAAGCATGCTCAACGAGAAAGAGGTTTCTCAAGTATTCTGGGCGGATGCTATGAGCACTGCATGCTACATCTCAAACAGAGCCTATGTTCGCAAGGGCTTAGACAAGACTCCCTATGAGCTGTATAAAGGGAGGAAGCCCAACATCAGCCACCTCAGAATCTTCGGGTCAAAGTGCTATGTGCACAACAATGGAAAGGTAAATCTGGGTAAGTTTGACCCAAAAGCTGATGTAGGTATGTTTATAGGATATTCCCTTAGGAGTAAAGCATATAGAGTATACAACATGAGAACTAGGGTTATAGAAGAATCAATGCATGTTGTATTTGATGAAACTCCTACATGAGGACAATCCACAGAAGATGATGAAATGCTTAATCTTCCAAAATTACCATCATCTTCTTCACCACCAAAAGAAATACCAGCAAGCAATCCTAAGGAAGAAGATGAACTCAGTGATGAACCTAGAATGCAGACCGTGCCTGATGAGGCACAGTTGCCAACAGCTAGGAGGCATCACAGAGATCATCCTCTTGATCAAGTGCTTGGTGATGTTTCTTCTGGTGTCAGAACCAGAAGACAAGTTCAAAATGAAGTTGAGTTTGGTGCTTTCCTATCTCAAATAGAACCAACTTCAGTTGAACAAGCTCTTGAGGACTGCGACTGGATTATTGCCATGCAGGAAGAGCTAAATCAATTTGAAAGAAGTCAAGTCTGGGAACTAGTCCCTAGGCCGTCTCACCAATCCATTGTGGGGACCAAGTGGGTCTTCAAAAACAAGCTAGATGAGACAGGGATAATCACAAGAAATAAAGCCAGACTAGTAGCTAAAGGATATAATCAAGAAGAAGGCATTGACTATGAAGAAACTTTTGCTCCAGTCGCTAGACTTGAAGCAATAAGAATTCTTCTAGCCTTTGCATCCATGAAAGGCTTTAGACTATATCAAATGGATGTTAAAAGTGCTTTTCTTAATGGTTATATTAAAGAAGAGGTATATGTAGAACAACCTCCTGGCTTCGAAGACCACAACCATCCAAGACATGTGTATAGATTAAAGAAAGCCTTATATGGCCTCAAACAAGCTCCTAGAGCTTGGTATGAGAGACTCAGCAGCTTCTTGCTGGGCAAGGGTTTCTCAAGAGGCAAACTTGATAACACATTGTTTATCCTTCACAAAGATAGAGATATGCTAATTGTTCAAATTTATGTTGATGATATCATTTTTGGGGCAACTAACGAAAAACTTTGTGAGGATTTCTCTAAGACCATGCAGGGTGAGTTTGAAATGTCAATGATGGGAGAACTAACGTTCTTCCTAGGCCTGCAAATTAAGCAGAAGAAGAATGGAATATTCATCTCCCAAGCCAAATACTGCAGAGAGCTACTCAAAAAGTTTGGGATGGATGAATGCAAGGAGTATGATACTCCCATGAGCACCACTACCGCACTTGATGCTGACGCAAAGGGTAAATCTGTCAGCCTGCCCATGTACAGGGGAATGATAGGTTCCCTCCTATACTTAACGGCAAGCAGGCCTGACATCCAATTTAGTGTTGGCATGTGTGCTAGGTTTCAAGCCAACCCCAAGGAATCACACTTAACATGTGTTAAACGTATTTTGAGATACCTTGAGGGAACGCAAGAGCTTGGTCTTTGGTATCCCAGAGGTAACCAAGAGTTCTTGTGGGCTTACTCTGACTCTGACCATGCAGGTTATAAGACTGACAGAAAGAGCACCAGTGGACAATGCGCCTTCCTTGGTGGTTGTCTGGTGTCTTGGGCGAGCAAGAAGCAGACCTGCGTGTCTTTGTCATCCACTGAGGCAGAATACATCGCTGCAGCAAGTTGTTGTGCCCAAGTGCTGTGGCTGAAGAACCAGTTAAGAGATCTTGGCTTGGAATTCCCTGAGGCACCCATCCTCTGTGACAACACAAGCACAATCAGCCTAGCCAAGAATCCGGTTCAGCACACTAGGACAAAGCACATTGATGTCAGACATCACTTCATCAGAGACCATGTTCAAAAGAAGGATGTCAAAGTGCAGTTTGTCCCTACACAACAACAACTTGCTGACATTTTCACCAAGCCTCTGGGGTTTGAACAATTTACTTTCATTAGAGGTGATTTGGGAATGGTAAACCCAAATGAAGTGTAACTTCTATTTATTATACTTGGTTGTTTTTAAAAACTTACAAAAATACTAACTTAGGCATCGGAGTGCCAATATGTGTTTTTGCAGGCTCAAAATGTTAAATCTTAAGTAAGCACAACCGGAAGCAAAACCACTTCCGGATGATTCCTCACTGACACTGGATGATGAAACCAAGAGAGCGCCAGCACCAGTCCAAGAGACACGTCACTTCAGAAACGTTTCAACTTCTTCTATGAGAAGTTGTGCCTTCTCTGATAAGATGAAGCGACATATGTCATCAGGTGTGTCGTTCCAACTTAAATTGTTTACGTTACCCAATGTGTGAAAATCTGAAGCGACATGACCATTTTACCCTCAGTCACTTTTCTTATAAATAGGATGTCATTTTTCACTTTCACTTTTTACTTTCACTCACATTTTCTCTGCACACATTCTTCATCTTCATCTGTGTTCTTCATTTTCTTCATACACTTTTTCGCATTTCACTCCACTTTAGTCCTAAACCACTCTCAAATGGCCGGATCTGACATTTCAAATCCCAACCCTTCTCATCCAAAGAAATCCAAATCTGGAAAACAGCCTGAACGCCTAGAACAGTCTGGAAAATCTGGGCAACAAGATGAACACAGTGGGAAATCTGGGCGTGTTCATCATCATCATGAGAAATCTGGGAAATCCAAGAACAAGCATAAAAGGGTCAGATTTGAGGAAGAGCAGACCTCCAAACGCCAGCGGGCAGAGGATGATCCTACTGTGTACAAGGATGGGCCTCTTGAGGATGTAACCTCCAAATTTGAAAACACAAAACCCTACTTCACGAATGGCATGTTTATTGATCTGCAGAAGTTTGAAGAACTAGGGTTTGAACACTTGAAGGGTCATCTGGAGAAATACATGTGCTGGCTGGGGATCAACAGCGAGTACAACATCAACGTCCTGCGGGTGTTCTACCAGTCGCTCTCAGCCACGCCTAAGTACAAGAAAATAAACGGGAAGGAAACCATTGGCCGAGTCAACTTCAAGGCCACAGTAAGGGGGAGGAAAATTAAATTCTCCTGGAGAGATATTAATCGCAAACTTGGGGTCACTGAAGAAAGTATGAACGAGTGGATCTACCCCGAGAGGCTGAGCCAAGAGGAGCTTGAGATGGTCTATGAGACCAATGGGAAGAAGGTCTCTGCTATGCCTGACTCCAAGCGAGTGCTGCAATATGTCTACTCCCGCTTGATGACTCACAAGGGAGGGAACTTTAATGAGTTCACCCAGCTCGACAACCCTTGGCTCCCCAGGTTCCTCACCATGCAGCCTGTCAACCCAGGGCAGCTAATCAGTTTGGAGCTGCACAGATGGTGTGAAACCAAAGAGAAGAAACCTGGCCATCTTCCTTACCCCCAAGTCATCGCCTTCCTCCTGGAGAAATTCATGATCAAGTCCACTGAGGAGGCTGACAATATTCCTTGCCTGCCCATAGGAGCAATCAACATTAGCAAGATGGGGATCAGATACAACAAGCCAGCAAGGGCCACTCGCTCTGGGTCACAGGCAGGCAGTGCCTCTCATACCTCAGTCCCCTCTTCATCTGGTGCAGGGGATCAAGAAGTAGATTCCCATGCTGGGCCAAGCCGAGCTGCAAGAGTGCCAGCATCCGTAAGGGCCTTTGCTGAGGAAGTCAAGGAGGAGCTCCTCTTTCGGCTGACTGACTCATTGGTGGCTCCTCTCCGTGATGAATGTGATACTGGCTTCCAGCAGCAAGGGGAGCGAATTCAGAGGATCGAAGACAGGGTCGGGCAGATTGAGAATCATCTTGCCAGGGTGGATGCAAAACTAGATCTCATCCTCCAACACCTCCAAATTCCCCAACCATCACAAGGTAGTTTACCTCCACCTCCTCCTCCCCAAAATCCACCTCCTCCTCCTCCCTCTGGCCACCCTCAACTACCTCCTCCTCCTCCTTCCAACACTCAGCAACCACAGCCACCCCCACAAAATGACCAACAACCTCCCTCACCCCCAAACAATGACCACCAATCCCAGCCATCACCTACCCATGACCAACAAAACCAAGACTCCCCTCAACAATCTCCTCGCCAATCCCCTCTCAACTCACAATCCTCAACTCCCTCACCCACTCGCCCCAACGCACCTACTCGCTCACCTCTCCGTCTCTCAGACTCATCCCTCCCTGACCCTACAAACCCCACCTCTAGACCTAGATCCAACCCCTTGGCAGACCACCTTGGTTTCCACACCGCCATTCACCCCCTCAGCCACATCTACCTGCGAGACTACCCCCGCCTTCAGCAAATCCCTGAAAATCCTCATGAACCCTTTACCCCATTCACCCCTTCCACTACCTTCACTGAATACTCCTCCACCTATCCCTTTGAGGGACTCTTTGTGAATCCCAGCTGGTTCCCCGAGACTGCCTCATCCCCCGAGCCTAACCTCCCTACCTCCTCCCCAGAAACCTCACCCTCCACACAATCTGGCCCTAAACCTCCACCCTCCATCCCTAACACTCCATCCCTGACACTCTCCCTTGTTGACGATGACAAAAGGGGGAGGATATGCTGTTCGCGCTCCGCCTACATATGGACACCAGGAATGTTCTCAGCCAGCCATCATTTTGGGTTGATGAGGATATCGCGGCTGCCCTTCGCCGTGCTATGGAATCCCAAAGGTTGGGTGGAGCTGAGAACCTAATAAGGGGGGAAGCGATCCGGTTCATGCAGCAGCAGAGGGTGACTGAGCAAGGATCACAATTGGAAATGGCTGTTGTTGAGCCAAGTGAAAATCCCTCACAGCCAGAGTCATCTTCATCAGAGTCTCCTCCAACTCAGTCAAGGGAAAATATTCTAGAGGAGATTATGATGAGATGGGGACTGAAGAAAACCATCCATCCTCCTATTGTGATAGCTAAGCCACTCCCTGCATCTTCTGCCTCGTCTGAGCAATCCTCTGTCCCTCCTTCCTCATCTGAGCCAACAGTCCAGTTCAGTGATTCTCGAAAGAAGGCCGTTGCTAGGAAACGCGCCAAGCACATTATTGCCTCCACTGAATCTGAGAGTGAGGAAGAAGAGACTCCCTCTGGCCAGCCCATGCAAGAGTCTTCATCTGCCCGTGTTGAACATGAAACCCCCGTAGTTCAAGCTGCTCCAATTCTGAGGGAAGTCAAGTTGGAAATAGAAGATATGACTCCTGAGGAATTCGAGAAGTATGGGTACACGGACAGACTCACCTTCGGTCAGATGGCCTGCCTCGATGCTGAGAGAGCAAGTGCAAAACCCACTCCCTCAATAAGCGAGAGCAAGAAGAAGGGTAAGGGCAAAGGGAAAAGGAAAGCCCAGGAAATTGAGGAGGAGCCCAACTTCCCTGTATGGAATGTTAAGATCCGGGCTGTCCACTATCCCAATGGAGAGGTTGCCTACTTCGATGATGTCACAGGTTTCCCTGGGTATGAAGAAGTAGAGAACATGAAAAAGGCTTTCGAAGACTCCATTGAATCTGAAAGGCTCAGAAGGGAGAAAGAGGAAGAAGAGCTTCAGAATATCATTGCCCAGATAGACCGGAACGTGCATGAAGCAGAGTTAGCCAGACTCCAGAAAGAGAGTGAGGAAAGGCAGAAGGAGAGGGAAAAGAAAAGGAAACACCAACCCTAACCCCCAATCCAAAAACCTATTTTTACTTAGAAATTTTTCCTTAGTTTTCATGCATCTCTCATTCTTACTTGTATATGTGATTTACTTGTACATGTTATTTGTTTGTATACTCTAACGTGTAAACTGTGTTTATCAAAAATATTTGTCTAAGTTACTTGCACTTATCTATTGCTTTTATTTATCTCCTAATCCTTCCATATGAACGTAATCGATAAGACTAAGTTTATCATCATCAAAAAGGGGGAGAATGTTAGAATCTTAAGTTTTGATGAAGACTAAAATATGAAAGAACTTATAAAGCAATAGGTGAACATAGAACCCTAAGTAAAAGTACAACCGGATGTGGACTTACTTCCGGATAGACTAGGACTAGTGCTCGCGGATGAATGTTTCATCCCCCAGCGGCAGCAAGTAATCCATTAGGGAAATGACTTAGTTCATAAGCATTAAGTATGCAAAACCTTAAGACTAAGCTAAGCTCCAACCGGAAGTGAATTTGCTTCCTGTTAGATTTAGACTGGCACTGGCTGTTCGAACATAATGACACTGAGCGTCAGTGAAAATAAGCCACGTCCAGTAGAATTGCTTCCGATAGATAAGTGACTAGCGCTGGCTGTTGGATTGATCGAACACTGAGCAAGAGTAAGTAATAGTGAATAAATCCTTCATCCAGTGGAATTACTTCCGAATGTAGAAGTGCTTCCGGATACAACATAGACCACTCAGTCTAAGTATTCTCCCACTGCATGTGACTACATGATTATACTGTGAGACTAACACTCAGTGCAGCACACTCAGCAGAATTGCTTCCGGATGCGAATCTGCTTCCGCAAGCAATCAGAATGTCAGAAGTTGCAGTGTCAGAATGCTTTTGTCAGAGCAGAGGTGTCAGGACTACTTTTCAGATATAAAGCAAGTCAACCCTGCTATGCATTGATGAAGCATTTATTGGGCAAACGGTAACATGGGAAAAACGGCCATATTCAAACGGCTCTCCCACCTACCAAGAGTCAGATTGCCTGAGGACTATATAAAGGAGCTCAAACTTCATTTATGAAGTCAACTATTATCTTTGAATATTCTTGAGAGAAGTTAGAGCGAGAAAAACTAAGAACACCTTCAAGCATTCAAAGCTGCCCAGAAAAGTAAAGAGCATTTAACACTTTGAGTGATCTTTTCATCTACATATTCTGTACTCATTGCTGTTAAGTCTCTTCTTGTTATAAGAGCATTGATTGTACTTAAGTGTGTAACACTATCTGTTCTTTGAGAGAACTCAGTTTGTAAAATCCTTTAAGTATAAAGGTTAACCCCTTGCTCGGTGTGAGGAGGAGCTAGTTAGAAAGGTTGCAAGTGAGCCTTGTGAAACTTGTGGTTGTAAGGTTGCAAGTGATCCCGTCCAAAACTTGCGGTTGTAAGGTTTCAGGTGAACCCGATTTAAAACCTGAGATATAGTGGAACTCGGCCTGGGTGGTTGAGGACTGGACGTAGGTCAGGTAGACCGAACCAGTATAACTCGTGTGTTGTTTTATTTGAGCATTTATTTTTGAAGCACAATTCACCCCCCCTCTTGTGCATCCATTACTTTCATACCTGTGTGGACAGACATAAAGGGCTTGCTGGTCATGCTCCAGAGCCCACAGAGACAGGTCCCAGTGGATCATGAGTTAGGTGCCCTGCCCTTAGATTAGGTTGAGCTCAAACCCCTTCCTAAAATTTAATCTTCAAAAAAAATGGTAAAATCAATGTGTCATATTTATTACTACCTCCGGTCCTAAATATAGGACCTAATTGACTTTTTTTTTGAGAGATTAAGGTTGCGAAATAGGTTATTAAATGATGACATATTTGATATATTTTTAAATTATCCATTAGTTTATAGGTAAAATAAACTAGTTTAAGGGAAAAAATTAGGTCAATCAATTTATAATTAACTTATTTTGCTTTTTAAGGGTTTTCTAGAAAAAGTCAATTAGGTCTTATATTTAGGAACGAAGAGAGTACCTTTTAAGTTTGACATGTAGGTCTTTAATAGGCTTAAAGCCTTTTAAATTCCTAAATTCGAAGTTGACTTTAACTTTTTAAAGGCCTACATTATAAATAAGCTTTTAAAAAACCTTTCAGACCTTCATTATTTTTCGCAGACATAAGTTTTTTCTGAAAATAAGCCTACAACTAGGCTAAGGCCTAGACCTATTATTTCTTATTGCAATACAAGCCTAGGCCTATTTAAATAAAGTCTGGCTATTTTCACCCTTATTTATCACTATTAGGTCGTCACTGGATTGCTGAGAGTAACAAAATGAAATAAAGTGATAAGAGATGTGGAACATTTTAATTGAATGATTATTTGAACAACTACTATTCACTGTTATTCACCATGGCTTAAATTACGGTGACTGCGTTTTCTACCACGAATTCTGATCAAGGGGAGATAGACAAATGGTAGAGTTTTTGAAAGCAAGGATTCTCCCACCAATTTAGGGTTATGTTTTTTTTGGTCAGTCCAATTTAGGGTTATGTTATTTTTATCGTTTGTATTTGAATTTATTTTTGAAGAACTTTATCTTATATTTCCAATGTTACATGAAATAATATTTTATTTGATAAAAAATTACTAATAAATCTTATAATAAAAACTAGTGATAATGTGAAGGACTATCCTCTAGAAGTATTCACCCGAGAAATATTTTCTCCAGAAATTATGAGTTCAAAAAATTGTCCAGTAAATTTCAAATCACAGCAATTTTACTCTTTCAGTTGAAATATCAACAATGACCCTGTCGAACAATTACTACAGTGATAAAATATAAAATAATTAGAACTATCAATTACAAATATCATTCAAAAAAGTAGCATCACATAAAAATGTCATTGGCTGTGTTAGTCAATGATATAAAATACTTCTACTTCCTAGTTCCTACAAGTCACAACTTTGATACCTCTGACTTCATGCTGCAAGTATTTGTGCTATCATATGAAAACTTTTAATTAGAGAATCATAAAAGCTTTCGACTACAGCAATTATAAAATCAGTGAAGGGTCATAAAGTGATGATTGCTTTTAATTAAAGTGATTTCAGTCCAAAAATAAATAAATATATAAATAAATAAATAATGTTTGACGATGGACAAATTGTTGCAAAGGAATGTTTCTTAAAATCCCGGCATCACTACCAACTGCCAAGCAGACACTTTCATAATCATATAATTATCATCAAATATAAAGATTATTTAGGGTACAATAGCCAATAAGCAGCTACTTTTATTTTCCCAATTCCTAAGTGAAAAATCTCACTTTAATAGAAAGCTCGGAAGATGGAAAGAATCACTTGCAAAGTAAATCAGTAACTAACTTGTACAGCCATACACCAAATAACAGAGGTCTGTTTATGCATCTGTGTTAACAGGCGAGGAAAACCTAAAAAAAGGTTAGATTATGCCCTCAATGGTGATAGTGGCCTATGATCAATCTGGTTAAGCTACTCTCCTATCTACTACTTTTCTTTAAGCAATAAATCAAACACAATGGAACATCTTCCTCTCACCCTTACAACCCACCAATTAATCAAATAACTATTAAAAATACAACCTCCATATGTAAATTATTGTCTTCTATGCATGAGTTGCTGCAGGCTTGAAACAATGGATGTTGCACAATCCAACAGATCTCACCATGTCTCCAAAACTGCCATCAAAACACAAAACTGTCAGGAAAAACTTCAGTAGATATACACAAGGGAAACTGCATTATACATGCTCTATAACTGACCGGTCTATGCTATTTCTAGCTTTCTCGTGTTGATCCGTTCCACTATTTGCCTTCTCCTTCTCGGGGCGATCTACACTCTTTCTTGATCTATCTCTCTTATCCATGCTAGCTCGAGGCTTCTCTTTGCAGTCAGTGCTTGCCCTCGGTTTCTCTCTATGATCAGTACTCCTTACAAGATTTTCCCTTTGATCCATGCTGGCTCTGGGTTTTTCTCTAAAATCTGTGCTGTTTCGGGATTTGTCCAATTGATCAAGATTAGGTCCAGGTCCATTTCTTTGACGTAGTGGTGACTTCTGAATGGCTGAAATAAATTTCTTGAGGTGCTTTATATATTGTGGGTAAAGCTCTAGATCACAGTGATTTCCTCCTTTAACCCACAAGGGCTCATATTTTTCTTTACAACGTTCCCATAGTTGCTTACCATGGGAGCAATCAACTACATCATCTGCAGTTCCCTGAAAAATAGAAGCCAACAAGAAGAACCACCAGGCAAGTAAGTGCACTTTAAACTCAAACCTTATCGAATCATTGTTACATATGTAACATTGTATTTAACACAGAAAGCCTGTTACAAGCTTTCTGAAATATTACCTAATGGCAAGCTTGCTTTACAGGAGTAAATGTTGGTTTCATCATGAGTACATGCGCATTTAGATGTAACAAGAGTGATGGTGCTCGTCAACTAAACATGAACTTATCTTATTGGTATGCATATCAACATCTTATAGTGCACAAAGCATATCACATCATTTGCTAACAATATGATATTAATTATATGTCGCCACTTACAACTGACAAAGAATCCACAGAGCATTTAAAAAAAAAATCTGTCTGCAATACTATATATATGAGGCATTGCATTTCCAACAAATGGTATATAAATGATTCTCATTATTCAGCAGAAGGAAGTGAACATCAACAATGACAGCTATGAAACATGACCAAAACCAGACACAGAGATTTAATCAACCAACAGCAAAAAAAAGGCAAGGACAACACATACACAACACCCAGCACAATGATGTAAGTTACCAAGAAACATGATATGATATGGTCCAGAAAACAGTTGCCAATGAATTTCAATAGTGTGTATCAAATTTAATATTTGATAAAATATATGTGGCTTCTCTTTTGATTCAACTATTTTATTGGCACAAGTGTTGTAAGGTTCTTTATCATATGACATTCACACAGAAAGGACACTTTTCAGATCTATTAGACATGCAAGAGAGGGGATAAATCTTGTATAAACCTCATCAAGCCATTTGCAGGCAAGCAGGGCACTTAGAAAGTTAAGGAGAACACATATAGTAGCAGAGAATCTATTTAGAGGTAGAGACAACTCAATTTGGAGCACAAATGAAGCTATAATTTACTAGTCCGCGAAGACCTCACCAGAGTTTGCACAATGCAAATAGAAACCTCAAATGAGCATAAGCAATGGAAATGATAAAAGTTATCCCAAGAATTAAAAAACTGATTCATAACCAGAATGCCTCAAAATAATTAAAATCTGCCAGAAACAAAAACATGTACTCACATGAATTACCAGGACAGGACAATTGACAGAGGGGATTTTGTCAATATTCTGCACCCAAAGCAGCAAAGCAGCATTAAATGGAGTTACAGCTAATAAATATGGGAACAGTACAGATAAAAACGAACATTGTTCGAAATTCCTAAGTTTAGTGTTGAAAGAAATTGGACCTTATAAATGTCAAACCAGTATGTCCGCTTCACAGGATACATAACTCGGAGGCCAGATAAGATTGGGCTGTGGAGAATTACAGCCCTAAGGTTTGGCAAACGGGTAGCCAAATCTGTAGTTGGTCCACTACCAACAGATTGCCCATACAGGATAATATCTTCTTCTTTTGCCCCATACTTATCCAGCAGGCATTTATAAGCAGCTTCTATATCTGCATAAGTGTTCTGCTCACTTGGCTGTCCAAAAAAATAGCACTCCATCAAACTCTCCACAAATAACGACCGATATTCCACAATTTTATTCCAGAAAACTATAATCAGAACCAAAATCAAGCAACATATAAAACTTTAATCAAGTGATCTTGATAGGTGGAAAAAAACAAACCAATGTCTGGCCATGCATTGGAGTCAAATCTCATTAAGTATGCGAAGTTCAAATGTTAAATCTCTTATCAATAAGTAGTATTCCCTCCACCTCCGGTCCTAATTATAGCATTAAGTTGACTTTTTAAAACAAATTAATCATGCAAAATAAACCACTTTAAATTGTCCATACGTATCATTTTTTTCTCAAAACCACTTTATTTTACTTACAAACTCACGTATAGTCTAATTAGATATAACATATATTAACATTCAAAAGTCTATTTTGCTTCCTTAATTAAAAAAAAAAAGAAAAAGAAAAAGAAAAAGTCAATCAGATCACAAATCACAGAACAATGATCCTGCTAAGCAAAAAGAAGAGAGGGCAACTTGGTAATTCCATAATGACCAAAAACATTTTAACCATCACCAAAACATCCAACTAATAGAAACAAATCACACCTTGCCAGAGGATTGCCCATACCCAGAATAATCATACCTACAGAACAAAAAACAAAAAACAAAATATCCGATCAACCATACATGCATAACACACAACAAAAAAATCCAATTTTTTTTTTTTAAAAAAAACCTTAAACTAACCCCATCAGATTAACTCGAAGGTGAACACTAAGTTCACTAAACAAGTCATACATCTGGGCCAGATCAGCAGCATTCCCGTGAGAATAAAGCAAGGTAAGAGAAGCCGATGGATTCTTAATATACATAGCCACAATATTATTGCCCCTCTTAGTGCAAAGCTTTAAGACGTCAACGTTATCTTTCAAGTTGACACCAGTCATGGTCTGCTTCCCAGTGACGTCATCAACTCCGAGGGAGTACGACGGCGGATTGGGCGGGAAAAACGCGAACTTGGCCGCCATCGAAGACGTAACCGCCCCCATAATAAGAAAAAATCACTAATACACCAAACAAAGACTGGGTTTCTCAAATCACTGTGAAATAGAAAGTGGGAAATCTTTTGGGGTTGGGATTGATTTGGAGGAGAAGAGAGAGAGAGAGAGGTTTCCGGCGTGGAAAAGGGAAGATGGCACGTGCGAAATCTAGAGGATGAGAGGTTGATGGCGATGTTTAAAAAGATAAACAGTGACAGTTGTGCATGTCACCGACACGTGTCCCTTCGGGGTGTCTTCTCTTTTCTGCTATTGTACATGTGATGTGAATGTTAGTTGAGTGTCTGGAGTTAATGTTTCTTTTTCAATATTGCCCATATTTAATACTCCCTCCGTTCCTAAATATAGGACCTAGATGACTTTTTTGAAAAATCCTAAAAAAAACAAAAAATAAGTTAATTATAAATTGATTTACCTAATTTTTTCTCTTAAACTAGTTTATTTTACCTATAAACTAATGGATAATCTAAAAAGATATCAAATATGTCATCATTTAATAACCTATTTCGCAACCTTAATCTTTCCAAAAAAAAGTTATCTAGGTCTTATATTTAGGAACGGAGGTAGTATTATAATTTTAAAAGAGAGAAATACATGAGCATGAGAATGTTGATTTATTTGCGAGGTGGGTGAATTACTGTGGCATCAGTGGATCGTAGAGTTTCGGGTGATTAGCCGGGATGATAATGTAGCTGCAAATTTTTTAGCAATGAGTTGTTTCAACTATGACTTAGACATTCACGTGGTGTCCAAAGTTAATGCGGTGTATCTTATGTAGTTGGTCCTTAGTTTTTTTTAAGTCTTATTTTCTTTTTATATCAAAAAAGAAATACATAAGCATTAATAAATATGAAAGAGAGTTGGGGTAAAGTAGTAAAAATGCATTAAATGAAGAGAGAATGTGAGATGAACTCTTATATGGAACAAAACCATTCAAATTTAGGTTCTTATACTCCTTCTTCCTTCTTATCTTCTTCTCCTAAGCGCCAGCTGCGATCATAATATTATGATACTCCAACTACTGCCAGGTTACAGCTGTGGGGTAAATTATTTTGGGTTGTAATCAATGTGTCGTGTGTGGGTCAATGACTGATATTGTTTGGGAAGGTTTTGAATGTAGCATTGATGTGGTAGAATTGGTGATAATTATTATTATTAATTCTACTATAATTGAACACATGAATGTTGATATAGTTTTAATTTTAATATTTTTGGTTCAGCTTTGAGTTAAGAAAAAACTTTCTACGTAAAATAATTCAAGATCACAAACTTTTATTTAAAATTTGTGCATAAATATGATGTCATATTAATCTAGTAGGTTAGCAAGAGTGGCATTGAATAATCTTATCGTTTAAGCAAGTGGTTGGAGAATAAATTCATAGATCAGTTGTATTACCCTTACATGAGATTTCAAAACAATGGAGATTTGTCCCACATAACACGCAGGTCAGCCGGTGTGGATGTCTTAAGAGAAAAAATATCATGTCTGATGTTGTATTTTTATTTATATTTTTTTGAGCTTTCAACTAGAATTATTACGAATTTAAGCATCAAATGGTTGTTTATAGTATGTTGTTTACTCCCTCCCAGCTTTCATTTATTTATCCACCAATATCGTACAAGACTGATTAAAAGCAAATAATGCACATCAATTGATCTTTTTTTTTTTACCTTGACATCAATTGATCTAAGTACAGTTAGTTTGGTTGTCCTCGTTTCTTTCTTTCTTTTTTTTCCCGTGAAGCATGAATATGTATTTTCATAGTATTAGGAAAATTAGCTAGATATTAGAAATTTTCATCCGCCGATTTTCAGAATTATTCCTTTTATTGTATGATTAGGCTTGCTTTTTTTTTTTTTTTTTTTTTTTATCAAAGGCAAAATGATATTAATTTAAAATGATTACATAGTTCTAACTATATCATGGAAATGAGAAGGAAAAAAGGAAGATTGTTCATCTGTAAGCAAGTAAATAGAAAGCAATTGAAAAGGCCGGAGCAGAGAAGCCACATCTCGGGCGATGACATGGGAGACTGAAGGAGCCCAGTGATGGAAGTCAATACTACGCTTACGAACGTTCCAGATACTGAGACGCTCCTTGGGTAGACCAGAGTGATGTATCCAATTTAAAGTCATGCGAAAGCAACCCAAAGCAAAAATATAACCAGGAATGGATGATCGCTTCCATGTGAAAGTTTGGAGAAGAGATCCTTCAAAACAAACCAATATGCGACAGTAGGAAGACCGATGAAGCTTCCACCGTTTGACTAAGACATTCCATTGGTTCGCCTGTGAGAAATTAGGGTTGATTGAGGCTTGCTGACTGACAGACGTATTGTTCTTCTCCAGAAAAGCTATAGCAGAGAAAGCTACTATTGATTGAGAGTCCCGAACAATGTCATGGGGATGAGGAATATGACCTCCATGAGCAGCCTGATTGCGCTTTCTCCAAATGTCATTTAAGAATGAAATGATGCTCTTAAGGAGAATTTCATCATCTTTGCTTGAGATAATGAATTGCTTGAGCCAAGTCAAAAGATCATTGAGTGACAAATGAGATGGAGGGCACATGGAAAAGCAGCTAAACCAAGCTGCTTGGACCAATTGACAGGAAAAGAAAATATGTTGGATGGAGTCTACATCCGAACATCCAAAATGGCACAAGGAATTAACTTGTAAATGATGTGCACTCAAAACATCTGATGAAGGGATGGCTTTGTTGAGGAGCTTCCATAGGAAGAGGAGCTGCTTCTGAGGCAGAGAAATGGACCATAGAAATTTCCAGAAAGGATCAAAATCTGGTTGATTCTGGAACTTGGCATCAAAAAGTAAAGAAAAACCTTCCTTAGCAGAGTATGATCTTGAGGCACCTCCTGTCCAAATGATGGAGTCTTTACCATCGGTAATGGAGACTGGAAGAGACAAGATGCAGTTAGCTATAGACTCAGAATAAAGACTTCGAACTAATGGAATGTTCCAGTGGCGTGAGCTAAAAGGTTGAGAAGAATGCGTAAGCAGGTCAGAAACAACTGTAACGTTAGTTGAATTCTGAACCGAGCCTTGCATGGGCCACCACAAAGGGTGGTTGATAGGGATTGAAGAACCATTACCAACTTGCCAGTTAAGATGGTTGGTAATGAAAGAGCTGCACTCCATGATATCATTCCAAAGCCACGAAGTATTATATGGTCTTTTTAACCACTGATCTTTTGTCCAATCTATATATTTCCTCCCAATTGAAGAAGCAAGAAGAGAAGACTGATCTGCTGAAACTACCCTCCAAACTTGCTTTGCCAGAAGTGATTTATTAACTAACTCCATCGGCCTGAGACCTAAACCACCTTGATTAATCGGGAGGAACAAATGGTCCTTGTTAGAAAGGTGCATTCTCTTAGAAGAACCATCCACCCCCCAGAAAAAGTTAATGCACCTGCTGTCAATTTGTTCACATATATATTGTGGGAGTTTAACACAAGACAATACATGAATATTGGCAGCTGCAAGGATAGATTTCAGCAATGTAAGTCTGCTAGCCTGAGAAAGCAACTTAGATTTCCAAGAAGCTGTTCTAGAATCAATCGCATTTAGCACATGCTGATAAATTATAGACTTGTTTCTACCAGGATCAACCCAAGTGCCGAGATACTTACCCAATCTGCCAGTAAATGGAATATCTATAGTCCTTGACAACCGAAGCTTATCATTATGAGGAACATTGGGACTAAAGATTATACTGGACTTCTGAAAATTTATGATTTGACCAGATAAGTCACTGTATTTCTGAAGGACTTGACTTACGACTGAAAAACCAGCAGTTGAAGCTTCAGTGAAAAGAAGAGAGTCATCTGCATAAAGGAGATGAGATATCGCTGAAGCAGATCTACATAGCTTAATTCCATTCCAAAGATTCTGAGATTCTTGATGACATATCAGACATGAGAGCACATTAGCAGAAATAATGTACAAATACGGTGATAAAGGATCACCTTGGCGAACTCCTCTAGTGGGCTTGAAAACACTGGCAATTTGTCCATTGAAAAGGAGATTATATTCCACTGTGGAGATACATTGACCAATCAAATTGACCCATTTCATAGGAAAACCCATACAAAAAAGCACTGCAGAGATAAAATTCCAAGAGATGCGATCAAAAGCTTTTGAGAAGTCAATCTTAAGAGCAGCAAGTTTCCTTCTACCTTCTCGAGAAGAGTGAATGTGATCCATGAGCTCAGAAGCCAGCATAATATTATCTGAAATAAGCCTACCTTTCAAAAAGGCGCTCTGATTGGGAGCAATGATTGAAGCTAGGATTGGCTTCAAACGGTTACTCAACAATTTAGAAACAATTTTGTAAGCAACATTGCATAGGCTTATCGGTCTGAAATCTTTGATCACCTGAGGGTTATCAATCTTAGGAATCAAAACAATGTTTGTTTTGTTTAGTTCTTTAAGAAGATGCTCTGAGTGCCAAAAGGATTGGACCATTTGAAGTAGGTCGTGGTGAATCAAGGTCCAATGATTTTGGAAGAATTTCGCATTATAACCATCTGGGCCAGGGGCACTATTTCCAGGGAGACCAAAAACAGCTTCCTTAAGTTCTTCAAGAGAGATAGGTTTCATTAAATCCTGCCGATCTGATTCAGAGATATATGGAAGATTCACTGAAGCCAATTCTGATATTAAAATCTCCATTGAAGGGGAAATATCTTCAATATAAATACTCCTGAAGTGGCTAGCAACTTGATTTGCTAGATCATGAGAATCAGAAATCCATTCACCCTGATCATTCTGTAAACAAGAGATGATGTTCTTTGATTTTCTCCTGCTAGCTACCGCATGAAAATATTTGGTGTTACGTTCACCTTCAACATACCACTTTAACCTTGATCGCTGGGCCCAAAAACTGGCTTCACAATCATATAAAAATTCCAGACGGTGCTTAGTGGCAGTTAAATCCTGAAGGGAAGAGCTCGATCGATCAGTAGCTGGATTAATTGAAGCTGATATTTTGAGAAGATCATATTCCAAAGATTTGATCTGGTATGAGAGGTTTCCAAAGTTTGACCTACTCCAGGAGGACAAAGCCTCCAAAGTTCTCTGAAGTTTGCACCTGAAGTTGAAACTAGGAGAACCTCTTGAAACTTGAGACCAACTTTGTTTGATAATTTCATCACATTCCTTTGACAGATACCAGAAAGACTCAAACCTCTTTTGTTTGAAAGGTTTGAGATGATATTCAGAGCTGAAAATCAAGGGACTATGGTCAGACGCAGCAATACCAAGGGATTGAGTATGCGAGAAGGGAAACGCCTGAATCCAAGTATTATTGGAAAGAGCTCTATCCAATTTTTCCATAACTAACCAATCTTGTTTCCTATTATTGGACCAAGTAAAGGAAGCACCCTTCTGAGTGATATTTAGCAGTTGAGCCGATTCAACGCAGTGTAGAAAGGAAGACATCCCAGAAGAAGAGCCTACTGAGCTTAATTTGTCATTTGGGCTTAAAATCTCATTAAAGTCTCCAATCAACAACCAAGGACCATCAATTGATTGTGCTGAAGAGGAAATCCAATCCCAAAAGTTCTGTCGGAAAGAAGCATTTGGGGGACCATATACACAAGACAAGTAATAAAATGGGGTTAATCCATTAATCTTGACCTTACAGTGACATACTGAAGGGCATAGCTCAATAACATCCACTACCATGGCTCTTGTCCAAGCAAGTAAAGTTCCACCCCCAAGATTAACAGCATCAGTGCCCACAAAAGACTCATAACCTAAATTAACTAAAGATCTAGCTGCTTGAGCCACAGGAAGTTTAGTCTCAGATAAGAAAATAAAATCAGGTGAATACTGTTGCACTAACTTCCTGCATCGGTGAACTGCCGTGGTTTTACGAAAGCCACGACAGTTCCAACTTAAGATTTTCATGGCGCCAGGGGAAGCTTTTCATGGGCCGCTTCCCTAGCCACGTTGACAGAAATTAGAGATACAGAAAGTTGGGTACCATGATTTTCCTTGAGCTTTTGAGCATCAAATTCATCTTCAATTACATATTTCCTCTGACGTTTACCATACTTCAGCATTAGAGTCAAGTCATTATTATCCAAGATACTTCTTCGCTTCTTCAAGAATCGTCGCTCTTCCTTAATCGGATAAATTTCACTGCAAATGAAGTTGTCACCCATAAAAGAGGAAGAAACCTGCAAGTCTTTGGGAGAACTAGATTTCGCCTTTTTGAAGAATAAGGCAGGATAAATTGGAAGGTGGACATTTGAACGTTTGCGCGAGAGAGGAGTGAAGGATCGAGGTCGTTTGTTAGCATGTGCATCATCCTCAAGGAAATCCAGTTTCCTTTTGTTTATCTGCTTACTCAACTCATAGTCAAACCTGATTCCATGTTCATGAAGGAATAAAATGGAGCAGCCAAAGAAATCATCAATTTTCACTCTAGCAGATTTAAACCCAACCATAGAAATAGTTGTTTGCTCAGCAGAAAGGCAATTATCATCAGGAGGAAGGAAAACATTACAGGTTCGCCACCAAGATGTTTTTTTTCTTTTATCAAACTCTTTCATCAGACCAAGGAGATTTAGGCCAATACTCACATCATAAAAAACCTTGGTGATGATCTTTTTACTTTCAAAGAGGAAACACCAACAATTATTAGGAAGAGAATAAACATGAAGACGATCAAATTTGGGCAGAAAACTATCAAAATCATTTACCACCTTCCGCTTTTCTGAACGTTCTTTATCTGGCTCATATGAAAAATTACAGACATCAAGAGAAATATCGAAGCCTGAACTTTGCCCACCTCTAGGCTTTTGATTATGTGTGACACACAAGCGAGGACGTTTCATGTCTGAACAATCTTGAACCTCACTTTCCAATTTTCTTTTACAACTTCTACCACCAATCGCACAATTATATTGAGACTCATGTACCTTTGTAACAACCACAGGAGCTTTCAAGTCAGATTTTATCCTTTTAGGATGCAAGGATAAAAAGTTGGACGGATGATCATACTTGCGCTTTCTAGAATGACTTAACCATAAGCAAGGTCGTTTAGGCTCAATGTATGACAAGTTAGACAAGTTCATCTTCCGTTTACGAGTTACCACTCTTGGGTCCACTTCAAGTTTAATGCCAGTCTCTTTGAAATCAGAACTATACCAACCAAAAAAAGCATCATAATCCACAGAAACGGATTTTTTCCCCACAAAAGATATGTTCACTCCAGGAAAAAGTGAAGGAGATAATTTACAATGGAAAGCAACATGACCAATACTGAGGCATCTAGGACAAAGTCTCCCTACCTGTTCCAAAACAAATGACAACTTCCTGGATTGACCATAGAGGAAAGAAACCTTACCCAAACTGAGATTTTTTAACCCAAACAGAGAGAGATAAACTCGAAAACGCAGACCATAGTCATTGGAAGGACTTTTATCATCATAACAAATGAATTTTCCGAGATTGTTGCCAAGAGAAATCGCTATGTCCTTATTATAAAATTTTTGAGGCAACCCATGAGCTTGAATCCAAATTGGAACTGCATAGACAAAATCATCAACTATAGACATGTCTGGGTACCAAGGAGTTAGGAAAATGAAATAACCCTGTAAGAGCCATGACACATGATTAAGCATAAATGATGAATCCCCTTTAAACTGAAATTGAAGCAAAAAGGAGTTTTTGCTTTGCTGAGCAACTGAAACCCAACCTTGTAACTTCCAATGAATCATGATCAAAGCCTTTAATTTCGATGCGTGTAACCTGCGACTATCCACAATTCTTGCAAGAACATAATTTCCCTCAAATGCTAAAAATTCATCAGTACCAGAAGAAGGAGCCATTTGGAAATCAACCTCAATCTCAAGCACAAAATCTCAAATACAGGTCAAACTCAAGGATGATATTAACACAAACCAATAATATACCGGATGAAATAATTGAGAGCGGCCAATGTCAAGGAGAAGTGCAGCAACGGTATTCACTTAAATCCAGATTTCAATAATCAATGAGCAAGACTAGACATCAAGTTCAGGCACATGCAGATAAAGAAGAAACTCACATGCAGATCAAGAAAAACATATAGATGTGTAATATCGGATTTTCTTTAGAACAATGAGCTCGTGGTGGATATGACTTACATAGCTCCAAGCGAACATTCAAGAGCTTTCTAGAGGAGAGAATGAGAATAAACTAGAAATCCCCAATTTAATTTGACAGAATCGAAGAGGAGAGATCCTTATGGCATCAAAAACCAAAAGAAACCTTACATGCAAATGAGGAGAAAGAAGGGGCGCTGGATTCTGCAGGTCTGAACTTGCAAATTGGTACCTTGAGATCAACTAAAATGTTGGCAGCAAGCTATGAGAAGATGGCGTAGGTGAACAGTGGCAAGATTGACCAATGGGTTTTGAAGGGAGAGAGACAAATGCTCTCCAAAAAGTTTTGGGTGATTTTGCCAAAGGAAGAACCATGAAGACTTAATGGAGATGGAGGTCAAGCTGCAAAGGTGGTGACGGCTACGGTGGTCGGAGATCGGCTAAACAGCAACTAGGGCGAAAGGGTTAGAGAGACGGAAGAGCTCTCCTTCAGAGAATCGTAACGAGTCTTGTGAATTTGTTATGGAATGGATATGATTAGGCTTGCTCATCAAGAAAGGTGGATGAGAAAGTTAATGCTCACAGTGTTCTTAAATATATGTGACATTTGCTTGTGAAGAATTTAAACATAAATGTAAGACACATTTCCATTTTTCTTAAATTATCCATATTATTCTCTCACAAGAAACAACCCAAAGATAGAGTATCAGAATAAATGTAAATGATTAGGGCGTGTTTTTTATTATCGTGTAATTCTAACTAACTTAAATATTTTTAATTTAATCAAATTGGATAATTTGGTTTATATTTAAGAACAAGGATTATAATGAGTGTAAAATAAAGAAAAATTACATACTATATTTAACACCAAAATTCACTCAAAAAAGTCTTAGTTTATGACAACTTACTAGAGAATACAAGAGAAGGGGGAGAAATGTTGCGTGAAAATTATGATTTTTTCCCTTTCCTAATAAATACTACCTCAGGTCCTAAATATAGGACCTAATTGACTTTTTTTGGATAGATTAAGGTTGCGAAATAGGTTATTAAATGATGACATATTTGATATATTTTTAGATTATCCATTAGTTTATAGATAAAATAAACTAGTTTAAGGGAAAAAATTAGGTAAATCAATTTATAATTAACCTATTTTGCTTTTTTAAAGTCTCTCATAGAAAGTGAATTAAGTCTTATATTTAGGACGGAAGGAAATAGTACTGTAATATTTTATTGACCAAAAAAAGTACTGTAGTATTATTCCTCCTATCCTTCACTCTGTAGTCTGCATCCCATAATTCACCTTTTTTTCCTGCCAGAGTCCCCCGAGACCACCCATAAAATCATATACGCTTTAACATGGCAACTGGCAAGTTTTATTTTTTAAATATTTCATGGCATGAGCTAGAGTAGGCTGTCACATGCTGCTGCAGGGTAGGATCGTTCTCAAGCAAGACCAAAACATGTAAGATGATTAGGCACCATCTCGAATCTTAAATTTTTCAGCTATATAGGTTCAATAAAGAATTTACATACTTTTTAAATAAAAAAATCATGGATTCAATAATGATTTACTTTATATTCTTAGAAAAAGAATTTATTTATATTTAAACATGAACATCTTATGTATCTCTCTGTCCTATATTATTTTTCATCAAATTTTCATATTGATTGCACACCTGCACAAGAACAATGAATTCAAATAAAAGATAAATGACATTTTCTTGTTCAAATTAACTTATTTTGACTTTGAAAGTATTTATTGACTATTTATTTGATAAGACAGATGTGTACAAGTTATCCTAGGCTCGTAATTTGTCTGTCGGTTTTAGGCCCCTCCAATCCAAGAGGATGAATACAATAATAATAATAAATAATAAATAAATAAATAAATATATAAATGGATTGGTTGGTCCGTTAGGTCCTTGCTACGTTTAAGACGAGAATGCGTGTCATAAAACTTTTGTACTGATAGAATAATGTCGTGCATAGCAGCCATATATAGATAGATGTTCCTAGTGATATCATGCTTGCCACGCGGAGCTCAGGCTAGAGCTTAGCAAGTTGATTTTGTTGTCACTTTGTCAGTTTGTTGACTGAATGATGCTTCTGCATAATAGTACTGTTGTAAAACCTGCAAACATGCACGGAGACGAACAGCTGGTCCAAATCGTACCATAGAACACTGTTCCAAGAAGACACTCTTTTGACAAAAATGTTGCTGACCAAGTCAATCAGTTAACATAAAAAATACTGTATATTAATTGAAGATGACATCATTGGACATATAGACCAATACGATTGTTACTAATAGTTATAAACAAATGTAAAAATTATCTAATTTGATTTAATTAAGCTAGTTGTTTAAGTTATTTAAAACAATGTGATATCATTTATCCTTATCTTCTCTTACTTGTTTACAAATAAAGAGCATAAAATATAAATAATTTTAAGGAAGAGTAAGAGAAAATTATATTAAAGCTTTATATTTAGGAAAAAGTTAACCTCTCTGATAGGCCTATATTTAAGTATGAATTAAGCATTAATCTACTATACAACAGTTTCAGAGGAATATATTATGACATTCTATTGTATTACTTTTTCTACCACAGGGCATTCGTTTGTATCAAACAAATCAATAGATAGTAATAATATAGGGTTCTAGAACTTGTGGAAGAGTAAAAACTCATATTTAAAAACAAATCAAAATTTAAAAGTGAGTTTTAATTTTTATTAAGGAAGGGAATTTCTTCTAGTGGAGGAGATCCATATAGCTTGTCATGTTCACCTTTCTCTAAGCCCAACAACTTTTTCTTGAGCAGATATTGAAATGGAGCCCACTTGAATGTTACTGGAGCCCGATATTGAAATGGACTACCAATAGTGGACCCCGTTTTTTCAAACTCCATGCTTTTCCTGAAAGAAATTCTATTAATAACAAGTTTTGAAAAATTGAAATGCATCAATCCCTACCGTAAATGTATTTGTTCATTTCATCATTTGTCATATCCCTGCCATATGGCTCGATCTCATTTTGTTACGTAATCCGTAAATAAAATAAATTTGGCCTAAAATATTTTGATTTAACCCTTTTACTATTGTTCGTAGAATATTTTTACACTGCTTTTTTTGCCAGATATATTTTTACTATGTTTATGAATATATAAGGGAAGTTCTTGTGTCAACCTGTTAATGTGCCTCACTCGTTATGATCAATCAAAAACTACTATTTTTTTGTCCAAAAAAAAATCACAAACTACTATAGATTTAAAGGATGATTTCAATATTAAGTGGTACTCGTGTAAAAGAGAAAAACAAAGTCATGCACTTATGAGAAAGAAATTCTGAATCTAGTTCACCATGTCAACAATCACAAAGCAACATATAAGATTAAAATTAGGGATTTTAATTTAAAAATCAATTTGGAGACAATTTCTTCTATCAATTTGCAAAATAAAAACGCATAGAAAATGAGATGTCAAAATTTCTTCTACTTAATATCCTAATTTTGTCAAAATACCCAAGAAAAATAAGGTTTTACACTCTATATTCTATATTCTATAGTGCTACATCGAATTAAAATTTTCAAATGTGTTTCCATACGATTGGATAAACCCATAGTGTACAAATAACAGATCAGATTCACAATATATAACTTGTCTTAAAAGTGTAAATTACTATCACCTTACAAATAATTTTTGAAATATGACCACATAGGTTTGATGAACTCATAGTTAGTTTCTTGAGCAGATGAAAGTAGCAGTGGGCAACTAAATAAGAACTCTAGTTGTGTTCGTACTAGATAAAACCCCCTTACGCCGTTTCCATTCTTGTACTTATTATCCTGTACAGTTATTATGTGCACTTAGTCAAATAATGACAAACTAAATCAAATCCTATGTAAGCTACCTAAGCCTATTATACTCAACACATCAACCCTGGTTAGGTCTCTTTTCTCCTTCCATTTTCAAAAAAAAAAAAAAAAACAATCAAACTTTGTCTACTTCTGACAATCTTTCCTCATCAAAGGAGAGACCTTCTTCGTGATGTCCAAATCCCCAGGTAATTTCTTCACACCTTTTCACTCTACCATCTTCCCCATGCCTAAAAATACAATCTTTTTTGAACCCCAAATGAGCTTTTATCATCTTGATCTGCAATAGATTGTTATGTTAGCAAAGGGTACATAGTACATACCACTGATTATGTCAATATCTATGTTGCAATCTGAAATGACTACTTGTGTTTGGATGGGACTTAAATAGGCTCAAATAATAGATGGCTGTGTGTAAAGTATTCATGAATTATGATGTTGGGATGTTTATTTATTATTAAGATTTTGAGGAGCTAGAAAATATGGATTGTGATGGGAATTATGTTGAGTCTGAGTCTGGAGTGGCTAATGCTCAATCAATGGTGGATGAAAGATGTTGTGCTAAGCAAGTTTCGCCTCCTAGAGTTGGTGGTTCGAGGAATACGAGCCCTATGGGTCGTGCCGGATCGAGGAACACGAGCCCATCTAGGCAAAAGGTTGTTAAGACCAAGCCACGGGGTTTAGATGAGGAAACTCTAGCTACATTTGCTAAGGTAGTGCATACTGATGTTCAAATGGAGGATAATATATGGGCAATGTTGCCTGAGGATTTGTTGTATGAGATCTTAGCTAGGGTCCCTCCATTTATGATATTTCGGCTTCGTTCTGTTTGTAAACGGTGGTATTCGTTGCTTCAAGATAGTAGTTTCCTCAAGTTCCATTCGCAAGTGCCGTCTCATGGGCCATGTCTTCTTACATTTTGGAAGAACTCACAAACGCCTCAATGCTCGGTCTTTAGCTTGCCTCTGAAGACATGGTATAGAATACCATTCACATTTTTGCCGCAGTGGGCGTTTTGGTTGGTTGGTTCTTCGGGCGGTCTTGTTTGCTTTTCAGGGCTGGATGGATTGACATTTAAAACTTTGGTTTGTAACCCCCTCACACAAACATGGAGGACCCTTCCGAGTATGCATTATAATCAGCAGAGGCAGCTCGTAATGGTTGTTGATCAACTGGATCGGTCATTTAAATTGATAGCCACTAGTGATATATATGGTGACAAGTCCTTACCAACTGAAGTTTATGACTCAAAGCTTGACAGATGGTCAGTTCATCAAATAATGCCAGCAGTTAATCTCTGCTCTTCAAAGATGGCATATTGTGATTCCAGATTGTATTTGGAGACCCTTTCACCACTTGGTTTGATGATGTATCGTATAGACACAGGTCATTGGGAACATATTCCAGCAAAGTTCCCACGCTCCTTATTGGATGGGTATTTGGTTGCTGGAACCCATAAACGTCTTTTTCTTGTTGGAAGGATTGGCCTTTATAGTACTCTTCAGAGTATGAGAATTTGGGAATTGGATCAGGCTAAAATCATGTGGGTGGAGCTAAGTAGGATGCCCCCAAAGTATTTTCGCGCTTTGAGATTATCGGCTGAGAGATTTGAATGCTTTGGACAGGACAACTTAATCTGCTTCACATCTTGGAACCAGGGAAAGGGCCTTCTATTTGATGTTGATAAAAAGGTCTGGTCCTGGATTGGGGGGTGTGCTCTTCAGTCATATAATAGCCAAGTTTGTTTCTATGAGCCGAGATTTGATGCCTCTATATGCTAAGCTGAAGTTTCATGGCATGATGTTGGATGTCCATTCAAACTGACAATTGAGAGGCTTACTGGAAAATTTCTTCCTGACATGGTTTTTTGACCATTATGTTCCTTCTAACAATTCAAATTTGATTTCATGATGGGCTGATTAGTTTATCAGTCTAGTTTTCACAAGAACTTCTAAGCAGATACCTGATCTTTAATACTGACGCAACTTCTTAAGCAGAATTGAACTGTGCGGAGATATCACTATGAATTAGAATTCTGCCTTCCATGGGAACTGTTGGGTAGGTTGCAAACTTATGTATGAGGGGTTGGCATGTTCAAAGGGAAGGATCATGTTCAAGGTGCAATCAGAAGACATTTTCTTCCTGAATATCTATTTATGACAATGAAATTACATATATTCAAATGTAATTTGTTTTGAAATTTTCTGGCTTACAAGTATAATGTAACTATTTTTTCAAGCATGTCTTGGACAATAATCTTGCATAACTATTCATGTAAATGGGTTGGCCCTCACTGGCGGCTTATCAGTGAATGTGTATTTAATTAGTATACCTGGTGGTGAAGATGACACACATTAGGATCTTTTGATCTATGCGCTTGATATGATTTGACTATTCTTGTTCCCGTGTGGTTTCTCTGATCTCAGCTTTGGTACAGGAATTGTTAAAAGCATATGAAACTGTGAGAATGTTTGAGCTGCCCCCCACAGAGTAGGTGATATCTGTAAAGCCATGCATTCTTGTTTGCAATTCATTGTTATGTGTCAAGTAAAAGACTTGGTGTTCAAATTATTTCCTTCATTTAATAGTTTTTTTTTTAAAAAAAATTCTGACAGATATGGAAATTAAAGAGTAGTTAATGGTGTGATCTCAGAATAATTGTTGAAAGCTGTTAAGTGTGACTTGTGTGAGATTTCTGAATTGTTAGAACTTAGAATGCTGCTTAAGAATATTTTTTGAGTTGGCTCTGGCACTCTGTTTTCTAAGTTATTTTGATAGTAACACAGTGCATCGATATATTCATTCACTTAAAATTCTTTCAAAATACATTCTACCAAAAATAAAAATGATTGTGCTGGTTTGGACTTACTCATGTATATTAGTATGTGACCTAGATTGTATTGTATTCACATTTGTTGATTGGAATGATCACTCTGATTTTTTAGTTGAAGACAAACTTTTTGAATGACAATAGAAAATAAGGGTGAGCATAGGGCCCGCCACCCCGTGGATTATTTGACTGGGACTGGGTATATCCTATTGATTGGGAAAGACCAGCGAAACATAATCAAATGAAATTTGACTGGAGGGCTTATTACAACAAATTCAAATCACATTCAAGAAGACAAAGACTTTATAATCTCTCTTTTACCATATTATTACAACAAAGAACGAAAAAAATGAGAAAAAACCAATGAGATAGTATGTCCATTCTCTACACAATCTTTGGAACCATAAAATAAGATGAGATTAGTACTCATAACAATACTAATTAGGTCGCAACTCTTTGCACCTCGGTGGTTCTCAAGCAGAACGGATACCTTTATGACAAAAAAAAACTAGATCAGCACCATATGAATAATACCAAACAGCTAAAGTGAATATTATGAAAAATGCTTATATTTGATACATTTTGGTATTCTATTGATGTTATTTTTTATGAAAAGCACACTCTTGTGAAAGTTGTCAGCATTTACTTGAATAAACTTGGGGTGACTGAATTTGGTAAAAATTATTTTGCAAGATTGTGTCTTACCACACAAGATTATTACATATGCATTCGGGTTCTACGAGGGAAGGAAAACAATGGGTCTTCGTCAAAATAATGTGCGCCGAAAGTTTCATTAGATATTAGGATTATAACAAAACATTGTGCGCTCAAAGTTTCATCAGATATTAGGATTATAACAAAAAAATGTGCAATGTGCGCCAGAAGTTTCATCAGATATTAGATCTATAACAAAACAATGTGCGTCGAAAGTTTCACGAGATATTCATAACAAAACAATATGCGCTGAAAGTTTCATTAGATATTTAGACAATAATGTGCGCCAAAAGTTTCATCAGATATTCAGAACAAAACATTGTGCGCCGAAAGTTTCATCAGATATTCAGAAAAAAACAATGTGCGCCGAAAGTTTCATGAGATATTCAGAACAAAACAATGTACGCTGAAAGTTTCATGAGATATTCAGAACAAAACAATGTGCGCCAAAAGTTTTATCATATACTATCACTAAATGTGCTAATACATTTAATCAAACGACTCAAATCTTCACCATTAATGATTGAGATTCACAAAATCATTAATAGTAATATGCTATGTTTGGGGAGCAGAGAACATGTTGCTTATTTTGATTATTTGTGAATTTGGTAGCTCCTTACAGATGGTCCAAGAACGGTAGAGCACTTGCTCAAACATGATGGTGCCAAGAAAAGATTGCATTTGTTTATAGCATATCTCTTAGATGAAGGTTCCTTTAACACTGGGGTAATGCACTGGCTTTGACATTTCAAATGACCTTATCCGTGATGAATAAGAGGATCATACATACTGTATATTTCACACAAAAGTCATATGAACTGCAGCTTCACACACACACAATGCTTTCATCAGGCACCGGAGTAGAAAATATATATGCATAGTGAGACCAAATGACTTGTTTTGACTGCTTTGCTCAGTCTGCTTCAGTTCAAATTCGACTACCACATTCATACTTGAAATTGAGACCACTTCTTTGATCTTTCCCTCCTTTTGTTTTAAAATTTATATTTGATTATTTTATTGTTATTTATCTGTTTTATGGAATTGTTTAAACAGTCAGCATTCCAAGGATTACTGTAATGGTAACATGTCAGAATATATGCAAACTCTGTCAAAGTAAAACCTAGTTTTTTCTGTTAAGGCCCCCCCCCCCCCCAAATGGTTGAAAAATATTTCTACAAAGAAAAAACAATCAAAAGATGAAGTGCAGATTGCTGCCTAGCTTTTTACTTGGGTTTCTTTTGATTACAAATGCTCTGAGGGTTCTGCCCGCAGGAATTTTTTGGGGTAAACTCTTTGTATCATCATCTTCACTATTTTACCTTCAAAAAGATGATACTACAAGATTGAGTGAACTGATTTTCAAAGCTGTAACAGCAGGTCTGGAAAGGAAACAAAACAAGCCTGAAGTTACTTGCAGTGGTGTGTTTATTGTAAAGGTAGGTTTCTTCACTAATTCATTGTCTAATGAGATATGGTAGATTTGATGTCCATATCAATAAAGATATCCATTACATTTCATGCACAGAAATTATATGCTAGAATTGGAGCAGCTCACATAAGGAGGCTAGGGCCAAGGGAAAGCAATCATATGGGCCAGAAAGAGCTAAGTATGGGTTTTAATTTTTAAAAATAGCACATAGGAGTTAAAAGATTTTAGTTGCTACCTATCCTTGATTATATTGTAGTCTGCACAGGAAATTCCAAAGGGCAGGATTTATATGCACTTATGAGGAAGAAATCAAACTCCTATTGACTCTATTGGCTTTAGTTTTGCTGTGAAGACTTGGTTGTAGACGTATTACTTTCATATATAAATTATGCACTTCAATTTCTTAGGCCTACTTTGATTACAAGACCTATATCTTTGTGCAAAATTTCTACATTTGAAAGCTGAATGTACCTTACCACACTTAAACATATACAGAGATGTGTTAGCACTTTATGGCTCATCATATATATCTGGTCGGTGCCTTCAGGGAAGGAGGATGATGCGTTGAAGAGGTTACTGATACAAATGAATCATCAGGTTTTAATTTTTTTTTTTTTTTTGGATTTTCAGTTTCTTAATTTCCCAGTATCAATGATTTATTTCCAGAGCTTATATTTTCTAATGATATTGAAAATAGAATAATACGAATCTTTTGCAAATTCACTACTTGTGACTTGTGTTGTAAATAAGTGTCAGACCCTACATTAATTTAAACAATTTCCACAGAAGAAGCATATGACCATATTGAAGCCAAAGGCATCAAAAAGCATCATATTTGTAATTCCAAGGAGTAAGTTTTGTGACAGTAACACAAAGTGGTTCTGTTTGCAATATTATAATGCAAAGGTGGCAGATGGAAGCAGGTTGAAGAATCCTTCAAGGCCTACTAGAAGACAAATGACTGAAAAACATCCTCAGAAACATGAAGCCAAGAATCTTAGTAGAGCTGCAAATGAGATTGTGAGTCTAACACATGATGATTACAAGGGAACGGCCAACCGGAAGCCACCTATCAACAATCATCAACCAAGAAACTGAAAGTAAAAAAAGGAAAAGTTACTGACTAATGAAGGTAGCAAGAGTTTCTTGTCATTTTCTACATTGAAATTTGTCATTACATCCTGCTCACTCACTTATGTATGGGACTGTTTTGGGGGTTATAGTATTTTCATAGGATACCATTGTGATTATACAAAAATAAATAAGAAGTTTTTGCTTAGCCTTCTGTCGTGTTTTTTATGTGCAAAGGCAGTCATACTTGATAATTAATTTTTATAGAATCATATTATGTATAATACACTATAATTGATGAGCATTTCATGATATCCTTTATGAATGCTATCAGATATTATGATGACTTGAGTAGTTAAGCTGGGATATAATCATTTTTTATTCCATAACAACTATCTTTGAAATTATGGTTTGTTAAGTTTGTTGAATAATATTTTTTCTAATTCTTTTTAGAAGTAGTTGTGAGTTGTGACCATTTCACATTTAGGGCATCTAATACACAAACGCGTACTGAATTTTGTTGAATACTACTGAATCTTTGTTGAATACTCCCTCGGTACTAAATATAAATATAAGACTTAATTGACTTTTTTAGAAAATCCTATAAAAAAGCAAAATAAGTTAATTCTAAATTGATTTACCTAATTTTTTCCTTTAGATTAGTTTATTTTTTCTATAAACTAATGTATAATCTAAAAATATATCAAATATGTCATGATTTAATAGTCTATTTCGCAACCTTAATCTCTCCAAAAAAAAGTCAATTAGGTCTTATATTTAGGACCAGAGGTAGTATTAAATATTTTATTATTAGGTCAAGGGGACAAAATATAACTGATTGTTTGTTGTAAATCTTAAAAGTTCACGTGGCATTTTCTCACCATTGTTTGTTGTAGATCTTAAAAGTTCACTATGACGTGGCAAAATAAATAAATGGTGACGAGGCACAAGCTTTTATATGGTTGATGAGGTGTTATGACATGTAGGAAGTGGGGGCAAAATTGATCTATTTTGTATAGGCAAGATTAATCTAAAAAAACTTCAGGGGGCAAATTTGATCCTTGCCTAAAACTTCCGAGGCAAATATGATCTTTAACCCTAAAGCGTTTATTTACCAATTTATTCTATTTGTTAAGTAATTTTATAAAAAAATTCACAACATTTTATATTTATTCCTCTCTAAACATGACATTTTCTCACCATTGTTTGTTGTAAATCTTAAAGTTCACGATAAAAAGTTCACATTGTAATGAAATACACATTTTCACTGAAAAAAGTTCACGATAAAGAGCTAAACTATAAATTTATAATCTATCTCAAAAAAAGTTTGCTACAATTAAAAGCTTTAAATCGTAAAGCTTGTTGAAGTCCTTGAAAGTTCTTGAAACGATTCAATTAAACCTATTTGTTTTTTGGAGAGACAAGAAAAAGTGATTAAAATTCATTTTCTGAGTAGATTCTAAACAGTTATGATTTTAATCTGGTTGGGTTTCTTTTATCAGCTAATTTGGTTGGGTTTTGCTTCCCAGAATAACAAGTCAAACTCATTGTAGAAGTCTACGTATTATTGATTTGCGAAGAAGGAAGAAGAAATGCGTTAGTCAACTTATGATCTAATGATAATAATATGCTCTAAAAATTGTGTGCGAAGTTGAGTGCTCAAATTGGCCAACTAAGGCAACCACTTGCCGCCATAATCAACATATAGAAGTTTATAACGACAATGGTTAAATATTTTTTTTTGAAAGTGCCATTATATCCCTTGATGAAACTACATCTATAATAAAAAAAAATTAATACAACCATACAACCAATTTCTAAATATAAGATGATTTTATCTAATTTAATTATATTAAAGATGTTAGTTAAATTAATTATTATCATATGATATAACCAATTCACAATAACCATATATCTTTATTCTCACCTTATTCTCTTGTATATTTATTATTGATAAACATAATCAAGGTTAATCTGGAGAAAAATTAGTAACAACTAGAAAGTGATTTTATATTTAGTACCAAACTGAAATTTAAAAGATGTCTTATATTTAGAAATAGAGGGAGTATCTTTTATCAAAATTAATTAAAATAACTTCATATTTCAAGTTCTTTTTAAACAATTGATGTACCTGGGTGAGGCCGGAGACAGTGCAAGATGGCATATTTTTTTAGAAACGTCAAATCAATGAGCAACATTTTAAAAAATCATGCAGGCTTTAGGAGGCAATCCAAATGTGTTTAGCAGCGGACAACACAATGCTTTAAAATATTTGTCTTACAATTTGTATTTTCTTCCAGGCCATTTTGTAATAATAGAAAAATACAGACCACTTTTCATAGGAAAAAGAAAATATCCGTCCACATGACAAGTAATTAATTTTCATTTCTCTTTGCCAAAAAAAAAAATTATCATTTCTCAAAATTTACTGTATCCAACTCTGATATGTAATTCATTTTTTTCTCTACCAAGCCTCATTTAATGAAAACAGAATTAGGCCAAAAATGTACCACGATAATATCAAAATTGTTGTTTCTTTCAAGATTGGGGCAAAACGATGACATGAGTGAAGTTGAGCTCGATAATTGGTGGTATTTTATTGAATACCACCAAATATAATTTATGTTACGGGCTAAGGGTGTTTAGATTACCTTTTAGAAAATACTAAAAAAGTTGAAAAAACTATTTTATAGAATAAATCTCTTTTTTTATATTAAAAGAAAATAAGACTAAAAAAATACTAAAAAGACATACATTTAATATATCAAGAAAGAGAAAAGATGAAAGCATTATTGGTATATCATTATAAGATGTGCAATAATGACATATTTCTACCTCACTTCACATAAAAGTTAAAATTTTCAGCTTTTGGTTGGCAAAACCTAGGTTTGGTTTCCAAAAGTGTTCTTGTATTCTTTTAAGTGCTTGACAAGCTTTCTTCAAAACCGTGGTTTGGGTTGGGAGAGTGTTATTTCAAAACTGGCATCCAAACAGGCATAACGGATTTTTTTTACGTTTAGATTTGGAATTAATTAATTCAATTTCAAAGACAGTCAAGTTTGTTGGTGTAATTAGGACACGAGAACCAAATGCGCGTTTCAGTTTTCAATTTCGTCCCGCTCCATTTCACGCCTTGCTTCTTTCACAGTTTCATCATCATCACTTTCCTTCTTCTTTCCTCTCAAATATTCTCTCTCCTCACTTCATAATCCATTTTCTTTCCTTCTAATTACGCTTAACTCTTCCATTATGCTCCTCCTCCTCTTCTTCTGCTGAATTGGTACCAACTCATTTCCCTTTTGCTTTTTCATCTTTTATTTCTTCTTTTTTTCTCTGAAACGATCACTTTTTTTTTTTGGAATACTTTACTTTCTGCTATGTGATTGCAGAACATCAATTTTGTATATCTTGCCTCATAATTAACTACTGTTTTTGTTACAGATTTTAGTACAAGTTTATGTTTGCTGAGATAGATGTATAGTATATCAATCTATGCTTGTTTGTTTGATCTGTTCTCTGCCTATGCAACTCATGTAATTAATTACTCTTACTATTTATGGATGTATTATGCGGAATTTTATTGTCATAATCAAGCTGTCAAATCAGATTATCTGCTTTGCTTTATGTTACCCCTGTGATGCTGATTGTGATACCTAAAGAGAACATTGAATGTATTGATAGGGATAGGTATCTAATTTTAAGGTACTCTTTCTATGTTTGGTGGTTCTGTAAGGCAGTTTTGCCCATATTTTTGAATGAGAGATAGTTCCAACTTCCAACTACTATCTCCGTTCCTAAATATAAGATCACTTTTGAAATTCAACTTGTTCCTAATTATAAGATCACTTTCTAACTTTTCCCTTTATAATGCTTATCTATAATGACAAGCAAAAAAGGGAGAGTAAAAATAAAGGTATATAGTTGAGATAAATTGGTAATATCATGTGTGGATAACTAACTTAACTAACTTCCTTAATCTACTCGAATTAGGGAAAATGATCTTATATTTAGGAACAGGGAGAGTATATCATTTTTTCTAATTTGATTAGATTAACATGTTTGTTAAGTCATTTATTATTACATGATTTTACCAATTCGCCTAAACCATATATCTTTATCCCACTCTACATCTTTTGTTTGATTATTATTGATAAGTAACAAGAGGTTAATTTAGGAAAAATTTGGGAAAAATTAGAAAGTGATATTATATTTAGGAACAAAATGAAATATGGAAGTGATCTTATATTTAGGAACGGAGGGAGCATATAACTTTTTTTTACCATAACTTCAACACATGGAATTTGCAGCAACTTATTGTATGTTTTACATTTGCAACAAATGGACAGCCAAGCTAATTATTTATGCCTCTATTTTACCCCTTAAGCGTAGGAAAGTAAATATATACAAAGAACTCATGTCCCTTGATATCTTGAATGTTCAATTATGTTTGTTCTTGTTGGATGGAGTCCTGAATTAATTTTGGAATGATGTTAATTTTGTGACAGTGGACCTCTCTCGCACCACTCTACTGCAAGATGATTTCATTGTTTACATCAAGAAAGGACAAACGATGGTTCGCCAAGCTACTTTAGTGATCATTGGTGTCACAGTTGGCGTGTTTGTTGGAATTTTAATAGCTGCACTTATATTTTTTGGGATAAGGTGGTATAAGAAGCGTGATCGTGTTACGCACTCTGCGAAGGAGAGTAGTTCAACCACTCTTCCAATACGCACACATGGTTTTGGGACAAGCACTGACTTTAGTGCTTCTATTACAAGTTCCATACCCAACCCAATGCCAGAAAATTTGCATAGAAACTCACGTTTCTCCTGGTGGAGTAATCGAAGCAAAGATCGGATTTCTTTGATGCCTGGCATTTCAAATTACTCATATAAGTATGTTTTGTACTACTCTCTTTTCCCCTCTATTTCTTTCCTTCAAAATTTTTGTTATTGAGTAGCTATTATTAGAATAAAAAAGTAAAATACTGATTAGTCATTGCTATTTAAGTGTGTTGATTACTTGATCTGTGAAGGTTCTGCTGTCTCTTTATAACAAACTTTCTTTGTATGATAAGATACTAGTTAAAAAAGTTTTAACAAAAAGCAGGACTAAGAATTGCGTATGAGTATGGAGGAACTAACATTGGTAATGATATATGTGATGCTTTAAAAACCAGAGAAATTCAGAAGGCCACGCAGAATTTCACAACTATTTTGGGACAAGGATCATTTGGCACAGTTTATAAAGCCACAATGCCTACTGGAGAGGTGGTAGCTGTGAAGGTGCTTGACTCTAATTCTACACAAGGGGAGAAAGAATTCCAAACAGAGGTGAGGAAAACCGACTACCTTTATCTTGATGCTACGCTAAATACTGTTGAATAAGATTCTATAATTGCTGTTTCGTTTCCCTTTCTGGTCCTTAACGTTTTTTACCATTTGGCTTATTCAAGAGAGCTTAAATGGTTTGGTGGTTGCTGCTTATTGTTTGGGCGAACCCAAATGAATTTAGTGCATCATGATAATTTAAACTTGTCTTTATTAGCCTGTGTTTTGAACAGTTTCTTGTCCATGTTATCTTTAAAAATTATGTCAAGTTATATAATGTGTCAATTGAAACTAACTCTTGTATTGGTCATCATTCTTGAATGACCTAATTTATTTTTAAAGGGTTATTGGAGTTTGTGAGCGTATTGTTCGATGTGATTATCATCATTGGCACAGGGAAGGAGGCAATTAATTCCTTCATCTCATCCGAAAGAAGACATTATTATTAGTTTGAAATGGCACAGAAAAACATACTTCAAATTGGTTTTGTTATGCTTGTGAAATTTATTTTTGTTTGAGAAACTCTATGACTGCAATTTTAGTCTATCGTTGGTCAGATTTGTTGAATTTTTAATGTTGCAGGTGCTTTTGCTGGGAAGATTGCATCACCGGAATCTTGTGAATTTAGTAGGATATTGTGTAGATAAAGGACAGCGTATTCTGGTTTATGAGTTCATGAGCAATGGAAGTTTGTCTAACCTCCTATATAGTATGTGAAGATCTTTTCATCATCATCTTAACAATTTTTTTTGGATATGATGACTTTATATCGAGACTAACTTGATATTTTCATCAAATATAAGTGATACTTTCTTAGATTAACAAGATCACATGCTCTTCTTTTAATATCCTTATCTCCCCTTGCTCTAGGTAAAGTAAAGGCTTTGAGTTGGAATGAAAGGCTTCAAATTGTTGTTGATATTTCACATGGGATTGAATATCTTCATGAAGGAGTATGTTTATTTCATTATTTTATATTTCTTGTACATGACTGGAAAATAGCTTTGTTTGATATCAATATGCATGGAACAGGCAGTTCCACCTGTTATACATCGTGATCTGAAGTCTGCCAATATATTGTTGGATCATTCAATGAGAGCTAAGGTAAGCTTTCATTCAGCATGTGTTTTGTCAGGTTAGATTTTTAATGTAGATCCTAAAATTTGCATATGATATTCAATTCTTCATTGTTATTGCGATCTGAGGACTGCCTGTTCAATTAAGAAATCTTTGAACTTCATTCAATTAAGAATTTTGAAGGCGTTTGTTTAATATTTTGAAATTTGACAAATTTTGTCAGTTATTAAGTAAAAAGAATTTAACGTTGAAGTTACCAAAGGCTTTATCAATTATGTTCATATAGCTCAAGCGTACCTTGCATTACCTCCCCCACAAGATTTGAAGATCTATGTTTTGGCACATGGAGGTTACTTAGTGGGCCGCTTTGGGAGATTATTTTTACCTCTAAAAGGCATTTCTTGAGAACGAAGAATTTTGTTTTTAAACTTATTCTTACCTCATACCTCAGAGGTGATTTTTTTGGCCAGTTTATGCTCAGTTTGTATTCCCCCAGCGGTTTGCTTTTTTATATTATTTTCCTTTAGGTTCATGTAATTTGACTTTCGAATATGATTGCTGCACATTCAGGTGGTAGCTTAAAAATAACAATCAGAATTATAAGAATGTGTTGTGACTATGAATGCTCTAGCATGAAACATCTATGGCATTATTTTCACGATACAAACTATTTCCAAAACTGTATCTTGTAGGTTGCTGATTTCGGATTGTCAAAGGAAGTGGTCTTTGATGGCCGCAATTCAGGCCTTAAAGGTACATACGGCTACATGGACCCAGCAAACATTTCCACAAACAAATTCACAATGAAGAGTGACATCTACAGTTTTGGGATCATCATTTTTGAGATCATTACAGCCATTCATCCACATCAAAATTTGATGGAATATGTTAATCTTGTAAGAATTTCTTTCCCTTTTCTTTATGCCATGGAAAGCGATTTCCTTGATACTTTTAATCCGTCCTCCTAGATCTTTTGGTTTTCTTCTAACTAGCTCATCTGTTTTCTTTTTTAGGCTGCAATGGATTATGATGGTGTAGATGAGATACTAGACAAACAACTTGTAGGTAAATGCAACCTTGAAGAAGTAAGGCAGCTTGCTAAAATTGCTCACAAATGTGTGCACAAATATCCTCAGAAACGCCCCTCCATTGGTGAGATTTCACAGGGGATATTGAGAATAAAAGAAAGACGTCTTAAGAAAGAAGATACAATGTCATTTGCGGGCAGTAACTTCTCCAGGGCTTTGAGTCCAATAGAGGAACAACATGTTGAATTAAATAGGATAACCACCATGAACCGCAGGGAAACTGGATGAACAAAATGGTTTTTTACTTGGGGAGGAATATCTTTTTGTGATTGATGAGAAACAACTAAAATGTACAGTAGATTGATGAAACAATTGCTTCAAACTTTTGAAGCTGTTGTCTCAGTTTTCTGCAGAGGTTCATTGCTGGCAAATTCATGGTGGACGCATCTCCAGTCTGATCCTTGATAGTTAAGGGACAAAAGAGAATGAACCAAACACGTTACTGTAAACAGGATAATTGAGGGTGATTATATCAGCATTAAAAATTCTTTTGGAGTAAACCATCATATACCCTTTCTGATAAAAAAAAAAAAACATCATATGCCCTCCACGCTGACCAATTTCTACATCTTTCAAGGAAAAATGGGATAATTGAGAACCGGCGAGCAATTCTAATTCCACTCAAGAAAGTATTATAATATCATATTATTTTGCTCCAAGTTGAAATGTTAAGTGTCGTTTTTGACGAAAATAATACTACAAAAATATGAAGTGTTATCCTATTAGAACATGTAACAGTCAAAAACCAACATCCAGTGCCATATATTTTTTATTAGTATTGTTAATTTTGCAAAAAACTTTCATCTTATTTTTTTTGATACATCTGAAATAAAAACAAAAAACAGAAGAAAAACAAAACAAAAGCCTTAAGTCATTCCATCCTGCGCTAATAAAGCACTGGCTTCCTCACGCGTCATAAGACGTAGTCCAACTCCCATTTGCAATGCCTGTTTCGCAAAAAAGTCAGCATGTGTATTATCTTCCCTACTTCTCCAAGCCACCTGTACTCTCCAATCTCTGGCCAACAACATCTTAAGTTCTCGGATCAATTCCATACTCTCATGCCTCTCATATTCATTCTTTTTTAACAGCTCAAGAACTTCCATCGCATCAGTCCACAACTTGCAAAGTTTGAAATCCAGGTTCCAAGCTCTCCTCAAACCACATATACATCCCCATAGTTCTGCTTCCAAGCTATTTCTAGCTTTAATGCCACAAGTAAATGCCTCTATCATACCTCCAGTATGCTCCATAATGACTCCTCCACAGCCTGATAATCCTGATGACGTGGAATAGGCTCCATCAACACAAACTTCAAAATACCTGCTCATCCCATCCTTGTTCCACTTTAAGTCCGAATTAGACCAGACTAGCGTGGGAAGCGTCTGTTTCAATTTATCTGACTTTAACATGCATCGGGCAACCCCATATATCTCTGCCAATGCTTCCACTCCTGTAAGAGTATTTCCATCATGAACTCTTTCATTCCTCCTTCTCCATAGGAGAAAACACGTAATACAAAAAATCACGTTCCATTCACTATGTCTTACATGTTTCTTATTTTTGATATTCATCATTAACCAATCATCAAGCGTACTATTCCAAAAACCATGGTCCGATCTCAAAATTCCAAGCTCGACCCATATTTCACGTGCATGTATGCAATCACGAGAAACATGCAAGATATCTTCATACTTTCCAACACAAGCTGCACAGTCCCCTGATACATGTAAACCACACTTCTTCATATATCCATTCGTTAGTAAGCGATGTTGTGAAAGCAACCACACATGCATCTTACATCTTTCAGGGGCCTTAACTTTCCAAAGCTTGGACCAAACTTTTGGTTCAGACTTTTCCCCTTGAATAATCATACTATAAGCACTTTTCGTAGGAAAAACTCCACTTTTCTCATGTTTCCAACGAACGACTGTATTAACATTCCTTTGCTCAACCTCAATCCCGTTTAAGAAAGTATCCCAGACTTCTTTCACGCCACTCCATAAACGAGACCCTTTTCTTCTTTTATCAATCATGGGAACAATATCATCCCCACATCTATATTTTCCTCTAACAACTCTTGTCCACAATGCCTCCTTATTTGTAGTCAAACCCCATCCAATCTTCATTAAGAGAGCCTTATTTTGCTCCCTTGAGTGTCTCAAACCCAAACCACCCTCCATTTTCTTTTTACACACCTCCTCCCACGCAACAAGATGAGCCTTACGGGTTTCAGCAGTAGAACCCCACAAGAAATCTCTAGAGAGACGGTCAAGTTCATCACAAGTACTCACCGGGATAAGAGCCGTTTGCATAACGTGATTAGGAATTTGAGTGACTGTGGATTTAATAAGCGTACTCCTGCCAGCTAAGGATAAGGAGTGAACTTTCCACCCCGCTAATCTGGATCTAACTCTGTCAATAACATACTTATAGGTATTCTTATTAATTTTCTCATGGTGGAGAGGAACACCCAAATACTTTCCAAGATCTGCCGTTCTAGCATAGCCAAGTGCATTACTCAACTATGTGGATAATTTTGAAAGGAAATGCATCTGTATTATTTCTCATCATTCAAATGTGAAAAAAACAAATGCCTATTTATGGGCCAAATAATATGGCAATATAATAAAGTCTAATAAATATTAATATCACCTAATTAAGACTATATAATCTTTTTGGTCTGAAATAAAGGCTATATAATAAAAAAACCTATTTACAATAATTATGAAATATTCCCACACTATATATGTTTTTATCGCAAATAACTCTAGTAAATCTTTTCATTCAAACTACCTAACTCGATCGTGAATTCGTGATACATTTTAGGGGACAGAAAATTGAATCTCCAACATGAAAAATAAAATGTTGTAGGTCACTCTTGCATATGTCGTCATGATGAATGCACCACTTATTACACCGTCGGCATAATACGAAATCTCACAAAATTATTTAATAATAACAGTAGTAACGATTATAGGAAACAGAATAAGTACAGCAACACATGTTATCGCTCCCAAGAGCAACACTGGTTTTGCCCTACGACAATCTATTATCGTGCATCTCTAATCTGACTTATTGATCACACTAAAATGTACAAAAAAGCACAAACATATTTAAGAACACAATCTCCACATCTACTGGTGCAAGTCTTCACCTCTGCATGCTGATGCAACAGCCCTATCCGCCAACTTATTCATATTCCATGGCAACTAAATACTTAAGTTCATAAACACGAAAATAAGCTTCTGCATCCACATGTAAAGTTCTGGTTATCACTTGACACATCAAAATCTTTATTTAAAATTTTAATATTTAACACCATAATTTAATTGGATGATGCCACCCTAAAATTGGCACGAAGTTCCAAGCCTTAGCTTCTGGCCTGCAAGCTGTTGCTTGCGACCAACGAAAGCTGGATTCAACAACCTCTGAAAATTCTCAAGAAATTGTTTCCACTTCTCTTCATCCATATCCGATAGCTTTACAAAATTACTACTTGCAGGCAACTCATTCACACTCCTGTTTCCAGATGATGTACTGGCCAGACATCCAGTCTTTTGCTTTACACCCTGGTGCTGCCAACTTTTCTCACCAATACTGGTGTTTATCATAGGCACCGACAACTTTGAAATATTAGGTGCCCTAGATTCTTCACGACCAGTGCACTCATCTGACATTGAGAGCAATTCCTCTCCTTCATTCTCTCCTTCGTCCTCCATCACAATCTCCTCCAGTTTAGAAAAAGGGTTTCTTCCATTTCCAATTCTGGTTCCATGTTTATTTGAAAGATACTCCAAATCATGATCTTCACAATCGATATGAAACTGAATCACGTCTTTATCTCCTGGTTCTGCTCCAGGAGAAAAGGATTCTTCCTGATCTAACATGTTCCTTGCTTCAATACATATAAGCTCAAGCTCACTGTGCTTTTCATCATGACCCTTCAATTCCCTGCTCATCATGTCACCGATTTCAGCTAGACAAAGACCATCGGCTACTGCCGCCTTAAGAAAGATGGTACAAAGAATCAAAATCCGCAAGCATGCCTCTCGAATACCAGGTAATTCCATCCTCAGTAATTCTGAATCACGAAATGGGTCTAGCTTATATATATAATTCAGCTCCTCTTCTGAGAAGGGAATTGATGCCTGTGGCCAATGAATCCATTCAAAATAAGGATCTTCCAAGCTTTCAGGTAGGCAAAGACCATGATCAATAGGAACAAGCTCCACCTGGCCAAAACCTCCAGCCCCATCATGCTTCCTGACCAAAAGATTTCCAGCATGTCTATCAGTGTTAAAAATTCGTATGTCTAAGATTCCTATCCTATGCACAACAGAAACAGGAAAACTCGAAGTTCCATGATCACTTGCATCATAATCATGAGGAATGTACTTCTGTAGCGATGCAATCTTGCTGATCTGCTGATTCTTTAGATGCATATTACCATTTACCCCATCATTTATGTTAAATATAGGATGTGTAATTTTCACAAGGGCAGTAGGTGGCACGTTGGCAAAATTATCATGGTCAAGAAGGTAAGCTGAGACTTCTCTAAAACCTGTCTCCCCAACACGCACAGAACGTTTCAATCCTGGTAGTCCAAGGGCTTTGCCAACAAAGCCTTTTGGGTTGTTTGGCGCATAAGGTTCCTCATCTGTTGGTTTCACAATAGCAATATTTTCACCATGGCAGTTCCTAAAATAATAGGCACCTCCTAGTCCACTTTCAATGGGGATCGGTTCAACGCCAAACTTCAATCCCTTCAAAATATCATCAACCAGTTGTTTTGTTCTACCAAATTGATCTGAGTAGCCTAATATCTCAATTGGTACACTCTGATCTCTCTGCTGAAGATCTCTACCAGTAGGGGACAGGCATGGAGTAGATGAGCTCCTATGCAAAAAGTTCTTGGCCAGAAGCAGCGGAGAATCATTTCTTACTCCACTCAGATCATTTTTCAAGACCATATCACCACATATAAGTAAACTTTCCTCAGTAGGAATATTCAATGCAAGTCGTAGTTTAGTCTTCACAGTATGAACATTGTCACTTCTATCTAAATCTATTCCCAAAACACAGCCACTTTCAGTCTGCACAAATACTCGCCTCTTTCCAGAAGGTTTTCTTTCCATTTTATTTCCACAACACTCACCGTTAAGAGTTCCTTTGAAGGCTGCAACGGCCATCTCAGAAAGCATACAGGTATTCAGATCAGGTTACATGGAAGGAAAAGGAGAAGATGCAAACTTCACAGCCAGCAGTGGAGGTGACAGTGGCAGAGAGTTCTTCCCTCAAGCAAACACTGAACTCAGATGCTGGCACTTGATATTGTAGAGAAGAGTTTGTGCTTTGACAGATCATTGTCAAGTTGTTAAGATCTGAAATCCACCAACAGTTCTCACATAGAATCAGCTTTATTTGTAAAGCTTATACACAAGTTCAAACTGCTACATTGGAAATGTGACCTGGTGATAGAAGCCCATTAAAACTAAACAAACACAAAGATACATGATTAAAGATATTAATGGTCACATTCAAATTTATGTTTGAAGTATGATTCTTGAAGCTTAGTGGAGAAGATGAGAGAGAATAAATAAAATTTTCCCTGTAAAGACAGTCAGCCTTTAAATAATTGGAGGCATCCCTTATTTTAGTTTCACAGAGGGTATGGATATCCACACGCCATAAGTGTAAAACTGGAAATATTGCCATCTTACCTGAGCTACTCCCATACAAATTAGTTATTGCTGTCTCAAGTCTCAGCAACAACATAAAGTGGGTTTTATGGAGCCAAAAATATGTCATTATCATCAATGGGCTAATGTGGGGAAAAAAGTTCAGCAATCACACATCAAGCGTATAGTTTGATTGGATGAAGTTCTTAAGAAAAACCATATACTTGGCATGCATCAAATTATAGTTTCAATTAAGAGACTAGATAGCATGAATAAAGAAAACCTGGATATACCCTTTCTTTTACACCACAAATTCGTTCATTTTTTTTCATCATCTTGATCATAATTGTATCATAAAATAGCATCCCTTGGGGGAAAAAAGAAAAAAACTATTCAGGCTTCATTCTTGTGTGAAAACAAGGAACTTGAGTATTATTCATTTTAGATAAAAAAGAAAAGAAATCAAATAAGAATAGAAGCAACAACCAAACAGGATTAATCAGAGACATGCAACACAGCCCAAACTACTCACCTACAAATAACCTTTGTAAATAATACAAGCTAGTCAATGTCATTCCCACCTATGTCATGTTTAAATATTGAACTACAAGATCTGTGTGAAGAGAATGTTTCCTATGGACCTTTATATCTTACTTTTACTTTTCTTATTCTTCGAAACATTAACAATAATATTACTATTTTGAATGAAACAGAATATAAAACAGAAATTTAGATTAAAAATTAAACAATTCCGCATCAAAATTAAAAAATCTCATAGCATTTCTCCTTGAATGACACCCAATCCATCATATTCATATGCCATCTTAAAGGCCTCTCAGAAAAATATTTTATAATACAAAAACAAAAATGACGCCTCAATTCAAATAAACACCAATCCACTCTTTAATCACTCGAATACCATCACAAAATCTAAGAAGAAATTCACAGATCAATAATTGAATCCTAAAATGACCACAAAAACACATAGAGACACATAAATCCAATAAATCAACCATAATAATTCAGAAATCGACTATATCATCCAAGAACGGATATATTTTAAAATGAAAAGCGAAAACAATGAATCGGACAGAATTAGAGACTGACCGGAGAAAGGTGATCGGAAAGGAAAGCGCCAGCGTGAAGGGAGGGGGTTGGATCGGAAGAGAGAGGATGAAGATGAACGAACGGCGAGGATTGAATCAATGGATTGAAAGAAAGACGTTGTGTTGTGTTGTAAATTGTAATGCATGAAGAGGCGAAAGTGAAAGAGAGAAATTTAGACTTCCTTTCCTTCCTTTGTAATTGTGATTCCCTCCCTCCAAAAATACCCACCACCTTCTTTTTTCAATTTTCTAATTTCAGCCTCATCCCTATTTAACGGATTCTTACATCTCTTTAATTAACTATTAACTAATTAATTAATTACGCATGTTTTTCTTAATTCATTTTTCATTTAATGCCATCATTCCGGCCTCACAAAAATTTGATGTCCTGTTTTTTTTTTTTGATAAAAAAAAAACTTTAATGATTGTCATTTTCAACTATAGAGTATCAAATATCAATTTGGATAAGTCTGGAGTCGTTGATATGTCTAAGTGTTTGTTTATTATGAGAAATTTGGAGGGGAGGGGAGGAAAAATTTTTGTAAAATGTTAAAGAAGTGAAGTTGATATATTTTAAAATATATAAGATGTAAAATAAAATAATTATAATATAGGTATTAATTTAAAATTTTCAACCAATTTCTCAAATTTTTGTAAATTAATATCACAAAAATTTTCTCTCTACTCATTTTCTCTCTTCTCCGTTCGTACTAAACAAGCCCTAAGAGCTTGTTTGGTTGTAGGAAAGTTTGTTAATGAATTAGAAATGGAAAGGGTAAGATGGAAAGTGGGGATAATGATGAGAGAGTAAAGTTTGTGGGCCCCACGATAAGTGTGAGATGGAGAGAGAAAACTTGTGAGCCCGAGATATATGTAAATGACCATATTACCCTTAACTTTTTAATTTATTTACAACACACTTTCCCAACTTCAGTGCACCTAAACGTACCCTAAAAGACAAGCTACCCCAAGATATGGAACAAGAAATCTTAAAAAAAAAACAATTAATGTCATGATTGGGACAACATCATGGCGAAAGCAACAGACTCTGATCTCATCTGATGAGTAATACTCCTATTCCACGCACATAATTACTCCGAATGCCACGTGGAGCTTCGGCATGGGAGGGAGTTTAACTGCATAATCACTCTTTTAATAGTCCCTTAATAAACGGGGCCTGGGGGTACTTGTCTAGCATGCTGTACACTTTAGCGCTTTTTCTTGTGGAATTTTAGTTCAAATTGGTCATAGTACTGCCTTGTGCCCTTGTCAAGACGAAAGCTACGGGTTTGGACCTTGTCAATTTTCTACCTATTTGGTAGGATGCTTTAAGAGATCAGATTATCTGTAGTTAATTTTTTTATAAGATAGATGGAATGATGAGATTATATGGAGGACCAATTGAGTTTAAGAGCCTGTTTGGATAATCTCTAAAAATAGGTTTTAGAAACAAAACCTAGGTTTCACTAATATGTTGCCAAACACACACAAAATTTGGAAAAACAATTTTATCTCCAAAACCTCATTTTGGACCCAAAACCTCATTTTGGGGATAATCTACCATTTGTTACTTTTGGACCCAAAACATCTTTTTTTTTGCGTCTGTCTTATCTTCCCAAAACATCATCCCAAAACATCTTCCCAAAAGTACCCCTTCTCTTTCTTTGATCTTCCATATAGGCTTCTCTTTGATCTTCCATAGGCGTGTGCTTCTTCTCTCCTCCCCTCAACCTGTCGAGCAATTAATCGAATTGAAGTGGCTAGCTGGTGTGATTTGAAGCTAGCAGTAGAGAACATGAAGCTACCTCTAGTCGCACAAAACCTTGAAGCATTAAAAACCTTGAAGCTAGCAGGTGGTTGCTGGAAAATTAACTCCGTTGAGAGTCGTTGAGAGAGAGCTAGTTACTGGGCATTAAAAACCTTGAAGCTATCTATGGGTCTCAAAGAAGCAGCTGAGCATTAAAATTTTTGCTGAGAGCGTTAAGTTTGCAAAAAGGGTAGGTGAGGTTGCATAAATTCGTCTCACCCACTCCTCAACAAATCATCTTCTATATATCTGAGATCCTCTGAGCATTCTCAGTAGTCATTCCTCTGAAATTCTCTGCTGAGGTGTGCTTCTTCTGAAATTCTCCTCCTCCTCACTCTCCCAAAATCCATCTTGCTGAAAATGACTAATATCTTGTTGTGTGTATATATACGTAGGCTGAAGCAAGCTCAAGTGGAAGCAAGCTCAGGTGGAAGCAAGCTCAGGTGAGAGTGTTTACCCACTCTCTTTAAATTTTTTAAGGTTAATCTGTAGTGAGATAGTTAGAACTAGAATGAAGTTAATTTTTTGTGGTTTACTCATTTGGTTGTATATCTTGTCATGTGTATATACTTTCGCATTTGACAATGAAAGCTTTTTTACTAATGAAATAAAAGAGTAGACAATGAAGTTTTTTAGGCTACTTCTGTTAAGAAACAAGGATAATGTTTCTGCTGTTAAGAAAGTTGGTTGCTGCTCTGTCTAAAAATGAATGCCTATCTACAAAGCAAGCATGTTGTCTATTCATCAATCCCTTTAAATGCAAAATTTTTGCCTAGCCACTCTTGGACTTTTGCTGAACCTCTTTCCCAGTTTTTTTGGGCAGAATTACTATGAGGTTCCAAAATGAATTTGATTGTTTAAAGTTTCAACTAACAGGTGTGCAGCATGAACCTATGATCATTTCATACACTTGTCATACTGTACTGCTCAATTGTTATGAGATTTTTTTGGTGATATGTCTGTTCTCTCTTTGGAACCTCAAAGTGATTCTCCCTTTTTTGAGTCATTTAATATGTTTTACAGTTTTAGGTTGATGAGGTATTGATTCAGTAAGAGTTATTTCTGCACAATTTTTCCTTTTCACTTGCTTTGGATCTACTGTACTTGGTTGCACTAGTTTAGAAAAGCATACAGGATTTAATTGAATTTTTGTACTTGACGATCAGTTTTATTTATGGAGTTGTATAATAGATTGATTAATTAGTTTCTTAATATGCCTCTCTTAATCACCAAGCTATAAGCAGCTTAAACTCTTGGTCTTGGTATTGAAGGGTAATATTTTTCTCTTTTTTATATGTATCTCTACCTCAACATAATTTAGTGTCCATTGAAATGTTCCCTTCCAGAGTATATAAAACTATACTATGCAGCTTCACTGGATCCAACTGTTGGTTTGTTTTTACCGCCTTAAAGGATGTGTTCATATATCATTTTGATTTCATTATCTTAGGGGTTACATTATCAGTCAACAGTTGACCTATATTAATGGCCACATATGACCTTTACCCCCTATACTATGCAGCTTCCTTTCACTGTTTGTCTTGGAAATTCTTACTATATAGTCTCACCTTACTTTATTATCAGATTGATTGTTTATTTATTAATTGACCTGATGTGGTTTGGGGTAATCCTGCTCGTGCTTTGTAAAAGATTAGTTAACTTGATTATGATATGTTAAATAGTATAATGGTTAAAGACAAGACAAAAGCGGCTTGGGATGTGAACTGCACAAAGTGTTTCGTTGACTTGTGTCTTGAACAAGTTAAGAAAGGAACAAGACAAGGTACAAGCTTTAAAAAGCAGGTATGGGAGGAAATGGGCATAAGGTTTAAAGAGCTGACTGGGAGACAATATGAAAAGTCTCAGTTTAAGAACAAATATAATTCGATGAGAAAGGACTGGACAACATGGCATAAGCTACTTCATGAGACAGGTATTGGATGGGATAATGAAAAACACACTGTAGCAGCCACTGATGATTGGTGGGAGAAGAAGATAGCGGTAAAAAATTAATCTTTGTGAGCTTTTCATGTATCTATCATCCCATATTCATGCTCTTTTATGTTGATAGTTGTTATGTGTATTGAATGTCCAGGAAAATCCAAGTTATGAAAAGTTCAAAACTAAAGGCCTTCAATACGGGGTTGAGTTAGAGGAATTGTTCGGAGATGTGGCGGCTTCAGGACAATCTCAATGGGCACCATCTAGCAACATGCCTTTAGGTGGCAATGAGCCTAGTCGTGCCAATGATTCTGAAGAAGGCTCGGGTGATAGTGATGAGGTGATCAAGAGTCGAACTGGATTGAGTGAGGAGTTTTATTCAGTCACAATTGGTGGTAGTAGTGGAGGCAACAAGGGTAATGTGCAAGGAACAAGTGCTACAGACAAAAGCAGAGGGAGTGAAAACATGACAACTAGCTCTTTAGGGGTAAAAAAGAGAGGCACTACTAAGAAGAAAAAAGGGACTGCCGCAACGAAAATAGCAGAAGCACTAAATTTGATGGTCGAGGAAGCACGTGTTGAAAGGGAAAAAGATGATGCACGTAGAATAGCAGCAGAAGCACGTGCTTATGAGACATCTGTTTTGGGGGTCATGGATCACCTTAAACAAATTCCTGAAGTTATTTGTTTCGGTGAATTTTATAAGCGGTGCAGACGCCTTCTTATGAGGGACCCAATTGCACGGGAAGTATATGTAGCTTTGAAGGAGACGAAGGACCAATTATTGGAGTTCTTGAGGACTGAATGTGATGGAGATGACTAAAGTTTTCTTTTGCTTTTGAATTTGGATGGACTACTAAATTTCCTTTTGAATTTGGTATAATATTATGATTGTCACATGCTTTTGAGTGTTGTAAATTTATTGTTGGTTGTGATTAAATACTCATGTATATTTCTAATATATAAACCTACTAGTTCTAAATTTAATGTATATGTCTACAGGATAAAACAGGTATGGAAAATGAAAATAAAATTTTAGAAGAGCGATCTAAGAGGCGGTTGAAGAGGGCTCGCCAAGTTGCTACATTGGTTGGGACATATGCTTCTTTATATCTTTGTAAAGAACCGCGACACACTAGTGATTATACCGGTCTTGTATGGGTCGATGAAATATTACGAGGCAATCCAAATCGGTGTTATGACATGTTTAGAATGGAGAAACATGTTTTCTTACAACTTTGCACTGAATTGCAAAGTCATGGTTTATGTGAAACTAGAAGAGTGGGGGTGCACGAACAAGTTGCAATTTTCTTAAATACCGTCGGACATGAATTGATAAGTAGGATGCAAGAAGAAAGATTCCAACACTCAGGAGAGACTCTTCATAGGCATTTTCATAGTGTCCTGGAGGCTTGTTGTAGGCTTGCAATGTCTAACATAAAACCACTAGATCCAGAATTTAACAATGTTCATACAAAGATCACAAGGAGCAAGTATTGGCCTTTTTTCAAAAATGCTATTGGAGCAATTGATGGCACACATATTCCATGCATTGTGAAAGAAAAGGAGAAAATAAAATATATAGGAAGGAAAGGAGTAGCAACACAAAATGTAATGGCAGTTTGTGATTGGGACATGTGCTTTACATTTGTATTGGCTGGATGGGAAGGTACTGCACATGATGCTCGCCTATTTGATATTGCTCTCACAACTCCTTCCATGAATTTTCCCCATCCACCTCCAGGTATGTTTATTGTTGTTTTTCTATGTTATTTATAACCAAAAGAACTTATATTGACATCAACTTATTTCTTGCAGAAAAATATTACTTGGTGGATGCTGGTTATCCAACTCTATCTGGTTATCTTGGTCCATACCGATGTGAGCGTTATCATCTCCCTGATTTTCGTGCATCATCAACGCTTGAAAATGATAATAAGGCTTTCAATTACTTGCATTCCAGTCTAAGGTCCACAATAGAAAGAACTTTTGGAATTTGGAAAAATAAGTTTCAAATTTTACTCAAAATGCGAAGCTATGATTTTCCAACACAAGTTAAAATTGTCTGTGCAACGATGGTCATACATAACTTCATTAGAAGAACATCAATTTCTGATCGTGACTTTTTAGCTGATAGTGATGCTGATGATGATGGCAACGATGATGATGATGAAGAATTCTCAGCTCCACCGTTAACAACTTCATCTGATATGGCAAGTCTTCGTGATTTTATAAGGGATCAAATTGTTTATTATTCACGAGTTCATTAGTCATACATTGTATAAGTATTTTGGTGGAGAAAGTCATTTCTGAACAATGAAATGTAATGATTATTATCCCATGGAAAAATATATTTTGGTAATTTATAGCGTCTTCTCTTAAATAGTACTCCCTCCGGTCCCTAATGTAAGAGCTAGCCGTCAAAAAAAACGCTTCTTAAGAAAACATGTGAATGTTAGTTGGGTGTCTGGAGTTAATGCTTCTTTTCCAAAAATGCCCATATTTATTATGGTACTTTTTAGAGAGAGAAATGCATAAGCATTAATAAATATGAAAGAGAGTTAGGGGTAAAGTAGGAAATAATGCATTAAATGAGGAGAGAATATGGGGTGAGCTCTTACATTAGGGACCACAACCATTCAAATTTTGGGCTCTTACATTAGGGACCGGAGGGAGTATTAAATACAATCTTAGCAATTAAATAACTATAAGTCTTTATTTAACCTCCTCCAAATTATTCTATCAATTAAAAATTTATTTAATGTGCTTATTGTATTTTTTATGTTTTTATTGTAATCTTTGTAGTATTTTCTAATATTTTTACTAACAATGGTAAATTTAATCATTTAAATATTTAGAATAAATTTTTGGGCAAAATTGTCCTTTTTGGTAATTTGACATTCAAAAAGCTATTCTACTGACACTTTATCCAAACATTCTCATTTTATCAAAATCTATTTTCCAGAAAAGCTATTATACTCAAAAGCTATTTTCAAAAAGCTATTTTCACAAAAGCTATTCTCCAGAAACTAATCCAAACAGGCCCTAAATCTTATCTCCATGTATGTGAAGAAACACTAGGGTTATATCCCCTATATCATTTAATATAAAACTATTTTTAAATTTCAGTTTGTTTCGAAATACTCCCTCTGGTCCCTAATGTAAGAGCTAGCCGTCAAAAAAACGCTTCTTAAGAAAACATGTGAATGTTAGTTGGGTGTCTGGAGTTAATGCTTCTTTTCCAAAATTGCCCATATTTATTATGGTACTTTTAAGAGAGAGAAATATATAAGCATTAATAAATATGAAAGAGAGTTAGGGGTAAAGTAGGAAAAAATGCATTAAATGAGGAGAGAATATGGGGTGAACTCTTACATTAGGGACCAAAACCATTCAAATTTTGGGCTCTTACATTAGGGACCGGAGGGAGTATAAAACCACTTTTTAATTGTTTACAATGTTTTCCCAAATTAACATTGATAATACTAATAAATATACAAGAAAGGGAGAATGGAGATAAAGTTATATACTTAAGGTAAATTAGTAATATCACATAATAATAACTAGCTTAATTAGCATACTTTTTTTGAATTAGCATACTTAATATAATCAAATTAGGTAATATTGTCTAATATTTAAGAATGAAGTGAGTACGAAGTTTAAATTAATGAATTAAAAAACCAAATTATTGATATAAGCACCACATTAACAAGGGAAAGAGGGGGAAGGAATAAAAAAACAAACTTCAAAGCATCTTATGCCTAAATTTTATGTCATTACATGTGATGCGTGAGTAGTAAAATCCAAGAAGGAAATCAAGTTCTTGCGCCATGCCTTTTGTATGTTCATTTTTTGTCGTGCCCATATTTCATATCTGCCATGTCCAATCAAGTGAAAAACATACTCCCTCCGTTCCTAAATATAGGACCTAGATGACTTTTTTGAAAAATCCTAAAAAAAGCAAAAAATAAGTTAATTATAAATTGATTTACCTAATTTTTTCTCTTAAACTAGTTTATTTTACCTATAAGCTAATGGATAATCTAAAAAGATATCAAATATATCATGATTTAATAACCTATTTCGCAACTTTAATCTTTCCAAAAAAAAAGTTATCTAGGTCTTATATTTAGGAACGGAGGGAGTATTATGATTAGTGCGAAACAACTTATTGAGCGGATAATCAAATACTACATCGCATGAGGAGGGTCGGCTAATACATGCCAATTTATGGGAGAAAAAAAGCATTTTCACATTTCACCCAATCCACCTTAAGGTAGTTTTTTTCCTGTCAATTTCAATTCAATTACCATGTCTCCATTCCTTTTTTTTGTTTACAATCATTATTTTCACATTGTTGAATCATTTCAACATCTTTTTGAAAGATATTATTTGGTTGATGTTAGATATCCAACACCTGTGGAATACCATGACTCGTACAATGAAATCGTCAATTATTACCATTCACATTAAGATGCACCATAGAAAGGACTTTAGAGTGTGAAAAATGTTTGAAATTTTATAAAAGATGTGCAAATATTAGTACCAAACACAAGTTCACGTGCAACAATAAGTATACACAATTTATTAAGAGAAATTCTCATTTTGATGTTCATTTCAAACACAAGTTCATGCGCAACAATAAGTATACACAACTTTATTAGGAGAAACTTTCATTTTGATGTTATCAAAAAAAAAATATTCTCATTTTGATGTTCACTGAAAATGGAAGCATAATACATGAAGATAATAGGGATCAAGTTCAAGAGAACTTGTCGTCAAATTCAACTACATTATTTTCAACTCAAATGAGTTAATTAATCTTTGTGACACAGTCAGTTACCAAATTGTATGGAACATGTGATCCAACTACCAAAGTAATTTAGTTAAGCAAATGTAAATTTAAATTATTTCTAATTTATATGCATTTTTATCCATTATAGTTTTAGTGTTTTAATTTTTATAATTTTAATTTTACTTTTTCTCTCTGAACTATAAAAATATATGCATATTATACATGTGTATTGTTGAAGGATTGTACCATTTTTAGTAATTTTCCATCTAAACTTACCTAAAATATGTTTGACCCAAACATGTTAATAAAAATTTAGATCGAACAAAAGTCACTTCTACGGTTCTACCTTAACAAATCAAAACATTAATCACAGCACACAATTCCACTCATATCCAATCTTGCTCACGAAAAATTTAAATTGGAAAAAGTAACTCGTGTACAACAAATCCAAACATAAGAGATAGAGTTGGGAAAAATGTAAGGTCTTCATGGATTTGTATGATAAGAGCTGGCCCTTTGGAACCCGCGTTTAACAAAATTTGGTCATTTTTGAAAGCACGGTTCTTGGAGCACTTAGGCCTTAAATCGCCGGCCCTTTTAACAAAAATAACATTTTATTCTTTCAGAAAAGTAAAGTTAAATAATAATTCTTTTAAATATTTAATTTAAAAATATTATCAAAATTAAGTTGCAAAATACCACATACATATATATGGTACTAAGTCCACAATGAATCAATGATCATATCATCTATTATACTCCCTCCGTTCCTAAATATAAGACCTAGATAACTTTTTTTTTGGAAAGATTAAGGTTGCGAAATAGGTTATTAAATGATGACATATTTGATATCTTTTTAGATTATCCATTAGCTTATAGGTAAAATAAACTAGTTTAAGAGAAAAAATTAGGTAAATCAAATTATAATTAACTTATTTTTTGCTTTTTTTAGGATTTTTCAAAAAAGCCATCTAGGCCCTATATTTACGAACGGAGGGAGTATATGCTTAGTTTACAAATATTAGTACATACTCCCTCCGTTCCTAAATATAAGATCACTTTGGCTAATTTGGAGATATTAAGGAAGACTTTCCAATAAATTAGGATTATATGATCTTCCCAAAATACCCCTCACTTAAATTTAAAAGACAAATAGGGATTTGAGAGAGAAGTGAGGGAGTTAAGAAGTATTGGGGTAATTTGGACCAAAATTGAGATAAAATAGAAAGTGATCTTATATTTAGGAACTTATCCATTTCCACAAAGTAATCTTATATTTAGGAACGGAGGGAGTATCACATAAATCAAATCATTGTGTGAAATTCTAAATGAATAAAATATTGTTTAAATCCACATAAATAAGATTTTTTTATAGACTTGAATCTTATAACAAGAAAAAAGTAACAAAAGATTTGTAACATCATTAATCATTATGTTCAAAATATATGATGTTTTTTATGTTTAAGGAAGCCAAACAAACTACTTAATTTTAACGTATCTTATACTACATAATTGTGTAGTTGTTGAATGAATGCATGAATGCATGAATGCATGCATAATTGAGCTTGTGACCTGCAAGTTTGAAACAATTGATAAGCCATAAGATCAATTGGCTATATGTAATTGTATTATAAGATAATTTATAGTAAGATAAATTAGTTTTAAAAGAAAAAGATGACCTTATATTGTAAAGTGATGTTACAAGTAAGTAGAAGAGAAAAAGAGTATATCATTCCTTTTTAGGAGTACAATACCGAAATCTTAACCTTCCATGAGACCATGAAAGTCAACGTATATAGTGTATACAATTAGACATCATCCATCTTCATATCACCTTTAACATACATTCTTAAAGAAAAAGTAAACAACACGTATTATTTTTTAAAGTAACACACTACACACACATAGATTCCACATCCTCTCAAGGAGAAGAATTCATATGAGCAGCAGCAGCAGGGGGTGTAATAGGCATAACAGGTGGAGGCATCATCACATAAGGAGAAGGAAGTACTGGTGGTGGTATCACTGGTGGTGGCATCACTGGTGGTGGTATCACTGGTGGCGGCATCACTGGTGGTGGTATCACAACTGGTGGATTAGGAAGCAAAGGAGGTGGTAGCAATGGCAGCACAGGAAGAGGAGGAAGTGATGGAAGAAGTGGTGGAAGAGAAGGAAGAGGTGGTAGTGGAGGAAGTGGAGGAAGAAGGGGAGGAAGAAGTGGGGCTCCTTGTTTTGGTGGATATTGAATTTGAGGTGGAAGTGTGGGATTTGGATTTGGTGAATATGAAGTTTTGATGGGGTTGAGGTCTTTGTGGTTGGAAACTTTTGGTTTTTGGTTACATATGTTTGGTTGTTTGAGAGGTTTGAAGGAGAAAAAGCCAGCTGAAAAGATGTGTTCCTTTTGGGATTTGGACTTTAGGTGAAGTGAAGATGATGTTGCTGATGATGCCACTGTGCAGTATGGTTCATTGCTGCTTATTAGTGAAACTGTGCATCCCTTGATTCTGTGCATGTGTCTGCTCACTGTGAATGGAAGCTGTACTTTGAATTCTCCATGAGCATCTGTTTTGGCTTCTGTCCTGAAATTTGGTTTTGAAATTCCATTTTTGCATTCCACAGCCACTGATGCCCCTGTACTCAATAACACATATCATTATAACATTAGCATAAAATTTGGTGAGGGAAAATAACAGAACAATACCTTATGAATTTCAAAATCCCATGTAGAATATTTTAACTAGTTGAGTATAGAAATTAACAATTGTGAATCACCAATATGGGATTGGTATGTCACCTGAAATGAACTGGCTGCTCAAGGGGAAATTCCTTTGAAAGCATGTGTCACAGTAGACAGTGCCAACCACAACAGCTGGAGAATGATGCTTCCTTGCCTCTGAAACATGACCAGATACGAGGCTGAGTAACACAATTACAAGGAACCAAGGCATTGTTATGGATTGTTTTCTGAGAGATTCTGTCAATGATTGTTGTGCTTTGACTATATATGTTCTTTGTTTCTCTTTTTTGATGTTAGAGAATGAAATGTGACATCTCTTATATAGACTTGCTCAAAAGAGGCCATTTATTATATTCATGCAAAAACCAGTCAACTGTAACCGAGTAAGAGTGAATGTAGGTTTGATTTCCCTCAACCAAATATGTAACGGCGAATGTGTAGTGTGGAGAATGATACTGTTTAAGATAAACTAAAGGGAAGCTCCTACATTCTGTGAACAATTTAGTTGAAGGTTTGTTCTTTGGTGGGTATTAAAGCTGAAAATAGATTGCAGTTGAAGTCTCGTTGGTTCACGTGACAGAGAGAGCATCCACATATTGTGTGAGTCCACAAGACATGACAGGTGACCAACATTTACACACTAGAAGTGTGTCTTTGATGGTTTCACAGTAAGTGATGTAGTTAACTGCTTGTACAAGAGATACTTCTAAATTTTCATACTAGTTTTGAAGTTTAACACTGGTTTGGACTTTGTAATGCACTGGAGTTTAGAAATTAGCTGGAACAAGGGAGAAAATAAAATTTTGTTCCAGAAAGACATTTGTTACAAACACGAGAGAGAAAATTCGGCTACTAGAGAGCTGCCTATGAGTTTACTGTATTATATCATCACTTGTTTTGTGAAGGTTGCCTTGAATTTGAAAGAATTTGATCAGTAAAAGAAAATTGACTTTATCACTTGGGGAGAGAACCAGAGAACAAGTACTATATTCTAAAGAAGATCCTCAATGATTGGCTTAAGCCTCAGTGAAAATAACCACTGAAAGATTGATTCATTAATGGGGTTCATGACTCAGAATTGTGTTAGTTGTATGTAGCTAGGTAGACTGCTTGGAAGATTGGGATGGGAATTCTATTATCAACGCTTTTATATGATGGCAGTGTCAAGCATGGATTTGCATGAAACACGTGATTTCCTTTTACATCTTCAAATGATAAGCAATTAGAAGCAATCATCTTTATAGGCTCCAATCTTCATTTCTTACAGGCTTAATCCAAGTGGTACCAAGTTATATGGTATTTACAGCTCAATGGGTCGTTGCTCCATCAATCCTAACAACATTGAATCAATTGAGGGGAACGCACTTGCATGACTTATCTAGATTCTTCACATTTACTTAAAGTAGTATAAATTTGATTTTTTAAAAAAACAATTTCTTGTATGGAGCATGATACAGCGGCAGCGCAGCATACCATCAGTTTCAAATGTCAACTATCAATTTTTTTTGGCACACTAGAAAAGTTTGAACTTTAATTTTATTAATTAATAGTTTAATGCTAACTCCACCTATTCTAATTATAAGATAAAATTGATTTTTTTAGAAACTTATGATGCAAAATAAATTAGTTTAAATTATTTATATTCATCTTTTTTTCTTAAAACAAATTTATTCTATTTATAAAACTAAAATACTCCTCTCGATCCTAAATATACAATCTATTTTGGGAAGATGAATTTGGTCCAAGTATAAGACTTATTTTTAATTTGTACCAATTTTTTCTCAATTATCCTTATCAACGCTCTCCAACAATTGACAAATAAGGGAGGGGATGGGGGTGGATATAGATGACTAGGGTATATTTTATCGTGTGATTTAAACAAATTTAACTAACATATTTAATCTAATTAAATTAGGTAAATGGTTCTTATATTTAGGACCGGAGAGAGTTAATTTAATTATATATAACATATATTATAATCTAGTGGTCTAATTTGTTTCCTTTAACTCTAAAAAAAGTTGATTTAATCTTATAATTAAGAGGATAGGAGTATACCATATTCTTACTATTTGAGACATAGTATCTCAATTATGGGATAAGATCAACCTCATTGTTAACTTCCGCGGAATGTAAAGATGACAAGATGCCATTATTATTTGAGTTTCTAGGATCTTCAAAACCTTATGTTTAAGAAAGCAAACGAAAAGGGATGAAAGAAAAGTTAAAAAAAAAAGCCGAATACTACTCACAGGCCTTCCTATTTATAAATCAGTTAGCCAGACCAAATTTTACACGGCATCATCTTTTTTGGACACCCTCTCACAGGATATAAACATATTTAATTAGATCCCCACGTATCTTTTTTTTTTGGGTCATATAGATACCCACACATTCAAGCAGACATATTTTATAAATAAGAATAATGAGTCTCTATTTTTATGTATGTTACGTAGATGGAAATACTCCAATTCTTTTTTAATCATAAAATATGTATATTTAAGTAAAATTTAAGAATCACATTCTATGATTACGCTAGTTGATCAAGCTCATGTTAACTCTTTTTGTTTGTTTTGGGTAATAGACCAAGTCCGTGTGATAGAGCCTGTAACTTTGCAGGGCGGTGGGAACAACTGGATTCTCAAAATACTTTTCATGCAAATAATATTTCCTCTATTTCATAACCCTTATTTTTACGAGCACTCAGTGTCCTAGTTAACTTTTTAGTTTTACAAAAAATTATATATTAATTTAGATTGGGTCATAGTAGAACTCGTTTGGATATAATATTACACTTATCAATAAGTTGTCGCATTTTTAAATGATTGAACCTGTGACATTTGGTCAAACATCTATCTAGTTAATCTTTTTTTTATACAGATCTATCTAGTTAATCTAAGCAGCATGTTTTTAAAATTTGAACTACTATGATTATATTATAAATTTACAAAAAAATATCAGCAACATGCAAGGCATACCTACTACAAAGCAAACAATTTTGGGAATATTTATATATAACGTTATTTTCCATATGAATGTGTTTTTTGACTTTTTTTATTGACCAAAAGGTGCATGTGAATGCAGTATTTATTTTACTAGCACATGTGAAGTTACTGTCTTGACCAAAGAAAAATGCTCGTAAGTTACTAACCTTTACAGTAGATAACGCATTATAACTTTAGAAATTTTTACTATAACTTTTAAATAAGTTGGTGCGTTATTACATTTCATATATCAGTGTGTGCGCGCGCGCGCAAGTACAAGAACTTTGAATTTATACATTTTCTTGTGCGGCATGAATTTACATGTGTATTACTGCCTTTGATCTAAACATAAACTTGTTTGGTGAAATGCGAATTGAGCCCGGTTCTGAATTAAAAAAATCTTTTTAATCGTTTGAACTTTTTTTTTTCAAATTATCCATAATGATGAATATTGAGGAAAAGAGGTTAGAATAAATATGGATGATCATGAAATGTTTAATTAAGTAATATCATTACACTCTTTTGGTCCTAATTCTACCAGATAAATGTACTATGAAAATGGCATGTCATACATACACACACACACTTGGAAGGGCCGGTTTAGGGCTAACTTAGCTCAACGGTAAGTTCGATTGCCGTGTGGGCATGAGGTCGCAGGTTTGAATCAGCCACTGTGTAAAAAAGCATAGGTTAGACTGTCTAGTATATTCCTTTCCCCAGCACCCTCACCAAGTGAGGACTAAAACCGGGTTGACCTTTTATATATACAATGATCCTTGTCGTACAATTTGATTAGATTAATCATATAACTTAAGTTATAAAATAATATGATACATTTTCCTCCTAAATCATCCTAACAATTTTTTATTTCCTTCCCTCTGTTTTGTTCAACTTCTATTGGGGGAACATTTATATAAATGATTATTTAAAAAATAATACTAGGTCATAATCTTAGCTAAATTAAAAACGAGGAATGAATACCTAACGTTGGCGCGTATCTGGAGAGCTAGGACACATTATTTGGCCTTATTAAAGAAAGACCACTATCCTATCTTTGGCTTCTTTTGTCCTCCTCAGATCATCATAATGTCAAAGAAGGACGATACTGTTAATGTTATTTTATCATGCGCGTGGATCAGAAAACTATTTTGTTCTCGCTTTTCAATGTTTCAATCTCAATACAATCAGGCGCTGCAACTTGCGAATTGGGGTCGGAATCAGGAGGATGAAGTGAGTCTGTCCAATGATTAGAAGACTTGGCAAAATATAAAATTTTCTTTTAACAAGGGGGAAATTTTGACTGTTTCTCAACATTTCTAGTAAAACAACACCCAAAGATACTTAAAATATAACTTTTTCAAAACATCGAATGGTAGGAATATAGAAGGAAGAATGGAGGGGAAAAAATAAGGGAAAATGACAAATAAATACTTCTAAATATCTAAAAGAACAAGTAAAGAAATCAAAATTTCCAAAAGGACAAGTATTAAACTCACATTTCCAAATAGAATAATTAGCATCCGAAACGTAACTATTAACAACTGGGAACATAACAATTAACAATTGTCTGATTCCTTGATTATAATTTTGGAAGTTTGAGTGTCTTACGCATTCTTTTGAATATTCGGAGTCATCTAATTGTCATTTTTCCAAAAAATAAAGTCTTAAAAAAAGAACTCATTTTGTCAAGTCATTTGTAGTGTGACTCACAAGCAAACTTTCAAAGGAAAGGAAAAATTTGTAAGATGAATATTTAAATATTAAAGAAGTGGAGTTGTAGTATTTTAAGATATATAAGATGTAAAATAAAATAGTTATAGATATCAATTTTAAATTTTCAATCCCACTTTTCAAATTCTTGTAAATTCGTGTCACAAAAATTTTGCCTTCCCCATTTTCCTTCCCCCTCCCCCTCCCCATCTTCAATATTTAAATATTCATCTTACAAAAATAAATTCTTGAAAGTGGGTCTGTTTGGTACGAGGGGTGGGGAGGGAAAATGAGTGGAGGGAAATTTTTTGTGACATGAATTTATAAAAATTTGATGAGTGAGGTTGGAAATTCTAAATTAATATATATAACTCTTATATTTAACTATTTTTATTGAAATATAACAACTCCACTTCTTCAATATTTAAAAATTCATCTTATAAAAATTTTCTCTCCTCTCCAAATCCCTCATACCAAACAGACCGTCAATGTTAATTAATCAGTCACCTTGAAACAATTATTTGTCAAATTTTTAAAAAATATTCTGTGCTTTCTTAATTTTATAAGCGGGAAAATCTTTTATGGTAATTAATCACATATTTTTTTTTTGCCAGAATTAATCACATATTGTCATGTTATTAGTATATAACAAAAAGACATTTCATAATCAAATAAAAAAAAGAATTAATCACATATTTGCTTAATTGGGGAGACCACAAAATAATTAATTTGAGAAATGAATTGAGTTAACAATGTGAGAGAAAAACAAGGGCGGAGGGAGTTTCTATTTTCCTGTTTTTCCGGTTAATATTTTTGCTTTTTGTAATTAAAAGCAAAAGTAAAAGTTGAAGCTTTGATTTCTTCTCCTTCTTCTTCTCACCAAAAAATAAAATCCAACAAAAGTATCAAATATTTTCGCCCAAGCCTCCACTTTTTCATCGTCATCATCTTCTTCACAATCCGATTTCCGAATCATCCATCTTCTTCATTCATTATTCATTCCTTTTCTCTCTCTCCCCCTCAGGTATTTCCTCTCTCATATCTCTCTCCCCTGCTTCATTTTCGCTTCCCATACTGCTTTTCATCACTCCGATTCTCTTTTCCTTTCATCAACTCTCTACTGCGTGTTTTTCTTTTCTCAATTGTGTCGCTCCTTTTTTCTTCTTTCATACGTTTTCACAACTTCACTGCAATTCCACGCTTTTCTACGAGTTTCAATTCATCGCTTAAACTTGACGCCCTTTTCATCGTTTTGTTTTGTTTTGTTTTGTTTTGTTTTCCCATTGGAAAGCAATGATTTTCGTGCGTTTTGCTTCATCCATCGCAAAGATTCCTTTTTTATGGCCGCCCAATTTTGGGTTTGTGGTACACAACCAAAGTCTTTTCCCGCAAGCAACTAAATTTTCATTTTTTTAAAAAAAAAATCCAATATTAATGTCTTAGGTGTGAAGGGCCCACGTTGGCTCAATGGTAAACTCGATTGCCGTGGGGCCCGAGTTTGTGGTTCCAATCAGTGTCTCTCTCCATGAAGCAGAGGTTACATTAAGCTGGCGGGTTGGCTTGAGTGATAAGTACTCTCGTCAGCTGTCAGCTGTCTATCACTATATGAGACTTCAGAACAGCGAGAGATTAGTCATTTAGTCTTACTTGACACGCGGGTGGGATACCCTTGGGTAACCAAAAAAAAAAAAGGCAGAGGTAACATTGTGTGTTATATTCTCTTCCCAGCGTCCTCACCAAGTAGAGACTAGAAACTGGGTTGGCCCTGTTTTTAATTAATGTCTTAGGTGTGTTTGTTTGTTCTTTGGACGTTGTTACATTGGTGATCTTCCATTGGTAATCTTTGAGGTGCTTTTGAGCAATGGGCATTGGCTGCTTGCAAAGTAAATATTGGTTACTGCATAATGGATTGCTTGAATAACATCTTTCACCACTTTTCAGCTATTTTGAAGTCTTTTGGTAGATTCTGTTGCACTTTTCACGCATGAAAGATATTTATGGGTTGAATATTGTTTTTGCAGGGTCATCTGAATCAAAGAGGGAGGGGGCTGGCTTGCGGGGTGGTGGGACAGACTTCTGCGAGCTTAGAGTCCTCTCTTGTTTATTGATCAAAAAAGCATAGCTTTTGCTGTTGGAGGCTCTATTTCTTAGGACTTGAATGTTGCGCGGTTTTTTTTAGTTGACCTTTGAGAGAGGAATATTTTAACCTAAGGAGATATTTAGAAGCTGGCTCAATGGGTTCTGTTTGTTGTTGTATGAGTGCTGCTGAAATTGAAGATCTTGTTAATGGAAATAATTCTGTATATAGGAATTGTGTCTGTCTCGATTGCTTCTTACAGAACTTTTCGAATGTGGTATGCTGTAGCCTCTTTTCACCTATATATATATATATATATATATATATATATATATTTATATATCATGTGTTATTTGTCCATAATTTATTCTCGGCTCCTTCCCTCATGACTTGAGACAATAACTGTTTATATGTAATTCTTTGCTTGTGGAGCAGCATAGTGGTTTTGTTGTAATTTCAGGATTTGGCCTCAGGTTTTGCTAAGTAATGGTGTACATGTACATCCTTCATTCATTTTATTTTGTGTATAACTGTCCATGATTTGATCACAGTGCCTTCCCATAAGACTTGAGATAGTGCTTTCATGGCAATTCTGTGCATATGAAGTGGCCTACAAGTTTATTATAATTTAAAGTTATTGCATGTGGTATTTCCAAGTAAATATTTTCATTTGCATCCTTTAATCTCGTTAACATGGCTGAAGTACTTTGCTGGGGGATTGTGCACATTCTCTCTTCAGTGTCCTGGCCTTTCACCCTTTGAGTGTCATAAGTATGCCTCTTTACTTTCCAATATTTAGGGCTGTTTATCTGAATATTATAATTTATAGTGAGCCTTAAAATGAGTTACCTCTACAAAAATATTTGGAGAGACAAGTTTGCGATCTTATCACCATAAACAATATTAGATAAGAGCAATTTGTAATCTCCAGTTACTTGGTGAAAGTGGATTTTTATCCGGTGATCTAATTTACTTGGTGTGCAGTCTGTAGAATATTTAAGTCATCGAATAACCTTTCAGTACAATGTGTTCTGTTATTGGTGAGTGCTCTAGTTGATGATGTAAGCACAACCTGATTCATATTATGTCAAATTTCAGTATTCAGCAATATTCCGCAGAGGGGAAGTGCATTCGTTTCCTTCATCTATACAGGGGGCAGCATCTATGACTTCTGCAGCATCACTTGATAATTCGCTATCTGACATGTACCATTCTCCTCCGAGGCCCTTGCCTTATGATGTGGACCCCAGGCATTTCCGCTCTTTAAGACATGGCAAAGGTTCAAGTCATTTGAATGAAGAGTCAGAACCTCTGAGAGGTGATGTAGATGGAGATCATGAATCTTTAAATTCTGGTGGCAAATGGAATGAATCTTCCTGTGAAGATGCTTCAAAGGAATACAAATCTAAGTCCACAGTTAGGCTTTCATCAGCAAAATATACAACTGTAGCTGGGCTTATATATTCATCATCAGATGAGGAGGATTGTTGCCCAACTTGTCTTGAAGGTCGAATTGTCTCTTACTCTTGAATTTTCATTATACAACTGGAGTTGGGCTTGATTTTTCATAATCAGTTGATCATATGAAATGCACTGTCAAGATAATAATACGTGTACATGTTTGTCCTGTTAATTTTTGTTTGCAGAATACACCGAAGAGAATCCAAGGATATTGACAAAGTGCAATCATCATTTTCATCTCAGTTGCATTTATGAATGGATGGAGAGAAGTGAGAACTGTCCAGTTTGTGGGAAGGTAGTTTCTCCTCTCGATACTATTTTATTTATATGTGACTGAAGTGATTTTCACTTTGTCATCAATTAGCATATTGTGCATCAAAATTTTCTGTGAAGCTTGGTAATTACGATTACTAAACATGAATGACTATGGCTTCTAGCTATATAGGATTAAAAATAAAAGGAATTTGAATGCTGTCTTAATTCCGTGACAGTTTTCTTAGGATCCTTATTACACTATCTGATCTACTTTGTTGGTTCTCAGCATCCACTTCTTTTAACTGCGTCTAATAGTCTGTTAGAGTTGTATGCAAGGATTTTCTTGAGAATTAGTTGGCAAGCTTCTAGGACTGAAGATAATTTGGTGATTTGCATATTACATTCAAAAGTAGATGTTGGGTTATGCTTGTATGTGGGCTTAGTTTGTCAGTTTTTCTATTGTTTGATTGTCATAGAAATCTTCCAGACTTATCAAGATTTAGATTAGATAGATTTGTGCTCTGTAACTAGCTGTGTTTAGAACTATCAAGGCAATTTACATCAGCATTTGAAACTTTTGTTTACTGCCTGTGTTTGTTGTGGCAGTTATCAGAATTGTCCAAGGCATGATTCATAGTGCATGGTTTTTCTCAGTTTATGTAGTAAACAGTGATTTGCATAATGCTGCAAATCTGTTGCTCACTAGGTCGAGTCCCTTCATGTTGCCAACAGAATCCACAGTATAAATGACACAAGGCAGTCTGTTTCTGTTACTACTAATTGCTTACTAGTAACATGCTTGTATACGCAGTTATCATTTTCAAAGTCCTGTTCCTGCTAGTATTATAAGATAGTTCTATTTCCAAATTCATTCTTATTGGGAGTTCTTGTAGGTAAATTTCTGGGTATATGATTAAATCCATGGCGGAGCCAGTTCAGAGGGTTGGGAGTTAAGTTGAACTGATGAAAATTGAATGCTCAAATGCCTTAGAAGTAGGTTTCAGTTCGGTCTTCTCTGCTACAATTTGTTTGGCTCACTATTTTCAACCTGTACAATTTTGTATGAGTAAAATCATGTATACGTGTTTCTGTACTATATTTAACCACTAATACACATACAATCTTTTTTAGTTTATATATTTTTGTTTTTGGCACTGATCAAACTGATATTTGAGCCAAGCATGGCTTGGGAGGGACATGGTTTTACATTATTCTCTAGCTGTTGAAAATGTGTTTTCATGATATATGAGCTTAAATACGACATGAGAACCAAATAAGTAGTTGAATGATATGTGATGGAGTGGTTGTTTACGTATGTTTCGGCTTTGTTGTAGGTGATGGTATTCGATGAAACAACTTAATCTTGAACATAAAGATTGTGATGTGGATGAAGCCAATTACAGAGGAGAGGAACAATATAAGTATACATTGTGAATACCGCTGAGTGAGTGCTTGTCATGTACAGTGAGTGGGTATAGGAGTTTTCTTAACCATTGATGTACGTTGAATCTCATCTTGAGATGTTTTTTATTCAATTCCTTCCCCTTCTGGCCAAATTTGGTAAAGGTTAATGCAATTTGAGATTTAAACTATATGGTTTCAGACAGTTTAGCCTTCAAAGAAGCGTGCTTAATTATTTCTCGGTTTTTGGTGGTAACATGCTCATTGGTTTTTGCCATGTTATAACTTATGAGTTTGGTAGTAAAGGTTTTTAAGGATTTCATTGGGTTTGATTGTTTAGCTTCCTTTCTCTTTTTCTATTTAGAGGAACTATAATCAATTTAATCAATATAATTAGACTACCATGTTTGGTTGGATTCGGGAGATGAACTAAGCTAAAACATAAAATCATATTTTTAAGGCGAATATTTATTGGTGTGCTATCAGTGAATTTTGCAGTTATATAACATTTCCAACATTCTAATAGTAGATATTGACTGATAAAAATATATTTTTGTTCTTAAAACACGATGAAATAATTTGGTGATATTTTTTATATGTAACTTTAATATTGTCACCCATTGATTGAAGCGACTTCGGTATTGGGTCCAGATCTCCTCAGAATCAGTGCTTCTACTTTTCTCTCAATATCACATCCTGACCGTTGATACAATCCACCTAATGAGAAAAGCTGAATAAAAGCTGAATCTCTGATCCTTGATTAATAATTCTAAGAGAAGAGGAGAAAAATTGCTTCTAAGAATATCGTGCTCCCTTCGGTACCCTTACATTATGCTACCGACGCCACACACCTTTGTTCCATCGCCAGAACAGTGAAGGGGAAAATAAAAATGTCATTCTAAGTTCTTAATATGATCAATTCTCACTTAGCCTTCATTCCTTAATTATAATGAAGCACGTAGAATCACTCTTCATGACTTACTTTGACCAAAATGTTTTTTCCTAGTCAAACAGCATTAAGGTTGTGTTTGTTACGATATGGACAGACTTTTTTCATGTACAACAATGGCAATCAATGTGTGTGTATGTGTACGTATGTATATATGGATAAAGGGAACAAAAGATTGCGATGAAGAAATCAAGGACTGCGATTTGGAGCTTACTAACAGGGCCAGGGTCGTTTTTGTCATTTGCTAAATTAGAGGAAGTGTCTAAGGAAAAATGAATTTATACAAAAAAACTTCGAATATTTGCATATTTGTCTCCTAATTACTTCCTCCTCATTGAGAACAAGCACTTCGGAAATAGGTGATGCACTATACTTCCTCCTAAGTACTTCACTCTTCAAATTCAAAAGCTTTCATGAACACCTCAGGAGGCTAAGTACCATTGATTTTGCCAACTCCCACTAATATGTCACTTCATTCAATGAATCAACATGCTTGAATAGAACACCATGAAATTTTAAAGTAGAAAAATAATAACATGACAACTCCCGTTTGATAATCCACTCACCACATAATATGGAACCCCTCTAATGTTTCCTCTATCGAGCTCATCTTGAACCTAGTGAAAATCATAAATGCCAAACTCAGCTATGTTAACCTGTCCACTAAACAGATCATGTTTGTTTTTATTTCAACAATGTACATTTAATCAGATTCCATGGTGAGCAGTAAATTCAAGTGACCATTTGAAGCTGAAGGAGTGTTCAGAACACCTCATTATTTTTTTCAGCTATGTTAACCATTTTTCTTTCATCAGAAAATGTCTGAAGACATATCTTGAACTACTATAATACAGATGGTGTTTCGGTGCAACATAATTTATCCAACTTAGTCCGCTTAAACCACCACTTTATTTTTAAATTAATCCTTCCTAGCTGTTCCAGTAACCTCAATCAATGAGCCATTTGAGAGTATTATAAAAAGACCATCTATTTATACTTATTTGGAAATAAAATTGAGGCTAATTCATCCTTTCACCTTTTTCTTTTGCGTTTCGGCTGCAATTGTTGAATATTGATTTTGACTATATATGTATAAAGGGTCTACATTCATATTATATATTGAGTAATAATACCATATGGAGCTTTCACCCAAATACTATTACATTTCGTGCAGTAAGGAGAGAACTAAATCCCAACATTCGATGGTATACATACAAATACAACACAATAGCAATATAATGCAAAAGAAGCGATACAAATTAGTAAACGTAATATTCTCAATGTTTTTTTTTTGGCAGAGTTTCATCTTTATTCAGCAGCATCACTGTACAAACTTGCAGAAGAAGTATACTCTACTCTTGATATCCAAAAGCTTTCAGGAAAAGTTCAGGGGGCTGAGCACCACTAAGTTTGTAACTTCCATTGATCTGTCAAAAAAGAGAATCAATATGCTGAATCTGAAATCTGAACAAAAAAGATGGAATTTTGTGCACTCACCACATAGAATGGAACCCCTCTGGAGTTTCCAGAATTCAGCTCATCCTTAACCTAGTCATCCACAATTAACAAACAACAGAATTTTATCATTAGGCTTAGCTGCCAATGATTAGAAGTTTGAATACTTGGATGCCAAGAATTGAAGGGAGAGGAAACGAGTACTGCATAAGAAACTCAAATCCCATATCTATTTGTAAGTTGTGGATGATGTGCTTTATTTCATGCAATACATGGATAGACATGTAGTGAACTTAAGGAATTGAAACCAAATATATCATGAAGGAATCAGCCTATATATATTCAAATAAAAAGTACCTCCTTGAGACCATTGTTGGGGTCTTGAAGAAACTCAGCTGCCCCTTCTAAGTTTACCTTCTTGGCACATTCCAGGAGAAATTCACTACAATCAAGCAACAAAATGAATGCATGATTACGCATATCTTTAAAGGAATGTTAAAAGTAAAATAAAAATGTCTGAATCAAATTTTCATTTCCATTTATTCTCATCTGTCCTCATCAAATCCAAACCAACCGTACCTTCAAAAAACCACATTCAATAAAAAATAAAGCAACCCTTAACAAAGACTGATTTGAGGTTGTGAGCCTAGTTCACATGCTAGTTTCATACAGAACATTCATTTCATTTCTTATCCATGGACATTATACAAAGCACACAAGCTTTCAAAGAAGCCAGTTTTTGTGGTATTTATTCTCTTCTACATGAGAAACCCAAAACAACTACATGTTCAGATAAATCATATTCATAACCATCCATAAAAATCAACAGCATATATGTGAAACAAAAGGAGGGAGCATATAACACATATACTTACTGATCACCAATGTATTTTCCCTGAGTGAAGTAACCCTGAAACAATTCTTCTACAAGGGCATGTTGCTTGTCTGAGCCCTGCTGTCCAGCAAAATATATAAGCCTATGGCTGTCCAAAGTATTTCCCCTGCAAATGATTAAGACAGCATTAGTTAAATTCGAATGTTAACAAGAAAATGCTTGTTACATTCATTGAACAAAAGTTAAAAATTGAAATGACACCCCTTTCTTGACTTACGTTAGTCCAGACATGTTATATTCCAGGCCTACTTTCCCAAAAACCTGCAAATAACATTAATAAATTTTTTAGCTAATGTGAATAATAGACAACAATAGCAACAAAATAGAGAAATTCTCACGTGAACCCATGGTCCAACCAATAAATATTAAACATGTAAAGTCTCACGTGAAATATCCAATTTAACTTGGTATCCTAAAAAACTAACACATTAAAAAATTTTAAACGACTGAAAAACAATATTGTTATTAGCTAGTTAATAAATTTATGATGTCATGTTAGATTAAAAATTACATGTAAGGTCTTACATGTTTATTTGTTATTGGTTAGACCACAAATAATGTGGTGTGGTGCACTGATTTACACAAGAATTTTTCAACAAAATATAAATAACACGTGTGACTGAATAAGGGACAATGCACAAACTAAAAAAAACAAAAGTAACCTCTGACATGCGAGCTTCCATTTGTTCTGATCGAGGGCCAAACCTTATTCTGTAATACTCTCTCTTGTCAACACCTTCTTTTGGTGCATCAGGGTCCAGTTGATAAGGGTGCCATTTTATCTGCAAAAGATAAATTCAAAACCTTTGATCAACAAAGCATATTCATTGAAACTTGAGCACCAGACACGCACAAATTGAGAGAGTAAAACCTGAAAGTCATATTTGTCGTTGGAAGAAGCAATGGCATTATCTAGATTCTTCTTGCCAACAAAGCACCATGGGCAAACAGAGTCAGAACTTATATCAATCTTCACAAGCTTCTTCTGAGTGTTAGAACTGTAATCATTAGCCATGATGATCCTAAGATTTCTACAATTATTCCCCTGCAAATAAAACACAATAATTAGCCAAAGTCCTATACTTGATTGAATGAAGAATACGATTAAAATGAAATACAACAAAAACAAATGAATGGAATTAAAATTAAAAGAAAAAAGAAAGAAATAATGCCTGGGAGGCTTGGAGTTTTGAGATGAATTGAGAAAAGGGAGGTGCACGAAAAGCGAAAAGCTTGGCCAGAATGAGAAAATGGGAAATGGGGTTATGAGAAAAGGAGAAAGATTCAGAAATTAGAAATTAGGTGCAAAGTTTGACTCTTGATGTTGTTCTCTTCACCAACCACAACCAAATAATAACGAGATAAGAAGCTTATTAGGCTTTGGCTTTTAATTAATTTTGATTAATTTCCCAAAATTCTATTCTTAGCGTGGCAGCTCATTCATCACATGCCAAATCAAATCAAAGGGCTGGTTGCTAATATATCACGAGCGATTTTACATCTTGTTATTTATTTGGCAAACTTGATTTTTTTGGAAAATTCTAAAAAAGCAAAATAAATCATTTATAAATTGATGGCTAAAGTATGTTTTTAGTCCCTTAACTTTGGAGAAAGTCATGTTTTGGTCCCTTAACTTTGAAAAGTGTGTTTTTAGTCCCTTTAAATTTGGAGAATGTGTGTTTTGGTCCCTTAACTTTGAAAAGTGTGATTTTTGGTCATACTTTAGCCTAAATTGATTTACGTAATTTTTTCCTTAAACTAGTTTATTTAACCTATAAATTAATAGTTAATCTAAAAATATATTAAATATGTCATAATTTAATATCATATTTTGTAACCTTAACATCTCCCGAAAAAGTCAACTAGGTCTTATATTTAAAACAAATAAGATTTTACGTCTTGTTAAGAAAAAACTATTCTTACAGTACTTTCCTATTTTTGTCGGGATCATGTTTTGCTATGCACGTGGATTGGCGGGTCCGGGTTCTCTCCTTTTCTTTCTCTCCTTTTCTCTCCTTTTCCCTTTCATAAATCATTGGATAAAATATCTAGTGGTTCAAATTCAATGTTTTTACAACAATAATGTAATTATGATAATATTTTAAAATGTAATAAATAAATTTAATCTGTCAAAATTTTATGTAAACTGTCCAAAACTGTATTAAACTGTTCAAAACTGTAGAGTACTATTATAAATTTAAATTTATTTCTTAATATTGTAATGAATTATTCACACCAAATTTTGACTGATTAAATTTATTTATTATATTTTTAAATGTATTTTAGTATTGAGAAAACATTAAAAATATGAACCATTGGATATGTATCAAAAGGAAAATGAGAGAAAAGGAGAGGGAGGAAGAGGAGAAAACCCTCTCCCGTGGATTGGCATATAATGTAACAAACATTGAGATAAGAAATACTACCTCCGGTCCTAAATATAAGACCTAGATAACTTTTTTTTTGGAAAGATTAAGGTTGCGAAATAGGTTATTAAATAATGACATATTTGATATCTTTTTAGATTATCCATTAGCTTATAGGTAAAATAAACTAGTTTAGGAGAAAAAATTAGGTAAATCAATTTATAATTAACTTATTTTTTGCTTTTTTATGATTTTTCAAAAAAGTCATCTAGGTCCTATATTTAGGACCGGAGGGAGTATCTACTTTGTGAATTGTGACAATCAGTTATGTGAGTTTTCTTATGAAATACATAGTGATTTTGTGTGATGCCAACACCTTTTTACCTTTCAGTTAAAAAAACACTTTTTTACCCATTACGAATTATGACAAAAAAATCAATTAACCAAAGCTTCACCGCCCAAAATAATCCTATAATATAGTTGTAATTTGGGTCGGGCAAAAAACTCAAAACATGATGGGCTAGCCCACTACCCCACTTTTTTACCCATTTAAAGTCCGTCCATTTAAAGTCAATCATGGATGGATAAAAACCTAAACCTTTTAAGAATTAAATAGGCGGACTATGGGCACACCTTTGAGCTGTCCACACAAATTCATTTTTTAGTCCTTAATAAAAGTAATTGGTAAAATTGTAAACCCTAATTTATAAAGTAAACCCCCAAATCAGAACGCACATGCAGCATATAGAGAACACAAACCCTAACCATGCTTCCTCTTCCTTGATCATTGTATTTCTTCACCACAAGATTTTCTCATATCTAATTTCTGTTCAAATTTTATTAAGTGCATTGTTCAACTTTTATATCTAATTTCATTGAAAATTAATTTTTTTTTAATATGATATTTATCTAAATTTAAGGTCTTTCATGCAATAAAATACTGTGTTGTAAAAATTGACGTAGAATTGTGGATCTTGTGATTATCACTTTTAAAATGTGAATGTGATGCTTGAATTTTGAACTTTAATTAGAAATTTGAAATTTTGTAATAGTTAAAAAATAGGATCATGCTTGAATGCTCGTCTACTTAAGACATAGGGAAAATGACAAATAAATACCTTCAAATGTCCAAAAGGGCAAGTAAGGAGCTAAAACTTCCAAAAGGATAAGTAAGGAACTTCAATAAAAATTAACAATTGGGACATAGTTATTAACATTTGGAACATATCAATTAACAATTGTCTGGTTCCTTCATTGTCCTTTTGGAATTCGGAGTTCCTTACTTGTCATTTTGAAAGTTTGAGTTCCTTACTTGCCCTTTTGGATATTCGAAGGTATTTATTTGTCATTTTCCCTTAAAACATATCCAATTAGTTTGAACTTAAATATATAGGTTAAAATTTGGGTATGTGGGCTTACCCATACCATCTATTCATCTCATGTTAAATGAGTGGGCGATGGGTAAGAGGTTGGGACGCCAAACTCATGCATTGCTCACCCTTAGTTGTAACTTGTAACATCAACATTAAAGTAACATGAGAGCCCCCTCTAAATGGTAAATAGGTGATGAGTCTCACTTTTAAAGTGCAACTTTAATTTTACATTGTTAGTGTTAAAACGTACTCCAGTTGACACGCAGGTGGGGATACCCTTGGGAAGATAAAAAAAACGTAATCCAGTTGACACCAAACACTATTTTTAAAAGCTTGTGTGGTTTTGTTGCTTGGAATTGGGTTTGAAAACCTCTTTAAAAAGATAATGGATTCTTTGGTGAATCTCTCACAAAATATAATGGTTGAATATTTCTCTTCAAAAGTTGATGATAATTATTCCTCTTCTCTACTGCTGATTGGTTATGAGAACCAGTCTCTATGAAAAATTCTACATATTATAATTATATATTCATACATATAACCCCTACATAACACGTTCTCATCATTAATGAAAGGAAGATGATTAGAAATAGAATGAAGTGCATGTGATTAATTAGAAATAAGATTAGAAAAACATGACAGCTGCAAATTAAAAAATTGTCATCACTGGAATCTCAGGGTACATATGTGATGATTGCATTCTCATCAATATATATTTTATTTTCCGTCTACAATCGATAGTAGTAATTAAGTTGTCTAGTAAAGAAATATTGAAACAATGTAGAAGAAAAGGACCATGATAAATAAAATAATGGGAAAATGATGATATAAGTGATGGGAAGGGGAGAAAGATGTGGAATAAGGAGCCAGATAATGAATAAATGGTTTAATACAAGAGTTAGGAATTACACCAAGGAAGCGCTAGCCTTAAGGCCTAAAAAAACTCCACACCATAGGCTGCATTTCCCAACACCTTAAGGGCACAGCCTATATATGTATTTACATATCTAGACATATATATAGCTACTAATGTGGCACACATGGAGGAAAGTTTTCTTTTCTGGCAGCTTGTAGTGCAAAAGATGATGGAAGGTAGTCGATTAAGTAAACAAATACCTTTTTTTTTCGTAGATATCTAACTAATAAAAGCAAATGTTTGATACTTTTTTAAATTAAAAAAACATGGCTCCTACATTAAGAACCAAGGTGGTGATAAGCAATCTTATTTGTCGTCACACACACACACATATAGGGTCTGATTAATTAGCCATACGAAACATCATCCAGGGTGGCATGTTGATATTGGTACTGGGACCAGCTTCAGCTTCATAATCCAGCTCCACCATAGCTCCTCCTTCTCCACATGTTCCACTGCATGCACAGTTAATATTCATCAAATTAAAACAGCAATACTATATACTCCTATAATATATGTACATACAAATTAAAAATGCTCAATATTCACTACCATATTGACACCAATAAGTAACAGTATAGCTCGCCCATTGCTTTTGTGTGTGTGTGTGTGTGTGTGTGTGTGAGAGAGAGAGAGAGAGAGAGAGAGAGAGAGAGAGAGAGAGAGAGAGAGAGAGAGAGAGTTTATTGAATTAGCCTTAACTTATCAATAAACATCACATAAATATGTAAGAAAATAACTTGCAACATCTCCTCAACCTGTCTCTATATATAGCACCCCTAACCCTAGACTCATCAGCAGCAACATACATAACTACATAAAACATGTTATGAGTTTATTTCCTGAAAAGATACGCTTCTTTCTTTGTTGTCCCTCTATAGTGTGTGTGTATGAGAGAGAGAGAGAGAGAGAGAGAGAGAGCATACATACCCGAGAGTTAGAGTAGGTGGGGGTGGGGGTGGTAGCAACTGTGGAGGAGAAAGGTCGAAGGTGAAGAGACATTGGCCAAAGGTTTCCTCCCTCCTTTGGGGACCCACACCATTATTTAACATTGACCTCTCCTTCTCCTTCTCCTTCAACTACACATATAAATTTTCATATAATTCAAACTCATGTCTTCTTCAATGTTGTGTGTGTGTGCGCGCGCGCGTGTTCTATAAGCTCTACATAAAATAGGGCTCAGCTAATGATATACCTTCCTCGCTAGCATGTTGTTTTGATCCTTCAACGCTTTTTCCTGTTACATGTAAATTCACCGCACACTAAGGTTGTCATTCTCCATTATCAACTGCCTTTACATTGTACAAACAGTTTTTACAAATTCAATTGAAACAAACCTAATTATATATTATGTCGCCCAGAAAAATGAAGTTCAATTAAACATTATAAAATTTAATTATAACAAAAGTAATGCACTATTTACTGTACCCTTTTTCTAAACTTTGGAGTGATATGTGTCGAGAATATGTATGTTTAATTAGCTCAAGGATTGAAATCAATAGTAGAAAACAAGTCATGGACTAGAGGATTACATACTCGTTTTAATAGCCAAAGAGCCCCAGTCATGCTAGAGTATTTGCTTTCTTCCCAACATATTATTAGTATTTATTTATAGTAAAATTCCGAATCGACTTCGAATGTCGCAATATATTGATGATTGATGATAATATATAACATACATATATAGCAGAAGCCACATGTTAAAGTATTGTGTTGTGTGCGTGTGTATGTAGGTGTCACAAGGCTACACGTACAAACTAGCAATAGACAATAGGGTTGAGCTTCAAATTGAAGTACTATAGCATAAGCTAATATATATAGCCTTCTATTTGGTCACTGTGCTTCTGAACTGGAACATATCAATTATGCATCCATCAATAGTAATCAAATATCTACAAATATTACAATCAACTAATGTGCACCTTAGGAATGATATAAGACCCCAATCTTCTCTAATTCTTGTGTATATATAATACTTACATGAAACCAATTTGCTGCATTTTCATTTTTCACCGTTTATTGTATTGTTTTGTTTTGCTTTACTTATTATTAGCTAACATTCATGCATAGTCATTCCAAACTATAAAGTCAAAGGATGTCATAAATTAATAACATTAATGATGTGTGTGTGCGTGCGCGCGCACAACATACCTTTTTCTGCTTCTCTGAGACGGATTCCATCATGATTTGGTTCTGCACAAATGTAGTTGATAGATGAGTTGAACAGTAATGGTAACAAAGTAAAAATGTTACAATACTAAGCAGCATTTAATTGTCATGATGCTTTTAAATCCCTTTGTTTCATATTGTTTTTCTTTTTATTGAATCAATGTTATTATCGTTATGAAGTAGTCAGCTGGTGGTGGTGGTGTGTTTGTGCGTGTGTGCGTGTGTGTGTGTGTTTAACGTTCACCTTTTTTGTTCGGATGCGCTTGAGGGCATTGTCAAGCTGGTGTTCCAGAGTCTGAAGCTCCTTCAAACTCAAGGGATCCAGATCATTTCCTTCATAATTCCTATTTTCAACACACACAACAGAACTTATACATGAATCATTCATATCATTATTTCTACCGTTGATTTTGTGCCTCTTTTTATTAAGCTATATAACAAAGCAAATAAAGACCACCACCATTAAGTAACTTATAACTACTACGTGTTCTTAATTCATCATTATGTTTTCACATACATACAGTCGTTTAATTTGAAGTGATTTTTTTCTGAATAAGTTGATTACTTAGAACTATTGGTGTCATGGGTACATTATATATATGGATATTATTAATCAAGTTAATTATACAGACTTTTGACCTCTTGTTCCTCTCTCTCTCTCTCTCTCTCTCTCTCACTACATTAATTAATTGAAAGAGGAGAGTGACTGAGTTATTAGTATGAATTTAATATATATACCTTATATTCTTCTGTAAAACTTCAGCTCTAGTTGTGAGCTTGAATAGTTCCAAAGACAAGTTCCCCTACAAAAGTGTTGAGACTACAGTTATAAAGTACACAAAAGTGTAATTCGGTTAATAATTAAGAGTGTGTAGACCTTGTTATGTATCGAGTTTAATCGAATCATTAATCATTGATTTGTGGCAGAAACGTTCCCAAAGAAAGTGTGCATGTGCATAATGTGTGTAACTATGAATAATGGGTAATACCTGGGAATCGTTGTTAGCTCCAGCAAGTTGTTCAGAGTGCGAACATCTCTCATAACGCTCTAGAATGCCATCCATGCTGTCCCATAAATATTATTCAATTCAAACACATGAATAGAAAATCAAGATCAAAACATGTAAAAAATAACACATCTATATTCTTAAACAGAGAATAATACGATTTACGCATGGAGATCCTCTGCGCCAGTGCATGGAGTTCACTCTTTTTTTTGATACAGGGAATGGAGTTCACTCTATTTGAAAAAAAAAATGGAGTTCACTCTAATTGTGTACATATTTAATATTTTCCATTTAAACACGAATTCTTTGATTTTTGGCCTATCTCCCTTCATCACATAGATTCAGATGTTAGCTAGCTTATTGTTCCCTTATATGCCAAGACATAAAGTGATACCATCACATTTGTCTCTCCATTTTGTTTTTAAAAACTGCAATCCTCGTTTTTTGAGATCAAGAGAAATTTTCACCAAAAAGAATATATTCATCATATTAATTATTAGTCATATATTATTGTTTATGAATGTCACTTCACAGAACATAGCCTTGTAACATTTACTGCAAACAACCACAGGCTACATGCACTCCTATGTCCTAATTGTATAAAGCAGTATTAATTTACATCTTAAAATACCTAAAAACATATGCAACAAAAATATGGTAGGACCTAATATAACTGGGAAGTAATTGAATTGAAGAATTATTTCTCTCTTAGATATATTTTAAAATTATTTTATTCCTTTTTTGTTTTTGTATATATTTTGGGCAGCACATAATAAAGGGGCCGATTATAGGCGGTACAATTAGTCACTGTACGAGTAGAGAGTCTTCAACTACTGTATACAAGCTTCCAAAATATTATTTCTTCGTTTATAAGTATTGCAACTTTTAAGTCTGTTGTGATTTGAATTGTCTTTTTTTGAATAAAATAAGAACAGAACTTATACATCCTGCGTAGCAAAATGTACTGCAACTCGCCAGCCAGCCCTGCCTATAAAAAGATTCAAAATAGTATGCAAGCATATGATAATAAGTACTAGGTGGTTTTACAAAATAAAACCTACACTCAAAAGCCTAGATATATAAGCCTTAGATGTTTCGAATCAGACAAAAGGATTAAATCAGATATCAAGTGTAGCAACTTCTATTTGTATTTTCCCCCCAAAATTTAATAACTTACCTTTGTTTGCATTAGGCACCCCATACCCTATACATGAATGTGTCCGTGGTTGATATATTGGTCCATAGACCAGATTAATTAATCGGATTAAAATTACTTTTAAATATGAAATTGTATTCGTTTAATATGATATAAACCAGCTGATCTATTTTCCAAAAGATTTAATTAAGAAGCTAACTAAATCACTAATAATATATTTATCATTTTTTTCAAACTAGTTAATGTGGCTTACAAACTGCAGATAGTTGTAATTAAATGATTTATCTGGCTTTCCTAATTAAAAAAATAGAGAGTCGTATATAGGGAGTATATATATTCTTATGATCACTCTCTATACATAAGTATTTACAAGGTTGAACGAACTGGTTTTAGTGAAAAGTTCATTTTATATAAGCCATAACTTAGGGTTAGGGTAGTGATCACGCACACAAACATAAAATGAAATAATAAACAAAAAACTGCACAAGCAATCTCACGAGAGCATATGCATGAGGTATGTTATAGCAATATTGGTCATATTTGTAGAGGCTACTATATACGATAGTAATAGGGATCAGATGCAAGACGAATGGAAAAATAACTGAGTGATGAGATGAGAGATAAAACTTAATTTGAGCGATGAGAGGATTGTTGAAACAGAAAAAAACGGTAGAACTCTACTGATAGTAGAACACTTAATTAATACTCCTACTTAGGTATGTGTGTATATGAGTGGATTTTGATAAAGGTGACATTTGTTAGGATAAATGGATAATAGAATTCTTTAAATATATGTAGAAGGGTAAAAAGGGAGGACCTGGAGGAATGAGAGTTGAACTCAGTGAGTTTGCCTTTGCAATTGAAGACAATCAAAGCGACCTGAGCATCACACAGAACTGAGATTTCATTTGCTTTCTTAACCAATCCATTCTTTCTCTTTGAGAAAGTCACGTGCCTGCTTGAACTGTTCTCGATCCTCTTCAGCTGAACCCTACCTCTCCCCATAATTCTTCTAATCCTCTTCCTTTAATTTCCTTTAATTAACACAACCAATTCATTCAATTTCAAGAAAACCCTAATAAATTGTGTAAATATAATATATCCCAAGAAAACAAGATAGCATCATATATGTATATATCTATAAACAATTCACCTTATGTATATAAGGGAACCCTAAAGAGTGTATGTCACCCTCTAATGAGGTAAGAAGAATGATGAATGCCAAAAGAGGTATAGGGAGGAGGTTGTGAAGAAAGATGGGGAGTGAGGGTGGTGTATAAATAGAGGCTACAGAATGTGGTAAAGTTTCCACTTGATGAGGTTCATGTCATTTTGAAATACAAAAGTATATGAATGTATATGTGCTTGTGATCGGAGGTAGAAATGACTGCTTTTGCTTGTTCAGATTTGAATACCAAACTACTCCCTAGGGTTTCTCTCTCTCTCTCTCTCTCCCCCTGGCAATTGTTTGTTTTAGGGGAGGTGGGACTAGCAGTTCTTTCCAGGACAATGCGTTGTCGACCATTGATTGGGTTGAACCAGGAAAGGACATTGTGTTGTCGATTGATGATTGGTCGAAGCAAATGCTTCAGACAAAACTGTGGGACCCACCAGGAACAAAACTATATGTATGTAATTATGTTGTGGTGTTGTCGTTTGAGATATCATCACCATTGGCATTGAAGTAGTTTAGTACTACTCTCCTCTATTAGCTGTGAGCCTGTGATCCTGCTAGGCCCCCACCCCAACACTCCCCTTATTTTCAGGAATTTGATTTATAATAGATATCTCTCATGTATTAATTACTTTTAATCTCAACATTTAATTTGAATCAAATTATATCTATTCATTACGAATTTAATAATAAATATTATGCATGCATGCATGATTTCCAATTACCAAATTATACGTGGAATGTTCAAATTTTCACAGGGCTTTGCAGGTAGCAGTAGGGGTGGGAATAGCCCAGGCCTGCTATCAGGGGCCTATGACTTGGACCGTTAAGGCCTTGGACCGGCCTCTTTATATCCAGGTCAGGCTCAGGCCCAGACTTTTTCTTTTGAACTGTTTTGCTTAACAGACCAATCTCCGACTTGAGAAAAAAGCCTATTAGCCTATCAGGCTGGCCTATTAAGAATTTAAATAATATTTATTTAAATAAAAAATTATGTGACTATATTAATTGATGTTATTTTTATTAATTCTTAATATAAAATTACAATTATATCATCTTCTATTCTAGTGTGTTTATTGTCGCACATTCTCTAAGCATTCATTCAAATGATGTTACCCACCATTCTTATTTCTAAACCTCTTATTGAGTATGTTTAATTAATCAGACCTCCTAACAGGCTAATAGTCAGGCCAGTCCAGGTCACAGGCCAGGCTCAGGCTTAAAAAAATTTTATGTAATAGGCCACAGGTCAGGCTCAGGGTGATCAATTATATCACAGGCCAGACCATTTTGTGACTAGGCCAGGCCAGACCTGGACCATTCCCACCCCTAGCCGCAGCAGTGATTATTTACACGCACAGTTGTCTCAGCTTTGAAATAATTATAACATTTACAACTCATATATATATATATATATATATTCATATTTCGAAAATTTTAAACCTGTGAAAGTAACTTTTCTTGTTGATTCGAAAACTTTTTTTAAAATATAAATATTTGTGTGCACATAAATTTTCTGATGAAATCGTTTTCTCTGCTAAAAAAATAAGATAAATGAAGAAATTTAAATATATCTATAGTATTTAGATATTATTTGGACAATAGGATATAAATTTCATTTTAGATTTTGTATCTATTAAAATATTTTTATTATCAAAGTCAAACCTACATGGTTCAATTGATATAGCTTTAATTATTCCAAAAAAAAAAAAGCTAGATGATTTTAATTAAGTATTTAACATGTCTCTTTACATCTATTTCTAGGAAAACCGGCATGTTATGTTTTACAATCCTGCGGATTTAATTACAAGGATTTATCATCCAACTATACGATTAATTTGCAAGATTCCGTAATTAATCAACTGCGAACTACTACGTACTATACATGATGTACGTGTCCCTATCATCCCACGATATGTTCGAAAAGAGAAAGGTACCATGTCATGTCAGTTTGAAAGATACAGTAATTACAGTCAACCGGCTTCTTTACATGCTAGTTCTAGTTATAAAGTAATTTTGATCTTTATTTAAAAAATTAAGGATGCAAAAGTAAAAATTTTAAATTATCTACCGTTATCTTTTTTCCTTAAAATTTTAAACTAACATATTCAACTTATAAACTACTTTATAATCTAATTACATGTGACATACACATGCATGTTATACTTAAGTGGCCTAATTTGCTTCCTCAACTTTCACAGAAAGTCAAAATGACATTATATTTAGGACCGGAGAGAGCATGTTTGGAATTATCAATTGGATTACTCCAAATTACTAAATGATTTAAATTCATTTAAGTTATAATTTTGCTAGATAGTTATTATAATTTTTTTTGGCCGAAGAAAGTTATTATAATTAGACATTTGATTGTTATATGTGTGTATATATTGTGATTTCTTAATATTTCAATTACAATACTCAATGGTCTTGGAAAATCACTTTATTGTGGGGGCGCAAGAAATATATTGAAAACCAATCACGGCTAATAAGCGGAGTGGTTACTCACTTTGCCTCTTAATCATAAATCATAAATCTCGAGTTCAAGCCTGGCAATATTAATTATATCTCTTGTTCAACATATTACTTTTAAACGCCCCGATGCAGATCTAGGTTAGTCTAGACCCATTGAGGTCCTCGCAACTTAAGAGGTGATCAATCTAGGATGATAACTAGAATAAAAAATGAAAAAAATTACGAAACATCTTAATTGATTGATGGATTTTTCCATTGCTAAGCCTTTTATACCAATGAACAAACGCATATACATAATACATTGACCTTCACAGGCATTGAAAAAGACAATATATTTAACCTAGCAGACTATTGTAGTGGTAAATATATACTCTTGTCCCTTAAATAAGGGATTGGGGTTCGATCCTCAACCCTTATGAATGAAACAAATTCACATGTCATCATCTGTCTACCCTCTATATGGGTTTCAAAACAGCGAGTGATTAGTCTCTCACTTGATGAAGATACCTTGAGATTAGGAAAACAAAAGAAAAAAGACAACATTTTTCGCCCAAAACCAAAATAAACTAATCAGAAGTCAAAATAATTATTAACTGCTCGGGATATGAAAAAAGTACTGCAAAAAACAGATGCAATAAGTATCACCATTAAAATTGGGATAATAGAACTGTAAGGAAGAACAGTAAATTAAATAAGAACCTTTAATTAATGAAGTGCATTTTTTTTTTTGTATGAGGAAAGTAAAAAAGAAATATATTGGTTTAAATGAGCACATGACATGTTTTAGTATGGGACATTCCTGCAAAAGGGTATATATCCTAGAAGAAAAAGTTTTTATATGGTTGGCCCTTAAAATATAATTGTACCATTTAATAATTCTCATTGTAGAACTATAAATATAAATGGCCAGGTCATCAAATCGGGCCGATGGGCCAGTGCATAACTGATCCTGATAAACAGCTAATCCGGCCCAGTTCGTTGATTTCCAGACTACTTGGTGAGTTATATATTTGGATTAACCTGTGTAGCATATTTTTGAACAAAATTGGTGTTAAAAAATGACATAATTTGCGTCTTTAAATTTTGATGATAATGTTAATATTAATTACTATTATTTTATCAACTTAAAAAAATATCAGTAGGAATAGTTTGTTAACATTTATCTATTTTAATTTTTTTATGATATTATCTATAAAAAATATTATTAGGAGAATATGTAATGATCAATAACTCTAATGTCAATGAGTTATTAAGTCAATATGTCAAAGAAATTATAAATAATATTTGATAAATATATGATTTTTTATTAGTAATTTAAGGTATTGAATTGGCATTTAAAATTTAAATGATTTCTTATTTTTTCAAGTTCCCCATCCAGTGTCACTTTCAAGTTGACTCGAAGCTGACTCATTGAAACCTAACATATTATCTGAACTACTGATATATATAGATGCAAGCAAGTACATGTTTAATAACCTTTTTTTGTTCAAACATGTTTAATAACCTTGATAAATGCAATTCTTACCTCTGCCATTTAATGCCGTACCAATCCGACTCATATTTCTGGATTTTTTTCACAAAAAAAGAGCCTGTGTTAACTGAATGTAGAAGTGCAATTGGTAATTATCAAAGGAAATGTTACAGTGGGAAATTGTTTGTGGGGTGGAGGGGATTCTGATTCTTAATTTAAAGGTTTATATGTTGATTTGGCGTGAGGGATGGAAGCTAAGCATAAGAGAAATTTTACTTAAGTTTGATATAAAAAAAAGTGGGATGGTGGAATTTAAAGCTTTTAAGTAATTTTACTAACTCTTTTATTTTGTACATTTTCTGTATTAAAATCTACTTATCCCATTATTTCAATTACATTTTACAAAAGGAGCCTTTACGGTTCCCATTTCTCCATTTCCCTCATAGCTAACAGACTCAAAGCGTTCTCTATGTTTTGTTAGGTTTTTGAAATTATTTTAAATTGCAAGTAGTGAGAAGTGCTTCTGGATTAGTTTATTTGAGTGCTTCCGAGAAGCTAATCAAACAAAACATATAGAAGTGTTTGGTAACCTTTTCAGAATACAAAAAGTACTTTTAAAACTTTGTAAGATACCAATCAATTCATAAAAATACAAGATACTAATGGGAATACAAATGCCTCACAATAAACCTTCTGGAGTAGATTGGTTTTGGTGCCCATCCATTCTATATTGTTCAGATCTAAAATAGATAATCTAGATTTAATATCTTAAAGTTTTCAATTTTTTAAATAAAGACAATATTTTTTGACAAAATGATAGTAAAGAGATTATCTTTATTTTTAATTTTGTACCAATTAAAATAACTTATATATAAAAAATCATATACTTATGAAATATTATATTTGGACCGTTTATTATTTTAGATCTGGACAGTATAGAGTAGATAAGCATCACCCTATCAATCTTTAATCTTTAAGATGGACACTTAAACCAATCCTAACTTGTTTCTTTTTTTATTTAACAACATGGGAGTGCTTCTAAGAAGCTAACCAACGGATTTCTTTCAAATATTTACTTATTTGCGTACAAAGCCCTCACAATAAACTCCTCCGAACAAGTGAACAACCTTTTGCTTGAAATGCTTATTAGGTTACTATTGAGGCATGTTGTGTAACATGATCTATTTTAAGATTTTATTCCCAGCAAGTTCCAAGACCGTACCATTCCTTTTTCTCTGTGCCTGAAGGGATCTGCATCAGTTCCCTCACCTTCATTTCTAGTGGCAATTAAATTCCTTTACCACTCCACGCCATCCATTTATTCATCTTGCTCCACCTGCTCGTATAACAGCTCATCATCTCATTTTTTTATATGGCTATCAGATTTATTCTTATTATTTGATTACCGTGATCATATTTAATTTGATAGCAGCTTTCCCAGAAATAGTTTGCCTATTCACAGAATTAGTAAGGTGTCAGGATTTTTTCAACAGAATCAACTCATAAAAGTTACTACAAGAAATTAAACATCTCTTCACGTCAAAGATGTTGCGGGAAAATGAACCTCGATGTATTATATATGTATGTCACGGTTTTAATGCCAAACCACCACATGTGCCTTTTTTTATTTTTTATATGAAAATGGATGTGGTGCAAAATGGCATGATATACATTTTTAAATTTTTTTAAATAAAAAGTAGGATGTCACCCAACCATGAGCGACATCATGCACCGTTTTTTTAATATAATAATGGATGTCACACAATATAACGTTATATCCATTTTGATATTTTTTAAATAAAAAGCAGGATGACACACAAGCGTACAAAGCATTGTATTTTTATATAATAATGAATGTCACGCAGTATGACGTGACATCCATCTTTTATAATTTTTAAAATAAATAGTCAGATATCGAGCAAACATATGTGATATCTTCCACCCACTTTTTATATACTACCTCTGGTCCTAAATATAGGACCTAATTGACTTTTTTTGGAGAGATTAAGGTTGCGAAATAGGTTATTAAATGATGACATATTTGATATATTTTTAGATTATCCATTAGTCTATAGGTAAAATAAACTAGTTTAAAGGAAAAAATTAGGTAAATCAACTTATAATTAACTTATTTTGCTTATTTAAGGATTTTCTAGAAAAAATCAATTAGGTCTTATATTTAGGACCGGAGGGAATATAATACTGTGATAGATGTCGGGCAAAGTGGCACATTCATCTACTTTTTCAATAAAGTGGTAAGATGGTATCTGATCTCCTTGTGCTTGAGATGATAAAGTGGTAAACTCTCAACAAATATTGATACTTTCATTTTTTTTTAATAAAAAATGTGCAAAATTCTACTTTTGACTGCCCTGTATAAGGTTGGTTAGGGACAGTCAATTCGGCTCGCTTTTACATGGGCCGACTTTACTATACAAGCCTAATCCACTTTTTTACATGTTAAATGGGCTGATTCATTGGGTTCAAAACTTTTATCCAACAATATTATGTGCTACAAATATATAACTATTTTGATAAATTATATACTACTATTATATTATGGTTGAGCTATAAACCTCGCGAATTGTTGGCCAAAAAAAATAAACCTCGCGAACTATTTATTGTCTTTTAACTATAAAACACGAACGATACTTTCAATGTGGTGGTTTAGTGACAAATCTATTTGGTGGTTCACGGGTAAAATGACAATTTGGTGGTTTAATGATCAGTCATGGAATCCTACCTACAATAATAAAACCCTCTAACTGATTAACAAACAGTAATCTAAATAAAGCAAGGTCAAAGGAGAGGACCAAATATTAACAAAAATTAAAGTTGTGATTGAAAGATCCCAAGACACTACATCATGCAAACAGTCTTGATATATGTCTAAAGGTTCTATAGCCAAATCCATAATAAATTAAACAAGTCACTGCTGGTTTAGTTTTATGAGAAAACAAGCTTAATGAGGAGAATCATTCTCCGGATGAAGCATTTACACATTGCATTATATGGCCAACACCACCCTAGAAAGCTCTTGCCATTTGCCTCTTGTTAGGTGCTTGCTTGCTTTTATATGTCACAAACATATCATAAAGCTCATCAGAGCATCCACCCTGGAATGAAGCCACTCACTTGCTGGCCTTGACTTGTTGAAGCCATCTGATCTGAAGCTACTGGATTATACCTGTATTCAGGACTGTTCATCCAACAGTTAGTAGGGACATGGATTATTAAGTAGAAAGAATATCACTCACTTTATGTAACTTCATTCCTAGCACAAGAATAATACATATTCAGGAAAGAAAATTCACAATATATGTATATTACCCCATCTGCAAGGTGGGGTTGCATTCCAAAGGCTGAAAGAAACCCTGGGAGTGAGCATTGTGGGTCTCATACTGCATGCTTTGTTCACCAGCTTCCCATGTCTGTCTGAAGTGGTTTCTTGCATTAATCTCTTCCAGCTGCTAACAACAACCAAAAATCGAGCCTCAACATTAATTCATGTTTTATACTCCCTCCAGTCCTAAATATAAGACATAATTGACTGTTTTAGAAAATCCTAAAAAAGCAAAATAACTCAATTATAAATTGATTTACCTAATTTTCCCCCTTAAACTAGTTTATTTAACATATAAATCAATGGTTAATATAAAAATATATCAAATATGTCATAATTAAATAACATATTTTGTAACCTCAACATCTCCAAAAAAAGTCAACTAGATCTTATATTTAGGACCGAAGGGACTATATATATATCCACTGATCTTTCAAGTCAACCCAAGAAACCTAATTCTTGTGCTTTTGGTAGGTACAAGAGTCTTCCTATTGAAAACAATCCCGTTTAGGATTTTGATTCAGTGTTCATCTTATCACCACAAAAACACACAAATAAATAAGCACATGGTGGGCCCCATTAGGAGAGAGGTTTTGGGGGCCACCATGTGATTATATTTTTGTGTATTTTATGGTGATGAGAAGGTGATTAACAATATGGGTGATGAGCACCTATTAGAACCCATGTTTGTGGCCACTTACATTTCTGAACACTAATTAAATGCACGCTTATTTTTCAACAAGGATTCAAACTTCAACTCGCTACATTGTGATGAACTAGCCCCTTTGCTAAACCCAAACCACGCTTCTATGTTAAATGATAACTTCATAAGCATGCAGGTTATTATATTAAGAATAAGTAAGTTGATGAGTTTTTTAATTTGCTCACTGATGTTTAAACTATATGAGTGTGTGTGTAAAGGATACCATTTAGAACAATGCAATCTTGAGGTGCTAATATAATCCGGCAATTTATTAGTGGGAGAATATTATCAATGTGAAATCAACAAAGTCAAAGATACTTCATGTGATGGATGAGAATGCTATGATGGTGTAAATGTCAATTACCTTCATACTCAGAGCTCTGTTTGCTTCTACCAACACATGCTCCTGTAAAAGCAAACAGTAATGACTTCAAATATTAGCAATTGAGAAAAGTTATTTCATTACTACATACATACAAATATGATCTCCATCATCATGTTACCTTATTCTGAAGATCAGATAGCTGGTCCAGCATGAATTGCGTCTGTAAAATGATGTCCCAGACAGTGCCACAAAAACCACAGGAGCCATATAATAAACATTTCATGAGAAACCTCACAAAAGTATGAGTGAAAACACACACACACACACAAGAACTTTGGCCACAAAAAGAAAATACACGTACCCGCACAACTCAACAAAAAGAACTCAAAAGTATATGCGTGTATTATAATTAACTTAACTGTTTGAACTATTCCTGGTACGTACCTTAAAATATCCTATATATATATGAACTATTTTCTTAAGGGTTTCATTACCTTTGTGGACCTAACTTGCTTGAGAGATGAGTCCAATTGTCGCTCAAGCTGCTCAAGTTCTTTGGTATTCAGTGGGCCCAAGTCCTCCCCTAAAAGATTCCTGTATATGCATAAAATACTTCAGATTAAATGCCACTCTCATAAATTTTTGATACAACCACAAAAAAACTCTTCCACTAGACAGATATGAGAATACAATTACTGATACTAATTACTATAACTAATGTAACTGTTCATTTCATGCCTAAAGCATATGAAAGGAAAGAAGAAAATTAAAGCATGCATGTACCTCTGAGTCCTTTGGAGAGATTCAAATCTGGCTTTCAGCTTTAAGTACTCACGGTAGCTGTTCTGTTACAACAAAGAAATGGCATATGAAATTCAAAACTAATAACGTACATTCTTTTTCATCCCTTACAACTATATATCTTTCTGATATTACAATGTTGAGCACTAATTGGTGACAACGGAACTGATAAGAATGAAACTAAGTAATAACACTTGAAACCATCATTCGTAATTAATTGCTAATTAAAGTTCAAACATTTGAGAAGTAGACTTTAGAGTTATATAGTTTTAATTAGATTCTCACATATTCGTGAGAGTTTTTAAAGTTTTAGTTATTTTTCTGGAATTAATTTATCTCATTGATTCTTGAAACTATGTTTTCCTTGACATTAAGAAAAGCACAAGCATGTGTTTTTTAAGAAATAAAAATATACAAGTCATAAAAAAAAGAAATAATATGCATGCTTCTCCATGCATTTGCACACATTATAGCATACACGTGCAAAAGTAGAACCAAAACACATACGACCAAAAGTCATTCTTCAAATCCAACTTCAAAATTAACATAACATACGAATCATTTAAGAAAAGCTGCACATCCTTACCACGCTACGCTGGACCTTAACTTGATATTAATGCCAAAACCTTAAAGTACAATATATATACAACGTTCATCATAAAGCATAGAACAATTGTCCATATACCACTTATAATCGCGTAATCAAGATATAGGTTTTTATTATTTAATCAAAAAATTACAAATATCATTTCAAAAAACAAACTCAATACCTCCATGCCAAAGTATGAAACACGAGTCCAAACACCATAAACCAAAAATATGTCATGTATTACTGTTATTATAAGTTAAATAATTCAGCATATTAAAAGGAAAAGAGTATAGGTCACACTTCAAATGTCAGTGACCATATCATATATATGTATATACATATATGAGTATTCATCCTATGAATCATGCATAACAACGTGTGTAATTATGGGAAACTGTGGCTGTGTACTACTAGAACTGCAAAGTGGAGTTAATGATTACTAAGATGAATAGTGAAAATTAGGGTATAGTGAGAAAGAGTGAAGATAGAAAGTGGAGAGACAATGAAGTCACCTCGAGCTCTTTGGCAGGCTTGCTGACTTCCACTGCACCATAGCTGCACTTTTGGTACCTTTCCAGTGTCTTGAGCATGCTACTATTCCATATTCAAAACCAACCAAATAAAAAATGTCACATAAATTTATTCAATAAAACTTCAATATGATCACTGTATGTATATAGACATTGGTCAACTAATGATCATATTACTATACTAACAGAAAGTGACGGCCTTTTTTCTTTAATCCTATTAATATGTCAGAACGTATAACAGATCATCATCAAACTGACAAGTGACAACTCTGCCCCTTAAGTCTGCCATATTCATGTGTTGAATTATATAACTTGTTACACCAATCCTTATTTGCTTACCCTCGTGAAATCAATTACTTCAGGTGAAAACCAAGTTTTGTTGGAATTATTAAACTCTACTGAATTAAAAGTGAGTTTGGTTCTAAAAATAAAAAATATTTAAAGGGGTTTTTAGATTGAAATGTCACAAACAAGTGAAGATCAGAAGAGATGTGAATGATTCAATTGCAAGTACAGCTCTTAGCATAAAAAACGGTGAAAACTGTTTGCTCTATATATGCTACAGTGCTAATGTCATAGCTATGCTTATAGGATTATTTAAGCACAGTGTCGTGGAGTACACAACAAAACAGTCTTAATTGACAGCTCGCTTGCTCTTTCTATATTTTTGGAGGCAAGCAGTTATGTTATACTCTCTGATATTTAATGTAGTTTTGTTAGAATATTCCTGATCTCCTATTCCCCTATTGCCACCGAATCTTTGCAGGGTCTTAATTATCACATATATCTTTCACTGACCCTTCTGTTGTTTTGACCATAAACATGAAAATCAAATTGGTTGATATACTAATAATACCGTTTAATTTCATTCAAAGTGTTTGTAACTTATCAAAGTACACATGCATGCATGCGCCAATGCCAACTGTACCATAATGATAGCTTAAGTTAAGACAAATCCTATCAAAGAAGCTAATATCTGAAAAGACTGCACGCTTAGGATCTGATCGAGCTTCTTGGTGAGAATGATTGACACTATTCCGACATAAATTAATGCTGTTAACATCATAGGAACTTGGACCTAGCTAGCTACAGATTATAGACCATTGTAAAGCTATTTATTTACCATGTTTTTAATTTTAATTTTTAATAAACCCAGCTAAATGTTGCAAACTTTTTTTTCTTCTTGTGGAACATGTATACTTAATACTCTATTTTTCATATATTCTTTTGACTTTCAAGTGGCAAAAAACATAAAAGCTTCTGAAAGCCTTAGTATGTCCAGGTCTCTAATTATGTTTTTATTAGGTTAAAAGATCTTCACAATACACACACACAATGATGTACCTTTTTATAATATAATAAGTTATCTTATACAAAAAAATCTCCAATGATTAGGAGAAACCCTAACCCTACTCAAATAACTTTACCTTTGAGATACTATATGTTATGCCACCTCTTTTTGCCTGATAACATGAAACCTTAAATGTAATACTACTATAATATTATGCATCATAATCCTAGGTTTCTATTCCCTGATATACATGTATATATAACCCTAGATTCTGAATTCCACGTTCAGACCCCAACAAAACAAAAGATTATGAATAATGTAATAACATATGCTGAAGAAGAACAACAATGGTGCTTGACTATTTATGCATGCCTTTCATGCATGTAATGAGAAATTGAGAACCTTCAACCACACAGACCCTCTTGAACAAACTCATCAATCAATTGAAGGAAATTGAGGAGAAATTTGTACAGTGAGGAAACAGAAACGTTGATTAACCAACGAGAACTCATAGTTTACATTGGAAAATGGAACACACACACACACATAATAAAAATATGGTTGAGGTTTGTCATAAAGGGCATACACACACACATTCCATTTACAAAGAGTATCAAATAAAATGCTTAATATGCTTTCTCATGAAGACAATTTAATTACTGCTCCAAAACAATTAAGTGGCCGGCCAAAATAGGGGAAAAACTTTGTAAATTTTTTTTATATTTTTTCAAAGACCATATGCAATACAGTATTATTTTCATCATATATATTTATATCTGAGAATGACAAAATTTTCAACTTCCCTTAATTTGAGCAACCAAAGCGATTTGAAGTTTCAGATGAAACACATCGGCAAGAGAAAATAAATGTTTGCAACTTAACAACTTAAATTAAAAGGAGGTAAAAAGAACTATATATAAACTTGTTTATTATTTGGCTATTTTAAGTCAAAAAATCTGTAGGCGTAATAGTTATAACTTAATAACTTCATCAAAAGACGCGCAGGTACAAATTGCAGAAACAAATCATAGCAAATAACGGTCCCTTTTAACCGCTCCTATTTCTAGCTAGCAAAACGAATATATATAAAAAGTTAAAAACTGGACATATATGTGTTCATGAGATCTACGATGACTTGGAGTGACAGATTTCTCCATGATCAGCAAGATCTTCAAAAGATAATATAACACTGTGTTGTCTATTGGTTCTTGAGTTATCATCAGGTCACTAAGCCATATTCTTAAGTAACCCAGATTATGACCAAGAAAACAATATATATATATAAAAAAAGGTGAAAGAAAAGAAGTCAAACTAACAAAGAAGCAAAATTTAAGCCTCAGCAAAGACTCATGAGAAAAGTACGTTTTTTTATCAATGGTTGTAAATCAAAGCCATAAAAGAGACAGTGGAAAACAAATTAAAGACGAAGCTGATAATCAATAATAATAATATCATAAAAACCACATGTAATTAGTAATAAACAATAACATCAGATCATCAGATCAAGGATGGATAAACTCAAACAAAGACACCAGCTAGTTCACTAAAAGGAAAACCTAGAAAGTCCAAGATGACCCAAAACTGACCAAAAATGAAAGAAAAATACTACTTTGAAGAGGAAAATTAATTAAACAGCTAGAAAAAAGCCTTATGTTTAAGATATAAACACAACAAGACATCAAAAAAGAAATTAAAGGGCACCAAAATAAAAGGGAGCAGTGGAAGCAGATCTATCTCAAGTGAGAATTGAAAGAGAGAAACACATAAGGGAAAAGATATTAAAGAAGAGAAGTGAAGATAGGAGCTAGTAATATATATATGATATATACCTAGGGCTGCTACAGAACTCATAAAGCTTGCCACGGTTGGAGAAGATGATGAGGGCAACCTCAGCATCACAGAGCACAGAGAGCTCATAGGCTTTCTTGAGAAGCCCATTTCTTCTCTTTGCAAAAGTCACCTGCCTGTTTATCTTGTTCTCTATCCTCTTCAGCTCCACTCTTCCCCTCCCCATATCCCAATAAAACAACCTACTAACTCAATAGTATAATCAATCCCTTTAAAAAAACCAAACAAAAAAAAACTATCTCCCCTCCTGATCTACAACTAACTATCTAAAAAACTTCCCTTTTTTATCACTCCCTTTCTATTTCTATACAATCTCCCCTTCTCTCTTTCCTCTCTCCTTTCCTTTCTTTCTTCAGCTCCCCCTTCCTCTCCTCTCCTCTGGGGCACACCAGATGATTCTCTTTTCTGGGCAGTACCCAAGTCTAACCAAATTTGTGAAAACAAGAGAAAGTTAGAACATTTAGAGACTCTCAAAGTTCAAACCTAGAGAGAGAATAAGAAAGTTGAAAACTTTAGTAATTTAGAGAGGTTGCCTTCTAGCTAGCTTTGGTTTGTGTCTTAAATGTATGATATGAGGGATTTTAATTTTAATTTTAATTTTGACCTCAGTATTAATTAATTAATTATATTATTTGTCAAACTATTCAACCAGAAAATATAATGAAGTCAAGCTTTGGGTTTGCTGTTCCTTCCAGTTTCATACTATCTTCTCCTTCCTATGCTTTGCTTGGTTAAGGTTTTTTTGGTATAACATGCCACCCCTACGCGCGCCCCATGGCGCGTGTGTGTCACTTCCCCAACTTGCCGTTGATCTTAAAGAGGTGGGGCGCGTGGGGACAGTGTACAAATGTGTGTCGTTTTCCAGGTTGTGCAGAGAAGCATCAGAACGTCGTCACTTACCTTAAAATGGGTCACCACGTGTCACATAATTATTCGCTTCAAATCTCTTTCATGCAGTTGTATTAATTTTCTGATTAGCTCCCTCAACCCTAACACGCCTATAATCACTGCTCTTATTTTCTTCCTAAATGAGATCATGAAAGTTAATAGGGCCGCTTAAATTTAATGCACTGTATTACATGTAATTAAAGTATATTTAATTTATAGATAAAATAAATTAGTTTCGATACAAAAAAATATAATGGATTAATTAATTTGAGGTCTCACTCAACACATATATTATAGAAAATGTCTCACAAAATGATGAAATTAAAGTAGGTCCCAATTTTTCGTTCAAAAAAAAGTAGGTCCCAATAAGCTTATTTTAATTATCTTCCAATGCATGAAGACATTTTTGACCCCTTAGCTTTTATTATTTGCTGTATAAGATAACAAGTGTTTGGGCGATGAAAAACAACCTTTTAACCACATGTAGAATTTATTGAGTTCTAGTCCAAGATGTTACATTTAAACTAATAACAAGTGTTTGAGTTATAAATAATAACACTTTGATTATGAGTAACAAATTATTGGACGCCAGTCACAACATCTAAGCTTAAAATAATAAGGAGGGCAAAAATATCTTCTTGACTTGGAAAATAATTAAAGATGGTTCCTTGGGACCCTACTTTAATTTTGTTATTTCGCGGGATCTTTTCTATATATGTATGTTGGGTTAGACTTCAAATTAATTAATTACCCCAAATATAAATCTAATTACAATTGTATATGGTTTAGTTTTCATCCTTATGAATAAAATAATGCAGTACCTTAATTTTACACTTGAAATGAAAGAGAATAGTCAATTACACACTACAGCTAGCTAGCACGTTATGGACATTTGTTAAATAGAAATAGCTAGATAGCATTGGGTGATGAGATGTTTTGTTCATCTTTGCTGATCTATTATTTCCTGAGAGGGTTTCCCGGGCACATTTTTATTTTGTAGATTTTCGAAATGTATATTCCATGATTTTGATGATGCAGCTGAATTGTTGCCAATGCTTTTTACCTGCAATATCAAACAGAGAACCATGAAATTGTATTGTTAACTGTGAAGTATTTCAGAGTCTTCTTGCTATACAAGAAGAAAATCAAATGAGAATCAGAGGGTAAGATGTGACCTTGAAAGTTAAAAGGAGCTTTCTCAATATTTCGATCACATGCTTGAAGTTGAGAGGACAATGGCTATACCTCTAGCTTCTATCGAATAACATCTCCCTAGCAAATAGTGTGTGTGTGTGTGTGGGTGAGAGAGAGAGAGAGAGAGTGGAAGAGAGAAGCAAATTAAAGTAACCAATTGTGTGTGTGTGTGTAACCAATTGCGTGCGCGTGTGTGTGAAAGTTTGATGATTCGAAAATCTGCAGCAAATTAATTATTGAGACGCTATATTATACTCCCTCCGGTCCCTAATGTAGGAGTCAGCCGTCAAAAAAACGCTTCTTAAGAAAACATGTGAATGTTAGTTGGGTGTCTGAAGTTAATGCTGTTGGAAATATTGAGTGGGTGTGTCATAGGAACAAGTCCCATATTGTTTGGGATTGTGATGGTCCAAATTATAAGTGAATTTGGATTAATATAAAAGTGAAGAGGAGGAATGAACTTGCATATAATGAGCCACCGGAGACTAATTCCGGCTTATATTCTCCACCCATTTTATGCAAAGTTAATAAACATGTTGGAGCACTAAATTACTATTCTTTTAGAAATCAAATGTTGACAAATAAAATTAGAAACTGATTTTGTGAATCAACATTATATGTTTTAAAACCCCACTTGAATGCATGCCTTACGTATCTCTTATAAAAAACTTGCCTTTAGTTGGTTTGCTTCTTAACGTTATAAAAAAGTAATTCCTTTTATGATATGTTTTATTGCTTATAACGTTGAGACCATAAATTCATTGATTTATTAATCATAATGGGGGTTTTTATACGTTAAGCACCTTGATGAAGTATATATGTGTTTGTATGAGTAGTCCAAGGGCAGCAAAAGTTTTGGAACTCATCTCATCTCCTCCTCTTCCTAAATATTTTATGTCTTACTGAGTAAATAATCTTCCGTAGTTATGTTCACCCTGTTTTACAGGAAGGGTTCGTTTAATCCTGGGGAGCACACGACTTCTTTTGCCGGTAGTCGTGAAATAGCTCTTAAGGACAGTGTCCTTGAGGACGCGACTCGAACTGTGTTTTCATTGTTTGTAGGTACTGTTGATAACTGGATATGTTAGCACCGGAGAGGAGCTAGAAGATATCTAAGGAATTATTTGAAGATTTTGGAGCAAATGCCAACAATCTTAAGAGCTATTTCAGCATATATTGATATGGCGTTCGTTAGAGGAAGATTCACCGAATAAGGAGACCTCTAAACTTTGTTTAAATTTAATTGTGTTACTTTTATATTTTCCTATTGTGTAGGAATTATATAATTGAACTCATATCTCTATTTTGTCTATGTCCAGGACATTTTGAGATAATAATGAAATTGGAGAAAGAAAAGTACTTCAAGTCTTTATGGCAGATTTGAGACGAAGAAACACAACCCTCTAGTGAGTTAGAGATGATCTTATCTAAAAATTAAGACTTAGATTTTGTTTGTTTCTCTGGAACAAATTTACTCCTCATTCCTGTTGGGGGATTGAGATGAATAGTTGTGAACCTCTAGCATTTTTAATGACTAGAGATGTTTTGATGTAAGAATTGAGTCTTACATTTGTTTTGTCTCGCTTTAGGGGCAAATTTTTGAGATTTTGTAGGCTACTCTTTCCTGTGTGAAATTGAGGAACCATGTGTAAAACCTCTATATTAATACTAGAGATGATATGAGAATTGAGTTTTAACTCAAAGAGATAGCTGAGCACAATTACCTTGTGAGGTAAGTGAACTCAATGAAAATATGTATTGAGGTGTTGAGTCCAAACCTGAGTTGTGAACAAAACCATATTGTAAGGCATGAGTCATATGTCAATACACATAATGGCCATTGTGGTAAATAGTTGGACTTGTTTATACCTCTAAATGACTGCTTGAATTTTGGAAAAAATGCGCATCAACATGAAAATAGCGTGGAGGTGGTAGAAGGGAAATACACAGAAGGACACACAATATCACTATGGTAAATCTCTTGGTTTATATTCAATTTATTAATTGAATTTTGAGATAAATACCATTATTTGTTTTGAATGTCATTAAATTTTTGTAATGGACAATATAGGGCATGTGAGAAGGCATGGTTGATTTGTCTGATATAAACTAATTACAATTGATTAAATTGGTTTAGTTTATGGTATTAAAATCAGGAAAGATTTTAAATGAAAATGAGAAATTATTATGTTTGCATGTCAGTAACTTAATAATGTGAAATTGGTTATTTGACATTCAATTTATGTTTGATTATAGTAATATAATGAGCCTAATGTCAGGGACATTAACAAGTAATTAATGTGGATTTCATCTACACACATTTGCCTAAGTTTGCGATTATCACTATGCTTCTGAGTCTTATTTGTTCCAAGGGAAATGGAATTTTGTATGTTGATAGGGATTTACAACAGTTATGTAAAAGATTTGTATGAGAATTTTATGTTCAATTTGAATATAAAATTAGTGATTCTATCATCAGTGATACTTCGATTTGGACAATGACAAAAACATAAGTCATATTTGTGTTTATTTTAAATTAGATCTTTACTTGGAGATATTCTAATATAATTAGAATGGAAGGAAATTATGTAGGTGATTCTCTAATTTAATTTAGAAATGTTATTGGAGAGTTACTAAATATAATTTTAGTAATTCATTGGAGACTTGAATATTTGAGCTAAAATATTGGTTTGATTAAGGGTTAAGTCAAACTGATTTTATTATTTTGTATCCTTCTTGATGCAATTTCCTTAAAATGTCATTGGAATAAAACTTATATGTTGAATTTATTATGATATATTATTGGAAATAATGATGGAAATTATGTTGTGACTTATTACCTCGTAATGAGCATTTATAGTGTTAAAAACGTTATATAATGATTGCCATAATAGTGGGCTTTGGTAATCAATCATTAATATTGGTTTATTGATAAAGTCAGGCGCCATTTTCATAACTTGGTCACACAGTAATGTTTACATTTGAGAAATATAGAAACTTTCTAATTTATTATATGGTTTGTAACTTATATACATAAGATGTTATAATATTGTAATTCAAATTTTGATGTGTGTGACACTCACAAAATATATTTGTGTCTATGAACGGTAAAAGCCCATTTCATATAACTCAATTTTATGAGGTGTTTTGAATGGCTTTGTTTGAGGAGAAATAAAGTCAAAATTATTAAATGTGAATAAAAAGCATTGGTTGCTTATTAGGAAGACAATATAATTGTTTTCTGTGACTTTGATAGTGTTTAAATATAATCTTCATATAATCGTTTGGATTAATTGGCTTCCGTGTGAAATTATATTTAACACATATCATGCGATGAAATTTCAATCTAATTGTAATTTCCTAATTACTAAATATAGTTGATCTATTTAGTACTATGTATTCCTAAATGTGATGTACTTTGAAATATGTTTGAGACTAAGTTGTTACAAACTTCTTAGTAAAAATATTGGAGAATAACCAACATTTGTTGTTGATGAGTTGTAATTGTCAAATGACAATAACCATTGTTAGAAATAACAATGATGTGATTTTGAGATATTTCAAAGTGTGGGGGTCCCTTACATTTAGGATGCCATATGCTCAATTACTAAACACTTGTTTGAAGTGTTTTACTACTCAATTTGGGAATTTACAAATTGGTGAGAATTTGTTGTAATAATGGATTTGATGAATCCATGAGATATAGCTTATGCTATATAAAAATTGAGCATATAGAAAACTCTCGTGAGGAGGGTAAAATATTCAAGAGATACCATAAATATTGATATGGTGTACAGTGGATTCTTGTTGTATACATTGAGATACACAGAAGTTAAATGAGAAAATCCACTAGTTTTCAAAATAAATATTTTGGACTAAATCCAACACAGTGTTGAACATAGTGTTGATGTATTATATGTCAAGTTTCTAAATATATGAGATATATGGAACTGTGGGGCATAAATTATAAATTGTCTTTTGAAATTTTGAGACCAAATGGCTAAAAAACAAAATAGCAAATAAATTGGTGTTAAACCAACATTTAATGTTGATGAATTGTGATTTCTAAAAGGCAATAACCATTATGAAGAAAAATAATGGTAAATGTGAAAATATTTTGAGATATAATATAAATAAGCATGCTTGAAAATTGTGGAGATATCTCAATTGATTTTGTGGGGTCAACAATTGACCTATCGGCCGTTAACTAAACCTCGGGAAGAAATAATTAGTCAAGGGGAATGTGACTAAAGCCAACTTGAAATTGACAAGCGATGGCAACCCAACCTCTGTGATTGGTGATCCCATGAAGGAGGTTCAATGGGTAAGAACAAGTCGTGCGTCAGTTCTGCTAGCACTGGTTGAATAAATTTGCTAGTCCATTCCTATGACCCGGAAAGTGCTAGATTGCATTTCTTTTGTGAGGCTGAGTATAAACTCTTAATGATTTCATAATCCTACGGGATGGTGTGCTCATTGCAGGCACATTTAATGAAATCACCTCTACGAATGTCGGAGTGGGGCCGCTCCTATGAGATCGTGGCGAAATCTCTAGAGCATTCGTTATGCACCGGGCACGCTCATGGCCGTCTTAACGGGCAAAAACGCGTTAACATCGGAAATGTGGGGGTATAATCTGGCTCATACTACCTCTGGTATACGCCAAGAGTTGTGGGTTCATAGTCCATAGGACCACTCACTTCTCTGTGTACCAAGTATTATCGGTCTAGGTCTAGTTCATAGTCCCGAGGACCACTAGATACAATGATTTTACTCGTGTGTACTCAGTTAAGGCGTTCCTTATGACACATGTGGGGGATTGTTGGAAATATTGAGTGGGTGTGTCATAGGAACAAGTCCCATATTGTTTGGGATTGTGATGATCCAAATTATAAGTGAATTTGGATTAATATAAAAGTGAAGAGGAGGAATGAACTTGCATATAATGAGCCACCGGAGACTAATTCCGGCTTATATTCTCCACCCATTTTATGCAAAGTTAATAAACATGTTGGAGCACTAAATTACTATTCTTTTAGAAATCAAATGTTGACAAATAAAATTAGAAACTGATTTTGTGAATCAACATTATATGTTTTAAAACCCCACTTGAATGCATGCCTTACGTATCTCTTATAAAAAACTTGCCTTTAGTTGGTTTGCTTCTTAACGTTATAAAAAAGTAATTCCTTTTATGATATGTTTTATTGCTTATAACGTTGAGACCATAAATTCATTGATTTATTAATCATAATGGGGGTTTTTATACGTTAAGCACCTTGATGAAGTATATATGTGTTTGTATGAGTAGTCCAAGGGCAGCAAAAGTTTTGGAACTCATCTCATCTCCTCCTCTTCCTAAATATTTTATGTCTTACTGAGTAAATAATCTTCCGTAGTTATGTTCACCCTGTTTTACAGGAAGGGTTCGTTTAATCCTGGGGAGCACACGACTTCTTTTGCCGGTAGTCGTGAAATAGCTCTTAAGGACAGTGTCCTTGAGGACGCGACTCGAACTGTGTTTTCATTGTTTGTAGGTACTGTTGATAACTGGATATGTTAGCACCGGAGAGGAGCTAGAAGATATCTAAGGAATTATTTGAAGATTTTGGAGCAAATGCCAACAAATGCTTCTTTTCCAAAATTGCCCATATTTATTATGGTACTTTTAAGAAGAGAAATACATAATCATTAATAAATATGAAAGAGGGTTAGGGGTAAAGTAAGAAAAAATGCATTAAATGAGGAGAGAATATGGGGTGAGCTCTTACATTAGGGACCAAAACCATTCAAATTTTGGGTTCTTACATTAGGGACCGGAGGGAGTATATGCTTGTTGGCTTAGAGTATTTCCCATTCAACTAGATGTTTTACGTTCATGCTGCGTTTAAATGCAAGGTCAATTATATTGTAAACCAACTAACCAAGGCTTGAAACCGCGTGGACATAATATTGTTTAAATTCATTGGTTTTAGTCATTTGAATATCATGCTACCAATTAGCATGTGATTGCCAAGGGTTCAAATCACCGAGCTTGGGATTAGCATATGAAATCAAATGAATCAAGTTTTAGCGGTTGTAATTAAGTTTGGCGTTCTCCTTTAATTTAATTAGGGATTAATGAATCAAATATGTATGTGTTCCCAATCAATAGAGGCATGTCGCTAAGGCAACATATTCCATCTGGTCTCAATTAAATATAAAACTATTTTGACTTTTTTTAAAAAGTTAAGGAAACAAGTTATTAGAGCATTAAATTATAACATGTGACACATGTAATTAGATTCTAACTTAGTTAATTTATAAAGTAAAATAAATTCATCTTAAAAAAATAATTACAAACATTTTAAAGTGATTAATTTTGCATCTTTAATTGGTCTTAATGGTCAAATATGTGTTATGATTAGGATTAGAGGGAATGTAAAATAAGAGGATACACCAAGAAAAGATGAATCAGTTATATCCCAAATTATCTTAAATTCATGCTTCCAATGAGTAAAATGGGAAAAAATTTCCCTACGTTTTTCTTAAGATATTGCACTTTCCATGTAAAATAGATATGGTTTTTCCTATCATGCAAAGCGACAGGATTAACACATTTTATTTTTGTGAGTGACAAAGCAACACCTTAATGCTTCTTCAAAGTAAGGAAGGAGGGGATAATATTAATGTGAACACGAGTATATGTATAAGAATAAACAAGAACATTAGATGTACCACACATATGAGGTGTGAAGTTGGGATTCTCATTAATTTAGAAAATATATTTGTAAGCAAAAACTCTAGTTGAACCCCAGAACGGTTGGATTTAGCCCAATCATATATAACTAGCCATACCAATATAGATCTAAAAGGCTTGAAATCTGATTTATATTTTACTAAAATTTATCAACCTTAATTAATTGTAGTTGTATGTTCAATGTACAATATATGCAATGAAAATAAAATAGGTGTACCATTATTGACTGAATAATATTGTACATTATAGAAAATTTATCTCAATAAACATGGGATCAAAATAATCATCACCTTTATTTCCCTATCCTATAAACAGGATCATCAAATGTATATACATCCATGAAAATGAAATATGAAAGGGATCGGATGGGTTTGGGTCGCAATCAAGGGGCAGCAATGGGGCATGAATGTGAAGATAAGTAAAGAAAGGTTGAGAACCATTTATGGGGAAGATTAAATGTGCAACATGATGTAGAGAGAGAAAGGGTGGAGGTGGGGTAAAAGTAATAAAGGGAGGAAGAGGAGGGAGGTCATTTTCAAGTCACTTGGGAAGAGTTGAGCATACCAAATAAGGAAAGTCATTATGAGGGTAGAAGAAGTACCCTTTCCCAAACATGGCATATCCAATTCATTTCTCACCCTTTTTTAGTTCCCCTTTGTTACACTCCCTTCCTTCTCTTTTCCTCCTTCACTCCCACTTTATTAACCTTCCCTTCCCCTTCTGACTCAAGTGAACCCCACTAATTAAATTCAATTCCCTCTCCTTTTTCTCCTCTACAAATGCAAATACTAGTTTCAACAATATGTAAAGTTATGACCCTAAAAAAAGAAGAAGAACATCCCACTAAAATGGCTCATTAAACTTTTAAATCATAAAAAGGTAAGTCCAAATTTGCAAATTTTGATATGAGAAATGTGGACTATTGCCTATTGGGCTCCAGTGTTGGGCCACTTTCAAGGGTGAGTCCCTACTCCCTAGGGAGGTTTGTATGGCACTGTGGTGGGAGTGTGACGTGTCGAGTATTGATGGCAGGGCCGTGTGACATGCCAGGTGACGTTAACCCCATTCATGATTGTGGCGCAGCGATGTCGTACGGAGTTCCCCATCCATCACTGTATATAATTACCTTTTTACCCTCTCTCTCATTAACATAATGAAAATTTAAGCTTTGACTAGATTAGAAATTTAGAACTTGTACTCTCACTGTCGTCCAAATATACCCTTATACAAAGTTTCAAAGTTTCATACTTTTATGAAAGTGGGTGTGTTATTAATGGGAACAATTTATATGTGTACAGCGTTTTAGGGACGATTTATTAACTGTGATTTTGCACTTTTCTTAAAATTGCCATACGCACCACAACACTTGCCCTTCATTAACAACTGGCTAATCATCCTCTTTCAGAAAAGAAATGGCTTCTTCCCTTACTTTTCTTCACTTGAACACTCCATTCCATTTCTACACATGGAATCTTTTCCAGCTCAGGAATTTCGCATCAAATGTTTTCTCCTACAAGTAATTCACAAAACTTAAATCATATACTCCCATCCCTAATATAAGAGTAACCAACAAAAAAAACGCCTCTTAAAAAAACATGTGAACGCTAGTTGAGTGTTTGAAGTCAATGCTTCTTTTCCAATATTGATCATATTTATCGTGATACTTTTAAGAGATCAGAGAGAAACACATAAGTATTCCCTATAATATAATAGCAAAACCATCCAAGAAAACCCTAAATACCCATGACCCACAAGTTTTTGACCGCTTATAGACACAATTTTACTATTAACAACCCGGCTGGATATCCATATTCCTGACCCGGTTTGCTTCCAATCAAAGGAATTTGACTTATGCTTGATTGATTGTAATTTCTTTCCTAGGGATTTGATTGATGTTCACATTGATTGGGGTTTCAATCAAACGTATTTGATTGACTATTGATGATTGATTGAAGGTGGTTTAAATCCTTATGATTTGATTGATGATTTTTTCTTCTTTCAATTACAAATGGACATTTCAAACTCCATATCCTCTGACCTCTCATCTTTAAAACCCACCAACAACATCTACATTTCAGTGCTACTTTCATTTGAAATATAACATAAGGATTCCCAATTGTATGAGCAAAATGTCTCTAAAACTGATTAGGGAACTGACTGAGTTGTCCGATCTTTGGAAGATAAGAGTACGCGTGATGAGGCGATGGAATATCTATGACAAAACTCCTCCCTATGATGTCTTTTGTGTCACCATGGTTCTGATTGATGAGGAGGTATTTGATAGTACTAATTTGTTTATCATATTTATTATTTGGATACTCTTTAATATATATATATATATATATATATATATATATATATATATATATATAATGACTCATTCTTTGCTAATATTATTTACACTGTCTTCAAAATGGAAACAAGATACAAGCCAGTGCGTTGGGCAAGCCGCTATCTGAAAGATTTATTGCTGAACTGGAAGAGAAAAAAATCTATAGGATTGAGAATTTTAAGGTTTCTCAAAATCGCTTATCTTATAAGGCAACCACACACCCCTTCAAAATCCAATTTTCAACCATGACTTACGTTTAAGAACAGAATGCTGAGGTCCCAAAGGAAGTGTTCACTTTTATGCCTATAGCTGAAATTCAATCAATTCCAGAGTCGGGTTCAGTTGATCATTTAATTGGTTAGTTATTGTCATTTCCTTGGGCTGAAACTATTTAATAAGGTTGAAGTTGCCATGTTGTTCACATTTTCTGTGGTCTCTTTTTCAGATATTATTGGATTCGTTAAGTCTATGGGTAAATTGGAAGAATTTCTGTCTCAACCTGGGAAATACTTACTGCGCATGGTTCTCACAGATGAAAAGTACACGCATTATATGCCTAATAAATATGCTCATGAAGATTTGATAAAAAAAAATATGCTCACGATGTAAAAAAAATTTATTAATATTTTATTAATGTTAATTAATAATTAAATTTTTGACCATATGTATATATGTATCTCTATTCCCTATAATATAATAGCAAAACCATCCAAGAAAACCCTAAATACCCATGACCCACAAGTTTTTGACCGCTTATAGACACAATTTTACTATTAACAACCCGGCTGGATATCCATATTCCTGACCCGGTTTGCTTCCAATCAAAGGAATTTGACTTATGCTTGATTGATTGTAATTTCTTTCCTAGGGATTTGATTGATGTTCACATTGATTGGGGTTTCAATCAAACGTATTTGATTGATTATTGATGATTGATTGAAGGTGGTTTAAATCCTTATGATTTGATTGATGATTTTTTCTTCTTTCAATTACATATGGACATTTCAAACTCCATATCCTCTGACCTCTCATCTTTAAAACCCACCAACAACATCTCCATTTCAGTGCTACTTTCATTTGAAATATAACATAAGGATTCCCAATTGTATGAGCAAAATGTCTCTAAAACTGATTAGGGAACTGACTGAGTTGTCTGATCTTTGGAAGATAAGAGTACGCGTGATGAGGCGATGAAATATCTATGACAAAACTCCTCCCTATGATGTCTTTTGTGTCACCATGGTTCTGATTGATGAGGAGGTATTTGATAGTACTAATTTGTTTATCATATTTATTATTTGGATACTCTGTAATATATATATATATATATATATATATATATATATATATATATATATATATATATATATATATAATGACTCATTCTTTGCTAATATTATTTACACTGTCTTCAAAAGGGAAACAAGATACAAGCCAGTGCGTTGGGCAAGCCGCTATCTGAAAGATTTATTGCTGAACTGGAAGAGAAAAAAATCTATAGGATTGAGAATTTTAAGGTTTCTCAAAATCGCTTATCTTATAAGGCAACCACACACCCCTTCAAAATCCAATTTTCAACCATGACTTACGTTGAAGAACAGAATGCTGAGATCCCAAAGGAAGTGTTCACTTTTATGCCTATAGCTGAAATTCAATCAATTCCAGAGTCGGGTTCAGTTGATCATTTAATTGGTTAGTTATTGTCATTTCCTTGGGCTGAAACTATTTAATAAGGTTGAAGTTGCCATGTTGTTCACATTTTCTGTGGTCTCTTTTTCAGATATTATTGGATTCGTTAAGTCTATGGGTAAATTGGAAGAATTTCCGTCTCAACCTGGGAAATACTTACTGCGCATGGTTCTCACAGATGAAAAGTACACGCATTATATGCCTAATAAATATGCTCATGAAGATTTGATAAAAAAAATATGCTCACGATGTAAAAAAATTTATTAACCCTATTCTATTTTAAGAGGGTAGGCTTTTGGAAGATGTTCTTGCAATCTCTTTTTTTTTATACAAATTTTAGGAAGGGGTTTGGGCTCAACCCAATCCAAGGGCAGGGCACCTAACTCATGATCCACTGGGGCCTGTCCCTGTGGGCTCTGGAGCATGACAAGCAAGCCCTTTCTTTCTGTCCACACAGGTAGGTTACTCCCAGCTTCACTTAGCTACGGAGATGCCTCCCCAAGCGCCGCGATGGAGACACAACAAAGTGTCACTCCCCAAGATCGAACTCGCGACGTGGTGGACAACCCGACGCTCATTGTTCAATCCCTTTGCCACTGAACCCACGGACGATGGGTAGATGTTCTTGCAATCTCTACATTCTGAGTATGGCAAATACATTAAAGAGGTCAAATTTCCCTCCTTTTCTATAACACATGAATCGAAATAATAAAGTAAAATTTTCTGATATAGACATATATTAAAATCATAACATGTATTGATTAAGTTTATCATCATGCAAACAAATTTCTTCATTTTTGTGTGCCTAGACATAATAATAAACAAATCATTTAAGATAGTGTTGAAAAATTATTTCCTTTTTTGGAACCTTTGATTCAATTACACTTATGAAGGCAAAATTAAATGGTAATTCTTTAAAGAGGATTAAATGGTTATAATAACCCATTTTATTAAGAAAAAAATACTCCCTTCTTGAGTGCCTATATTGTAACAATCATTATATAGACATAGATTACTAACTTCCTAATATAGACATATATAGGAATCAAAATCATCCATCCTTTATTGTGAAATTCGATCACCTTAAATTGGTCAATAGTCCACACTCATTTTGGTACACACACATGATGGTCATTACGTTTCATCAATTTTTCGCCAACACTTATTACTCATTAATTCATGTCATTATTAATTCGATCACTATATATTAAAAACAAAATCACTGGTCATTATGTTTCATCAATTTTTGGCCGACACTTATTACTCATTAATTCATGTTACATAAAAGAAATTATTTTATGATTGATTTTGGCTCTCCGAAATCACTTCATTTGGGACAAACTTGATTTTAAAATCAACATATGCCCTTCTAAAATACTATTTCCTTTGATTCAATTACACTGATGAAGGCAAGATTAAATGGTTGTTCTTTACGGAGGATTAAATGGTTATTAGAACCCATTTTATTAGTAGAAAAAATACTCCCTTTCAGGACATATATTACAATAATCATTATATAGACATATATTAATAAGTTCCTGATATAGACATATATAAAAACAAATCATCCTTCCTTTATTGTGAAATTCGATCACCTTAAATTGGTCAATAGTCCACACTCATTTTGGTACACACACATGATGGTTATTATGTTTCATCAATTTTTGGCCGACACTTATTACTCATTAATTCATGTTATTTAAAACAAATTAATGCCTTGCTTCTTTGTGAAATTCAATCAGTTCCATTGGTAAAAAATCTACCCCTTTTTAAATGCAGGATATTATGGTCATCAAGAAATTGTAGGAGGATGTTATATAAAAGAAATTATTTGATGATTGATTTTGGGTCTCCGAGATCAATTCTTTTGAGACAAACTTGCTTTTAAAATCAACATATGCCCTTCTAAAATATTATTTCCTTATAATTCATTACATTTAATATGGGAACATATTAAAATCAAAATACTAAAATCAACATATTAAGACGAACAATGAATCCCTCTTTTTGTGGATTATACTAAAATCAACATACTATTATAATATTTATAATATCTTATAATATTTATAATTATAATTATATATTCTGTAGCAAATACAATTATGTCCATAAGCAGATCTTCACTTCACATATATTACAGAATATATGTTTTGATTGCTGGAATGCATATTGCATATGGTCAAGAAAAGTTTTTTGTGTGAATCCAAACCAGGATTATACATTTAATGATAAAAACCTTACATTCATTGGGTTATCAGGTTAGATAATATCGTTCTGTTTGAATCTTCTGTTGAATTGCATTACTTATTTTTTGATTAGTATGTTTGTCTTGCAATTAAAATCCTCCGTGCAACGCACGGGAGTTAATGCTCGTTAATAAAAATGAAAAAGAGTGGCGGGTAAAGTTGGAAAAAACACATTAAATGAGGAGAATGTGACATAAACTCTTATATGGTAACAAAGTCATTCAAATTTTGGACTCTTATACTACCTCTGGTCCTAAATATAAGACCCAGTTGACTTTTTTTGGAGAGATTAAGGTTGCAAAATAGGTTATTAAATTATGACATATTTGATATATTTTTAGATTATACATTAGTTTATGGGTAAAATAAACTAGTCTAAGGGGAAAAATTAAGTAAATCAATTTTTAATTAACGTATTTTGCTTTTTTAGAATTTTCTAAAAAAGTCAACTAAGTCTTATATTAAATAAGCTTATCCAAGCAATCACTCTTTTTCCACGGCGCATCGCCAACTCCTAAGTGATCCTAGTGTATTTAGTTATGATAGTTTATCCCAACTTATATACCTAAAAGAAGTACACCTAGCTCAATTCTAATGAAGGATTTATACTATTCATTTTGGTTTCATAAAATGGTTGTACTGTTGGCTAGTAGATCTGACATGAATAAATTTTCCCTGGTGATCCAAAAAATGTCTAAAGATATGTAGAAATTAAAGCCACCAATAAGTAAGTGGAGTGGAGAATTTGTCCTTAAAAGCTAAGGTGGTCCAATGACCCGCAAGAGCATCAATGAATTTCCCAAACAGTTATAAAGTAAAAACTGACTCCCCTCATGCTATGTCACAACTACTAAGGAAAGAATCTGGTTCCTAGATTTTCAATTGAAAGCATGCAATGAAATTTAACAGAAAACAACGGATATAGAAAGCATGCTATGAATCCTTCAAAAAGAGAGATGAAAAAAATTATTTTAATTATGGTTCACAGCAACAGATAAAGCGGAATTTTTTCAAATCAAATAATGACCCACCCTTTTTTCTGATACATGATCCACCCTTTATTCTTTAACTCATTTAATTTATAAACCAATACACTCTGATATATACTTAAAAACAATTATTTCTATTCACATGTGTCATATTTAGTTAGTCAATGCTTCCAACATGTTATTTATAATTTTGAACTTAGTAAATAAATAACGAAACAACAACAAAATTTATCTCACTACGTGGGATCGGCTATACTACATGGATCATACGTCGTCATTATACTCTATCATTCAGCAACTTTTTGAGTATATCACCAAAATGTTTGGTGCCTAACTGCCTATTACTCATTTAACAGATGGTCATGATAAAGTCTGCTTTCAAGCATACTGAAGTTCATGAATGCAACCTGCCATTTCAAAGTTCATACTGCCTGTTAAGGATGAAATTGCAAAGGAGAGTGCATGCATTTATCTTTTGTCAAATAAGCCAATAACTGTTTTTGCCAGGGCATATAAGCCAATATCATTGTGCAATGATAGAGAAACTATCTAATTATGTTAAAAAATCAGATACCAAAAATACACAGATGACTGCGCCTAAATTGTTTTCAAGGATTAATTATTCTGCCATATCACCATGTTAAAAAATCAGATACCAAAAATACACAGATGACTAAGATCATTATATTGACTATTGAGGACAAGAATTTTCGTTGACAGAGAAGATTAGTTACATGACTTTGAAGGCGAAATAATCTAATTGATCATGGTCTGGAACAACCAGGACATGAAAAGTAACCTTTGGCTTGACATTTTGTGCATGGTAACTTCTTCCCCGTTTCACTGCCAATGGTATCATATAAATCCTCTACAAGATTTATAGCAAATATTGCCCCTTCCCTGACCGATCCCGTTCCTCTGCACCTCGTACATGCTATTCTCCTCAGATTGCCACATCGTTTGCACAAATCCAATGAGCTGCATTCAATGGTATCAACATACACATCAAGTGTGTTAAAAGATAAAAGAAGATCCAAAAGGCTATTGTGAGGGGTGAGATAACGATTCCACTCATAGTATGAGGGATAATGTGATGTGTCTGTGTTTTATTCATACCTTAAACATAATGAGCTGCAGTCAATATGGTTGAAATAGATTTTCATAGACTAGATCTATCAAATCGATGAATCAAAATAAAAAATTGAACACCATGTCATTCTCATTTTAATCTTTAAACTGTTATTATCATTTATGTCAACTCATCTAAAACCATTTGACTATGTGAGCAATAACAAAACTTTAATCAACTGACACTACTTCTTCACAATCAAGGTAACCAAAAAACACAACACCAGTCACGCAGTCCACCAATAACAATAAATTATAACTTGTGGGCAGAGACAAACTGATAGAAATATTAAGAAGCGGGTACTATAATATCCAAAAAGGTGTAACATTTGGCAGAGTTGCTCCACTACAATCCAATCTTTAGTATGATGCTAATGTGATATGAATGGAAGGATAAAATAGTATGAGTCCATGATAGTGATCTAACACTACAAAATGCAAAAGCCCACAAAAAGGGATAAAAGAATCCAAGCTAGAGGGATACGAAAGGGAGATTAAAAACATGAGTCCATCCATGATAATGATCTAACACTACTAAGTGCAAAGTACACAAAAGGGAAATAAAAGAATCCAAGCTAAACAGGGCAACTAATGTACTCTAATGGCATCTAAATTACAACCCAACAAACACAAGAGAAACAGAACTCTTGCAACACCTTAATGAGATTGAACTTTAAAGAAGGATATATAGAAACCTCCATTATAAACATCAAGAGTTGCATAGATAACAAATACTGCAGGTAAAAAATTTTTTTTACCAAAAATGCTAACTCCATTATAAACATGGGATGAACATTTTAAAGAACTATAAAAGATTGGTCTGCAGGTAAAAAAATATTAGTCTTCTTGATATAGTTGCAAAAACTTATTTTTTATGCTGATAAGATAAGAAAAGGGAAAACTTTACAGCACACAGGATGAAAATATGACATGGTGAAACAAACAAAAAAAAAACTTTGGTATGAAATATTAGTAATAAGTACAGCATAATGGAAAGACTTAAAACTGTGGTGTGTGTTACTTACCTTCGCTGAGAGGAAGAAAAGAAAGCATCGATTTTTGGGGCAGCGAGGGTGGCACAAAGGAGAAAAGTGCCAACTCCAAATCCAGCAAGCTCACTTGCAGTAATGTTTTCCATTTTCTCAATCTAAGCTTATCTCTCAGATCACTATCGCTTTATCTGAAATGAAAATGGTTATGTGTTATAGATTATATGTTATAGTTTGTTCTGTGATTATCAACTGGCTAGGGGTGGAAACAGGCCAGGCCCTTAACAGGCGGCCTTCGACTCGGCCTATTTAGGGCCTAATTTGGCCTAGCCTATTTATTAAATAGGCTAGGCTAAGGCTTATTGGAAAGCCTTTTTACGTAAAAAGGCCAGGCCTAATTCAATAAAGCTCGGCCTTAAAGCCTTCAGGCTTGGCCCATTTAATAATTATTATTTGTTGAGTTGAATCTTGGTCATGTTTTGATGGCAATTATCATTCTTGATTTTATTAAAAATAAAATTATAAGTGTTAAGTTTGGTTTAAAGGCTTGAAGCCTATTTATGGCCTTTTAAGTTTGATATATAAGCCTTTATAAGGCTTTAGGCCTTTTGAAAGCTTAAATTCGAAGTAGGTTTTTAAAAGGCTTGAAGCCTTTTAAAGGCCTACATTGTAAGTAGGCCTTTAAAAAGGCTTTCAGGCCTTAAACATTTTTCGCAGGCGTAGGCTTTTTTCCAGAAAAAAGCCTACATCCAGGCCCAGGCCTAGGCCTATGATTTCTTTTTTCATTACAGGCCCAGGCCTATTTACGTCTGGCTCGGCTCGGCTCATTTCCACCCTTACAACTGGCCTATTAGCTCAGTTGGTTAGAGCGTCGTGCTAATAACGCGTCGCAGGTTCGAGACCTGCATGGGCCAATTTAGGCTTTTTACTATTTTTTTATTTTTGAAAATTATATATATTTTCTATAATGGGCTTTTAATTTTCGGGACAGTGTTGGGCTTGCAACAGCTCTGTTTTTCTGTGGGTCATATTCTGAAACATTGGGCTTAATCTGTTATTGTGTTTATTTTTTTATTTTTGATATAAATTGTGGTTTTATTTTAACGGATGAGTTTAATGACCCTTTGACCTTCGGAAGAGACACGTTTGGCGGAGTAAATTACGTATCTAACCTTCAAGTGCGAAACGGTGACTCAACCATTGAACGATAGAAAGGACAACAAGATCAAGAATATGTTCCCATATATAGCTTTCCCCCCAGAAAAATAAAGCTTCGAAAGTTCTTCTTAATTATAACCAGGCCAGAAAATAGTCAATAAGTTAAGCAAAGCAAATAAGTCATGCTTTGTTCTTTTTCCTAACTTCTATATGTATAAATACTATACTCTATATTAAACTGCCAAACATTTACGTAATTAAAATTGAGGATGAGATAATAATGCACAAGAATGTTTTGTTTAAGAACTTGATATATAGTTAATATCAATGGTGTCATTCGGTTGTTCTGTATTTATAATTCTCATCATCTGGCTGAGTGAATTTATTAATTCTTAGAAATTCAAAGATAAACATACAAACTAAAATTACAGCAGGAGGGGAAATTTTCAAAAAAATTGTTATTTTTTACTAAGAACAATCATTCTCCTACTTCAAATAATCATTTTTGATACACTGCTACGTATTAAATATGGGCACATATTAAATTATTAATATACACGCAGTGATGTATGGTTTAGGTTTCATTATAGAGCTGTCAAAACGGGCCGGCCCGGCCCTTAAGGGCCAAGCCCTTAAGGGTCAGGGCTAAACGGGCCAAGCCCATCAGGGCTTTTTTCCAAAAAAACCTCTGTTTTCTAAAGCCCGGCCCTAGAGCAATCGGGCCAGGGTCGGCCCTTAGGGCTTCGGCCCATATAAAAAATTTAAAATTTCAACCACATACTACACAAGTTTTAACTTTTAATACGCAAGTATACTACATAAAACTCAAGTATTAATATAAATAAACCAAAACATTAATAAGGAAATAAAAAAACATTCAAATACTAATAATCCACAAGACACAATTACAACTCAGAAAAAAAATCACAATAAATATCATTCTACAACATTTGATTGTGTTTGGCTATTAGTTGCCTCTTCATCTTCTCCACTGACAAAAATATCAAGTTTTTTCATTTCTTCTTTACACCATAAGCATTATCACCTCCATCATTTGCAAAAAAAAAGTAGCTAATAATAAATTGCCTTTCAAGCATATTTGAATCTATTATCAAATAATTAATTGTCCTTCAAGCATATTTGATAAAAAACTCACAATCATATTTAAATTCATGCAATTAATTTCTTGTGCAAATAAAAACTTGAACATTAATTAGATTGATGCAACTTGACACATTTGGCCCATTACACTATTACAAACTTACATTGAGACTAAGGACTTTTTTAGAATGAACATCTCTATTTTTTTATTTTTTTTAGTTTAAGAAAAAGGGTCGGGCCTAACAGGGTCGGCCCTCAGCCCGGCCCTCAAAAGCCCTAGCCCTTAAGGGCCGGCCCTTCAGGGCTCACACCCCTATTTTTCCCTCTAAATCCCAAGCCCGGCCTTATAGGGCTTAAGTAAAAACGGGCCGGCCCTACGGGCTCGACCCATATTGACGTCTCTATTTCATGGCTAGCCAGGTGGTGTAATGATAATCTAACAAACTAATAAAGCGTGAGAATGGAGAAGAGGTATAACTTGGACAATCGCATATTATTGTCGGCGAAGTATTAAAGTACAATTTCATCATATATCTGTACAAATAGTACTCAACTACGTATAATTAACACACAGGTACACACACACACACACATGATGTATCCGGTGAACTGTGATGAAGAGTAATACATTAGTCAAACACGCATGAATGTATGAAAACATACAGACAACAAAGGAACACGAGTTACAATTTGAGGTTTGCAATTTTACAAGTGCATATGCACGCAGGAAAAAAAATAAAAAAAAGAGAATTTATTTAATAACAACGTAACATGTCTTGCAAAGTCACAAAGCACACAACATAAATTTTCCAGGAAGATCATCAGCCGGACATGTATTTAGCAAAGCATAGATTGTTAGAAACATCATCGAAACAAGAAGTTGTAATTTGGTTATGATGAATAATGGCATTTTCGTTGAACTGGTGATTGTCCCCATGCTGAGCCTGCGTTTCTTCATCGTCCAGATTCCATAACGTAACCCACAAGCCTTCGTCTTGGTCTGCAGTATTACTTTCAGGCCACGGGGATGGATGATAGTAACCTTGGTACATGAAAGGCAAATAATTATATTGGTCGTCTTCCATGGTGGTAACTACTGGATGGTAGTTGTTGTCTTCTAGAATATTCCCTGCAGAAACGATATTGTTTGTTTGATTACTTTGCACGTCATTATTATACTGCGGAGGTTGTTGCTGATGATGCTCTTGTTGTTTCATCTTTTTGAGAATTCTGGATCTTCTCTTTTCTTGCCTTTTGTTAATACGAGAGACTTTGTCTTTCTTCTTGAAGTGTGTTCTCCAATAGTTCTTAATCTCATTGTCTGTTCTGCCTGGCAAATATTTTGCTATTGTAGACCACCTGTTTGTTCAACGTGTGCACATATGGTCACCATATATGTATGTATGCAAGGAATTGAAGAAGGAAGAAAAGGGTGTAATTAAATTACTTACTTGTTACCTAGCATAGCATGGATTTCTGATATGATGGCTTCTTCTTGAGGTGTTAAGTGGCCTTTTTTCAGGCCTGGCTTCAAATAGTTCACCCACCTCAGTCTGCAACTTTTTCCACTCCTATTTAACCCTGAAATTCAAACTCATTTGACATAAGTTTTATTTATATGAGAAATAATCTCAATCTATGATAGCATATCGAATATTAGTCTCTAGACACTACAAAAAATATCAGTGTATTAGCCACAAAATTAGCCATGAAATATGTCAGAAAATATAGGCTGTTTCTAAAAAAATTAGCCATGAGTTCTATTATTTAGCCAGAGAATTTTGTTTTTGCCAATGTTACTTTGTCACTAAATTTCATCATGTCTAATTGACTATTTTTTTATAGTTAGAAATTTACACCCTAAAAGTTAATTGTTGAATTTGGGGATCTAAGGCTTTAATTTATAAGGTAATTCTTCTTGCAAGATATTCCTCCCAACGTGAGACTCATGATTAATGTATGGTATGGAGGAAGAATCAAAATATACATGTACAAACAATTTGCATTTAATTACCTGTAAACTTGGCCACTGAACTCCACCTTCCTTCACCATGCAAGCTCACATATTCGTTAAGCAGCTCATCCTCTTCAAGAGTCCAAGGCCCTTTCTTCCACGCTTTCTCCGAACCCATCATCATCGTAGTAGCTACCATACTTTTCTTTCACTTCAACTTTTACCTCAAATATTGATATATCTCATAATATGGAACTCTGTCACACTTCAATTTGCTCAGTCTCTAAGCTGCCTATAAATATATACACATTCACCTTTGCTAGATTGTGTGTCTGTTCATAACTTATATATTATATTATTAAGGACTACATATCTGAAGGTAAAAAAACGACTTCATATCCAATTTTAATTGCCATTGAATTTCCCTTCGTACCATGATGTCATTAGCGAGTACTAATATCTATATATATCCCTTCATTTATTCTTTTCTTGAAGTGCTTGACAGCTTCAACCACACCTTCCCAATCAGAATGGACCAAATGGATCAAGCAAAATCTTAAGTTTGAGTACGGAGGTCATGAATTTAAAGTACAAAATATTCAAACAAAATAATGTCACATATATGACCACACAAAAGAAGCGAATTCAATAAACTTAATCTTGATGAAAACAACAAAAGAGATGGGGTAATTTGTGGCTGTGCCTTTGAAAGTGGCCTGCGAACTAATGATTATCGCACAGGTGGTTCTTCAACTTCATTCTCAATTTCATGCCTTTACATTGCATACATATCTTAATGAGATTATTATATTAGCTTAATTATCCACCTTTAGTTTTGTTTTTGCCAACCTTTTGGCAGTGTACTAGTAGTAGTGTGCCTTAAAAACTGCTTAATGCAATTAATCAAGGAATTGTTTATCGCATAAGATTCCAATTAATTAAGGCAGTAATGGGGAACATGGACTTGTCAACAATGAGTCATTTAGCCAACACGTGGTCACCCCTACTGTTTATGGTATCATTTTTGATTTGTCAGGACTCTGTTTAATTGGCTCAACGCATGTGATTGTGCTCGTTTTGCCCATAAATAGGTATTGATTGCAACTTAATCCATTCTTTAATCTCAAAGTTAATTATGCGCTAAAAGATGTATAGAGACTTCGAGATCTACTAATTAAAGCTTCTTACATCACAGTATAAAAATATTGGGAATTTGGGATGCCAGCTGATTGGATAAATAATGCTGAGAGAGAAAATAATTAAAGTTATGGGTCTTCTTTTAAAAGAATTCCATTTCACAGTAGACTAGGTGTATGTGTAAAGAAAACTGGATTAAGATTACATGTATATATATAAATCATATACTTCAATTAATTTCTTGAAATTTTAAAACTTGGACTAGTATGGTGAATTATTAATGGCATAACAATTGCATTCAGGTGGTACCGAAGACAAATATCAAAATTACTAATAGATTTCAATGTACTTGTGAAAAATATAATACAATTATATTGTGCAATTACTAAAGTTACCTTCACGTCTAATTGTGAATATACATGTTACAATGATTGTTAATGTAGTTTCGATTAGTGTTGATAATTAGTGTGTTGAGCATGTTACCTTCACATCTAATTGTGAATACATGTTACAATAATAGTCTATCAAATATGTCATCATTTGATAGACTATTTTGCAACTTTAACCTCTCCAAAAAAAGTTATCTAGGTCCTATATTTAGGACCGGAGGTAGTATTACTTGTTACATCAAATACAATAAGGTTAATCAAAACAACTTAATTAAGTTGTTAATAAAGACAACCTTATTAATGTTCTGATTTAATTTTGATTATCTTAAGGGCAATGTGAAAATTTCATCATAAATGTATTACATTACTCTCAAGTCCCTTAGCACCTATCAATAACTTTGATAGTTTCAGGTTTTCAGTTTCAGGGACCTTGTATATTTATTTACTTAATTGGGACCTAAGGAAATTTTTCCTTAACTAATCACCAATATCTGCCGACTTTAAACGTAACATAATATTCTATGAAGAGTGATCAATCCAGATGTTTGGCCAAGTTTTTGTTGGGAGTTTTTAGCAGTGTGTGTGTATGAGAATATAATACAATAATCAATTAACCTTTTTTAACTATATCTATCGATCAGGAGAGCATGTTTCGAAGATTATAGCTTGACTGAAATGATTGATGCATGACCTATTATATTCACTAGGTGATCAATAAGCTTCTCCCACATATTGATGATGACGATGATATATATAATTTATGATGTGCGGCTGAGTGTGTTCTTATATAAGAAAGCTCCCACCACGAATTCCTATAGATTTGTTCCAGAAAAGTATGCTTCTAGAATGTTTTGTTGCTGTAATACATATACTATATTGATTGATTTTACTTTTAGGTAATATTTGCTATCAGCTTTTGCATTCACTTGCAAAATGCGTTGTATGTATCCATTGACTCCTAAGCTCTTTTAGGGTTACTCAAACAAATTAAATGCTTTTCGATAAGAATCATTAAATAATTAGAAAAGAAATCCTTTGCAATGGGTAGGTGGTTGAACTATAAGCGAGCTGCAACCCATAATGATGAAAACTCGTGTTCGAATCCCGATAAGCGCTCTATCGGGAGAGGGGACAACCTAAATTATATATATGAGCAACACTCCTATCTCTAGAGTCTGGATTAGTCGGTTTGTCAATAGGTGCCGGATTACCGGGCCATATTCAACACACACAAAAAAAAAGTCCTTGTGGGTCACTTTGTTCAAATTTATGAACTTTTTGTGAAGTAGAATTCTTAAGAAGTTTACTTGTTGAGAGGTTGTATAATTGATCGTTTACTACCATTTTATAATTCTAAATTAGTCTAATTCAAACAAAATATATTAAAATTTTATGATAAAAATTCGTGTATATTTAACTGAATTTTATTTTACAATTTTTAAGAATAAATTTAAATGTTTAAAATGAATACTACAAAAGTATAACTTAATAATCAGTTCAATTCTGCTCAATATATAAGATACTTTCAAATTTGTATGGGAAGTGTGAGGTTCAACTTATCGAGAAATTAAACCTTTGGGGAAGCCAAGTGAGATGAAATTCACTGCTTTAAATATTCGACTTAAGAGTAAAAGGAAAAAATTTGCAAATTTTTAACAATATAGAAAGTAACACATAGTAAAATTATATAACTCTATCCCTTATATTAGAAGTACTCATGAATAAATATTCTCTCTCTCTGCTTTAAATATTCTCATGAATAAAAACTTTCATGTGAATCTACACATTATAACCCTTTATAAATATAATTATTATCACATCTCTATCCTCTTTCTCTCTTTATAATCCTTTCAGGGTTCGGGTTTTTGCGCAGGTCAGTGTACAGTTTGGTTATTCGGCCATCCCAATGTATTTTTGAAAATAAAATTTAAAACAATTTTATCTACTTATTTAAACATTTATCCGTCACTTTTACACAATATATAACTATAAGTAGTCACAATTAAACTTAAATTAAGAAATCAAAAGCATAAAAAGCGTTCATGATGATGTTAGAAGAAATGTATTACAAGGAGAATAATACTGCAGTATAATATAAAAAAAGAATAATACTGCAGTATTCTGATGTTGTCAATAATAAATACAGAGAGAGAGAGGAGATGGAATACAATGTATAAAATATTGTCTAAATTAAATATTCATTCATAAATTGGGGTATAATTGAAAAATTCCATAAATTCTACTACCTCCGGTCCTAAATATAAGATCTAATTGACTTGTTTTATAGAGGTTAAAGTTGCGAAATAGGCTATTAAATTATGACATATTTGATATATTTTTAGATTATATATTAATTTATAAGTAAAATAAATTAGTCTAAGGGAAAAAATTAGGTAAATCAATTTATAATTAATTTATTTTGATTTTTTATAGGATTTTCTAAAAAAGTCAACTAGGTCTTATATTTAGGACCGGGGGAATATATTCTATGCAATTTTTTTTATGTGGATATGTAAAAAAAGATGGGAGAATTTCAATTGAGGACCTCTGTAGACATTTAATTAAAAAGTAGGACCAAAAATTCTGAAACATCAGTTAAGGACCATGGGGGCAAAGTGAAATTAAATTGGAAGGGGGAAAGACCATATTAACCTTCTTCCAATGTTTCAATTACAAAATCTATCTCCTCCCCCCAAATCTCCTTCCCAACCCTTAGCCGCAGCTTCATCCCAATTCACAATGCATTCTTACTCTCATTTAATCAATAATCTCCTCCGATCATTCTCTTCATTCAATTCTCATTGTCAGTGGAGTAAAAATTTGCCCTTCACATCCAACTCAAATATGAAACCCATTGAAGCAAGATTTTGAGGAGGAGAGGAAGTGCTACATTATTCACGGGATGTGTGCTAGCTACTAGTTGTATGGGCCCAATCTCTTCCATGGGTAAGGTATATGGTTTGCCGTTAAGTCACTGATAGATGACCCCATGTGTATAATCCAAATAATATGCTGCTTGTGGTATTGTTTATTACAATCAACATTATTTCTTTTCTTTTTCTTTTTCTCCGCTTTCAAATTGATTCTCTCGTGTTTTAGTTCAAGCTGGATATTTAATTAAGAGATGCTGATGAAATAGGAAATTTTAATTGCCAGCTTCACATGTTATTTTTGGCTGGATGAGTTTTGAAGTTTGTGGTTTGGTTATAAAAGCTATTTATCAGTTTACATAATCATTTGCATATGTAATGGCTTCCTAATTTTGGGATTGATGATAATGCTGAGTTGATATTTATGGGTGTTTCTTGGCTTTGTTGTCATCTATGTTGGTTTGTTAATATGTCAAAGAAGGAGCTTGATCCTGCCATGTCTTGCTGAACTTATATACTCCTTCTAGTCAATTATTTTAGAAATTGATGAAGGGGATATGGTTGCTTTGTACTTGCTATTGAAGGAGATATAGTTTTGGTGGCTTAAAATTTAGTTTATACTCTACTGTAAAAAAACAAAGTTTTGTGCAGTAAGTTTAGAACCTTGAATCTTTTGGTAGGATCTGAAATTCTGTGCAGATCTTTATAGTGGTAGGTCTGTTATGTTTCTTCTATATTTTGGAAAGGGAGATAGCATAGCTTTGGCAATCACTAAGAATAATGCAGACTGTAGTGTGTGGATCACTAATTGTTTGACCTTACCATGTGACCTCTTATTGTGGTGCTGAAATCAATGAAGGAAATAAGGCATGATTTGGTGTGGTTACTTAAAGATCGTGATAAGAATGCAGCAAAGATGACAATATTACAAGAGTTAGAAGCAGTGAAGGGTGGTAGAAAAGCTTAGGTCAAAATGTATTGAATGGATGTTTTGTTTTTTTGTTGGAAAATTGACATCATTGGCACTCGAATGAGTCAAATGGAACTTATAGAGTGTAATTATTATGTAATTATATCAGCCATAAGAGGGGATTTTTTTAGTTAAGCAGCACTTTGTGTTTCAAATGCTTTCAAATACTTTGTTCTTGTTGTTGTAAAGAATTCAGAAGATAAAGGGAGAATTTTAAGCACTTGTTGAAATGGCTAATTTACCTGTTGGAGACCAAGTTGTACTTGTTGAAAACCACATTTCACTTAGTGAAGATCTAGTGCAAGTATTTTAGGCACGTTAACCCTCAGTCGTTTAAATGGTCATTTTCCTTGTTGGAAACCTGATTTTAGTTGTTGAAAATAACATATATCTTGTTGAACGTCTTGTAGTACAGGCATTTAGTGTACATTAACATGCACTCGTTGAAATGGCCATTTTCCTCGTTGAAACCCTAGTTTTACTTGTTGAAAACCGCATTTCAGTTGTTGAAGGTCTGGTGCAAGTTGTTTTAGGCACATTAACCCTCAGTCGTTCAAATGGTCATTCCACTTGTTGAAAACCTGGTTTTAGTTGTTAAAAACCACATTTCAGTTGTTGAAAGTCTGGTTTTAGGCACATTAACCTTTAGTCGTTCAAATGGTCATTCCACTTGTTGAAAACTTGGTTTTAGTTGTTGAAAACCACATTTCAGTTGTTGAAAGTCTGGTTTTAGCCACATTAACCCTCATTCGTTCAAATGGTCATTCCACTTGTTGAAAACCTGGTTTTAGTTGTTGAAAACCACATTTCAATTGTTGAAAGTCTGGTTTTAGCCACATTAACCCTCATTCGTTCAAATGGTCATTCCACTTGTTGAAAACCTGGTTTTAGTTGTTGAAAACACTATTTCAGTTGTTGAAGGTCTGGTTTTAGTCACATTAACCCTCATTCGTTCAAATGGTCATTCCACTTGTTGAAAACCTGGTTTTAGTTGTCGAAAACCACATTTCAGTTGTTGAAGGTCTGGTTTTAGTCACATTAACCCTCATTCGTTCAAATGGTCATTCCACTTGTTGAAAACCTGGTTTTAGTTGTTGAAAACCACATTTCAGTTGTTGAAGGTCTGGTTTTAGCCACATTAACCCTCATTCGTTCAAATGGTCATTCCACTTGTTGAAAACCTAGTTTTAGTTGTTGAAAACCACATTTCAGTTGTTGAAGGTCTGGTTTTAGTCACATTAACCCTCATTCGTTCAAATGGTCATTCCACTTGTTGAAAACCTGGTTTTAGTTGTTGAAAACCACATTTCAGTTGTTGAAGGTCTGGTTTTAGCCACATTAACCCTTAGTCGTTCAAATGGTCATTCCACTTGTTGAAAACCTGGTTTTAGTTGTTGAAGACCACATTTCACTTGTTCTAATGACCTTTTTACGAGTTCAAAAGAGGGGTTTCCTTGTTCGAATGAATGACCATTTTACTTGTTCAAAATATCATACATGTTTGTGTTTCATATTAATTACCTCTTGTTTAAATGACCATTTTACCAGTTGAGACAAGGACTTTACTTGTTCAATGTCTCATAAGTTTGTGTTTTACATTAATTGTCACTTGTTTAAATAACATTTTTACCTGTTTCAAAAGAGAGTTTGTCTTGTTTCAAATGACATTTTTACTTGTTTTAAAAGAACACCTCCTTCAACCCTTATCTGATCTCCTTGTCAAACCCCAATCCTTTGTTAAATTATCTCATTTGCTAACAATCATGGCAGTAGTTAACGATAACTTCCTCCTCCTAATCGAAATCATGGCTGTAGTTAATGCAACAAATTCCAATAATGTTTATCACTTTGAAATCAGACTTAAAGGAAATTGACAATTCTAAATGTATAAAACTATAGGCTTGAATTATATCTGAAATCACTCCAAGAACAGGACTAGCAAAGAGAGATGCTTCATATATATAACAGAGATACATAACCGTCTGCTCTTTGCCAAATAAATAAGAAGTTAACTCATACTCACTGAAAGCTAAACACAGGCCTTCTATCACTAACAACATCAAGTCAACAAAAAGAAAGTAGCACTCACGCAACAAATCTGAAGCTAAACTCAATAAAATAATACAGTTTACAATCAAGGGGTTTCAAAAAATGTAGACGCAAAAACCAAAGATCAAATTGAAGAGAAGCAAGAGAAGAACAATGTCTCTCTCTCTTGTTGTAATGCCGACACCATACACTTAAGAAAGAATAAATTTCAATTTCTAACTGCAAATTTCTTGAAATACAGAGTTACAGTAAAATGACTTCAAATCTTCTTCGAAAGGTCACTTCCTGCTTCCCTGTGTAGAGATTGAAGAAATATTGAGTGTGCGTGGAAGAAGAAACCACCGCTAATGAAAGGACCACTTCGATCTTTTAATTTGCTTTGTTTCTCATTCATTTGTCTGTTGCTATTGGAAGCAGAGGATGACGAATATGCTTTTTCCTTTTTATCTTGGGGTGGTACAAATAAAGGGCTGTTTTAGTCTTTTAGCATAGTAATTTAATTTCATTTAAAGACCAAGTTCTTGCAGTGAAGTTTCAGAAAGTTTTGGTCCTTATCTGAAATTGATTGTGAAATTTGGTTCTGCATTGAAATTCTCCCAAAAAAGATCGGGGAGGCATAGGATTGGGCTATAGTCTTTGCAGAGTCAGGCCCGCTGTGGCTTGTACAAGAAATATTGAATTGATTGGGCCATTTGCACAGTTCGAGGCTCCTATCTACATATTGATAGGATTTTTCTAATTATAAAGATATAATGCATTAACTTTATCTTTTTGCCATAACTCATGACATACAGTACCCTTAAAAGAGTTTGAATTTTGTATAAAAAAAAGAGTTTGAATTCACCATATCATATTATATTCAAGACAACTCTAAAAAATAACAGTTGGCATAAAATTATTATAATAAACTATCACACCACTTCTTCTTTTTTTTGGACAATTATCACACCACTTCTTATTATGAGTATAGGCCATCGAATCCAGTCAATGTCTACGGGTCTATTTGATTTGAGGGGAGGGAGGGGACGAAATGGAAAATAAACCCTCCCCTGCATTGTTAAAAAATTTGGATGATAAGGAGCCCAAAATTTACCATTTCTTTCCCTTCAAACCCCTTATTTTGATTCTCTCTAAATTAAGGTTTTAGAGGGGACCAACTTTTCTATACTAATATACCCTCATGCTTATGTATCATTTACATATTTATGTCTCATGCTTATGTATCATTTACAGATTGGTATGTAGGTCTCAACCCGTTGGTACTTTCCATTTTCTCTTCTTCGCAACTTCATCCATGGTGACAACCATGGACAATTGAAGGTAATTTATTGTTAAAATCCCCAAAACTTCTCCCTTCGGGCTTCAACCTCCGTGTTGTATCTATCTATAGCGGGCATTTTGGGCTAGCCCGATTTAAACGGGTCAGCTCAACCTAACTCACGTTTAATTCAGACTAGCCTGTTTTTAACCTATTATAATTTAGACTTAACTTTTTCCAACCCAACCCACCTTTCCAAACAAGACTAAACCGAAAATTGATGCAACCATAATAGACTGAAAGTATACTTTTCAAACATAAAGGACTAAATTGAAACTTGATGCAAACATAAGGAATCAAAAGTATACTTTAGTCTAAAATAAATAAAGACTTATCATATTGTTAATTTGGGAAAAATGAATACAACTAAATTAAAACCATATCAATGTATGCAATCAAAATTCAACAACACATAGTTTAGAATGTCAACAAACAAATTTCGAATATAAGAACAATAAATATTCAAAAACATAGTTAGAAATTCAAGTAAAGCTCCTTAAAGTGGCTTCAATGTTTGATTCATGATCATCCCACCATCCAAGAGACAACCGGCAAACTTATTGATCCATGTTTTACATTTACATTAGGTTTCTTTGCTTTAATGTCTTCCATGAAACTCAATCCAATCAGTAACAACCCAAGAGAAACTTGATAAGCCTCCAAAGTAAGTAGCACCATAAATACGGAGAATGAATTTCCGTAATACTCTCTCCATTCCTAAATATAAGAGCACTTTGACTTTTTTGGAGAATCCTAAAAAAACAAAATGAACAATTTAATCATAACATATTTTAAATATTATTAGATCATATGTAAGTTCATAAGTCAAATAAACTAGTTTAGTGAAAAAATTTGGGAAAATCAATTTTTAATTACCCTATTTTGCTTTTTTAGGATTCTCAAAAAAAGTCAAAGTGATCTTATATTTAGGAAGGAGGGAGTATATCATTGACTAATCAAAGCCATCAAACTTCAACCACCATTAATGATAGTACTTGCTTAGTTGCTCACTACTCTATCCATAGCTCCCACCTCTCAGTCTCCCACCTCCTTCTCCAAAGACCTCTCATGGACCCGTGCCCTTTTGTACAGCTACTTGTAGGAAACTTGGCCATCACATCCCCAACGCTTTCAACCCATCCCTGCTTTTCAACCTCCCCCTGCTACTCCTCCATCCACCTCAAGGGCTCAAATTCCGACCGTTACGACTTCTCCAGCGAAATTCCAATTCTGCCCCCACATTCCAACTCCTACCCTCCCTCCATCGCCGCCACCTTCGACTTCAACGAATCCCAGCTCAAGAAACTCAAGTCCCTCAACATCTCAATCTACCAGTCTCGCCTAACCCTTGCAGATGCTTTTGATTCGGCCAAGTTATTCTTGGGGAAAACATCTGTTCCCTTAGCTCCCATCAGATCATGTGGTTTCCATGACGGCTGGGTCAAGCTTCACTAGAGATACGGGTCGTCGGAGAAGAAGGAGGCGGTTCTATTGCACATCACGGTTCGCTCTGAACCGGACCCGAGATTTGTCTTCCGGTTTGACCGTGAACCGGAGCGTCATCCTCGGGTGTTTCAAATCCATGGATCTGTGAAGCAGCATGTGTTCACTTGTAAGTTCAGTTTCAAAGAAGATGGGAGTTCTAGTTCCAGTTCAGGGTGAGTGATAAATAAAGGGTAAAGGAGCAAATCTGGCCCCAAGTAACCACTAAGGAGCGCTGAGGACCCTCACACAAGCCTCCGCGTGCGTTAAATTAGTTCATGGCGGCAAATTCGTTGTCGATGGTACCTCCGGCGTCACTAAGCCGGATAGCCCGGACGGAGAGTCCGGGCTTGGGCCGGAGCTCTTGTATAGGAGGTTTGTGATGTCGGCGAAGGTGGCCGCGGTGGGGAGGCGTAGCAAGCCGAAGGTGGAAATTGGTGGTCCTATGGTGAGTTGCACGGAGGACGCGGCGGCGTTTGTGGCTTTAGCCGCTGCCATGGATTTGAGCATGGAGGCTTGCAAGTCCTTCTCAGCATACCTCCGGGAGGGGTTAAGGAAATAATTAATTATGTTGTTTAGTGTGTGATGCTCCCTTAGCATTTGAAATGTAAGTAGTTATATGAAGATTTGTATTAAAAAATATTTGTAGTTTATTTTCTCTCAATTATACTATATGCATATCAAGCGAGACTAATCTCCTGTGTTTTGAATGGAGATATAGGGGTATACAACGGATTTGTGTATAGTAGTTATATGAAGATTCATAGAAATTTGTTTATGTTAGATAAGTACTCCTTTTGGTCCCTAATAGGCTAATATAAGACTCTAATATAAGAGCTAGCCGCAACCTTTCAACGTTTCTTAAGAAAACATGTAAATATTAATTGGGTGTTTGAAGTTAATACTTTTTTTCCAATATGATTCTTATAAGAGAGAGAAATACATATGTATTAATAAATATGAAAGAGAGTTGAGGGAAAAGTAGGAAAAATCACATTAAATAAGGAGAGAATGTGAGATGAGCTCTTATATTAGGGACCAAAACCATTTAAGTTTTGGGCTCTATATTAGGGACCAGAGGGAGTATATCTCTTCAGCTGTTGATCATGGTACTCTGTATTTCTGGTAATTAATGACGGCATTTATGTGATGGCTCAAGAGAAAGGAACTCCCGTTAATTTTATACAACTCGTTTTTTTTTTATCGATATACAACTCGTTCTTGGAAAATAATAGTGATATTTTTCTTAAAAGAAATAATTATGCACCGAGACGGAAATCAAACTCTTCACGGGCAACTAAATGGTTTGCCAGATAAAATAAAACGATAACTACTCGTTTACATTCTGAATGGAACTGTAGATGTATTTTTATTTGAAATGAACTGAGGGTGTGAAGAATATGGGACAAATTAGAGATAATTTTAATTTGTTTAACTTGGGTGTTTTCAACGGCTGTATCATTTCCCCAAAAGGAGGACCTTCAATTAAAATAGGGTTATTCGGTTAAAAAAAATTAAAGGGAAAATATGCAAAAATAGCCACTGTAAATTTTAAAATGGCCACCTAATAAATTTAAGGGGTGAAACCGTACACTGTAAACCAAAATGAGGTAAAAGTAATATCTCTGTTAATCAGAGTTAAACAGACGTTTTCCAGATGTGGCCCCACCACGATACTTGGGTAGATACTAATGTTTTTGTTTTTTGAGCCAAGTAGTTACTTAGGTTTCAAAATGGTTACTAGTGGCAAACACGGGATACTTGAGTAGTGAATTACGATATTAAAGTAGTTAACCACGATACTTGGATAGTTACTAATGTTTTTGTTTTTTGAGTCAAGTAGTTACTCAAATATTGTTATTTCGTTACTCAAGTAATTAATGTTGTTTCAGAGAAACAAGTGTCTTATTTTTTCGCCGAAAAAATATCATTCATTGAAATGGATAAAACAATCTTATACAACTTGAAGAGATATAAGAAAACTACAAATCAAAAAATAATCCTCAATTGTAACATAAAAGGTGGAAACAACAATATTGCCTCAAATGAAGTATATTCTCAACAATAGTGTAAAAACTCCATTCAATCAAATTACATTTTCCTTCAAGGTAGTTCAATCAAGAGTTTTCTATTAGAGCTCCATTCATCCATAAAAACTGACGTAGTAGGTATGGTTTGTGAAGAACCATGTACAATATATCTTCCTTACTCTTGTTACTTCTTTCCGTGTTTTCTTGGACCAGAAAACGGCTTGAAAATAAATTAGAAAGTTAAGGGTAATATGTCATTTACATATATCTCGGACCCACAAGTTTTCTCTCTTCATCTCACTTTTTTCTTAGGCCCACAAACTTTACTTTTTCATCATTACCTCTACTTTCCATTTCTAATTCTTTACTTTCTTTCTTGCAACCAAACATATTCGAAGGTTGATGAATTAAGCTCCCTCAATTACCAAGAACTGCCAACAAAGCTTGATGATTTAAGCTCCCTCAATTAGCATTGCATTCCAGATGCGAAGGTTTTAATGCCTATCTCATCAAAAACCAAATAATCTCATTCAATTACTCCACACTAGGAGTACAATTATATCGAAGGCCTTTTAGGCATTTCATCAAACACTTACCGAGCAAGTCATACTTCTCCACACTTAGAATACATATCAACAATTGAACTCCCAACAAACACATCAAATTCAACGAAAGAATTGAAGAACAAGTAAAGGAAGCTCATTTTGGGAAAATGAAGATATAACAGAGCTCCAAGTAGTGCTTGATTTATGTGGGGTCTCTTCAAAAACTTGACTTGTAGAGAGGGGGAGCTGTGATTTTGAACAGAGATTAATAAGATGGTGGAATATCAAAGGGATGGTTTGGATTCCAGCTTTGATAATATGAGCGTGAAGTTGAAATCCCTTGAGAATATACATTGAGCAAGTCGTGGAAAGGAGTTCGCAATGTTTTTATAATTTTGCTTTAAGCTGTAAATGTTTAAGAGAGGTCTGAGGAAGTTTTGGCAAAGAGAGAGTTGATCAAAAGGAGTAAGCTTTCTACTGAGGTACATTTTGTCCATGATGAAGCATTAGGATGAGGACGAACCATCAGCTCATTTTGCAGAGTACTCACACAATTAATTATAACAGGGAGGAGAGTGAAGGGTTGTTTTGTCATTTGACATAAACTTCATTTGGACAAATTGGGGAATGTGCCTTATTTGTCAAAGTTTAAATTGAAGACCTCATTTTGTCCAACTCAAATTAAAGTGTCATTTTAATGTCATTTTCCCATTAAAATAGGGTTACTCAGTTCAAAAAAAAATAGGGTTACAATAGTACTATCATATTTTCGAGTAAGACGCATTATTATGGGACTATAAATAAAGAATTATGCCATATCCACACGGCAATAAGACGGGATGACTAGAAATTGATGTAGAGAACAATGAAAATGGTTAACTACATTTCTTTTATAGATTTTTTATCTTTTAGGTGAATAAAAGTATTTCTCTTGAAGACATACCAACTACTCAAATTTGAGATTTTGTATTCAAACAGCTAACACTTCGGTCATCATCAGAATATAACCTTATCACTCGCTACTTGTGATGAGAATTTCAATCTATCCCTAAGAGATTTTTAAGAGCTAGCTTGCATTTTATGAAAAAAAAAAAAACAAGAGCTAGCTTGCATATTTATTCCTTCCAACACATCATTATGCTTCAGTTCAAAAAAAAATTCAGTTCAAAAAACACATCATTATGCAGCGAGGGTAATGAAAATCAAGTGTATGCAGGGTTTATACCTAATAAATGATATTTTAGGTTTATAATTTTTTTATAAGTTGTATGTATATTTCAATTACAATATGAGACTTAATTAAATTAATCCATAATCTGTAACTAATTTTTTATATCTACAAATGTCTGAACTGATATTTTTAGTTCCCTTTTAACAAAATTTTACTGGAAAGTGTACTCCGATACTAGAACTTAAGTGGTTAGGTGTAATTAGAGCCGGGAGTATGGGTCTAACCCACGGGTTGAGTCCGGCAACTCGCGAGTTCGGACAGTGTTAGGGTTAACACTGTCCGGCAACCCAATCCACTTAAAAAGGGCTCTTGACCCAGCCCGTTTAACCCACGGGTTAACATGGGTTAGCCCCGCGGGTTGGCGGGCCAACCATGTTTCTTTTTAAAGAAGAAAATATGTATTAAGCAAACCTAACCTCAACACTTTGTTCATCCTCTCTAAACCATTTGTTCTCCTTCTAAATCCCTCCCTTTTTTTTTGTTTGTGATAGATGGAGTTGAGGAGGAGGAAGTTATTGAAGTTTCAGTTGCCTAATGATGGAGTTTTAATTTGCTTTATTTGACCTTTGTATGTTGTATTTTTGGTGCACTATACTTGTATTATTTGGTTGAATTTGACTAGACTTGTTTTATTTATGATATTATTAGAATGATGCAACTTTTAATTTTTAATCGGTGTTGATATTATTAGAATTTAGAATGTTCATATTTTTTATATGCATCGCATCGCATTATGGCATGAGTAATGAGTGACTAGGCCGCTCATATATTTTTTGTTTAAATTTTTTTTAAAAATGACGAGTTGGGCGGGTTGACCCTGTAACCCTGCAACCGGGTTAGGGTTGGCCAAATTTCAACCCATTTAAAACGGGTCGTTCTGACCCTGCTCATCTAACCCTTGAGTTGGGACAGACCAACTCATATTATCGGCTCTAGCTGTAATACATGGTCGGCTACAAAGCTAGAGGTCAATTCAAGTTGTTATGGGCTTGTGGTACATACAAAAATTATAAATTAGATCACTGTGTCATAAATCCCTCGCATCATAGTAGGATTGAGGTTTCTAATTTCAAAGTTCAAATTTTGGGATGTGGCTCCCAAGAATTTGCCTTAGTGTTATGTTTTGATTGCAAGTTAGCCATAAGTCAAATTTAAGATTATATTTTTCATTAAGTACAAAATATGCACAAGATAATATAGGTGGGTCAAGGCAAGCGACGGTGCTTCGATTAATTAATTAATTCGATCAATAGTAATATCAAATCAATCCTACGTCTCTGTCCAGAAAAAAAAATTCCTGCGTCTAAACATGTTCAGAGGGACAAGAGATGACTACACATTGTTGTCAATCCCCCCACCTTGTGACCCAATATGTGGTATCAAATCTACAACCCGGTATATGCATAAATCAAATATCACTAAATGATTTACTATGTTTTTACAATACTTCCTGATTCCACCTTCATTGTTAACTATAATATCCAATTAACATTTTAGAAAATAGAAACTAATGGAACTGATGGGTCATTCAATATTAACTTCCTTATTTTGTATATTATTTTATTATATGTTAGCTTAAATTAGTTCAGAGACAATATTTAAGTAAATCAAATGACTTCCTTAATTTTCTAAGGATGATTTGAAAAAGTCAACTAGAGTCTATATTTAAGAAAGGTAGTATTAAGTTAATGTCGCCAAATCAAATGTAAATATATACAAACTAGCCACTTCGCTTTGATTGTGGAAGAATCTTCATCGCTCATGGAGGATAGCTAAGCTTACAGCTACCTCTTGGGTTGGATCGGATGTCAACCCTGTGGGGGCACATTAGAAGGTCACCAGGATGGGCTTTGCCCCAAGCTACATTCCCAGCCCAGTGTACACAGTTTGGTCATTGGGCCCTCTTCAATATATTTTTTATGAAAAAATATATGTTTTTTTATGAAAAAAATATATACAAAACAATTTTATCTATAACTATCTTTCAAATTAACTACATATATGTATGTCAACACTAACGTTAATATCGAATTACATTTATAAATAAAAACTATATATTTTCTTAAACTACTTATTTAAATAATTCTCCATCGTTTTTACATAGTAGGAGTATATATGAAGTAAAAAATTTAATTAAAAGTTAGAAAGAGATTAAAAAAGTCAAAAGCATAAAAGTGTTCACGATGCTGAGTTGCTGATAAAAGAAACATATTACAAAAAAATAATGATGTAGTATAATTTTTAATGTCGTGCCACTATTTTGCGGTTGTTGATAAATATATCTTCAATATCATGTGATAATAACTTACTCAATTAACATCTTTAATCTAATCAAATTTGGTAAAATAGTCTTATACTCCTATTTAAGAAAGAAGGGAGTATATACAGTATATAAAATTCTGTCTATATATTCATTCATAAATTTGGGTACAATTGGAAAAACTTATTAATTTATACTCTATACAATTTTTAATGAGTTAGCTGCATTTCCTTATCGTCTGGATATTAGGTAATATAGAATTATAAATTAGAAGATCATAGTGGTATATGCTTGGGCTATAGACTGATCATGGTTTGGCCCTAGCTTCGGCCAATAATGGCCAGACAGGGAAATTTTGTTTTCTTTTTAACTCCCCTGGTTTTTTTGGTCAATTTTATTACGAACAATTTATGTTTGATATTGACATGGATTGGTATCGATGCAGAGAATTTAGGCGGCCAATCCATGCCGTTGATGATGAGTAAAACTAAACTTTTTCAGTTTTTCGTGCTGCTTGTTCCAATGGATTTTTTTTTTTTACCTTGAAAATGGATTTCGTTGAAATATTACGTAGGAAAACGAGGTACAAAGACTACACCCAAGTGGATAGTTCACAATTACTTGATCATGCTCGTCTCTAAATGAAATAAGCTGGTCTCTAGATAATTGAAAATGAAATAAGCTGGTCTCTAGATAATTGACCAGCTTTAGCTTTCAATGTTTCTAGAGTAGACTTTTTATTTCTTTCCTGCCTACCCATGTGGTAGCTGTCTTATTGTACAAATTACTTGATTATTAAAATTACACCTTCCACGGAAAAAAAGACTGAAGAACAAATTAAGTACTCTCTGTATAGACAGAAGCAACTTCAGCCAATTTATACTTGATCATGCTCTTCATAAGGTCCCACGCTCTGAGCTTGTGACTGGTACGAAAATCAACTGCTAAAGAGTCAGCAGCTTTGTTTGTTCCCTCCATTTGTATATGGACTGATGATGGAGTATTAGCTTTAGAGTATCCCCGAAGTTATGCCACCATAGATTTTATCTATAAGCATTTACTCAAACTAAATAATGCCAAAACTAACGTTAGGATCGAACTAGATTTTTAAGAAAAAACTATCTATTTTCTTATACTACTTATTTAAACAATTCTTCATCGTATTTACATAATAGAGTGCTCCATATATGAAGTAAAAAATTAAATTAAAATTTAGAAAGGGATAAAAAAATCAAAAGCATAAAAAGTGTTTATGATGATGATAAAACAACATATTACAAGAAGAATAATGGTGTAGAATAATTTTTAATGCTGTGGCATTATTTGCTGTTTTATATAAATATATTGATAGAAAGAAGAGATGAAACACAATGCACAAAATATTGTCTAAATATTCATTCATAAATTGGGGTTAAATTGTGAAAAATTATTAATTTATATTCTATGCAATTTTTAATGAGTTAACTGCATTTCCTTATTGTATGGAAATTTAAGTAATATTTATTTCCTATGTATAAAAAAAAGGAAATTTAAGTAATATAGATTTATAAAAAGAAGATCATGGTGGTATGTCTTGGGCTATAGAGTGAGCAGGATTAGGCCCTAGCTTCGGCCCATGGCCAGTACAAGGAATATTGGATTGATTGGGCCATTTCCACAACTTTTAGTTCCTATATATATATATATATATATATATATATATATATATATATATATATATATATATATATATATATATAGAGAGAGAGAGAGAGAGAGAGAGAGAGTAAAGCAATAAATATTTTTCCAATTAAAATGATATAATTCATTATAACACGGAAGTAGTTAGATCTAGTCCAACTATACTAATATGTACACCTTGCTAATTAATAATCCACAAGTATACTTAATAAGCAGGCTTACTATATTTGTTTTTGCCATGACTCACGAACTCACAGTGCCCTCATCAAAGAGTTTGAATTCACCACATCATGTTTGAGGCAACATTTAATCAGGTGGCATTGATTGAATTATATAATAAGCTTATAAGTCTAAGCCATTGAATCCAACCAACTTTTATGGAACAATAATTGGTAAAGATCATTAACTATCAAGACGTTGTAAGTGAGGAGATTGAATTCAAAATGGAGGAGTACTGAAGTTTGAACGCACACAGTGCCATAAGAAATAAAATGCTGAAATTCTTCTATATATAGAAGTCTAGGCAAAGACACTCCCTCCATAATGTAAGGACCAAATAAAGGTTCCCAAATATTGATTTAAGTTAGGTAAAAAAACAATGATTATGTAGGGAAAAGAAATTTGTTTAAAAAAATGTCTCCACTTAAGAAGGAGGAAAGAGAATGTAGGGGAATAAATAATACTCCCTCCGGATCCTAATATAAGAGCTCAAAATTTGAATGATTTTGATCTTTAATATAAGAGTTAATCTTACATTCTATCTTTATTTAATGCGTTTTTTCTCCCCTAACTCTATTTCATATTTATTATTACTTATGTATTTCTCTCTTAAAAGTATCATAATAAATATGGGCAATATTGGAAAAGAAGCATTAACTGCAGAAAGCCAACTAACATTCACATGTTTTCTTAAGAAGCTTTTTTTACGACTGATTTCTATATTAGGGATCAGAGGGATTACTATGAGAGAGGAGAGTAATGTTAGAAGAAAAGTGGTGTTTATACATTGAATGATGTGAGAGAGAAGTGAGAGCAATATTGGGAAAATACATTTATTATATTGACCAGGTCAAATTTTACCTTACATTTTGAGACAAAATCATTTAAAAAATTTCAACTTAATTACGCTATATATACATACATGTGTATATATCTATGAATGGCCCAAGGATGAGAAAAGCCCAGTCATATTCATATAGTATATTAGTAACTATTTATAATGCAGATGACACGATCATGGATGTGTGAATGTGGAAATAAATGAGAGTTTTTTTATTAAAAAAGTTTAGGCGGGTACTGAGTTGGTCCTTGGGTTCACCAAAGTCAGGACAGAGATTTAAAAGACCGCTTACAGATATATTTACAGATTGCCTACCAACAAGGTTCTCATATTGACAGAATTTGAACTCACAGCATTATTGCTATGAGTCAATCTCTTTATCAACTAGACTAATTTGTTGGCATAAATGAGAGGTTTTGATTTGGGTGTGAATTGTGAATTAGGATAATTATGGCGGTAAAAAAGTTCAGCAATTAAAAAACAAACGTAGGTAGGTGTGAGAGATTGATAAAAATTAATTACTTGTTACTTTTTTCTTTGAATGGATAATTACTTGTTACTTTAAATGTGACTAGCTGCTTCTTTTAGAGAAATATTGACTCACCAATACGCTAGACGACTGTGATGAAAAGCATCCACATTCATGAACTTGTTGCTTCCTGGTCCCCCCCTCATCATGTCGTCTTTCTCCACTGGTTTCACCTTTATCATGTAATTTGTCAACATAATTAATCCCTTCATCCTCATTAATTACATTTTTTATATTTCCATATATACAATTGGTGACTTTTATGACTATGGATCTTATCTTTATATTAGATGAACTTTAATTTGGACCACCAATAATTGATTCCATCACTCCGATTTTGCTTGCTTTCGTATGTTAGTACTAGAAAATAGTGTTGTAAACTTTGCAAAAGAATTATAGAAAAATGTCTTTTCCAGTCAAAACTTTCACCGACCAACATTAATTGATGGTATTTACTCAAGCGATCTCCTGCTCTAATTTAACCTGACAGACGTATCACTTAGAGTCTCCTAATTTTCTTGTGAATTGATTAACTTTAACATCTAGCTAGTTACCAATGATAAAAGACAAGAAAAAGAATGGAAAAAAGAGAAAAAAAGGAAGACCTGACGCCCTTAAAACTTATTTTTTAAAAAAAAGTATAATACAGGGCAAACTTAAGGCCCCTGAGACTCAAGAAGAGTACAAGCCCAAACGAAGAAAGAAAAAAATGAAAAAAATTATAAACAACAAAAAGAGAGAGAAAAAACAATAGCATGGTGAATATTCTATTGGAGATATACAAGTCTCACACGGAAAGAATTAGATTTAGAATGAAGGTATATAATGATGTGTTAAGTTTCATTATATTAGATCAAGTTTTTGTGATGGATTGACTCTTCTCAACATTATATGTCATTGATCTAAACTCTACCTAATACTCATGTCATCGCCATAAAGTAACTGCTCTTTTTTTTGGCAATAACTAATCTTGTCATACAATTATATACCTATATAATCTTTTAATGGGACCAAATAGTGTACTCCCACAATTCATAAATATAAGAGCTCACTGGATTTTTATAGTGAAATCAAAGAAGCAAAATGAACTACTTAATTCTAACATATTTTATTATTATTATTAAAATACATGTTAGCTTTGATAAGTCAAGTAAACTAATTTAATGAAAAAGTTAGGAAAATCAATTTTTAAGCAGCAACCTATAGATTTTTTAGGATTCTCCAAAAAAAGATTAACTATTATTATATTTAAGAACAAAAAGAATATTAAGAAACAAAAGGGAGAAACTTATTAAGACTTGCTTACTTAAATTAAAGATTTTATATCATAGGCTAGAGAACCATGAACACACATATATATAATTATTGAAACTGTTTAGCGAATGTTTCAGGGAAAAAATCAATTCCAGCATTAATTAGTGTGTGTGAGATATATATATATATATATATATATATATATATATATATATATATATATATATATATATACCGAATGTAAAAATATTCTGATACATGAATTAAATGGAGTTCAACTTCATGATATATGTTATATAACTGATTGAATATATTTACAAATTAAATTAACTACCGATCGAATATATATGTCCTGCGGCCCACATAAAAATTTATTCAAATTAAATTTAATAATCTATCATGAGTAAATACCATCCTAAAAAACAATACTAGCTACCTTCGGTCCCAAATTAATTGCACTACCAAGTTGTGTGGTTTAATTTGTCATAATTCAGCTGTAGTTCTCAAATACATACTCAACATGGTATTATACATACATGTAGTTCTAGCTTCTCCTTTCATTATATAAAGAAAATTCCCCCAGTCCTAAATATAAGACCTATATATCTAATTTGATTAGATTAATAATGTTAGTTAAGTTAGTTAAAATGACATAATATTTATATCCTAACTATCCATCTTCACCCTCACACTCCCTCTCTTCTTGTCTACCCGGAACATTGACTCCACCCTCCCTCTCCTCTTGTCTACCATTAGGGAGCATTGACTCCACCCTTCCTCTCTTCTTGTCTAACATTAGAGAGTATTGACTCCACCCTTCCTCTCTTTTTGTCTATTACTATTAGAGGACATTGATAAGAAAAGTTGATAAAAGTTAGAAATATGTCTTATATTTAGGACCAAATTCATCCCTCAAATAGGTCTTATATTTAGGACCGAAGGAGTATTAGATATAACTGTACGTAAGGTGAACTTAACCACAAATCAATTAACTGCAAGACGAGTTAAGCAGCTTATTATAGTCATGTACAGCTCACTTGCACTATATATATATCTATAGAGACTCTTTAATTTTTCTGAAATACACTTTAAGTGCAGTTCTATTTTCTGAACCTGCTAGCTAGTTATAAGGAATAATAATATCGATAAGCATGGATGAGTTGCTAGTGTCAAGCTGGTTTAACGTTCACTCCTCTGTCCCTTCATCATATGTGCAGCCGCCAGAAACCCGACCCGGCAACCTCATACCCGTTTCCGGCAAGGCGATTCCGGTGGTTGACCTCGGACCACATAATGATCACTCTACTATAGTTGCAAACATCTTGAAAGCCTCCCAAGAGTTTGGCTTTTTCCAGGTTGTACATATGTCCACTACTTATTCATAAATAAATAAACCTTAATCATTTATTACTCCTTCCAATCTGTAATATAAGAGCCCAAAATTTGAATGTTTTTTTTTTATCAAAATATAAGAACTCAACTTACATTTTCTCTTCTTTTATGGCATTTTTCCTATTTTACCACTAACCCTCTTTCATATTTATTAATGTTCATGTATTTCTCTCTCTTAATTTTAATAATTTCATAATAAATATGGGGTAATATTGACAAAATAACATTAACTTCAAACACTCAATTAGTTTTTATATGTTTTCTTAACAAGTGTGTTTTGATGACTGAGCTCTTATATTACGGTGGAGAGAGTAGTAATTCCCTTTCCTATGCTAATCATTCACAACTACTCTGATTAAATTTTACTAATTATTAAGCTAACTAGTGTTCATCAAAAGGTAGCTAAAACCTCGGATTATTGTTAACACGCGTGTATGGAAGTGTATATATATATAGGTAATAAACCATGGAGTTTTGGAGGAGTTGATGAAGACAACAATGGAGATTTGCAAGGAATTTCATGATATGCCTGAGAAGGTTAAGTTGGAAGAATGCTTAAGGGACCCAGGTGGAAAGTGCAAGCTCTATACAAGCGGTGAGAATAAATACAGAGAATCTGTTCAGTATTGGAAGGACACCTTAACCCTTCCTTGCCCTCCTTCTGGACAATACATACACTATTGGCCTCTCAAACCATCTAATTACCGGTATATATCTATATGATCCGATCTATATATGTTTTAGCTTATATGAATTGCTTTCATGTACTGTCAGTTTTCATGGATGACTATGAGACATGCAAAATTAATTATTGATATATGTGAGTTTATAATATGTATTTATTTGTTTGTGTTTTTCATATTTCATGCATGTAGATAAGGAAGTATATATAGACAGGTTAATCAATGTTTTTCAACTCAACTTAACATATATGTTAAGTTGATTAGCTAAAGCTAGGATGTTTTCAAAAGCTACGATTGTACGCTGGGGTTTCATCATAAAACTAGTTCACGTCATATCTTAGGTCCATAATGGAACTTATATAGTGAAATGGATACTGATTTAAGAATCTGATGTGACCAGGAAATTAAAATTAGTTAATACAATATTAAAGTGGGTAGTGGAAAATTTATTTATTGTTTTTTTATGAAATAAAAATTTATTTCTTTAATTTGCTAGATCATTATCCTTAAAAGTAGCATAATATGTGTGTCCCCATCATGACTGATTCATTCTTTAAGCATGTCACCGTCAAAATATACATGGATCGAAGCAGCTCAACTTGGTTCTACTGCACACACACACTCACACACATATTTTTGTTTTCAAAAAAAAATATCCAATGCCTTCTAAAAAATCATAGCTTGCATAAGGATAATCAATGTTTTTTTTAAAAAAAATGAAATAAAATACTAACTGAGAGTATGCGATTTGGCACTTTGTAAGTGAGGTGGTTCGAGAATACACACAAGAAATGAGAAAAGTGGGACAGAAAATATTGGAGTTGCTTGGTGAAGGATTAGGGCTGAGGCCAGGGTACTTATGTGGTGAACTGAGTGAGAATCCAACCTTGATTGTTCATCACTACCCTCCTTGTCCAGAGCCAAGTTTAACGTTGGGATTAGCCAAACACAAAGACCCTAACATCATCACCATCCTCCTTCAACAAGAACACATTAATGGCCTCCAAGTCCTCAATGGTGGAGAATGGATTCAAGTTGAACCTCTTCCCAATGCCTTCGTTGTCAACATAGGCCTTCTCTTACAGGTACTCACATCGTGTTAATATAATCTTAGGTACCTCAAATTTACTCCCATATACTTAAAATGAAATGAAACTTGAGAGTAAAAAAAAACTTAAGTTTGAAACTTGAGGCTAATAATGCCAAAATGAGTGCATACTCAATGATCATATTAATTATAGCTACACAGAGAGAGAGAGATATATTATATCTCTCTCTGTGTGTGTGTGTACACATATATTCGTTCTGATTCTATATATACACACCTTCGTTCATAAAACATTTCAGTGGTATGTGTGTGTGTGGTTTACGATGTGACACATTTGCAGATGATTAGTAACGGAAGACTTGTGGGTGCTGAGCATAGGGCTGTGACAAATTCAACAACTGCGCGTACAAGTGTTGCATATTTCATTTATCCATCGAATGAAAGCGTTATTGAGCCAGCAAAAGTTCTTAACAATAATAATGAACGCTCTACCTCGACAGCTCCGATGTACAGGTCCATTAAATATTCCGACTTTCGCAGGAATTACTTCTACAAAGGTGCCAGCTTCGAATCGGAATTGCATTCTTAATTAGCTCTTAACTTTAGTCAAAAGTTGACATAATAGTAACTTGTATTTCACGAATATATACAAATAAAGCTAAAGTGTGTTTTTGATAACTTTGGATAAAGTCATCTCTTAGTCTTTAACTTTAAAAAGTGTGTTCTTAACTTTAGAAGTTATTTTTATCCCTTAACTTTGAAAATTGTATTTTAGTCCTTTCAAATTAACATCATTAACTTCTCTAATGAAAAATGTTGACTGTATAAATTTAAGATGTTGACATGGAAACATTAAAATATTGACTTACTATTATTTCATTGAAAAAGAGTACAAATAAAAAAACTAAATAAAACCTTAAATGTTTTATTATAAGCATTTAATTTTGCCTGGTAAGCATTTTGTGTTAAATAAATTAACAATGTTAACTTAAAATGACTATAAAAACAAATTTTTCAATTAAATTTAAAAAACTGAAACATAACTTTGTGTCAAGTTAAGGGACTAAAGCATACCTTTGTCTAATTTAAAATAACTAAAAAACACACTTTTCAATGTTATAAGACTAAAATATGATTTTATCCAAAATTAAGGGATTAAATACACACTTTTCACTTTTGGTAGCACAATTTCAATCTTTTAGGAGAATTCATGAACAAGACTACTGCACACAAAGAAACAACATGAGCTTTTGAAGGCACATTGTTCTTCCAGTCTTGTTCAAGACACTGTTATGTATTGAATCAAACCTATGCCATAAATGAGGGATTAACCTTTCCGACTAGACTCAAATTTCGTTGGTAATTATCCAACATTTTTTTTAAAAAAAAAAAAAAGCATCAACTTATTAGATGCAATACTGATTGAGGCATTAAATTCGAATATCTTCTCCACCAGCGATTCTAAACTTGGTTAGTTATATTCTAAGAGATCGGCTACTCATGCTGAAATCAACATAGGTAAAGCCGACATGATTGAATATGACCTTCATAATCATCACATTCAAAGAAACCATGTTTTGCATCCTGGTACATATGGGTGCTCATCAAGAGTGACCAACACTCAAATATATCATATCTCGATTTAGATTGTCTAGATCTTTAATTCTTAACAATCCGAATTTAAAATGTCAAATGATTATCTTTAGAAAAATAAATATATTTTTTCTGGAAAAATGATATATTAAATAGAAAAATAATATTAGATTTCATGCCCATTAAAATAATTATTTTTTTGAAAACAAAATCAGTTGTGGACCATTTAAATCTGATGGATCACTTTTGATGAGCATCCAAACTAGCGTATGCGTGCCCCATATTTTAAACATGTTTGGGTCGTCCTTTAGTTGAGGTGTAATGGGCTTTATATTGAAATACATGAACGGGACTTTGATATATAGACCTGATGGGCTTTCTATTTGTAAACAAAAATCAGTATTGCTACAGCCTTGTGATACGATACGAAACCAAATTGGGTATTTTCCCATTATTTTTAACTGTTTGCAAATAGTGAAATGTTGGGCCTCCACAATTTAATCGTCTTTAATACATGTGTTTGTGTTTGTGTATACAAATGCCATCGGCAATATTTTGTAGTTTGAATATAAGAATTTTGATGTTCAGTTTTATGTTCTGATGACATCAAGCTACTTTCTTATTTTTTGTAAAAAAATATGTGACGTTGGGAATTCAAATTCTAGTATATAAATTATAACAACAAAAAAAATAATTGACACCGGGGCTTGTAATACGTGTATTAGATATGAATTTTGAGTTTCCTAAGATTGGGCTACAGTCATTTGGTTCACAGCCGTGTGGACAATAATGGATCCTTAGTGTACCCACAATTATGCCTTGATGGTACGTTTCTAGAAGTATAAAATTGAATCATGACTGTGTTGACATCAGAATGTAAAGGACCACGTGCACAAGCACCTGCAAGAGAGATTAATTAAGGAAATAAGGGACATTGTGTCAATATGATAAAATTTTTTAAACACCCACAAGTCCTTAACTTATTTAAGCTCATCATTCATCATGCCTTTAAGATTTTGGTCCCATGTTTGCTGTTTGAAAAATGGCCTGCAAGTTTAGAATGTTGTTAAGTGCCTTTTAACAAAGATAAACCAAAATATATCATTTATAGGAATACTAAATCTCAAAAATGTTTAATTTTATGGGTGTATATGTATCCCTTGCGCTCCAACACACATTTTGCTGGCATAATCACTCTTCTGGCTCCTTATGGCCCGACACCTACCTCATTGGTTACTAATATACTATGAGCGGTGGTTTTGCCTTTTCTTAATTAAATCAATGTTTGAGTTGTCTTTGATGATGATCACCATCCCAATAAAAATCCCCTTTTGTTTTCTATTGTGGTTTGAATCTTACTGACTTAGCTTCTCCCCTAGCTAGTTTTTTATCTTCTATTTTCAAGGGAAATGACGATTCACTATTACATACATTATAGTAATTCTAGTGTATCATCATTGGCTTGATGGCTTCAGAGATCATACAGTGATATAAAAAAATGGAAAAAGGAGATCCTTTAAAAAGAAAAATAATGCAAGTGAAATATATATCATTGTCATCTTGAGCAATAATTAAGATCCCACTTTAATTTTGTTCAAAACCAAGCATGACTTTACAAGATCTGGTTCTCGATCGTTTATAAGAAAAGTGTGATTATTATGTTAAACCGACTTGTCAAGATTTTTCGAATCTCCAATTGGAAAGCAAATGATACACTGATGATCTGTATAGTTACTTTCCTTTTACAATTTAACGAAAAAGGGAGATTTTCAATGGGTGTTCAGTCTAATTCTAGGGTCCATCTCCCATTGGAAATTCTAATAAAGATGTTAAGTTGAACATGTGAAACAATATTAATTGGAACATATAACGACACACACATGCACACCGACACAAGTTCGAGGGTACAGAGTCAAAGGAGAAGCCATAAATTTGAGTGCTTCAATAATATTCCTCAAGTCAAATTGGCACTGTGTACTAAATAGCAATATTCAAACACAGCTTTCGATGGTTAATTTGAATTCGAGACTTGATTTGGACCAATCATTTAGGCCTGATTATCCAATGAATTTTCGTGATGAAGCATGTGAGTAGGTAGGCTAGGAGCCACCTCACACATGCTGCCCAAATCCAGAAAGAAAATGATTAACAAATTAAACAAATCCTAATCTTACTTTGAACAGTGAAACTGATTATGGATTAATATATTTTAAGAGTAATACGTACAAGATCTGATGATTAACCTAATCAATATAAATTTTCCTTTCCCCCTTTCCAAGATGATTCGTTCGCTTTCTGCAAGAATACATTTGTGGCCCTCACGTTATTGGTCTTGCAATGTGTTGTGAAATTCGCCACACATATACGTAACAGAGGGATTTAATGACCTGTTTGGATTAGTTTATATAGAAAGCATTTTGAGACATGCATTTTGAAAAATGGCATCGAGAGTGTTTGAAATAAGTGTTTGGATAACTTTATTGTTTGGATAAGCCAAATAATAAAGTTACGAGAAATATCGTTCTTACGGGGATTGAGGTACAAATCCGGTCAAGTAAGATGCTTGGTGATTAAATTAAGTCGAGTTAAACTATAAAGTGATTTGGTGATTGATTAAACCCTATAAAATAGACTAAATAAAACATTTTCTTTTCGACCTATAAATATGATTATATAAGTACACACCAATATTAACCAAGACATTCACCACATCTTTTGATCCAAGCTTTCTAATATTGTGTCTTGGTTGGGAACTGAAATTAATTTTCCCAAATGCTTTTCCAGTGCCCATCATATTGTCCACACCCAGTGACTAATGACTAATTGATATTCATAAAACAAAAATCTCTAAATCTAGTTTATTGATGATGACAATCACATGTTCTTTGTTAACGGAATGTTACAATAAGCATTCTATCCACGTTAATTATACTCAATATATATAACTTAAGGAAAATTGATCATATAATCCTTATTGTGTCACCAAAATTGCTATCCAGCCTCATAGTTTGATTTGATAAAAAGTTTGTCATGTCGTATATATCTATTTTAAATTTCCTTCTGCTTTAAAACACGAGCGGCCACATTTAATGAAAAAAAGTTGAATTTAATTAACCATTTAGGTTATTGTGTAACTCCACTCGAGGAATGGGCGATTTGGCCAAAAAATTGACGAATGAGGACGGCATCCGAGCATTAGATGCAACGACTAGTGCTTTTAAAAAGACAAGGAAGGGGGATAATGAAGATAACAAAACATACTTTTAGGACTATTTCATATCAAATTAAACAATGAGAAATAAGTTAAGTGAAACTATAAAAACTAAATATATAATTAAATATTCCTAAATTTTAACATTTAATGTCACAAAGGGTTCCATAACTAGCACATAATTTTCCTTTTATTCGCACCGCAAGTACACGAGTCATGCCAAATAATAAAGTTATAAAAAATATCATTCTAACGTGAATTGAGGTACAAATCCGGTCAAGTAAGAGACTTGGTGATTAAATTAAATTGAGTTGAAATATGAAGTGATTTGGTGTATGATTTAACACTTGTTTTTGACTTGATAGAGCGTTTACAAATATAATTGAAACCTAGATTAGTAATTAAATAAACCTAATTGTCAATTTTCAACCCTAATGTGGCTATGTACACTACAAAAGAAGCGGCGATTTGCCGCGCATACGTGCCGGCGGATACGGGAAAACCGCCCCCCGATAAAAACGCGTGCCGATGGTTACGCGTATCCGAAGCCACGATGCGAGGAAAAAGTTTTTTTTTTGTTTTTTGTTAGCGTCCCGGCGGATGCCACCATGTAGAGGCGGCAACTTATCCGCCCCCACGTTTTCTCATTTTTAAAAAAAATTTAAAATAATATTAACTACGCGTAGGGGCGGTTAAGTAGCCTCCCCGACGCGTTTTTTATTTTCTAAAAAAATAAAAAGATTTATTAAATACCCGTGGCCCCCACGCGTTTTATTTTAAAAAAATAAAAAAAAAATTATTAAATACACGTTGTGGCGGATAGTTCTCCGCCCCCACGCGAATTTATTTTTTAAAAAAACTAAAAAAACATATTAAATACGCGTCGGGGCGGTTAATGATCCACCTCGACGTGTTTTTAGTCAAATGAACAAATCATCAAAATGATGATCAAACATTTAGAAGCATTAAGATAAGAGTAAAATAAATACACAAATAACATTAATCACAAAAGGAGAGGAATTTTAAAGAGTTACTCATATAAGGGTTCTAAATAACCCTAGATAAAAGTTTAGCTACTCATCATAATGAATATAAAGCCGCAAATAATCCAAAAGAAAAGTACATCAATAAATGAACATAAGAAACGAAAGGAAGATGAAGAATAAATAACCAAGGAATCTTCAAAAACCAAGCCCTAGCATACGCAAGATTCAAAAGTCTCTAACAAGAGAGTTTTTTTTATGCCCATATAGTTTTTTCTTTGTTTTAGCTCCTTTTTTATTCCTTGTCTTCCAATCCTTTACTTCTTCTCCGTTGGGTTCTTCTTAACTATCCTATTTGTCCACTGTTTCCTATTCACACTAGAAAAAAAGATTGATGAGTTCTTCAATTACTCACAATGAAAATAAGCAATTTAAACTCACAATTTTACACACATGTATTTCTCATTGTTTTCTTTTTTACTATGAGTGTTACTATATCTATTTATTTACCAAAAGCATATGAGAAGCAAGGACATAGAAATCAAATATGTGTGAAATTGTGGAGTTTATCACTTACCCAACTTGATTCATCACAAAAAAAAAATCTATGACCAACGGAATTTACCGACAAAATTCTATCGATAATTTTAGTTTTTTCAACGGATTTTAGACAGGATCAGATTTATGACATAGAAGAAATTAATTAGGTCGCTAATTAACGAAGTTTTGCTTCCATCAGAAATCATTTATAGACATAATTCTGTCGGTAAATTCCGTCAATAATTTTTTTGGTGGAAATGATCGTCGATGGAAGTCTATTGATAAATTACCGACAAAAAATTGTTGTAGCTAAATTAATGACGGAATTCTATCGGTAATTTTTGAAAATTTTAAAAATTTATGTCATGTGTCACTGAATTATGTGTCGCCCAATCCTGCCACGTGTCATACCACAACCAGCACACGTGGCCCTTGTAGCCTGCCACGTGTCGAACTGGTGGATTGTCTGAAATGTGGCTTTAGAGAGATTTGAACCCTCAACCTCGTTTCTCCAATGAATTCAGTCAGCAATACCCTGTTTCTTTCTAGTGATTGTTGGACACATATGCCCAAAACAAAAAATAAAAAACAAATAATGAACACATTCATTTGGCAGCATAATGTATGATAGCTAAGTTTTGAAGCAAACCAAAAGAGAAACGAAGGTGTGGGATTTATTAGGTGCACGTACCAATGTTGTGGTGCTTTGAGGAAGGAGAAAGCAAGAAGGTAACGAGCTAGAAAAGTGGGAAAAGTGAATGGGTGCTTACGAATGTGGTTAGTTTTGGTACCAAAGTACGATTACGACACACCCACGAGGAGAAGTCCTAAAGAGTAAGAGTCATATATCATCACATTAAAGATGAGTGTAGAGTAGCCCCACAAGTAAAAGAGTGCGCAATTCACAACCTTTCTTTTTTGGCCAACAATTCACAACCTTTCATATCTTTAAATTCAAATCTAATTCATTAATGGTGGCCTAGCTAGCAGTACAATCGCCTTATATCACATGGCCTTATGGTACTCTCTCTTTATCAAGCAAGCAAGAGGGTTAGTTAGTTGATTACCTGATGATTGATAAGAACAATAATTGTAGATTGTGATTATAAAGAAATGATATGGATATTGAAGATAAGTAGATAGAATATGGTTGTATGGGGTGGGAATGAAAGAAACAACAAGGAGAAAGACAAAGGGAGTAAATCAAACAAAAATAAAATGGGGGACCTTCAACACATGGGGGGGTTGATCCATCTTTTTTGTGAAGTGGAGCCAACCCCATGTCTTAAAGCTGCGAATCTTTTCCCTCATTTTCTTGATTGCAACCCTACCTCTTTTGTGGCCTATGTACTTATGCTTATATTCACTCTTTTCCCATCACTAAAAAACCTACCTAGCTACATCGATCTTACATATATATCTTCTCTCATTAGTAGGACTTGTGTATGTGTTTGAGGATTACATTTGTTAATACTTGATGAGTTCATCTACCAAATATATACATGCAATAGGCTCGAGTTATATATAATGCATATTCTAGAGTTGATCTTAACAATCTGAGCTATAAATCTAGCTAGTCTAAATTGTATATGTACAGGTGTACGGTTTTAATGGGATAATCCGATACATTATTTTATCAAAGGAATGTAGTCAATCCTTCTTCACTTAACCCTATCGTTATTGGTTCTTAACCTCTTTCAAGCTCCTTCCTACGTGTCTATATAATTTCCATATATTATTTAATGATATATTTTCTCCCGACATAAAAGAGAGAAATTTTCTCCAAATTTTGTGAAAAATTTATGAGATACTCAACATCCTCATATTGACACAATGTACCTCTCTGATCTTAAGCCTGAAAATTTTCTCCATATTGACATTATGAGATACCTGAAAATATTTTCTCCCAAAACATACGGGTTCCAACTTGTCAGGTATCCTTACTATCATCTATCATTTTGATCGGAAACCTTTTTGATTCCATAATGAAAGAAGGTTGAAGAAATATTTTGATCACTGCAAGAAGAGCGATAGACAATATGAAGAGAGATCACTGAAGGATGTAATGCCGTTAGTGAGAAAAGTAAACAAGATTTTTGTGTTATATATATGTGTGCGTGTGCGTGTGTGCGTGTGTGAAGAGGATGTTATTGCAATTTTGTTTGGCAAACAATGCAAGAATTAAAGATTCAACCAATAAAAGGCTCCAATAAAGTTACTGCTTAGTTTGAAATACGCTTAAAATAACAAATGACCGTGAATTTGATGGAATGAAAGAGAATAAGAGGCACAAATGAAAGGATTTGATTTATATGCGTAAACTATCATTTGACTATATATAAATAAATATAATTGCTAGGAGGTTCAGAATATTAAAAAGATAGTTGGCACAAATTAATGGATTTAAATTTGATGGAATGATAGAGAATAGGAGGCACAAATGAAGAGATTTAATTTAGGCATTAAACAAAATAAAACTTTAATTTGATTAGAGTTGATATAAAAGAGACGCTTAGACAACCTGGGGTGTGTGGTTGAGTGACAAGGACTCATTCACCCTTAACCAATTGTCTGGGGTTCGATCCCTGGCGTTGGGTATGGAGAAGCATTAAATCTCCCAGGTCAGCTGTCCCACCCTTTGAGGTGCCTACAAATCAGCGGGGAATTAGTCTCTCACTTGTCGAGTGAGGGATACCTTGATCATGTATAAAAAAAAAAGAGACGCTTAGACAAATAGAATGTGAACCAATGAAATTCTTGCTAAGAGTGTCAAAGAAGATATATAATAAATAATAGATACGCAAACCTAGCGTAGGCGCGTAGCATATCTTTTATGTCTATCAGTCCAATGAAGATACAATGAATAACCAATGAAGGATAACAGGTAAAAAAGTCCAATGAAGGATTCATATTTCATTATACTATGTGTGTATTTTTTAAAAGGGCTAACTAATCAATTGTGGCCGGTGTTTTTTTTTGTTTAGTTTGAAATTATACCTATCAAATTTAACTTTCACTTTTGCCGGCAAACTAATCATAGTTTCAGTAGAACTTGTGAGCTGTTGTGAATGGAGTCCGCCCCAAGCTGAAGCCGCCGCACAATAATGATTTTGCTAACTAATGACTCCTGCTTAAGGAATCATTTCCAAGTACATGCAAAATGCAACAATGCTCCATGTGTCTCTTGATGTCCACGTTGAAGTGTTAATTAGGTGAACTATACTTTTTTTCAATCTATAGTCTGCTTAGTATGAGGGATTTAGAAAGAAGGAGATCGGGTGGAAAAAATTTTGAGTTAAATTTTTATTTAAATCCTTAAATAAAATTTATTTAGCTTTCATCTGAAAAACGGCTTTCTATGCCAAAGCCAAATTGCTCTACTGCCAATACACAGACATCTCAAACTACTCAATGTAACTTTTGCTTGTTTATCGCACATTTGTCCCTTCCCTAAATAACTGTAAACATGTACTACCCAGTGACCTCGTTCACTACAGATATACACCCTTCAGAACGTATTATAAGAGCACAGTAGCCAAATGTGTGAAAATTAATTGGGTGTCGAGTTAATTTTTTTTTCAATATTACCCACATATATTATTATACTTTTAAGAGAGAAAGAAATACATAAATATTAATAAATATGAAAAGAGAGTTAGTTACGAAGTAGGAAAAACCGAAAAAAAAACGCATTAAATGAAGAGAAAATGTGAGATGAACTCTTATATTTTGGACCAAAACATTCAAATTTTTGGACTCTTATATTACGGACCGGAGGTAGTATGTGGAATGGAATAAATTCAACCTAACTTAACCTGTTCAATTGCATAATGCATGCCTATTTAATTTTATAATTAAAATCATATATAAAACAAGTTGTCCCTAGTCAATTGTTATTTTTTATAAAAAATTTGAGTGAGTTTGGGCCGGAGGCTCACTAGGGTAAGGGTAGGCCCCCAGGCTTTAAGAACACTTATAAACTGCCCACCAACAAAGTCCTCACATCAGCGGGATTTGAATTCACAACCACATAGTTATAAATCAATTCTTTTTACAAACTAACTCGAGTAAGGTTGCTTTTTTATGTGTTATTGTTTTTAATTTTTACCATTATTAATCTTCAAATTTACCCTCATTTTGATTTCAATCAATCAACTTCCAAAGTCATATGTTTTTGTCCTACAAAGACAAATTAAAACAATGTAGCTTTTGATAAAATGATAGGGATCAATGCTTTAAATGGAATGAAACGTGAAAATCCAAAAGTATGATTTGAAGTTTGAAGAACTGAAATAAAAATGATGGTACATTTAAAAGAGTAAGATTGCATTAAGGACTAACCATTATTTGTATGGTTAATGGTAATATTTACCCCTAAATTATGCATGGAAGATCATAATTACTCGAAATATTTTTAATTTGGGTCCAAATCTACCTCTAAAATATATATGAGGATCATATTTGCCCTTTATAGTTAAAATATTAATAGTCAATATGAACATTCATGCATACTTTAAGGGAAAATATGACCCTCTGAACATGTTTCTGGGGCAAATATGACCCTTGCTACGTACTTCAGGGGCAAATATCATGTTCGTGCACATTTTCGGGGAAACTTTGAGCCAAAAAATACTTCAATGGAAAATATGATCCTTAGTATATACTTCAAGGGCATATATGACCCTCATTATTTGTTTTACATTAAAGTTTAATTATATATCTGATTTATTTAAAAAGATTGTATCGATTTTAAATATAAAATCTATTTCAATAAATGTTATTGGAAATTCATATGCAATGCATTTTTCTAAAATACTGTATAGTATATTTTAAGTGTTTTAAACTGTCAATAAATTTATTGATCGAGGTGGTAAGCAACATCATATTGTAACTTGTTTCTTTGGTTATAAAAAAACATTGTATAGTAACAATAAAAAGAAAATACTAGTTTAATTCGAACCCCCCAAAAATGCATTTGTAAACATATTAGGTAGGGTTTGTCTGGAAAATATTTGAAATTAAACATAGCTTTGAGCCCCAAACCAAGGATTTAGAATTAAGGGAGAATAATACTCTCAATTTTTCCTTTTTTGAGTCAAATACATTGTATAAAATGATAAGCCGTTTTCCATAACCAAGGATAAGCCGTTTTCCATAACCTTATTAGATCTCAGTTAAATAAGAAAAACTCACACTTTTTCCATAATAGTTTCTTTGCATTTTACTTTTCTCAGATAATAGTTTCTTTGCATGAAAAACTAGGTTTGGGGTGGAAAACCTATATTTTACTAGAAAATAATTTTGACCTACAATCTTGGAAACTGTTTTCCACAATTTACTCCCTCCAATATGTAATATAAAAGTTAAAAATTTGAACTATTTTGTTCAAAATACAAGAGTTAGATCAAAATATTCTCATGCTTTAATGCACATTTTACTATTTTGACTCTAATCAATTTTACATTGGTTGCATTAATTAAATTGTTGATTGCAGTATTAGAATAAGATAGAGAAATGACACTTTTAGCTACATTCTCTCTCTCTTACTCGTAGTATCATAATAAATAATGATAAAATTGGGGAAATGAAATTAATTCTAAACACCCAATCAACTTACAGATTTTTTCTTAAGAATCGTGTTTTGACAGTTAAACATTTATGTTACATATATAAGAAATAATTTTTAAAGGGATATTTCATATTTTTTTCTTAAATGTTATTCTCCAAAAGCTAATCCATACAAGCCTAAAAAATATTGTTACTCTATAATCCTCAATGAGTGGATGGCATGTTTGGATTGATTTTAAAGAGTAGCTTCTATAAAAGTAGTCGAAAGAAATTCTTTTGAAGAAGAGTCATACTTATATCTAGTGCATTAGAACCAGTACAACCAATTCACCATTCATCTGCTGCCACGTGGAAGATGTACCTAATTCATCATTTCACGCTGTTCAACAACGTTAGCGTATTCTCTCTCCCCGCGACTCTTCCTTCCACGCCCATTCTTCTCTCACTCTCATCCTCCATAGCTATTTTCTCTCATCCTTCTTCCCACACAGGTCCGATCGAATCCGTCGCCGATCCACACTGCCTCCGAAGTCTGTCTCGTTCTGTTGACACAAGTCTCAGCGTTGGTTTCTTGTTGCCAAGCATTCTCCAGATCGCGATTTCAAGACCGTTTTGTTGCTGCAGCCTAAGCTCAAGTTCTTTATTTATCTGGGCTTCACTCTTCTCATTTTGGGTAAGAAATTTCAGAAATTTTTCTTGCTTTGGTATAAATTTCAGATTTATTTTAGAGTGTTTTTTGGGTCTCCTTATATTATTGATATTTGCCGTTGATTAGTAGCTTACCCTTGCAATTAATTTCTGGATTCTTGTTTTTGGATCTCCTTTTCAGATCTGGGAAAGAGAAAGCTTTCAATAACGTGAGTGCAAGAGGTGGAGTAGGAGAAGAGAGACGGAAGATGACGAGAAGGAATGAAGGAAGATGAGAGAGAAACAAACGGGGTTAATTTTTCAGTTTGTGCAAAATCCATGTGGCATAATGTGAGTGTTGAACTGGATGCACTGGTTATATTGCACATATAAGTTTTTTCCTTTGAAGAATAGATTATGGAGAATAGTCTATGAGAAATTAGGAATAATAGCTTTTGACAAAATATGACTTTTTTTTCGCACAAAACTTAAGTTTTCAAGAAAATAACTATTTTGAAAAAATTGTGAATATTTGTATGAATTAATTGGAATTTAGGTTTTGACAAAAAAAATAGCTCTAAAAAAGTAAAAAGTGTTTGTTTACTTTTTCAATCCTTATTTCCAAAATGAGACTTGATTTTGAATTTAATACTCCCTCCGTTCCTAAATATAAGATCTAGATAACTTTTTTTTGGAAAGATTAAGGTTGCGAAATAGGTTATTAAATGATGACATATTTGATATCTTTTTAGATTATTCATTAGCTTATAGGTAAAATAAACTAGTTTAAGAGAAAAAATTAGGTAAATCAATTTATAATTAACTTATTTTTTGCTTTTTTTAGGATTTTTCAAAAAAGTCATCTAGGTCCTATATTTAGGAACGGAGTATAATTTAGGATTTGAGTATCAGTTACTAGTATTAAATAGAAAAAATACTGAGTGCATTAACTTTTTAAAATCAATGGCGATTGAACGGGGTGACGGGAAAATGAAGGAGTAGGGGACCCAGAAAACAGAATTGGCCCAGAGAGCAGAGAAGAGTTGACTATGCTCTCTTGCTCGGCTCATGCTTGGGGTCCAAACTTGGAGGTCCTATCAATCAAACAACCTTTAGCTCATCTTCCAATGAAACCATTTTCCCAAAATTTACAACATCTATTTTTAAAAATTAAACCATACTACTATAGGACTGTCCTTCATTTTAGATAATTTTTTCTCAAATCTAGAATCAAGTTTATTAAAACTATGCACATTTAATGTAATTATTAAGTAGGGGCGCGCACGGAGACAAAGATTTTTATTTGGTGTAGTAAACAATGCTCCTATACTATTATGATGCATTCGGGTTTGGGCCCACTAAAATATTAGGAATAAAGGAAGCAGGCAAGGAAGGAATGCATCTGAATACAAACACATGCACGTGGACATGACCTACCACACGTGCACTCAATCATCAATCTCATTCATTCGTTCACTCATTATGCGTCATACTCATCTTCCTCCCCATCCACACGTCACTAACTACATCCACTAATCTTTCTAAACTAATCATCCCACCTTTTTATTAAGAAAAAATATAATAATATGACATAATAATGTGCCATTGAAAATACACATGTATAGATGCCACGTCACATTCACAAAAATGCCTTAAGTGTAGATTTTTTTACATATCAAGTACTACCACTTCTAATTATAAAGCCCATTTGAATTTTTGGTGAAAATTAGGAATGTAAAATTTACAATTTTAAATTTTTTATAATTATTTTTTCCTCCAAAACTAATATATTCTACTTATAAACTAACTTATAATATAATTCATGTGACATATATTATTATAATTTATAAATGAAATTTGCTTACTTTACACAAAAGAGTCAAAGAGATTTTATATTTTGAAGTAATATCAAATTTCATTTACAAATAATGTCTTGTGACACATTAAAGTATGTATTGTTAGCATTTGTTGTATTTTTCTTTTATGTATGATAACTTTGAAGGATAAATATGATGAAAGGGAGGAAGCTGAGTTTGAAATAAAAGAAACACTTGAAGCTAATAGTATTAGTTTGTATTAGTTTGACTAAAGGAAATTTTACAAGGCTGGACACGCCTCCAAACTTCAAATGCGAGCAGGGAGATTATCCCTATGAACAAAATTCTTGTTCACCTGACATGCGGATAGTGATGCCCTAAGAAAAAAAACACAATATTCTCGCTTGAACAATAAAATTTCAACCCACAAACTTATTATTACGTGCAAGCTTTTCACCAATTTTTGTTGATAAATGTGAGTAACTTAAGGCAAAAAGGCACTTACTGCTCCACGGTTGATATGCTTAACAATTAGTACAGTAAATCTGTAATAATTCGTTCTAAATAATGACTGATATTCTGTTACACCTCTCTTCTATGGTAAGATAATATAAATTCTAAGTTCTTAAAATAGACGACGGGTATCACTTAAGTCCTTATTATAAACTATTTGTAGAAAGAAAACTTGCATTAAATATAAATTACCAGCATGGTGTTTAATTATGTATGTATGTATGTATGTGTATGTATGTATTAACTTTACTCTTTTTTATTCTTGTTGTAGCTAGAGAAGTAAAAAAGAAGAAAAATATGTAAATAATTCATAAATACACAGAAAAACTCTGATAAGGATAACATCAAGAAATTATAGATCTATTATTTAATACTCCCTCCGTTCCTAAATATAAGACCTAGATAACTTTTTTTTAAAAGATTAAAGTTGCGAAATAGGTTATTAAATCATGATATGTTTGATTTTTTTTTAGATTATCCATTAGATTATAGGTGAAATAAACTAGTTTAAGAGAAAAAATTTGGTAAATCAATTTATAATTAATTTATTTTTTGCTTTTTTTAGGATTTTTTAAAAAAGTCATCTAGGTCCTATATTTAGGAACGGAGAGAGTATATATTTTAGTATGTGAGAAGGAGAAGAGTACTGAGTACTGAGTACTGACATTTAATACAACAGAATCTAATAGGGTGCGGTTGTCATATAAAGTGCTCTAGACAAATCTAAAATGAGAAAGAGGGATGGATTACTGAATTTTAAATGAAACTCTAGGCTTGTTTAATTCATAGTAAAAATTAAGTAAAATAAACATATAAAGTTAACATGGTGGTCATAATTTAGGAGGGAAGGAGTTCCCTAGGAGAGGAATGAGCGGAGTGACTTCCCTCTACTGTACACTAGGGCTGTACAAAAAAAATCTGACAGTCGGATTGGTTCGTCATAACCTGATCTGGTCTTATGTAAAAATAGTTCGTCACAATGTAGCCCAGACCAACCCTGTTAAGACTGGCTTGACCATCAGGTAGGACATTATCAGGATATATGTTTCATGACCAATAGGCGGCCCGATCCGATTATTTTATTAATATTTTAATTAATTAACACAATTATCACACTATTTCATAATTACTTAATTTAGTTTAGAAAATAGTTTATTACACTTTTTATTTTTCCACATAATTCATAATTTGTTTAATATACAAGTTTTTTTATTTTATTATAGAATAAAAAAACTTAGTGACCAACATGGTATATCCCGCTCGATCTCGGTGTCAAGCCAAATATGACATGACTGGGACTTGAGCCAAAAATTTAAGCTAAACAATTATTTATGACAAATATGGCATATAGTTAGTGTTGTCGTGTCCATTATTTGTGCACCCTAATGCACTCTTCTATCCTCTCTCCCTCATCTACATTTCTTTTCCCTCCACACTATTAGACCAAGATCCCAATTATCGAGATTAAGTTATTTTATAAGAATAAAAATAAATATAATAATATTTAAAATTTTCAAACATAAATTAATCAGTTATAATACGGTTAGTACTATACATTATTATTATAAATTAAGATTTTAGTTTTCATTTTTCAAATATTTAAATATTATTATAATTATTTTTGTTTTTATAAATAGTTAATCTGGATCATTGAATCTTTTATCCAATGGTTTAAGGAGTGGAGCAAAGTAAGTCCCGCAAATGAGAGTCCCAATGAAAAAGCTTAGTGAAAGATTGAGAGGTAAGGACGCCGTAAAAGAAGAGGAGAGGTCATTAATTCTTCTGAGCACTCAGTTTTTGATTGCTACGGTCCCTAGCTGACCTCCTCTCAGTCATCTGTAGGAGTAATCTGTAATCTGTAATCAATGAATAATAAATTATTAAATCACTCTCTCCCTATTGTCCACCTCCCTACTTATTCCTCCTCTGCCCCCTACCATTTACTCTCCTTATTACCTAATATCTTTTGCATATTTATTTTCGATTCTTGTTTCCATAGTGTTCAATACCCGTTTGGTTGGACGGAAAGTGTGTAATGGAAATGGAATTGAGTGTAAGGGGGGTAAAGATGGAAAGTAGAGGTAAATTAGGTAATGATGAGATGTAAAAGTTTGTGGGGCCCAATAAAGTGTGAGATGAAGAAAGAAAACTTGTGGGCCCCATAATATATGTAAATTACAATTTTCAATTCTTTTTTCCATTTCCATTTGACAATTCATGTCAAACAAATATATTAAAAGTTAAAACTACGGGTATGTTTGGATGGAAGAAAGGAAAGTAAGGGTCAGTTTGGTTGGGCAGAATTATTGAAAAGAAATTGGAAATGGAATTGTAAAATACTCCCTCCGGTCCTATTTATAAGTCGCCAACCGCCTCTAAATTTTGGTCCTTAATATAAGTCACCAACTACCACTAACTAACTTATTTATTAAAATTTTCCTAATATACCCTTACATTAGAAAATGAACATTGGAAGATGAGAAGAGAGAGAAGATGAAAAAGACACTTTATAGATAGAAGATTAATGAAGAAAGAGAAAAGGTAGTGAGCCATAGTGATAAAGATGGAAGGGCGAAAATGGAAAAGACAAAAAAATAAGACCAATTTAATGATGCAACTTCCATTAACCTCCATTCCTTGGTATGTATAATTTAGGCGGTTGGCGACTTATAAATAGGACCGGAGGAAGTAGTAATTTACATATATCATGAGGCCTACAAGTTTTCTCTCTCCATCTCACATTTTTCCTGGGGCCCACAAACTTTTATATCTCATTATTACCTAACTTACCTCTACTTTCCATTTTTACCCCCTCACACTCAATTCCATTTCCATTTTCATTATACACTTTCAGTCCAACCAAACGTGCCCTAAAGAAAAGAATTAGAAATGAGAAAGGTATGAGATGGAAAGTAAAGTAATGATGAGAAAGTAAAGTTTGTGTGGGCCCCAAAAAAGATGTGAGATAGAGAGAGAAAACTTATGGACCTAGAGATATATGTAAATGACCATATTACTCTTAACTTTTCGTTTATTTTCAACTCATTTCTTCACTTTCTAAGCAACCAAAGGCACCCTACGTAGTGCGGGTCATGTTTGGTTACAAGAAAATAGCTCAAAATTGAAATGGAAATAAAAAGTTTAATATTCAGTTGGAGTATATCTTAAAAAACATTTATCATTTATTTATTACTCAATACAATATAAGAACTCAAAATTTGATTAGTCCAAAATATAGTTCATCTTACATTTTCTCTTCATTTAATTCATTGTTTTCTATTTACCCCCAACTCTCTTTCATAGTTAGTAATGTCTATGCATTTCTCGTTTTTAATATTACCTCCGGTCCTAAATATAAAACCTAATTGACTTTTTTTTTGGAGAGATTAAGGTTGCAAGATATGTTATTAAATCATGACATATTTGATATCTTTTTAGATTATCCATTAGCTTATAGGTAAAATAAACTAGTGTAAGAGAAAAATTAGGTAAATCAATTTATAATTAACTTATTTTGCTTTTTATTTAGGATTTTTCAAAAAAGTCAAGTAGGTCCTATATTTAGGACCGGGGGAAGTAGTATCATACTACCCCGGGTCCTAAATATAGGACCTAATTGACTTTTTTTTTTGAGAGATTAAGGTTGCGAAATAGGTTATTAAATGATGACATATTTGATATTTTTTAGATTATCCATTAGTTTATAGGTAAAATAAACTAGTTTAAGGGAAAAAATTAGGTAAATCAATTTATAATTAACTTATTTTGGTTTTTTAAGGATTTTATAGAAAAGTCAATTAGGTCTTATATTTAGGACCGAATGGAGTAATAAATATGGGTAATTTTAGAAAAAATAATTAACTTCAAATACACCAAATTTTTACATATTTTTAAGTAGCGTGTTTTGACAACTGAGCTCTTGTATCATGCACAAGAGAAGGAGTCTATTTTAATAATAAGTTTTAATTATTTTTCTTTATTTGAGTGGCATGCTGGAAACTTTCTTTTTCTTCTTTCCTGCCTATTCGAAGTCGCATTTTGCTTCAGTGCAATGCACACAAACCATCAAGCGGCAAGTCTTCAAGCCGCAAGTCTTCAAGGCGCATGCTGGAAACTTTCTTTGGTCGAGAATATTTCATCGAAACCAAAAGCAGAGTAGTTAAGTACTCCTCTTAAATTATAAAATTTATTTTTAAATTAAAAGGTTTTTTAACTTTATCTCTGCTAAATGATGCTGTAAATGACAAAGCAAAATACAAGAAATTACATATAAACATTAATAAATCTTTGAAACTGTTGTTGCTAGTATGTTTCTCCTCACACTTCAATATATAGTACCAATTTGTTTGTGGAGTTTATTTTGTTTCTAAATATAAGATCTCTTCGTATTTTTTTTATTTTCCTTATATTAAAACATCTATACATATTAATTAATACTCTTCAATGATAAATAAAAAGATATGGATGTTGCAAACAAAGTACTAATAAGGTGGTTTACCTCTTTTACTAATATCATGCACTTTCTCTGTTTCTAAATACTAAAATAGTTAGTTGACTTTTTTGCAAAATCCCAAAACAGCTAGGTAAGTTACCCAAAAATTGAATTTCTACTTCTCTAAACTAATTTATTTGACTTATAAACTTACATTTGATCTAATAATATACAAAATACTTCATGATTAAGTGATTTATTTCGCTTCATTAATTTCTCCAAAAATGTCAACTAACTCTTATATTTAGGAATGAAGGGAGTAATCTCAAATAATTTAATAAACAACATTAATGGATAAATATATTTTATACTTAATTAAAAACGAGTTACAATAAACTCAAGAATTTTTATGGACACTTATATCCTCACTTCAAGGATTGAAGCCTCTAATCGCAATAGGGATGTCGCGACAAAACGAACCACGATATATTATATATTTATGTTGCGATTTTCCTATATAACCGAGATGTACAAGCGCAAAAACAACTTTTATAAAAAAATAAATTTTATTTTGTTAAAAATATTGTATATCAGGGCGCGACATCTTTTTTCTTGAGATGTCGTGCAAGGATGCAGCGCCTAGCATACAGGAATTCTTTGTTTAGCATAACAAGAAAAATATTGGGCCGAACGTTTTACAGTTTACACGGAAAAACTCATATAACGGATCTTTTCATTCTCATTTAGTCATTTCCCCCATACTGATTTAAAAGAAGATATATATTTACATCTTAATTTTGTCCAGTCACCCAGAGGAAAAAGGAAAAAATGCATGCAAATTTTTAATGATAGAAATTAAAGTTTCACGTAACTCAATTTCCAATCTTTTGACTAGATTGACCAGATCAATTTCTGACTCCACGCATCAAGTGCCTATCGATCTTAATAGTTAATATGAATATTCCTCGGAGATAATAAAAACAACCACTGATGACGCACACCATGCATATATATACTTCACAGACTAAACCTGCTTAATTTGTCTTATATATCGCGGGATCTTATTTTATTAATAGTTAGTCATATTCTATTGTTAATTGATTCAAATACGATGGAAAATGAATTTCTGTTAGATTCTCTTTCCTATAAGTCTACAGGAAAACAACTATATTCCATTATTTCTCCGAAAGTCCGAAACCGTCGAGAAAGGAAGACAGAGATCTTATATGTATATTTAAAAGAAAAATTAACTCGTTATATAATAATATTTAAATTAGAAAAATTTAATTTGGATAAATAGTTAGCAACTAGCTATATGTATAGCTGGCTGAATGATGTTCATGGATAGATGAAACTTGGAAGGGGATGGTTCATGCACGAACATTGTTTTGGAGTGAGTGAGAGAACAAAAATACAAAACATTATACACGGTGCCAACTTTGGAGCAAGAGAAGATAACAAAAGTTGCTGATGATTGTGATCGTGCCTAGAAATAAAGGTAGAGAGAAATTTGTTCAACTTTCAAGAAAATAACTATTCGGTAGAATCAAGCCAAAACCCACAGGGAGAGCCGTGATAAATTGGCATATAGATGAATATTCATATACAAATATATTATACACTTGGCTCTATTCCCACCAAAAGTTCTATTACTAAAGTTCTTTTTCACATCACACATTATGTTAGTCAATAATTTGTACAATTATTATAGATAATGCACACTACGCTCGATGAAATTAAAGTTGAGATTTTCTTAAAATCAGAGACACTAGTACCGCTCTTTACTTTCGATCAAAAAAAGTATCGCTCTTTAGACCATAACATACAATCTATTTTTAGATTTCTTTCTATAAAAATATTCACGTATATCTTGAAATTTGTCTCTCGTGCCGCTTTTGTCTACTACAATTATGATTGAGTGGAGTTGAATGGCTGGCTTAATTAGCTCACAAGTGTAATTTGGTTTATTTAGTTTATCTCAACTACTTCGATCAATCAAATTATTAAATACTACTAATTTAAATTCAACTGTTTAAAATGTTATTAAAATTATTTTGATTCTTTTAAAAAAGTAAATTAGGAACAAATACTTGAAAACTATCCATACTACAAAATTTATTTTCTAAAAGTAGATAATAATTAAATCTGACCCATGAGTGAGTACCCATGAGTGAGTACAACTAATGTCATGTTTCTTCAACTGTGTGTATCATATTGCATAGTTTAGATATTTGAGTGAGAACAAGCAATCACGTTTTACACACAACACAATCTTAAATGGGTCACGCTTCTTCAGCTACGTACGTGCAATATAGCTCACGACTCAAATACTTGAGTAGGGTGTGTTTGATTCGACTTGTGGAAATATAACTTATTTTTGAGGTGACTTATTTTTAAGTCAGTTGGAAAATAAACTATAAGTTGACTTATTTTTACGTTTGGATAAACTTTGAAAAAAAGTGGTTTATTTTCCCATTTGACTTATAAACATGTTTGAATGACTTTTTGTTTAAAATGGGCTTATTTTTAAGCTATCTTATTTTTAAGTCATGTAGAAAAATAAGCTGGCTTATTTTCAGAAATAAGATACCTTGTGTGGCTTATAAATAAGCTGACTTATTTTAAATAAGCTCGGTGAAAAATAAGCAGAACCAAACATAAAAAAAGTCACACACCCAAAATAAGCCGGCTTATTTTGAAAAATAAGCCCAACCAAACACACTGACAATAACTAATGGGTGTGTTTGGCTCGACTTGTGGAAAAGTGGCTTATTTTTAAGCTGAATTATTTTTAAGTCAGTTAGAAAATAAGCTCTAAGTTGACTTATTTTTATGTTTGGATGAACTTTGAAAAAAGTGACTTATTTTCCCATTTAACTTATAAACATGTTTGGATGACTTTTTGTTTAAAAGGGGCTTATTTTTATCTAGCTTATTTTTAAGTCATGTAGAAAAATAAGCTGGCTTATTTTCTGATGGGCTACTTGAATGAGTAACATTTTTTTGTTGTATAAATGTAGTTTAATTATTTTACGCAAAATAATACTGTGTATTGTAGTCAAAGAAAAGTTACATCCACTAAACAAAACTTGTATATATGGCTATGGTAATTTTTTGTTTAGTTAATTACATTTGATGTATCAGCTAGAAAGTGGAAAGAAAATTAAAGGAACAAAACTGAAAAAAGAAAATAAAAACAAATAAAGAGAGAAAATGGTGCTAGAAGACAACCACACGGGAATTGACCAAAAAGGGGGAAAAGAGAGACAAGATCTCCAGACTCAGCAAAGGGATGATGTTTGGAACCTAACGGGGATTAATGTAATATTGGAAATCGTAACTAGGTAAATATGTCGACAGTTTTCAAAACCCAAAAATACCCTTACATATCACTTAATATTACCACAAAGGAAAGCAACTCACGTGTGCACATGTGTAACCATATACCCAATTTGCAATTATTAAGAGGCAAAAAAAATAATTGTGAGGAGGAAAAAGGTGCTGATTTCCAGGCAGAAAAAAAGCGCATAACAACAAAATAGAGGCCCTCGTGCAAACTGTATGTCTCAGTGGAAATCAGAAACTTTTATTATCATCATCGATAAATATAAAATAACACACATTCTTTTTATTTTTTATTTTATCAACAACGAAACCAGATTAATACGTGAGGGTAGACATTGAACTCCACTCTATATATACTTCATCCCTTCCAGATATTAGCTGCTCTGCTTCTTTCTCTTACTCTTCACAATTCAATTATGGACCACTTCATTCAAAGTTTTATGCGTTACTTTCTTATTCTATTCTTCTAGCAAACAAACTCTTTCCACTTTAATTTAATTATAGTCTTTTGCTCATGTCCCTATAACTTAGTAATCTTACGCTCTAAAAATTTAGTCCGCAGATCTATTAAATTATTTTGTTTTCTTTTATTTTTGACTTTTTTTAGACAAAATATGATTGGTCAGAGAAAGTTCAACAAAATTATTTGATCTAAAATTATTGTATCGCAAAACATATGCATGCTATTTATAATTTAAATGGTAAATAAATCCTACACCATTTGTTTCTCATCGTCCTGTCCACACGTTTGACTACTCGAGATATCTAATAAACGCACATCGACTGTCATTGACGTGTCTGTCAGATTTGGAAATAATAAGGAATTAAGGATTTAAGATTTCGAAAAATTCATAATAAGAAATTTTTTCCAGTCAAATGGAATAAATTCCTGTGACCGACACTTCACAAGCCGTCATATATAACTGGTTGTCTGAATTTCATTATTCATTAATAAATACACATGTTGGTTTGTCAAATTGCAATATGGGATTATAAATAAACATATCAAAATTTTACTTTATTTGATCATTTGATTTCGTTTGTGTATGTGCAGTACTTGTTTATTACGTGCATGTGAATTGCTACAAATATATATTAACCCAATTACAGATCTACTTTAAGATCATGTTCTTAATAATAATAGTTCAAGTGATACATACACATACACAAAATTATTTAGTATGTGTGTGTATGTGGGTTTTCCAATATCTTTGGTTGGTTAGAATAATTGAAACAGCAAGCCAAGTGGGGGGCCAGTGGCCACTTGTTATTTGCTTTTACTCGTAGATGACAAAGCTGTGTGAAGATAAAAACCCCAAATATAAATGTACGTATGTGCATGTATCAATATTCCGTGACAGCTGCAAATCAGATGGACATATATCTTAGCAATTAATTTATGGGTTTCATGCATGCAATAATAGTATGATAATAATTGATTGGTATCTCCATAATGTGAAAATAGCTAGTAGAATGAGTGAGTAGTGGAGAACAAACAAAGGAAGGGGTTATGTGCATAATGTAATTGGATATGAAATCTCTTTCTAGGATCCACACTTTGCTTTCAAGTCGCAGTCGAAAGGCACCTTTATGTACCGCGCGAGGACAAGTTCTTCAATATAATCCTCCAAGTCCAAAAAAAGGCACAAAATTATAACAAAAGAGATAAACATGCTCATCAAATCATAGAACCAACACGCACGCATGTCTGAGTCTACTCATCAATCATATATCCTTATTTGATTGGACTGCTTTGATTTTATGCACACCATGATATGTATCATTAATGTACGGATATGTATGACCGATAGATCAAGTTCGTACGAACTAATATTCCAAATGTAAATATAGAACATATATGATTCGCATAGTTCATAGTTTCCCACATTTATAGGATCAGGGCGCGGTACCTGGCCTTCTCACCAGTGAATATATTTATATATTCTTCTTGATTATTAGAAAATAATAAGTTTTTTGCTTATATATATTAATTAACATGCTCGTCCTCAAGAGAATTAAGTATATACTTACCCGTTTTTAAAGAATGAGAAGAAAGAGAAGGGTTTGGCCTCAGATTATGATGCATGCATGGATGGCTTCAGATCCACCACAAAAAAGCTTCCTAAACAAGCCCCTGCTTATTTGATTGCGATTGAACGTAACTGAACAGTAAATATTGCTTTCAAATATTTCTGAGAATAGTAATCTGATTTATGTGAAGAAACCGCCATATTTTTGAACAGTACGTGTTATCCTCATCATCTACACACACATATCATCATCCTGATATCGGATGACCATGATTGAGCTTTTATTGAGCACCATCCTCTGCTACGTGTGGTTGGTGTCCATTTTATATATCACATCCAGGTAGAGAGAGGACATAAATATTGTATAAATAATCGTGTGTATGTGTGTTTGTATTTACATTCTATACAATAAGTCTAGCTATCAACTCAGGCAAATTCAAATTGAATTAAATTTCCTGCAACTTTCAGCATTTATTCGAGGCATAAATCCAAATTAAATCATATAATTGTGACCTCTGATTGATGTGATTTGCACAAAACTTGGAATAATTTTCTTCCCAAGCCAAACTCTTTACAGGTGTTAATTGGACACTCGTTGTATAACCGAAAGAGACCTTAATTATATCTCCTCCTTAATCAATTATATTAGTTTTTATATATCATAACCTCAAGATTTTCCTGGCTACTCTTATTTCTCACATGACTTGTTATAATCACGCGGTGATGTGTGTGTGTGTAAGTATCAAAATATAACTCGTATTTGAACCCTGAAAAAAGGATTCTTCTTTCAGATAACTAAAATACAAGAGGACAATTATCTCTTAATCCGTAGGAGTACCCTATATACAAAATAGGTCATAGGTGTCGTATATATTTTTGTAGTACATCTATAAAAAGTGAATTAAAAATCTTGTTGCTTTATGCTGCAGACATGAATGAGATATTCAATATGGGGTGCTTTGAAATTCTCACTCTTTGACTGAATGAACAGTGAGGAAAGTCAAAAGCACCGTTTAATAGTTTTGCACAGTACATAGATTGAAACTAGTGTAGCATACAATAAGGGCCTGCCTAGCTATGCGAAGACCTGTGTATGTATAGAGATTTTAAACGTTGCAGCCAAGAAAAAAAAATAACAGACTGATAAATCTAAATATAAGGTATATACACACACATTATTATTTTTTTTTTTTTGCCATGAAACACACACATTATATACTACCAATGGAAAGGGGACCAAATTAGAAAAGGAAAAAAGAGAAAAGAAGCACAAATTCACATGGTAAGAGAAATGAAGTGCCGGGTAGTGACAAGAGCAGATCTCATACATAGAGAGAGACATGTGAAGAAGTGGGGAGGGGGATGACCACCTTTTTAATTGAAGATCCAATGGGGTGGACTGCATGTGCCCTCTTTCTTCAAATCATTTATTCCTTTTTTGTTTTTTACAAGTAAGAATATAAATAGGATAATATTTTGTTTACAAGGGAAAAGGTTACTTGGATTGGGTATGCCGTTTATTCGGTTCAAACATATCTTTGAGCTCAAAAATTACTCACTACAAATCCTTACAAGTTGCCTTCCACAAGCTTTTATACATTTTGAGTGTGATTTGGATTCACAATCTTTCATGTTTGTTTTTATACATAAGATTTAAAAATTTGAATTGTTTTGTCTCCCTTTCTTAGGAATTTGACTAAATTTATCAAATAAAACATTTAATAAATTTTTTCTACCTTATTCATCATTATTCTCCATATTGACATTCTTTGGCATACTCGTTTGTTATCATATTTCTTTCTCACATATACTCAATCATAAATTAAGGTTGAGTTAAGTAAAAAAATCATTTCAAATATATTTATTTCTCACAACCATTTCCTTAATCATTCTAATTTTAACTATTTAGCCCTGGTAACAAATGTAAACAAGAGACGGAGGAGTAATTCTTTACTAACAACACCACCGATAATAGGGTGATATACTAAAATTGTCTCTAGTTTAGTTTTATTTTAAAAAATTTCGGGAAGCCTCAATCACCTCCTTGATATGCTCAACGCTTTTTACTATAACAACTGCAGCAGTAAATACTTTGCAGTATCTTCTCTACTTACTCATTCACCTATCATTAACTATCCTTCCAACCTCATCATTTTCTCTTTGGATTACATACATATACACACAATTAAATATCAATATATAATTATGTCTTTTACACAAGTTTCCCCACCACTAAAGTTAGGTGAATTTTGTAAGCATGTGTTATTTTTACTGCTGTCTTGATAAAAATATACTTACCATGTGAATTTTTATCAAAACAGACAAAATAATTGCAATTATTTATAGCCATGAGCCCATGATTGTCAATATAATCATAAAGTCATTGCAAAGAAAATGTTAACAAATTATTATCAACCTTTCTAATACAGTATAAATATAGTTTTCAACAAAATCATTGACAATGAACATGTTAGAAATCAATTGCATCTTATTTAAACCAAAAAATGTTCCACTTTTTTTCCTATAGGCTAATAAAATAACATCCAGCTCTAAATCCATAACACAAAAAATAAATGTGAGATGTTCACTTTTCCTGAAATCATTCAAGTAGTTCCACTTTTTCCATGTTAATTACTCCCTCCGGTCCCTAATATAAAAGCTCAAAATTTGAATGTTTTTGATCCTAATATAAGAGCTCATCTCATATTCTCTCCTCATTTAATGCATTTTTGTCTACTTTGCCCCTAACTCTCTTTCATACTTATTAATACATATATATTTCTCTCTCTTAAGAGTATCATAATAAATATACGGGTAATATTGGAAAAGAAACATTAACTCCAGACACTCAATTAACATTCACATATTTTCTTAAAAAAATATTTTTATCGGCTAACTCTTATATTAGGGACCGGAAGGAGTAATTATTAAATTGATGATTCATTTTCGAGTGTTTTATTTTATTTTGCACATTCCAAGTCCAAGCCCTGGCCACAGCAGCAGGGGATGCTGCCTCTGTTTAAGTTTTGGGTTTTTGTCTGTTTGGGTTGTTCTCTTCTTAAATGCATATGGTAGCTCAAGGGCCCCTATATATATGTGTGCCTAACCGCACGCTTCATCACCAAGAGAGGCAGGCACCTTTCAAACTTTTCCATTACTCTCAACTCAAGAGAGTTTTTTTTTTTAATTTTCCTTTTGCCATTTTTCTTTTTTGAGTTTGAAGCATCAATCAATGGCTTTCTTCTTGATTGCAACTCTCTCTGTTTTCTTGGTGCTCTGTTTTTGCTCTGCTCTCTTGAGATGGAATGAGGTTCGTTTCAGCCAGAAGGGCTTGCCACCTGGCACCATGGGTTGGCCTGTGTTTGGAGAAACCACTGAGTTTCTCAAGCAAGGTCCAAGCTTCATGAAAAACCAGAGAACAAGGTAAAAAATACTGCCTTTCATATGAGGTTTTCTCATATTTTGCCCTGTTTTCCTCTGTTTTTAATAGCCTACTATAGTTTTCCTAGGGACATAGCATTAGCATCTCCCATTTGAATGGCATACACAACTTTGGGAGATTAAAAGTCATGTCAAGAAATGGGATTTTGGAATATCCTATGTTCATGATCTAGGGGATATACCAGAAAAGATAATCAACTTTGAATGAAAAGACAAGGAAAGAAGAAGAACAAAAATCTGATTAATGTGTGCTTAAGTGAAAAAGGTGTTTTAAGTTAAACTTGGGGTGAGGTGAAAAGTGAAACTGTTGTTTCATGTACTTTTTCCGTTTTTTTAGGTTCAATGAGGAATGATTGTAGTAATATGAAACATTATTTATTGTTTAACTATGGTGAATGATGGCAGGTATGGCAGTTTTTTCAAATCACACATACTGGGGTGTCCTACAATAGTGTCAATGGATGCAGAATTGAACAGATATATCCTAATGAATGAATCAAAAGGGTTAGTTCCAGGATACCCACAATCCATGTTAGATATCTTAGGCAAATGCAACATTGCAGCTGTTCATGGCTCCACTCATAAGTACATGAGAGGTGCTCTCTTATCTATCATCAGCCCCACCATGATCAGAGATCAGCTTTTGCCTAAAATCGACCACTTCATGAGAACCCACTTGACCAATTGGGATAGCAAAGTCATTAACATCCAAGACAAGACTAAAGAGGTATGTTTGCTTTTCTCACTTATCAAATTTTATGAAGATACATATTCTATTTCATGAAAAAAAATAAAAGTTTCTTATGTAGAAAGCATCAATTTTGCTTTTCCTGCAGATGGCTTTTCTGTCATCTTTGAAGCAAATTGCTGGCATTGAATCTAGCTCAATCTCTAGCCAATTCATGTCTGAGTTCTTCAAGCTTGTTTTAGGAACTCTCTCTCTTCCTATTGACCTTCCTGGCTCCAATTATCGCCGTGGAATTCAGGTATAATTTAATGATCATAATTAGTTTCATTTTCTAAGAGTTTGTTTTTGATTTTATGGAATTCATGAATAAATAGAGTTTGTGTATTGCAGGCAAGGAAGAACATTGTGAACATTCTGAAACAACTGCTAGAGGAAAGAAAAGCTTCCCAAGAAACTCACCAAGACATGCTTGGATGCTTGATGAGTAAAGATGATTGTAGATACAAATTAACCGAGGAAGAAATCATTGATCTGATCATTACCATTATATATTCTGGGTATGAAACTGTTTCAACAACTTCAATGATGGCTGTGAAGTATCTCCATGATCACCCAAAAGTTCTTGAAGAACTAAGAGTGAGTGCCAAAAGTCTAGTTACTTTCTTACTTTCTCTAAAGTTTGTTTGTTTTGGTTTTCTTTACTATCTTTTCTTTCCTTTTTTGACCCTATTGACTGAGTAGAATGAACTATTCACAGAAAGAGCATTTTGCCATAAGGGAGAGGAAAAAACCAGATGATCCAATTGACTGTAATGATCTCAAATCAATGAAGTTTACTAGAGCTGTAAGCATCTTTTGTGTTTTTTCAGAACAAAAATCGTTGAATACTCTTCAATGAAAAAGACTCAAATTGAACAATCTGACATAGTTTCTGGTTTTGGCAGGTGATATTTGAGACCTCGAGATTGGCCACAATAGTGAATGGAGTATTAAGGAAAACGACTAAGGAAATGGAACTAAATGGTAGGTTTTCTAAAGAGAAAAAAACTTTTCCACAATGGTTTCTCATAATAATTATATGATAGCTCTAGCTTCAGCCTTTCTGTATATTTATGGGCTCAAGGAACTGTTTTTTTTTTACTTCTCAAGGCTTTCTTTGGAGTCACTTTCAAAGACTACGTACTGTTGTTGCAGTAAAAATAAAGTGAGAAGAAGTGAAAGTTCAAATTTGTCCTTAGGATAGTGATGATACACATGGGCATTGCCCACCAGTTCAACCACACCCACTATTAATTTCACTGTCACTCATCACACGAGTTCTTTCTATAAAAGAGAATGATCCCACACAATTCTTATCTTAGCTTTTACCATTTTCTCTCTTTAATACTTTAGTACTCAACTTACCTTTATTCATATTTGTGTGGTTTCAGGATATTTGATTCCTAAGGGATGGAGGATTTATGTATATACTAGAGAGATCAATTACGACCCATTTCTTTATCCTGACCCACTCACTTTCAACCCATGGAGATGGCTGGTACATACCAAATTAAGCCTTGTCCTTGGCAATTCAGAATTCTCCATATTATATATCAGTTGAATATGATTAATTAATTAATGATTTTATAACATGAACTGGTTTATGCAGGAGGAGAAGAGCATAGAATCACAGAACTTTTTCTTGATATTTGGGGGAGGAACAAGGCAGTGTCCAGGAAAAGAGTTGGGGATAGCAGAAATATCAACTTTCTTGCACTATTTTGTGACCAGATACAGGTGAGGGATTTGACCAAGTGTTGGTGAAAATAGTATTATTTTGATTTATTGAGGATGGCTTTGATTGATAAAATGATGTTGATTTTTGGTTGTAGGTGGGAAGAAGTAGGAGGAGATAAACTAATGAAATTTCCAAGAGTGGAAGCACCAAATGGATTCCGTATTAGGGTCTCATCCTATTGACTAAGACTTAGGATCGTGCTTGTACAGTGTGAGATATAGTTAGATTCATAGCAGGGTTTTTTGTACCATAGTTCTAAATCCAGTTAGATGATGAATGAATGAATGATATTAGAGTATTTTCTTTTACTTTTTTCTTTGAGTAAATGACATTAATATTTTTCTGAGAGATATTTAAATTTTTGGCTCTCATTTTTCTTAAACTCAGAGGCGTGGTTCACTATTAAAGACAAGATTCACTATACAAGAACTGTTTTTAAAACGTGATAAATCAAAATTATGGTTTAGGTGAATTGGCTGGAGTAAGATAATGAAATCCAAAGGATCAAAAGCAAATAAAAGGATAAAAAAAGAAAACCAGACAAGTTTCTCAACCGGTCATGGTACGGGTTTGTTTGGAGTTAACCCAAAGGCAAGCTGGTGTAGTTAAAAAATTTTAAAAATAATTCTAATTTTCGTCATACATTGAAATACTTAATTAATATAAATTTAATACTTGAAAACTATAAAAATTTTCATCAACTTATTCAACATTGTTTATAAATCATTTGATATATTAACACCATAGCATTGACCCACCAAATCCAATGTTATCCAAATGAGTATGGCTAAATAATTTTCATAGTTGAAATATCAAAATAAATAAATGGTCATAAGATATTCTAACTGAGTCCTTGAATCAGTTAACTAATCTCTTTGGTCCTAAATAGGTGATTACTTAGATTTTTTTTGAAGTTAAGGAAACAAATTTGACAATTAAATTATAACATAAATTACATGTATGTAATTATATTGTTAGTTTATAATTAAGGAAAAAACTTAGGTCCAGTGCAATAGAACCAGTACAACCAGTGCACCCATAACTGAATGACACGTGGAATGGGGACCAATTTTCAATTAACGTCGTCTGCATATCCATTTCCCCTCTCACTCATTCTCTCTCTTCCCTCTATCTCCTCCGATCCCTTCTCGATTCAGAACCTCCTTTCTCCAACGAAATTTGAAAATCAAATTAAACAAGAAAACAAAGATGGAATCTTACGTAAACAATAATCATATGTAAGCTTCATGATGGAGGCCAGTGTTGGGCTTCAACCCATCACCCATCGCATGATTCCTAAGAATATGATGTTCACATCCAATATCAAGATGGCTTCAGATCTGGCGTTATGAACAAGGTAGAGGTCTCGCGCGAAGAAGATGAACCAAGGAGATCTCAGCAAAGAAGATGAAGTCGTCGTTCTTGACGGCGCGGCGGCGGCGACGGCGGCTGGGGAGCGACGGTGGTGAGGTATGGGCGGAGCAGCAAGCAATGGTGAGGTGTGGGTTTCAATGGTGCTGAGGATTGCTGCCATGGACGAACGACGGAAGATAAGTTGTTAATGGAGGGGAGAGAGAAATTGAGTTCATGGAGGAGAAAGAGAGACAGATTGAGGGGAGAGAGGGAATAAGGGAAGGAGGGTGACTGAAGGTGACTGACGGTGTTAACTTTGATTAAATGGTGAGGTGTATAAATTACACGTGGCATATACTCAATGGTGAACTGGTTGTACTTGTTCTATTGCACTGGAGGTAAGTATGACCCTATAATTAAAAGTGTTTAGGTCAAAAATACACTTGTAGTTTACTCTAAGGATCACCCAATACCATATTTCTTTTAAAGTAAAATATACAGGTGTTTCACTCCAAAGGTCACCCAATATCATATATTTTTTAGTGACAAAATCACATGTGTGTTTTACTCTGAAGGTCATCTAGCACCAAATACACATGTATTTGACTAAATGTTTGGCGCTGAGTGACCCTTGGAGTATAACACATGTGTATTTTTTACCTAAAAAAATATATGGTAATGAGTGACCTTTGGAGTAAAACACATGTATTTTTACCCTAAAAATATATGGTATTGGTGACCCTTGGAGTAAAATACTTGTGTAATTCTTACTATTAACCTACTTAAAATGAATTGCCTTTGAAAAAAGAAATAACTATAGATAATTTAAAGTGATCAATTTTTCATTTTTAATTTCTCCAAAAATTTAAAACGATCAATCTTATTCTCTGAGAAACTGGCCAAAACTGACCCATAATCTTTATCTGATTATGATAATGCCTTTACTATGTGTTATAGCATATATATCATAACCTAACTTGGCATGATCAATCTTATTCTTAGAAGTGGAGGGAGTAGCCATAAAAAATATAAAACTATAATTTTTCTTTTTATTTTTGCGAAAGAACTATAATTTTTCACCAATACTACCTTATACAATTCATGCAAAATAAAGATAGTTCATCTATTTCTAAATGTAAAATCTATTTACTTTATTTGGTGATATTAAAGATGTTCGTTTAAATAATTAAAATCATAAGAGATTAACAAGAAACTCTACCCACATATTTTCATCCCAACCATCCCATTACTAGCTTGCTTTTCGGTTCCTGAACATAGTATCCATTTATGGAGGTAAGTTTGTTTCTGAATAAAATACATCCCTTTCAATTTTTCTCAATATTTTTTATTCTCATTGAGACTCCACAGTGATAAGAAAAAGCAAGAAAGAGAAGTGTAAATAAATATATACGGTTAGCGTATTTTGATAATATCACATGATTTAACTAGCTTAATTAATAACCTTAATTCAATCGAATTAGATATTACATAGATATGTCTATATTTAATCCAAGAGAGGGAGTATTGAGGAGCTTGTTGCATGACCAGTTGCATGACCAGTTGCATGACCAACAAGTTAGATTACTATGGCTATGAGAGCTCGTAAAACTTTTTGTTCATTTATGATATGATCCCTAAGCGTGCAAAGGATTTTTGTTTCTCTGAACTACTCTTTACTCTTTGTCCCCGCATTAGGAAGTATTCTTCTTATGAAGATGAGACCACTTATTATCTCAATCAATGTAGTCTTGATGCTTGTTGGTACAGGCTTAGTCATTTTCTGATTCAATCATACAAGAATTTCTGAAAAAGAAAAAAAAAAGGAAGACATAATAAGTCATTTAATGGTAATAAATGTTGTGTGGGATGAGGGTTTCTGGTTAAAGTAAAATGCAATTAGGTGTGGGGCAAAAACAAATAGGCTCTGGTCCATCAGTTACAGTGGGAGCAATCAAGGTGGACCACACTAAACCCATACTTAATTAAGGTAGAGACTAGAGAGGGTTAACGTGGGCTGGCAAGGACTATTAATATGATGCTCATATCGAGGACTGAGCCTATAAGGCCTACATTGCGGGCTAGATCTCTAGGCCCATAAGTGGTCTCACCCTACCGTGCCACATTACTTCCCCTTTTTCATCGATGAATCACATTCTTCAACCTAAAAAGCTTCCAAGAGTCATTAATTTCCACTATCAATAATGAAGTTTGATGTAGATTTATTTAATTTATGGATATGAATTTACTTAATAGTTGTGGGTTGACATGGTAAAATTTTTTATCTGTGATAAGAACATAACTTTCAATTTTTAGAACAAGTCCAAAACAATCCAACATTATCTCTAGGGCTGCACAAACGACAGACACAACTGGGCCACATATATGTCCAACCCAGTCCTATGTGGCCTGAGACCAAAATCGGGTAGGACATGTCCTTTGGGCCACAAGACATGTCCTATTAGTCTAAAAACATTCAAATCCTAAGAAACATTATTGAGAAATAATGAAATACTTACCTCCAGTCCTAAATATAAGACCTAATTGACTTTTTTTTGGAGAGATTAAGGATGCGAAATAAGTTATTAAATCATGACATATTTGATATCTTTTTAGATTATCCATTTAGCTTATAGCTAAAATAAACTAGTGTAAGAGAAAAAAATTAGGTAAATCAATTTATAATTAACTTATTTTTTGCTTTTTTAGGATTTTCCAAAAAAGTCAACTTAGGTCTTATATTTAGGACCGGAGGGAGTATAAAAAAAATTGAGAAAATAATTAATGAAATAATTTTGTATGGCAATATAATGAATATTAATTATTAAATAATGTATTTTAAATTAAGAAATGAATTATTAATTTATAAAAAACTAATATTTTCGAGCTGTCCTGAAGTCTATGCCCTTGTCATGTCCTAGCCGATGGTCGAGTTTAATCTTGTCTTAATTGTTATGGTTTCGTGTCAATTCGCCCCATGATCAAATTCCCTCGGCCAAGTCGGATCCATGTCAGACTACCGAATCTCTAGATTTTTGTGCCGCCCTAGAGATAATGTTGGCTACTCTTCAGGCATGCAGATTCTGCCCAGTACATCCCTTCCTCCCAGTAGAATTCTAACCCAACATGATTTTTTTGGTATGAGTTACACCAAAATATATGACATAGTGGCTTTCAACAGAATCCTAACCAACAAATTGATTTAAATGATTTTTTTAAAAAAATTAGTTTATTTTACTTGTGAACTAACATATTGTATAATAACACAAAATGTTTTATAGTAAGAAGGGAGAAAAAAAGTAAACAAAATTTCGATAAGCTATTACAGTTTATAGTGCGACCTAAGCCCCAAGGAAATTTACAATAGGTTCAGATTGCCAACTTGATTCCTTTAACCTCAATCCTCCTAGATTTTGCTCAAATGCACAGTAACCAGCCAAGGTCCAATCAACGAGTTGAGTAACCATAAACCTTTATAATTCTTCAAGAACCTACAATCCCAATTGTTTGACACAAGAAACTATATTACTATTCCATATTTTGTGTAGCACCAGCAAAAAACTAAAAATATCACAACACTACTTCAAAACGTGATAATAACAAAATTCCTACTCCAATATTACAAAACACCAGGCATACTTCAAGCCACAGGGGAGTGAATCTGAATATTATGAAACAATAAACAAAACTTTGACTTGAATAAAGAATATAACTTTCAATGGTGCAATTTCCAGACCAAAAAACTGCTACATTCAATAGCTAATTCAACAGGAAGCGCCTCAATATTGCCACAGCATTTTGCAAATCATTAATTAAGCAGAGGGCACTCCTCTATGCAGCTGTTACTCCTCTCTTTATATACAGATTTTCGTGCTTTCCTTGGGTAACAGAGCATATATACTTCGATGAACCCAAAGATTGAGGAATCAATTTCAAGAAAGAACCTCATTTGTGAACTACAATGTGGTATCTTCCACCTTTTGCTTCTTACTTTTCGGTTCTTCGTCTGCTTCGTGATTGATGGCTCCATTGACTGCTGCTGGACCCAACAGAGATACATGCTTGCTAGTAATTTGACGTCCCGCCCTAAGTTTAGGCCCCCAGTGCTTTTCAGGATTTGGTAGAAAGCGAGCAACCTTCTTAGCTTGTGCCTTGCTTACGGATGCTGCCGCTCTAGCAAAATTAGCCTGAAGGAAACAATATTTTAATCATCAATCACCATAGAACTGAACTCCTAATCCAATTTCTTCCCCAAAACCATGACAAAAAGAATAACATAAAAGAAAAAGGGGTGTAAGAGAGAGAAGGGCATACACTTAGTCGATAAATAGAAAATAATAGGCAAAATGTACCTGAAGGACAGGTTCCTTAGCAAGTATCACACTTCCTGGATGATCCGGAGGTTGAGCTTTCACAGGATGTTTTTTCACCTACAGGAAAGAAATATCAGCAAATGGAAAGTAAGGTCATACTAACTCAAAGTTAACATGGCACACTTTTATACAAGCAGAAAATCAGACTGCAATAATCAATACAAACTGTCAACTTACTTACACCCAGTAAATGCATAATGAAGCAGAACAGTAATAATTATATGCAATCTCTTACCCAACAGCGCATTATGTCCCAAATGACATCCATAGGGGCATCGGACTTGAGCATCACAGGATCAACATGAGTTCCAGATATATGATAGCCAGCATTGATAACAGCAGAGTGGAACATAGATGCTGATGGAGAAGTACATTTAAGTGTTGCAGATAGATTATGTAGACTAAGAAACAAAGGAACATCAGGCAATTCCTGAAAAAGGTAAAAATATATGATTTAAAAAAACAGCACAAGCAAATAATTTCCAAATAATGAATGTTACAGGTATATCCAGAAAGCTGCAGTGCTCACAGATACAAATGTCACACATCTGAATCATGCCCTAACCTAAAATCTGCAATAGGTATAAGAGATTGAACAAAAATAAACCTCTGATACTGTAGTCAGAACAGCAAATATTTGCTCATAAGAAGGATAACTATCTTTCATAGATTTCACGTCTGCTAGCATAGAAGCTACCCATTCCTGGTCATGGATAGGAGCAGACCATATAGGACCACCCATAATGAATTTTTTTCCACAATCACTACACTCTTGTTGAACAGCAGGACCGTAGCTAGGCAGATACCTAACACTGTTATTCTGGAAAATGATGAAAAAGAATTAGACTTCTCTTCAAGATTCTGATATCCAAAATATACTTAGTCAGACTAAGCAACGAACTTGAACAGACCAATCTTTTTTGAATTATGTTTATGTTATATATGGGAAAATTAGCTATTAGAAGAAATCAACATTGTCTAACGAGAAATTTAATTCCAAATTATTAAATTAATAAGGTTTCATTAAATATTAAACTAATAATACAAGGTGTAAATAAGAGTAAATAAATCTTTGCAGACGACATTAACTGCTAGGTTATTTCTGATCATATCTGTCAATTAAAATGCTAATTTTTTGAATGATGCCAAAGCACAGTATTCACAAACACAAACCCAACAAGGCAACTTTTAGGCCAAAAGGTAAGTTCAATCAATCACACTAGATAGCCAAATCAACAAGCAAAAATAGCCAAATAATTACGAATGTGAAATGTCCAACAAAAGGAATGATGCCAAAGAAATGCATCTACTACCACCCTATTCACAAATGAAAACTTGAAAAGACCAATATCTATGAAAGCCACAAATTATCTTAGAACAGTTTACTATTGCGCCAGGCTATAATTAGACAAACACAGAGGAATAAAAGATAAAGAAATTATGATTCTGAATTAATTAATTTTTAAAGGAAAATTGGATAACACAAACATGTAAATACACTTCAGTTCATAACAAAATAATGACTGCAGCAAGCCCAAACAGAATACATACCTTATTCAAGGCCTTCCTCCCAAGGGGCTGTAGGTGAAAGGAATCACAGCCAGTGCACTGATAAACATACGAAAGCTTTAACGGCGTATTTTTTATTACATTTGCAGAACTGCAACCAATTAATTCAACTTTCAGTTGGAAACAAAGAAACATCAATTAGAAAATATTCTAACAATCATCTACGAAGTTAAAAAGTCAGAAAAAGAAAGAATATTTACGTGTATATACGAACGAAAACACGAATATAGAAGTCCATCTTAACAGATAGCACAGGAACAATATACCGCTTGTACCGGTTAGCATGACTCTGCATTTCATGGAAAATAAATAGTTAAAAGCAATCTAGAGGGGAAGGGGAGAGAAATTTCTGCAATCCATATAATATATCTACTGCATTGGGATTATTGCCCAGTGCCTGCCTGGTAGGATCGATAAATTAAGCATCCTATTGAGGGTGACTATAATGCCTATGCATCAACAACCAATGAATAATCAAGCTACCCAAGTTACACAGGAATTGCCTTTTTAGAGTAGTAAAAGCCCCCGGTATCCGACTTCTTTAAGAATCGACTAGTCTGGAGTCACCCCACAGGATTAATGGGACTTCTCAGGGATCAAACTCGGGCAACCTTTGGCAAATGGTGGGGAAGACCCACTTCAAACCATCCAAGCAACGCCCTCTAGGCTAGGAAGTTGCTTTTCATGACAATGGGGGGGGGGAATGAGTATCGTTCATACTATAAGATTATAGAATTTCTGATCTCGTAGAAAACTATGGATATTTCAAATACTTCTCAGATTACATATAATGAGTAGACACTTGACTAACGAAGTCACCTCTGAGTTTCATTTTGTTTTTCTTTAGTAGTCAATAAACTTCATTTAAATTCAAACACATTTAAATCTTATTAACGGGATATAAGCAGGACATATATACCTCAATGCAGGCCAGAAGGATCCTCAGAGCCATTTCATGGCAATATTTCCCTCTTAGTGGATATGATCCATACCTAGTATCAATGACAGTTGCAAGCAGTCAGTTTTACCAACGAAACTATTGCAGTGCGAGAGATGAAACCAAAAAGATCAATAACCTTACTTTGCATGGCAGACCTCCCCATTGCCCCCACAAAGTACTGCCATATCTGTTGCAGTGCACATCAGCATACCTCCATCAACGACGGATTGGACTGCTGAATCCAGAAAAATAGAAGGCGAGCCGTAAGGATCAAGATCAATCTGACAAGGAAAAACACATGGAACAAACAAAGATGACTAATTTGAAAGGGAAAAAAATCTACAAAGTCTAAATGAACAAGATTGAAAGGCAACAGAAAATATTTAGGTGTTATTGCTTAGATGTACTCTTATACACACAAGATTTGAAATTCTTTTCTTCAAAGAAAAAGGGAGAATATAGGCCGACAATAACAGCACTGACATACCACATCGAATTGTTTTGGGTGGGTTAGCATATATACACGAGCATCAGCAAGATGGGACTCAACTTTTGAACATGCAACTGAACCATTAAATTTGATGTTCCTTCTGCAAGCTTCAACAGAAGCTAAAAAGACCAACCAAAAAAAAATCCACATTATTTTACATGATAGACTATATAGTGAAATGCCAAAGCATAAATATCTTAAATGGTAGGGTGCCATTTATATTTTTATGAATTAAAAAATGAATAGCTCAAACCACAACTCTAGCCACAATCAATGTATAGGGTGTTATAGCCACACAAGTGGTGAACTTTCAACAAATCTATAGGGAAAAAAATGGGAGAAGCACCTTGGTCGTTGTCCAGAGCCACAACTTGACCAATCCCTTCAATTTCACGGGCATATCTAAGAGCCCTTAATCCAGTAGCAGAAAGTGCCTGCAACAAGAAAACAACAATACACATAACATTAGTTCCGCATTTACATCACCAAAAGACATATCGAAACCATAGTCATTGAACACATTAATGGTGATGAATATAAGGAAACTAAAAGCTGTAGCAAAACCTCAAGAACTCTAGGTGGCTTCAGTTCCCTCACTCCTCTTCCTCCATTAACATTAATTGGCTCTCCTGTTCCACTGCACCCTTCAATGTTCTCACCTAACTCTTCTTTCACATTGTCTACTTCGTTAATCTTGGCAGATTCTTCGGTGGTGGTGCTTGAATCCTCTGGGGATTTCTCTTCATCAACTACTCCACATTCTTCCCCATTAGATTTCTCACCATTTTGTGGAGCTTCAGGTGGAGCTTCCTCCATAACAGATTCAGAAGGCTCAGCTTCTGATTTTTTCTGTGATTCCTTTCTTCTTCTCTTGGACAACCACGCCTCATGCTCTTCCGTACGCTTTGTTATAAATTTTCTCAATACAGCAATCGACAAATCCCTATTCTTAACCTGGAAAAAATCACACAACACATCACTTAACATCAGTGCAATGGTCCATTTAATTCCAGTGAAAACATCGATTCATTAGATTCCTATTAGATTTCACTCACAAACAAATCTTCATCTTCATTAAACCATGAAAAAAGCAAACTTTACACCTGGGCTTTAACTAAAGAAGATCAATTCATTTGATTTCTATTGGTTTTCACTTACAAACAAATCTTCATATTCATTAAACCATGAAAAAAGCAAACTTTATACCTGGGTTTTATCAAAAGAAGATAAATTCATTAGATTTCTATTGGTCTTCACTTAAAAACAAATCTCCAATAAACCATGACTAAAAAAAAAAGCAAACTTCATTCTTAGAGAGCATGAGAAATGTTGATTAAAGGGTTCAAGAGGGGAAGGTTGTGACACCTGGGCTTTATTGAAGAAGACTTCATTCTTAGAGAGCATGAGAATCTCAGCTTCGCCTTCCTTGATGACGGAGAAATGAGAGAGATCAGAAGGAGAGGCCATTGTATTGTATTGTATTGTATTGTATTGTATTGTATTGTATTGTATTGTTTTGGGAAGAGAAGGAGAGAGGAGATTGAGGTAATGTAATGTTATAGATATTGGGAATTGGGAATTGAAAGAGAGAAAGGAAGGATTAAGGAAAGTCGTTAATGCTGAAAATATGGATTGCGGAAGCGCAGGAAGGGGAGGGAATCAGGGAGGGAAGGATTATGAGAGGAGACCCGTCAATTGCTTTCCTTAAACCCTAAATCTTCATGCCACATCGTTTCAACACCCACTATACATAGTATCCTTTTAGTTTTATAAATTAAATCAAGGAAAATCTCAAATAAATCCCTCCCAATATCAAAAGGATAAGTGAGAGACTTAAATTTCCAAAAGGACTATGAAGAAATCAGAATCTACCTGTCATTTTAAAATTTTGCGAAAAGACAAAATTGCCCTCATCCTAAAACACAAATTGCGAAAAGATGGTGGATGAGTGAGTTTAGGGTGGATAATAATTTGTGTTTTAGGATGGGACAATTTTGTCTTTCCGCAAAATTTTAAAATGACAGCTAGGTGCTGCCGTGCTGGTTCCCCTTTTGGAAGTTTAGGTTCCTCACTTATTCTTTTGGGTATTGAGAGGGATTTATTTGAGATTTTCCCTTAATTAATTGTATTTTGAAAAATAAACAAATATAAATACTTTTAAAGTGATAAAATTATTTTTTTACTAAAAAAGTGATAAATTTATATACATATCACTAGTACTAGTGCATCTTCCATCATTTTTTTGCTAACATAGTGCATCGTTCGTCTTCCACTTTGTTACAAGAAATATTATATAATTTGATTTTGATCATTATTTATTTTTTTATCATCTAGACTATTTTTGTAGGGTTTGCCTCAAAGTTTTCTTATTTGATTTTATTATTAGATTCTATATAAAATTAATGAAATTTTGATATTTTATGAATGAAAAACTGTTAAATTTTTAAATTTAAAAATTTATATGATTTTAGAGAGGAAAGGAATAAAAGTGTTGCAGAAAAAAGTAACCTACATGGGTCACAATTGTTGTATTTATATAAGAACGAATACAATGACATTAGTCTCAAATATTATATTACAGTTGTAAGGAATCTTATGGTTATAATACAAAATTTATCTAATGCGCTTATCCATATATTTACAGAATATTAATATAATCATTTTGATTTTTAGGATATGCAAGACTCTGATACCAAGAAACGAAATGAATAAAAGTGTTGTAGGGACAACTATCACGTATTTATATGAGAAATAATACAATGGCAGTGATCTCAAATATTACAATTGTAAGAACTCTTATGCTTATACTGTAAGACAAATACAAAGAGATAATGTTTATTTATATATTTACAAATTATTAATCTAATTATGCTAATTACGTTCTAACAATTTTCTCAAATTAATGTCATTTATACAAAATATTATAGTAGCTGCTGATTTAATGCAGACTTTATCTTTGAATACTCAGTCCACTTCTATTAATGACGCGTCTAAGTCTGGAAATAGGGGTGTATACGCTTTTTCTACCGGTGCAATTAAAGTAACTAGCAAACCATTTTATCCAAATTCCTGTTCAAATACATACTCTGCTACTTATTATTATTATTATAGAGGTAAGGTAGTTAGGATGTTATTGAATTGGGTTAACATGATTTCCTCTTTATTTATTGGTAGTTAGGATGGTAGTGAATGTTGATGATACTCCCCCTGGTCCTAAATATAAGATCTAATTGACTTTTTTAGAAAATCCTATAAAAAAGCAAAATAAGTTAATTATAAATTGATTTACCTAAATTGTTTTCCCTTAAATTAGTTTATTTTACCTATAAACTAACGTATAATCTAAAAATATATCAAATATGTCATGATTTAATAGCCTATTTCACAACCTTAACCTCTAAAAAAAGTCAATTAGGTCTTATATTAAGGACTGGAGGTAGTATTAGGAATGACCATATACGTGAACGGGTTAGAGTGGCTCTCATTACCGAGAAATTGGTGGAAAATCGTTTGAGGTGGTTTGGTCATGTTCAAAGAAGACTAATAAATGCGCTAGTGATGGTTGACAAAACAAGAGTCCAATTAAAAAAGGGAGAGGGAGACCAAGACAAATACTAAGTGAACTTATAGAACGAGATCTATTGACGAATAATATACCCATGTGAATAGTGGAGTACAATGGCGCCGTATGATCCATGTAACTGATCCCACGTAGTGGGATAAGACTTTGTTCTCCTCAGTTTGATTCTATATGAAGTTTTGATGTTTTATGAAATTTCAATCCTTTTTCTTCCTCTCATATTTTTTTTCAGTAGATATTCAGTTTTGTTTCGAATAAACTGTTTCTCTCTTTTTTATTTGAGTTTTTTTAATGAATTTGTTTGCTTTCATGATGAATTTTGTGCATTTGAGATGATTTTAATATGGATATGATAGGCTTTATATTATAAGGGCATTAAACTTCTTGTGGTCTACTTCATGGGTAAGGTGGTCTGCGTATATATAGACATGATCAATGATAAATCACCCAAAATCTCCATGGCACCCACTTTCATCTATATATTTTGTTGGTGATTTCTTGATAGGATATTTAATATACTTTCGCTCCATTTTTATTTTGGTAATTTCTTTTATTTGTTTTATTGCCAATTTTGTCTTTGGATACGTCAAAGTTTCTTATTCATTCACAAGACGAAGTGGTGCCGTTTTGTTCATCTATTTTGTTCATCTATTTTGTTCATAATGGATAATAGTTCGTGATTAAACTCTCATCGTTTGTGTCTTGATGCATACTCAGTACAAGGAAAAAAGCCGGTGACTTCCGAAATACTCCGCCTATATTTATAGCCGGTCCCAAGCCTGGATGAAGGAGTAGGGTTGTGTTAGGTTTCGGCAGCCAACGTAAAAGTATGTCGAATCTATTGAACTTGAACACACGCAATTGTTTTATAATAGGTCATTACCTGATACTTCACAAGTGCTATCATACTCTCATGGGAGGAGACATATAAAAGAGAGAGGGAAACAAAAAAGAACTATTAACGAGTTATTCAACGAGATCTTTTGATGAAGGGTTTATCTCCAAACATAACTATTGATCAAGCACAATGGCGTCGTGTGGTCCATATAGCCGACCCCACTTAGTTGAGATAAGGCTTTGATGACGATGAATGTCATTTATACCACACACACACATATATATTTTGATCTCTTAACATACATAACTGTTGCAACGTCCTAAATAGATAGTAGAAAATATATTTACAAATGTGTGAGAGAGAAACAATTAAAGATTGTGGATAGATGAAAATATCTTGAAGGATAAAAACAAAGGGGTGACATACTAGTGAGTCAGAAATAATTAAAAATTGTAAACATATTTATTGCTAATAATAGGAGTATTCAGGATAACTGTATAAGACTGTAACCCATTAAGTATGAATCATGTAGCCACTAACGGTCACGGCAATAGTCTGATTGCATCTCTCGTAACATCGGCACTATGGTTTTCCAAACTGTTTTCGGAATCAAACAAAATATTACTAACACTACCCGCATGTCTCATTTATCTCAAATTATCTCCTCTCACCATCTTCGCCATTGTAAGTTCCCATTAATGTAGAACTTTGAATTCTCAGCTCAATTAGCTCATTATTTGTTATTAGCCTCTCTATTTGCCTTTCTTTATCACTTTAAGAAGAACTTTTTATGTTCTTTTTGGCACGCTCATCAGTTCCATCACACTTTATTTTCTTCATTTTAGTTTCCAGATTTCTGAAGATTTTAGCTGTGGAGAGAAGCTTGAAAGTAGAGATCAGCGATGAATTCAACCGATTTTTTATCTGATGAGCTGTGATACCAATGATATAGCTAGGATGAATTGGCTGCTTTGTAACATTTTTAGGCTATTCATCAAAAAATAGTGCGTCCATCAAAGATAAATAAATGGATTTGTGATGAACTGATGTGAACTGGTGAGTTGCATGGCTGCTTCATGAATATTAGCCGAAAACTGTAAATATATGAATAGAGTTGAATTCTGGTTGTCTACGTTATAGCAGACCATGAAAGGCCTCCATTGGGTGTTTGAAGTACATCCTCAGCTTTTAGATTTGGCAAATGAACAGGAAAAAGATCAGTAGTGGATGGCTTTTCAAGCCTAAGTATTATGTGGCTATTTTATGATGCAGTGAGGGCAGGGCAATATGAACGCAATATGAAAGACTAGCAGGCGACACGCTTTTGCATCTTAGTCAGATGTATAGATAATAGATAATTAGATATAGACCTCATGGCGAACTAATTTCATCCAAATAACGATATAATCTAAATATATGCTAAGACATGATATTAAGAGCTTGGTCAATTACAAATACTGAATTAAAATGCAATTATTTTGTTTGAAAATATACAATGCAAATTTTTTTCTACTTATTGTTTCTGGAAAAGAAAATTAGAGAAATATGTCATTGTATGAATATATTCATATAATATAAACGATAACTACATTTCATATAAATTTATTAAATAAGTAATATTTTGATATGAAAATGAGAATTTTCGAATTTTTATCTTTTTAATAAATAAATCAAAACTGCAAAATTACATATTATTTTTTCTTTCCACGTCATAAGGTGCGTGTCTATTTGTGATTGGTCAGATCACAAATGACGTGGTGCACCGGGTTCACGCAAAAATATTTCTCTTAAATTTAAATATTTTAGATTGTTGTGCAAATTAATAAAATTAATATAGTGTTATGTTATTAAAAAATATAGCAACAAAAGCTTTAAATTTCAAATCCATTTTCTATCTCAGATAAATGCACTTAATTATTTTCATTTTTAAAATAAGTTGGCAAATCCTATTATGTTATTGTTTTTATTGTTGTGATCAACAATGGTAAAATTAAATTTATCGGAGGCCTGTTATAAGTTTTATGTTTTTGTCACTTACATTTTTACTATTGTACTCGTGTTGCCAATATGAAACCTAATAATATATTATACCGTGAGTATCCTCCCTTAGAAACTATCCCTTCAAATAATTTGGATTCTCTCCTTATCCAATATATAGATATGTAAAAATTGCTTACTGAGGACTGACTGTGGATTATATTTATTTATTTATTTTTGTTGACTTTTTTTTTTAAAGAAGAGGATTGTACATTGTATAATAACCCTACAAAAATCATCATTAACAATATTCGTTATAAAAAATTTTAAGGACATTTTCAGCAAGTTAATTTTTTTAGACCACTTAAAACAGTACAAGAGCATATGGACGCTCCTCACTGATTGATCAGGTTCAGTCACAAAGGATCTATCAAGGTGATCTTGCTATAACAACTTTTAATTAATATCAGAAACGTGCACTAAAGTCTAATTTGTCTTATTAAAAATATAAAGATAAAATGTTCAAGTGTTTTTCCTGCACAACCAATTAATTTACCTAGATTTAGTAATATGCCGTATTAAATTAAATTCGTTATGTGATACTCCTTCCGTTCTAAATATAAGAACTAGTTGATTTTTTTAAAAAAATCCTATAAAAAAACAAAATAAGTTAATTTTAAATTGATTTACCTAATTTTTTCCATTAAGTAAATTCGTTATGTGATACTCCCTCCGGTCCTAAATATAAGAACTAGTTGATTTTTTTAGAAAGTCCTATAAAAAAGCAAAATAAGTTAATTTTAAATTGATTTACCTAATTTTTTCCATTAAGTTAGTTTAATTTACCCATAAACTAATGTATAATCTAAAAATATACCAAATATGTCATGATTTAATAGCCTATTTCGCAACCTTAACCTCTCCAAAAAAAGTTAATTAGGTCTTATGTTTAGGACCGGAGGTAGTATGAAATTACGTGAAGTATTTTGTTGGAGCGAATTATACAGAAACTTCTCCTAAAAAAACAATACATTCAATTCACCCTTTTGTTTGTTTATATCTTCCTTTAAATGCACATAATGAGAAGGCTGTTTGAGGAATTTTACTTGTGAAGGCATTAAAAAACGTTGTATAAATGTTGAGCTGTGGTTGGGAGGTCCTTTTTTGGTCAGAAAATTACTCGCCATCTGTATCTGTTACGCTGCTTGCTTTTGCTTTCTCCAAACTCATATGCTTCTGACACTCAATGTGGAAAAAGTAAATACAAAACACTAACTGTACATCCATAAGCAGACATTTTTATTGCGTCTCATGCAGTCAGGCCTAACCATTCAATACCCTTTTTCACATTCTAATATTTAAGGTATAGGAAATACCTATGCATCAGTTCTCTTCAAAACCAGGAATATAAAGAAAACAAAAGAAAATGACATATTAAATGTGGGTAATATATATCATTCCCTGATCATAATGTCACAATTAATAGGTAGTTCCATTTGGTGAATGACTACTATTAGCAAGTTAGCAACAATAGAGGATAATGTGGTAATTTCATCAATTGAACCTTCTCATTCAAACAGCATACCTGAAGTGTTATGTTCACTCTAGATTTCCCGCCTGTTCTGGTCCATATTTCCATTGGCTGTTGCTTTAAGATATGGAAAGTGATGTAGAGATTCAAGTATGAGACAGTGATGGATTTTAAATATGTTAGAAGGCACCCAACAACCATTAGGTAAGCCATCCAAAGGAAATCTCAAGAAACTTCCCTGCACGGCTCTTTTTCTACAATTCTCCCACACATACAAAATGTCACATTGCCTTCTTTTGACTGCTAGAAACACCCCTTGATCCATACAAATTCTCACACTTCCAAAACTCAGTCCAATACTTAGCTAATTTGGAGATCAATATTTTTGAAAAACAACATACTATCATGAAACTTATCTTCTCAGCTCTTTGTTTTCTGGTGCTTTTCTCTATCTCAGGTGAGATAACAAGGCAGCATATACATGTATATCCTATCTTTGGTTTTGATTCAACATCATGTTGTACATATTCTTATACGTTATTTATGTGTTTCATTCCTTGTAGCTGCTTATGATCCTCTGGATCCAAATGGCAACATAACAATCAAATGGGACATCATGTCTTGGACCCCAGATGGCTATGTTGTAAGTACAACAATCCTAAAATGTCACATTTTGAATGTAACTTCTAATGTAAACTTAATCTAAATCAGCCTAATGCATGTTTTTAATCAGGCTGTGGTGACACTCCACAATTTCCAATTGTTCCGGCACATTATGAATCCTGGATGGACACTAGGATGGACATGGGCTAAGAAAGAGGTGATATGGTCTATGGTGGGGGCTCAAACCACAGAACAAGGAGATTGCTCTAAGTTTAAGGGCAATGTCCCTCATTGCTGCAAGAAAATTCCCACAGTTGTGGACTTGCTTCCTGGTGTGCCTTACAACCAACAATTCACAAACTGTTGTAAGGGTGGAGTTGTGGCTGCATGGGGCCAAGATCCTTCAGCATCCATCTCTTCCTTCCAAGTAAGTGTTGGACAAGCAGGTACTTCGAACAAAACGGTTAAACTCCCCAAGAATTTCACCCTCTTGGCTCCCGGACCGGGATATACTTGTGGCCCGGCCAAAATTGTTCCTTCCACCAATTTCCTTACTCCTGACAAGCGCAGGAAAACTCAGGCACTGAGTAAGTTCTCTTTGGATACATCAACTTCCAGATGTTATTGGGGGTAAACTTGGTTTGCAAGTATCTGGAACAACTTTAATCCGTTCCTTTTTTTGCAGTGACATGGAATGTTACCTGCACCTACTCACAATTTTTGGCAAGAAAGAACCCAAGCTGTTGTGTTTCGTTGTCATCCTTCTACAATGATACCATCACAACCTGCCCCTCTTGTGCATGTGGCTGCCAGAACAAGAAGAACTGTGTAAAGTAAGTTTAAGGTTTTCCTTTCATTGACCTTTTCATATAAATAAACATGCAGAGAACACAATCTGAGTTTCTCGTTATTTTATCACAGGAGTGACTCTAAAATTCTCAGCATGGTGGGATTACACACTCGTAAAAAAAATGATGATGAGCCACTGCTACAGTGTACTCATCACATGTGCCCTATAAGGGTACATTGGCATGTGAAGATCAACTATAAGGACTATTGGCGAGTAAAGATCTCCATAACAAATTTCAATTACAGGATGAACTACTCCCTTTGGACCCTTGCAGTTCAGCATCCAAATCTCAACAACGTCACCCAAGTTTTTAGTTTTAATTACAAGCCTCTGGTAGCCTACGAGTCCATAAGTGAGTACCAACACTTAACTGTTTTGACAGTTCAAATCTTCAAAACTTTCTAAATGTTTTACTCAATTGATTTTAACTTTCTGCACAGATGATACTGGTATGTTTTACGGTACGAAGTACTACAATGATCTTCTAATGGAAGCCGGACCGGCCGGTAATGTTCAGTCAGAGGTACTTATGCAGAAGGACAAGGATTTCACCTTGAAGCAGGGTTGGGCATTTCCACATAAGGTCTATTTTAATGGCGATGAATGCATGCTGCCTCCACCTGATAAATACCCAATTCTCCCCAATTCAGCTCCTGTAACTATACTCAGCTTCCCAGTATTCATCTTATCATTTGTTTTTCTACTAGTAATTTGGTGATCTTCCATGGGAAGTTGGATTTTGATCTCGTGTCTGATGAAAGAACAGAACAGGTATACTTAACCCTCATTTTTTGGCAGCAAGCTTGTGTTTTTTGTGATACATGAGCAATGAAATGTTCCAGTAGGGGCTTCATCTGAATCATTACTGTTGACATTATGAATACTTCTTTCTTGTCTTCCTATCTAAACTAATGACTTGCACTTGACATTATGAATGTACCATGCTTTTTAATCCTGTTTTTGACCTCCTCCAGTAAACACAGAAAATAGCCCAATAAAAAGTAAGGAGCTGCAAATCCAACTAAAATAATTGAAAATAAGCAGTACAAAGTTAACAGATCAACAAAACAAATGACTACAGTGTATCTTTCCGTGAGACATGCTCCTGTATATATTATTATAATTACATCTTTCATTTACAATAAGGACTAAAATACGTTATAAGGTATCATTACATTAAATCAGACAGACATAACAATACATCAGAATCCATGATGAAACTGAGCAGCAAAACACAAGACATCTAAGCTAGTTCTCAAAAATGATCTGGTAGAAATGAGAGTTGCGTGTGACATCAAGTAAATGTGTATAAGACCAAGGCTACCAAGCAAGACATCATTAAGGTGAGCAAGGAAACTTCTTTCCGAGAACTGGCATTAGGTAACCAAGGGTATGCATCTGGTGGTGGCATCACACAATTGTCACCATTGAAATAGATCCTTCGAGGAAAAGCCCAACCCTTGTCAAAAGTGAAAGTCGATTTATCCTTTCGGAAAAGTAGCTCAGACTGTACATTACCACTCGGGCCAGCTTCATTTAGAAAATCATTGTAGAACTTGATTCCCCAAAGCATTGCTGTATCATCTGTTTAAAAGCAACTTTAGTTAGTCATTCCCTCATTCAGTTTATGAACAGAAAGCATGATGAATCAAAAACTCTTTGAGATCATGCTGCAAAGCGAGAGAAAAAATGAACATCATAAAGAGATTTAATGTACCCGAAATATAAAAACCTTGTTATCCTTTCATCTGAAGGTTTGTATCAGATATGATAGAAACATGAAACATTTTTATAAGTCTATACACTATTTTCAATCAAGCGGCCTTTAAACTGAATATTAGTTTTAAATGACTACTTTAAACCCATATTCATACACAACTCCTGTCAGAAACATAGTGGAAGAAATGCATAGAAACTCTGGCAATCAAAGTAACTTACTTATTGCTCCGTATGGTGTTAATCCTTTGTAGTTGAAACTGAAAAGCTGGGTCAGATTATCAAAGTTTGGGTGTTGAACAACTAAGTTCCACTCAGAATAATTCATCCTGTAATTAAAATTGGTAATAGTGACCTTAACACGCCAATACTCCTTGTAGTTAACCTTAACATGCCAATGGACTCGGACGGGGCACATATGACTAGTACATTGAACCAGGGGTGTCAAATTATTTTTTCCACCAACAACTGATTGCAGATGGGGAGAATTCGACCTGGAACCACATAGATAAATATATGTCAGTATATTATCTCCAGATCAGTTTAGAAGCTATCATAACGTCCTGGCCAATAAAACTTACGATACACAGGTAGATGAGTTGCCCCGGCAACCACACGAACATGTTGGGCAAGGTACAATAGTATCATTGTAGAAAGAAGAGAGGGAGACACAACAAGTGGGAGTTTTCTGAGCCAGAAATTGTGAATACGTGCATGTTACGTTCCATGTCACTGCAACATAACAGAATAATGCCATGTTCAAATTCAAAAAATATTGCTCAGATCTTACTAAAATACAATGAAAAAACATGTGAATTGAAATTTCTCATTGCTAATTATCATAGAATTAGACACAAGAGAGCACATGATATCAACTGACGCTTAAACATATGGATGACATACGGTTAAAAAATGAAGTGAGGGTGGGGAACTGCATTCAGATTCATATCATTAAATGAATGTAGAAGTTTAGCAACTTACTGAGTGCTTGTGTTACTCTCCTTTTGTCTGATGTGATGAATTTAGTGGGTGGCACAATTTTTCCTGGCCCACAAGTATAACCAGGTCCTGGTGCATTCAGGGTGAAGTTTTTGGGTATCTTGACTGTTTTGTTAGTGGTTCCAGCTCTGCCAACACTTACCTGAAACGAAGCAACCGCATTGGGTGGATCTTGTGCCCATGAGCTGAGTACCCCACCTTTGCAGCAATTCGCAATTTGCTGATTATAAGGTGTTCCTGGAAGTAAATCTACAATTGTTGGACTCTTTTTACAGCAATGAGGGGGGTTCCCCTTAAATTTTGAACAATCCCCTTGTTCAGTGGCCTGTCCTCCCATCATGCTCCATATTACCTCCTTCTTTGCCCATGTCCATCCTAAAGTCCACCCTGGTGCTGCAATGTGACGATATTGTTGGAAGTTGTTCATGGTAACTACAGCCTGTACATTCAATTGATTTTTAAGTGGGTATCTATGGAGTTAGAATAACATAAAACAGATCAATTTAAAAAGACTGCAAACCACAAATTCATAAATTCTTTTTGTACAATTAATATTAAACAAATTTGAAACTACATCAGAAGTTTCCAATCTTGAGAAGAGGCTATGACGTGTGATGTGATATTCAAGCTGTGTAAAATATTAAATTGGGCCAATTTATTTATTCATTTTGTAAACCTTTTCAGCAACCAATATCAAACCCATGCAAGCATAGTCTATTACATATCAAGACAACTTTGAAGGGAAAAAGTGCCCAAAAAATTTTGATGTTGTGTTGTCTCGCAAAGGCTTTCACTGCTCTATTGATAGATATAAAGTGAAACAAAGTACATACCACATAACCATCAGGGGTCCAGCTGATGATATCCCATTTGATTGTGATATTTCCATTTGGGTCAAGTGCATCATAAGCTTCTGAAAGAGAAATAACCAACCAAAAATTAAAGTGTAAACGAATAGGATACTTGAACATGTCAAGCATTGAGAGAAAATGATGAGAATGACAGATGAAATTGTGCAATACAAGCTATTAGAGACAGTACTCTTGTGCAACTGATAGCCTGTTAGTGAAGCTAACTTCAATTTTTACATCATGCAACTTACCTAGAAACTCAAATCCAAATATCAATAAAATAATGACACTTTAACATACAATAAATTGTTTCGTCGCTTTCCAATTCTTTCATCATCCTATATGGTTGATTGATTCTGATGATAAAGATCAGTACTATTCACAGCATTAACAGAGGAAAGAAATCAGTGAATTCTTCCAATTGACCAAAAACTCCAAAACCAACCATTATTATCCAACAACAACTAATTCCTAATGTCAAACTTCATAAATCTTAACGACATATCTTCAAGCTTTCCTTGTCATTTCACTAAGAAAATCCAAAACACTGTTGCCTAAATACAAACATACTTAATCTGAATAAGACCAAACCATTCCAGACTGCTATCAACAACAATCAGAAAATCAATTTTTGTCCATTTCCTTGTCCCTAGACTAAACTTTCAATTCAGAAGTTAATGAATGAGGAAGCAAAACTTCCCGATTAAAGAATCAACAGAGCGTAAAGTACACGCGCCAACAAGAAATGAAGTCCACAATTAAAGTAAACAACTTTGTAGCTGAAGATAATCCCAAAAACTAAACTTGAATAACAAAAGTAAAGAAGAATGAAGAAACCTGTGGAGGGGAAGCAAAAGCAAGTGAGTAGGAAGAAAAGTAAAATGGTGGAGCTTGCTTTGGAGAGGGATCCAATAATGGGTATGAAACAAAAACCCATTTTTTTGCAGGGAAGGTGGTATGAGACCAAGAAAGTGTGAGTTGTTACTTTGGCTAAGATGTTGAAGATCTAATGGAGAGTATGAGAATGAAGAGGAAAGAAAAAGAGAATGAAGTGACCCAACAAAGAAGCAAAGACTCAAGAGTGTGTGGAAAAAACTAACACGCGGATAAGTGCCTAGCTTTCTCCACTTGGCTCCTCACACCTCACTACACACTTACATTAAATAAAATAAATAAACGTACAATACTTAAATATATAAGACATGATTGACTTTTTACTGGTCAAAGAATGAACATAAACTGTTAGTTTAGACTCTCTTTGTTACTAAATATGAGACATTTTTAAATTTTATTCTGTAAGAGAGGGAGTGGACATAAAAATATATGGTAAGAGTGAATTATTAATATCATGTGCTAATTAACTAACTCGATTAATATCTTTAATGTAATCAAATTAGAAAAAATGGTCTTATATTTAGGAATGAATGAGTAATATATGTCACATGTAATTAGATTATATACTAGTTTATGAGTAAAATAAATTAGTTTTGAGGAAAAAATAATTGCAAAATTTTCAAATGATTAAATTTACATGTTAATTTATAAAAAAAAAGTTGAAAGATGGCTTATAATTAAAATTGAAGTGGGGTATTTATATGTTTTAAAAGAAAAGTTGTCATGTGGACATTGCCATGATTTTGCGTTTAACCTTTAAACTCGGGTTGGGTTTTTTTATTATTATTCTAACTTTTCTTAGTACAACTCGGGCTTTTTTTTTGACCAAATATTACAACTCGCGTTGGGTTTTGATTAGGCGTACTTGTAACGAAATCAAAAGTGAAATCATGCTTTCCACTCATTAAAAGAACAATTAGTCAATAAAAAGAGTGCCTACAATTTAGATGTAGTAATGATGTAACCAAGCAATAAATAAGCAATCTACGCTTTATTTCCGTGAATGTTTGAGATTTTAAATTCAACTCACTTTGTCAATTTTTATTTGTCATTCGGAAAGTAAAATTACCTATGAATAACATAATTTTCAGAACTCCAGTTTTCTTTTGTTGGCAGGGGCTAAATGGTATTTTGAGTGGTAATCAAATCCCACATTGTTTGTTTTTGGTTGTATTATGTTTCTATGGGGGATAAGAGAGCATGTGAGAGCAGATAGTTCTAGAGGCGCAATGATGATTATAATAATAATAATGTGAAATCATAAGTGAATGTATTAAAAATGATTAAATGATGAATGAATAAATAATGATTTTTTTAGATATCATTAATAATAGTACTCCCTCCATTCCTAAATATAAGACCTAGATAACTTTTTTTTTGGAAGATTAAAGTTGCGAAATAGGTTATTAAATCATGATATATTTGATATCTTTTTAGATTATCCATTAGCTTATAGGTAAAATAAACTAGTTTAAGAGAAAAAATTAGGTAAATTAATTTATAATTAACTTATTTTTTGCTTTTATTAAGATTTTTCAAAAAAGTCATCTAGGTCCTATATTTAGGAACGGAGGGAATATTATTTTTGGGGGCAGTTGGTGAATATAGGGTTGGAAAGAATGAAATGTTTTTGTGTTTGTACTTTGCACCAAACAACGCAGGTCCTAATCAGCACAGCGGAAGACAGGGATGATCCAGCTCATCTCTCTCATAATTTAACAAATCATACGTTGACTTTACAATTATTTCCTCTCAACTCAGTATTTCAGTTCATAATTTGTATAGAATAAATGAATAATAAATTAACTAAATGATTCAATTATTATATTACATTATTTTTTTTATTTGATTATGAAATGCCTTTTGTTATAATTTATAACATGGCTTATTATATTACATTATTTGTAGTATTAGGTGTCATTAAATTACATAAAAATTAATAAATCAAACAAACGAAATAAAATAATAAATCAAAATAATTAATTTAAAGAAAAAGGATTCGTATAAGACAAAAAAACAAAAAAAAAAAACTTATATTTCCGACTGTTGACTTTACCTAACTGTTACTCCATATTTAAGATTTAAATTAGAGGTAGCAGAATATATTAAAAATGACGAACAAAAGGAAATTGGAAAATGACTGTCGGTGGTAACTAATCAAATAATGTAATCCAGGAGTATGATCCAATTCTTTCGCTTTCATTTCCATAATTACTTCTATTTAAACAGCGCTATTTTGATCTTGTGAATTTATTTTTGGTTTCGTTCTCATGATATATACTCTATAATACATGCGTATAAGGTTCATACTTCATATGTCATTATCCGTTGCACATGAAAATTGCATAAATGCATATATGAGAGTAGAGTATCAAACCTGCCGACACTGGGTCGCTTATGGACGTTATGACGTTCTTGGTGGTTAAGGACCAAGACTTATAATTGTGGACTTCTAAATTCAAATATTTTGAGTGTAATTAATTATTTTCACGTTAAAATTTAAAAAGAAAAAAAGAAACAGCGCCATATCGCTATATATCAAGTTATTTGTAAATTCTACCAATTTATTTTTATATACCTAAAAGATTCCATGCATGTATTCATTTGGTGTGATACAAGCATAACAGAGATGTTGCTTGCCCAGGCCTCTAAATAATACTCCCTCCGGTCCTAAATATAAGATCTAATTGATTTTTTTGAAAAATCCTAAAAAAAGGCAAAATAAGTTAATTATAAAGTGGTTTACTTAATTTTTTTCCCTTAAACTAGTGTATTTTACTTATAAATTAATGGATAATCTAAAAATATATTGAATATGTCATGATTTAATATACTATTTTGCAGCCTTAACCTCTCCAAAAAAAAGTCATTTAGGTCCTATATTTAGGACCGGAGGTAGTATTTAGTTGACTTGAAATTCTGTGTGTCTAGCTATACATATACATTATTGCATGTTTTATTTATTTTTTTATAACAGCATGTTTTATATATATTGGGATTGAATTTACTTTTATAGTTCAAATCTTGCCAATGGCTCGAGTTATAAACTTTATAATGATTTTAAGTCTCTATAAATAATGCACAAATTAAAAAGCATTACTCCCCCTGTTCCTAAATATAAGAAACTAATTATTTTTTTGGAGAATCCTAATATAAGAAAGCTAAATAAAGTAATTAAAATGATATTCACACATTTTTTTCTCTAAATCACCTTATTTGACTTATAAGCAAACATACAATCTAACAATATTTAAAATATGTTATGATTAAGTGGTTCATTTCGTTTTTTTATGATTATCTAAAAAAGTCAACTAACTCTTATATTTATGAATGAAATGAGTATTTCAGGAAATTCAATTCAAAGAGACATTTAAGTTGATCAACATCCATGATTATCTTGCCTTAGAGGCTGATGTTTTAACACTATATTTGCATGAGAATATTAAGCTTTGATTAATCAAAACCTTAATCAAAGCTGAATAGAACTGTGAAGACAATAAATTTTCTCAACAATAAATTCTCTCAACAGGGTATTCTACTAGTAGTAGCTGCCAGTAGTAGCTGTCAATGTAAGTTTGGTAAAATGATTTCTGTTCCCCTTATATTATTAGGGCTCGCTTGGTGTAATTGAATTGAGAAATGGAAATGGATATGGGAAATGAAAATGACAATTTTCATAGTCCACAAACTTTCTCTGTCAATTTTACACTTTTCCTGGGTCCTCTAAACTTTACTTTTTCATCATTACCTAATTTATCTCTACTTTCCATCTTTACCCCTTTACACTCATTTTCATTTCCATTTCCATCCAACCGAACGGGAGAAAGGACATGTCACAATTCCCATATCGGGTAGATATCATCACAAGGGAGGGTTTTTTGGTTCTTGACTCCCTAACCCCAACTATTAGTTTTTGAGGGTGTAGTTCCTCCCAAGGGCTTGTGTTAATTACAATAGTGCTTTCATTGAAAGATAGTTAAAAGAAAAAGGCTACCTACAGAGTATACTGAACAAAGGAGTTGACCAAAAAAAGTTAAGTAAAGTGTCATAGAGTGACCAACAAAAAGTTAAGTAAAGTGTCATAGAGTGGAGTTTCTGAGACGCTACTTGTCTCCCAAATCCCAATGGTTAACTTTTAAAAGTGTGGTTTTCCTAAAGATTTATGCTCGTTACACATCATCTAATAATTTTTTTGTAACACAATAGCATTATCTATACTGAACATAACCGAGCATTCATTAACCAAAGCCTAATCACATTAAAATGACTAAGTCAATAAACCAATACACACTCGAGGAAATTGCCTGGACTTGCATGAAGATGAAAATTTCGTAACATTGTAGGTCTTATTTGTTTTAGAATCAGTATTGGGCTTGAATGGACTGTTTTTTTAAGACAATACAGTACGACCCCCTTCTCCATGTACAAACAGCAACTTTTCAAATATTATACTCCCTCTGGTCCTAAATATGAGACCTAATTGACTTTTTTGGGAAATTTTAAAAACGTAAAATAAGTTAATTATAAATTGATGATTTACCTAATTTTTCCCTTAGACTAGTTTATTTTACCTATAAACTAATAGATAATCTAAAAATATATCAAATGTGTCATGATTTAATAGTCTATTTCACAACCTTAACCTCTCCAAAAAAAAGTCAATTAGGTCTTATATTTAGGACCAGAGGTAATATATGTTTGGACTTTAATAAGCTATTTTGATTAGGCAATACCACTCTTGCATTCCACAATATAAAATTCACTTCACTTTTTTATAACATCCATGAAACTTAAAAAATTACTTGATTATAACATATTACATGTGATTAAATTATATATCAAATTATTTGAACGTTGTGGATTAGCTATAACCAGAGTTACTTCACGGATGGGAACTTCAAGCAAATTTGTAAAAGACCAAAGCCACCAAGCAATACATCAATAAGTTGAGCAGAGAGGCTTCTTGTCGAAAACCGGAGCTAGAACTGGAATTGGCACTAGCACTAGTACTAAGATTTGCCGGCAACGAAGTTAAAGAGTATGCATTTAATGGAGGCATCACACAATTATCACCATTGAAGTATATGGCCTCAGGAAAAGCCCATTCCTTCTCCAAAGTCATGTTAGATTCATGACCATTTCCAATAATAAGCTCAAACTCTACATTACCTGAAGGTCCAGCTTGGTTGAGAACATCATTGTGCCCCTTACTTCCCCAAATCATTACTGTATCATCTGTTCACTCAATCCATGCAACAAAACAAAAAATGAAAATCAAAATTCAAAACTGTACATCATTGCTAATTAACATTACTAATGCATAGACTGCTTAGTACATGTCGGAAATATAGCAAGGAAAATTTTTATTATTAGAGACAATGCCATTTAGAAACTCACTTGTAACTTCATTTGGTGTTAATCCTCTGTAAATGTAGCCGGAAAGGTTGGCCATTTTGTCAATATTGGGGTGTCGAATAACCAAGTTCCACTCAGGATAACTCATCCTAAAATTAAAGTTGGTAATATTGATCTTAACTCTCCAATAATCCACGTGATAATCCTGAACATGCCAGTGGACTTGGATGGGGCACATATGGTTAGTACATTGAACCAAAGGTGTCGAATAATGAGGCGATGAGTATGACCTGAAATCACATAGAGAAGTTGGTTAACAATTGTATGTCAAAACACCTCCATTTCGGTTTATTGGAAGCAATCATAATAATGTCTTGTTTGATGAAACTTACTTTGCACATGTAGAAGAGTTACCCCGGCAACCACATGAACAACTTGGGCAGGGTACAATAGTATTGTTATAGAAAGTAGAGAGGGAGACACAACAAGAAGGATTTTTCTGAACTAGAAATTGCGAATACGTACATGTTACATTCCATGTCACTGCAATATACCATAATATATATTGTCAAGAATAAATTTAAGAGGTAATCCTCAGATACTGTCAACATACCTGGATAAACATAGTATAGAATCAGGTTTTCCTAAATGGCTAAACACAAGAGCTAGATATAAAAAAAAGGGTCAACCTAGTTCTAATCCCCACTTAGTAGGGTGCTAGAGAATGGAATATACTAAGCAGCCTAACCTATGCTTTTTGCATAGTGGCTGATTCGAACCCACGACCTCATACCCACAAGACCACACATAAAGACGGGGTTTTTCTATCAAAAGTTGGTCCTTTTATACCCATGATAAACGATGGTACTTTATGAAAACTAATACACATCTGATATCACAAATAACTAATTTTCTTTTCTCAATATTCTCTAATTATTAATTAAAATAGCTCATATATAAAGGATGATAGTAACAACTTACTGTCTGCTTGTGTTACTCTCCTTTTGTCTGGCGTGATGAATCGAGTGGGCCTAACAATTTTTGCTGGGCCACAAGTATAACCTGGTCCTGGCCCATTGAAGGTGAAATTTCTGGGTATTCTGACAGTTCTATTAGTGGTTCCAGATTTCCCAACAGTTATCTGAAATGAAGCAACCGCATTGGTCGGATCCTGTGTCCATGAACTGAGTACTCCACCTTTGCAACAATGTTGAATCTGCTGATTATTATAAGGTGTTGATGGAAGCAAATCAACAATTTTTGGGTTCTTTTTACAACTATGTGGAATATTTCCTGTGAAATTTGAACAATTTCCATGTTCAGTAGCCTGTGCCCCTATCATGTCCCATATGACCTCCTTCTTTGCCCATGTCCATCCTAAACTCCATCCTGGTGCTTCAATGTGGCGATATTGTTGGAAGTTGTTTATGGTAACTAAAGCCTGTAACATTCACGATTCATTAGTAATTAATATGAAATTCATGCAAGCACATGATTTAATAAGGCCTTAAACTAATAGTTCTGCTATCAATGGATGGAAGAGTAATTAATCAAGATAGAGTACGTACAACATAGCCATCAGGGGTCCAGCTGATGACATCCCATCTGATTGTGATATTTCCATTCGGGTCAATTGCGTCATAAGCCTCTGTCAACCAAAAAAACTAAGTGAATAAATAAACAAACAGAACGTAAACGGAGGAAAGAATTCACCTTGTAAAAAGTGAATTATACCACTTGACCAAAAGTTCAAACACCTACAATATTTGTTAACTGAATAGCTCCAAAGATCTTGAGGACAAATCTTTGGTCTTTTAATTTCATGTCATTACGTAGAAAAACTAGTAAGAAACAAAAATTCTGATGCTGAATCAATTTTCGTCCATGCACGTATAACTTTTTTTGGATATTTATTTATTTTTAAATAAAACAACAAACCTGTAGAAGAGAAGCGAGAGCAACTTAATAAGAAAACAAATAGCAGAATGACAAAGTTTGCTTTCGAGAGGGATGTAGCAAAGGGTATCAAACAGAAACCCATTTTCTGCTGCAGAGAGCAAGTTTCAAATGATAAACTTCCTAGTTATCCAGCATTATTTGTTAGTTAATTTATATATATATGTGTTTGAGAGTATATATTCGTAGTAGTGTTTATATATATAGAGTTTAATATGCCACAATGATCTGTTCCACACATGTAAGAGGAGTGAAGAGTGGCACCCCAGCTACAATCGATCTGGGATTCTGGGTTGACTTTTCGACATTTGTGGTGGTCAATGGAGGAGGCGTGGACCAGGAATTTATAAATTGGACTCTAATATTTTTACATTTGGTCACTTGTTTTATTAATTAAAATCAAGTGTTAGGATAATACAAGTTGAATGCTTACTAAACAAATCTATGCATACCATATCGCTGTCGTGTTAAATGTTATAAGAATAATCCATGCGTGCCTCAACTAGTTTATGTATTTTTATGCTTCAATGCTATAAAATTCATCAATAATATGTTAGATTTTTTTTATTATTTATATTATCATATTTAATTATATATATATTTATATATTAACGATTATAAAAAAAATGTTTAGGTGACCTTTAGTCAACACATTGGCCCAATTTTCAAGTTAGGATTTTAGGCATAATTAAATATATAATTGAGTTTTCTGATGCGGAGAACTAACACAGATATAACAAATAATTAAATGACAATTGAATTTCATCTAGGGTAAATCCCAGATTAATGACATTTGAATTTCAGAATCCGAGATAGGGGACTTTGAGTATTATATGTCACTAATCATCTAGTTAATCTTGCTATTCAACTAGTTAAAATGAATTTGAAATTCAACTGTCTCTTATTGAATCTTATTTATAGCAGTGAGATATTGTTAAATAAATACATAGTCCCTCGGTTTTTTTTTTTAATTTAGGTGGTGACAGTCACTCCTTTTTAAATGCATTTCCTTAGGCCGTTTTTTATTTTCATTTTTTTGAATGCTCTAGTTTATAACTTTATTTATACCATCCTTTTTGGTCCTTTGCCAGAAAAAAAAGTTTTTCCATTTCTTGGGCGTGTTTTATACCTATAAAATATAAATAGAACAAAGGAAAAAATTCTTTAGGCCACCTAATTGTTTTGTTCGAGAAAATATTTCCTATCAAGGGTTTCTTTCTTAAAGAATTTTTATTCAGGACTGCTATAGAGAGAATTTTCAATCAATTCGAAAATTTTTAAAATGTCTTTGCTAGACCAAATTACTAAATCAGAACTAAATATCTTCAAAATATCTTTGTTATTACAATAAGTTTCAACATGCATGTGTACTTATTGATGACATGAGTATCGAATCTTATCTCATTACATTGTAAGAAAATGAGGAACTAACTCTTCCCACTAGATCTAACCCCATTCGAAAAAGAGTTGTTATCTGGGTAAAGTTTAATTCTCAACTCCAAAAATGGAATTGGTTAACAAAGGGTATGCATCTGGTGGTGGCATAACACAATTGTCACCATTGAAATAGATCCTCCGAGGAAAAACCATCCCTTTTCAAAGTAAATGTTGATTTATAAGTAACTTATGATATGGACCTCACAAATTGTTACTCATTTTAAAAATCTAATCACAACTAATCTAAACACAGACAATTTGACTAATTAGTGATCAACCCCATACAATGCACGGGAATGCTTGTGTTATGCTATCTATTATAATTTCGTTAAAAGATTTGTCCTCGTTACACGTCATCTAATAATTTTTTTTGTAACGTAATAACATTGATAGCATTGTTTATACTGCACACAACCGAGGATTTATTAACGAAAGCCTAATTACATTAAAATTATAGGTCAAATATCCACACGCGACGAAAATTGCCTGGACTTGCATGAAAATGAAAAATTTTGTAACACAGTAGGCCTCATTTGTTTTACTGTCAGTATTGGGCTTGAATGTACTGTTTTTTTAAGACAATACAATACGGCCCCCTTCTCCATGTACAGACAGCAATTTTTCAAGTCTTATACTACCTCCGGTCCTAAATATAAGACCTAATTGACTTTTTTTTGGAGAGATTAAGGTTGTAAAATAGGTTATTAAATCATGACATATTTGATATCTTTTTAGATTATCCATTAACTTATAGGTAAAATAAACTAATGTAAGAGAAAACACTTAGGTAAATCAATTTATAATTAACTTATTTTGATTTTTTTTAGTATTTTTCAAAAAAGTCAACTAGGTCCTAGTCCTATATTTAGGACCGGAGGGAGTATATGTTTGGACTTTAATTAGCTATTTCGATTAGGCAATATATACCACTATTGCATTCCACAATATAAATCAATATAAAATAATTCAGTTAAATTTTTTAAGATATTCATGAAACTTAAAAAAATTACATGATCATAACATATTATATGTGATTGATTTATATACCAATTTATTTGAACGTTGTGGATTAGCTATAACCAGAGTTACGTCACGGATGGGAACTAAAGCAAATTTGCAAAAGACCAAGGCCACCAAGCAATACATCAATAAGGTGAGCAGGGAGACTTCTTGTCCAAAACCGGAGCTAGAACTGGAACTGGAACTGGAACTGCCACTGCCACTGGCACTAGTACTAAGATTTGCCAGCAACAAAGTCAAAGAGGATGCATTTAATGGAGGCATCACACAGTTGTCGCCATTGAAGTATATGGCCTCAGGAAAAGCCCATCCCAAAGTCACGTTTGATTCATCACCATTTCGAATAATTATCTCTGTCTCTACATTACCAAAAGGTCCAGCTTGGTTGAGAACATCATTTTGCCCCTTACTTACCCAAATCATTGCTGTATCATCTGTACACTCAATTCATGCAACAAAAAAAAATGAAAATCATTGCTAATTAATATTATTATTAATTCATAGTTCCTGTCAGAAACATAGCAAGGACAATTTTCATTATTAGAGACAATACCATTTATAAATTGACTTCTAGCTTCATTTGGTGTTAATCCTCTGTAATTGTAGCCGGAAAGGTTGGTCAGTTTGTCGATATTGGAGTGTTGAATAATCAAGTTCCACTCAGGATGACTCATCCTGAAATTGAAGTTGGTAATATTGATCTTAACTCTCCAATAATCCATGAAGTAATCCTGAACATGCCAGTGGACTTGGATGGGGCACATATGGTCAGTACATTGAATCAAAGGTGTTGAATGAGGTGATGAGTATGACCTGAAACCACAGAGAAGATGGTCAACAAATGTATGTCATCACAACACCTTCTCCATTTCAGTTTATTGGAAGCAATCATAATAATGTCTTGCTTGATGAAACTTACTTTGCACATGTAGAAGAATTGCCCCGGCAACTACATGAACACTTTGGGCAGGGTACAATAGTATTGTTATAGAAAGTAGAGAAGGAGACACAGCAAGTAGGATTTTTCTGAACTAGAAATTGCGTATACGTACATTTTACACTCCATGTCACTGCAATATACCATAATATATATCATCAAAAATAAATTTAAGAGGTAATCCTCTGATAATGTCAACATACCTGGAAAAACATAGTGTTGAATCACATTTCTTATATGGCTAGTCACAAGAGCTAGATATAGGTTTTACTAAAATAATAAATACATAACTCTAGTCTAATCCATTTGGTCTCCTGATTTTATAATTTCCCGCCAAAGCATCACGGCATGACCATACATAAGAAGGGGTTTTCTATCAAAATTTGGTCCTTTCATACCCATGATAAACGATGGTACTTTATGAAAACTAATACACACCTTATTTCACAAATAATTAATAATTTGCTTTTCTCAATTTACTCTAATTATTAATTAGGCTAAAGTATGTTTTTGGCCCCTTAACTTTGGACAAAGTCATGTTTTAGTCCCTTAACTTTGAAAAGTGTGTTTTTAGTCCCTTAACTTTGGAGAAAGTGTGTTTTCTGTCCCTTAACTTTAAAAAGTGTGTTTTTATTCGTTAACTTTAGACAAAGTGATGTTTCTAATCCTTTAAAAAAAGACTAAAATATGCTTTTGGTCCCTTCCCTTTTTAAAATTAAGGGTTAAAACATGACTTTTTGCAAAGTTAAGGGACCAAAAACATACTTTGACTCAATTTGAAAGGACTAAAAACACACTTTTCAAAGTTAAAGGACTAAAAAATGATTTTTCTAAAAGTTAAGGGACTAAAAACACACTTTTCAAAGTTAAAAGACTAAAACATGACTTTGTCCAAAGTTAAGGGACCAAAAACATACTTTAACCTATTAATTAATATAGCTCATATATCAAGGAAGATAGTAACAACTTACTGCCTGCTTGTGTTGTTCTCCTTTTGTCTAGTGTGATGAATCGAGTAGGTCTAACAATTTTTGCCGGGACACAAGTATAACCTGGTCCTGGCCCATTCAAGGTGAAATTTTTGGGTATTCTTACTGTTCTATTAGTGGTTCCAGCTTTCCCAACAGTTATCTGAAATGAAGCAACCGCATTGGTCGGATCCTGTGTCCATGAGCTGAGTACTCCACCTTTGCAACAATGTTGAATTTGCTGATTATAAGGTGTTGATGGAAGCAAATCAACAATTTTTGGGTTCTTTTTACAACTATGTGGAATATTTCCTGTGAAATTTGAACAATTTCCATGTTCAGTAGCCTGTGCCCCTATCATGTCCCATATGACCTCCTTCTTTGCCCATGTCCATCCTAAACTCCATCCTGGTGCTTCAATGTGACGATATTGTTGAAAGTTGCTTATGGTAACTAAAGCCTGTAACATTAACAATTCATTAGTCATCAATAATATGAAATCCATGCAAGCAAATGATTTAATAAGGCCTTAAACTAATAGTTCTGCTATTAATGGATGATAGAGCACGTACAACATAGCCATCGGGGGTCCAGCTGATGACATCCCATCTGATTGTGATATTTCCATTCGGGTCAAGTGGGTCATAAGCCTCTGTCAGCCAAAAAACTAAAGTGAATAAATAAACAATCAGAATTGAAACTGAGGAAAGAATTCACTTTGTAAAAGTTAATTATACCACTTGACCAAAAGTCAAATACCTACAATTGTTAACTGAATAGCTCCAAAGATCTTGAGGACAAATCTTTGGTCTTTTAATTTCATGTCATTACTTAGAGAAACTATAAGAAACAAAAATGCTGATGCTAAATCAATTTTCGTCCATGCACATATAACTTTTTTTCGTTATTTATTTATTTTTAAATAAAAGAACAAACCTGTAGAAGAGAAGCGAGAGCAACTTAATAAGAAAACAAATAGCAGAATGACAAAGTTTGCTTTCGAGAGGAATGTAACAAAGGGTATCAAACAGAAACCCATTTTCTGCTGCAGAGAGCAGGTTTCAAATGATAAACTTCAGAGTTATCCAGCATTTGTTAGTTAATTTATATATGTGTTTGAGAGTATATATTCGCAGTAGTGTTTATATATATAGAGTTTAATATGCCACAATGATCTGTTCCACACATGTAAGAGGAGTGAAGAGTGGCACCCCAGCTACAATCGATCTGGGATTCTGGGTTGACTTTTCGACATTTGTGGTGGTCAATGGAGGAGGCGTGGACCATGAATTTATAAATTGGACTCTAATATTTTCACATTTGATCACTTGTTTTATTAATTCAAATTAAAAGTGTTATGAACACGTTGAATGCTTACTAAACAAATTTATGCATATCACACGCTGTCATGTTACATGTTTTAAGAATAATCCCTACGTGCCTCAACTAGTTTATGTATCTTTATGCCTCATCACGTTAAAATTCATCAATACTATGTTAGATTTTATTATTATTATTTATATTATCATATTTAATCATACATTAAGGATTAGGGTTAAGGGTCAAATCTAGCACTCTACTATTGACAAAAGTTCACCCAACACAAATAAAAATTTTGGGTCTCAAATGTAACACACATCTATTCCAAAATGGGTCAAACCTAGCATTTCCGTCAATTCTGACGGGTTTGATCGTTAAATTTGACCCGATTAGGCCATGTCACCTGCCATGTTACCTACTTAGGTCACGTCATCGGCCACGTCACCCAATTATGTCATGTCACCTGCCACGTCACCTGCCACATCATCACCACATATATGAAAATATTTAAGGTTCAAATCTAGCACTCAAGTATTAGTAAAATTCAAATCTTGCACTCAAGTATAAATTTATTACTTTTAAAAATAATTTATTTATACGTTCCAGAGCTTAGTTATACGCCGGAATGTTAATATTTCTATTTTTTTAAAAAAAAAATTATTACATTCAAACGCATATTTATAAGCCAGAACGTTAAAATTTTATATTAACGTTCAAACGCAAATTTAAGGGTCACCTGACAAAGCATTTTTAAAAATAGTTTATTACGTTCTGACGCTTATTTATACGCCGGAACGTTAATATTACGCCGGAACGTCAATATTTTATATTAAAAAATTATATTTGAGTGCTAGATTTGAACTTTACTAATACTTGGGTGCTAGATTTGAACCTTAAATCTTTTCATATATGTGGTGATGATGTGGCAGGTGACGTGGCCTAATCGGTTAAACTTAACGGTCAACCCCATCAGAATTGACGAAAATGCTAGATTTGACCCAATTTTATAATAGATGTGTGCTACATTTGAGACCAAAATTCTTGTTTATGTTGGGTGAACTTTTGTTAATAGTAGAGTGTTAGATTTGACTATTAACCCTAAGGATTAATAATAAAATGTTTAGGTGTCCTGTAGTAATATTAGCTCAATTGTCAAGTTAGGATTTTAAGCACGATTATCCTTAGTTTTTTATGGGGATAACTAACACTGATACATGGTAGATAACTAAAATATATAGAGTATTTCTTTTCTCTATTTCTGGGTTCCCTCAGTATTTGGTTAGACTGTAACCATAAATAACATCATTGAGTTAGACTCTAGACATAGGAGCGTTAATTCTCACAATTCTATTTTGCAGTTCTACGTATATCTCTTACTCTATCATCAAGAACATACAATAACAATGACGAAAGGTATTTATTGTCTTCTCCTGCTATACTCTGATTTATTATGAGATATCATATGAGAATATAAGTTAGTATTTGTATGATTGATCTCACATACTATATATAAGTTTTCAAGCGCACATTCATGTCTTATTTAGTTATACGTTCTATTTTTTGTAACATTTCTCAAATAAATGACAAATGAATTTTAAAATATCAAAAAGAGAATTTTGAGTAATAAATGACTAAATGTCATTACCCAACTAGTTAGTCGTACTATTCAACTATTTAAAATAATTTAGAAATTCAAATGTCTTTATCTGGTATATTTATATCACTGAGATATTATTAAATAAATACATAACAAATGGCATAGACCACATCCTTTTAATTTGAAGATTAATGTAGATGCTGCCTTTAATTTGGAAACTAATGGAGCTGCCTCTGCTTTTGTGGTAAGGGATGAAAATGGATGGTTATTGGATGGTTCGTCAAAGAATTTTCAGTCTACATCAGTATTGGAAGCGGAATGTCAAGCAATGCTAGATGCTGTCTCATTTGCGGTGAAGAATAATCTTTGGGATGTCATCTTTGAATCTGACAATCAAAATCTCATTTCATGCATTACAGGTAGAAGCATGAATCCTGAATGGAGATGTGATCTTATTATTGATAAGATTCTCCATTTTGGACACCAAGGAAGGAACTTTTCATTCAGATGGGTTCCGCGAGAGGCTAATATGCATGGTTGTTGATTGGATTGCCAAAGCGACTATGAATAAGTCTTGCCCGTCGAATCGGGTCTACAGACCAAGAGGCCAATTATTACAATTAGTGGAGAAGGATTTGAATGATGAAATCAAGGGTGATCATGGATGAGTTTTGTCCTTTTATTTTATGTTCTAATGATGATATGTTGATGTGAGTTTGTATTTTATCTTGTAGTTTGGTTGTTTTTATAGACTGTTGTACTGATGTTTTATTACTTAATAGAATCATTTGGCAAAAGAAAAAAAAAAAGAATGGCGATTGTTCAATAATAAGGTGAGGTTATATTTGATTGGTTGGATCAATTGTGATTTGATTGATTTTTCTTTCTGTGATTTTCTCTGTTTGATCTGGATCGCTTGCTTTGTTTAGTGTTACATTGATGTGGAAATTAATTTAGGTTTCGTTTCTAATCAAATTCTGTTGAGTAAATTCTTCATATATATATATATATATATATATATATATATATATATATATATATATATATATTCTTCAAATGGTTACAAAGAAGATTATCGTATTCTATTATCGGAAGGAGTTCTTTTTTTGTTTTGATAAAATGATCAATATATTAATGATAGAAAAGGTTACATTAACACACTTACATAAAAAGTAACACACTCATGACGCTTAATAACTTGACTAGAGGAAATATGGTTGCTGAAAAACACTCCCAAACATGAACATGAAATTCCAATATCAAGATATGATCAAGCAGTACACCAAATGAAAAATATTCACACTGTAATATTGTTATATATAGATAAAGTGACCAACATAAAGTTGATGAAAATTATGTCACTAACTGGAAGGAGTTCTAATTAGGTTTGTTTTGTTGAAAAAAGAGTTTTAAATTAAATTATCACTGGAACAGTTGAACAGTTAACGTGTCTTCAGCAAGGCAAACACAAACCTTATAATTTAGACACATGTCATGGATCTCTTTTCAGAACCATTATTTTTTTCATCCAGGAAAAAAAAATCACCTTTTTGGATTTTTCATCAGTATTTGTTCATAGCAATAAACTCTACTCATATATTTATAGCTAGCTGCAACCCAGTAAAAGAGAAGGGTTGCGTTAAACTTTGACACAACAAAGGTTTTTTTTGGACTGAACGGACTTTTTATCCTGTAATTATAACTTATAACTTATATCATGCCTAATCAAATTATATACCAACTTATTTGTATGTTGTGGACTGGCTATAGCAGAGTTACACGGATAGGAACTTCAAGCAAATTTGTAAAATACCAAGGCCACCAAGCGATACATCATTAAAGTGAGTAGGGATATTTCTTGTCGGAAACCGGAACTAGGATTAGAATGGAAGCTGAACTAGAATTAGCACTAGTACTAGCGCTAATATTTGTCAGCAACATAGTCAAAGAGTATGCAAGTGGGAGTTTCCTGAGCCAGAAACTGTGTATATGTACATGTTACGTCCCATGACACTGCAATATGCAAGAACAATGCTAAGATTAGATTTAAAAGATATTGCTCAGATCTTGTCAATATACAATGAAAAACATGTAAATTCAAATTTCTCATTTCATAATTTACATAGAATTAGACACAAGAAAGCACATGATATCAATAGGCGCTTGAACTTTTCGACGACATGTAGTAAACAAATGAAGTGAGGGTGGGAGACTGCATACAGATTATTACAGTGAAGATGTACATAGAAGTTTAACTTACTGCGTGCTATGAAATTAGTGGGTTGTACAATTTTTACTGGACCACAAGTAAAACCTGGTCCTGGTGCATTCAGGGTGAAGTTTTTGGGCACCTTGACTGTTTTGTAAGTGGTTCCAGCTATGCCAACACTTATTTGAAATAAAAGTGTTCCTGGAAGTAAATTGACAATTGTTGGGTTATTTTTACAGCATTGAGGGAGGTTTGCTTTGAATTTTGAACAATCCCCTTGTTCAGTGGCCTGTCCTCCCATCAAGTTCCATATGACCTCCTTCTCTGCCCATGTCCATCCTAACGTCCATCCTGCTTCTGCAATGTGCCGATATTGTTGGAAGTTGGTCAAGGTAACTTCAGCCTGTACATCTAATTAACTTTTAGGTGGGTATATATGAAATCAGAATAGCATAAAATAGATTAGATTAGAAAAGACTGCATCTGCAAGCCACACATTCATAAACAGTCATTTATCCGATTAAATTTATGAAACGAATTTGAAATATGATTACAAGTTTCAAATCTTGAGAAGAGGCTTTGAAGTGCAATATGAAATTCAAGCTTTGTAAAATATCAACTTGAGCCGATTTTTATTTATTCATTTTGTAAGCCTTTCAGAAATTAATATCAAACTCATGCAAGCATGATCTGTTACAGAACAAGACATTTTTTTGGGAAATAGTGCCAAACAAAGTTGGATGACTGCTCTACTAATAGATACAAAGTAAAAGAAAGTTCGTACAATGTAACCATCAGGGGTCCAGCTGATGATATCCCATTTGATTGTTATATTTTTATTCGGGTCAAGCGCACCATAAGCTTCTGAAAGAGAAACAACCAACCAAAAATTAAAATGTAAACAAACAGGATATTTTAACACACTAAGCATTGAGGGACAATTATAGGAATGACAGATGAAATTGAGCAATACGACGTACAAGCTACATTAGAGAAACAATACTTTTGTGCCAGTTGATGACCTATTCCCGAAACTAACTTCAATTTTTACATCATGCAACTTTCCTAGAAACTCAGATCTAAACTTCAATTAAATGATGACACTTTAACATACATCCAATTAATTGTATAGCTGCCTTATAGCTGCCTTCTAATTCAGTTATCATCCAATCCGGTTGACCGATTCTGATGATAAAGATCAGTACTATTTACAGCATAAACATATGAAAGAAATTAGTGAATTTTTCCAATTGACCAGTCCAAAACCAACCATTATACTGCAGCAACTGATTGCTAATGTTATACGTCATACCACATAATGACATATCTTCAGGCTTTTCCCGTCATTTCACTAGGAAAATAAAAATACTGTTTCTTAACCAATCATCCCATAACTCAGTCTGAATAAGAACCATTCCAGACTGCTAACAACAACATTCAAAATATCAAAATTTACCCATTTCGTTGTTATGCAATTAAATTCTGAACTCAGTAAATAAAGTAAATAAACAAGGGTATAACATACTACATCGAGTTCTAATTATAAGACCATTTTGATTTTTTTTAAAGAAATTAAGAATGTTAAATTAATCACTTTAAATTGCCTAAATTTTTTATTCAAAACTAATTTATTCTACCTATAAACTAACATATCATCTAATTACATATGACATATGTTATAATTTAATGATATAATTTTGCTTCTTTTAACTTTTGAAAAAAGTCAAATAGTCTTATATATATTGAGTATTTTCTATCATGGACAAGATAAAGACACCAGAAGTTAATAAATGAGCAAGCAAAACTTTCCGATTAAGAATTAGTAGAGCGTAAATGAAGTCGACAATTTATGTAGACAACATTCTAGCTAAAGATAATCATCAGTCAATTCAAGAAAACCCCATAAATTAAGCTTCAAAGATAAAAATAAAGAAGAATATGAAAACCTGTAGAAGGGAAGCAAAAGCAAGTGAGTAGGAACAAAAATAAAATGCTGGAGCTTGCTTTAGAGAGGGATCCAATTATGGGTATCAAACAGAAACCCATTTTCTTGAGCAAAAGGTGATATTAAACCCGAAAACTGAGTTCTTTTTTTGCCTATGAAGTTCAAGATCTAATGGAGACTATGAAAGAAGATCAGAGGAAAGAAAAAGTGAAATGGCCCAACAAAGAAGCAAAGAGAAGAGCGTGTGGAAAAAATTAACTCAGAGATAAGTGGCTAGTTTGTTCAGGCCACTAGATATTTAGTTCGTTGACTTGAAATTCAACGTGACTAAGGTATAAAAAAAAAGAAATTCAACGTGACTAACTATACATTGCATGTTTTTCTTCTAACACAAACATATATAGGGATTAATCAAATTTCTTTTTATAGCTCAATCTTGCTAACGGCTTGAATTCGAAACTGTATAATGGCCTGGAGTCATTTTAAATGTTGCACAGACCAAAAGCAGTTATAACTATTTCAGAAAACTTAATTCCAAAGAGTCAATTGATCCCATCCATGACTATCTTGTTTTGAGCTTTGATATTTTGATATATTTTTGGATAAGTAGCACATTAGGGAATAAACATTGATAGGAAGAGAACCTCCAATAATACAGTAATTCTCTTCTAGCATTTTAGGAAGTTTTCCTTCCTATATATTTCTCATACTTTTCAATCTAATCCAAACATCGGGGTAAGTCCATCTGAAAATTCATTAAATGTTGATAGAATGTAAAGTGGACTCTTATATTTTGGATCAAAATCATTAAAATTTTGTACTCTTATATGGAGAGGTATGAGGTATGGAGAGGGAAACATATTAATAAAATAGCTCATATAAGAGGGGCACCCCAGCTACGGATCCAGATACTCTCAGTATCGTTTTTCGCCTATTCTTCTCAGTATCCTTAAATCTAGTCTATCAAATAAATCCAAAGGCTCAAATAGATGGAAATTATAAAATTAGATCTCAACGGTTGGCCTTGTTATAATCTCAACCGTTGATTCAAATCCCAAATTCTACTCTCCTCCCTGCCCCATTCAGAAGAAAACCCCTCAACAACGACGGCCACTGTCTAGCGGCGGCAACGACGGGTAATTCCAAATTTTCGCCTCGCTCCCTGACCCCTCGGCAAAACTGGTTCAACCTTCCACCATCATAAACGGCAACGATGAGTTCAGATTCCTATTCCTTTCTCTTCATGGGATTTCATTCTGAGAATGAACGTCGTACGACCATATTGGAACTTAGTCAATACTCCCTCCGTTCCTAAATATAAGACCTAGATAACTTTTTTTTGGAAAGTTTAAGGTTGCGAAATAGGTTATTAAATGATGACATATTTGATATCTCTTTAGATTATCCATTAGCTTATAGGCAAAATAAACTAGTTTAAGAGAAAAAATTAGGTAAATCAATTTATAATTAACTTATTTTGCTTTTTTAAGGATTTTCCAGAAAAAGTCAATTAGGTCTTATATTTAGGACCGGAGGGAGTAGTCATTCTGAGAATTAAAATAATAGAGTACCTCTCTTAGTTTTTCTGTTTCACCTTCATTGACAGTAGCTGTGGCTTCTATATTTATGAAACCATTCATTTATCCTCACTTCTTTTCATTTGTATTTTAAGCTGACTTAATTTGTCTCAATCTCTTGTTTGAATTGGTATTGTAGATTATGGAATAATTTTTTCTTCATATCTATCTTGGCCTAATTCAGCATTGCTTGCTATGGTCCAAATACTTGCAAAATTCGCCTTCTACTGATTGTAAGTAAATAAAAATTTCATTGTGATTTAATTTCCATAATCTTGTTTAATTTAAAATGGGTTATGATGTCATTAGCAGCATTATTGAAAATTCTGCTGGGTGGCTAAAGGAGTGAGTGGATTATGTAGGCCTTCATGTGATTTTGGCTGGGGAGAGTAATAGAGTGAAGCATTCATTAAATTAGCTGGGAAGTTTTATTGTTATGTCAGAGGATTAGGAAGGGTTGTGTAATGTGTAATTTGTTGTTCAAGATGATATTCCAAAGGCATCTTGCATTGTGAAGTGGCTGGACATATTTAGAATAGGAGCAATGTTTTCGTATAATGCAGAAGTTTTTATTCAGCATACTGCTGTAGACAATGATATGACCATCAATGAAGTTGATGGCATAAATGCAGAGTTTGTAGGTTACTTGCTGATTGTATTCATATAGACAGTGTCAAGCATTACATTCATTGCAAGTACTGCCTCAAGTGCAATCATTCACTAATATTTTTCCTTTGTCAGGTAAAAAGAATAAGTAAAGTGCATAAGTTTACAGAAATATGTCAATTTTTATTAAAATCAATGTGTTACATCAAGATATCAAATACATTTTCCTCTCTCTTAAACACTCTCTACTATGCCAATGTTATTGCATTACAACCTTTTTCATGACCCTCTATCATAATGCCTACACTGCTCCTTTGTTTTATTAGCTTCAATGATACTCCTCTATAATCTTTCTTCTTATTTGCTTCAATGATGCTTTTCTTTAATCTTCTTATTAGCTTCAATGATGCTGAATCAATTCCTAGCGGGTGAAGGTCCATCTTCTATGGCTTCAGTCGTGTTAAATCAGCAAGGAAGATATCACCACCATTACCTGCAACAACAATTCAGAATTCAATAGTTGTCTGCCAATCAGTAGCAAGTTCTTCAGCTGATAGTTAATCCAACAAAATTTATATGCAACAACAAATTGTATTTTGTTAAATATGGCACCTAAGTTCTATGCCTATTTTTCTTATTTCAACAGCCCACATATATACAAGCAAATTCTGAAGTTGATATGGGTGTAGACATTATATTGAGATGCAATCTGAATGACAAAGGTGTTGTTGTATTTGAATGTAATCTTTCTTATCGTATGAAACTATATGCATGTAAGTAAACAAAAGAAATTCAAAATTTAGCCACCACTATTGGTAAATAAGAAAAGTAATCTTTTGCTGATAAAATTCAGAATTGGGTTACTGCTTCAGAATTGGGTTAATAAGTAAAAATTTGTAGAAGTTACTGCTGATAGTCACTGCCATTTTGACCAATGATATAGATAATTTAACGTCAGAGGGGTGTATATGTAATCAATTAAAAACTATGAAACTGAAATATAAAAGTTTCTTCTTTGCAGAGTACTGGTCCAAGACCATTTGAGATGGAAATGATGCGCAGTATCAGAACAATGAGAGTTTAAAGCTACAGAAATTAATAATAAGGCAATAGAAACAACTCATAGTTTATGGCACAAAAAAACCCATCATCATGAATCATTGACAAATTCATAAATTCCCAATTGATGCTGTTATAGAAAAAGGCATTCTTACTGCACTTCTGTAAGCAAAACCTTGGTTGTCCTAGCAATCCAGCACAAAGTTCATTCTCTCCCTTCTGAACATCATCAAGCATTAGCATGATTAGTTGCCTCAACACAACCAAGAGAAACAAGGATTTCTCCCTCTAGCACATCATTTATCTTCTATAAACCAACCCATCTAAGCACTTACACCCACTAATCTTCAATTTACAACATGAATTGCCCAAAAATGGCATCTACCAAACAGGAAACATAAAGCACCTTCCTATTTAGCTATTGCAAGGAAGACCAAAAAATAATGAAAGCAATTCAATACAATTCAATACACATAACTTTGCCCGGAGTGCAAAGATTAAATGTGGGGGATTTGATTGGACCGAATTTTATCCCTTTAAGCATGCACATTTGAGCTTAATTAGTGTGGTTTATTTGCTATATTTGATCATTATTGGTACATTTTTATGCGCATGCTTATGTGTAATTATTTGGAGAATATTAGCCTTTTTACTTGCATTTTAAGAAACCAAGGGTATTTTGGTCATTTTGACTATTTGATGATATTTTAATGTAGGGGGGGTCCCACGTAGGCCCCACACACCCTTGGTGGAGCTTCGGTGGAGCTTAGTTGGCAAGGAGGAAGGCTAGTTGGCAAGGAAAATGACATAAAGCAACTTTACCATTTTTGGTAAAAGGAAGGACAAGGCATTGGTGAAGCATCTTTCCAAAAGGAGTAATTTTAGCTCCAAATTCAAATTTGAATGGAAAGCTTCATTAAGGGCAAAAAGGGTAGCACAATCACTTGGAGAAAAAGGAGGAACCTTTAGAAATGCATGGAGATGAGATCTAGTCCACATTCACCCATCTTTTCACCAAATACCGAAACTACCCTTCCTTCCCTTTCACCATACACCTTTCGGCCTCTACCTCCCATTGTCACCAAAATATCTTTTGACAGCTCATAATCCCCACTTGACAGCTCATTAACTCCCTAAGCCAACTCATCATCCAACTAACTCACTTACTTAATCCCCAACTAACTTCATTTGACACATTCCTTCACTTTCCATCTCAACTTCATCTTCCATCTCAACTTCATCTTCTTCCTCTCCATTTTCTCTCTTCTTTCCACACACTTCACTTCTTGGCCGAAAATTTCCTCTCCATTTCCACCTTCATTCTTTACCTCCATGGCTTCCATAACCTCACGCCTTCTCCTCATCTTCACCTCCATGTCCGGCTAGATCGCCTCTCCTTCTTCTCCAAGGAAAAGTGTTTGAAGAACTCAACATTTGGCTTCATATGCTTGTAATTTGCTCTTTTAGGTTTCAAGCTAGATGTATATTTTTGCCTATGTAATGACCTTGATTCAGGCTTGTATAGGTTAGAACACCTTGAATTAGGTGTTTTACTTCATTTTGGCTTGAAATCTCTCTTTTATGTTAAGGACATGAAAACCGAGGCTTAGTTTTTGTAGTTTCATACATGTATGTGTGTGCGATTAGCTCCTCTTGCATTTATGGAATGAATTTGTTTCTTAAGTACTAGATCTAGTGCTTAATGTTGCTTTAGGTATGTTCTTGGCTTGAAAGAGCTTTAGGCTTGATTAAATTAGTTAAACTCTTGTAGATTTCTTTGATTAAAGAGATCTCAAGGATTTAACTAGTTTATATTAAGTGAAACAAGTGTATGAAGTCTAATTCATCAAAGCACTAAGTACTTGGAGAAGGAGGTGACTTCCTAACTCATCTCTTCACAGTTTCCATTCGGTCACTTTTATTTTCTTTAGCATATTAACTGTAGTTTGTAGTTTACATCAATATCAAACTTCCTAGTTAATTTGCGTGACTTTTCATCCTTGAACTTGCAAGATTTTACCTAGATTGTGGAAAAGACCTATACTCATCACTATACATTAGTGAGCATTGAGTATTGAATTGTTTTGATTAACCTTCGACTCACTATCAATAATTCATGAAAATCTCCCTCCAATCTTCTGCAAAATCATATGAAGAAATTAAAAATCAAATTTTGATCAACCTTACAAAAACCCCAGAGAAATCGCATCATAGAATAAGGAGGACACAGGGAAAATTGTGGTCAGAAGTTCTAGAAACAAGAAGAAAAATTGAAGCTTTTAATTCCATCACGTAAAAAAAAATTCAAACTTTACAACAAAAATTCAACTCATAGACACCCAGACAGAGCAATCGCTAACAACTACTATAATTAAGGAAGCAAATCGCGATCCAATCTGAGCATGCTCATGATTCAATCAAAAGAATGAACAAAAGAAATCTGAACTCGTCGTTGCCGTTTGACGATGGCAAACGGTTGAACCAGTTTTGTCGAGGGAGGTGGAAAATTGGGATTCGCCCGTCGTTGCTGTTGGACGATGGCTGAAGTTGTCGAGGGGTTTTCTGAATGGGGCAGGGAGGAGGGGGAGAAGGGAGAATTTGGGTTTTGAGTCAACGGCTGAGATTATAACAAGGCCAAAGGTTAAGATCCTAATTTTATAAGTCCCATCAATTTGAGCCTTTGGATTTATTTGATGGACCAGATTTAAGGATACTGAGAAGAATAGGCGAAAAACGATACTGAGAGTATCTGAGTCCCCCCAGCTACAATCGAACTAAGATTCTGGGTTGACTTTTCAACATTTGTGGTGGTCAAGGGAGGAGGTGTGGACCATGAATTTATAAATTTGACTCTAATATTTTTACGTTTGATCACTTGTTTTATTGATTCAAATTAAAAGTGTTATGATTATACACGTTAAATGCTTATTGAACAAATTTATGCATATCATATCGCGGTCAATGTTTACATGTTTTAAGAATAATCCCTGCGTGCCTCAACTAGTTTATGTATTTTTATGCCTCAACGCGTTAAAATTCATCAATACTATAGATAGGTTTTCAAACGCACATTGACGTCTTATATATTTAGTTATATACTCTGTTTTTATATGATACTTTTTGAAGTTTGAATTTCTTAATATATTCATAGCAGTGAGATATTGTTAAATATATACATAGTCCCTCATTTTTTAAAATGCTCTAGTTTATAACTTTATTTCTACCATCCTTTTGGTCCTTTGCCAGAAAAAAAAAAGTTTTCCCGTTTTCTGGTGTGTGTTTTATAAAATATAAATAGAAAAAAGGAAAAAAATTCTTTACGCCAACAAATTGTTTTGTTCGAGAAAAGATTCCCTACCAAGGGTTTCTTAACTGAAAGTATTTTTGTTAAGGACTGTTATAGAGAGAATTTTCAATCAATTCGAAATTTTTTAAAATGTCTTTGCTAGACCAAATTACTAAATCAGAACTAAATATCTTTGTTATTAAAAAAAGTTCCAACAGGCATGTGTACTTATTGATGAAATGAGTTTCGCATCTTATCTCATTACACTGTAAGAAAATAAGGAACTAACTCTTCCCACTAGATCTAACCTCATTCGAAGAAGAGTTGTTATTTGGGTAAAGTTTACTTCTCAACTCCAAGAATGGAATTGGTTAACTAAGGGTATGCATCTGGTGGTGGCATAACACAATTGTCACCATTGAAATAGATCCTCCGAGGAAAAGCCCATCCCTTTTTCAAAGTGAATGTTGATTTATCCTTCCCAAAAATTAGCTCTGAATGTACATTACCAGAAGGCCCTGCTTGATTAAGAACATCATTGTAAGACTTGATTCCCCACAGCATTTCTGTATTATCTGTTCATAAGCAACTTTAGTCAGTTAGTCACCCCCTCACTCAAATTCATGCAAGAAGAAAAAAGTAGGCACTCATGTTGTGAATAAATAATAGAGACGACAATTGCACCTAAGTCCTAAATAAGAGACTTAATTTCAAAGAAATACTGATGAGTTGTTACAATAGTCTACATTAAAAGTGGTAACAACTCATCAAAACTTCTTTGAAATTAAGTCTCTTATTTCGAACCTAGGTGCAATTGTCCCTAAATAAAAAAAGAGATATACCACATCTTAAATCTGAAACTTATTGGCTATTATTACTTGTTATCCTTTTAATCTGAGGGCATGTGCCAGATATGACAGAAACGTCAAATTCAGACACAGTTTTCAATTAATCAGCTTGAAAAAACTGGATATTATTGTTAATTAACATGTTACAACTCATATTAATGCATAGTTACTGTCAGAAACATACCAGAAAGAATTCATAGAAAATACTATATGTCATCCAAAACAACTTACTTGTTACTCCGTCTGATAATAAACCCTTGTAGTTGAAACCGAAGACTCGGGCCCAATTGTTAACATTGGGGTGTTGAACAACCAAGTTCCACTCAGAATAATTCTTTCTATAGTTAAGATTGGTAATATTGATCTTAACTCTCCAATAATCTTTAGAGTTAGCCTGAACATGCCAGTGGACTTGGATGGGGCACATATGTGTAGTACATTGAACCAAAGGTCTCAATTGATCAGGTGAACCTGACCTGAAACCACATAGAGAAGATAAGTACATGTCAAAACACAATCTCCACAGTTGTTTAGAATAAATCATAATTATGAAACTTACTTTGCACAGCCAGATGATTTATCCGGGCAACCACATGAACACGTTGGGCAGGGCGCAATAATATATTATAGAAAGCTGAGAGGGTGACACAGCAAGTAGGTGTTTTCTGAGCTAAAAATTGTGAATAAGTACATCTCACATTCCATGTCACTGCAATATATACACAAGAATAATGCCAAGTTTAAAACTTTGAAATAAATTCAAACTGTTATGTAGTGAAAATGAATAAAGGAGTTTGGCAACTTACTAAGTGCTTTTGTTACTCTCCTTTTATCTGGTGTGATGAATCTGGTGGATTTCACAATTTTTGCTGGGCCACAAGTATAACCTGGTCCTGGTGTATTGAGTGTGAAATTTCTTGGAAGCTGGATTTTTCTGATAGTGTTTTCAGCTCTTCCAACAGCTACTTGAAAAGAAGCAATTGAATTGGCTGGATCTTGTGCCCATGAGCTAAGTACCCCAGCTTTGCAGCAGTTTGCAATTTGCTGATTGTAAGGTGTTCCTGGAAGAAGATCTACAATGGTTGGTTTCTTTTTGCAACTATGTGGGATGTTTCCTATAAATTTTGAACAATCCCCTTGTTCAGTGGTTTGTGCTCCCAACATTTGCCATATCACCTCCTTCTTTGCCCATGTCCATCCTAATCTCCACCCTGGTGCTTCAATGTGACGAAATTTTTGGAAATTGTTCATAGTAACTACAGCCTGCACATTTATCAAGAAATATATGATGTCACTAGTACAGGTAAAAATATGAGTCTAATCTTAAAAGACTAGCCTATATATATGGAGTATGCTAGTGAGAGAGAACCTCTTGAACTTATAAACCTTATTTCTATTTGAGAGCGCCCTAAGTTGGAACTCATAACATATGTGAACAATTGATGGAGGGAAAAAAAGGCAAACAGATTATAATGCTGTGTTGTATCATAAAGGCTTTCCTATGATTCTAATGATGTGATAAAGTAATGAAGAAGAATTGGAGTACGTACAACATAACCATCAGGGGTCCAGCTGATTACATCCCATTTGATTGTGATATTTCCATTTGGGTCTAGTGCATCATAAGCTTCTGATGTCAAACAAAAACCAAGAGTGTATTTTGAATAACTGACTTCAAACACCAAGCAATTTTTTGGCATAAAATACCAGGCAGTTAAGTGACAGTGAGAATATCAAAATGTGATGTAGATGTGCAAACTATGAAGGACCGTTATTATTCAAACAGGGGAGAGGACTTCGAAAATTATTATTCAAAAGGTTTTGTAATATTGGACACGGTAGAACTTAAGGAAAAATGTAAAAATCTTTTGGTTATTCTTGTAACGAGATGGAACTCCCGTGTGAGAGCTAATCATCATAAAAATTTCAGATAATTGAATAGGTTCACTATAATAAAATTATTTTACTTTCTTTAATCTCCAAAAAGTAGTCACATAAATTTCATATTAATAAAATATTATTAGCTCTTAACAATAGAAATACTTTTTGCAACTTAGATACGAAAATAAAAATTAAATTCTGGCTCTCAACCAATTTTCATTTTTGCATGCAACTGTTTTCTAAAGAAGAGAACAAACCTGTAGAAAGGAAGGGAGAACAAGTGAGAAAGAACAAAACTAGAATGCTGGAGCTTGCTTTCCAAAAGCAACCCATTTCCATTTTCTTGTTACTTGTGAGCATGCAAGTTTCTGCGTGGTGAGTTAAAGATATATGGAAAGTGAGTGTCGGTGGAAACAAATAAAATAGAGTTGACTTGCAGTGTTTAAGTTTGACTTGACTCCTCTCTCCCTTCCTCCCTGCATCCATTTTTGTGTACCACTTTGAACCTCTTTCCTCTCTTTTATTGTGTTTTCTACCATAATATCTAATCATTTAGCATCTTCAAATCTTTTTCAATGTCACCTTGTAGCTAGTGTCCACCATTCTAAACTACTTTTCCATTTGCACTGATCATACTAAAACATTTTTTTAGGAAAGTGGATGTTACTAAAATAATTACTTGAGAATGTGAGCCTATGGATGAAGATGCCGTACGTGCTGGAGTATCAAAAGAGATGAGATGTTGGAGAGAAGTGCATGGGGTTACTGGTTAGAGAGAAACAGAAAATGCACACTTCTTTTATCTCTTTTTTTTTCACTTGCGCACTTCTTCGTTCTGACAGTGTTTTCTCATTAATTTTTCAATTTTCGAAAAGCCTCCCTGTACACATCTCTACCCATAGATTAAGTTGTTAACCAATTACCACCGACCTAAATAAATATATCCATAGTATTATAATTATAAGGGTTAAAGATCAAATATGCCCCGAAATTTTAGGGAAGGATCAAATTTGCCCCTAAAGTTTTTTTGGGATCACATTTGCCCCTAAAGTATGCAAAATGGATCAATTTTACCCCCACATCCTACATGGAGTGACATGTCATCATCCATGTCAAATGTAATGCCACATCATCTCTTCTCCATCCCTCCCTCTCTCCCTCCGCCACCCCCCTCTCTCCGTCTCGCCCTCACCCTCCACCCTTTCTACAAACTCTTTTCCTTTTCCATGATTATGCCTCTGATTTTTGCTCCATACACCAACCACTTTCCCCTTCCAGATCTGGTTAGTTATTCTGAGATCTGGTTTGAATCGGGAAAAAAAAGTATTCGATGAAGGGACAACGCCAAGGTGGGAAGATTGAGACTGTTGATGTTGAGAGTTAAGAATTCTTCTGTTTGTTTTAGATTTTCTCATTTTTATTTCTAGTTGAGCTTCTGTAAGAGAAGAGAGTTTCTTAAGTTTTTTCTCTTGAGGTGGAATTTTATATGCATTTGAGTTTTTAATCTTTGGTAAGTTGTTTTTCTCGATATTTTCAAAGTTAGAAGTTGGGTTCTCAAGCAAATTTTGAGAGAAATCACATTATTTTGAAACTGGGGACCATGGTTGGCTTGTATGGATTCTATGGAAACTTGATGTACAAAATTAAGTGATTTTGTTTAATGTGGGTTTGTTCGTTCTCTTCTACACCTATGGAAGCTGAAATATTGGTTGTAAATGAAGAAGTTTATTTCTCTATTGAAGAAGATTGCTCAGATTCCCCTGATGTTGATGACATGCATGTAGATAGTATTAAGCTTCTTCGTTCTCCGAAAATGGAGGGAGTATATTCATAATAAAAATCAGGTTGATCTGTAGGTTTTCGTCATTTCTATAATGGTATTGATCTTTAGCAAGTGCAAGGACAGAGAGCGGGTGGTGGGAGGAGGTGGAGGTGGTGGTCTGGTGGAGGGAGAGGGAGGGATGGAGAAGAGATGATGTGGCATTACATTTGACATGGATGATGACATGTCACTCCATGTAGGATGTGGGGGGTAAAATTGATCAATTTTGCATACTTCAGGGGCAAATGTGATCCCAAAAAAACTTTAGGGGCACATTTGATCCTTCCCTAAAACTTCCGGGGCAAATTTGATCTTTAACCCTAATTATAATTATAATTATAAATGATAATATAATATAATATAATATAATATACAATGGATACCCCTTCATTCAGTCCAAAAAAAAGATACCCCCTTCATTCGAAATAAAGAGACCAACTTACCTTTTTTTTTATTTTTTTAATGGAGGAAAAATAAATAATTTTTAATATATATGTGTGTAATTAGATTATATGTTGATTTATAAGTTAGATTGGTTTTTCAAAAAAGATAAAAATATCTATTTTTAAGGATTTATTTTTTGGAGAAATTTCAGGTAGCCATATATATAGAAGCAATTTAATATTCAAGTGCCCCCAAAAAATGAGATATCATTGGACCCTATGGTGAAAAATGAAGTAAGACATTGAGAGTCAAATGAAGATAGAAAATTATGAGCTGGAAATGAGTATGTATGTATGTTTTGGAAATTCTTATATTTGTATTGCAAAAAACACATTTCTTGTAAATCTTTTTCTCCTGAAAATTGCTTTCAGGTCATTTATTTTTCTGCAGATACCTTTATTTGTGGGAAAATCCCAAATAAATCCCTCAGAATACCCAAAAGGACAAGTAAGGAACCTAAACTTCCAAAAGAACCATGAAGGAACCAGTATCTGTCTGTCATTTTAAAATTTTGCGAAAAGACAAAATTGCCCTCATCCTAAAACACAAATTGCGAGAAGAGGGTGGGTGTTAGGGTGAGTTTAGGGTGGGGTAGAAATTTGTGTTTTAGGATGGGGGCAATTTTGTCTTTTCGCAGAATTTTAAAATGACAAATAGGTATTGGTTCCTTCATGGTCCTTTTGGAAATTTAAGTTTTTCACTTGTCCTTTTGGTTATTCAGAAGGACTTATTTGGATTTTCCCTTTATTTGTTTTCAAATTTTTAAAGTTTTTATTCTTCATCAATCTAGTCCTTCAAAGTTAACTATAGTGTGACCTACTAACGGAGCCAGTTCAATAACCAATTCGTCGGTTCAATAACCAATTCGAGGTTAATAACCTTCAAATAACATTGAGTTAACTGCATTGTTTAATTTTGACTTGACTCCTCTCCCTCCCTCCCTTACTTGACTCCTCTCTCTAATTTAATAAGGGTGAAAGTGTAAAAATGATACTAAACTTTAACCAAAATTACATTTCTAGTATTAAAGTTTCGCGGTGTGCTAAAAGAGTTCCCAATTTGGAGTCCAGGTGCAAATATGATATTTTCACTTTAGGGAAATAAAATTTAGATACGAAAAACTCTTAGACTCTTATAAGAGTCTTTTCGTATTTAAATTTTATTTCCCTCAAATGAAAATATTATATTTGCATTCGGAGCCCAAGTTGGTATTATTTTTACTCTTCGCAAAACTTTAGTATTATAAACGCAATTTTGGGTAAAGTTTAGTATCATATTTACACCTTCGCCCATTTAATAAATATTGATGGAGAACAACGTTTTTTTAAAATCCATTTTTTATTTTGTTTTAACCCAAAGCCGATGTAGTTTGGGAGCTAAGTGGACCAAATGGGAAAAGGAGAATAAGTCCATTCAAGTTGGGCCGCCGTCACTGGGAATAAACAAGATAATATTCCCACATGTGCTTCATAAAATCGGCCATATATGTGAAAAAAAAAAATAAAAAACAGAAGATCCTATTACCATGTTAGTAATAGTAATTATTTTGGTCACATTAACAAACCCAGAGAAACCATTCCACCTCCCTTACCAAGTATTTGTAATTTAATTAGCTTCCTCAAATGAAAATATAAATAAAACAAAAAATAACATTTGAATCTCTATATTTTTTATGTAGTTATAATATTTTTACCTATTTAATCAAAATCATTACTGAAAGTTTCAAATAGTCAATATCTTTTATATACAAGGTAAGAATAAAAGTGGTACTTTCCTAAAAACTTTCCCTTATTCAGAATAAAAATTCATTTGAGGTAAAGTCTCAAACACCTATAAATTTATAGGTCATGAGTTGTCATACATATAGGTGTGGAAATGAGTCAAGTTAAACCAAACTGTTGTTAAATAGGCCTAGACCTGAAATGAATAAATGAAAGTTGGGCTTGACTGGAGACCTGAGCCTGAATGTAAACTATTTTTTTCAGAATTAGAATTGAATCTTCAAAAGGCCTAATAAGGCTGAAACCTTTTTAAAGGTCTGCTTACAATGTAGGTTTTTAAAAAGACTTCACATTTCAATAGTTTATTTTAAATGTAAGTTTTATCAGACCTCAAAATCTACATATTTACACTCAAGTCTTTTTACTGGCTTAAAATCTTATCAACAATATAAAATGTGCATAATATCTAATAAAATTATTTATATAATATTTTAGTACTAAACATGATAGATCTGGAGGCTTGCAGACCAGACTTTCATGAAATAAGTCTGACTTATTTACATAATAATACTTGTAAATATGTCAATGACCTATTTCGTAAACAATAAATAAGTCAGGTCAGACAGAAGACCATTGTTTAAGGTTTTACCTATTCCCACCCTTACATACATATAAATATTTTTTGGTATCTTAATGCCCATAAAAAAATATTAGCTACCTTCAACACGTTTAGAGCTAACATAAACACATTTAAGCCGGGTATTGAAGACCCATCACCCAATTTCTTATTATATTATTGGTGTGTGTATGGTTAATGGCATTGGCAGGGAAGAACACAACAGTCAAGGGAGGAGGCGTGGACCAAGAGATATTTATAGTTTTATTAGTATTATTTTATACCCCTACTACTCCGAGAAACTCGTAAATTCGTAAAATGGATTTCGAAAAAAGTCAAGAGCTTTATTTTATTGGCTAAAAATAAAATAATAATAATAATAATAATACTAGTAATATATTAATAATAGAACACGGAAAGAGAAGAAAATTAGAGAGTTATATTCATTTCGTTTCCCCGTCTCTCTGAAAGAAACACGCAACGCAAGGCAGCTCTGTTGAATTTGAAGGCTATATTTGTTTTTCTTTCTTTAGGCGTCGTATGGGTTCTTCAGTGTCGTCCCACTTTTGATATCTCAATCAATTTTGAATCTAATGGCGGCCTCCGATCCCCGAGCCCACTCCTTCGGCCAAACCGAGATTAATTGGGACAAGTTAGACTCCTTTCCTTTCTCTAAATTCTTTCTTTTTTAAATTAATTCATTCCCTCTTTTTTTCATTAATGACCTGAATGAATGCCCTCTTTAATTAATGTTTGGTTTATTTTTAATATCTTTGTTGTTTGAAATGTCTTGTTATAGGAGTGCCTTTGTTTAATTAATTAATATGCTTTGTTTAATTGATTATTCATTGGTGTTGTGGTTTAGTTAAGTCCCATGTTCTTTTATTCTCGTTTTGATTGGTGGGTATTAGGGGAATGGCTAAAAGCTTTGAAATTTTCAAGCTTTGTGTATAATGAGCCTGTTGAAAATATTTGGCTCTGCTTGCAAACTGGTATAGTTCCAAATTGGAACTCATAATGTTGATGTTTAGATGGGTTAAGGATGATCATATTTGTCCCTTATGTATGTATGGAAGATCATATCTTCCCCGAAAGTATGCATGAGGATCATATTTTCCCTTTATAGTTAAAATATTAATGGTCAAATATGATTATTTGTACAAACTTCAAGGGCAAATATGACCCTTCTTATAGACTTCTGGGGCATATATGAACCTATGTGTATAATTCAGGGGCAAATATGATTCTTGGTGCACTTTTTCAGGAATATTTGGGCCAAAAAATACTTCAGGGGCATATATGATCCTCTGCGCATACTTCAGGGGAAAATGTGGTTCTTAATCCATGTTTAGATTTCTATGAGAATTTTTCATGTTTGAAATCATTAGTCTTTGTGTCTTCGAGTTCTGTATATTGATTACTTACTTGCTCATTTCTGCAGGCTAGATAAAACCAAATTCTATTTTGTCGGAGCTGGGCTCTTTACAGGTGTTACAGTGGCACTCTATCCAGTTTCTGTGGTGAAAACTAGACTGCAGGTTGCTACAAAGGATACTGCTGAGAGAAGTGCGTATTCTGTTATAAGGGGATTGCTTAGAACAGATGGTGTTCCTGGTTTGTATAGAGGGTTTGGCACAGTCATTACTGGTGCAATTCCTGCTAGAATTGTTTTTCTTACTGCCCTAGAAACCACTAAGGTGGCCACATTTAGGATGCTTGAACCATTTAAACTCTCCGAAACCTCCAAGGCAGCATTAGCAAATGGAGTTGCAGGCTTGACGTCATCGTTTATGGCTCAATCCGTTTTCGTTCCTATTGATGTGGTACGACAGTTTGATTTATGTCATCTACGAATGTGGCTGTATACTCAAACATATCTGCTTAGGGTTTGTGGTACCGTATGGCTTGTTTGTTGTGTAATGGGCAATTTCATTTTATCATTGTTGGAATTTTTTCATGCTGCCGTATATTTGTATTTACTGATTTTGCACATGGATATATTCTGTCTTTGCCTTGATGATTTGCAAAAGATTTTTTGAAGGTAAAAATAACGATTTTTATTAAAAACTATTACTCATGATCTGGCTTGCTGTTGTTTTGTCTTCTACTTTTGTTTTATTATGGTGACATTCTTATCTTGCTCATTTGTAGCTTTTTCTTGCTTAATTTTCCTTCTTTTACGAAATAGCAACTTTTCTTATTTGTTAATTACCATTAGGTCGATTGATACTCAGGTGAGCCAGAAATTGATGGTGCAAGGTTATTCAGGTCATACTCAATATAATGGTGGTATTGATGTTGTTCGTAAAGTGTTAAAATCTGATGGCATCATGGGATTATATAGAGGATTCGGTCTCTCTGTTATGACTTATGCTCCTTCTAGTGCTGTATGGTGGGCAAGTTATGGCTCGAGCCAACGCTTAATTTGGAGGTGAGATATGGTACTCTACTTATTAGTAACACTAAGTTATCACATTTACCTGTATAATTAATTTGGTGAGACATGGTGATGCATACTGCTAATAACTAAGATGATAGTTTCCACGTCTTCATATAATTGCGTATGGTTGTCTAATGGTAGCAAGATCTTAATACCCATGGAAATCCATTTATTAAACCCTATCTTCTCCTTTTAAAGTTGAACTGGTATTTTGGGGCTTCTATTCTATGAATCAGTAGCATGAGTGTTGGAAAATCTCACATTACTTTTTTATGGGGCCATTTGGCATGTGTGTTGGTGTAACATCAAACAGGTAGTAAATTAGTGCAAGTAAAAAATGTTAGGATTCATCGGCTGAAATGCTATGCAATTCATTACCAAAATCAAGTGGGCAGGCTAAAATTGCAGAAACATGCAATTAAAGCTTATTGATGTTATCGGTAGAGGGTAATGGACTTAGCACATCATGCTCACACCAATATTTTTATTTTAAAGTATACATGTTTGCACAAACGTTTCATATTAATGAGAATCTACACCTGTTTTTATGGGCAGATTTTTGGAAAATGGAGCAGAAAATAAGGAAGTCAGGCCCAGTGTGCAGAAGATCATGTTAGTTCAGGCTGCTGGGGGAATTGTTGCTGGTGCAACTGCATCATGCATCACAACACCATTGGATACTATTAAAACACGATTACAGGTGTGCATAGCCATGCTGGCAGTATTTGTTTAATGTTAGATTCATTATTCCCTGTCAGCATCATCAAAGTAGATGCTTCTTCTTAATATCACATGATATGACTTTAACATTAGCACAAAGTCATTGTACTTTAGTTTTTCAATTGCTCTGACTCAACAGTTATGCACTTCAGGTGATGGGACATGAAAATAAAATCTCTGTGAAACAAGTTGTCAAAGAGTTGATAAACGAGGATGGTTGGAAAGGTTTATACAGAGGATTAGGTCCAAGATTTTTCAGCATGTCGGCATGGGGTACTTCAATGATATTGACTTATGAATATCTGAGTAAGATCCTCTCTACTCTTCATGCGTGTGAATATGTCTTCACAATCTTGTGTAGTTGTTTTGGTATAGTTATTCAAATACTGAATATCAAGAAATATTTATCTATATGTATAGTAAGAAATAATCCATATGTAGCTGTTTATACTTTACAGTATTACCTGGTTCCTGTTGGTGTATAACACTATAACAATATTGGTGTGAATCTGGTTTAAGATAATAGTACATCATGGATTGTGGTGCCATTTATCCTGCCACGTATCTAGCTCATCCTAAAAGTTTGTTTTTATTTCTTTGAGCAGAGCGATTGTGTGCAGTAGAAGAATAGACAGACGCAAACAGTTTGCCTCATCTTCACTTAAGATTTGGTCTAATGATTTGAAATCATTTTGTTGGGCAACGATGTTGAATAAGCACCAAGCGTAGGAGTTGCTTCTGGACGTTTATTAGTCTTATGATTGAAGGGTTAAATTACAACATTGTAAGTTATTGATTCTGATTATTATTGAAACAGCTATTTGATGCATTAACATAGATAAGGAATTTTTTGCGCTAGGTATTTTTATTAGTACCATTCATTTTTAATGAAAAACACGGATTGTGGATATTTTTTTTGTTAGTAATAGATAATGGATAATGTTTCATAGTGAGATCAATATCTTTTTACTTGTACATGCTCATATTTGTCTCCATTTTCGCCCTTTATTCTTTAGGTTTATCTATATGCTTTAGATTAGGTGTTAAAGCGAGGTCTATTATGAAATCAAAAAAAAAAAAAAGCGAGGTCTATTAACAAATCTTATCATTTCTTAATGATACTATTGTGATTCTATAGGTTATGAATCCGGTCACATCAGGTGGCCTACAAAGTTAAAAGAAACTGTTACGATGGTTGATGATTTGATATTAAACTCTATTTTAGGAATCAGCTTGGAGGCATAAATGCCTTACAACCTACCGATCAAAAATGTGAAGTCAACAATTAAAATTACAAATACATGCCAGCACCAAATGGATGATGATATCCTATCTCACATGAAGTACCATCCGTGGGAAGTTAAATATATTAAGGCTTTCATTCCTTGCATTCATTAAATAAAAATTTTTGTCCAACTCACACAGTAATAATCCAACACTCAAATTAATAGATGAAAACCTTTTATTCCAAAATTTGCGCTCAACCATGTTACATTTTCTATTTAAAAATTAGGTGTACCAAAATTAACTGCAACAAGGCCAAACATCCTCCTATATGAGATTTGTGGAAAAAAGGAATGTATACATATCTCAGTCTTCGCGTTTGTCATCATCTTCATTGTCATCTTCACTATCTTGGTTATCACTGTGATAATCTTTCTTGGTTATCACTGTGATAATCTTCATCATCACATTCTTCATTCCCACTGTTCTCACCTTCGTCATCGCAATTTCCATCCTCACTGTTATCATCTTCATCATCACAAGTTTCTCCACCATCATGACCTCCATCATGTCTATTCTGTTTAGCATAATCCTCAAGAGATGCATTGGGAAACAATTGTCCAACCTTACTGTCTTTATTGTCTGTAGTCGTTTTTCCCGAACTTTTGGATGTGCCTTTATTCATCTGTAACCAGAAGTATATAATAGTGAACAATTGGTCCATAAAATGAACAATTGGCAACGTCCATCAAGCATGCTTGCAAAAAAGGGCAGTATGAAAAAGCAGTGTTTGCATATGCATCAATATCGGGTAGTACAGACGACTTTGCAAAAATTAGTGAAGCTTAAGATTAGTAAAGCTTCTATTTTGGCAAATATCCCCCCTCCTATTTTCAAGGTAGAAACTCTACTGAGAGCTAGAAAACGGTACAAGTGGAGATTTACTTTTCAAAGACTGAAAGATCCAAAAAATATTATTAAACGCAAGCATTCTCTTCACAAACTTGTACTCGCTATCAAATGGAATAAATAAAAATGTCATGCAACCTAAGAAAAAGTGATATCAACAACCTGAAGAATCATTTTACAGCTATTTTTAGTCACTTGACCTTCACTCATCATTCTGAAGAAAAATGCAGGCACAGGCACACGGACATTTCCAGATGTACTCACATTTAAATATTTTAATAAACTCTAAATAAAATAAGAATATTGATAAGTTCCAAAACAAATCCAAAAGGAACTAAAATGTGTAAGCTAATGTTCTGTCATGTATAAGACTTCAATGCAAAGGTAATCAGGCAAAATTGCACCTCATATGAATAAAAAGGGAGCAAGAAATCAACAAGAATGCTGGGAATAAATTTAGCATCTTACAGCTCGCAATAGGGTTCTCCTGTCCCTCTCCCGCGAATTCTTAATGGCCTGTACAAATAACACCAGCACTATAAGCATTTAGAAGGAAAAACAATTATATAGTTCACAAAGCATTTGTTGAAAACAGGAAATAATTTGTTATTAAAAAAGAAACCTGCTCAAGCTCTTTTTGCTCAGCTTCTACATCAGAAGGATCCCTACAAAGGGGAAAAACTAAGTTAATAGGAATAATAATGTTCATACTTCACAAACCACAAAACAAACACTCCTACAACAGAAACAGAACTATTCATAGAATGTCAAGACAACCTTCCAACTATTCGATCAACAGCACAACAACACTTTGCACAAACCCTATGCTCCTTAGCACACCCTACATTATCACCAAAACCAATCAAGTCAAAACAAAGCGCAAAATGCAAAAAATCTCCACAAACTAAAGCAAATATTAGAAACAAAAACTAATCCTCCTTCTATTCCTAAATATAAGATCACTTTCCCCAATTTGATTAGATTAAAGATGCTAGTTAAGTTAGTTATTACCAATTTATCCTAACCATAAACCCTTATCCCTACTATAGCTACACATTATTAGGGTTAATTTGGGAAAAAATTCGGAAAAAATTAGAAAATGATTTTATATTTAGGAACAAATTGAAATTTGTAATTAGAGAGGGAAACCAACCAGAACAGAGGTTATGGTAAGCTTGGCGAACAGCACGTTTAGAACATTTTTGGCTGCAAAAATGCAAATTCAAAAGTCCAATCAACAACAAAAACCAAAAACTTGAACATATAAAAAAAAGGCACAAGGATTAAAAGATAAGAATGGTACCATTTGGCAGGTTCAGTGAGGGGCTTGTATTTTCCATAACGGCGTTTCCAGTCGATTTGATCCTTACAACGAGGGCAGACGCCGGTGATCTCAGAGAGAGGCTTCAATCTTCCTCCTACCTCCTGCACACATGACATGAGAGTGAGAAAATTCAATCTCAGAAGAAAAAAATCGGATTTTTTTTTGAGAAAAAAAAAGAGAGAGAAGAGAGCTGACAGTTTCGTTGATCTTAACGCCGGCGTTAGGTTTCCAAGCGAACCTGTTCTGATGCTTCGGCGGTCCTCGCCGCCGCGTACCGCTCATCTCCTTAAACCTTCAAACCCTTTTCAAGTGTAATGTAATTTTCTCTTTCAAATATTTCCCTTTTATTTTTCTTCATAAATATATTACAGAAGAAAGGAGAATATAATATGATATGTAGTACTATTAAAGAAAGGAGTATTATACTAAATTACTAATGCATCCACAAATAATAATTGACTTCGATAGTTAAGAAGCTTTAACATATTTATTCAATGGTGAAATTATACCTTAAATTATTTGAGAGTATTTAGTACATTTAAAATGTATTTTAAAGATTTTGATAACAATTATTTTTAGGGAAAATTCCAATAAAATGATAATTAAATATCAAAAGGACAAAAATGAGTCACAAATTTACAAAAGTACAGAAGAGGAATTGTCTTTATTTGAGATGAACGCGTAGTTATTGGCGTTCAACGAGTAGTTACTTACATTAATGTAAGTAGTGAAAAACTAGATGTAGTTAATAACATTACACGAGTGGTTATTTGCTCTTCGCGAGTAGTAACCTGTGTTACTGAAATAGTTAATGAATTTTAAAAAAACAAGTTTCCTTAATTCCTTCTAATTAGTTACAAAACAAAAATAGTCAAACACGTTATAGGAATAGTTATTCACGCTTTACATGCATTTATTTGTGTTACTTAAATAGTTAATTAATATGGTTTCAGAGAAATAAGACTCCTTCTAACTCTAAGTAGTGAAAATATAGAAGTAGTTAATTATGCAATGAGGTTGGTTATTCACGCTTCCTACACAATTAACTATATCCCCCTTGTCCTTTTGCAAATTCGTGACCCTTTTGTCCTTTTTATATTCAATTGTCATTTTATTTGGATTTTTCCATTATTTTAAAATGTTGAGTGTTATTGTGAAAATATTTTAGAGTTTAAGTATATCACAAAATAAGGTATATATATTTTGATATATGAATTATTAGATTTTATCTTGTAAGTATGAATTTTTTTAGTCCTGAATAAAAATATCAAAATGCATCGATCAATGAGTCCTAATTGAATTAGAGTTTAAATAATGATGAATCAGTCCATCTATAGCAATGTCATGATGATATAATACTCCCTCATTGGGTCCTATTCGCTTGTCCGAATTATAAGACTCCTTTATTTATTTTTTAAAAAAATTAAAGGCACAAAATCAATAACTTTATATTGTTTTTTTTTGTCAAAAGTAATTTATTTTACTTGTAATAAATTAACTTATATTCTAATTACATGTGACAAATATTATAGTTTAGTGGTTTAATTTACTTCTTTAACTTAAAAAAAAGTTAAAAGAAATCTTATGTTCAAAAGACAAGGATAATTAAATAAAATAATTAATTAAAAAGGCCATATATTTGGTGAGGGAATCAAAATGCAATACTAACTAATGATTTTGCAGGAACCATAGGGGATGTTCTGTATATTGTAACAAGTCGGTCACATTCACAAATATACAACCTAGAGTTCTAGACCACACAGGCAATAAACAACGTAATAAACAACGTGCGAATTATGCCCATTGCCATTTGTCCACCAAATCTGTGGAACAAACGGTTCGGGAAAAAAAATCTAGTGTGAAAATTTAATAAAAACCTTATTGTCAACTTCGACCAACTATACATATTCATTATTCAAAATCAATTTTCAAATGTCCCAACGCGGAGTTGGCAAATTGAGGTTTTTTTTTTTGCCAGTTCATTCTTGCTCATATAATTGATTCAAGCGTAAAACAGATGTCTAGAGAATATGCCCTATATTATGAATATACGATTGTTGTCAATAATTGTGGGATTCTTTTCAGGGTTGATGTTTACATCTCATCTTAAACAACTTCAATCACTCATAAAAATAATATCATCTTTTTTATCCTAAAAAGGGACAAATATTATCCCATATATTTTTATATAAGATTCATGAGACTAAATAAATTAGATAAATTGCATTAACCACATGGCCAATCGTCGAAGTTCTAATATTGGTAATTCCATAATTGGTTAAATTATGTAGGCTATACTTTATCCAAAGTTGGCAAACTATTATCTTAATTCGATAATTCTTTACACAATTCTGAGAACAGATCAAACAAAGAGGTACTTAGATAAAAACATGTTGGTAATCCATTGTCCAAATTTATTAATCTATTGCCCTATTCTGACAATCCTTTCCACAATTCTGGGATTGCTATCGACCGCCTCAACTCGGCCGCCAGAATGTCACTGTCACATGACAACTTATTTTATTTATTCTCAAAATTATGTAAAAGATTACCAAATTAGAGTGATGAATTACCAACTTTTGATAATCTCATTACCAACATACTTTATTCAATTATCACCACTTTAATAACATCCTCATAGTTGTGAAAAGAATTGCCAAATTACGGAAGTGAATTAACCGCTTTGGATAGTGAATTACCAATATGTTTTGTCTGGCAGTCAATAACGTCAACAATGGAGTTCGGCCGCCGACGCCAACTCTTATATTTGTTCCCAAAGTTGTGAAAAGAATTATTGAAATAGGGTAATAAATTATATCGAGTTTAGATAATAGATTACCAATATGTTTTGTCTAATTACTAATTCGTTTTATTTGTTATCAGAATTGTGTAAAGGATTACCAAATTAGGATAATGGTTTACCAAATTTATATAAAGGTATACCAACTTGTATTAACGAACTAGATCGGTCTCCCGTGCGTTGCACGGAAGATTTTCATTCTCATGCTAAATAATGTCTATCTTATACACTAATTAAACAAATAATCATAAATTAGACAAATGCTTTGCAAGGAAACACAAAAATTAGAGAATAATTAGACCAATAAATTCCAACCAATGTATCTCTATTCCTGAAAAAAAATTTGAGATGATGCGATTTAAGATGAAAGTTAGAGATAATGCGATTTCAGTCAACGTATCTCTATTCCTGAAAAAAAGTGAGAGAGATGGGAAGAAGAGTTTTTGCTGCTGGATCAAAATGACAGCTAAGTAATAATGACATAAAAATACATCAAATGCTATCAACAAAATAGACATGTATGGTAATGTCCAATGCTCTCTTCAAAATGAAGTCACCCAACAAAAGTCCTGCGTGATGAACAAAAATAAACCTTTATTAGAACATAAGTCCTTGCAAGTAATCTGTATCACAAAAAAAATCAATACACAAAAAAAATCAATAGATTGCAAAAGGAACACAAAAAAGTAAGCTTTTTTCTTCACTATACCTGAATCAATCCAGCACACAAACAAATAGCAACAATTAGAACAATACATAGCTGGTCTCAATGGCAAATTTTGTATACCTTCTTCTAAGAAAGCTAATGATACAACGTTGAAGAAGAAACAGATTCATGTTAGTAGGTGAAAATCAGAGGCTCCCTGAAAAATAAAAGATGTTAGACATAACAATACACTTAAGAGAGGTGAGAGGTGCAACTTACACACTTTTTCTGCAGAATACCTATAACTAACTGCAATAAACTTATGGAAATCATATAAAAATGCTCAATAATAACATGGTATGGTCTTAAAATTTTCCATATAACTCTGATAAATCCATTCTAAAATATGGCTAAAACAAAATTCCATAGCAGTTAGATTGCAATGAAAACATGTGATGTAAGCAGTTAAAAATATGTGAACTGTTCAACTAAATCAGGTGCATCAAGACATGGCTTTCATTAGTCAAGTTTGTACAACCTGAAAAGAATTACATACATAAACACTGGGTTGAATATATGCTCTGAAGGCAATTTGTGTACAAAATAAGTGTAAAACATTGAGTCCAAAATGGTTTGATGCTTATTCTGGTGATAAAGTTCAAAAACAGTAAGTGGTGATTATAACAAATGGCACCCTCTCTTGGATTTACAGTTGTGATTAGTATATTAGGCAAAACAAAAACAAAGTGATTGGCCCCTTCAAGGATTTCTGTAGCAATAAAAGCTAAGTGTGGGAGATATTCCATCATCAATCGGGAACATAACTGAAATTACTCATATTGATTCCTCTGACAATAAATTTGTGGGAAAGATTCCAATTTCATTTAGCTAATTTGCAGATTTGACCTCTTTTAATGTTTCTTACAACTATCTTTGGGGCCTTGTCTTCAATTCTAGCTCTTTTGCTGGCAATCTTCAACTTTGGGGTTTATCCAATGAAAACCATGTCCTTCTTCTTCACCACTACCTCAGATTCCTCCATCTCCATCCCCAAAGCCTTCACACCATAGAAAACTAAGTACCAAGGACATAATCCAAATAGTAGCAGGAGCGCTTCTTTTGATTCTTCTAGTACTTTTCTGCCTTTTGCTTTGTTATTTGATCTGGAAAAGAGCACAATTTAAAGAGAAGAAAGCTTCATCAAGATACTCTATCCCAAAACTCCACCAAACAACAGAAAGCGCACACAACAAAACTACACAGAGTAGCAACAACTAATTAACAAAATTACGTAATGAGTACAATATTGCATGAAGACAACTTTATTGCAAATATTTTCTCAAACACTTTCAATGGCACTTTTGTCTATTTTTCCATAATAAGGTGGAAGTATGCATGTCACATTCAATTTCAAGAGTAACCACACCTGAAAACCACAAAATTATCAAATCCAAACACCAGCCATTCAGCAAAAGCAAGAAAAGAAAAACAGAGAAGGAATATACTTGTAAGTGATGACATCAAAGTGGGTAACACAAAGAATTCATTAGATATGCAACCAAAGAGTATAGGGGTAATTTAGGCAAAACTTGGGACAAAATAGGAAGTGATCTTATATTTAGGAACTTATCCACTTCTCTAAAGTGATCTTATATTTAGAAACAGAGGGAGTATAAGATATGATTAAACCACCATGGATGGACTAAAAAAAGCTACCTTCAACTACAAATGGCAAAAGACACACGCTGTTAGAATTTCTCTTCATAATCTCATGTGTATGGTTATATATAGCAAGTTCTAGCACACTGAAAAGCCATGTGTAACATTGTGTTACTAATTACCTAATTAACCATTAATATTTATTCCGATTCATTAATTTCTTTACTAACTATGATAGAAAAAGGAATTTCCATAATATTAATATCTCTATCATAGTTAGAAAAGATTAATCTAATCCTTTTATAATTTTTATCCATGATAGGAAAGAATAAACTAATACAACCTGAATACTATCATGGATAATTAATAGCTAACCATGTTAGAAAAGGATCACCTAACATGGTTAGAAAATAAACAACCTAATGTTCAATAATATCAAATACATATAAATATATGCGGAAACGAATGCAGGCCTATACAAATTGGCAATATACAATTCAAATAGCCTATATAGCTTCTACTACCTAAATTCCCTTTCCTGCTGCTTGCATCAGTGCATAAATACCTGCAAAAATGTCAGTAATCGTGGGATGAGACAATTTGTCCCAGTAATCACCGCTTAACTCACTATAACAGTGAGATGTGCGGTAGCGAGGGCGTCTAAAGGGTACCTCATTTCAAAACAATACTATACATATATATATCAAGTCTTTCATCCATCATTTAAGTCCCTCCTTCTAAATCAATTCAAATTCATCATCTCTATTTCCCACATATCACTCAAATCCCTCAGTCAGTTCCAAATCAACTCAACAGACGAAAATAAACGTGATTGACACTGTGCCCAGTCTCAAATCTGAAAGCATAAAAAGGGAGCACTTTTAAATAGTGAAAACGTCCCTGAAAAGGGAGCACTATAAAAAGTGAAAACGTCCCTGGTTCCTTTAAAATCCGAGGAACCTGTACAATTAACCTATCGATTGCGCAGATCGATAGGTTACATCGGCCGACGGTACTAATAATCAGTGTCATGCAATACTAACAATCCTTATTCTATATTTCATCAACATAACTCTCAACTATCTCAACTCAACATATAACCCTCTTTTCTATCTTCATCATCTCTTAAACCACTATCCAACACTATCCCTATATACATTCCACGCCATTCCAGATCAATGGCCACCACCAGGCAGGATAATAGTATATAATGTTTCAAATTCCTTTTATACGAAAATAATCGTGTTTAAAAGGCACCCGATAGCCTGTTTTATATAAAAATAACCTTTTAAAGATAATATATATATATAGAGGGTGAAAAGGGATTTTACAAAATCCCTAACTAACGTCACCCTCAATGTTATAGTGAGGTTAAGAGTGATTACCTGTCGCCCTTTAGCAATTACGCTATTTCTCAACCTTTCTTGATGCCACGGAAGTCATTATCGCAATCAATCCTATAATGTAGTACAGAATGATAAATTAGTATCATTCTACTTCATGTTAAACGTCTCTCTCTCGTATCCACATTACTACCCATTTTCCCTTCTTTAAATAATTCTTTTCATGTCATCTTTCTAACATCCAAATTCAGCCAATAACTATCACATAACAAAGAATTTACAAAATCTATCATGTTACTCAAGCATGTATCATTTCAATTTACCTTATCAACCATACATGATTATACCAATTAATCATGCACATCAAACAATTCCTTAAACAACCAGATAGGTAAATTAAATTCCAATGCATACATTATAGCATATACTTCACTCATTTGCCTAAATTCCTTCAGAAGTTAAACAAACAGGACTTACATTCTTCAATTCTAATAAGCTATCAAGCATGCAAAAACCAACATTAAGTACATGCTCCAAACAGAGAAATCAAAAGACATTTAGTTCCAAAAATCACACAGAAAAAGAAGCACATTCAGCAGAAACACTAGACTAACAAAAATTTTCATCACACACTTCCCTTTTCTTAAACATTTGGCCTACAAGCTTGTTTATATATCCACCCTTTCCTTTAAATGTCCTTAACTACCAAATTAAACCTTACAATCAAAATTTCCAGCTTACAGGGAAGAAAAACAAGAACTCATTTACATACTTTAATAAAACTAACTCACAATATTCTACTTCTCCAATCACCTAAAGATCCCAACTCTTCCCATTGTTGGCTAAGCCAACCAAGTCCAATAGCATCCTCAATAACTCTATAATCATCCACAAAACCATAAATCAAGTTTAGCAACCCCTACTTAAGGATTTCCAATCATTTATTACTTTAATCATCACTTAACAAAATACTAGGGATTTACCTAATTCTATATTAGTCCACAACAACAAATGAATCAGTTTTGAGCCTTCCAACAACACTTTTAACCAACGATCGTAACACTCATGGCCTAGGCATTTAATAAGGTTTCTTTTAATTATTTTCCACATTGTCAACATCAAGATTAATTAAGATGATATCACAATTAATTTCATCCAATCCCAGAAATTTAATATACAAGTATACACTTCATGGACACTTCATTAGTACCCTCTAATATGAAATTACATTATTAAGAGTCAAACACACAAATCCCATGTATGTTCCATAATACCACTCACATGTAACATCAATAACCAAGAAAAGACAGCTCCATTCAACCATATATCAATTCAGCCACTATAAACAAAATAACAGTTTCCAAACAAAAGAGAGCATAAACAGTAATGACAGTTCCCATCAATACTAATTTACACTTTACAAAACAACCAAGGGATACCAATGATGAGTGACTATTAATTCAAATCTTTATGATCACAAAGAAGCAAAACTACTCCTTAATAACTCATAATGATACAATGAGCGGCTACAAATTTCTAAGGCCCTCTGATTTAAAATTACAACTTTAATCATCAATTTTCCATATTCAATATCCACAACAAATACTCACTTTAGTCTAATTGACATTCTACAAGTCATTCATCAAATCCAACATGTCCACCTTAATCCAATAATTAATTCATGAATATTTTCCTATAACATCAACCACTTTTATCCTACAAATCAACTTGATTCCAGTCACCAAAACATTATTTAAACATCCCTACAATACCACTAATTTCAGTTTCCCATTCCTGCAAAAATTCTTAATCAAACAGAAAAGCTAACAGCCAAAGCATACATTCAATAACCAATTTCAGCATTTGCAAGGAGAAGGTAAATCATTGGAATTTAACATACAACAATCAAAATAACTCACACCAAATCTAAAACATCCAAGTAATAGTCCAATCATCCAAAAATAACCAAATCAAAGTTGTAAAACACTCATACCCAAATCAATCAACCAGCAATGATATAATCAACTCAAACAAGTTTTGTTATTGATTATTTAAGGATTCTAAACCAAAAAAAATGACTCTAAACCCGTTGGATTTGAGAATTCCCAATTTTTAGGGTTTTTGCAAAAACTTCACGAAACTTCAATCAACATTCTATTTGACAATTAGGACACAAAGAGATGAAGTTTTAGCTTAGTTCTATTACTTTTCCAAGACTAAGACCTAAAACCCCAAATCAGCCTCTCATTCTCACACGGCTAAAACGAAAATCAAAGGCAATAAGAGTGTGAAAAATACTTACGGAGTTCAAAAATGAAGGGAGGGGTTTCACCAGACCTTGCCGTCGCCGGAACGCCGCTGGGCTCGCCGGAGATCGAAGGGGAAACTAAGGGATTGGAAAGAAAACACAAAGAGAATATGAGAGACCCTCATGGAAAAGAAACAAAGCTTAAGAGGTACAATAAAAGCCAAAACTTAGCCTCTCCTACCGTCATCCGTCGCATCTTCCGCCGTTCGCTGCCACTGAGCCGTCGGTGGGCTCGCTCAAAATAGAGAAGGATGGGGACGCGCGGAAGGGAAAGGAAGAGATGGGTTTTGGTGAAGTGAAGGAAGAGAAGTGAGAAAGGAGATGGGTTTGTGAGGGGGCGGCGCCGCCGCGCCTTGGCCGCCGGAACGCGAGGGACGGAGGAGAGGAAGAGAGAAATGAAGTCGAAGGCAGGGGGAGGGATCGGCTGATATATATAGAAAGGAGGGAGGGTCGTGTTTGTTTTAAGGGAAATAAGGATGATTTTGGTTATTTAAAGCCTAAACTTGTTATAGTGTACTCATTTTGATTTAAAACCACTTAAACCAGCCTCCAATCTTCTTAAACTTCGAAATATTTTTAGTTCTACCACTCCCTCATATTTCAAACTTTTCATTTCTTTAGTAATTATATGCACATTAATTACTCAAAATTTCCAAAATATTCCCAAAAATTCCTAAAAAATTCCAAAATTTCCCAAAATACTCTCTAATCCTGAATTAAATTTTTCAGGATGTTACAATTCTCCTCACCTTTTAAGAATTTTGTCCCCAAAATTCGCTAAAATTAACATCTAAAAGCGGAAAATATACAATTCAACTCTAATTATTTGAAAAGTTCTAACTATTAAACCATAATTTGATGTTTGCTACACCATCCTTCATCCTGCATCTTCATTCAATTTGTAGGTCATTCATCAATTCCTTCTCCCACTTTTCTAGTTATCCTCCATTTACTAGTCATCTAAACCTCAAATCACCCCAAACTCATTCATATCAGTCTAATGATAACTTATCACTCCGTCATAATAGTTTACAACATCAACATACACTATAAGTCATCAATCCACAGCGTATCCTCAAGTGGTCACCCTAACCTTAATTCAAGGCGTACATTCTTAAATTCCATTCATCAAGCCAATTTCCGGTTACTAATCAGTTCATATCCATAATATAGTGTTTAAATCCTTAAAGTCAAAACTCCCCTCAGTTATTTCTATTTCAATCCATTCAAGCTCGACAATCATGATTTTCCCATAATTCCCTACGTTTCTCAAATCATAAATTCCTATTGTTTGATTCCAACTAAAAAAAAATCAATGAAAATATCTCAATCCTTCTAATACCTTGATTTGAAACATGAAAATCATCACATAACCTTATGTAACCACAACTCTCATCACATCTAAACATTCTTCAACAACACTTTTTCACATTATCACAACGCCATATTACTCTATACATATATACAAAACAAAATTTGAAATTGTCAACAACTTGCAAGAAGAAATGTCAGAGATTCAAAACAAAGCATTAATAGTCAATCATTCCATAAAGTTTAACAAAAGACTGATGACATTATCAAACAGAATCTTTAATAATACAGGCCCAAAGAACAAACTGGAATAATTTTACCTATATAACCAGTTCAACCATAACCGAAGAGAAAAAGAAACTTTGAAAGCCATCCTTTGAAGCATAGAACTAACACACATATCCAATGCACCTCCATAAAATTGTAACCATAGGTTATCAGCTATACTAAGTCTTAATCAATTTTAATCTAAACGTAAACTTCTTTAATCAAACATCCTCTCATAGTCACTTTTTGTATAATCTAATCATTAAGATCACAACCCTTCTAATGTATTTCGCATATGTCAAATCAATTCATTGTCATTATGGTGTGGTTCAATAATTGAGATTACAACTCATCTCCTCATGTATATTTGTATATGCAAGAGAAACTTCCAACATCAAACAACATTGTTAATTTACCCTTCATCATAAAGGTATTTATCCAACAAGTTAACTCAAGACTTCACCAACTAAAATCCCCTTACACAAAATCTATCATTTAAAATCTCATTGACATCACTTAAAGATGATTACAGTGGATCTCTTCAAAACAATAATGAACTAATCCATTTGTTAATACAATCCCACAAGGCCACAATTAATCACAAACAAAAGTCGTGTAGTTAAATCTTTTGTCATCCAATCATTTATGCATTCAAATAAAATTTTCTTTCAAAATAATCCAATTGATTAGATATGCACAAATCTTCTATATGATTAACCCTGCTTAAGTTTTCCTAAGCTTTACACGTTTAATTAATAACTCCCTTATTCAAAGTTCATTACATGCACCCAAAACAAAAGCACATCCACATACAAAAGCATCCAACTCAAAGCACAAAGTCGCACACAAGATCAAATTATTCAATTTAATCACATCATTATCACTTCATAACTTTATTGATATTATAAACAAATCCTAGAACCCAAAACCCACTTCGAATACTCCAAATAAACTCACACAAATCACCAACTATTCCTATAAAACTCATATTACAAAAACATAGATTTTTCGATACTCCCAATCTTAATAAATTCTCATAAAACACAATTTCATTTCCCTCTTAACTAAGTTCTAATATCAACTCAAATCTTCCCCTAACCATATAATCCAACATAATTTTATAAATATTTTAAGAAGCCTTAGTATTCTTGGACCAATTTGGTAGGTCATGAAACTTCAATCATAAATCTAAATGTGTCCCAATCCATTAACCATTTTTTTTTTCACTTCAACTACTACCCAAACATCCTTCATTCCATTATAAAACTTACCACTTTCCAATCATCCACATTATTCTATAAACCTTTCAAGACACCCCTTACTCAAAACAAAAGTACTACTCAATAATAGATCAAATCTTTTATTCACATCTCCCAATTTCACTTGTTTCCCTAGCCATATTCCAAAGTCTTCACTTCTTACCCATTAGATAACATTTCCCTAAGAATTAATTAAGTATTTTAACTTGTGACCTTAACAAATTTCTAACTATATCAACTTCCTAACTAAAATCTTCATCAAATTGCTTTCAATTCCATTGAATAAATAGAAAATTTCGCTAAAACTTCAAAATAGAATATTGAACTCAACTATCTTCTTTAAAAGTAAAGATAAACAACTTACAATTGATCCTCAACAAAACCAAATATCACAATAAAACATCCAATAGATCATGCAACTTAACTTATCACTCACAACAATTTAACAATTAACTAAACAAATAAAGAACAAGGTCAACAATTTTAATTTCATATTGTATTCATTATTACTTGTTATTTTCAAATTTCCTTACTCCCTTAACCCAATAAGGGATCTCATGATGCCTCGACTATGATTATGGCCGGCACATAACTATACTCGAGACCCCAGAGAAACATCCTTATTTCGCTATTTTTCCTAACTTTTATACATATCAACATTAGTTTTGTTATTCTTTCTATGTTCATCTCAATCTCACCACATTACCTATTCAATTTCTCTTATCACTCTCTCCCCACCACGGGATGAGCGATAATCCTCCCAAAAAGCAGAGTATCATGCACAGAAGGAAGGGAATTCTAACAATGTATATTGCCAATCTATATGCAATGCAGCACAGTCCTAGGTTATCGTATACCAAATACTGATAACCAAGTTGTAACATTGTGTTACTAATTACCTAATTAACCATTAATATTTATTCCGATTCATTAATTTCTTTACTAACTATGATAGAAAAAGGAATTTCCATAATATTAATATCTCTATCATAGTTAGAAAAGATTAATCTAATCCTTTTATAATTTTTATCCATGATAGGAAAGAATAAACTAATACAACCTGAATACTATCATGGATAATTAATAGCTAACCATGTTAGAAAAGGATCACCTAACATGGTTAGAAAATAAACAACCTAATGTTCAATAATATCAAATACATATAAATATATGCGGAAACGAATGCAGGCCTATACAAATTGGCAATATACAATTCAAATAGCCTATATAGCTTCTACTACCTAAATTCCCTTTCCTGCTGCTTGCATCAGTGCATAAATACCTGCAAAAATGTCAGTAATCGTGGGATGAGACAATTTGTCCCAGTAATCACCGCTTAACTCACTATAACAGTGAGATGTGCGGTAGCGAGGGCGTCTAAAGGGTACCTCATTTCAAAACAATACTATACATATATATATCAAGTCTTTCATCCATCATTTAAGTCCCTCCTTCTAAATCAATTCAAATTCATCATCTCTATTTCCCACATATCACTCAAATCCCTCAGTCAGTTCCAAATCAACTCAACAGACGAAAATAAACGTGATTGACACTGTGCCCAGTCTCAAATCTGAAAGCATAAAAAGGGAGCACTTTTAAATAGTGAAAACGTCCCTGAAAAGGGAGCACTATAAAAAGTGAAAACGTCCCTGGTTCCTTTAAAATCCGAGGAACCTGTACAATTAACCTATCGATTGCGCAGATCGATAGGTTACATCGGCCGACGGTACTAATAATCAGTGTCATGCAATACTAACAATCCTTATTCTATATTTCATCAACATAACTCTCAACTATCTCAACTCAACATATAACCCTCTTTTCTATCTTCATCATCTCTTAAACCACTATCCAACACTATCCCTATATACATTCCACGCCATTCCAGATCAATGGCCACCACCAGGCAGGATAATAGTATATAATGTTTCAAATTCCTTTTATACGAAAATAATCGTGTTTAAAAGGCACCCGATAGCCTGTTTTATATAAAAATAACCTTTTAAAGATAATATATATATATAGAGGGTGAAAAGGGATTTTACAAAATCCCTAACTAACGTCACCCTCAATGTTATAGTGAGGTTAAGAGTGATTACCTGTCGCCCTTTAGCAATTACGCTATTTCTCAACCTTTCTTGATGCCACGGAAGTCATTATCGCAATCAATCCTATAATGTAGTACAGAATGATAAATTAGTATCATTCTACTTCATGTTAAACGTCTCTCTCTCGTATCCACATTACTACCCATTTTCCCTTCTTTAAATAATTCTTTTCATGTCATCTTTCTAACATCCAAATTCAGCCAATAACTATCACATAACAAAGAATTTACAAAATCTATCATGTTACTCAAGCATGTATCATTTCAATTTACCTTATCAACCATACATGATTATACCAATTAATCATGCACATCAAACAATTCCTTAAACAACCAGATAGGTAAATTAAATTCCAATGCATACATTATAGCATATACTTCACTCATTTGCCTAAATTCCTTCAGAAGTTAAACAAACAGGACTTACATTCTTCAATTCTAATAAGCTATCAAGCATGCAAAAACCAACATTAAGTACATGCTCCAAACAGAGAAATCAAAAGACATTTAGTTCCAAAAATCACACAGAAAAAGAAGCACATTCAGCAGAAACACTAGACTAACAAAAATTTTCATCACACACTTCCCTTTTCTTAAACATTTGGCCTACAAGCTTGTTTATATATCCACCCTTTCCTTTAAATGTCCTTAACTACCAAATTAAACCTTACAATCAAAATTTCCAGCTTACAGGGAAGAAAAACAAGAACTCATTTACATACTTTAATAAAACTAACTCACAATATTCTACTTCTCCAATCACCTAAAGATCCCAACTCTTCCCATTGTTGGCTAAGCCAACCAAGTCCAATAGCATCCTCAATAACTCTATAATCATCCACAAAACCATAAATCAAGTTTAGCAACCCCTACTTAAGGATTTCCAATCATTTATTACTTTAATCATCACTTAACAAAATACTAGGGATTTACCTAATTCTATATTAGTCCACAACAACAAATGAATCAGTTTTGAGCCTTCCAACAACACTTTTAACCAACGATCGTAACACTCATGGCCTAGGCATTTAATAAGGTTTCTTTTAATTATTTTCCACATTGTCAACATCAAGATTAATTAAGATGATATCACAATTAATTTCATCCAATCCCAGAAATTTAATATACAAGTATACACTTCATGGACACTTCATTAGTACCCTCTAATATGAAATTACATTATTAAGAGTCAAACACACAAATCCCATGTATGTTCCATAATACCACTCACATGTAACATCAATAACCAAGAAAAGACAGCTCCATTCAACCATATATCAATTCAGCCACTATAAACAAAATAACAGTTTCCAAACAAAAGAGAGCATAAACAGTAATGACAGTTCCCATCAATACTAATTTACACTTTACAAAACAACCAAGGGATACCAATGATGAGTGACTATTAATTCAAATCTTTATGATCACAAAGAAGCAAAACTACTCCTTAATAACTCATAATGATACAATGAGCGGCTACAAATTTCTAAGGCCCTCTGATTTAAAATTACAACTTTAATCATCAATTTTCCATATTCAATATCCACAACAAATACTCACTTTAGTCTAATTGACATTCTACAAGTCATTCATCAAATCCAACATGTCCACCTTAATCCAATAATTAATTCATGAATATTTTCCTATAACATCAACCACTTTTATCCTACAAATCAACTTGATTCCAGTCACCAAAACATTATTTAAACATCCCTACAATACCACTAATTTCAGTTTCCCATTCCTGCAAAAATTCTTAATCAAACAGAAAAGCTAACAGCCAAAGCATACATTCAATAACCAATTTCAGCATTTGCAAGGAGAAGGTAAATCATTGGAATTTAACATACAACAATCAAAATAACTCACACCAAATCTAAAACATCCAAGTAATAGTCCAATCATCCAAAAATAACCAAATCAAAGTTGTAAAACACTCATACCCAAATCAATCAACCAGCAATGATATAATCAACTCAAACAAGTTTTGTTATTGATTATTTAAGGATTCTAAACCAAAAAAAATGACTCTAAACCCGTTGGATTTGAGAATTCCCAATTTTTAGGGTTTTTGCAAAAACTTCACGAAACTTCAATCAACATTCTATTTGACAATTAGGACACAAAGAGATGAAGTTTTAGCTTAGTTCTATTACTTTTCCAAGACTAAGACCTAAAACCCCAAATCAGCCTCTCATTCTCACACGGCTAAAACGAAAATCAAAGGCAATAAGAGTGTGAAAAATACTTACGGAGTTCAAAAATGAAGGGAGGGGTTTCACCAGACCTTGCCGTCGCCGGAACGCCGCTGGGCTCGCCGGAGATCGAAGGGGAAACTAAGGGATTGGAAAGAAAACACAAAGAGAATATGAGAGACCCTCATGGAAAAGAAACAAAGCTTAAGAGGTACAATAAAAGCCAAAACTTAGCCTCTCCTACCGTCATCCGTCGCATCTTCCGCCGTTCGCTGCCACTGAGCCGTCGGTGGGCTCGCTCAAAATAGAGAAGGATGGGGACGCGCGGAAGGGAAAGGAAGAGATGGGTTTTGGTGAAGTGAAGGAAGAGAAGTGAGAAAGGAGATGGGTTTGTGAGGGGGCGGCGCCGCCGCGCCTTGGCCGCCGGAACGCGAGGGACGGAGGAGAGGAAGAGAGAAATGAAGTCGAAGGCAGGGGGAGGGATCGGCTGATATATATAGAAAGGAGGGAGGGCCGTGTTTGTTTTAAGGGAAATAAGGATGATTTTGGTTATTTAAAGCCTAAACTTGCTATAGTGTACTCATTTTGATTTAAAACCACTTAAACCAGCCTCCAATCTTCTTAAACTTCGAAATATTTTTAGTTCTACCACTCCCTCATATTTCAAACTTTTCATTTCTTTAGTAATTATATGCACATTAATTACTCAAAATTTCCAAAATATTCCCAAAAATTCCTAAAAAATTCCAAAATTTCCCAAAATACTCTCTAATCCTGAATTAAATTTTTCAGGATGTTACACCATGCAAATCTTCAGTTTGCATTAACCTGAATCTGATAATGAATATGATAACTAAAGAAAATCATTACATCTGTCATTGATAGAGTTTAAAATTTTCAAACTTTCTTTCCTCTTATCAATTAAAGAATGAACAATCAAAGTAAAAAGTATAAAAGACCAAAATTGAAATTTGATGCAAAGCTATCCACATAATAGTCTTCATGGTTATTACAATAGAAAGCATGGGCTAAGTCAGTATTTACCTATTAATTGACAGTCAACAGTTGAAAAAAGTTTGGTATTATTGTGCAATCCATTTACCTGAGCATTAACTCCTCGCTTGTACCTCAAAAAATTATCCAGAAGACAAACTTCCTTGTTAGGAACGATTACAGCTCAAGACATCAGTTATCCTTTTGTCACTAAAAGCAATCATTATGTAAAATCATTAGTATATTACATACAACATAAAAAAAAATCCAGAAGAGAAACTTATATACTTGATCAAAAGCAGCAACAGACAAATAAGAGGAACAGAAATGAACATATGCAGTTTTATAAGTTTTATGAGAATAAGCACGTCTCAGACACAATCAAATACACAAAAACACTAAATATCAAGAAACAGAATATAATATGACTAATAGGTTCCTACCATATCAAGCTCTGAACAATCAAAGAACAACAAATGAACAGAACAGGTTAAAAATAAAGGTAGATCAAGAGTATTTAACCATTTATTTTGTCTATGGCACTCAACTTCAAGCTTAGCCACCTTCCTTTTGCACTCCAGATGTTGTTTGCTTGCTGTTTCAGCAGCTTCTGCACTCAAATCTCTCTCAACAATCCTGAATTCTACCTCCTCAAGTCTAGATTGTAGCTCAAGTTTAAGTCTTGAATTTTATTTCTCCACAACCTCAAGTCTAAGGTGAAGATCAGAACAAATTGACACAGAAGCTTCAGGCTTTGCTGTTTGGAGTTGAGCCTTAAGCACAGATATTTTGTATTCCCAGTCTCGAGAGCTATTTGCAAGAGCTTCATTGATTATCCATTGAATTATCACCAGAAAACTTCACCTGCATCTAAAATTCAAGATTTAAATTCCAAAAAACAAACTATATTAAGGAGAGTGCTATTCAGGATATAAAGGAATGGCTATCGCAGCAATCATTAAACAACAAACAAATATCCTACTTGTATGCTTTTTCTAAACGGCTCTCTGCTAAAGCAAGATCAATACACTTCTCTCAAAAAATATGATCACTGTTATGAATATTCCCAAGAAATTATAATGTATTGATATAATTGAATAATGAGTAACATGAAATAGAAGCTTATAATGTATTGATATAATTTAATAAGATTACCTTAACATCTCAAATAGGAGCTTTAGCATATTTCCCACTTGTAAGTATCACATTTACTTCTTTCTTCCCCTACACACGGCCCAAAAATTAGATTAAATTTATAATCGCAGAGAGAAAAACAAAAAAAGGCTAACACAAATTCAGAACCACAAACATAATAACTAAACATGGGTCATAGTAGAAGCAAGAATTTGCATGGTACAAAAATAACCCAATAAATGCAATCCATGAACAGCAACTTCATAACTCAAAATGGAAGGCAGATAAAAATAACCACACACAATCACACGTTGCTTGCTGGTGAGAATAAATCAGAACAAAGCCCTAGGAGAAAATAAATATGAGAGTTCAAAACAATCCACAACACAATGAAGAGGCTTCAACCCCAGCGTACACTTTCCAACCCTTATTCACACTTTTGATTTGCTTTGAACCCTTAGTAGCAGCACCTTTTTGCGAAGGGAAAGATGAGGATGGGACGCTCAGTCTCTTCGGCGATCCATGATAGGGCAAGTGGTGGAAGTGATCTGTGAGATGGAGAAGCTCTCGATTTCGAAGCGATCGGAGCTTGCGTCGCTTGCCACGTCCTCATCGATGATGATTAATATGATTTAATGCTTGTTGAAAAGGGGAAATTTGTATTCTGGTGGTTTATAGGGTTAGGCTTATGAGGATTAGAGCAAAAGGCAAGGCAGGGACTTTAATTTTGAGTGGGAAGGCTGGGCAAGAGGATGAGGAAAGTGGTTGTGGTGGTGAGAAGATGAAGAAGAGAGAGGGAAAGAAATGGAGATTTCATGATGATAAGATGATTTTTTGAAATTCAAATGGAGAATAAGATTTGAATTTCAAATCTTGAATTAGTGGCCAAAAAAATGGAAATCCTGGTGAACAGTAATCTGAGTCAGCGGATGGCCACTTGCACTGATTTTGCTTTGAGAAAAAAAGAGGGGATAAGTGGCGGGAGGTTTTGCTTCTATATTATAAACCTTTATTAGAACATAAGTCCTTGCAAGTAATCTGTATCACAAAAAAATCAATACACAAAAAAAATCAATAGATTGCAAAAGGAACACAAAAAAGTAAGCTTTTTTCTTCACTATACCTGAATCAATCCAGCACACAAACAAATAGCAACAATTAGAACAATACATAGCTGGTCTCAATGGCAAATTTTGTATACCTTCTTCTAAGAAAGCTAATGATACAACGTTGAAGAAGAAACAGATTCATGTTAGTAGGTGAAAATCAGAGGCTCCCTGAAAAATAAAAGATGTTAGACATAACAATACACTTAAGAGAGGTGAGAGGTGCAACTTACACACTTTTTCTGCAGAATACCTATAACTAACTGCAATAAACTTATGGAAATCATATAAAAATGCTCAATAATAACATGGTATGGTCTTAAAATTTTCCATATAACTCTGATAAATCCATTCTAAAATATGGCTAAAACAGAATTCCATAGCAGTTAGATTGCAATGAAAACATGTGATGTAAGCAGTTAAAAATATGTGAACTGTTCAACTAAATCAGGTGCATCAAGACATGGCTTTCATTAGTCAAGTTTGTACAACCTGAAAAGAATTACATACATAAACACTGGGTTGAATATATGCTCTGAAGGCAATTTGTGTACAAAATAAGTGTAAAACATTGAGTCCAAAATGGTTTGATGCTTATTCTGGTGATAAAGTTCAAAAACAGTAAGTGGTGATTATAACAAATGGCACCCTCTCTTGGATTTACAGTTGTGATTAGTATATTAGGCAAAACAAAAACAAAGTGATTGGCCCCTTCAAGGATTTCTGTAGCAATAAAAGCTAAGTGTGGGAGATATTCCATCATCAATCGGGAACATAACTGAAATTACTCATATTGATTCCTCTGACAATAAATTTGTGGGAAAGATTCCAATTTCATTTAGCTAATTTGCAGATTTGACCTCTTTTAATGTTTCTTACAACTATCTTTGGGGCCTTGTCTTCAATTCTAGCTCTTTTGCTGGCAATCTTCAACTTTGGGGTTTATCCAATGAAAACCATGTCCTTCTTCTTCACCACTACCTCAGATTCCTCCATCTCCATCCCCAAAGCCTTCACACCATAGAAAACTAAGTACCAAGGACATAATCCAAATAGTAGCAGGAGCGCTTCTTTTGATTCTTCTAGTACTTTTCTGCCTTTTGCTTTGTTATTTGATCTGGAAAAGAGCACAATTTAAAGAGAAGAAAGCTTCATCAAGATACTCTATCCCAAAACTCCACCAAACAACAGAAAGCGCACACAACAAAACTACACAGAGAAGCAACAACTAATTAACAAAATTACGTAATGAGTACAATATTGCATGAAGACAACTTTATTGCAAATATTTTCTCAAACACTTTCAATGACACTTTTGTCTATTTTTCCATAATAAGGTGGAAGTATGCATGTCACATTCAATTTCAAGAGTAACCACACCTGAAAACCACAAAATTATCAAATCCAAACACCAGCCATTCAGCAAAAGCAAGAAAAGAAAAACAGAGAAGGAATATACTTGTAAGTGATGACATCAAAGTGGGTAACACAAAGAATTCATTAGATATGCAACCAAAGAGTATAGGGGTAATTTAGGCAAAACTTGGGACAAAATAGGAAGTGATCTTATATTTAGGAACTTATCCACTTCTCTAAAGTGATCTTATATTTAGAAACAGAGGGAGTATAAGATATGATTAAACCACCATGGATGGACTAAAAAAAGCTACCTTCAACTACAAATGGCAAAAGACACACGCTGTTAGAATTTCTCTTCATAATCTCATGTGTATGGTTATATATAGCAAGTTCTAGCACACTGAAAAGCCATGCAAATCTTCAGTTTGCATTAACCTGAATCTGATAATGAATATGATAACTAAAGAAAATCATTACATCTGTCATTGATAGAGTTTAAAATTTTCAAACTTTCTTTCCTCTTATCAATTAAAGAATGAACAATCAAAGTAAAAAGTATAAAAGACCAAAATTGAAATTTGATGCAAAGCTATCCACATAATAGTCTTCATGGTTATTACAATAGAAAGCATGGGCTAAGTCAGTATTTACCTATTAATTGACAGTCAACAGTTGAAAAAAGTTTGGTATTATTGTGCAATCCATTTACCTGAGCATTAACTCCTCGCTTGTACCTCAAAAAATTATCCAGAAGACAAACTTCCTTGTTAGGAACGATTACAGCTCAAGACATCAGTTATCCTTTTGTCACTAAAAGCAATCATTATGTAAAATCATTAGTATATTACATACAACATAAAAAAAATCCAGAAGAGAAACTTATATACTTGATCAAAAGCAGCAACAGACAAATAAGAGGAACAGAAATGAACATATGCAGTTTTATAAGTTTTATGAGAATAAGCACGTCTCAGACACAATCAAATACACAAAAACACTAAATATCAAGAAACAGAATATAATATGACTAATAGGTTCCTACCATATCAAGCTCTGAACAATCAAAGAACAACAAATGAACAGAACAGGTTAAAAATAAAGGTAGATCAAGAGTATTTAACCATTTATTTTGTCTATGGCACTCAACTTCAAGTTTAGCCACCTTCCTTTTGCACTCCAGATGTTGTTTGCTTGCTGTTTCAGCAGCTTCTGCACTCAAATCTCTCTCAACAATCCTGAATTCTACCTCCTCAAGTCTAGATTGTAGCTCAAGTTTAAGTCTTGAATTTTATTTCTCCACAACCTCAAGTCTAAGGTGAAGATCAGAACAAATTGACACAGAAGCTTCAGGCTTTGCTGTTTGGAGTTGAGCCTTAAGCACAGATATTTTGTATTCCCAGTCTCGAGAGCTATTTGCAAGAGCTTCATTGATTATCCATTGAATTATCACCAGAAAACTTCACCTGCATCTAAAATTCAAGATTTAAATTCCAAAAAACAAACTATATTAAGGAGAGTGCTATTCAGGATATAAAGGAATGGCTATCGCAGCAATCATTAAACAACAAACAAATATCCTACTTGTATGCTTTTTCTAAACGGCTCTCTGCTAAAGCAAGATCAATACACTTCTCTCAAAAAATATGATCACTGTTATGAATATTCCCAAGAAATTATAATGTATTGATATAATTGAATAATGAGTAACATGAAATAGAAGCTTATAATGTATTGATATAATTTAATAAGATTACCTTAACATCTCAAATAGGAGCTTTAGCATATTTCCCACTTGTAAGTATCACATTTACTTCTTTCTTCCCCTACACACGGCCCAAAAATTAGATTAAATTTATAATCGCAGAGAGAAAAACAAAAAAAGGCTAACACAAATTCAGAACCACAAACATAATAACTAAACATGGGTCATAGTAGAAGCAAGAATTTGCATGGTACAAAAATAACCCAATAAATGCAATCCATGAACAGCAACTTCATAACTCAAAATGGAAGGCAGATAAAAATAACCACACACAATCACACGTTGCTTGCTGGTGAGAATAAATCAGAACAAAGCCCTAGGAGAAAATAAATATGAGAGTTCAAAACAATCCACAACACAATGAAGAGGCTTCAACCCCAGCGTACACTTTCCAACCCTTATTCACACTTTTGATTTGCTTTGAACCCTTAGTAGCAGCACCTTTTTGCGAAGGGAAAGATGAGGATGGGACGCTCAGTCTCTTCGGCGATCCATGATAGGGCAAGTGGTGGAAGTGATCTGTGAGATGGAGAAGCTCTCGATTTCGAAGCGATCGGAGCTTGCGTCGCTTGCCACGTCCTCATCGATGATGATTAATATGATTTAATGCTTGTTGAAAAGGGGAAATTTGTATTCTGGTGGTTTATAGGGTTAGGCTTATGAGGATTAGAGCAAAAGGCAAGGCAGGGACTTTAATTTTGAGTGGGAAGGCTGGGCAAGAGGATGAGGAAAGTGGTTGTGGTGGTGAGAAGATGAAGAAGAGAGAGGGAAAGAAATAGAGATTTCATGATGATAAGATGATTTTTTGAAATTCAAATGGAGAATAAGATTTGAATTTCAAATCTTGAATCAGTGGCCAAAAAAATGGAAATCCTGGTGAACAGTAATCTGAGTCAGCGGATGGCCACTTGCACTGATTTTGCTTTGAGAAAAAAAGAGGGGATAAGTGGCGGGAGGTTTTGCTTTTATATTATAAGGGATTACCAACATTAAAACTTCAATTGTCAATGACGTCAATAGCTGACGACAGAGTTCCGACCGGCGGCCAGTAGTGGATGGCCCCTGGAATATAAAAAATATCTCATGGTATTTTTGAATTTTTCTTTAAATTTGTTTTTGAAGAATTGCACTAAATGATCCTTAATGAAATTACTAAGACCAAATGACCATTTTTCTATTTCAAACATCTTCTTTCATTTATTTTTTTTTATTTTATATTAAAAGATGAGATGAGGTCGTGGTGGTTAGTTCTTGTCGTCTTTCTCATTAAAAGCCGATTCATATATAAACTTCCATCAAGTAGGGAGATGAAAAGGGGCAAAAGTCTTAAACTGACAAACTCAAACCTAACGTTTAGGGAAAATGACAATAAAATGCCACTTGAATTTCACTTGGACAAAATGGGGTCTCCAATTGCAACTTGGACAAATAAGGGTGTAATTTGGACAAATAAGGGTCAGTCCCCTATTTGTCCAAATGAAATTGAAGCCAAATGACAAAACCACCCTTCCCTTACATAAAACAAAAACAAAATGAAGCTACCCATTTCATTAACATATTCTTCTTCTCTTTTGTTCTTGCGTGGCTGAGAAGGGCTTCATCTTCTTCTTGTTGCTTGCCAAGTTGAAGCTTGGAATGTGAAAAAGGTGGGAACTTTGGGTATTATTGTGATCAAGATAACACACTTAAACACAAGTTGGAAGCTTTTCTGCATTCCTTGCAAGTCAGTGGGAGGAATGAAGCCATTTTAGCCAAGGTGAAGCTTGTGAAGGAGAAAAAGGTAGAAACTTTACGTATTATTTTGATCAAGATGGTATTCTCCCTTTAAGTATGTGGTGAAAAATGATACTTTGGTTCATTATTTTGTTGGGTCTTCTTCAATGTTGATAAATGGTTTCAAGTTTGCTTTTTTCTTGATCATGGGTTAAAGAGTGATGATAATATAAAGTTGGAAAGTTGATTTATGTGAATAATATAGATAAAAATTATATATCTCTTTTAGTTTGAACTCCTTTGGATGATGGTAGATGAGATGGCTCATTCAAGGGAGTAGGAATGATCTCTGTTGCATGGGAAAGATGATGACTCTGTTGTTTTCGTCATTTGACAGTTGAGTTCCCGCTGAAAATGTATCACAGTAGGTGGACTCGGATATGGTAGTAAATAACGTTAACATAAGTAGTGAATTGTGATTCTGGAGTAGTTACCAGAACACGCCACACATTATAGTTAATATTGATACTTGGACAGTTAATACATGTACCATAGTAGTTAATGAAACATGTGAATCTGTTGGATCATAATTGAAGCTGCAGAAATATAAGTGTATAAGAACACATATTTTGATTAATCTTTGATTGTTCTTATGTAGGTTAGCTTGCAGGATGACACATTCAAAACCACTCATGTGTTATTTTCATGTTGGGGGGAATTTTGAAAAGAATGTTGAAGGTGGAGATAAATATTGTGGTGGCAATATCAGATCTAAAGGTTTACAACAAGGGGTTACATTTGAAGAATTGAAAGGTTTGGTAGGGGAATGATTCAACATAGATGAGATGGTATGTGAGATGAAATATACGATGAAGTTTGATGAAAAAGTGTTAGTGGACTTGATCAATGATGATGAACTGAAAAATTTGTTTCGATATAATATGACAATTGTGCACATGTGTATGTGGCAACAAAATTCATAGATAACTATGCAGCAGAACTGGACGATACATTAATGTAAGTAAGAATTTAATCAAAATCAATAGAAAAGTTTCCTAAACCTCTTAGCATAGCCAATTTTAGTCAAGATACCAACAGATTTGGTTATTGAATTTCTTAAATAAGGGAATAAAGAGATTTAATCAACCACCTCATAATTACAAAGAAAACTCGATTTGCTTCTTATGTCACAAGGTCAACCCCTAAATCAAACATAAATAAAAAAAAGGTTCTTTCCCCTCTTCTTCATCAACCAAAAGGAAAAAAATACTTTCCTAATGAAATAAATCAAATATAAATTAAGGTTTCAAAGAGCAGAATAAATCAAATGGTGAAATAAACTAGAACAGAGACAACCATCTAACATTACAACAATACCCACTTCACAAAACTAGAACAAAGCATTGAAATAAAGTCCACCATAGCCAAAGCCGAAGTATGAGAAAAGTATATCAGAACACTCACCTCGTCCTCAATGATAACAGTGGTCTCGAGCTCGATGAAGAGATGGTGATGATTTGTTTGACAAGAGGATGAAGATTAGGGCTCAAGCACGACGAAAAGATGAAGAAAGTTTCATTTTGTGCTACGGTTAGAAGGGTCCGTGAATGGGTTTGTGACTTTTATTAGGGTTTGTGAGTTTTTTTAGGGTCTGCGAGTTGAAGGAAGAAGATAATGGGTTTTCTTAGGTTGTGTTTGGTTGAATGGGGAGGAAGAGGATGGTGAGTTTTTTTTTTACAGAAGGGTCTGCGAGTTGAAGGAAGAAGATGATGGGTTTTCTTAGGTTGTGTTTGGTTGAATGAGGAGGAAGAGGATGGTGAGTTTTTTTTACAGAAGGGTCTGCGAGTTGAAGGAAGAAGATGATGGGTTTTCTTAGGTTGTGTTTGGTTGAATGGGGAGGAAGAGGATGGCGGGTTTCACAATTATGCAACACATGCTCTCTGTTTTTTCATTAAGGGCATAAAGGGAATTTTGCTTGAATTTCATTTGGACAGGGGACTGACCCTTATTTGTCCAAGTTGCAATTGGAGACCCCATTTTGTCCAAATGAAATTCAAGTGGCATTTTATTGTCATTTTCCCTAACGTTTATGTTGATATTATAATATCTAAGATTGTCAAACTCACGAGTTCCAATAAAGTTGTGAAAATAAGGTAAAATTATATCATAGATTTCAATTGTAAAGTTGTAAGAGTTTATCTTTAAATAAAGATATGTTTCTATTATATATTTAAATAAAAATACAAAAATAATAATAATTTGACTTAAATATATTTTCATTATAACTAATCGATAGTGAATATATCAAAATTTACACTTTATCAACTCCAATAAAGAAAATTCTATGAAATTTATATATAAATTCATTGAATATGGTCAAACAAAAATAATTAAAATGGGTTATAAAGCAAGCAAACACGATTTTTCTTTAAGGTAGAAATATAAAAATGATTAATTTGGCATGTAAGCACGTGAGTTTCTATCGAATTTATAATTAGTACGAATTTAAGTGGCCCATGTCACATTTTAGATAGGAAGAATCGGTGCTGTAAAAGTCAGATCGAAAGACAAGCTAAGTCGGGGAAGGTTTTGCGTTATGGTTCAACACGGTTGGATCGCTCATATTGATGGTCAGACCAACAGTCAAACTGATAACCCGTTAAACCGATATGTGAAGCAGTCGATGGTTAAACCGGTTCAACCATTTGATCCGGTTCAGTTCTTACAATATTGGATAGAAGTACAGAGCCATAAAAATGGTGAAATTGAACAGTTAAAGTTTAAAAATAATAATGGTACTACCATTTTCTCCTCGAACCTTACTTAGGTAAGTTCATTTCTCCAAGTTCTCAAGTTCTTTTAATATAGGAGTGACATGTGTCCTTTTGTAACAACTATCCATTCAATCTAATGGCCTATATTAAAAGAACTTGAGAACTTGGAGAAATTAACTTGACGTAAGTTTTTCCCTTTGTCCTCAATCTCTCTCATCTTCACATAAGGTTGAATTCTATCCACCGAGGATATCCAAATAAGTTAAGCACTTATTGCTCATGATTCCAACTAATTTTCCTTTTCAGTTTTTATTACTTCCCTCCCTACTATATATCAATATTGTCTGCCTTGTTCATCTCCCTGAGAAACCAATAATTCCCCTTCGTTTTCTCCGCCGGCACACAAAATTCTCTTCTTGGGGCATTTTCTAACACAAATCAACATAAAAGAAAACTCCTTTCCTCGCAGGAATACAAAACAATTGATTTGGTCCAAACATGAGGTCTCTTTTGTGCTTCTTATTTTTCATATCTCCATTGTTTTATAGTATTGCTTCTGCTGATTGCTCTGGTGGGACTTGCAAGGTTTGTTTCTTATCCCATCAAACTCAATTGTTTTCTCTTCAACTGTCTTTTTGAACGTTTCAATATGACATGTTTCATACTTTTTTTTAGCTTCTTGATGACTGTTCGTCTGATGAAGATTGTGGTTCGGGGCTGTATTGTTTCTCCTGCGCTCTTGGTTTCTCTGGCTCTAGGTGTGTAAGATCAGACATCACAGACCAGTTCAAGCTCATTGTAAGTAATATGCTACATTATATACACGTCTCCCTATATTTTCGCCTGATTCTTATATAAATTCCTAAATACTTGTTTAACTATCATCAGTTATTTTTTGGTAGTTTTATTCAATATTGTTAAATTTGACAAGCTTGTGGGTTGACTCTTGGACCTTACCGTTTTTACGACCCTATCTAAACAAAATGTGTGTCACAATTCATAGGTCACTAAATTTTTTAGTACCACTAAACATGGTAAAAACTCATGAGTTTATATGTCAAATGTACCTTTTTACGTTTCTCCCTTAGAGAAAATAATCCATACTTATTTTAAAACTCATTTTAACTATTTTTATTTGACAAAACTAACCAATTCATATATAAATTTTATAATAATTTTTTTAAAAAAATTGATAAAGTATGAATGTTGATATATTTAATACAAGTATTTTATATCTAAAATATATTATTCAAGTTAAATTATTGTTACTTTTTGCATTTCTATTTTTTTGGCCAGGCATTTCTATTTAATTATACTCCCTCCGTTCCTAAATATAGGACCTAGATGACTTTTTTGAAAAAATCCTAAAAAAAGCAAAAAATAAGTTAATTATAAATTGATTTACCTAATTTTTTCTCTTAAACTAGTTTATTTTACCTATAAGCTAATGGATAATCTAAAAAGATATCAAATATGTCATCATTTAATAACCTATTTCGCAACCTTAATCTTTCCAAAAAAAAGTTATCGAGGTCTTATATTTAGGAACGGAGGGAGTATACTATAAGCATGTATAAATGTAAATTCTTATGCTATGATTTGAGTTTACGATCAAATTATACATTCTTTTCACACGAATTTGATTAAATTTATGAGTTTTGACAACTTTATTTTTATTCAACTCTGCTTTCTTGGTGAAGAACTATAGCCCCATGCATATATAATTATCTGATACAAAATGTGTCCCCTTGATCGTAGATTTTTGTAAATTCATACGTTGTCGTTTGCATTTTAATTATTTTTAGTTTTAAGTTTCGGTATATAATAATTGGGCCAGTGAAGTTATTTACATCAGAGCTCAAGTTACAGAATTCCCTAAATTTTAACGATTTTGCTTAATTTAGCCTAAGATATATCAAAACACATATTGAAATCAACCTGCAAGTCAAATATCATATATAAAGGTTAAATTCATGCAAAATTTAATCAATTTCTTCTCTCAATTATGCTTTCTCATTTTCTTATTGGTTCACAACAGAATAATTCTCTACCTTTCAACAAATATGCATTTTTGACAACACACAATGCTTTTGCCATTGATGGAGAGCCATCTCACACAGGAGTTCCTCGCATAACCGTTACTAACCAAGAAGATACTGTCACTCAGCAGCTAAATGTATGATATTTATGCAACCTCTAGATCATTCAATTCATGCCTTCATTTCAATCTTTCTTTCATGTCATGTTTAATATCACTCACCTTTCTTTGTCCTTCTCAAAATGACTCTTTGAAGAACGGAGTTCGAGCACTTATGCTAGACACATACGATTTCCAAGAAGATGTGTGGTTATGCCACTCTTTTGGAGGACAATGCCATGATTACACAGCTTTTGTATGTAAACACATGGCCTGTTTTTATTTTATGGTTTAATGATTAACACAAGATTAAACGCTGACTCGGTTATGATTATAATAAATGTACAAGTAGGAACCTGCTCTAGATACCCTGAAAGAGATTGAGGCTTTTCTATCAGCAAATCCATCAGAGATTGTGACTTTAATCTTGGAAGATTATGTTGAAGCTCCTAAAGGATTAACTAAGGTTTTCACTGATGCTGGTCTTATGAAATACTGGTTTCCTCTCTCAAGCATGCCTAAGAATGGTCAAGATTGGCCTCTTGTGAGTGATATGGTTTCCAAAAACCAGAGATTGCTTGTCTTCACTTCTAAAAAATCTAAAGAACAAAGTGAAGGAATTGCTTACCAATGGAACTACATGGTTGAAAACCAGTGTAAGAATAAGAACCATACCATCTTCTTCACAAGATATTTTCTCCACATACTTCTCTATACCAAAGTGTTAAAACTATTTATATGAGGCCTTATGTTCTATGCGCAGATGGTGATGGTGGAATGAAATCAGGAAGCTGTCCAAACAGGGCAGAGTCATCTGCTCTTAATGACAAAACCAAATCTTTAGTGTTGGTGAACTATTTTCGATCTACACCAATTAAGCCCATCACATGCAAAGATAACTCCGGAGATCTCATCAACATGTTAAGTACTTGTTTTGGTGCTGCTGGTAACAGGTGGGCTAACTTCGTTGCTGTTGATTATTACAAGGTACAGTTTTTCTTCTGCCCCTTGTGATATTTTCCCCTAATGTTTCCACTTTTGGAGTCATATAATTCTGATAAGATTCTGATATGCACAGAGGAGTGAAGGAGGAGGATCTTTTCAAGCTGTGGACACTCTTAATGGGAAGCTCTTGTGTGGGTGTGATGATGTGCATGCATGCGTGGTAAAAACATTAAACTTCAACTTGGTTGTTTTGTTTAAGAATCAAATATTTTATAAGTTCAACAATTTTAATCATCAACTTCAATTGTCGTGATTTCAGCCTGGCTCAACTTCACAAGCTTGCTCATCAGTACCGCAGTAACTTGGGGATATGTCTGAGACATTTGATTCTTGTCAATTTTTATTTTGTTTAATACCATAATTACCTGCAAAGTTCAGAATTGGCATACAAATTATGCACATGCTATTATTACTTATTATACAGCAACAATGTCAGTACATTTGACAAATGAAAGGAGAAAGAATGAAAAATGCATGAGAATGTTATTTTCCAGAGTTAATTGGATGCAACATTTGTTGCACGGAACTCTAATCTCAATTTTTTTGAACTTTATGAAGGTAATAGATGCACAAGAGGGGGGGTGAATTGTGTTCTAAAATAAAAGCTCAAATAAAAAAAAACCACACCAGAGTTTATACTGGTTCGGTCTACCTGACCTACGTCCAGTTCTCAACCACCCAGGCCGAGTTCCACTATCCCCAGGTTTTACAACAGGTGCACCTGGAACCTTTACAACCACAAGTTTTAAACGGGATCACTTGCAACCTTACAATCACAAGTTTTACTCAAGGCTTACTTGCTGCCTTTCGAACTAGCTCCCCCTTACTTCCAGCAAGGGTTCAACCTTTACAAATAAAGGATTTTTCTAACTGAGTTCTCTTTAAGAACAAATAGTGTTACACACTTAAGTACAATTAATGCTCTTATAACACGAAGAGACTTAACTACAATGAGTACAAGATATGTAGATGAAAAGATCACTCAATGAGTTAAATGCTCTTTCTCTTTTCTGGGCAGCTTTGAATGCTTGAAGATATTATTGGTTTCTCGCTCTAAGTTCTCTCAAGTATGTCAAAGATAATTCATTACACCATAAATGAAGTTGAACTCCTTTATATAGTCTTCAAACATTCTGACTCTTGGTAGGTGGGTTAGCCGTTTGAATATGGCCGTTTTTCCCATGTTACCTTTTGCCCAATTAATGCTTCATCAATGCATAGCAGGGTTGACTTGCTTTATCTCTGAAAAGTAGTCCTGACACCTCTGCTCTGACAAAAGCATTCTGACACTGCATTGCTCTGACATTCTGATTGCTTGCGGAAGCAAGTCCACATCCGGAAGCAACTTTTACTTAGTGTACTGCATTTGAACGTTAGTCTAACAATATAAACACATAGTCACATGCAGTGGGAGTTTACTTAGTCTAAGATGGCTTCCTTGGATCCGGAAGCACTTCTACATCCGGAAGCACTACTACTGGACGAAGGGTTATATTCACTTTTGCTCACTCTCGCTTAGTGTCCTTCAATCCAACAGTCAGCGCTAGTCACTTAGCTATCGGAAGCAATTCTACTGGACGTGGCTTATGTTCACTGACGCTTAGTGTCATCGTATTCGAACAGCCAGCGCCAGTCTAAATCTAACAGGAAGCAAATCTACTGGACGTGGCTTATGTTCACTGACGCTTAGTGTCATCGTATTCGAACAGCCAGCGCCAGTCTAAATCTAACAGGAAGCAAATTCACTTCCGGTTGAAACTTAGCTTAGTCTTAAGGTTTTGTATATCCAATGCTCATGGACTAAGTTAATTCCCTAGTGAATTACTTGCTGCCGCTGGGGGATGAAACATTCATCCGCGAGCGCAAGTCCTAGTCTATCCGGAAGTAAATCCACATCCGGTTGCACTCTCACTTGGGATTCTATGTTAACCTATTGCTTTCTAAGTACTTGGCCTATTCTTTCATATTTTAGTCTTCATCAAAACTTAAGATTCTAACACTTTATACTTCTAATGATTAATAACTTATTATAATTTTTAAAATGAAACAAAAATGAAAATATGAATTTGTGTATTAGTCCGGTCAAGATTTTATTACAAGTGGAGCAACAAAGTAGTAGCGATTCACCAAGATTATTCTGGCTATGCATCATCTAATTGTATTATATATAAACAAAAACAAAATAGACAAGCTAAAATTTAATTTAAATGATTCAACTTTCAAAGATTAATTATTTTACCTTACAAAACAAAGAAAAGAAAAATGCGCCCAAAAAAATTGTGTAAACACTAAACGTCTGAAAATAACTAAAGTATACTTTTAATCCCTTATATTTGAATCAAGTTTTAATTTAGTTCATTATATTTGAAAAATACAGTTTTAGTTCTTTTCTTGTTAACACCTTTAGTTTCACTCAAATCTAAAGGATTATTTCATAATAAATTGGGGCTAAAAAAGACAAAGTTGAAAATAAAATAATAATTACACCAAAATATTTTAATTTAAACATTTTATGGTATTTAATAATCATTTAAAATCATTAAGTTAGTATTTCCAGTTAAGTGAAATTAAAAGTGTTAAAAAAAAAGAGTAGAAGCGTACTTTCCAAACATAAAGTACTTAATAGAAACTTGATGCAAACATAAGAGACTAAAACCGTAAAAAGTATACATTAACCTATGATAAAAAGGAAAACAGTACTCTAGTAGTATGGCTTCCACTAACTGACTTCTCTCTTAACAGAAACAGAATTTCAGTTATGAGTGTCTTCTTTTCACATGAACGACGTCGTTTAAGTCTGAAGTTCGAAGATTTCAATGTTTCGTATTTTCCCAAGTTTAAAACTCCAACTTGGTGAACTTGTACTTGTATACTTAGGCCTTTTTCTTCTTTCTCTTTCGCACTCACTGCTTGCTTCGCCCACCTTCTTCTTTTTCTTCCTCTTCCTCTTTTGACTTCAAAAGGGTTTAACCAAAACCTCATCTAAACCCCAAAGTTATAATCTTTCTTCCTCATTCTTTTCTCCCAACGCTATTTTTTCTCTTTTGTTTCCTACCCCATCATTTTTCTGGCCCAGCTTTATTCTCTCAGCTTTCAAGTTTTGTTTTTTTTTAACAAGAGATCCAATTAAGGGTTGTAAGTTATTGGTAAGTTGGAATATGTTTTTCAATTTTATTTTTAAAACCTTAACTTCTCATTTTTTTGTTCTGGCGTTTATATTGAGACCAGCTAGGGTTTGGGTTGGTTCTTTGTTGTTCAAGTTCTTATTTTGGTGTCTTGATTTGTAATTTAGTGGGATTTCTGAATTAGTAAAGATTGATTTTTTTTCACTTCAGTAATGAAAGGAAGTTTTTTTTTAATCTATGGATCCATATGAATGAAAAGCTAAATCTTTATTTTTGATGGAGCTCTATTAACTATTAAGTACTCTCTTTTTTCCTTTATTGTATCATAGAATGAAAATCTGAAGTGTGAAATTTTTGCTTACTTTCTTCAGTGGTGATTATGATTGAGGGCTGGGATGAATGATAGTGATTTGGCCTTGAGATTTGTGGAGTGATGAATGGAGCTTTTGGGAGTTTATTTAATGTTCAAGTGATGTGAAGTGCTGAATATGGGAGATGGTGATGGGGAGGCTGGAAGACAGCTTGAACAACCAAACACTAGGAGAAAATTGGGAGGTGATGAATATGGCCAAGCAATTGCAAATGTTGCAGTAGGGAAAATATGTGAGAACCACGGTTTTCAGGCCATTCAACAGTCATGTCTTGAAACACTGTCTGATGTTGTAGTTAGGTATATCCAGAACATTGGGAAAAATGTACGTTACCATGCTGAACTGTCAGGTAGAACTGAAGGCAACCTTTTCGATGTCATGCAAGGGTTGGAAGACATGGGAATGGTGCAAGGTTTCATAGGTGCCTCTGATGTTGATCACTGTGTTGGTGGTTCAGGAATTGTTGAAGACATGCTTCAGTTTATGTCTGAAACTGAGCTAATTCCATTGCCTTATGCCGTCCCTCAGTTTCCAATTGCGAAAGAAGGAGTATTGGCTCCAAGTTTTTTACAAAAAGGAGAAGAGCCTCCTGCAGAACATATACCTGGTTGGTTGCCTACATTCCCTGACCCTCAGACATATTCTTTGTCACCTACAAGGGATGAGAGTGGTACGGAAACTCATGTTGCCAAACTTGACATGGAAAGAGAGCATAATGAGGGGGAGCGGAATTCGTTAAATTTGCAGCCACGGATGTTATCGAATGTGGTTGAAAAGTCTACATTGGTTGACACAACTGATGTGAAGGGGAAAAAAGTAGTAGGAGAAATAAACCCGTTCCTTGCTCCTCCGCTGCAATTTGGGGAGAAGGAAGTGACTTCTTTGACCCCTCCAGCTAGGCTTTTCAATGTAGCTGCAGCAAACCATGCTGTGGAAAATTTTGTTAAAGACAGATCTATTTCAGTGCTGGACACATTTGCTCCGGCAATAGAAGCAATGGAAAACTCACAGCATGATTTAGATGATGAGCAGAGTAAGCTTCTTTCAGATAGGAGGCCTAATGTGCATTTTAAGATTGGAATGAAAAAGAATTTTGTAGGTAGGTTGGTAGATTTGAGTCCACAAAATGAAAAAGATGAGAAGACTCTCCCGTGTTTTGTAATGGAAGATGAGAAGAATGATAAGAAAAGGAGGGCCGAGGAAATTCTGAGGAAATCTTTGGAAAATCCAGATGAGCTTGTTCAGTTGTAATATGCATTGCTTTTAGTGAACTTGTATACTTGTTCAGGAGACAGTCAGGATAGCTAGTTCTGGAATAGTGAAATCTAGGTCCTTGTCTGCTTTTGGGGATTATAGGATGGATATTACTTTTTTGCAGAGACATGTCCCCACTTTAACAATCTTTGAGGTATGTGCTCGTTGATTGCTTGGAAAATCAAATCATCATTCTTTTCATTGAAATTTGTTCTCATTCTATCAGATCTTGTACTGAAAATCATTTATACTTCTGATTTGTAACTTTTATCTTGAGTTTTGTACCACGGCAGCCCATCTCATGAAAAAATAGTTGAGTTCACTTGTATAAGTTAAGCTCTTCTTTCCCTTGTTCTTAAATTCTTGAAATAAGAATGTATTCTTCTAGACTTATTTTATGACATAGATATTTTAGTGGAGGCCTCACTGCATGTCGTGTACATGCTACTTATGGCATTCTTTGTCACAACTTGCATTCCTTTTTTCCTGGTATCTCAAACACGACTTCACCTCACATTTCCTCATATTGTGATAAAAAGTGTGCTGAATATGACTTAGAATATTAACCATGGTATGTATTAAAAATAATATTAAGCATGGCGGTATGCTCTATCTTTTGTCATTGGTTGTCGTTGTGAGGTCTATGCAAGCACATGTACCAATTGCTTCCTTAGTAAGGGCTGTTACCTATCATTCGAACGAAAAATAAATACAGACAAGTATATGTGATTTTTTCCCCACTGCCTTTCAACTGCATATAGGTGGCTGACGTAACTTTTTAAACGAAAAATAATTATCGCAACATATGTGGAGTTACTGTTGCTGTCTATTCAGCTTAAATAGAGTTTAGGAGCATTAGGAACAACATGACATGATATGAAAAATTGCAATAGTTGACGGTCCTTTAAAATTAAAAGAACTAGTGATAATGCAGACTGAACTCTATTTAAAAGGTCACAAATACTACCTCCGGTCCTAAATATAGGATCTAGATGACTTTTTTTTGGAGAGATTAAGGTTGCAAAATAGTCTATTAAATCATGACATATTTGATATATTTTTAGATTATACATTAGTTTATAAGTAAAATAAACTAGTTTAAGGGAACAAATTAGGTAAATCAATTTATAATTAACTTATTTTTGTTTTTTTTAGGATTTTTCAAAAAAATCAATTAGGTCATATTTATTTGTGCATGCACGCATGTACTTACATATAAATGTCCGTTCAATATTTACTGAAATTAATTCCCCTTGGCTTCAGTTATACAAATTTCTGTAACAGTCAGCTGAGTTTGAGTGGTGATAAGTTAATTTGGTTGTTGGCGACATGTCAGTTGAGGAAATAGTGTGGTTAAGCATTGCTACTGCTGTCGCTGAGAATAGTGTTATGTAGTCTTGAAAGCTGGACGGATGTACTTATTCCATAACTATGATAAGTTGAAGATATATAGGATTGAACTTACAAAGATCAACTCACCGGTTACTATTTACACATTTATATGCATTTCAACATGTATTTTATCAACATAGGAATATAAACACATGTAAAAAGAAGAGGTTACATAGGGACCAACTGTTCTGCATGAATTCATATGATGGTGAGGGTTTCAATGTCAGAGGTATTGTGTATTTCTGAAAAGGAAGGTAAATGAAGACAACATTTCTTGTTTACTGCTTGGCTATTGTTGCTACTTGGGAAACAACAGTTGTTTGCAATGCTTGCCAGGATGATTTGCTAGTTCACCACGCACAACTTCAGTTATCAAATCTTTAAAGATCAAACGCTCAATATCTAACACTATATCTGGGACCTCACTGTGGCAGCTTGTCCAAATTGTGGGTTGTTGCATCAAATCTCCCCACAAGAGATGAGTCAAATTCTCATCCTCATTAGTCAGACTGGCATTCTTTTTTTCATGGCGCAACTTGTCAAATTCTGAGCAAACTTCACTTAGAAGCTGCTGTCCTCTTAGCTTTCTCCCCACCAACTCATGTGGAAGGAACCACTGACTCGGGGAACTCTCCAATATCAGTTTTTGAACTAGAATATCATAAACAGCATCAAGTATGAGTTTTCTTTGCACTTGCTCCTTTGTCTTGGAATTGTTTTTAATGTTCCAAAGCCTCTTCATTGTCTTTATTTGTTCTAGTGCGAGGAACAACTTTGGCCCATTCAAGTGCGGTGATGACTGTAGTGTCAGGCTAGAGTCCGGGCCATTGAGCAGATCTGATGCGAACAGTATTTCGGATATGTATTTATGGTCAGGATCTTCTCTGTCACAGAGTGGGTCAATGAAATCAATGGCTTTATCATGGGGGCTATCAGTTTGTTGAAGTTTTTGAACCAAACACTGTGTGTTTATGTCTCCATCACTTGCCCAATTGCTGAAGTTATATTTTGTGGTGCTGGCAAAATCTGTTGAGTTCTCCTTTTCACGATCGTAATTTTTTGCTGCATCTGCAAATGCAATAATATATTTGATGAGTCAATCCTTTATTGTGTGGTTTTTTTAAGACCAGCCAAAAAGAGGTGTAGAGACTATTAGATTTACAAGAATTTAGGAGTGAAAGTTTTAATTTTAATAGAATGAGCAGTACCTATATCTTTTGAGATGTATGATTTCTTTTTTATTGGAGATGGTGGGTCATCTCTGTAGAATGCAGCATCAAGAACTGAGATAGGACTCGGTTGCTCTGTGATGGCTGTTGTTTCAGACAAAGAGCTTTCATTGCTCAACCCTCTACCTTCCTTCTGCTTAATGAAGTAATATTCAGTACTAGTCATCTCATTTGAAAGTATAAAATTGAATTATTAGATAAAGATGAACTTACAGTGTGATTCAGGTCATTTAGTAGGAAGGAGGCTCTGTTGATCTCTGATCGATCCGTGTGAGTGACTCTGATGTTGCTATGAGTGACCAACCTTTGGTTTGTGTAAGAATCTGAAGCAATGACGACATCATCTTCTAAATCCTTTCTGGTCTTGCTGAAGCGTTCATTTGCTTCATGCAAAGTTGATAGTTTTGGTTTCAGTACTGTACTTGGGGAGGATAATTCTAGAGACCGCCTATTGTGTTGCCTTCTGTCACTGGTGGAACAGGTGGCTGTTGGCAGAGAACGCCTCTCCCAATCGAACTTTTTATGCAGTCTTGGGCTTTCAGTCTCTGTTTTATTACCGGAGCTGATGTTTCTTCCATTGCCGTGACTAGGAACTCTTGGGGTTTCAATCAATTTTGAGGTCAATTTAACACTCTTGTCAGCTGAATGGGGTGGTTGACTGGAAGGATCACCAAGATGTCTCATTTTTGGAGTGACTGATCTATCTTTTTGCCTGTCAACCAATCTTCTGCTTCTGGGATTACATGGTGGAAAGTCAGTTGAGCCAGATTTGCCATGCGTTGACATGTCTTGGGATGCTGAAATTCTTTTGACTCTTGCTGGTTTCATGATGACAATCGGCAATTTGCTCTCATGAGATGAATTTGTTCTATTAGTTGAGATAGATTTTGGGTCCTTATGTCGGTTTCTTGGGCTTTGCACTTTTGAGCTTTCGCTGAGACTGCTAGTACTCATGCTGTCAGATGGACAATTGGAAGCCTGATCTCTTGTAATGTCTAGTGAGTGGTTATATCTCTGCATGGCTTCAAGAATCTGTTTGAGGGCTCTGAGATCCTTTCCTGACTTTTTAAACTCGAGAACTGCCAGCCTTTTCTCAACTTCTGCATATACAGAGTGGGAGGAATTCGAGGCCTTCATTGCAGATTCTGTGTCCTTGGAATCTGGAAATTGGGCGCCTTGGCTTGCATCAGGTTGCCTCCATCGAGCACCCTCTTGTGAAAATGACAAATATGACATGTCACTCATGGTTGAATCAGTCCTTGCATTCTGGAGAAAGTTGGGTCCCTTGCAAGTTCTGGGGGATCCATAACTTTGGAGATGCTTGCGTTCATCGCTTATGCTATCTCTTGACTTGGGCTCCTTTTTATTAGTGGAACAGCTCAAAGTCTCCACAGTCTCACAAGTTTGTGTGCAGTCTGGGAAGGCATCCAGTCCCATCAACTTTGCTACAACACTGGATTGCCTTCGTGAGGTTTCTGGCTCTTGCAGTTGATAAACCATTGTGCTGCAACTTTCATTATTCCCTTTCTGTGTACCCTTCAGAAGATTGCGAGATTTTGAGCCTTCATTCAAACTCCTAACAGATCCTGCTCTGCTGTCCAAGGAAAGCCTTGGGAGTTCCTTGTGTCGTACCGTAGATTTGAGTGTATCTTGTGTAACCCTTTCATCATAAGAAAGTCTTGGTGAATCCCATGGAGCCTTTTGGGACCTTGGAAGCATGTTCAAGGGTTCTTTGGCAACCATAACTCCTGCATTTACAGATTTGGAGGCCTGAAAAGGTTCAGGCCTGGGTGAGTCTATGTATTTCAATGTATGGCCTCCCTTCTTTCCCTCTTTCACTGTGGTTTTCACTGTTAGTCCCTGAGCTTCTATATATTTTGAGTCTTTGACATTGGCTTGCAAGTCATGAGATTGACAGCTGGGTGTTACAAGTTGCTTTGGTGCTGTTTCTGAAGTTGGAATTCCTGGAATTTGTAGGTGAGGGATTGATGGTGCTTCTATCTGAACTGTTCTGCTAAAATCAATAGATGACATGCTAGATGAACAAGACGAGGTAGACTGAGAATTGGTTGATGATTCTGTAGAGAATTGTTGCTTCTCTCTAGCAGGCTTGTGATTTTTTGCCTGCAATCATGCATGCACAGAGTTCTTAAATAGTTCTTCTGCTATACTTCTCTAAAGAATTAAGAATATTGTTTATCTTACCTTTGCTTTCGGCATTGTAGTGCCAAGCTCACTGATTTGATCATTGCTTCCACCTAACCATGGAAAGGACATTAATTTCCTACTTAATACTTAATATCATACATGAAATTTTAATTCTATCTCAAGCATTTTGTAGAATATATTTTGGCTAGCAAATAACGAAATTTGATTATGAGACTAATATACAATTTTAAAGGTGCAATTACAATTAATAGATTGAATCAACCTTGTTTCTTTGTAGACATATTTCTTGGAATATATTCTTTCCTTCTCGATAAAAAAAAAGAATATATTTTTTCCTATCTTAAATATAAGACCTAGTTGACTTTTTTGAAAAATCCAAAAAAGCAAAATAAGTCAATTATAAATTGATTTACCTAATTTTTTCTCTTAAACTAGTTTATTTGACTTAGTTTATTTTTCTTTAATTTCTCCCAAAAAAGTCAAGTAGTCTTATATTTAGGACCGGATGGTGTATAACCTTTTATACAGCAAGGAATCTGAGGAATTTTACGGAATCTTGTGCTGCTTATGTCACACTGGTTGAAAATCCTTTGCATCAAGGTTTCAAGTTTTCATGACTTAGATCCAGTGAAAGGCAAAAATGAAAACTTCAGTAATTACATTTATAGCAAGTCAGGGTATCTGTCATGTCTGTCTTGAACTAGAAAAACGAAAAGACTCAAGGCTGTGGAATTGCGTGCTTAATATTACTACTAGTCTTATACTATATGGTGCCATCATGTTATGTTGAAAAATAAAAATTGAAAATTTCGGAATTCTTTGAAAAGATAAAACTCCTACGAGAAATTGTTGGACATTCTATTGCTAACTCAGAACACATTTGGCAGCCAAATAAAAAGAAAACAACGTTATATATTTTTTTGTGCCGCAACGGTTTGGAAAATCTTTTCAGCTTCAAAACCTGTGTGTGTCAGATGCAAATCAACTACAAATTCTGCATATTACAATTGGAACGTGGCAGAAAAAATAAAAAAAAACTTTGCCATGAACAGCCAACACATTACAAACTACAAAGTTGGACCACAAAAATTAGAGTTACTAAGACATAAATGCAAGTCAAATCATTAAAATGGAACCAAACACAAACAAGCAAAACCTTTGTTTTGACCTGTGTAAAATTAGGTACTATGTGGGGTAACAGACTGCTACCACCCTATCAATTATCATCCACCAAAAGAAACGAAAAGAAATGTATGTAAGTGGATGCAATCGACTGACGTGCTGAAGGAACTTATTTTAACATGCACGTTAAGCCAAGCTTTCATTTTCAAGTAATTACTTTTCTCTCATTGTAAATCGTTAATATCACCCATGTAAGATGTAACTTAAGCCATAAAAAAATAAACTCCTGATGAAAAATGCAGAAGCTAGGAAGTATAGTATATTGTACAATACCTGAAAGGAAACGTTGACGGTCAAAGAGCTGAAACAATCCAGTGATACAACCAATTTGCTTCTGTAAATCTGCTTTCTCGTTGTTCTTCATTGATTTTGACACCTTCCTAGACATCTTTACTTGTTCTCTTCAATTTTCTTCTCTGGGTTTTAATGGAAATTTGGTAAGGTAAGAGAACTCAAAATGTTAAGTTGTTTGGAGAAGGAAAGTTTGGATTTTTGAAAGACAGTTTCCAAACTGACTAAAACTTGCACTTAGTTATATATGTGTTACACATGGAAGAAAGCATGCATATAGGAATATGGATAAGAGAATTGCAAGAACAGAAGGGAATGTCCAAGAACAGGATTAACAGAACATGTTAAAACAGAACTAGAATGAGGTACATAACAGAAAATTATATAAATTCACATGTTGGGTTTTCAGACAACAGGAGAGAGAGAGAGTGAGAGAGAACATTTTTCTGCAAGAGAAGCAGAAGGAACAAGTAGTAGTAAAAATGAAGCAATCCCAAAAAATGCTACCTCCTCTATCATCCACCACCTTCTTCTTCTGATTACTAACTCCAAAACTGCAGAAAAGAAGATTGATAACCCCAAGAAAAGATGTTTTTTCCCTTTTTCTGAGAATAGTTTTTATCTTTTGGTCTGTCTAGTAGAGGGAGCTAGAGGGGGGAGAGCATATCATATAATATATATACTCTATATGAAAGGAGATATGTGTAATAATACTATAAGAATAAGAACTAATAATTAATATGTTAATACAATAAGCTGTGACAGCCTCTTTAATTACATTACGTAAGAAAGAGGAGAAAGAGGAAGGGTGGAGTTTTGGGGGTCAAATCTGAGATGCTAAAAAGAAAAATGAAGAAATGAATAAAATAGAAAGGGAGAGAGAAGTAAGATAGGTTGTGTGTGAATGTGTGAATCAGATCTGCTAGTTATGGCCATTTGCTACCACTTCCCATGTGGACAAAATAACGTGGGTGGGTGAGCAGGCTTTGGAAAGTTTCAAGTCTCTCTGTTACCATGTGGAGCCTGTCAGAACTGAGAATAAGAAAAATAAATTATAACAAACCAATTGGCTAGACAGGTATGTCTCCATTGAAATTGCTTCAACCTCTCCTTCATATTCAACTTTTCACACACTTTTCTTATTTCATCCTACTATGCATAACAGCTAAGGTTAATTTGATTAAACTATACAATTTGATTAAACTTTAATTTTGGCCTATACAGTTCCAAATCAATATGATCCATATAGTTTAAGAAGAAGACAACAGAACTAATAAGCCATGGGGACTAAGATTAATGATTTGAAACCATAGAAATCAAAATTAGAGTCCTATATAGCCATAAAAACTAATAATAATGGTAGCTAGCACTTGTATGCTGGCACTTGTATTTGAAAGTTAAAATATACATGTTGGCAAAAATAAAGGGCCAACATATACTTGCTTTTCGATCTCAAGACAAAACAAAACGTGAAGGTAAGTAGGAATTCAACCACATTCTTGATGAAGGTGATTGATTACTTACTCAAACAATATAATGTGAGATATGGGTATTAATTAACTGAGAAACATTTGGGGAAATTGCTTGAATTGTTTTTTAGTTGTTGTTGCAGTACTCTCTCAATCATCAATAAAAATAGGAGTCATAAATAATCTGATGGTGATATATACTGTAGTATAATACTAAATCATAATGGTGTAAATCCTCCATCTTTCTTTTTGTGGTAATGCATTGTCTAGCAGCATGAAAGAACTGATTTACCCTTTCTCAGAATGTAATTAATATCAATACTTACTCAACTATCAGTATAATGAGAGCATTTATGGAACATTAAATTAGGAACACTATTGGAGGAAATTTTGCTGTGTTTGCTTTCGTCATATAGGTACATTATTCCAGCAAAAAAAGTGGTCCAATATGTTGGCAGAAACATCATGCCAAGTGCAGACATGGAACTACCTATGATGAATCAATGTTGTGATATAAATCGAACTGTAGAAGACCAGGGATAATGAAAAACTTCAATCATATATGGGAAGATATTATACTACCCCTCTTGTCTTAAATATTTAAGTTAGTTTGGTTCATTGGTTGATGTTTTTACTAAATATGATGTTTTAAATTTTCATCTTATCTCTTACAGTAATACTATTTATTATTTTTCCTCAAACTAATTTGATTCGCAAACTGATAAATAATTAAACAATGGATATAGATTACTGCTAATGGATATAGATTACTGCTATGCCATCAAAATAAGGTACAGTATCTTTCATCACAAGTATTAGATATATGACATATGTTATAATATTAAGGGCAAAGGTGTAAATATAATACTAAACTTTGCCCATAGAAACATTTCTAATACTCAAGTTTCACGAGGTGCGTCAATGATACCAGACAGAGTAAATGTAATAATGTCATTAAATTTTGATGGTTTCCATTAAAATTATTACCACGAGGTCCCTAGAAATCATTCAATTATTACCATGTCTTAAGAGACTTGAGGGGACAATTAAATTCAATTAAGAAAAGACTACAATGCACTTGATTAAAACAGATAATTTCTACACCATACTAGAAATCAAGGGTGTTGCAGTCTTTTCTTAATTAAATTATTACCCTCAAGCATCTTGGGACATGGTAATAATTAGATGATTCCTAGGGACTTCATTATAATAAAATTTTAACGGAAAACATCCAAATTTAACAACAGTATTATATTTGTTGCATGTTCAATAGATGAGTATCATTGATGCACCCCGTAAAACTTAGGTATTAGAAACGTTCATAGGGTAAAGTTTAGTATCAGATTTTTTCTAGTATAACTAAATTTAGTTTATTAATCTTCTTATTATTATGCCATGGGGAGGACTTGAGGTTGTATATATTCATCGTTTTCGTCGCCAACTGCTGGTCTCTCTTTGCTTTCATTTTGCACATGCTGTCATTTAGTGCCTCATCGCTATCAAATTAGTACTCACACTTGGGAGATTTCACTCTCCACTGCTTGTTTTCTGTCAGAGCTGTGACTGCTGATACAAGAAGGGTCATTACTCGTTAAGCAGGAAAACGAAAGCAAGCGAAAATGAAGTGACATAACATTACCATTGTATATATCATCAGTGTTTTGAATAGTAAATATCATATACATGTATACACACACCTAATGTATAAAAATATAACGATGAATCAATACACCAAATAGGATTCATTAATTATTATGATATGGCCGGAAAGATAGACGAATACATCTTACGCCAGGAAATGAAGAGACTGTTCTCGAAATTAATTTAAATATGTGGTCTCCAGGTCGCATAACATGACGATAAGCTTACCATTGGAGGCTCACTTATTATATAAGAAAATTTATGTAAAACAAGTATTGTTCATAACATGCACACATATATACTCTCTCATATAGTCTTAATTATAAGACATTTTTGACATTTTTTTAGAGAAATTCTCATGCAACATTAATCATTTTAAATTAAATTGTCTATATTCAATTTTCCCTCAAAATTAATTTATTCTAGGTAGAAACTAACATATATTCTTATTCTTGGATGATGCAAACCATGAACTAGCATATATTTTATTTATATGTGGCAAATATTATTACTAAAAAATTAAATTTATTATTATTGAGACACGTGTAATGTAGAGTCTTCATTCACATGCCAGACCAAGAAGATCTTTCGCATGATATATTTTCTGTGTGATGCTATTTTATACATCTGTAATCTGACTATTATACATTACACGCGCAGTTGTACACTTAGTGTATACATGGTGGATTCTGACTTACAACCCTCAGCAATAATTTATGTTCTAATAAACCTTATTATTCTCTACCTGATAAAATATTTATATATTAATTAAACAATAAAACCAGGAACGATTAATCTTCATATACATATATAGAAAAAGTTTTCTGTTTGTGGTCCTATCATCAAAACACTATTGATGATTCTTATTTATTTGTGAGATCCTTCATTGTACTTGAAATGGTACAAAATACTGGACCCCTTAGTTTCCGAAAATGAGCACCATGCGCATTACAATACATTGAATGATGCTGCTTTTGCTTTGCCTATTTTTAAGGTGAAATATGGTCTCTTGATTTATTTCTGTCGTCTTGCCCAAACGTACTATGTTCGTCTTTTAACTGTTATTGTGCCTGAAAATTTAGCTATCATAGAAAGCTAAGAAAGAAAAACACGAACTTATACATACACACGTATATATATTTATGGAGATTGCCAATTCTTACACTTAAATGATGACTATTATTATAATATTTTAGGATTTAGGTCTAGCGTGCGTAAGATATATACGTAATTAACTAGCTAGGATCTCTGGCTAGGATTAGGTTTAATTAATTTGTGAAGGCAATGAGAGTTATGAATGTAAGGCATGCATATGACATTTATAACATTATATTGTCCCTTAGCTTTATTTAATAATACTTCTATACAATTAGTTGGGTCTCTCTTTCAGTCTTTTAGTTTTGCTCATTAGCTTGAAAGAATGGAAAAGTTGGGCTTCAGGAATGCTTGGATTAGATTTAAATAGAAAGTTGCAAACTTGCAGTCATAAACTCATATCATAGCTAAGTTTGCATGGTGAACTCCACGAAGGGTTAAGGTTCATGTGTTGGTTCATGTGTTGAAATGATAAAAGTATATAAGAAATACATAAAAAAGTTATATATTGTGAACCGGATCGGACATGTAGATAAATCCATCGAGTTAATAGTTCAAAAGTCAATGTAACTTGAATTGGAGCAAATTCAAGGTGGAATCGATTATATATATTTAACATGATACAACAACAACAGAACATCATCTCACTAGGTGAGATTAGATAAAATTGATCATACAATTCCATTTTTATGAGATTTGACAGGTTCTATATTACTTAACACAACCCTATTCTTATATTTAGACTTTGAACCCATTAACATGATAGTTACATAAAAATACACTTTCTTGCAAGTAAACAAGTTATCTGTAAAAAACTCATACATAATCCAACAAAATAGAGTTACCAAGCACAATATTACAGATATTTATATTTTTTTAAAAAAATTAAAATGTCCTAATAATTAATGATGTCACTAATTAAAACATAAAATCTAACATAATCGTCCTATCCAAAATATTTTAACCGAACCAGTTAAGAGATTGGTTCCATCACCAACTCACTAGTATATATATCTGGTTAATCCGGGTTAGGTTTAATATCGTAATTACATTTTGTAATTGTGAAACTTAGGCCAAGTCTTTTAATGTTTTGGCGTGATGTAAACGGGTTCAGAAAGGTCAGAAATTACCTGCTATAAGCTAAGATGATAATGAAACATATTGGGCCAATTGATTTCTTCTGTCAGAACACAAACCAGACAAGAAGAAATGTCATGTGGTATATAGTGGAATAGGAGATTATATATATATACTTGGAAAAAAAGCATCAAGTACGAACATTTTTAATGTATTAGCCCTCCAGACAGCTATTTCACTCTTTTATTTATTATCCTCAAGACTTTATCTTCCTAAGAGCCAAGGTTTGTTTATGGGATAATGATGAGAGAGAATCACACAAGTCTAGAGTGAGTATGCAAATCATTTAGGATTGTTTATGTGTGATAATAACTCAAACTTAAGAATATTCCTCCATTTATGAATTCGGTATAAACAACATAGAGTTCCTTTTACTTTCTTTCGTTTTTAACTTTATCTATAGTTGGAAATTTATCAATTCACAGGGATGTGTTTGTATTTTCCAATAATTGAACTCCATGCATGTGAAGACAAAGGAAAGTGAGAAAAAGTTGGAACATGAAACCGAAATTTTACAAACAAAATAAGTGAGAATAATCAATAATGCTACTTGAGATTACTTTAATTAGCAGCAATTTATTTGGATGCAATGAGTCTATTATTCAATTTCACGTGCCATGTGTTGTTTTATTATTGATACTCTTCTAAAACTCAATAGTCAATATAAGCAAATCTTTCTTAAATTGGCTTATTGCAAAATATAAGTATGGTTGATAATACGTATTTTTCCTACTTTTCTCACGCAATTAATTTTAATAAATAATTAATTTATTTTCATTAATATTGAATTTTCACAAGGCTGTTCAAGTAAGCTACACAATTTTTTTTTGCATATTTTATCATATAACTTCTTTTCAATTACTTTTCAATTTCTACATCTTTATTAGGGACCTTATACACTTATGTATGTATATGCTCGAAACTACTTAATTTAATTTTAAATTGAGAGTTAAAGTGCAAATGCAACCCTAAATTTTTTTGCGAGAGCTATTTTGCCCTGCAAGTTTTTTTGAAGTTTAAAAGTTCTCTAAAAGTGTCAAAATGCAACAATTTTACCTTTTTGGTTAATTTATCAACGTTGACCATTAAAATTTTGATATTGACCAATAATTTAATAGTAACTGGTGAATTTGCTATGTTTTAATTTGAAATTTTCAGGGTAGTTTGAAATCTAAAAAACTTTCAAAATAAAATAATTCTTGAGCAAAAAATTTTTAAGTATTTTGTAGCTTAACCCTAAATTAAATGGTAAGCATTAGTGTGACTAAACTTACGAGCGACCTCTCATTTACAAAAAGCTCCCATGTACAAGCAAGATTAAAATTTTTTCATTCGTACAACACGTTTCAAACCATCGTTTTGTACAAAGTCTTTATCCATTTATCGTTTTCCTTTAGCATGTCAGGGAACACGATTTGTGTATAAATCACACTTATTCCCAACTTATTTCAAGTAAAGAGAGAAAGAAGTATTTTGTACTTTATAACAGGTTAAACAAACACAGTCGATTGCTAGCAAATATTCCTGGTTTCACTGGGATGAAAATCGATGACGAGCCAAACTTTTTCAAAAATCGTGTAATTTAAGCAACAGAGATTTTCTCTATTCTCAAAAAAGATAAACTGGAATTTGTTCGTATAACTTGTATTGATGAATCTATATGTGTGTGTGTGATATAATATGATTGCTTGGCAGGGAGATGATGTGGGGTGGAAGTGTATTTGAAAAGTGGCTTACAGTGTTACACAATCACATGGAAAAAGGTGAGCGTCACGAGGGATCTTCTACTATCTTATTGATGAGCATGGACCAACTAATCGATCCATCGCCATTATCCTCTTGTCACCAATTGAAGTTGTGTGCACACATATGTATGTCTATGTGTGTACTAAGAGAAAATTAATTTGAGGTCCCCCACAAGGGACTTAATACTAGAAAAGTCCTAAAAGTTGGGAAAATTAATGTAGGGTCCCAAGGGATCTCACTTTAATATACTTGAAAAGTGAAAAGACAGTTTTGCCCCCAGCCTATTAACACTTGTCACATGTGCCCAGTAACTTGTCAAGGTTTGCCCAAAAAGTTGTCAAGCGTGCCCAGTAACTTGTCATTTTGTCCTGCCCATTAACTTAAAGAGTATTGACCATTAACTTATTACACATGCCCAATCAGTTGTCACACATGTGCCCAGTAACTTATCAAGGTTTGCCCAAAGAGTTGTCAAGCGTGCCCAGTTACTTGTCATTTTGCCCTGCCCATTAACTTAAAGAGTATTGGTCATTAAATTGTTACATATGCTCAACTAGTTGTCACATGTGTCCAGTAACTTGTCAAGGTTTGCCCAAAGAGTTGTCAAGAGTGTGCCTAGTAAGTTGTTACACCTTGACAAGTTACTAGGCACATGTGACAAGTGTTAATAGGCTAGGGGCAAAACTGTCTTTTCACTTTTCAAGTATATTAAAGTGAGGTTCCTGGGGACCCTACATAAATTTTCCCAACTTTTGGGACTTTTCTAATATTAAGTCCCTTGTGGGGGACCTCAAATTAATTTTCCCTAGTTTTAATTATAAAAATTAATATTCTTTAGCTAGATCAACAGATTATGTATTTTATACGTACACAAGTCTGCCACATATTTTAGTGAGAGATGAATCAACAGAAAATAATAAGTAAAAAAGTAAAAAATATTAATTGTGATGATCATTTTTGCCCCAACTTTAAAATTTGATGGGCAGTAATGGACAATTTTGCTCCAAAAAATTTACATAGTCATTTTTGCACTTTCGTGAAAATTACGTGACCATTTTTGTACCTTAGCCCTTATTTATAATCATACTTTGCTTATTATTTTTTTTATCGTAGTTTTCTCTCCTTTCTGGTACCGTATGATATTTGATAGGGGGATTTGCAGTTTAGTCCCTGGTAAGGGAAATTAATACTGGAAGGTCCCAATACATTCCAAAATAATTATAAAGTCCCAGGAGCCCTTTCCTGCAATTGTTTGCTTATCTTCAATGACCATTTTGCCCTCATAAAATGAAAGCATAGTCCCCCTGTAGGGACCAGTGAGATGGCAACCATCTTTAATGAGGGCAAAATGGTCATTGAAGTTAAGCAAACAATTGCAGGAAAGGACCCTTGGGACTTTATAATTATTTTGAAATGTATTGGGACCTTCCAGTATTAATTTCCCTTACCAGGGACTAAACTGCAAATACCCCTATTTGATATTGTTGTATTATTACATCAAAATATTGAAATTTGATATTTTAATTTATTATAAATTTAATGATGAGTTGATTTTTCTTTTTAAATTTTTTATGAAATTTCTTAAATTTTAATAAGGTAGTTAAAATAATTTTTATATATCTTGGAAGGAGAAAATGTATACCTTGAGTTTAGAAATTAAATACTTAATTTCTGTCTGTGTGTGTGTGTGTTGATATCTGTTCACAATGTATATTATGATCATGTGAATTTCGAGCATTCTTAGATTTAAATGATCACTTATTGTTTAATAAAGAAAACTTTTTTGTCCTCAAAGTTTAATATTCAAACTCTAAACTTTTTTGTCGTGAAACCTTAGCTTCGTGACCTTAATTGTATATATATACTTGAGAAGAATTATATCATTTTCATTGGACAATCATTTTTTTCTTATAGTTTTACAAATATACCCTTATTTTATGGGTGGGCTATTGAGAGATGGATCAGAAAAAAGAGATAAAAGGAAAAATGCAGAAATAAATACAAGGGTATAGCCAAAAGGTGAATGAAAAAGGCGAATAAAATTGTGTTGAGACATAAAAAATTTATACTTCCTCCAATCTTAAATATAACACATTTTTTGGGAATTGAGTTTAGTCTTAAATATAAGACATCTTTCTAATTATTCCCAATTTTACCCCAAATTAACCCTGACAATGTACATCAATAATAAACAACTAAGGGAGCTAGGGAGGGTAGTGGGGATTAAGATATCAAGTACGTGACTTATTAGTAATTTCATATGATAATAAATAACTTAACTAACATCCTTAATGTAATCAAATTAGGTAATGATAGGTCTCATAATAGGATCAGAGGAGTATTATTTATAAAATATGTGTCAATCCTATCTCAAAAACTCTAACTTAGCTTTATGCATATATATGTTCACCGTAGCTGAGTGTACTATATATTGTTACGTTTTATTCCCCTCGTTATATTCTTCAATATTGTACATGTACACCAAACATACCTTAAGTTCCAAGTTTCAAGAAAACTTTATCCCAATTGTATTAATTAACCCATGTGCATGAGTACTGCGAGTTGGAAGCATAGCTATGGAGATGAATAATGGTGTGCCCAAATTATGGTATATCATGTCAAATAAACAATTATATATAGATAAACATAGATTCAGAAGGAAGCCATAATTAGAATCAACTCATATTCGTAAGGGATACATGCCTAAAAGGTTCCGTGGTGAAGTGACCTTAAAACAAGGGACAATGCATGTTATAGAGACCTTTTATATTAGGCCTTATATTAATTATATACCACTCAATACCTTATCGCTTACATATATACAAGTATACACATACACATATAATGTCACATGAAGGTTTTAAATGTCTTCCTATGAAATTTATATTACGTACACATGCCAAGTTCTTTGCTCAACAATCAGAACTAATTAACTACTCCTTGTATTATTTTTCTTGTTTGGTGGGGTGCGCATTGAATTTCAAGCCATATGCTGGCTACGTACTTGGTTACCTTTCACTTTCATCATGGACCATACTTTTATTGTGTTTTAAGTCTCTTTCTTCGTGTTTCCAGGAAATAACAAAGAAAATCAAGAAGAAAAACTATCAAGTTGATCAGCTGACTCTGGTGGAAGAAACACTCTTTGAGTTTTAAGTGTACAATTGGTTAAAAGAGAGAGAAAAAAAATCGTTAAAAAAACGTTACATAGTTGAGAATCATATTGTAGCCCTAGCAGTTTAACCATGAGAAAGTTTTCATAGTTCTCGACATGTCATAATTTGTTATTACTACAATGTGTACATGTTTTATAAGATTTTGTTGTGGTAATTAAATTGTTGGTGTGTGACCATATACTAAGCATAAAAATTAGTAAGAGTTAATCAAATCCGATCATTTCAGATGTGATCTGTACGGTTTAGATTTAATTTTCTTAAAATATATTTGAATGGGTATAGAGTATAAAATAAATAGAATATCTAAACTATTAATTTGTTTAATAAAGCTAATTTTTACTTACCAAACATCGTTTTAAAATTTTTTTGATTAGTCGGGAAATCGATTCCCACAATAATATTACCCAATTTATCATCCAAAGACCTTTTTGTGGGTAAGGATCATCCAAAGATATTTAATAATTCAAGTTTTTGAGTTGTACAACTCTTTTAATTTTCAGCTATATTTAAGAAAAAATAGACGGCTTTATATATTTGATATACTACTGTTTAACATGACTAATATAAAAAAGAATTGCACTGGTTGATGATATTTTGGGCATGAATTAAAAGAATTTAAGTATTAAATTTTGTTATGAAAATCTTTTTAGTGATTGTTTTGTAAAAAATGATATTTAAATTAATAATCGGAAGTGGAAGGAAAATTGTGGGGATGGCCAACTGATTACTAGCGTACGAATAGCTCTAGAATTCTCTGACAAATATTTTTTATTTTGGAATAAAGAGAAGGGAATAAAGTATGTATCAATAATTGGAGTCACGTGTACTAAGAATTCTTTAATATTTTATAAATTATAAGCGCCTTCTTTGATTTAAATGAATGGGGAGGAAGTTGGCCAAAAAAAAAAGTGAATTGGGAGGAAGGAAAGAAAGTGGAAACAGATATTTTAATGATATTATTGATATGAAAAAGTCAAAAATTTTATCATATTGTTAGATAAATTGACAGCTCATCAGGATCTAAGGCTTCCCTGTACAGAATCACATGCCTACCTCATAATAAGAAGCTCCAATAATTTTTTTCTGGCTTAGAAAGAGAAAAAGAAAAATCCGAACATGTTTTCTGCTTGATATCCTATTAACTGTTTGCTATTTCTTCTATTTTCTTCTCGATCTGTATAAGTTAATATGATCCAATTTTTTGTAGGCCCATTGGTCCTATTCCTCATCACGTTTATATGTGTTGTGCTGATCTGAATAGAGAATCGTGTAATTTTCCTTTTAGCATTAGAGAGAGAGAGATCTAAAACTAAACAATCAGACTCGGTTTCATTCATCTGCGTGCAATTATTCTGTCTCATTCAATTCATGTATTTTTTTATGGCTGATTTTTTTGGACTGAAGTCTCCTTCATGCATTTTATATAGTTACAGAAGTCTCATTCATGTATTGATCAAAAGCATAATCCAACTTAATTTTCTTTTATCCTTTTGTACATTGCATTGGTAGAACAGTTTTGATTCTAAAATGTGATAATTTCCTCACTTTTTTTATCTTTTTCTTGTTTTCATCTCATCCACACGGAAAAAAAGATTTGTTTGTTGTAAAAATTGTATTACATAAATCTAGGCCATAAAAATTTGATTGAACTGATCACAACTATAAAGCTACATGAATTTATTGAAATTTCAATTGTACAATTGAAGTTTAATTTAACGGTGGTGACAGCATAAGGAGATCGAAGAGGTATTCAGAACCGATATTTATTTTTTTTACTATTACTGAGGTTTTTTATTTTTATATGCATATATATTTTAAATCTGATATATATAGGAGTGTGTGTGTTTATATATAAATAATCTTATAAAAGTGGTAAATGCATAAATTTGGATAAGTTGAATACACACCTTCTGGTATTAAATGTCTTCAATCACATCAATTAATATTTTCCATTTTACCAAAAAAATATAGAACTCTAATATACTTTATGTAACAAATTTAACTTAATTATTAATATCCGTAATGTTCAGGTTATTTGACTCTTAAAGAAACATATAATTTCCTTAAAGAAACGGGGACAAGAGATAGTATCGCATAAGTTTAAGAAATTAAAGTTTATTTTGTATGTTAGCATTGATCAGATGGTTGGTGCCAGCCGTGAAGAACATGGTGGAGCGGGGCGTAGGAAACAAACGAATGTGATAGGAAATATCAGGTGGTGATGATTTGGCATGCAGGATCATATGGCTCTGTTCCTTTAACAAAAATTGCTTAATACACATTTATTCTTGAAATGTATAAAGTATGTGTATAATTCACTTCAATCTTATATTATAGTACTCATTTATCTAATATAGGAAAATAAAAGAAGGTAAAAATGAATGACTTAATTATGTTACATGTAACGTAACATTTCTAAAATATTTTTGCGTAACACTATTAACTTACAAGTCATGTAAAAATGGGGAGGAATAATTTTGAGTGGGTTCTGGGGCATGGAATTAAAGAGGAGCAAGCGTAAGAGACCGAGGCATCACAGTATGTGAGAATGATGAGCAAAGTACGTAGGCATGCTCATGAAACTCATGATTTCAATCCTGTGGAAATGAGGTCAAAAAAAAAAAAATCCTGTGGAAAAACTCCACTTACATAATAATACCTTCACTATGTTGAATTGTGGACCTTTTTGCTTTTCGTCAGTTCTCTGTGTTTAATTACCACACTAGCGGTTATACGTTAACGTTTAATATAAAAAATAAAAATACACAATACTCCCTCGGGAGTCTAGTTCTAAATATATGACTCGCTTAACTTTTTTAAAAATCCTAAAAAGTAAAATAAGTCACTTATAAATTGATTTATCTAATTTTCCTTTTAAACTACTTCGATCCACTCACTCTTAAATATGAAATCAATTGTAAATTTCACTTTATTTCTAGCTATAAGATCAGTTTTTAGTTTTTCCCAACTTTTCCCATTTTAACCCTAATAATGTTTATCTATAATAACAAGCAAAAGAGGGAAAACAAGGATAAATGTATATGATTAGGATAAATTGATAATATCATGCTTTAATAACTAAATTAACTAACATCCTTAATATAAAAAAATTAGAGAAACGATCTTATATTTAGGAACGAAGAGAGTGGTTTATTTGACCTATAAACTAATAGGTAATATAAAAATATATCAAATATGTCATAGTCAAATAACCTAGTATATTTCATTAATCTTTAAAAAAAAGGTTAACAGGGTCTTATATTTAAGATCGGAGGAATAATAATTATAACAACAACCAATAAAATGGTGGTTCACATGGAAGGAAGTTGAGCGCCTTAAGTATTATGATGACTTGATGACTTGATTGGGATCTTTAGGATGATGTGCGTTTAAAAAAAAAACATGGTTTGAGGGGCTACACCTCTGGCGTGCGGCAATACCAGGTGATATTATTAGTCTCTTATAGTCTATGAAGGTATACTTCGATGTTAAAGAAACTAATAACATGGTTGGTGAATGGTAGAGATAGATACCCGACAAGGGACAAAGTGGGAAACCAGGAAAGAGTTTAGTGTTGTCAACATCTTTGATATTTGCAGTGATCCAATGCATATGTTTCCGTCCCTCCAATAAAATGAACCATTAGTTTGGCAATGGCAGCACTTTGCCATACTAGCGGGCGCCTTCAATTTGTTGGTTTGTCTTATCTTTCATTCTCATAACCTTCTGATTTACTGATTGAGTCAAGTTGCTCACAAAATAATGAGCAAAGTTCAAATTATCATCAGAAAATGTCACATTTTAGTCTCTACTACCAATAATAATTGTCTCTAATACAATTTTTTTAAGAAGAATAAAATGCTTGTAGATGATGAAAAAAACTAGGGTCATTTAAAATGTTATGATTTCAGCCATCTTGACACTATCTTGATTCTATTGGATTAAGAAATTTTCGGGATCAACGAGATCTAATGATAACACAAGTTCGCAACGTTTTTAGTTCAAAGTACAACTGGATTATACCAGGATACGATCATATTTTTGAGACTCCCGATTCCGATCAATACCATAATTTTAATTACTTCGTTGAAATTTTTTTCCCAACCCAAACTTATTTATCTTATTAATTGTTTTAATTAATTTCTCCCATTCAAAATATGCATTTCTTCCTTTACCTTTTTAAATTATTTTTTACTATGTTTGTTGTCTCTCTCAATTATCAATATTTTGAGGATTTTTGGGGTAGCTAAAATGATTCATTGGATAATGATTGGTGAAAATTAATCTTCTGTTTATACAAACGTATATTTGAGATATAAGAAAAAAAAGTTATGTTAGATCATGAGTAACCAAGGCATAAATATACACATGTATTTACCATGACTTGGAATAGGGTTATCACAATCTCATCCCGATACTTCAACTAATGCTCCTAGAAAAAACTCAAACCTTGTACGTATTGGATTTTCTTTTATTAAACTAAATTCAATATCATGCACGTGATTTTTTTTGAACTGAAACCATGCCCATGATTTAGTGAAGAACATTTTGAAGAGTGAATAATATGTGTTATAAATAAAATATCAACACTTTTCACATTTAATACAAAGCTCTTGGTCTACTATCATCATCACTAGAGTTGGTAATTTGGACTGGGTCCTTCTAACCGAACGTGTTGGGCTAACCCGCTTAAGTGGGGGGTCGAATTTTGATTTTGAAGTCTCTAGAAAGGAGTTTAGCCTAATGGGTTGGCCATGTAAGGTCAAGGCACGCTGTCAGCCCGTTAGGCCATTTTTGTTTATTTAATTGTTTGTTTATGTCTTTATTTTTAAAATTATTCTCATAACCTTAATATTATGGATTTTTTTGGTTTTTGATATATAATTAAGGTAATATTTTTTATTATTATGTAATTATAGTGTTTGCAACTTAATCTTGATAATATTTATGTATTAAATCAAAAAAATATTATTTAACTTAATGGCAAAACCCTTTTTGTTCTTTTTTTCTTGCATGACCAAGAAAGAAATCCCAGTATCACCCACCCTTTTCCCTCACTTGCTGGCCCAAAAAGAAATGAATGAAAACATCCCAATACTGATGGGCTTCATCATCAAAAAAGCAGTATACATTGATATGTTCCATAACTAATTGACAGGTAAGTAAATATTTTTTCCTTTAGAAGAAAAGAAAATTCTAGCAAAGATATATGACGATATATTTAAAAAAAAAAAAGTCTGGCGCCAAAACATGAATAATATACATAGATGCCAAGAAGCTGCCAACAGCCAAATTCAAAGACTGTAGCAACCAAAATGCATGATATAAGCTTTGCCCACAAAAATGTACGAAAGTGTTGATGGATCAAAAAACAAAAAGCTATATATCTTTCAATTTCTCTTTTGAAAGACTCTGCTCTGGTTAACACAGTTTCAAGTTGAGATTCGCATATTTTCAAGTTGACTGCTAGAAAGACTATGCATAACCCTCATGTAGAAGCTCCAGGAAGGACTTCTTTCAGTGATATGTTCTTGACCATAAGGGTTTTTCTCAACGTACTCTGCCATATTTCCAGCCATAATTAATCCTTCCAAATATACTCGTAGATCACCCCCAACACCTGTAATTAAATATATTTGCACCACTCATATAACATATTGGAAAAGCTAACATGCATCATTAGTGGAAATAATATCACCAAAAAATGGAACATGAAGACTGTTATTCCATACCTAACGAATTGTCACACTTATTCTGATACGTGAATGTGTAAGGGAAAATGGATGTGTGTGCCTGAAATGATTGTACATAAAACCCGTAAGCATGTGAAATTGTAAAGTTAAGTAAAACACAAATAGAAGATAGGTACCAAGAAATTTTTACAGGGTTCAATAATGCTTTGTAAGGAGAATCATCCAGGAGCAATGTATTAGATTCATTGTAGTATCCCTTCTCCCATGCAAGATTAGGATCATTCTTCTCCCAAATTTTCCTCAGATCCTTAAAAACAAGAGGCTTGTGCCTGTTTTCAAGAGTTCTAAAACTTGTTGGAGTACAGTGAGAATGATCCTGTTAAATTCAAAATCGCTAAGAATTAATTGTAGGCTGCAAAGTAATGGAGACAGACAATAGTAGAGAAAAGGTAATAAATGAAGAAACTACCAAGAAATCACTCGTGTCTTCATACAATAATTAATAACTATGTCATGTAAAATAACATATAGTTAAGAACAGAATCAACAGAAAAATCAGATGATACCCTCCTTGACATTTTACCTAGCAGGAAATCCACTGTAAGTCGCATGTTATCAATCAAGTGTTTTGGCCACCAATTAAATTGGAAATCAAAGAAATTAGCTCAAGTAGTCATGTACTTACCCAGCAGAAAAGCAGCTTATGCCTCATATCACCCATCAAACAGTTGATGACTTTATCAACATTTTTCCTAAAAAATTAAAAACTTGAAAGTGAGATCATGGTTTACGTTAAAGCAGAACATCTATAACATACAAACTGAACATAAGCAATACAGATAGTGACGATTACTTCAATCTAGAAGACCATACAGCCACTTCAAAATTCTCAAAGCAGAAGTTCAGAAACTCCAGATAAAATGGTCTCTTAAATACTGAAAATAAAAAACAACCTCATCAGTGAAGTATGAAGGAATGGAGAAAACACAAATAAAAGTTTATTCTCACCTGCACGCCCAGCAACAATTTCATCTGGTTCGTGACCACTTGGTCGAGGTAAAACTATGTCAGCTAGGAGCCCATTTATGTCAAGAACAAGAAGCCTCTTCTTCGAACATTTAACTAATGGTTTGACCAAAGAATTTCCCAGTGACTGTGGCCTAACAACTTCATCAGCATTAGAAGAAGCTACTTGCGTATCACTTCTTCCTTCATCTGTCTTAACTGGATTGCTAGTGGCCTCCTCTCGTATAATACATACCAGATTATTGTCATTTCCAGCTTCATCTGTATTAATTGAATCATTAATAGCTTCCTCTGGTTCGTTATATCTTGCTTCATTTGATATATTGCATACTAGCTCATTTCTTTCTGCAGTATGATTCTCCATCCTGTTTTGCTTTATAAATATTGAAGTAACTCTCAACTTTCACTCCAATGTCCTTTTCTAAAATATGCAAACAATGGTTTAATGCAGTAATACAGATCAGAACTAGAAGAAAATATATTCATCAACTCTAGAAAATGAAATCTTGATTAGTTCTTTTGGGGTAAAGACAAGAAAATAATCTTAAAAGTCTTTCATATCTCATAGAAAACTCTATTCTGGAAAAACTCCTCTGTCCCGCGTGCAAAGTTTGTTTATCAACTCATGTTTTGAATGGTCAGCAATTCAAAACATGAGTTCAAAACATGAGTCGCTACTTCTGAAATAACAACCTCACTTTAAAACAAACCATCTAATTTATTATTTAAGACTAAAAACATATTCTTAAATTATGTTAATAATTTAAGATTATGTTTATAATCTGAAGTGATTGTGTTAATAATCATAAGTCATTAATCTTGAATTATAAACATAATCATAGTTATGCCTCGTAAGGCAGCAAGGTGTAGAGGCTATTTCTGACGGGAATCAAATTCAATATGAACGTTATTTATAAGGGCTTATAAAAACTTAGTGGAAGCAGAATGGATTCATGATGTGATTATACAAGACTAAACCATTACAATTTAAAGAAAGCAGGGATTCAACTTTGAAGATTCATGAGAAAGTTTGAGAGCTAGCAACAGACCAAAAGCAGAGACAGAGATTAAAAAAAAGTCAAAGTGAATAAACTAAAGAGGCCAGGGAAGAGCTTAAGTATAGTACTATATAAGAAAGAAGAAAGAATGGATAGAGAAGAAAGATAAGATAAAGAATGAACGTAAAAACAAAATGAACATGTATGTAGTAAGAAAAAGAAAAGGCCGGGAAGAATACGTAAATAAAGATAGATGATAGAGAAAAAGTGAAAGAATGAATGAAGGAGAAAAGAAAAGGGAACATACTACAGAGGCTTGAGCTTCTTGAGGGACCTTTGGCTTTGTGTGATGGGAGTATATATTGGCATGGGTCGTCGGTCGTCCAAATCCAATTAATTAAATTATTAATGAGTATCATTATGAAAGAGAGAAGAAGGAGAGGTTGAGGTTGAGGGTGGGGCCCGGCGGCTAGGGAGATCAGAGGGCGGGCAAATGGGAAGCGCCACCGTCACAATTTTCAGTTACGAGTAGTTTCTTTATTCCTCTCTCCTGTTTGTCCCTGATTAGTGCTAGTTCCTGATTAGATTTTTTTTTTTCAGAGATTAAGGTTGTGAAATACTACCTCCGGTCCTAAATATAAGACCCTATTGACTTTTTTTTGGAGAGGTTAAGGTTGCGAAATAGGCTATTAAATCATGACACATTTGATATATTTTTAGATTATCCATTTGTTTATAGGTAAACTAAACTAGTTTAAGGGGAAAAATTAGGTAAATCAATTCATAATTAACTTATTTTGCTTTTTTAAGGATTTTCCAGAAAAAGTCAATTAGGTCTTATATTTAGGACCGGATGGAGTATAATACTTCAGTCCTATTCATATTTATAAGTCACAAACCGTCTAAATTATATGTACCAAGAGGTGGAGGTTAATGAAAGTTGTATCATTAAATTGTTGATTTTTTGTCTTTTCCATTTTTGCCCATCTCACTTTGATCACTATGACCCACTAATCTCTATCTTTATGAGTATAAATGTATCTTTTTCATCTTCTCTCTTTTCATCTTCCTATGTTCATTTTCCAATGATAAGGGTATATTGGAAAAAATTTTAATGAATGAGTTAGTTAATAGAAGTTGGTGACTTATATTAAAAACCAAAATTTAGTGGCGGTTAATGATTTATAATAAGGATCGGAGAGAGTAGCAGTTGTCAAAACATGTTTTTGAAGAAAACATTGGAATTTGGTAAAAAAAAAAGAGAAAACATTGGAAAATTAGTTGGCTTTTCTGTCAATGTTTTTTTAATATATGACCATGTTTGTTATGATAATTGTAAGAGAGAGAAATAAATAAACATTAATAAATATAAAAGAGAGTTAGGAGTAAAGTAAAAAAAACAAAACACCTTAAATGACAGCCCTATTTATTTGAAATCTCGTTTTTTTAACAAAACCTATTAGAGATTGTTTATAATTTTTAAAATAGTTATCAATTTAGCTGCAGATAAATTTAAAATAAAAAAATGATTACACATGTCTTTAAGTGGCAATTATTATATGTAAACTTATGAGAGCCATCGTGATCTAAATACGTACATGGAAGAAAGACACTAACAAATCATTTCATAAAACATAATTATGTCTATTATATTACAAACTTAAGTGCAAATTAGGATTACATTCCAAAACTAATAACAAAAAATATTGATATATTGCAGAGTTAAATACAATTTCAAGATACATCAATGGTAAATTGTGTGGGTTTGACTGACACTAAAAATCCTTTTGTGTCGGTCAAACTCATACTAATTATTACTCTCTTGGTTTGATTAGATTTAAGATATTAGTTAAATTAGCTAAAATTATGTAATATCACCATTACACCTAACCATTAACCTTCATCATCACGCTCCCTCTTTTGCTTATTTATCATTGAGAATCATTGATATGGGTAATATGGAGAAAAATTGATAATAATTAGAAAGATGCCTATATTTATGACCAAATCACCTTCCAAAATGACCTTATAAGTTATAATTAGAAATGAAATGAGTAGTTTATTGTGAGGGTTTGACCGACACTAAATATTGGTTAGTTTCAGTCAAACCCACACTAAAAATTAGTTTATTGTGTGGGTTCGACTAACTCTAAATGTCAATTAGTATTGGTCAAACTCACACTAAAAATTGCCCTTCTTAATTTTAAATATAAGACATATTAGCGTATGATTGTTAGTTAGGTTAGTTAAAATCACATGACATCGTCATTTACCAAGATATCCTAACCGTCTATTTTTATTCACACTCTACCTCTCTTATCTCTTTGATAAATTAATGAATCTCGATGGGACAATTTGAGAAAAAGTTGAGAAAACTAAGCAAAATACCTTATACTCCCTGGTCCTATTTATAAGTCGTCAACCGCCACTAAATTTTGGTCCTTAATATAAGTCGCCAACTACCACTAACTAACTCATTAATTAAAATTTTCCAAATATACCCCTGTCATTGAAAAAAGAGATCTCTGCATTTACTTTTGCTTGCCTCATTATGATTCATTTAATAGTTGTGAGGAGGGGTAAAGATGGAAATGAAAAATAAAACAAGACCAATTTAATGATGTAACCGCCACTAACCGTCATTCCTTGGTTTGTACAATATAGCCGGTTGACAACTTATAAATAGGACCGGAGGGAGTATTGATCTAACTTACTTAGTTCTTGTAATTTTGACCAACACTGTGCATTAGTTATTGTCGTTCAAACCGACGCTAGCTTTTATTGTCCATAAATAATTGAAAGAAAATCTCAGTCAGACTGTCAGAGTAAACGTATATGCTTTCTTTGGTGACGGTTTCTTGCACTGCAATTTCAAACATACAAGTACAATTAGTTACATAGTCACGTTTATTAGTTATTAGTACGGCCATAATCTCCTACCTTTTCTCACGTGATGACCCAAAAAGAAAAACTATCAGAAAGATCTCAATGCTGGTGAATGGTGTGATAATGATAAAACAGAAAACACATATTAATTAATAAGCATTGGCCAAAAAAAATTTGATTAATAAGCAAACTTGTACTAAAAAAAGTTGATAAGCACCTTAACATTTTTCCTTTATGAGAATGAATACTTGAGAAAAGATAGATGAATATTTCTGAACAGCTCAACCAGATCTGAGAAAATGGCAAAGCATGAGTATACTTAAATATCAAGATACTGGGATACTTTTGGCCAACAACCCATTCATGTTCAATGACGGATTTACATTTACTTTACGCCTTGAAGGAAACTTAACTGATGCAAACGATAAAAAACGAAAAGTTCAACATCTTATATACATCAATTTCTTTTTGGATTAACTCTGGTCTGGCCAACTCAGTTGTAAGTTGTGAGATGCTCATTTTTATCAAGTTGATTGGTAGAAAGACTACGCATGACCCTAATATAGAAGCTCCAAGAAGGACTTCTTTCAGTGATACGTTCTTGGCCGTAAGGGTTTTGCTCAATGTATTCTGCCATACTTCTAGCATTCTTTAATCCTTGCAAATATTCTCTCAGATCACCCCCAACACCTGTAATAAAATATATCATGTTTGCACTAGCCATATCACATATAAGATAAGCTATTAGAAAGTACTAATAACAAAAACTTAATAATAAGGGTCAGCATACCTAATGCATTGTCACACTGATTCTGATATGTGTATGTGTAAGGGAAGATGGAGGTGTGTGGCTGAAATGATTGTACAGAAGTCCCTTAAGTATGTTAGATCGTAAAGTTATGTAAACACACAAACAGAAGATAGCTACTAGAAATATGTTAAGCTTTACAGGATTTAGCAATGCTTTGTATGGAGAATCATCCAGGAGAAGTGTATTTGATTCATTGTAGAATCCCTTCTCCCATGGAAGATTGTTGTCATGCTTCTCCCAAATGTTCCTCAGATCCTTAAAAATCAAACGCTTGTGCTTGTCTTCTAGAGTTCCAAAACTTGTTAGAGTACAGTGAGAACGATTCTACCAAATTCAACATCACTGAAAATCAATTATAGGCCGCAGCAACAAGGCTAAGTAGAAAATTTTCCAAAATGAAGAAAGTGTCATCGTATGAGAAATGTGTCGTAAAATGAGGCAGACCTATTCATGTCTAGGCCGTGTTCAAAGAAAACATGCAAGAAGAGAAGGATATCCTCATATCTCGTGAAAATATCATCACATCTAATGATCTAAATTCAATTTATATAGAGTTGTGATAGAACAACATCAACAGAAAAATTTGATAATACCTTCCTAACACAAGTATGAAATCCGCTGTAAATACCACGTTATTAAACAAGTATCTTGGGCAGTAATTATCAAACATCACTGCTCTAATTATTGTTCTGCTAAACATGAATGTCTTATTAGATGCACCAAACCTTGTTATCCAGAACATTCATCATATATCAACATTTGATTAAGAGATCTGAAGTACTGTCAGTCTATATAAATAACTTAGGTGCTCACCCAACAGAAAAGTAGCCTATGTCTCATGTCACCCATCATACAGTCGACGATTTTATCCACAAGTGTCCTAAAAAAAAATTAAAACTTGGAAGTAAGTTAATTAGTTTATATATAGCAGAAATTAAATAACATACAAAATGAACATAGGTAATACAGAGAATGGCATGGTAAAAACATTTAAAGATTACTTCAATCCTGAAGACCATACAGCCACTTCGAAATTATCAAAGGAAAACTTCAGAAACTCCAGATAGAATGGTCTCTTAAATACTGAAAATAATAAAGCAACCTCATCAGTAAAGCATGAAGGGATTATCTTAAATGCATAAAACACATAAAATGACATATTCTCACCTGCACCTCCATCAACAATTTCATCTGCTTTGTGGTCAGTTGGTTGGGGGAAAACAACGTCAGCAAGCAGCCCATTCAAGTCAAAAATAATAAGCTTCTTCTTCAGACATCTATTTGATGATTCAACCAAAGAAGTTCTCAAAACCTCTGTCCTGTCCTCTTCATCTGAGACAGAAGCAGATTTCCTCCCCTCAGCAGCATTATTAAGAACTACTTGTGTACCAGTTCTTGCTTCATCCGTCTTAACTTGCTTGCCAGTAGCGTCCTCTAGATTATTACAAACTAGATTATTGTTAATTCCTGCTTCATCTGTCTTAATTGGATTGTTAATAGCTTTCTCTGGTATGTCCCAAACTGGCCCACCATTTCTTTCTATAGTACGATGCTCCATCCTGTTTTTCTTTACAAATATTGAATCAGCTCTCAAATTTCACTACTATGTCCTTTTTCAAACAATGCTAACAGTGGCTATATTTACTTCAAAAGAGGTAATAAAAACACCCTCATGTAAACCAAGCTGGCAAGCTCATATAAATGGTTTAAACGCACATCAGAACCGCAAACAGTATATACTTTTTGTCTAGAAAATTAAATCTTATTTAACTCCACTTCAGCTCTGTAATATTTCACTCAAATGAGGGCTCACCTTTATGTATTTAACATAAGTCTTAGTGATTCATAATAAGGCTTAACTGGGAGATACCACACTTTTTTTGAATGGAAACTGGATGTCATTAAATCATAAACAGATTACAATCAAAATAACTTCCAACCGAGAGGTTTGCTAGCCTTCATCAATCCCCGCTTGAGGAATATTAGGTGTGGTTTTTTATCAAAGATAGTAAAACTAACATCTAACATGTGAGAAAGCTTAACTGTTTAGTTGTACTTCTAACTCCAGAAATGGCCAGCCATTCAAAACAGAAGTTGACACTTTTGAAGTAACGGTTTCAATATGAAACAAGCCAACTAGACATTAAGATAAAAGTTCGGTAGAGAAGTAAATGGCTAAAAGGCATCATTGATATGTTAAGAAACTAATGATCAATCTTCATGGAGATTGAATTGGAAAGAATGTAAGCCTTCATCAGTGGCTTGCGTTTGTAACACGTCATTTATCTTTAAATTCTAATCTAATTCTACTGGTGCCTCATAAGGCTGCATTGTGTTAAGGCACAAAATAAACTATAAACCTTAGCAGGTAGAGTTAATAAGATATGATAAACTATTTGCAAGTATATATTCTTGATAGGGAAAACGTGATTGAAATGTGCTAATAGAAACTATATTGAACAAGAATTAATTTATGATCAGGTGATTATATATGTCTAAATCATTAAGAGGTATGGCAAGCAGATATTTAGCTTTGAGGTTTCATGAGAAAGCTTGAGAGCCAGCAAAAGAAGTGATGCTTGCTATCAAAGAAATCGAAAGCAAAGACAGAGGCCAAAAAAGTCAAAGTCAATAAACTAAGCAGTGCTATCCGCATATTGTGGTTAACAGGAAAAGAAACAGACACAGACTAATGTACACAACTACAAAAATATATATATCAAGCTAAGCGGAGGGAGCTATAATTTTTATTTCATACAGGTTAATGGAAGCAGGAACTACAAAATATTGATCAGAATGAAGATTCAATGTAAAGACAAAAAGTAGATGTGTAGCAGGAAGAAAAAATTGCAAGAACAAAAGGGAAAGAAAGAGGACTCACAGAAGAGTATAAAACAGAAATGCTGGGATGAAGCAAGCTAAGAAGACTTAAAGAAAGCAATATAATGTTTGGTAGGGAAATAGAAAGACGATGCTTCTTTGTTCTTTCCCTCTCCATGGGGTCGAAAGACTTGAAACTTTTTTATATAATAATATTGGGAGAAAGCCTTGAAGACTTGAAATACAAAGATATTATCAAACCTTGAGAATTACATAACATCTTCCTAAAGGTGGAGGTTGCATATTCCATCTCATTTTATAATGTACTTATATATTATGAATATCCATGGATTCAATACAATGTCACAATGTAATTCATGTTTCATTAATGTTATGTACCTAGTCACTCTTTCCATTTTCTAGATGGCCTCCTGAATTGCAAGCGTTTCTAACATTGGACGATGATCATTTAGAGAACCATCAATCACAATTACTTGTATGGTAAGTACAAAATAACATCTACACTAGTAAACAAGTATTTTACCCCGTGCGTTGCACGGGAGGTAAATATTTTTTTATAGGAAAACATTTACAATAGGTGTATGAAAGTGATTAAATGTCCAAACACTGGGTATATTTCATTATACTTGATGTGTTAATAGATAGTGATTATGTGAATCCCTTTTCGCATAAAATAGTTACCATTGCACTTAATTTACTTATGTCAAACAAAGTTGGTTTAAAGTGTCTAATTATACCTTTAGTATCATGCTATCTCTCTCTCTTGTTATTGTTATGGTTTTAAAAAATGATATATGTTTAAATTTAAATGTATTTTAACTTTTTGAAATGTTTTTAAGCCCATACAAATTAGTTATTAAGGTTGTTTTTGAAATATTTTAAAAAAAATATAAATTTAGACTACATGTACTATTTTCAACTTAAAGGTAAAAAAAACCCCACTCTTCCAAAATGTATATTCTTATAACACCGCAAGCCACTACAAAATATATCTTATAGTGTATAAATTTGTTATACTTGAAATCTCCATTAACAAAGTGACATTTATTAATTTAGGAGAATAATTAATTTATACATGTAATACTTCAACTACTATGAAAATGTCAGTATGTTACCATTCTAAAACATCTTTTTAGAAACCCTCACCCCTAAAATATATTTGCTTATAATGTTTAAAAATATTGCCAATTGAATCTCCATTTATAATGTGTAATTGAAAAACTTTGTGCAAGAAAATTAATTATATTACATATAATACTTCAGTTGTTTTGAGAATAAGTCTCACACACATCCAAAATATATATCTTCTTAGCACCCCCCTCCCATAATTAAAATATATCTTCTTATAAAGCTAAAAATTATTCTCCCCTAAATAACTATTGATGGTGTAGTATTTATAATATGTTAATGAAAAAGATTTTAGAAAAAATAATTTATATAACATATAACAATTCAACTACTAAGAAAATAAGTTCCTTACCTTTCAAAAATATCTTCTTAGAAACCTGTGACCCTAGAATATATTTGATTATCACACTTATAAATATTCTCATTCATGATGTAATATTTTAGATTATATGATGGAAAAAATTTAGGGAAAAATTTATTTTATATTTGATTATATAATGCTATCTCTCTCTCTTTGTAATTGTTATGGTTTTTAAAAAAGTGATATAGGTTTAAATTTAAATGTATTTTAACTTTTTGAAATGTTTTTAAGCACATACAAATTAGTTATTAAGGTTGCTTTTGAAATATTTTAAAAAAATATAAATCTAGAATACATGTACTATTTTTAACTTAGCTAAGGATTAAAGTCACCCGTGTATAAGAAAAAGGAGTCAATCTTTATCCCAACTTTCCCCTTCCAAACCCCACTAAAGAAATCAAGTTTCCCTTGGAGACCTCCCCCATACGAAAGTTCACTTAGATTAAATTTTTATTATAATTTAACTTTTCAAATAATTTCAATTTAGATTACATGTAATATTTTTAACTTGGTTAAAATTTTAAAATCCAAAATTTCCACATTACCACCCCAACCAAAAGTTCACTTAATCTAATTTATTGTGCAGTTGAACTTTCCAAATAATTTCAATCTAGATTACATGCAATATTTTAACTTGACCAAGAATAAAACTCGTCCGTGTATGAAATTAAAGAATAGTCAAACTCCATTCACAACCCCCCTTCCAGATTGCTCCAAAAAAACTCAAGTTTCCATTAGGCATCTCTCACACTCTAAAGTTCACTATCACCAACCGAAGCTTCTCCACCACCTCCACATCACCCATGGCTGGCCACCACACCTTCGACGTTGCCGCTGCAACCATCCGTCGATCTCCTCCTCCCTCCTCTTCATCTTTCTCAACCACCATCAATCCCCAACTCTTCACTGCTTCCCAACCTCAAACTCAACGAACCACCATTAAACCACCATCTTCCTATTTGCCAAATTGCTGCCCCCTCATCATCTTCCTCTTGCTTGTCGTGGCGTCGGTTGCGAAACGCGGCGAGGGAGTGATGGTGTGGAGTTTCAGAGAAAGGCGTGGTCCGCGATAGAAGGAGGGAGGGAGAAGAGAGTGTGGTGGAGTGGGGTGTGAAGGGAGGGGGAGAGAGAGGGATGAAGTGGTGTGAGTTTTGTTTATTTAACGTGGGACCCACCTGTATAAACCTTAAATACAAAAACATTTGTAAACCGAATCAAAATGTTTTAGAAAATAAAATAGAAACTATAATGCCTGTAATATTTAAACTACTATAAAAAGAAATACACCAATGCCCTTTTACTAACACAAATATATCTTTTTAATTCATTTAAAAATGATATTTATCGTGTTATCTAACCATTATGTAAATCATCACTTTGATGTGATATTTATGATTATTACCAATGGATTGTTTTAAAAAAAATATAAATTTATATCACATGTAATATTTTTAGCTTGACTAACAATCAAATTCACTCGTGTATAAAAACAAAAGAAGAGTCATATTTCATCTCCAACCTCCCCCCTTCCCAAATTATCTTCAATCCTACTTTCAATCATGTGCCCCTTCTCCCACAAAAAAAAGAACCAACCCCCCTCCAATTAGTATGAATGTATTTTGATGAAATTATTTGAGCAAGGAGATGTTTTAGAAGATAAAAAGAGAACCAAACTATACATAGTATTAAAATTAATATGATTACTACCATTGAATTGTTTTTTAAAAATATAAATTTAGATTACATGTAATATAAAAACATGGTCAAGAATTAAACTCACCTATGTATAAAAAAGAAGAGTCAAACTTCATCTCAACCTCCTTTCCAACTCACCCCCCCACACCCAAAAAAAAAAAAAAAACAAACCAAGCTGGGAACCTCCCCCATCTGAAAGTTCACTTAGTCTAAATTTTTTAATAGTTGATTTTTTAATAGGTGGTACTTATATATTATTAATATCCATGGATTCAATACAATGTCACAATGTAATTCATGTTTCATTAATGTTATGTACCTAGTCACTCTTTCCATTTTCTAGATGGCCTCCTGAATTGCAAGCGTTTCTAACATTGGACGATGATCATTTAGAGAACCATCAAACACAATTACTTGTATGGTAAGTAAAAAATAACATCTACAGTAGTAAATGTTTATCTCTCCTAACTGGAAAACAGCGTAAACCAAAAATAAAGTCGCATTGTTATTTTATTTGGCCACCTCGCAAATTCAAGCGAGTCCAGAATAAAATGGTAATGTCTCACAGCTCATCACTAGAAAAATAAAGGTATTACAAATAAGACTATATCAATATGCTTCAATCCATTTTGAAGCCGCGCGTCTCATTAACAACAACACATTCTCTTCGTTGAAAAAATATATTCTACCCTCCAAAATACTTAATATAAGATCAATTTAACTTTTTATGGAAGTAAAAATAGGTCACTTAAATTTAACATGTTACGTGTAATTAAATTATACCATAGTATGTGAGTGAGGTAAATTAATTTTGAGAAAAAAATTATAAATAGAAACACTTTAAAGTGATTTATTTCACATCATGAATCAATTGAAAAAATGTTAATTTGATCTTACATTTAGGACTTGTAGGAATATTAAACATACGAAGCACTAAATGTTAGAGGTATCACAGAAATTTGGCCCTTTTAAATTAATACATAGGTATTGAGCATTATTAATAATCCAATATATCTGTACACAGAATGTTAACTCATACTGAAGGAAGCTCTGTTACCTAAATTAATTTGTTGTCGTATACCTAAGACTCATGCATATAACACTGATTGAGTTGGAGTGACTAACAACCTACCGATTAAGGGTTTGATAGTCTTAGAAAACATAGAAAACACGTGGTTCCTGCATGATAATTTAAATTAAAAATAATTAGTATACTAACAAAAAAAATTGATTTAGATTGACAAGTATTCCACCCATAATTTATGATGGCATGACTTTTTTTTGATACAGTATGATGCCATGACTTGATCAATCACACATATGAAAAATTCATTTTGAAAATGTGTGTTGTCATAACTCGTAATATCTTCAGTTTTAAAAAAAAACTCGTAATATAATTTTTGTAATTAATCTTATCACTGGAGTTTGGAAATGCTGTTTGAACGTTCTGTCAAAAAAAAAAAAAGCGAGATGCTGTTTGAACTTTGAAGTTTGAACGAAGCTCAATAATCCAGGTCAAAAAAGAACGGGCTTAATTTTTATTTATTTTTTTGGGGTCAAACAACAACGGAGCTTAATCAACGTTGACAGTTTAACCAACATAACATACACATAAAATGTTTCTTTTTTTTATCCATGATATAACGAAGGTATCCCACTCAATAAGTAGATTCTAATTCTCCACTAATTTATAGACACCTCAAAAGATGAGAGTAGAGCTGGGAATACGGGCCGGCCCGCATAGGGCCGGGCCTAAACGGGCCGGGCCCATTTAGGCCCGCTTCCCTTTTTATACACCTATTTACAAGGCCCGATCCTCATGCCATCGGGCCGGGCCTGACCCATTTCCATTTTTTTTTAAAAAAACTAAATCCTTTTTCCTAAATCCACTTTTTCCTCTTTCAACCTTATTCTCCCTGTACGTTTTATGGTTTTAGCAAAATAAAATCATCTAATAACATCACAATAAACATAATCATAAGTCATAACACAGTCTGATAAAGTGATAAGTGATAACATAACAACATACACTAATAAATATGATCTGACAGTCAAAATAAATAACAAATTCTTCAAACAAAAATCTAAATAAACATTAAACATTGGCCTGTAAATGTAATCTAATCAACCATTTTTTGTTTTTTCTTAAAAATGAAGCGGGCCTATAAATACGGGCCGGCCAGCATGGGCCCGAGGCCCTAAAGGGTCGGCCCTTATAGGCCCGCTTCCCATTTTTTCCACCATAATAGCAAGCCCGGTCCTCCTCGGGTTTGCATGAAAACGGGCCGGCCCGACGGACCAGACCCATATTACCGGCTCTAGACGAGAGTAAGACAACAAACCCTGAAGACTTAATGCTCCGCCATTAGTCCATATTCAACGCCAAAGATCAAACTTCAGTCAGTTGGTTAAGATAAATGAATACTTATCACTCAACCACATACCTTGGGTTACACAAAAATGTATCTAGCCTACTACTAAAAGAAGGGAAAATGTTTGATCCAAAATGTTTTGATTCCTAAGTGAGTTAAATTTAAACAGGACAAAGGTTTTTGAGTTATGGTTTGGATTCGGTGTTTGGGGAGACATTTCTACAATTAAATAAAGTTGAGTAAAATCTACTAGTGCGGAGAGAAAAAAATGCTTAACCTATTTTAAAACCCACATACCATGAGTTAAGAGACATGCTCTTAGATTGTAGGTGAACTAAACCCCTTTTCTAATCTACATATATTAAAAAGAGAGAAAACATTTGATTTTCTTTTTGAGTGTTGAAGTGCAAATTTCCACTAATATTCCCCTCAATAGTTTCTTTGTCCCGAAAGTTGTTTTAAGTTTAAAATTGTTCAAAAAGTCTAGTAAGTAGTAGCTTAGTAACTCAACTTTATTTATTAAAAAATTAATTGAAATTGACCGTTACAATATTAAATGAAAACGGCAAAGTTATCATGTTTTAAAACTTGAGAAGCTACCTATGGTCAAAAAAAAAAACTTGAGAAGCAAATTAAAAAAAAGGAAAATTAATTACAGGACCCTGTAAGAAACATAATTAATGTGAAGTCCCACGAGTTGTAATTATAGCTTGTAGAGTTAGCAATAACAACTTTTTGGCCTCACATAACAACTCGTGAGACTTCACATTTATTATGTTTCTTACAGGGACTTGTGAAGGGACGACTTAACTCAACGGTAAGCTCGCTTGCCTTGTGGCTATGAGGTCGTGTGTTCGAATCAGTCACCGTGCAAAAAATATAGGTTAGACTGCCTAATATATTCCCTTCCTCATATCTAAATAGGGATTAGAACTGGATTTATAATTAATTTTCCCAAAAAAGGAATTACAAAACAAAATAACAAAAAAATAGACAAATTTGCCCCTAAATACCCCTCTTCAAAACAAGAGGGGGACGATCAGGAGCAGTTGGCAAGCATATATACAAAGTCCATTTTGGTAGCTGTCCTTTCAGTCACTTTCAGCTATCACACCTTTTTACATTCAGTCTTCCATTCCATACCATTCATGCACTGAATCCATGGGCAATCTGTGTGCCATCCCCACATCTCATAATCACACCAACCACAAAAGGCCAACCAAACCCTCTAGCAATCGGTGGACCCGCTCTTCTCGCAGGGACACAATCAACATCGACGATGCTTCCATTCAAGAGCAAGCCATCATGGCTGCCATGCTCTTAAGGCACCATCACCACAATACTAATAATAATAATGCCACCTTTCAGTTTGATCGATCCTCTTCTCTTCGACAACCCAATGTGAATAATAATAATAATAATAATAACAAGAAGAAGAATTCTTTGCCTAGGAGTTCTAGTTCTAGGCCAAGATCACTCACTGACCCTTTGCTTCTCCCTCATCAACTTCTTAATCAGGTTTCGTTTTTCCGATTCTCAGTGCAATTTAACTGTTTTCACACATGGGTTTCTGTTATTTTAGATGAAAATCGTGTCAAGTTTTGATTTTTAGCTCTCCCTGTATGTTGATACATGTATGAGAATCTTTTTGTAGTCAATTTGAAGTCAACGTTAGAGGTAAAGTTGGATCCAATGGTGATACAGGACTCCCTTTGACTTGTGTGATTGAAGGTAGCCTTGGCTTAATGTTGTCGTTAAAGTATAGAGGGGTCTTGTGGAAAGTCACTTTTTATTGATGCTATGTTGTCTTATACTCTTATATTGTGGCATTTGTTTGTGGCATGTGGAGGCATTGCTAACTGACAATTTGGGTCTGCGTATAGACAAAAGTAGTTTAATGAAATCTATATAAAAATGTTATTATTGCTTTGATTAACTCTTTGTTTTGTAGTTGTTGGCAGTTGTATCAATTGGTTGAGGTTAATAGTATTATTTAATTAGGCTTTGTTTTTGTTTTTAGTTATCAGTGAGATTGTTGGTTCAAAGATTACCTGCTGAACTCATGTTGTATTGGCTATTTAGGCATTGTTAAAACATGATATTTTAAGGGGTTAAGCGTATATTTTGTCTGAGAAGTTTTCTCTTAGTACCACCTATTTTGCCTCGAAGTATATTTTGGTGCAATTTTGCCTCGAAAGTATTAATAGGGAGAAGTTTTGCCCCTCATCGTTAAAACATTTACGTCAATGTCAACTTTTGAAGGTTAACGTGAATTTTTTGATGGAATAGGGCAATATTGCTAAGCTTTGAAACTTTTAGGACAATTTTGTACGCAGAAGAATCTTCAGAGGCAAAATAGACTCTCAACCATATTTTAAATGCTGAGATTCCCCTATTAAATGCCAATATCTACCCGCTTTGACAGGATATAAAGCTTAATGATCTGGTGACCAATCATTTTGTACTTGTCCATGGAGGTGGCTTTGGCGCATGGTGTTGGTATAAAACTATTGCACTTCTAGAAGAAGCTGGTTTTAAGGTTGATGCCATAGACTTGGCTGGTTCTGGCGTTGATCCTTTTGATACCAACAATGTTACATGTATATCTCAATATGTAAAGCCACTCACTGATTTCCTTGACAAACTTCCAGAAGGCGAGAAGGTGTTTGTCTTATTTTTTTTCTCATGTTTAATACTAGTAATTGACAATTTGATTAAAACTGTACTGTTCATAGTATTTTTTCATTACCTGCTTTTGTTTTGGAGTCTTGTGTTTGTGGTGATAGGAAGTATTTTGACATTTAGACATTTAGTTTACCTATTGTCAGCTTGCCAGTGTCTTGCCAAGGTTTTGACATTTCTAAATCACTTTCTCTCTCACTATCAGTGCATGTGTCTCCTCATACAGTTTAGTTTCAAATTAATTCTTGCAATATAAATAATTATGTGTCAGTAAGAGTCATGGTGGATATATGTGCTCTAATATTGATGAATCACTACAAAAGAAAACAAGGGATGGGGGTGATCATTTGTGTTTGAAGCATCAGAACAGAACAATAAGAAACAAAGATACTGAAAAGGAAATTGAAACAGAAAATGGAGAAAAATAATTTGTATTGAGAACACTTTATGATTTATCACCAATCCACTGGGTATTGTATGGTGGGATGCAAATTTTTTTTTTTAGTTAGCAATGAGAAGAAGCTTTCTGCAGAATGTTCTTCATGTGTATTAGTTAATTTCTCCCTGATTTTGTTTGCAGGTGATATTGGTTGGACATGATATTGGTGGGGCATGTATATCCTATGCAATCGAGTTGTTTCCTCTTAAAATTTCCAAGGCTGTCTTTATTTCTGCAGCAATGTTGATCAGTGGACAAAGTACTCTTGATATCTTTGCTCAACAGGTGGATCTGTTTATGTTACAACTGCTACTTCCATGGTTCTTAAAATTTTGAAAGCATGTAATTGCCATTTCTATTTTTACATCTTGTTATAATGTTTATGAGCTTACAGCTCTACAGATGACTCTTTATAAAATGTTTTAATTTATTGTTCCGCCTGCATGCCATCCATTTGAGTAACATGCAAAATGATTTGCATAGTAATCCTCCTTTAATGCTAATCTCTGGATTTTGTTTGGAATTTTGTCATAATTAGTGGTCTTTGTCAAGGTTACTAAAATTAGTTTCAACCTTGTATGCTACAAAATTTGCCAATCTCAGGGTTGAAATGCTTATTGCGTTAGTTACTTCTACTCTATGGCTGCATAGTGTACTGCTAAACTTAAATATGCACTAACATTATCTTTAATTGGTGACTTCTAGCTCAATCTTTTTTTAATGTAATTTTATATAAATAATCTTTTGTCAAGTGAAAGTGTTGATCCTTGAAAAGCTCATTCTCAATGTTTTCTTTTATCATTCTTTCTCTCAAGGGAGTCAAAGATGATGTGAAAGAGAGTTTGTAGTTAATTTATGGTTTTCTGCTCTGGTTAAAACAGTTAAGTTTTATAGATCATAATGTGGAGTTCCTCTATCCTATATGTGTTTCTCATTCATGTCTGCTAATTGCAGGAAGGTTCGAATGATCTCCTTCAAAGAGCTCAGATCTTTTTGTACTCGAATGGAAAAGATCAGCCACCTTCTTCTATCGATCTAGATAAGTCATTGTTGAGGGATTTGTTATTCAACCGGAGTCCAGGCAAAGTAAGTTAGAGAATCAACATACAAATTTTTTGGTTACTTTAACAATTTTAATTAGCATGATGTACGGGAAATTGATCTATTGGACGCGAATGATAGTTTTACTTCTATTTATTTTTTCATTGGGGGGGGGGGTGTTTGTGAATTATGACAAAGCCGTGCATGAAATTTTTTAGGATCTAATAATAAGGCACATGTGAGCCATTCTATTAATAATTCATCTTGGGGAGCCTGATCAAAATTGGTTTCTGGTAGTTAAATTTAATTGTTTATATTTCGTAACCTATGACATGCCAAACTCCCTCATTCCCCAGCCCCTCCTCCTGGTAAAGGAGATGAGGAGCTTTCCGTGCTGCTAAACAGGGAATCTCCACAATGATTGGATAACTCCTAATGCATAGAATTCTTAGTTGATACTGAAGCCATGGAGGACAGAACTTTCAATTTTCAGAGTACTAAATGATAATATTCCTGTGGCTGTGGTCTGTGTCTGTCTTTCATGTGTCCCAGTATAAGGATATTATCAAGTCTTCTAGGCTCATCGATCATCCCGTTTTTTTTTTACTAATTTGACATCTTGTTACAGGATGTGGCATTGGCATCTGTTTCAATGAGGCCAATACCATTTGCACCGATATTAGAGAAGCTTTCTCTTTCCGACCTGAGATATGGATCTGTGAGGAGGTTCTACATTGTTACACCGGAAGACAATGCCATTCCTGTCACAGTCCAGGAGAACATGATAAATTCCAATCCCCCAGAAAAAGTCTTAAGGTTGAAAGGGGCTGATCATTCTCCCTTTTTCTCCAAGCCTCAAGCCCTGCACAAGTTACTTGTAGAGATTTCACAAATCCCTTGAAATCGTTATTCTACTCAAATTGCTTCTGATGGCATACTCATAAGAAACCTCAACTAACATGGCCGTGGAATTGAAATGGTATCAATTACATAATGTGCTCACTATAGCATAAGCATAAGATTCAGATCAAGTTCTTTAGTTTTTATTGTTATGCTCGCTGATAAAAAGCATAACTTGTAAAGGACTAAAACAGAAATAAAATAAAGCTACATGGGGATCCATTTGTTCATATACAGATATATGCATACATATATTCATATCAGCTGCTCCTGTGTTGTTATTGAAGATCCCTATTGCAAACACTTGAATCATTAGTTTTGTCCTTAGCAAAAGGTTACTGTATATTACAGTGGTATTTGTTCAAGTTACAGGATTGTTTTGTCTCTTTTTTAAAACAGAACGCAGGATCACTTGTTAATACTCCATTTTAGTGTGCCTTTGATTGGCTGATACATGCCGTTTAATTGAATGGTGAAATTAAATTCGGGTAATGTTTGTGTATCTCGCTTTAAAGGAAATTAAATAGAATGTATGCACAGACATGTGGGTTCAATAAATATGTGCAGATGAGGAAACTTTAATAAGGTTAGGTAATGAGTAAGGCTATGAAAGAACTTTAAGTGGGGTAGGTAATAGGTAAGCAAAAGAAGCTTTATATTGAAGAAACTGGGAAAAGAAGATGTGTGATCAGAAAGACATGGGAGATCCCTCTGCAACAGCAAGCTGTCACATGCGTGATACTAGAGCAAGGGATTTTGTCAGTTTATCTTTTTCAGCTAAAGTTGAGTTCTTTGATTCATTTCACATCACTTTACCTCACCGCCAAGCAAGTTGTAGTACTTGCAGCCCACAGGTAATGATCACTATGTGTGCAGCTTTCCTACACTTCCAGTGGATAAAGTTTATTATCAATCTTGAACTTCCCGAGTTAAGTCAACTTGTACTGACAAGAAAAAGTCAAATTTTGCTTCAGTGTCATTAGTGAAAGTGAGTGAGAATTAGTTCGTCTTTGGATGGTGATTTGGTTCGATGAATTTCAGCAACTATGGTGATATTTGTTTCAGTGTCTGTTTTTTTTTTACCAAAGCAAAGTCATCTCTTTGGATTCTTTGGTATTCATTCTTCAGTAGCGAGCTGAATATCACAATCGTTCATAATCAATATTCATCATTTGTTGCAAAGTTCTGCTCAGCTTATTAAGTTGTAATGTTATCTCAAAAGAAACCACAAGTAACCATACAAACGTTTTTGGCGTGGAAGTTAATAAATGCTAGCAATTTTACTTGGAATGTCAAAAATGTTAATTTTGACCATTAAATCCTCATTTTTAACCCACCTATGTTGACATGGCTTTGACATTATGTAAACATTGTTAGTTAAAGGTGCATTTTTGTGTCAGAAGTGACCTTCAAGAAACTTTTTTACTTTAAAAGTATCTAAATTGTAGTAAATTTGTCCTGATCATTATTCAGAATTAAAGTTAACCCTTAATTAACATGTGACACTCCACATTACACTTAATTATCCGTTTTATCACAACTCATTTTTTTTGGAAAAAATCGGAGCTAATCACCATATGTTATTTAAATAACAGAATACTCAATAAACTAGTATTGGTTGAACACCCCTCACTAAAAACACAATGAATGATGAAAGAATTATTTTATGGGATTATGCAGAATTTGACATTTTTGTTGTTTAAAAGTAATACAAATTAATTACACGTTTAAGGTTGTGGACAAATTTAAGTTTGAATAAATGATAAATTTAATACAATGTGAATACTTCATGTGCAAAATTGCTTCCTGATGGTTAGTTTCAAGGTAAAAATGGAATGTTAATGTGTATATGGTATCAAAGCGACGTGAGCAATTATAGGTCAAAAAGAAGAATGTAATAGTTAGAGTTGACGATTTTAACATGGAGATAAATTTGATACTACATATCTATTAGTATTTGTCAAGATTACATTTGACTCTAAAATCCTTTACTTTTAACATTATTTTTCCTTTTCATAAAAAAGTAAACAATACTCATAATGAGATAGAGAATAAAAAGGAAACCTTCTAACAATCATCTTGTTGAAAAAATAAACAGATTCTATTTATTTAAAAATTATAAACTTAAAAATATCAAATGTGATTGGATATGGACAGTTCAAATTGAATGAACACCATTTTTTCATTTCCCAACAAACATAGAAACTGATTTCGTGAAGAGAGTGGTGTCATAAATGAATGGACTGTTTTGTAATATAAGCAATTATATAGAGAGGAAAATAAAAAACGTAACAACAAAAATTTGAACAACCTCGAATAGTTTTCGTTTTCAATAAACAAAAAACAACCAAATAATTAAAAAAAACACGTGCGATATGAAAATCAGAGTGTGAGTAACACGTGATATAAAAAAAACGCCTCTCATAATTCATAAAGAAAGTAACGTTGTGGGCTTGTGGCTGTGATCGTTAATCAGTATAAGTACAATTAAAAGAATCCAATTTTGTTAATCATGATTAAAGTAATCTAATTTTAGTAATTTAAATGTTTGAACTCCATAAATATATTTGTTTATTACCTGAACGCAAGTTTGCCTCCCTTATCATCTACCCACTCCAGGGAACAACTACAACTACAAGGTATGCAACTCTCAGATCTGAACTTCATTTTCAATGATCTTCTTATTTAATTACAGCAGGCACTTTGTTTTGAATATTAAACTCATGTCAAATCATGCCTTGTTCATTGAAGTTCATGCTCTTTGAACACAATTAAGCAACATGAGGACTTTTAAGTGGATTTTGACTTATAGATTATTGTTCTGTTTAACTGTATTCCTGTTTTGTTGGTTTATCATTCTGCATTTTTCTTTTATGTTATCTTCTTGCCAAAGAAGATAACGTACAAGGAAATATAATGAATAGGTTCATATGGAGTGATAGATTATTGTTCTATTTAGCTTTGTTCCTTAGTGGATTTTGAATTATTGGTTTAGATGAACTGATAGATTATTGTTCTGTTTAGTTGTACTCCTAATTGCTTGGTTTTTCATTCTGCCGTTTTAAGAGTGTGTTGAGTAACCCAAATAGTCCCACGTCGAATATATTAGAGATGAAGTAAGAGTGTATATTGTGGATTTAGTCACACCACACTGGCTTAAGCTTTTGTAGTGAAATGACAAGACTGATATTATGGGCTTTTAGGTTCTAAACTTGAGCTTAGTGGTTATCTTTTCGTCAGCTCATAAATGTTGGGGGTTATGTTTCTCATCAAAGAAAATGTGCAATGCAGGTCTATCCACAAACCCTGAATTGACTGAAATGGGTCGTGGGAATAGCAGTGGTGGTGGCCAGAGTTCCCTGGGCTATCTTTTTGGAAGTGGGGAGGCTGCTAGTGCCACCAAAACCAGAAATACTCCTGTTCAAAGTCAACCTGAAATAGGAGGGCACTCTCAAAATGCAAGTGTTTCACCACAACCACCACCTCCACAACCAATCAACAAGGAGATTCCAGCTGGGATTCATGGGAATCTGACAAACAATTATCATCGTGCTGAAGGCCAAAACTGTGGCAACTTTCTGACGGTAAAGCCCTTGCTTAGGTCATTTGATTGTACTGCATAAACATCTTCTCCCTAGATATTTTTGGCTAGAAAATTTTGAAAGTTTTAATTTCTAAGCTTTGATATTATGGGAAATGTAGATAGTGCTCATTAAAAAGTTAGAAGCATTATTAGAGTTGACAACTTATACCAGCGGCGAGATAAGATATGGACAGCAAAACACAATATATATAACAGCAGTGCAGCTACATGACAAATTCTAGGATCACATTCTGGAGAGGAGATTTTTTTTTTTATTCAAAGAGGCAAGCACCAACGGCTTGAGGTTACAAGCGGGAACGAACCCGCAACCTCCCACCTAAAGGGGAGATATCATACCACTGGGCTACAAGGCCCTTGGTTGGAGAGGAGATTATTAGAATTAAATGTGATAAGTCTGTGGCAAAGTTTTGTTCATTCTGTTCTTTTATATGTCTTGTTAGGTTAGTAATGATTTATTCTTAAAAAAGTAAGCTCATCTCCCTCGGAGTGCATTTTCTAGGATTGTGTATTTGAGTGTTTCACAGTTGGCATTGGTATAAAATTAGTGCTACTGCTGTATCTATCACTTGATAATCAGTCTTTGGTGTGCTTCTTGTTTTTATTGGCACAAAACACTTTCAAGTTGCTGGATTTGCTTTAGAGCTCCTTATTCCATGCCTTGTCTCATTCAATAAGTACTCAAGTCTTATGAGAAGATTTTGTTTTTCCCATTTACGTCCACTCTGATGATCATGGTGCAGAGGTGTATGATAGAGGCATAGATCAGCGTCTATATAGATCAAAGTGTGAATGAAACAATGGTGAAATATGGTGATTAATGATTAATAGTTCCACGTAAAACAAAGAGTAATATGCATTGGCCTCCTGTCTCATTTCAACTTGAGAGTTTTGGCACATGGTGGTAAAGGAATTGAGAGTGGATGAAATTTCTATTACCATTGTTCTATCTATATCTGGGCAACATGTTTCTTATTTGTGATGTAATTTTTTTTTATGCAGGATCGACCATCTACCAAGGTTCATGCTGCCCCTGGAGGTGGATCTTCCTTGGGGTATCTCTTTGGTGGTCCTCCTGGGAACTAATCTTCTGTGTTAAGAATTAGAAGATGCTTTTCATTGGCACATGCTGTGTGTAATGTATTAACTGCTATAATAGGTTGTAACTATATGACTTGCTCCCTAAAAAAATGAACTCAATGCCATGATATTGGTGTGATTGATGACCCATCATTTATTTGCGGGTTGATTGGATTAGTGTGCTGTGCAAATGTGCTTTCAATTGTGATACTGGCCAAGTGTATGATGTGTATTGTGTATTAGTCAAGACACCTTTTATTCTCTCGATAATTTATGACGTTATGGAATAAATTAATATTATTATTTAACTAATACTAAGGGAAAATTAGGGGAGGGACCAAGGAAAAAAAAATTAACAAATCTTAATTTCATAATTTAATATAATAATTTTATTTTTTCCCCTTCAAAATGATTTTTTTTTTAAAAAAAGATGATTGGGAGTAATTAATTCTATCCTCGGTCCCTCTCCCTAATTTTCCCTTATATTAATAATCTCGTTTTCTAAGTTATGGGTTTGACTAAGTTATTCTTGGTGAAAAGAAATATCCCCAAATATGTGGTATAAATTTCATGAAATTGGGATTGGTTTCTAATTTGATGATAAAGATATGAAGAGCCAAATTTGAATAATTTTTTTACTTATATTCTAATATTAAAAAAATTGTATTTGATCTTGTTATCTAATGAAAATCTACTTTTGGTCAAAACAAAAAACAAAAAAAATATTGTGAGTCTTGGTTTGCCCATTCCACTTCAATTTGTAGGGCCTTTTGGTCATGGCAAACGGGAGTATGGAAATGGAAAGTTAAGTGGACTCAGACCGTAAAAGTTCTTATGGTGGGACCTATTTCTACTTCAACAGTGGCAAAGATCAATGACACCACCACCCTCACTTAAAAAGTAGTTGTAATGACCTAATTGTTCTCTCCCACTATTGCAACACAAACAGGTCTCACCATGAAAACTTTTACGGTCTAGGTTCATTCAACTTTCCATTTCCATTTTTGTGCCCCCATTTCCTACACAACCAAACAAACCCAAATTTATCCACTAATATTGGATAATTTGGTCTATTTCGAAGTTATATTTGATGTCTGTTTGACACACTCTTTAAATCTAGGATTGAAACCTAGGTTTGAGATCAAACTCAGATTTTGAAATCAGGGTAGACAAACACTCACAACTTTTTCAGAACAATTTTTTTAACTGCAAATTAAGGTTTGAGGCCGAAAACCTAGGTTTTAGCAGAAGCGTTTTAGATTTTGAGAAGGTATTGATTTGTTTGAATTTCAATGATGGATTGATGGAACTACACCTATCTCACATCTAGCTGGGCCTCCTTAAGCTTTTTCTGCATTGTTGGGCCTTTTACTGGGCTCAAATATTGTTAGCTTGTTAGTTTACTCATACCCGGCGTTGCAATCCACTGAAATTAGAAAAGACGAAAAAACTCGGAGCGAGGAATAGCAAAAGACGAAAAGACCAAAATCTACTTCCCTGTGTTTTTTGTTTTTAGGGTTTCGAAATCAATTGAGGAGGCGACTATCACAGCGACGATGACGACTGTGGTGCCTACCTCCGAGGAAGATCCCTCCTTGGCCGTCGTTCGCTTCGCCTCAGACCTTGCCTGGGCCGATGCTGGCCCCGAGGTACTTCTCCCTTCTCTTCTCATCTTTCGCTAAATCCTTTTTATTTGTTTATTTATTTACTGATTTACTAATTTATTGAGTAAGAATCGTTTGCACACTGGAGATTTCGATGGCCTAGAATTGGTAGCTAGAGTGATTGTGTTGCGTAGAAATTAGTATCCGTACTTGAGATTCCTTTGTGTTCTGTAGTTAAGAATCAGTGTGGATGTTTAGTTAGTGTAATTATTAGCTTATGTTGGGTTCTCATTGCTGAATTTGATTAAAAGTTTTCTCATTAGGCCTGTGGAGGATGCAATTTGCAGTGAAAAAAATGAATGGAAAAAAAACTGAATGATTGCGGGGTTATGCTCTGGTTTTTTTTGTTTGTTTTTTGTTTGTCTTTGGGGAGTGGGTTTTTTTTTATTTGAAAGGGTGTAGCTGTGGAGGCAAGAGGGAAATGGTGATTGTCTATGCCTAGAGCTTGGAGCTTTCAACATGGAAAAAGTAGAAGGTAGTAAGGCTTCGTTTAGGACGGAAAATAGGACAGGCTAGTTAGGCCGCCCGTTGGACGGAGTGCTGACAGTTAGTGGGATTAAATTACAACTTCTGAACGGCCTTTTTAGCTGGGTTTCTAGCTGTGTCTTGATCTTTCTTATGTTTTGGTCTTGGTTAAGGTTGGATGAATTAAAATAAGGTCACTCGTGGCTGTTCTATCTTTTGCTGCTCAATGAATGATATCGATTTGCTTATCAACAGCCGCTTTTTATGGACCTATGTGTTTATTTAGTGTTATAAGAATCTACAAAGTTTTAGTTTGTAATTCTTTTTTTAATCTCTTTGAGAAACTGATATATTGTTGTATGCTTTATTCTCCTGGCTTTATATGCAATGCATTTTTATCATTGGTTTGTCAGGTTGCTGAGCCACAAGTTAGTAGACTCTGTAGGGAGGCTGAGGAATTCATTGCAACGGGAAAGTGGTTAGAGCTGGCATCACTGATGGTTACTTCTGCTGAATTGATATTCTCAAAGGTCTCTGATAAAGGTAGAATGCACTTTTTATTTGATGTATGTGCCTTACACTTAAAATTTTAGCATACTTTGACATGCTAAGGTGGTGTTATGTTGTAGCTTCTGTATGTTATTCTCTACCCAGTTCTGCTGATATACACAAATAATACATATGTGCGTGTCTATTACAATTATCTGGCATTTTCTCCAATTTCTGCTACATTGGTTGATTATGTCTGTTCTGGTGCTTGATATTTGTTGAACCTTTTTGATTGAGTTCTCAGCATAGACTTCATTGTCATCTTAAAGTCCATCGTAACTAGTGCTGTGGGCTTGTGGTTATTTCTGATGCAGATGTTGAATCCCTCTTCACAATTATATGCAATCTTGTTACAAAGACCGAGAATCCGGATGAAGAGTTGGAGATAACTAAAGTTATAGCAGCAAAAGTAATTCAACAACCAAATGAAAAGCCTGCAGTGCGCTTGAAGATGTAATATTCTTATATCCATGAGGTTTTTTATAATACTTTCTTGTATCACTTTTAATAAAAAACTCTCTTCATCCTTTACAGTTTGTTTAATCTGTACAACCTTTTGGAGACACCATACAGCCGTTTTTATGTATATTTGAAGGCATTGAATTTAGCAGTTCATGGAAAGGTCACAGAACACATCATACCTTCTTTTGCAAAGATGGATAGCTTTTTGAAAGACTGGGGCAGTATTGGGATAGTGGAGCAACGTGAGCTCTTCCTTGCTATCTCTGACATTTTGAAAGATAATAAAAGGTAAGGCAGAAGTCAGAATTGTTTTCCTTGGAGTGTAATGAAGATTATTTTGTTTCATCATAACTGGCTTCGGGAGTAAATTTGGTTTCATTACATGAGGACAATCCTTCTCCACAAAAAGGACAGCTGTTTTGTGATTCATTTTGCAATCGTCTTTTTTTTTCCTATTAACATTTCCCCCCTTATTTCCAGCATGGCAAAGGATTCATTAAAATTTCTGACCAAGTATTTGGCAACTTTTTCGGGAGAAGATGTAGCTGCATTAAGTGAAGCTAAAGAGGAGGCTGTGCGTGCTGTTGTGGAGTTTGTCAAGGTGCCTGACATGTTCCAGGTAATGTATTTGATTATATGAAATTTGATGGATTGCAGGAGCTATTGTTTGTACGCTTTTTCTTGATAAAATGCCTATTTTGTTTCTCCTGTTCCAACAGTGCATGGCTGAATTTGTTAAGCCTGTTTTTTTTCATGGATGGACATAAATGTTTTCTTATTATTTGTGCTATATGCATTATAGTCTTTGTTTTCATTCACTCTTTCCATTGAAGTCATCGGCTTCATCATGTATTTCAAATTAAGTTCTGGATAAACTTTGACATATTTTACTGTCATGATGCAGTGTGATTTACTAGACATGCCAGCTGTTGCGCAACTAGAGAAAGATGCAAAATATGCTTTGGTATATCAACTTCTCATAATTTTCCTTACTCAGACACTAAATGAATACTTGGAGTTTCATAAGGCAAATTCTGCTTTGTTGCAAAGCTATGGTAATTTCATTGCACAGATAGTTGCGTACTAACGTATATTTTTCCTAGCTTTATAATTAAAATATTTAATGGATTATGTCCTACAGATCTTGTCCATGAAGAATGTATTTCCAAAATGAGGCTGATGTCTTTGGTGGATCTTGCCTCTGATGGATCAGGCCAAATTCCATATGAACTTATTAAGGACACACTTCAGGTATTTGCAGTAGTAGCTTTCCTTTTAGTAGTTTGCTGTTTTCTTTCTTCTCTGGTTCATTGGAAATATTGCTAATTCCCTTTCAGATCGAGGACGATGAGGTGGAACTATGGGTGGTTAAAGCAATCACTGCCAAGTTGATTGACTGCAAGATGAACCAAATGAATCAAGTTGTTATTGTTAGGTTTGTTCTGTCTTCTCCTGTCAGTTGTGGCTGTACCTGATTCAGTGCCTTTGCTTCACATGTTTGATTTTATTTATTTCATTGATAATAAATGGGCACTATTTGACCTGAATTTGATAATGCAGCCATCATACTGATCGAGTGTTTGGGCAGCACCAGTGGCAAACATTAAGAACAAAACTAGCCAGATGGCGGGTAAGTTGTTAAACTACAAGTTTTCTCCCCATTGAAAAGACAATATATTGTAGCATGTTCGGTAGGATTAATGTAGGTTCTGTGGTATGTTTTCCTGGTGGTGGAATTGGATTCAATTTTAGAAACCCTTACATATTTTCTTGGTATTAATTAATTCTGGTCTTTTGGTTTTCCAGGGGAATATTGCTAATGTGATCACCACCATTCAAGCCAACAAAATAAACGAAGATAGCTCTCAGGCAGCACAAGGCTTGGTGGTTCGCTAAGGGCTTTTTTTTTTGGTTGTTGGAGAGTTATTTGTTTGAAGAATTAGGATTGATCTGAGTTTGGAATATCTCAAAAGGAAAAGAAGAAAGTTGTAATCCGTTGTTAGTTACAGCTTTTTTATTTATTTTAGTTGGAAGGTGTAACGATTGTATGACAATTTTGATACCAGTCGTTTTGGTTATAATCTTAAAACATGCAGACTGCCGTGTTAACTGCAACCTTTCATTTATTAATAACCATTGTCATTAAATTTATGTTTTCGTAAAAATGAACTATTTCGGTTGTTCTGTGTTCATTAGCTGTTATATAGTTAGAAGGCCAAAAAAAAAAGATTATAGCTATTACTTCCTCCTTTCTGCAATACAAATTTGTTCAGAGTAATTTTCTTTTAAACAAGGTATTTTCTAACTTATAAGGCTCTTAATTAACCAATAATCTTTTTGAAGTTAAATCTCATTGAGTATAATTTTAATAATTTTGAATTCACTAATTCATTGTGGTTGATTTTGTTTAACCCATCAAATTTTTCATGGATATTTGTAGGATGTAGTTTTGTCGATAAGCTGCTGCTAATTTAAGTATAAACAACTTGTTTAATGGCTCAATCAAGCTAGTGTTTGTTTATTTTATTAGAAATGACTCTTTTTACCAAGGGTCTTGTAGCTCAGTGCTATGATATCTCCCCTTTAGGTGGGAGGTTGCGGGTTCGATCCCGCTTGTAACCTCAAGCCGTTAGTGCTTGCTCAGTGCTATAATATCTTCCCTAGCAAGCACGTCTCTAAGGTCTCTTCCCTAGCAAGCAAGTCTCTAAGGTTTGAATTCATGTTTACCACTGCATCCATTGTTTACTGATTACTAACAATAAGCTCAATACATATCACTTAGGCAGATATTTAGATATTTTTAATTTAGAGATTTTAATTAAATTCTTTTAAATAAGTAATCTCTTTTAAGTAATAATTTTTTAAAAAAGAAAAAAAAACTAGCCCAAAAATATTACTCTTATATATATAATATTTATGTATTCACCTTCATTTAATTTGTTTATATTTATTAAGTCCAATTCTTCTATTAAATTTAATGTGTTATGGAAAAAAATATAATGTTCTTGATAAAAAAAATATAATGTATGTATATTGTATTTTCATTATTGAGAATAGTCTAATATAATATTTAAAGTTTATCTATGTGAATTTTTGCAATAGGAAAAATCCATATGTCAATTTTATTTGAAAATTAGACCTAAAGGATATAAATAAATAGAGATAAACTTTGTTTGCTCATTATCTTTGAAATGTAATTTGTTATTTATTAAATTAGGGAGATTGTAATTCAAAAATTGTTTTGAAAAAATCTGACTCTGCTTAAGATACACTAAAACTTGGCACTGCATAACTGTGGCCTGTGGGAGCTAGGATATTCACTATCCGTCAAAGTAAATTTGGAAAGGGATTGTCTCCTTTTCCGTTTTCCACCTTTTCCCTTTCACATTATTAATTTTTCAGATTTAATCTTTTTATAATATAAATATAATTATAACATTATTTAAAAATTACATAAAAATTTAATCAGTCAAAATTCATAAATGCATATTATTATTATTATTAGGAGTTTATTTTTTTTATTATAGTTGTGAGAAATGTCCAAAATTTTCAAAGATTAAATTTATTTTTGAGATTTTAAGAAGCATTAGAGTTTATTCATTTTTATAAGAACCAATAAATCATGGCCATTGCATCAAAGATACAATGATTATTTCAAGGGAAAGGAGGAAAAGAATTAGGGAAAATGAGATAATCCTTACTTAGCAAATTTAACAGGGTAAAATACAATGTTGGCCTTTATGCTCTATTGTTTATACATTCACCTTTTCTTTTTCTTTTATCTTTTTGCCAGTTATACATTGACCTTTTCTTGATGAAAAGAACATTCATAATTACAAATATTTACTATCGGTATATTAAATATGCCTTGTTACGCAGTATAGGGAGCTTGAAGAATTAAAAAAATACTCCTTCTTAATCTTTTTTAAAAATTATAAGGATGTCAATTAATTACTTGGATAACATTATCACCTCTACGTCCTCACAAGACACACGCACACCACATGTGTCTCTCATCTTACTAAAAAAGGATTATTAGTGCTGGTCAATTTCCTCTTTCAAAACACATTGGATCACGTTCAGCATGCAGCTAATTAACTTCCAAAGGAAAATCAATAATATATGAGGTGTACAAAGATTGTAAGTTATTGCTAATCACTATTGATCTATGTGATACAGCGCGAGGGATAGATATAAACATATAAATGTGTGTTCGCCTGTGTAAATGTATATTCCTATTAATTATGTTGCATTTTCCTATAATACTCCACCGTACCTGGTCCTAATTATAAGATCACTTTGACTTTTTTTAGAGAAATTAAGAATAAAAAATTAAACACTTTGTTTAAAATTATATTTTTTTTTCAAAATTAATTTATTCTACTTATAAATAAACTTATAATTTAATTACATGTTGCATATGTTATAACAACTGATCTAATTTTTTTATTAACTTATAAAATTTAGCTTGATCTTATATTAAAAACAGGAGGAGTATATCTCTGCTGCAACAAGCTAAGTGAAAGTAAAACACCAACCCAACTTCTCTGAGCTTACATAAATTCATTGAAGATGGCAGTACATAGTACTTACTACATACAGTAATGTGGGCTCTCTGATGCCTGCATGCATTGATTACTCAACAATCCATATGAAAACATTTTGATGAGACAACATTTACTTTCGTGCAAAATTAATATGTACATAAACTCAAAATGAACTGAAAACTTGTAGTTACCAACAATCCAGTAGAAATTAAAGCAGCAATTTGTCTCTGTGTGTGTGTATTATTGTCTTGTTCTTTGTCCGTATCATCATCACTTGGTGGGAAAATTTTGAAGGTGATTATGTGACTGCGTCTGATCCGTAGTAGTAGTGTTGTTAGGAGTCATCATGCTCAGCCCAAAGGGTTTCAAGGATTGTGCCATAGACATAGCATACACATTTGAACCACTAGAACTCAGCATCATCATGGGATACTGGTTACTATAGTTTACTTGCCTTGTAATAGGATTATCCATTTCCATGTTCCCTCCAAAAAGCGCAGGAAAATGATGATCATGAGAAGAATTGCCCGTACTAGTGGACAGTGACAAAGTTGATGAGAAAGGCACAACATTGTTGTTGTTAAGGCTTTCATGCGATACAGAATTACCTTCCCACTGGTACCCAACATTAATGGAGGGATTAGGATCATGCTGATCAAGAGGATGATGACGTGGATGAGATAAATCATCATCACCGCCATCATCGCCATCATCACCATCATCATTATTGCTTACTTGTTGTTTGACATCATGGTCTTCATGAGAAGAGGAGGCTTCTCTGGGCTTTCTAAGTTTCCAAAAAATGTGATCTACTTCTTTTTCTTGGTCATTGGTCTGAGAATTATTATGAGAGGTGAGGATAGAATGGTGGTGGTGGTGGTGGTGGTGATGAAGGAGGGCAAGATTTAAGGGTGGAAGAGGAGGGAGTTCATCGATGTCATTTTTGGCAGCGTTAAGAAGCCAATCAATGACTTTACTAGGTTGATTAAACCCTAACCTCTCTTGAAGATCATATAATTGAATGGCTGTGGGAACAGACAACCTCACTCTTCTGTCTCTTAGACCTTTTATGGTACAAACCTTGCTGTGTCTGTCTTTTCCTCCATAGGCTCTTGCTACTCTCACTATTCTTGGATCTTGTAACCTCACCCATTTTGATTCCATAGATGATGATGCTATTAATGCCTTTGCTTTCTCATGATAGTTACTTGATGAATCTTTATGTTCATCACCAGCTTCTTCCTGCTTTTGTCTTGCAAGATCTGAGGAGGAGGCCTCTTTTGATGGGAACTTAATCATCTTATAGTAATTCTATATTGTTTCTCTTTGTTGGCTATTATTTCCCATGAACTTTGTTGTCCGAATTGTGAGAATCGATAAGCTCTTGTTTCTTCTCTTTAGCTAGCAAGAGTTTCCTTCCCAAAACAGAATAAAAGATTAATTAAACTAATGCGGATCGGAGAATATATGTAGGAAAATGAGCACCACATGTATGTTAAAGATTAGTACAAATACGCTTCCTCCTAATATTAAGCTATGACTATTAGAATATGAAGAACTCCTGTTGATCAATTAAAGAATAGATTCGTATATATATACTGTAAAAAGAGTGACTTATCAAATAATTATCCAAATTGTTTTAATAGAAAGACAGCCTTGACACACACACACACAAGACAACTCCAAATACTACCACTACAATCATCAAGTTCGTTGAAGGATAAATGAATCACAGTTTTTAACTTGAATGATGTTTCTAAAATTTAGCGGAATAAAATATGGTAGTTATAGTACTAGTACTCAAGAAATACAAACATAATAAAAAAAGAAGGGCCATTATAAAGGACAAAACATGAGCAAAACATTTCACGACAACAGAAAGTTAAAAGTAGACAATAAGCTGAAGAATTTGCATCAAGATTAAGATATATAGAAATACCTCTATCTGATAATAGGGACCGAACAAAAAGGGAAGAAGCTAAGAAGTGAAGATTGCTTGTAATACCTATATGCAGATAGGATTTATTATACAAGAATGTGAGGGATGAAGCGAACGTGGAGGGCTTTGAATGCAAAGATTAAATGGAGCTTGAGCCCGCAGAATTGGAAAAGCTAGATAGATGCCGGAATTGAACCGACCACGCTGCTTTGAAAGATATAGCAAAGGCTCATAAATGACCACGTGGGTCACTCTTCATTATTGGTCAATTCGACATGGTATTCTAATTGGCTACTCATATCCCTCTATCTCAATATGAGATTTTGAAGATTACCTTCTCATAAAGGTCATATACTTCTGCTTTGGAATATTGAATATAGTTGATCATACAATACCACATTATTTAATTTAGCAAGTTTTACCAATGGTCTCTGGAAAAATATCTGCTTCTTACTTAGTTCATTTTTATTATTATGATTGTTATGCTTTTTTAATAATAATTTCCTTTTAATAAAAAAAGTTTTTCTTACATTTTCATGGAAAAATTACAAAGACTTCAATATTAAGTGAAGGTAATAACCACCAATCTATACTTTAAATAATTTATATTACGTACGTGATTGTTGTTATCATGTTATTCTCTAACAGCTAGCTCTCATGATTTCAATAAGTAGCCTAAGAAGATGGAGAACCTTTACTACACTTTTCGCTCTTGGATAAGTGGCTAGTAGCTAGTAATTTTTCATCGACAACTACAAAAGTTTGTGTGACTGAATTGTAGGGTCCAGAAATATCTGCAAAGCAAGCCTAAATATGTAGCAAATTAAAAGCAAAGTGTTCTTCATTTTCGATTGCATCGTGCTTTTCATGTATTGTATAATTAACATCTCAGTCTATATTAATCATAAATAAAGAATTCTCAAAATTTTGATGAACAACTTTTGGATTATACAATAATATAGACTGTATAAGATTAACTGTATATATACATATATATACAGTCTATATTACTAGTAGTTATTGGAACGTGATACATTATTTTATTAACTGTATATATTTATATATATTATATATCACCAACTACTACTTTACATCAGATTGTTTTCCTTTTTGGTTTACAATTATCTCTACAGGATAAAGATTTGAATCATTCCAAACGGAAAAAGAAAGAACAAAAGAATAATGGAAGGAAGAATCGAATAAGGTGGGATAAAAAACAAAGTATAAGGTATCCAAAGACAAGAAGATAAAACCATTTAAGATAAGCTCATATGATTAGTGAGAGTCAAAAGTTGTGGTATGTGAGAGATTGTGGATTTTGGAATTGCATATGACGTGATGGCTACATCAAAATGGGACAAAGAAAGAAAAATAAATAAATAATTGAAAAAAATTGTGTACGTAGGTGAGGGACCATATACATATACATATAGGCTTTGCGTACAAACAGGACCACACAAACAGACAATATTTGCACAGAGATTATAGCAACTCGAGAGTTATTTTCCACATGCAAGTGGCTGTTCATATAGCATGCTTTTAATTTTCTCTAAATATGAGGTCAAAAAAAAGTCCTCTAAATATATTCTGAGTGATATCCAGAAACGTACACAACTTCTCTTTCTCTTCATCAATAATCTATCTACTTTCCACCTTTGGCTTATCTTTCATTTCACCATTCACAGTACATTCGAGGATTTGGGCTGTCTCCTTAAAAACACTAAAATCATCTCATATTTATATATGCATATATTCATATTTATAAGATTAAAAAGTTGTAATTGAACAGGGAATTCTTTTTTACAACATGCTATACAGAACTATTATCTTCTCTCAATAATATATATATATATATATATATATATATATATATATATATTCTTTTCTTATTGTTCTCCTAATTAAAGACGTACCACGTGATTAAAAACCCTATAATACACAATCGTCCTAGTTTGTTATTCGTGCGTTTTAATCTGCAAGACATGGGTTGACCTAGCAAATCTAAGAACACGAAGAAACTACTTGAGGTATACTGAGTTGTATTACTATTATACCTTGCAAAAAAAAACTCTGAATATGAAGGCCAATAATAACCTTCAGATGTAATTGTAGAAAAGCTACATTGGAATAATAATTATAAAATAATAAGGATATATTTGTAGTCTTGTAGAAAAAAAAAACACACACGTGTGTGTGTGTGTGTGTTTCCCTTAGCGTTGGAGAATAATTATAAAATAATAAGGACATAGTTGTAGTCTTGTAGTAGAAAATACCAGCTGTAGTAGTATAATGCAGAGCAGACAACATCATTTCATCGTACAAAATATTAATTACATATTTGGAAGGCCAAAAAGTAAAACAGTTAAAATAGTACTTCCTCCGGTCCCTAATGTAAGAGCCCAAAATTTGAATGGTTTTGGTCCCTAATGTAAGAGCTCACCCCACATTCTCTCCTCATTTAATGCATTTTTTCCTACTTTACCCCTAACTCTCTTTCATATTTATTAATGGTTATGTATTTCTCACTCTTAAAAGTACCATAATAAATATGAGCAATTTTGGAAAAGAAGCATTAACTCCAGACATCCAACTAACATTCACATGTTTTCTTAAGAAGCGTTTTTTTTGGCGGCTGGCTCTTATATTAGGGACCGGAGGTAGTAATATAGAAGAGAGAGGAGGATGAAGAAGGTTTCTGAACTTCTGGACTGTAGAATCCATTTGTTTGCTTTCTTGTTTAGCCAGTGAAGGCAAAGAAATTAAAGATTTTAATTTGATAAAAAATAATGAGAAGAGAGCCATATGTGAAGAGCTAGCAGGAGTGTAAATAAGGTCTAGTACAAGTGGTTGATTACTACCTAGAGAAGGGTTCGTTATGGCACAACAAAATGGTCCCAAATTTTGCAGATACACGCAAAAGGTTACTTTGGTCTTGGTTAGGGTTCATGACTAATCACTCTCAACTTTCTGGTTATAATAGGAAATGCAACAGAAAGAAGCATCTTGTCTGCGTTTTTGTCCTTTTGTTAAACTTTTCTGTAGTTTCAATTCAGTAAAAACTTCTGATCATACATAACCAATTATTGCTTTAAATTAGGTAGCTAAATAATTACCTTGATCTCAATAAGCATTCAAATCTAATCAGCGCAAACAAATCAAGATCTTAATATTGGTTCGTGTTCATTTTAACATTAGTATATGATCTCTAAGTAGTCACTGATTAATTAATTACTCTGGTCATAGTCATAGATTTCTGGTCTTTAAATAAGTGAGCTTAGCTTGAGCTCATTAATTATTTCATATTTTCACGTGTTCGTCAAGATCTCTGAAGAGTCAAGAGGAAGCAGCTTATTATGATGTTTCAGTGGTGAAAGATTATTTGTCGACTTAAATTCAAATTAAATCAACGAATGTTTGATTGGATTAAAAAGTGTTCTTATCTTTTCTTTCAGCCCCAAATTCTCTTAAATCCGAGCACGTGTAATCTTGCACGAAGTGCCTAGCTTGACATGCGTGCGCTGTTAATTAGCTAAACTAGAACATTTATAGAACATTTCCAATAAGTTTCATTAAGACAAAAGAATATATACCCATACTAAATATAAGACCTAGTTGACTTTTTTGGAAAATCCTAAAAAACCAAAATAAGTCAATTATAAATTGATTTACCTATTTTTTTCTTTAAACTAATTTATTTAACTTATAAACTAATTAATGACTAATCTAAAAAATATCAAATATGTCATAATTTAATAACATATTTTGTAACCTTAACATCTCCAAAAAAAGTCAACTAGGTCTTATATTTAGGACCGGAGTGAATATTTGATATATACTACTACATCACATAAAAATAAAGATATCATATAAAAAATGAAAAGGTACAACTGTATATATACATAAAAAAAATTAATAAATACCCTATAAGTAGAACAAAATGATTTTTTTCCTGTCTTTTTAGTGGCAGAGGAGTATATATGTACGTTGCGATTTGAACAATGAGAAATCAAGCTACTAATTGAGATGGTGAATGATCTCCCCGTATAAAAAAATAATACAAGTTCAAATTTAAAGAAGTGCACGAATCTAAAAGGCTTAAACTTAAACACTACTTCAAGACTCATGCAGATTATAGTTTCAAGCACAAAAGTCTGACTTTATTTGGGGACATAAACCGAGTTTTTTAAACAATACTGTAAGAGATAAACAATGAACAAAGTTCTTGGATACTTCCCTGTTTTATAACAGCAGATATAAATTCAGTATCTATCCCACGTGCTTATATAATTGGAGATAAGTAACTTGATGAACGAGAAAGAGATTAAGGAAAGATATAAGTAATGGATTGGATGGAGCATGCCAATGGAGTAAAAGGGTGAATATTTAGAAGCCTACAAAGGTAAGAAAACATTGACAAGAACAACATACAGACTTACAGAGGTAAAGTAGTTTGCAAATTGCAGAGGCAGAGAGAGACAAGGAATTAACTGCTAGAATGCTAGCATGCATGTCAAAGAAAGTGGGGTGGGGGCAAAAGTTCTTTGCTAGTTGCTACTGTGCGTCTGTGCATTATTACTATTACTATTATTGTTATGTTATGTTATTCATCATTAGTAAAAAGAAAAAGAAAAGAAAAGATAGCTTGTTTATGTGATCATGTTGCTCAGTGTACTGTTTTTTACTACTGCCATGTTTTGTCCATTTTTCTTGTTAACCAAACCAAACACTGTCTGTCAGTCGATCTGTACTGTTACTACTCTCATTTTTCTCTATCATTTCACCTTATCCAATTTATGTCTCTTTCTGATTTTTACTCCATTATAATTAATCCACCTAAATAATCCTTGTGCAATTATTGCTCCGGGAAGCTACGCATTTACTAATTGGTCGGCTAATGATGATCTCTGTTGGAAAAAGGTGGGGGAGGGAGGATTCAGAATCCTGCTTACTCAATGCATGTATAAAAAAAGAATCCTGCTTATTTAAAATGATGAAATTGTGTTCATCTTTATTTAGCTACGCAATAGCATATGTTTGTGTGTGTACTGTGTGTGAGGAGGCTGTAAGCATGACAAAAATAGGCTAGATCCTTTTTTTATGTGTTAATTCATATAGCATCCCCAAATCATTAGAGATTTAAAAGTAATCGTTATTGGGCCTTGAGTGTTTTAAGGTATTGCCAAAAAAATTTCGCTTGCCAAGATTCAACCAGCACAGCATGTTGGTGATATGCTAGATATTGTTTTTTGGCCTAATACATCATATTGGCCAAGTCCTTGTCAAAAATTGTGCATGATATAATTATGGGTAGTTTAAGCGCGTCATATTCACTATCACTTCGAGTCCAAATGCAACCCATTTCGCTGCTTAATGATGTATATTGATTCAAACATCATGTTTTCTTTTCGACTTGGACTTCTTATCAAACCTTATCAAAATTTAAATAAAAATACAAATCCAAGATAGATATGTTGGCCATCCAACAAAATCTAGGCGGACACGTACAGACGTTAGTGGGCATCTTTGGAATAACGTCTGCTTTATTTTGCAGCAAGTATAGACTAAAATTTCCAAAACGTGAGAGTTTCGTGATCCCAATTACAATTTCTATAAATATTTTTGCTCTATTTATATCTTATCATATATATATCCATTTGAGTTTGGTAAAGGTTGCTCTCAGCTCTTAGCACATACACCTAGCTAACTACACCTATCTAATCAATTTTCGTGCTCTACATTATAATCTCCTTTTTCTTTAAGTAAATATATATTCGAGGCACTAGTTAAGAATTAAATTTAGACATCTTTACTACCCCAACTCTCGTTGGTTTAATCATTTTTCTCTACGCAAAATGATATTCAAAACACCTGTTGTATATTAAAAAATACTATTAGAAGAAATTAATTTTTATTCTCTATTAGCTAGTCTAACTAAGAATGCCAATCCCTTAATTTTTTGTAGGGGAACTAACTTAAGATATCGGTGTATTGCTCCAATTTGAACTGCCTATATGTCATTAACATTTAATTTAGCCTTGCCAAAGTGCAGTAGAATAAAGGAGTGTTTTGTACATAATAGAGATATGAATACTTGTGGAGGAATTGTTGATTGAAATATTGCACAAACCTTGAAAAGAAAGAGCAACATAAAGTTTGATGTTCATCTGAATATCTTAGCACAACTTCTAAACCTTGCATAATGCGAACTCGTGAAAAAGCAACATAAAGCTGGCCATGAGTGAAAACATGTTTCTCCAAATATAGTCCAACTTTCTTGAGAGATTGACCTTGACTTTTGTTGTTGTCATTGAAAAAGATAAGACTATAGGAAATTGTACGTGTTCTCTGCATCTTGAATGACCATTTGTTATTATGTTTTGATGATGATTAGAGATGTTGACTAAGTGATAAGAAAGAAATACGAGTAGATGTAGTAGGCTTGATAACTTAGAATAATTTAGTATGAAAGAATGACATATCGCTAGGCATACACGGAAAGCTTCATAACTTAGTGATGTTTATTCAGATAAGTCATGATTATATCGCTAGGAACTCCGAGACACCGATAGAGCAAATAAGTTAGTCATATATTATAACGGTAAAACTTAGAATGAATTGGCACATATCGATAAGAGAACACATATAGCGATAGAGATATTTAAAAAAAATAAGCTAAGCGAAATAACCCTCAGATATATATATGTACAAATCGATAATAAGGACATATCTATCTCTATATCATACTTGTTATCGTTGTGTTTGCACTAATCTTTCACTAAGCTTGCAGGGACTTAGCAATACACACTTAGACCTATCGCTATATGCGCGAGAAATTCAAATTGACAGCTACAAGTACACTGCTCTAACAAGAATGTTTTTAACTGTTAGACACAATCACTCAAAGAATGTTCAGGTTACCTATTATAGTAAAACTCAGTATGCCTCTAGCTACCTGAAATGAAACCGCCCTAGGTTGGATCAACATTAATTGCCTGCCAACCATCAGCGTCTCGCGACATTTATTATGATGGTTGAACGAATTTTTTTCTCAACGTTTTCCTTCACTAGAATTGAACTATAAACTGAAGACTTGGAGATTTTAGCAAGGGACCGACATACTGCACAAGCTAACACTGAGCCAATAATTCATTTTTTGCATTCATAACTCTCATCTACTCTCTGACTAAAGTTTTATTGCTATTCGTGAGTGAGTGAGTGAGATTCTATTTGTACTTAACTGATTAACACAATCTGTTCATTGAGTGAACTTATCTTTAAATCCTTTACTGTTGAAGGTGGCTATTAAGTTTGAGACTTGAGAGTCGGGTTGTTTACTTACAAGTTGTAAGGGAGAGTTTCGTTAGAGAGACTCTGTAAAGGTTGCAAGTGAGTCTGGTAAAACTTGTGGTTGTAAAGGTTGTATGGTGAACCCGGTAAAACCTTGATTAGTGGAATCCAACGAAGTGTTGGGAAATTGGACGTAGGCAACTGTTGACCGAATCAATATAAATCTTGTACTCTTATTTTTTTTTGTTTCATTTGGTGCTCAGCAAACAAATGAATGAAGATGCAGAGATGAAAAAAATAAAAATCTTCTTTTCACCAAGCGAGAAAGATGGAGGATGTTGATATTGCATGCTCGGTTGATATGATATTATGGTACATCTATATTATGAAATTTATGATTCTAATGTTGATTTCATTTTCAACGAAGGATTCAATACGACAAACTTTGGCAAAGGGACTTTAGGTGGAAGGAAATCTCTTGAAATAATGCATTGAAAACCTGAATTAGTTGAAGCAAGTAGAGTAGCACTTATATGTCAATCAGTTGTTGAATTTTTGTAGCTACTTTGATGTTGTTGAATTTATAGTATACTATTATATAGGGCGAATGCACAAAAATGATACATAACTATTGGTCAAAAAATAAAAATAATAATAACTATTCCAAGGCACACAAATGATTTTCAACTATTGGGCATGAAACCAAATATTTTCACTAATATAACAATAAGATTAGACATGAAAAGTCTAAAATGCCCTTATAAATTAAACATTATAATTTTTGAAGATGTGGGACGACACACAGTTAATAATAAAACATGCACTATCTCTCCTCTTCCCTTCTTACCCACAAAAATGATATTTCTACTAATATGACAATTATTTTCCGTGATGAGCAGGAGGAGGTAGATGCAGATGCAGTTATCAGAAAGATGCTCCAATGGTGCGTTTCAGTGGCCAAAACATAGGCAAGGGATGTTTCTAGAATACCGGTGACTATGGTAGAGCAAGAGGCGATAAAGTATCTGCTTTGAATAGATAGAGGGAGGAGAGAGGAAGGGGTGGGGTGGATGAGTAATTTTTTTATTTTTAAAGGTAGGACTCACATCTTCATAAATTATTTTAATTAAATCTCATGGGTCTTTTAGTATTTTCCAATAGTTTATTGGCTAAAATGAGCCATTTTTTTATTCATAGAATAAAATGATACATTTTATTGTTTGTTTTCTAAATTGACCATTTCAAAATAGTTTATTGGTCAGAATTATAGTTAACCATGGAACATTAATCACTTAAAATTGTTCGTAGTTATTTTTGCTTTAAAACTAATTTATTCTATTTATAAATTAAATTATCATCTAATTATATAACATGCAATATAATTTGATGATGTAATTTGGTTTTTAACTTTCAAGAAAAAAGTTAATGGGATTATTTATTTAAGACCGGAGGGGGTTGTAAAATTATATTCTGATATAATTCCTGCAACCACAACAATGCTTTATCCGAAACAATTTTTCTACAAACAGTTTTTGTGAACCTAAGAGATAAAAGTTTCTACAAACTAATGGATTTTTTATATCTTATCCAAAATTTGGCAACTCTTTGTTGTGAATTTGCTTTTGTTTAGAGATGACGAGAATAAAATTACATGTTTCCAATTTTCATGAAATCAAATATTTTTTTTTAAAAAAAATATCAATATTCTTAAAATTAAAGATATATGAAAGTTTTGCAGAGCAAATAATTTGGTTTAGTTTATTTTTTATTAGAATAATTTAAAGTAGTTTCAGACTTTCAGTGACAAAGTTAACTTGTTCTGACACAAAATAAGTCGACAAATAGTGTCTAACAATCTTAACAAACTTATTTAATATGGAATGGAAAGATATGTTTTAAGTTTATTAGATATGTTTTAAGTTTATTTTGAAAAAAGTAAAAATATCACTGTAACTCAATTTTTCTATTGTTGGAGTACGTGTGATCAGTAACATTATTTTTTTGAAAATATTTTCAGAAGTTAAGTTGTCATTAATTAATTAACATTATATCATACTACCTCCGGTCCTAAATACAAGACCTAATTGACTTTTTTTTGGAGAGGTTAAGGTTGCGAAATAGACTATTAAATCATGACATATTTGATATATTTTTATATTATACATTAGTTTATAGGTAAAATAAACTAATCTAAGGGAAAATTTTAGGTACTCAATTTATAATTAACTTATTTTGCTTTTTTATAGGATTTTCTAAAAAAGCCAATTAGGTCTTATATTTAGGACCGGGGGAGTAATATATTACCTAGTTGTCACTTTTATCATAAGAGCATGACATGTGTAATAACTAACATTCTAAACTAATTGAAACAAATACATTCATCTAAATATATCTAAGACCCCTTCCTTTCCTTTTTTCTCTCAAACCAAACAAGTCGAACTAATTATAATAAATATGGGTTAATAATCATTTTGACCAACAAACAATTATTTAAGTATCAATTAAGATAACAAACAATAATTGGTATCAGATTGACCACTGTCAATTTTCTTCTAACATCTTTTGTAACTTGCTACTAGGAAAAATTGACGATGTTTAAGATAATTGACGGTCTTGGCCAATATGATACTTCTTTATTGTTTGTTGGACAATTCGATATCATTTATTATTTGTTGGCCAAAATGATACTTGCGTAATTGTTTGTTGGCCAAAATGTTTATTAACTCTTAATAAATATTAACTAATTCTAACTAATTTGAAATTTCACTCTTAGTATATATGTGCGAGCATTTTTTAAATTTCTTCATCCTCTAGGATTTTGCAAAAATCTTCCTAAGCCTCTTTATTGTGGTTTACCAGCTCTTCCCTTGGTTGAAAATCCTGAACCCTGGCAACAAATTGCCTATATTCTGGATGACATTTTATTGTTCTCAGATGTTCAATATACAAGCAGCGAAAAAAGATAAGGCGAGAGAACATCAGGCTGATGCTGGAGAAGAACGTGAGGAAAATGCTGCAATGGAGGTTAAAGAATATCAGCCAAATGTTGGAGCTAATGAGAATTAGGCACAAATGAATGTGTTGGGGTGGATTTTTTATTTTTTAATTAATTAAATGTGGGTCCCACATATTTTGAAAAATGGTTGTCACATCAGCATTAAAACAATGCCAATTATGCATAAAAAATAGCAATGTAATGTTTTAATAGACTACTTTTTTCTAAGGGTGCACAAATGACGGACATGACCGGGCCACCATGCCTTGGTCTTGTCCTTAATAATTGTCGGGCCAGAATTTTTGGTCTTGTCATGTCCTCTTTGGCCCGACACCAAAATCGGACCGGACATGATCACAAGGCCGCATGACAGACCATGATGGTCATGTCTAACACAAAATGAGTGAAACTCAACCCAATTTTAGACCGAACAAATCTTATCATTAATAACAATTGAGAAATATCAATGCAATGATATATATATATAATGAGTCCCATATAGCTACTACAAAAAGGGTTAATGGACCGACCGCTTTGAATATAACATCAGTCACTCTAAATTGAAAATTAAAGAGATAGTTGAGTGGCTTTAAGATTAAGAGGGTTAAGATTAATAAAATGCGAACACAATTGTAAACATAACCTGAGGTAGCTTTCTCCAGAAACAAGCAAAGAAAACGACATCTAAATTAAAAGTTAGTTTATAAAAAAAGATTATAAAATATTAATAAATAATCGGGTCGGGCCGCCCGATTGATCATGGAGCGTATGTCTTGGTCTTGTCCTACCCGATGGCCGGGTCAGTTATTTCACAATTGGGTTGGTCCCAGGTCACATCGTGATAGACCATTTTTGGTATACGACCGGGTCAGGTCGTGGCGAGCCAATCGGACTACCGGACTTTTGTCCAGCCTACTTTTTCCTGCCGCATGAACACATTTTGTATTTTTTTTCAGAAAAATAGGCAGGGATTCGGGTTTATCCCAAGTCAAGTATAGGATTCTTAAACGATTCCTCTATTGTGGTACTGAAGTCAAGAAGGGAAAAACTTATTATACGTTCACGCAAAAACCAAGAAATTATGCTCTACAATTTTTGGGGGTCATCAATGATGCCTCCTTAAGAAATTATGCAACATGGAAGCACACATTCTCCTTTACAGTGAGAGATATTATTTCTTACCACTCAACCCACGGATAATGGATAGATTATTTGTAGTTTACATGGAGATATAATAGTGTTTAATTAGCATTCCATTCATACGTTCTTAAATATAAAATTTATTTACCTAATTTGATTAGATTAAACATGTTACTTACTAAAATTGCATTTTACCAAGATAATGTGATCAACTTTCTTCGTTCATATTGCATTCCCTCCCTCTCTAATAGCACATATTTTTGAATGGCGAGAGTAAAAACTTCAGGCTTAGGTTTCTTTCCCCTAGGCTCGACCTCTTTTACCAAGATATGTCAGTACTTAGATGAAAACAGAGATCAAATCCCAAAGACAATTTAATGCATTTAAAATAGGCCGAAGCCCTATTCAGACTGACTTGGAGAAAAGAGCCCAATAGTTTTTAATGGGCTTTATTATTATTATCATGCGTGTCTTTATTCCAAAAGGCCCAAAGCAAGAAACTAAGATAGAGGTTGGAAATTTTCAGTACACCCTTCCGTCCTAACCAGATATTTCTATCAATGCGATGCACAGAAGTTTAAGCTAAAAAAAGAAAATAAACTAAAGAATTTCAACTTTTATGATTATCTACCCAAGCCTGTGTACATGTGGGATGATGGTAATAGCCTTAAACACGTTAATGACAGGTGTGTTTGGCATAGGAAATTATAATATAAAATGAGAGGTGTAGGTATGTTTGAGTAATAAAAAAAGGACTAGAACTTATATAGCTTACGAAATTGTATTTTATCATTACCTTTGATCCTGCATCTTGATAATAGACTATAAAAGCTTATGGCAAGTGAACTTACCGTTGAGTTAAATCGGCTCTTCATTAAAAGAAATTACCTAAAAATTTGTTTTCAAAAAAGAAGGGGAAGAATTGATCAAAAAAAGGAGAAGAAGAAGGAATGATTATAGCTTGCCTTTGTGAATAGAGCAAATTCACAGACCAACTGTTTTTGTTTTTAAGAAGCACAATTCACGGCAGAGCCACAAAGCTTTAAGAAAGAAACGCAATGCGCCAACAACACATGGTTTCAACAATTTTTTATCACATGCGTATATTCTTTATGTTCTAAACACTATCTTCTCCAATAAGCATTCGAATACTAACTTGGCGTGTTCAAAAGTACTGACTCATCTCATCATACCCAACCTTGACTGGCGGCTGATTGAATTAGAAGAGCCTCAAAGCTTGCTTTATTTTTAACTTTTCTCCTTTTTGTTTGACAAAACTTCTTGATTTTGGTTGTAATTATACAGCTTAGTCCTTATATATTTATTGTTCCTGTGGCAGGAAGTCGCATGCGTACGAACAGTAATTCACTCCAAACCATGTGAGCATGAGCAGTAATAATATGAGATAACAGTTGACTTGATATGGGATTAAACTATTTAGTCATCTTAATACGGGATTGTCTGCTTCCAATTGGGATATAAACACCATTCCCTTACTCCTCCGACTTCTTCCTCGATCATTATTTCCTTTGCACGTTTTTGCAAGTTGGCATAATTTTTTATGGATAAAAAAACGTCAAAAAGTCATGCATCCATAGAATATAATCTCCAAATAGCCTGTTCATTTTGCATCATTCTTAGCCTATAAAAATAAAAAGGAGCTTCGATACATAACTTGGTCATTTTCATCATGCATGGCTGATGAAGAAGACACCGTGAAAGTGGTGGAGCCACCATCTTCCGCCACCACAAAACCCATTTCTCTACCACTCACATTCTTCGACATAAGATGGCTAAGATTTCCACCTCTTGAGTGCCTTTTCTTCTACCAATACCCTCACCCTCCTCGCTCCTTCTTCCTAAACATTTTCCCAAAACTCAAACACTCTTTTTCCCTCACCCTACAACACTATCCACCACGCCCTCGTCATGGATGGTGAATCAGCAATCTCAGTCTTAAAATTATGGGCTCACTTTTGTTCTAACATTAGCTTGGAAAAAGAACCATCTAATTCCTTCTCGGTCCCACAACATTAATTCCATCCTTTGATCGAACCATTGTGAAAGATCCTGTTGAATTATACGAGAGGTTTGTCGAAGAGGTATTAAACTATGGTGGAGTAAAGAACAATAATAGAAACCTAATACTCCCTCTCTTCCTAAATATAAAAACTAATTGACTTTTTTCTGAAAATCCTTAAAAAGCAAAATAAGTTAATTATAAATTGATTTACCTAATTTTTTTCCCTTAAACTACTAGTTTATTTTACTTATAAACTAATGGATAATCTAAAAAGATATCAAATATGTCATCATTTAATAACCTATTTCGCAACCTTAATCTCTCAAAAAAAAAAGTAAATGTCCTATATTTAGGACCTGAGGTAGTATTATGGAACTCAGATCGTAAAATTCCATTAGAAGCAGTAAGAGGGACGTTTGAGTTAACGCGCAAGCACATAGAAATCCACAAAAAATACGCACAATCCAAATGAAACACAATGAACACGTGTCAACATTCTCCGTGACATACTCCTACGTCGGTTGCTGTCTAGTAAAAATAGAATAAATAGAGTTGGAGAAAGTGAACTTTGGATTTACAGTGGATTACGGGCTCGTTTGTATCCTCCAATTCCTAGTACATAATTTGGGAATTTCTCTTTGGGAGAATAGAGATGGTGATGGAGGAGTGGAAAATGATTGGTTTTGAGCAGATGCGGTGGGTGGGTGTGTGTGTGTGTGTGTGTGTGTGTGATCTTTCAGTGATGTTTTTGGTGAAGGTATTGAATCGCTTGCAAACTCAGGAAGATAGGAAGTCAATGGTGAGAAATACAATTGATGGATCGTGGGACAAACTGCGAGCTTTACTACCTGTGCATGCATGTTAGTTTTCCAAAGTGGCATCGGTATTGGTAAGAAGGATGGGTATATCAGAAGGCGCTCCTTTAATTTGTCTTGTCCAGAATTTGAATTCTCTATGGTTCATATTTGATTCTTTTAAGTTATTAATTTTTAACCGAATAAAATGTTTATAAATAGAATGTACGTTGGTTGTGCATGTGAAAAATGATAGTTGAGAGATTATTTTCATGATATATTTTGATACCATAAAGATAATTGTTTTATGAAATTAACAATATTAAATCTAAATCGCCTAGATTGGATATAGACGGTTCAAAGTTGAGAAAACATCATTTACTAATATTTTCAATGAGAAGCGAAATTACTTATTTTTCTAAAATATGACATTTCTTCATAAATTAGTTAACTTTTGTAAGTTTTTGTTTTGCATTAGGGTTAAAGGGTTAAAATAGCCCAGGAAAATCTTGCCTCTAGGTAATGGACATTATGAATTTCTTGAGGAACAAAACATATTTTGAAAGTACGAAAAATAGGGCAATTTAGCTTATCCATTTATTGGATTAACGGTCAATGATATATTGTTGACAAAAATATGCACACATCATGACATGTCTATGTGGCTACTATCTCAGCTTTTTTTCCATGTCATATTTTTATTAGGATTATTTTTTGAAAAAAAAGTTATTTCCATCCTCTATCTCAATTCAAATTCCACAATAGTTTTGAAACGTTGTTGTTGATCAAATTAGTTTACAAAAAGCAGTAAAAAACCTTATAAATAACTTATTTAATTTATCAAGTTTTCTCATAGAAGTTTTTGGCACTAAAAGTTTTTTTGTCTTAAGCTTCCTAAGTGTATTATTTTGTATTATTTATATCCCAAGTAATATGACATTTATTCTTTAATGGATAACATCAGTTTATCTCTTCATTAATTTTGGGCATAAATATTACTATGTAATAATGATACTTTGGATATAACTTAAGATAAAGAAAAACTGGATCTACATTCAGGGCTCATCCCAAATTCACTCATCCCTTCCTCATCTACCAAAACGTGGTGTTTCAATTAAAACACACAAAGTGGGCCCCAGAAATTAATCTCTGTCCTCTTTCTCCCTCACTTCTCTCACTCTCCAACCTCCACACCAACCACCACTGTCGCCGGCAACCACCACCATCGACGCCTCCGCCGCCCAAATTAAACCAACCTCGTCCACTGTACTCCTCTCACCTCTCCTCCTACCTCCACGTCATCAACTCACGTCCGCCAATGTCTCCTCCATCCTCCATGTCATCATCAACCTTCACTCCGGCAGAGGCAGCGTCGAAGAGAGAAGCTTGAGAGGTTGGTGGGAGGAGGCGTCGGCGAACGTGAGGATGGCAAAGACGTCGGCCGACGTGAGGACGATGGTTGAAAAGGCGGACGTCAATGGACGTGAGGATGATTGTTGAAAAGGTGGAGGAGATGTCGGGGGCGGTTGGTTTGGGCGGCGGCAGCGTCGGTGGTGGTGGTGGTTGAGGTGTAAGAGAGGCCGGCGAGGTGGTGGTTGGTGTGGAGGTTGGAGAGTGAGAGAAGTGAGGGAGAAAGAGAAGGAGAAAGAGAGTAGGGAGATTAATTTCTGGGGCTCACCTTTTTGTGTTTTACTTGAAACAGTGCGTTTTGGTAGATGAGGAAGGGATGAGTGAATTTGGGATGAGCCTTGAATGTAGATCCAGAAAAACTTCCAGGTACTATGCACTCCTTTAAAAAAAACTTTCCAGACACTTAATAACATTAACCAAAAGTTTATTTATAACCATATTTTTTATGAAAATCATGTCTATTTTTTTAAACGAGTGTGGTATTAGTGTGTTGACAATACTTCTAGAATTTTATTTTAATACTACCTCCGGTCCTAAATATAAGACCTAATTGACTTTTTTTAGAGTTTAAGGTTGCAAAATAGACTATTAAATCATGACATAATTGATATATTTTTAGATTATACATTAGTTTATAGGTAAAATAAACTAATCTTAGGGAAAAAAATTAGGTAAATCAATTTATAATTAACTTATTTTGTTTTTTTATAGGATTTTCTAAATCAATTAGGTCTTATATTTAGGACCGGAGGGAGTATTAAACTACTAAAAAAAGTACATACAGTAATATACTTTCCATCTTCGTGCATCTGTGCAAGTGCAAAGGAATTCTACTTGGCTCTAAACTTCAATTTCTTTCTTTAAACATCAGCATGTCTAATTTTCAAGTCATGATTATCAGATCCTAATTAAACTTTGGTGTAAAAAATACCAACACACAATCTAGTTAAATTAGATAAAATTAAAAGTAATATAATCTGCTAGATATGATACAGACCATCTTGATTGACAAGATGATAGGTATGATATACTTATTTTAAATATAAGACATATATATTTATTTTATTTTAAATAGTTATCATTGTTATCTTTGAACGAATTTACAAAAAAAATTGACATATAATAAAATTAAATATTATACAAAAATATTTTAAATAGGTTAAGATAAGTTTTTTATATAGTTATTTAGCTAACTTGGTTAATATACTGAATATCTCTTATATTATAAATGATTGAAAATTGGGGGAGCAATGTGTGTTGAAACTAAATTCATATCGCTTGCATCAACTGAATCATTGAAATTTTTGGCCATGGTACGTAATCATGGTCTCTTCATTAAAAGTAAATTATCATTAATTTATTTTAAAATTCGATGGCGGCGGGTTCTAAGATTATGAGAAGATAATGAGGGAAATATAACCTGTTATTCATTACACTAATGATCAAACCATTTCTGTAAATGTCAACTATACATTTCAAATTATGTAAACTAATTTGAAAACCGAAATTGTCATTTTAAAATTAGAATTAGAATTCCTACACGAAAAGAAAATTACATGCTGGCGTAACCTCTTTTTTCTCCAACAAATAATAAGCTTCTTGCAATAGTAATTTGTTTTTTTTTCTGAAGAGTTGCAGCCCTCAAAGTTTGGACTACCACAAGGAGAGGTTTAGGATCTCACAAAGAGAGGTTTTTCTGCCGTGCTAACTAAAAGTAGCAGGCTGCAATAGTAATTTGTAACCCGTAATAAAGGTGCATGAGACAATTATATACGTTGCTCAAGGTTAGAAATAAGTCGGACCAGCTTATACTTTTATTAAATAGGCTTAGTTCTTAAATAAGGAAATGAAAATTGGGTATGGTCTCAGCCCGAATGTGGTCTTTTTTCAACTTTAGGCCTGAACCTTTAAAAGGTCTACTTACAATATATGTGTTTCAAAAAGCCTCACATTTCAATAGTTTGTTTTAAATATAAGTTTTAAATAGGTATTAATGTCGACATATTTACAAACAAAGACTTTTTATAGACTTAAAAAACTTATCAAACAATATATTATGTACTAATATCTAATAAAACTATTTATATATTACTTTTTAATACTCCCTCCGTTCCTCAACATGAGATCACTTTGGTTAATTTGGGGAGATTAAGGAAGACAATAAAATTACATGATCTTCCCAAAATCCCCTCAATTACTTAACTTTAAAAGGAGGAGGGGTTTTCAATGAAAAGAGAGAGTATAAGGGTAGTTTGGGCAAAACTTGAGATGAAATAGGAAGTGATCTTATATTTAGGAACTTATCCACTTCCTCAAAGTGATCTTATATTTAAGAACGGAGAGAGTACTAAACAGGTAATCCCGAAGGCTAGTGAGTCAGACTTTTATGAAATAGTTCTGCCCTATTTACATAATAAAATAGACCTTAACCTGACCTATTTAATAAATAGGCCAAGTAAAATTAGGTCAGACCTTAAATAGGTCAGGATGAAGGCTTCTTATTTAAAGTCGGACTTATTTTCACCCCTAATGTTGCTCCAGACAATGTCCAAATAATAACATCCCTCAGAAAGTATTTTTTTTACACATCCCTTAAAAAAATGTTAGTACTGCTAGATTTGCAATTTGCAATAGACATATTTAAACGTAGAATGTTCCAGTTCTAAATTTGCAACGAGTGGGAATACGTGTCATCCACGTGATGGAAGTAGCGTTCTTATCGAACCGGCTCCCCTAGATGCGAACCGGACGAACCAAACCGGACACAGCAGCAAAATTCGCACTTGACAGTCCTCTGATCGTCTCTTCTTCTTCTTCTTCTCCTTCTTCTCCTTCTTGAAGAAGCACTGTCTCATCACCAATCGCTTCTTCTTCAGCTTCCACTAACATTCTCCTCAATCACAATCACAGGTACGCCACATTCTTCATTCCTCCTTCCATTGCTCTTTTCTATGACCCATCATTTTCTTATAACCCAATTTCCTTCTTTTCATTTTTTAACATAATGCCTCTCTCTCTTTATACGTTAAGATCCTATTTTTTCTACTCATTCCAAATGGGTCTTGCCTATTTCGTGATCATACATTGTTGAAGTTCCTCATGACCCCTGAATGTTAGTATATATTGATGGAAGTTTAGTGTATTTATTTTCAAAGCTTCTATTTTTTCCCCCTCAAGATTGGAACTTTTTGGTTTATGAAGTGCTTGAGTTGGTCGTCGCTGAATAAAGTGGGTGTATTTTTTTTTCTAGGTTGTGATGTTTAGGGTTTTGGTTTTAGTTGTTTTCCTCTTTGGATCTGGCTATTGTATTCATTACACTTGTTATTGGCTTTTTCTTGATGTTTGTGCGCCCCTCGAGATATTTGCTTGAGGACTTTTTTTGTTTGTTTTTGAATTACAATGTTCACTTTAGACTCTCTTGAAGTTTGAATGAAATGTGGTTATGTGATAGTATTCAATTTATTCTGCTTCATTTTGAGAATGTGGGTTGTTTCTTATTTTTCTTTTTGTTTATCTCTATGTTTCCTTTTTTACTTCTATGACTTGTGTCTGTGAATGAGAATGTTATCATTCTGAGGTCATTTCACAAACTTCCTGACTTTGAGGCTGGTGAGGAGGTAGTGCAGGATCAGCGAGTGGCTAATTTATCTGGATTCGAATATAACCTGTCATTTTGGTGAAATTATAATGCTATACTCAGACTTGCTCATGACAATGGAAGTTGCATGAACTATATTCTAGCTAGATTTTGTTTGAATTATATGAGTATCATGATTGAATTCTCACCCCTGCCTTTCTAAACGCTGTGTTTCCGGTTCCAATGCTTATTCACACGTCTTAGAATGGAGTTATGAATAGATATTTCATGGATGAGATGGTTTTTATCTACATATTTCAATGGCGGTTAACATGAACATTCAGTATCTGCCTGATTTACGTTGATACATGATGCTGTGCGTGCTCCCTGTTTGAATGTATGTCAAATTGTTTTTCTTTAGTAACAGGATAGGTCAAAGCTTTCTGATTTCATTTAATGTATTAGCATACCTAGTTGATAAATTGTTTTAGGTGTTTTCAAAGTGTTGCCTAAGTTTGAAACTTTCTGTTGATGATTTTTTTAGCAGAATGGCCATGGAAGCAGCTACTCATCAGACTACTCCCAGTGCTGAAATGGTTGGAAATGCATTTGTTGAGCAGTATTACCATATTCTTCACCATTCGCCAGAATTAGTCTATCGGTTCTATCAAGAATCTAGTGTGCTCAGTAGACCTGATTCTAATGGGGTGATGACATCAGTGTCAACTATGAAAGTAAGATGATATGAAAATGGTGCCTTTATATCTCCTTCATTAGATTTATCCTTTAATTGTTACATTTGGAAAACACGGTAATGTCATCACATAATTAATTATAATTATGATTATAATTAAATGGGCGCCATCAACTTTTCTGCTGCAGGGCATTAATGAGAAGATCCTTTCATTAAACTACAAAGACTTAAAAGCTGAGATTAAGACTGCTGATGCTCAAATGTCTCATGAGGATGGAGTTACTGTGTTGGTAACTGGTTGTTTGACTGGCAAGGATAACCTGCGAAGGCAGTTTGTACAATCATTCTTTCTTGCTCCTCAAGACAATGGATATTTTGTTTTGAATGACGTTTTTAGGTATCTAGAAGAAATTGTACCATTAGAACAGCATTCCACTAATGTGGTTGATGATGCAACTGATGTACTCATAACTTCTGACCCAGGCAAGATCAATTTAAAAGAACTATTTGCATTTCTGTAGTTATGTCATTATTTGGAATCTGTATTAATGCCTTTTATATTCTTATGCAGACCCAAGTCATGAATCTGATCCATCTGCTGACCCTGCAGATTCTTTTGTGAACAACGATCTGAATGGTTCTGTGAATGCTTATGTACCATCCAGTCTTGAAAGACAACCACTTGTTGAAATTGAGGGTGCTGAAGAGCCCCAGTCTCAGCCTAATACCGTTGATGTTTCCCAGTCCACAGAATTGGCTTCTTCGACTCAAGAGGACACTCCAAAGAAGTCTTATGCGTCTATTGTGAGTCTTCAAACTCAGTTTGTGCTTCAAGCAATGTGAAATTTCAAATCTAAGTCTGTTGGATTTCTTTTAGGTAAAAGTCATTCAGGGAAGCTCAGAATCAAGTAAAACCTATGTGCCTACTAATGCTGTAAAGGTGGTGTCCAAAAAAACTGAGAAACGGCGAGTTGAGCCAGTTAAATCTGCTGCAGCACCTGAACCAAAAAGAGAACCGAGTCGTGCCAGTGCCCCCGTGAGAAGTGATGATCATGAAGAAGGTACATTTTTGTCCGTGTTTCATGTTATTTACGTTTTTATTGATGTTTATAAGTCTTGCATTTTAATGTGAACTCAAAAACATTTAACTTCAATGTTATGTTCTCCACGTGTAATTCTTGTTGCTTGATTGAAACCACAGTATTTTGCTTAAACTTGTAACTGTTTGACTTGCATGTAAACCTCTCAGTTGAAGGGTATTCTATTTACATCAAAAATTTGCCCTTTAATGTGACGGATTCTCAATTGGAGGCTGAATTTAAAAAATTTGGACCCATCAAGCAAGGAGGCGTTCAAGTCAGAAATAATAAGGTAGTATATTTATTGTGTGACTGTGTTTTCAAAACTTTTAATTATCATGTTACACTTTTTTCTCTGACCTAATGATGCTTTATTGGAAAAACCTTTTCTTTTTGGGTATTTGCAGCAACAGGGATACTGTTTTGGATTTGTTGAATTCCAGTCTCAGAGTTCTATGAATAATGCTATTCAGGTAGACCCCTTGTATTTACTTGCAATGACTCTCCATATTGCAACGCTTTTAAAGAGTTGTTTGGACTTTGAAGTATATTAAAATGGGAAGTATTAGCTTTAAGTATCTAAATGACACTGTTTATTTGGAATCCTGTGGCTGTGAAACCTTCCCGCATCAATAGTGTTCTGTCATGGAGAGGTTGCAAATGTACAATGTTTGGTAACATTTTTAGTGGATGAGGATTTTGAAGTGGTTAGGGAACATTGAATTCAGAACGAGATTTTGGTAACACACAACACACTATATATAATTCCCATGAAATTTTCTCTTTTCACTTGTCTGCATCATTGTATTTCAGATCTTGAATAATGCTCCCAAATGCAAAAATCTCTGCAATTACCAACATATTTCCATGTTTTTTCTGTTTCATATGCTTTTCTGCCTAATAACAGTTTTTGCCTGTTATATTCTCAACATCGCTGTGACTGGCTTTTGTTATAAAGTAGAAATCCATTTTTTCTTGGGTGCCTATTTTTTGTTTTGATGTGCTACCATTCTGCTCAAGTTGTTTTGCTTCAGTGATGATGCATGATACTCCACCAATAGGTTGGTTTCATAAGATTCGAAGTAATTCATGTTTTATATGTTGTTTGTTTGAAGAGGACCAATGGTTTCAACTTGATTCTAGTAGAATTTCTATTTTGTTATTCAAATGAACTGTCTGACCTGTTTTATGTTTGAAGGTTTGTATAATAATATAGGCTTGCTGACCGACAATTGTATTGAGAAACCTGAGCATATGGCGTATATGTTGCCTGTACATAGGATTTTTTATTTCCTTTCTTAATGTGCGAAAGCATGAACATTTCTAGCATGGTAAAAAGTGAGCCCTGTTTTGTTGTCATTATTCAATTTTATCCCAAAGGGCCGGCTCGGCTCAGCGGCAAGCTTACTTATGGTGGGGTCTGAGGTCGTGGATTCAAATTAGCCTCTCTGCTTAAAGCAGAGGTAAAACTGCCTAGTATATTCCCTTCCCCTACAACCCACACCAAGCGGAGACTAGAACTGTATTGACCCTTTTTTCAGTTATTATCCCATGAAAACTAAATTTGGTAATTGTCTGAATGTCGTTAGTTTTTTGTGAAACTTCCACCATGTCTTTGGTTTTATACTTACAGATTTTAGAATTTCCCTTGTGCTTCTTTCAGGCTTCACCCATTACATTTGGGGGTCGTCGGGCTGAAATTGAGATGAAGAGAGCTGGTAATCGAGGTAATTTCCTGCTGATCTGCATGGATAACATCATCCATATAGAAAGAAAAGAATGAATGTTCTTGCCAAATTGCCAATAATTTGGAACATGAACATCAATTTTCCATTTTAGCCTGCAACTTAATGCTTTGTTTTGCTGTAGGTGCTGCTAACTATATTGGAAGAGGAAGGTTTCCATCTGTAAGAGTTGGGTTTCCTCCATCTGTAAGAGGTGGGTTTCCATCTGTAAGAGGTGGGTTTCGAAACGACTTCAGGGGCCATGGCTTTGGTGGTGGTCGAGGATTTGGACGAAGTGACTATGGAAATCCAGAATTCTCTGGAAGAGGACGAGGAGGCCCTAGCAATCGTGGCGAGGGTTATCATCAAGGGAGAGGAGGGAGAGGCGGCCGATCAAGTGGACAAAGGCATAATACTGCTCCTTCCTGAGAGCAAGATGAAAAATTCACAAGGCTGTATTGTGGCTCATTGTTTGGTAAGTTGTTAGAAAACACAAGGTAGAGACTGGTTGCACAAATCTTCATGCGGCTTCCAAGCATCATCATCAAAAGCTCCAGATCTTACCTTTGACTGCAATTGCACAGTTATATAGTTGTAGTTATAGTGCAATGATTTCCTAGTGGTTAATCAGTGTAGTGGGTGGGTATCTAGCCACCAAGATACATAACATTTTAGATAGTTATTTCTAAATACTTTGGAAACAAATGCCTATGTTGGATCTGTCAGTTCCTCCTTGGTGGTGGTGGATCAGTTTTGGCTAGAGTTGGCATTGAATCATTGCCTCTCTATTATAATCCAATCTTACTAAGCCTATATTTACTTTTGTGCAATTAGAAAGAAAGTAATGAGATATTTCATAAATAGTTGCTACAATTCACTAAATAAGCGGGGCCTTAGAGTCAAAGGCACAGCCGCACAGCCGAAAAATAAAATCTAGCAACATCCTATGTAAGAGTTCATAAGGTGATATTTTTTTTTAATAATTTATTTTACTGTTAATGTGATTTTACCAGTTGTGCCAGTGTGCTGATAGGGGCTTGAAAATATTAATGTTTCTTTTTAATAATTTATTTTACTGTTAATGTGATTTTACCAGTTGTGCCAGTGTGCTGATAGGGGCTTGAAAATATTAATGAAGGTAAGATTGGTCTCATTAGATTTTACTCCATGATGATGCACCCACATATAGGCAACATTTTTAAACATGGTGAATTAATGATGGCATATTATAATATAGTATCATATTTAAAATATGAATGATCACAACTTCTCCAATAATCTATACAACTGATCTCCTTTAAAATCTTTTACCAGTTTACTACATTATCTTATAAATGTGAGCTGGTTGAAATGTTTGTTTGTATCATAAATATATACTTCAACTTGTTTTTTCACTCTCAAGTATATATGTTTTAACTAAGTCACTCCGATGTAATTACAATACTTGGTAAGAGCATTTCCATAACGGGAATACTATCCTATCAAATGATAGAAAAGACATTTTAGGAAATCCAACATACTTATTCATAAATAATATACTCAACTACTAGCCTAGGGGTGTAGACCAGCTGGTAAGAAAGGGGAAGGTAAGGCACCATGTACCCATCAGGTCATGGGTTCGAACCCTTGGGAAGTCGTCACCCCCAAAATGGGGAATCCCGGCGGCGACTTCGGATTAGTCGTTCCCCGAAGGGGCTGGACACCGAAGGCTCTAAGCAAAAAAAAAAATATACTCAACTACTTGTTGGTCTCTTAGTCCCACATCGACCATGAATGTGTGTGTGTGTGAGTATATAAGTAGGACATTCGCACTTCAACTTGCCAACCGCGTTAATTGGTTTTGGTGTTGTGTTTGGTCCGAAAATGTGTTAAAAAAAAACTACTTGTTGGCCAAAAAAAAATAAATTCAACTACTTTTTTAAAAAAAAAATATAAGAGAATAGTTATTTACTAGGATGGAAGAGAGGGAACTTTCGAATAAAGACAAACCAGTATGCGATTATATGGAAAATATACGTGGCGTGGAGGGTAGTGAGTAATGGATGAGGAAAAGTGATGTGGGCAATTGGATAAAAAACCTGGAAATGAATCAAAATGCAAATAAAATTTTCCATTTAAAAAACCTGAAAATGAATCAAGTTGCAGATAAAAGTTTATATCCATTTCAAACATCCACGTTGGGTCTGTCCAATCATGTATTCATCCATTCAACACGAGAGTAACATCGAAAAAATATGATTGTTGTTGGAATTTTCCGTGAACTTTCAATTTTCTTTTGTTTTACTAAACTAATAATTTAATATATGTTACTGTTCATAAATAATGTAATAATCAGATAACTTAAGCTCAATAATAACTTCTAAAATACTTGTAGTTCACTTTCCAAAAACATTTGTAGTTATTTGTATTAGATGGAAACTGTTTTAAAAATTTCAGGAAAAGAGTTTGACTCATATATTATCTAATGGGCTCCTAACATATAATCCATTGAAGTATGTCATTGTGAGTTCTAAAACATGATAAGTAAACATTTTTTTCTGTCCACACATGTAGGTTTCATACAACTTCATTTAGCTGTGGAAATGTCTCCTCGAGTGTCAAGATTGAAACCACAACTAACTGATACTCTGAATAAATTGAACACTTACAAAAAATGTCAAATGTCCAAATATTTCACCAACTGAGCCAATAAATTCTTTGTTTGATGGAAACTCCTTTAAATGTTATAATAATAGATACTACCTCCGGTCCTAAATATAGGACCCAATTGAATTTTTTTGGAGAGATTAAGGTTGCAAAATAGGTTATTAAATGATGACATATTTGATATATTTTTAGATTATCTATTAGTTTATAGGTAAAATAAACTAGTTTAAAGGAAAAAAAAAGGTAAATCAATTTATAATTAACTTATTTTGTTTTTTAAGGATTTTCTAGAAAAAGTCAATTGAGTCTTATATTTAGGACCGGAGGGAGTAATTTGGACAACTTATGATTTTGGAAAATAGAGTGGCATAAAGTTTTATAATTAAAACACTCAATGGTATTTAGTCTACTGGTTGAGCATTTAGATAACAAAGTGGTGAACTGGATTCAAATACTCCATCTGGTCCTTGTGATAAGGTGTTAACTAACAACTTTTTATCTTAAATATAATGATCAACCGCCGCAAAAACTACTGTTTGTTTTTGCCTATTTTACCTTTATCATTAATGGATGTCAAGGTTGTAAAAAAATGTATTAATATTATATCATTTAATGAGGAGTGTAGCTGAAAGAAAGGTCAATTAAACCTAAATTTAATGACCCAACTACTATTTATTGGATGATCAGAATTGGGAGTTGGTATCATATATTAAGGACAAGAAAACATGAGATGTTGAAAGAAATATATGGTGCGTGAAACATCTTGATCGTAGAGCTTTAATACAGACTTATCTGTCACTCATACTTGTAAAGTCCAACATACTATATAAATTATAAATCTAAAAGTATTCTTAACATAGTCACTTGACTCTCATTTCTTTTCAAAAAGTGATTGGAGGGTTGTGTAGAACGCATTTTCTTTTTAATAAAAATGGTTTGACAAATTGTGGTGGAATGTGTGAATTTTCTTTTCTCTATTGTGGAATGAAGGTGGGAAAATGCACAAATGCATATTGATATGGTCAAAAAGGGATCCACATTGATGGACAAACAAAAAGAAAAAGGGAAATGAACAGGCACTACATGGCATCCGACGTGGAAAAACACAGCCTAGTGAAGGCTGTTAAGCAACTTATTTCCACTCTTCCTACATTCTAACAAACTCCCCTTCTACAATTTAATCTCTGTTTATTCTTTTTTATTCTTTCTTCCCTATCTTTTAAACTTTATTATTCCCTCCATCCCATAATAATATAAAGTGAAATTAACTGAATGATTGGTTCCCAAATATTGGTTAAAGTTGGTTAAAGAGCAAAAATTATATTGGAGATAAAAACATCTTTCCGAAAATGCCCTTTTTTAAAAAATAAAGATAGAGAATATGTGGGGGGATAATGTGTTTTAAATTAGTGTGTTATCTCTCCTTCCTCTCTCCAAAAATAAAGGTGACACAACTTTTAAAAAATAGTAATGCATTTAGTAGGGGTAATAGTGGAAAATTCACATTTATTATGTTGACAGATACAAACATCACGTAGATTTTGGGACAAAACCATTATAAAAACTGCACCTTACACTATGTGACGGAGGGAGTTTTCTTTATCATTAGGGTTACCTTTCAGATGTCACATCGTCTTATGCCAACAATTATTGTAATTGTAATTAAATATATGTAGACACTTACAAATAGTACAATACTGTATAATCAAAATGCACTTGAATCATCAGATGCCCTGGAAGTTTATCATTTGACCTGTGAGGCCTATCTGACTCCAAATAAATGGACATGGGTCCGGTTTAAAGTTACACCGCACAGGGGCCGGGGGAAATATTGGCCCAAAACTAAAAACATGTTCAAAGGAAACCAGCAACCAAGAGGCACATATATATGACCGGTCATAAGCAGTACACTACCAAACATGAGTAGGTAATAGGTAATACCGTAATAGCAAGAAGTAATGGGAGAAAATGCATAGGATATATGTGAGGTCTTTCTTTCACACTTTATTGCTATTTAGTTTCCTTAACATAATGTAATAATAGTATTTATTTAAATATAGGACATATTTCTGTTTTGTTTTTTCATTGTATTTACGTAAGCCGCTCTTATTGATATTTTTTCAACATTAATCAAGTAAAGTATACAAAGAGATTGTGAAGATGTTTTAGAATGATGTTATTATATTAACTCACTTATTAACATCATTAACTTCAATAAAATTGGTAAATACGTGCTACAGAATACTTAGTAACATACAATTGCACTTAGATCTTACACAAGAGATTTAATTTCAGAAGTCCCGTGGTATTAATATTTTCTCTTGTCAACGAAGGTTATTTCAGATGTTAATGGTTGTTAACAATTCATTGAAACATCTATGAAATTGAATCTCTTACTTAGGACTAGTGTGCTATTGAGTCGGGTACTTATATGTTATGCCTGAATTTTTTTTATTTTGATTTTTATTTTATTGGCAAATTGAAACAGTTCAATACACAAGTTGCACAATAGAACCACTAGATGACAGAGACAGTAGAGTGGAGGACCGAGTTGAGTCGCTCATGGTCAAATTGGGCAAGCCCCTATCTTACGACGCCCAACAATCAACATGATGCATTCGGGAAGAATTTTACTAAACCACAACAACTTTTCTGGTTTATTTTGTGTCAAAAATTTATTTTCTTTTGAATATGGAAATAGAGTCAACAAAAGTTGAATTCCTAAAAACTAAATCAAATACTCCTATATCATGTCAAATATCCCAACTAAAAGATGAAAGCACCAAGAATACTTTAAATTCTGATATGTGTGTGTGTGTGTGTGTCAACTACCTCCAACAGCTGAAAAGGTTTCCATGATCTGTGAAATGACAACCTTAACCATGGCAAAAGATGCTTCAAAACGCGAAGTGCATCAAAGATCTATGATTCTTCCCAACCTGATTGGATAGTTTATTGGTAGGTAGTTTTTGTGTAATTTTCACACAAAAACATTAAAAAGGGGACATTTTACTTTTTAGTGTTGAAATGTAAATGGTAAATATCAACTTTTTAATAAGTGTGTGAATTTTTAAGAACAAAAATGTTTTGTTTTCAGACTTTCAGAGCAATTTTAAAGATAAACATATTTTCAAATTAAAATATCTCTTACACTCTCCAAGACGAAATACATCATCTTTAACGATCAGAGAAATATAAAACTTCAATTATAATGCAATCATATTTTGTCGATGTTCAATTGTTCATCAAGGGAGCTGGTTTCACTAAATTGTAAAGACGTTCTATTTACCCCCCTTTTGACCAATCACACATATCAAGTTCAACAGCCTTTTTTTTGGAAGTATGAGGAGAAATCAGTCCAAAAAATATATAAGGAGAAGTATACACCCTACAAATTTAAATGTATGAATTAGTTAATAAATTTATTTTTAATCCTTAATAGTGGAAGATTTCGGTGATATTTATAAAATACAAGGAGTTCGATTATTTCTGTGGCTTAAATTTACAATCTTTTAGCGAAACTATCATTGTTGAATACCCATTTTAAAGGGTTTCAATCAAGAAATCATTATAATAAAAAAGATAATTAAATAAGGTGTACGTTTTGGGAAGATTAACATATTTTTATAAATAATTAGCTTAAATAATTTATAAAGTTGCTCGACAATAACCAAAGAGGGAACTGAGTACGTTTGATTGAGAGTTCATTAAATTTTAACCAGTACCCATTCTTAAATATGTAATCCTCAAAACGTCAGTAGTTATCAATTTGGATTAGTTCATGGCTGATGATAAATCTCAAAGGGGTTATAAGACTCTTAAATACTTAGAAAGTTTTACAGGAAGAGATACCAAACCTGGCAATTTTTTATCTTAAATGATGTGAATATATTACTACCTCCGGTCCTAAATATATGACCTAATTAACTTTTTTTGGAGAGATTAATATTGCGAAATAGGTTATTAAATGATGACATATTTGATATATGTTTATATTATCATTAGTTTATAGGTAAAATAAAGTAGTTTGAGGGAAAAATTAGATAAATCAATTTATAATTAACTTATTTTGCTTTTTTAAGGTTTTTTCAGAAAAAGTCAATTAGGTCTTATATTTAGAACCGGAAGGAGTATTTTGTAACTTAAATAACCAAATTTAACAGAAGAAAAAACAACATTTGTCACGTCAAATTAAATTCTTATTAAATGGTTGACTATGTGACTCAGATTGAAGGTTCTTAAATATCTGAAAGTTTCTTGAGGAAACATGCATCCAACATTTAGAAGTTTTGATCATCCAACATTTAGAAGTTTTGATTATAGATCTCCAACACTTGTAAGAACTCTGTAGATCTATTGTCTATTGTCAGCTTGTCCAGTTAAACCTACAGTCAACATTACAATTGGACAACAAAGTTAAGAAATAATATTTCCAGTGTATTTAAGATACAAAGCAAACTTCGTGGGTATGGTAGCTCATTGAGTAAAGCTTTAAGGGCATTTAAGATTGAAAGAAAATATTTTGAGTCTAATAGCACATCGGGTAAAACTTACTTCCTCCATTTAAGAGCTCAATCCTATTTGAATGAGATGGTATGCCTTTTGATCCAAAAGGAGAAAAGAAAGAGAGGTAGAGAAGGATTACACGATTTTGCCAACTGAGTTGTACACTACTGCTTGAGCCATTGTTGTATGATAATAGTAAATGTTATCCCATGAATTTTAAAAGGCAACTTGTTCACTTAAAATAAACAGAGGACAAGTTGAGACAGAGAATGATTTTTTTAAAAGAAAAAAAATGCTTGAGAGAGAGATGAACCAGTTGGAGTGGGGGGTTGTACGCTATCATTATGGATCACAGCTTTTAAAAAACCGACACTCACAGTAAACCCCCAGGTGGGGCCCAAACCAAACCTTCTGACACGACACGTGTGTACGACATCCCCCTCCCTCTCCTCCTGACACGTCACCCACCCCCACCCAACTTGCTCTCTGAGCTAGCTGTCTCCCTCCCCTTCTTCTCGACACGTGTTCTGCAATCCTCCCCCTATTTCCACCGTTGGATCTCCTTCATGAACGTCTCAGTCGTACGGTTCACGTCTTCCCCCATTTGCTTCACAGCTTCATCCATCCCTTTCTTTTACGTACCCACTTGCCCCTCTTCCTATCCTTTTTCCTCTTCCAAGTCAAGCATCATATCTTTGCCATTATCCCCCTTTTATCCATATCAATCTATATTTCCCTCGTCTAAGCCAGGCTCTTCCCATTTTCCCCTCTCTGTTTTTTTTTTTAGAATGTGAGCATACCATGCCTTAAACTGCCTACATCTTGGAAAGTTTAATGAGTGCTTGCCATAACGACAAGTAGAAGTAGAAGTAGGTTATGTATTAACTTTGTTTTAAAATTGAAGTAATTCCCAAAACTACTATACCAGCTATTACTCTTTCTTACTACTCCTGTTAAATATGGATATATATGGAAAAAAATAATTCATGCATATTGAAAACCAATAAGTACTTAAAGACCAAAAATAGTTGATGGTTTGTGTATATAATAAGAACCAGAGAAGTACAGTACTATAGTATTCACAAAGAATTGCATTATGTTTTTGGCCAACCTACTGTTATTGTTTTCAAAAAGAAAATCAATAGTTTCTCTGGTCCTCAATATAAGACTTAATTGGTTTTTTTGGAGAGATTAAGGAAATAAAATAGATTATTTAACTTTGATATATTTGATTTTTATAGATTACTTATTAGTTTCTAAGTTAAATAGTTTAATTTAAAAAAAATCAGGTAAATCAATTTATAAGTGATTTATTTTATTTTCATAGTATTTTTTTTACAAAAAGTAACTAAATCTTATATTTTGGCTAAGAGGAATACATTTTTTTGAACTAATTGTAAGTTGGGATGCTCCTCGCAGAGACGCAAATCCCAATTGATCTTGGAAAGCACGGATAATTTAAAAGAAAATGAGTCCCTCTCAGTGGAAAATGAAAAGGAACATGAGCAACATTAACATGCAACCCTACAAAAAAGAAAAGTGACGTTTAGAGGTTTATGGGGAACACGTGTGGATTTTGTTCCCTTCTCATTTTCCATTATATCATGGTAATGAAAATGAATTCTATGTTGCATCTCTGGTTATGTAAGTTGTGATTTATAAACCCTTATTGAAAAGTTGTATTTTATAATTACGAAAATTATATTATAATACTATGATAATCTTGAAAAGGTTAATCAGAAAAATACAGGCGCACATCCCGTCACAATTTAAGATCTATAGCATGAGATTTGACAATTAAGCTGTGAATATTTAAAACTAACGCTAATTAAATTATATCGTGTTAGATATTTTAATATCTTATTTATATTATTATTATTTATGTTTAATTAATATATATCCATTAGGTGGCCCGTTAGTCATATTAGGCCCAGTCAAATTAGGGTTTTGCTTAGTTTATATATAAACGTCATAACATTGATGGAAGGTAATGATGTGTGTGCACCAGACTAAGCTAAGAGCGATTTAGTAGACTGCTCCTTTAGGGTTCCCTTGACTTGATACGACAATTCACACATACCATCAGTGTGCCTACTCCTGTCAAGATAAGAACCTTTGTTCTATGGTTTCAGATCATCTAGCTACGTGGATCTCTGCATCAAATGGACTAGCAATGGTAGAGGTATTTATAAGTCTTCCGCTGCTATACTCTGATTATATTAGACATCATATATCCTCTTGTTATTGTTTATATGATTGGTCCAACATATCGGTTATTCAAATTAAACATATATGTGATTTTTCATTAAATATTATACTCTTAATTATGTATTTTAGAGCTCTCTTTTATGGAAATTCAATTGACAAATATAATTAATTGAGACATATAATTAATTGAGACATATATAGGGAAAACATTTAAAAATTAATTCACAAATGAATCGAAGTTTTATACTCAAAACCAAGATAAATCTCTTGTATGATTATTATTCAAGATGGAGGTAGGATTCTATATAACAAGCAATATATAAACACACAAGCGCACAATCACATGATTGATGCTTAACATTAATACAATAGTTGAGTTAGAAACTTGCTAGCCATAAGCAAATATGTGTGTATAATGCATTAAACTAACCTAAGCAAAACTTATTTCAGGCTCGCGCTGTGCTTTTTTTTTTTGGGTTGGCCAGCGACCTACAGATATAGTATCTGTTAATTAGTGTTTTATATTGTTTGTTTAATAATGCAGATGATGGTTATGAGACCATATGGGAAGCCCAAAAAAACGGAGGAGAAAGAAGAACAAAAAATCTAGAAGGAACAGAAAAGAAATAAACATATCCTGGAATCACACGTAATGCATAGCTGTCAGTCAAGTAAAAGGATCAAGTTGCACAACTTGATATCATACTGTCCCTCAAGTGGCTCAACTTTCAACCTCCAATTCCACACATTCATCTCTTTATGCCAATTTATTAATCATTATTTTAACTAAATTTTTTTAATAATCATTCTTAACCGGCCAGAAGACAAAACTACCGTTGACGCCGTTAATTATATGACGCGCTCATTGTAACTTTAGAAGTCACCTGACTGTAATTAAATTATTTTCCAGTTAACATCTTGGTTTGAGGTTGATGTTTCCAACTTACTGGACTTTACATTTTACTGTACTGTATTCATTCTCCCGTACTCCCTTCTCCCTTCTGTTTTTATTATAAATCACCAACTACTTGCAATTTTTGGTCCTTAATATGAGGAAACAACTGTCGCATTAAATGTTTTTCCTACTTTACCAATGTTATTAATTGAGGTTGCCAATTGAAAGTGTGAAACACATTTTTTAATGAAGGTGAAGTTGGAAAAGCTGACAAATTTAACATAAATTTAATACATACTACCATTTCTTGTGAGAAATGTGTAGTTAATTACTAAGTACTGAAGGGAGTATAAGCCTCCTGATCCAATAATCAAGCCTTGTTCAAAAATAAATTTCATAGATTAAATATACAAAATTGTTTGTCTTCATGGGAAATATAAAAATGTTGGACACACTTACAAAATTTAGTGGGATAGGCTCAAGGGGGCGTAGACCAGCTGGTAAGAAAAGGGAAAGTAAGACACCGCGTACCCACCAGGTCATGGGTTCGAACCCTTAGGAAGTCGTCACCCCAAAATGCAGAATTTCGACGGCGACTTCGAATTAGTCAGTTCCCCGAGGTGGCCGAATACTGAAGGCTCTAAGCAAAAAAAATTTAGCGTGATAGAATTCAAGTGGCGTTTTTATCCCTCGACAGCATAATAAATATTTTTTAATTTGTGAATAAAAAACTCCTAGTTATTTCATCTATGAAATTACTCGTATATGACTATGATTATAAATGAAGTTGAGTTTATACTTATATCAAGTGATTGATATTTCTAAGGTAAAATATTATGTTTTTTGTGGACTTAAAAAGAAAATATATCGTCATATAAGGAGAACTAGATGAAATGAGGGAACTTGGTAAAATATAAGATCACTTTAATTGTTTTAAAATTAAGAAAGTAAATCACACCTCTATATTATTATAAAATACGGAATATATAATCAGATTATAAGTTATAGATAATCTACAGTGATTAATTTTATATACTTAATTGTTAAAAAAATTCATTAGAGGAAGAATTATCTTTTATTATATACTGAATACTCCGATTTATAAAAAAATGATAATTACTGAATGTGTATTTGTGTTGGAAAAAAGGCAAAGCCCAAAATCATCTGACATGATTTTTTGATAAAAAAAATCTGACATGATTGACATATTTAATTAATAAATTCTCCCAAGGGAAGCTACTAATACGAATAATTGAAAAAGATGGTGAACAGTAATTAAGACCCCGGTCTGAGAGAAAGCTCATGCGCTGTGGTGTGAGGAACGTTTCGTGTTGCAATTCAGCCACGTGGCGATAAAGTCATTCAGCACACTCCTCTCTCGACACGTGTACTCACAAAACCTCATCCCAACAAATAACTAGCCCCCTCCCCCAAAAAAGACAACCCCGCCACGTCACCCCACCTTTTCCCTCCCACGTGTCACCCCCTGAGCCCCCCTCACGTCACCAGGGGCATCCCCGACATTTCCCTTTTGCCCATTTTTGGGTTTTATTATCTTTACGGCTTTTCAACCGTCTCTCTTTCCTCCCTCTCTCTCCCTCCAATCCCTCCCTACTTGCTTCACAGACATAGACATAAACATAGATACATAGTAACATAGATACATAGATAGATACCTCGTCGATCTCGTGTTCATGTTATCATTCCCAAACGTTTTACCGAGATACCACAATTAACTGTACAATCTATCTTTCTCTCTCTTGCAAGTTGCAAGCTTCTGTTTTTCTTGGTCATGCATAAATATAATTGTGTGTGATTTGGAGAGTGTGTTAATTTCTAGTTATGCAATGGGAGGGAATATGAATTTGCCGAGAGATCTGTTACAGTTACAGAGATTCATGACGGCGAGTAACAATAATAATAATAATCATTATTCGCCGGTGAAAGTGAAAGTTGAGGAGGGTGAGAGTGAGGAGATAGAGGAGGAAGAGGAGGAGCTAGAGTTGACGCTGGGGCTGTCAATGAACGGGAGATTTGGGGTGGACCCCACGGCGAAGAAGATAAAGCGAACTTCTTCGATACCGGAGTTTATGATGGATCGGAAAGAGGAGATCGGAGTGGCGGCGGGGGGTGGTGGTGGGTTGGCGAGGACGTGTTCGCTGCCGGCGGCGACGGAGGAGGAGTGGCGGCGGAGGAAGGAGATGCAGACGCTGAGGAGAAAGGAGGCGAGGAGGAAGAGGAGTGAGAAGCAGAGGAATAGTAATTATAATATGAGGGTTGTACGGGAACGGAGTAGTCATCATCGAGATGATGACGTCATCGGTGAACGGGATTTTTGTGGTGGGCCCAGAACGACGTCGTTGGGGAGTGGTTTGCTGCCTCCGTTTTGTCCGAGTTCTGTGTCTAAGACGACATCTAATGGCTCTGATGTTATCTCTCAGTCGGAGACTCAACAAGCCTCAGGTATTAATTTAATGATTTGCTAATTCATCTTTCAAAAATATTTTAGCCCCAAATTCGCCGGTTTGATTTGTGAATTTTTGTTTAAGTAATTATAAAACTGCTGTATTTTTTCTTTGGAAAAAAAATTATGGGTGTGTCAGATTGCTTCTGTGATCGGTGTTTTGAATTTGGTCACAAGTTGATTGTTTGAACATTGAATTACTCCATATAGCCTGATCTGAATGTCTATTTAGTACTCCATCCATCCATTGCCAAACATAACAGCTAGTCTACTTTTTTTTTTTGTATAATTTTAAAATAAAAACAAAATGAACCACTTAATTATAACATATTTTGTATATTATTATATCATATTTTTGTTTGCAAGTCGAATAAACTAGATTAGAGAAAAATTAAGAAAATCAATTTTTTTAATTAACATTTCTTAGGATTTTCCAAAAAAATGAACTAAATGAGGAGGAAATAGAATGGAGGAACGAGGAAATAGAATGGAGGAATGGAGGGAGTATTTAACAGGGACCTATCGTCCTTGATTCGGAGTTTTCTTATTTCTAACATTGGGGAAGAGGGTGGGAGATACGACAAGTTTGGGTTATATTTTGTTGAACGCGATGTGCTAGCCATCTGATTAATGTGTGCACTAAATTTATTCAAGATTTTAAATGCTTTTTATGATGAAATGTTTTGTCGATGTAGAATTGAGCATATTTTAAATTGAAGGTGTAAAAAACGCTAGATTATGATTTGAGTTATGGATTTCGAATAATTTGCTGGAAGAGGATGGAAAATGTTTTTCTAAGGAGTGTGAAGGGAATTAATGCGTTCATATCTTTTGAAATTTTTTTCTGCCCACAAAAGCTACTGAGCTAAGCCAATGAAATGATCCGCTTAAATTACCCCAAACGGTGTTTAATCAAAACAAAAAAGTTTTGGAAGGTAAGCTGATTGCCCATCAATTTCTGCCACTCTGTCTCTGCCTTGGCGTATCAGCTCAACATGCAAAGAGATTCATGTGGTTTGTTTATCAGTGTTCGTTGTTACAAACGAAAGAAAATGCTTTGCACTTCTCAGTTCGTTACGTAAATAATTCCACATGCCAAGAGGAGCTCCATGTGGTGTTATAAATTTTTAGTTCAAGAAATGGGTTTGATCCCTACATGGACAAAATATTACTTAAACCCTGCTGAAGCCTCTTTCCAACTTTATTTGTATAGGCAGCAAAATGTCGTTCAAATTTCAAAATTTAGTTCACTACTCACTTTGCACTGCGTTTCACAACTAATAATGCACTTTTTTTTATATACTACCTCCGGTCCTAAATATAGGACCTAGATGACTTTTTTTTTTGAGAGGTTAAGGTTGCAAAATAGTCTATTAAATCATGACATATTTGATACATTTTTAGATTATCCATTAGTTTATAAGTAAAATAAACTAGTTTAAGGGAAAAACTAGGTAAACCAATTTATAATTAACTTATTTTTGCTTTTTTTTAGGATTTTTCAAAAAAGTCAATTAGGTCTTATATTTAAGACCGGAGGGAGTATTTTTTAGGCATGTCTAATGAACAATTTCGTAATTGTTTTAGTGAACCCTGTTTTCTTGGATCAAACAGTTAGTTCAAGGACATCCTGAGGACTAATATTCTTGCACATTTAGTTACTTTGTAGGAGTATCATTTAGTTACTAATCCATACCCTGACTCTCGGTGTTATTTGTTCAACTATTTTTTTGTCACTTGGTCTCTCTTCTATTTTCCTGCTATTGCAATAACATACGAATGTTTAGCCATACTTCCCTAACTCATTTTTGCTTCTTTCAGGAACAAAATCTCCTGATGCTGGAAACTCAATCAGAACTAACTCATCTCTTGATGGCGAACAGAAATCAACGTTCACCTCATCAACACTAACTGCAGAAAAATCAGGCATGACTAGTAGTGCTGGTACGATGAGGAACCTGGATAACAAACGTGTATCACCAGAAAATGGGACCAAAAATGTGATGAAGAACATGTTTGAGGATATGCCTTGTGTGTCTACCAGAGGTAAGGGTCCCAATGGAAAGAGAGTCCAAGGATTTCTTTACCGGTATCGGAAAGGGGAGGAAGTGAGGATTTTGTGTGTTTGTCATGGCAGTTTCCTCACCCCAGCTGAATTTGTTAAGCATGCTGGCGGTGGTGATGTGGATCACCCATTAAAGCATATTGTAGTGAGTCCAAGCTTTTTGTAACTTTTTAAAATGTGAGACAGGACAGGACGAAAGAACCAATGATGAGTAATCAATAGTTGTGTTACTCTGTTGGTTTCTTTTGAAATTTGGCTCTTTAATTTGGTCATAGAAGTTTCCTGCAAACATTGAATATCCTAAGGTATTATTAAGGATCTGTTATATTAACTCTTGTTTTAGCGAAAGCTAACTTTTAGTACGAGGGAACAATGTTAATGTTATCGTTTCTCAAGCGGCATTCCATCTCTTCAATCTGCTCATTGTTTCTTCTATGTTAGTTTTGGAGTCCAAGAGCTATATATCTGATAGGCAGTTGCATATTTAGTGGCGTGTGGATGGGTGAAGAAAATTTTGATAAATTTTTCTGAATTCCAACTTTCAGACAGTTGAGGATGTAGTTGTTATTTTGTCAACAAAGGCCTTTTGCTCAAATATTCTTAGAATCAAATAAACTTAGAATCACTCAATAAAATAAACTGATTGAAATGTATGCGTGGAATACGTATGATCATTATCTAATAATATGAATATGTTCCGAGATCTCGAATTCTCACAACGTGGTGGCTAGTATCGCAAATTAAAATTAAAAAAGTTGAGAAAGTTGACCATTGGAGAGTGAAATGGAATATTGTCTTGGTTTAAAATAGTCAATGATTAATTGACCATCGTTGGAAAGGGATAACGTCTTTTGAGGAGTAAAAATGGATGGATTTTAATTTTATTATTAAGAAGTGGATATAGATTTTTCTCCGCATATCCAGAAATACATTAAAGACGATCCTGGCGTTCAAAATATAGCGAGTGTCGAGTGACCACACAAATTCACCAAATTGGTGCCAAATAAAATATTTAAATAACACAAAATAAGCACTAAATCCATGGATTAGCGCAGAACATCAATAAAGTGTAAAATAAAGAACCTATTTCTTTTTGTGCCACATTGAAGCTAAGCTTTTAGAAAGACGACTTTAATTCAACTATCAAGTAGAAAAGAATTCTTTTTGAAACACAAAATCAAGATAAAAATGATTTTTAGCAAAAAAAGATTATCTATTCGTTCAAGAAATAAAAGAAATTATAAAACGACCGCAGGCTGAAACCTGTATGGTGCAATAATAATGGGCATGAACACGCAAGATCATTTGCTCAAAATTATGACTCCATTCTGGTTCTAGGTTCTAACCTCATCTCAATTACTATGGCAGAAGCAGCGGCCACAGGTAAGAATTTTAACGGTCTTGTTCCTTCTAATCCCCCATCTTACTAGAAAGCACAGAATCATGTAAAGCAAACGTAAACCATGGAAATTTTTTTAAAAAAAAACACATAAAAACATCACAGAAGATATGGAGAACTGATTCTATTCTATGATCTTATTAAATGAATGAAACAGGAATACAAGTATATGGCATGGAAATCACATATCTGCACTCTTCTGCAGATTCATCACCAAAGCCCCCTGATCTAGAAACAAGCATAAAAAACTGAGGGCATATCACTATAGATTACAATTTACAATTTTAAGAACTCAACCTAGGAAAGAACAGTCCACAAAAAAGGACCCAAGCCTAAAATCACAAATGATATTACAAAGAGGGGATGCTTCTAAGAATCACTATGTCAAACTCACCAAACGTCTAGCTGCTAGCATGATGGCGGTTGAAGTTGCTTTAGCCTCCGTACAACCTGTTTCATCGAAGGTCTCGTCGAGAGCGAATCAACAGTACACATGATGGCCAAGTGTAGCACCTCCACCAAATCATCTGCAGGTCCTGCATCCCATAATCCAGCTGTGAAAAACTCCTTTGCTCTGCCTTGCCGAAGTAGCAGGCATGCCCAAGCTACTATGTTGAAGCCATTCCCAAAGGAAGAAAATGAAGGATCCAATGCCTTCTTGTCTGAGAGCAACTCTAGAAGTACAACACCATAACTGTACACGTCGGCCTTGTCAGAAACCCGACAAGTCATGGCATACTCGGGCGCAACATATCCAAATGTTCCTGCCACCCCTGTGGTTGCATGGGTTTCAGAAGTTCCGAGAAGTCTGGCCAATCCAAAGTCAGACAAGTATGCATTAAAATCATCATCCAACAGTATGTTGCTGGGCTTCACATCGCGATGGAGGACACGTGGTACACACTGATCATGGAGGTAGGCAAGCGCTCGGGCGATGTCCAATGCAATCTTGTGAAGAATTCTCCAATCCACAACCCTTGTTGACCTCTCCTGGATGAACTTCTCCAGGTTCCCACCTGGCAAATAATTGTATATCAGAAACATCTCGGTCTCACTGGCATGGTAACCAAACAAAGTGACGAGATTCGGATGGCGAAGTCTTCCAAGGGTCTTAATCTCTGCATCAAATTGTTGAACACCCTGGAATCGTCCTACCGACAGACGTTTTATTGCCACTAGGTTTCCTGGTGCTATCTCTGCCTTATAAGTTGCCCCAAATCCTCCATTTCCAATACAATTGCTTGCATTGAAATTACCAGTGGCGCCAACCACAGTATCAAAAGTCAATGGAACCCCAATATCAGTGAAAACAATAACTTCTTTTCTTGTGGAACCAATAACCCTGGACCTGGAGTTCCACTTCCGGGTATAAAAGAACAGAATAATTAGGGCTATAAGAACAGAAACGATGGCTGATGCAGACGTTATAGATGCTATCTCAATAGAATTGAAGCCATGAGCACTACTTTTGCTGGCAGATTCTGGTGGCGGGGCATTATTAGAATTATAATCAGCTACCTGCCCTTGTTGATCTGTTGATGGGGAAGTCAAAGAAAGCATATGACAAGGGCTTAAAAATGGATTCCCAACAGCACTGCTGCATTTCAACAAGTTATTATTTGATGGCAATGATCCAGACAAGTTATTGAAGGACACGTTAAATGCTGAGAGTGTAGTGACATTTGCCAGACCAGTAGGGATGTGTCCAGAAAGTTTGTTGTTGTTGAGAAGAAGACCAGTCAGATTTCTCAACTTCTCAAAACCCTTTGGAATCTCACCTGTGAGAGAATTGGATGAAAGATCCAAAATTTCTAAAGAGTACAACTGCCCCAGGCTGGAGGGAATGGAGCCAGTTAAGTTATTAGAGGCCAAGGAAAGAAACACCACATTTTTCATCTGGCCTAGGCTGACAGGAATAGAACCGTGTAACTGATTCCCACTAAGGTTCAGAGAAACAAGCGATGCCAATTCTCCCAAACCGACAGGGATTGGTCCAGTTATCTTATTCCCGGATGCGTCCAAAAGTTGTAGTGATCCACACACTCGGCCAAAATTTGAAGGAATCTGGCCAGATAACATGTTATAACTGACATTTAAGAGCAAAGCATCTAATCGATCACACTTGTCAAAAATGTCGGTAGGAAACGACCCAGCAAGCTTATTTTCTCCGACAAGAAACGCATAACCCATTTTCTTTCCCAATCTGTCATGTGCTATGGGCAATGACTGCATGCCAGTAAAGTTGTTGTTTCCAAAATTGTGAATAACTGAAAAACCAACTTCTCTCACTGAAGTCAACGGGGATCCATCATGAACCTTTGAAGTAAAAAAGGACATATATGGAACTGAGAGATTGTCACCTTCAGACTCATTCCCAGCCCAGGAAGGAACTGAAGGACAAGAACCATTAAAAAATTCTGGAATTGAACCAGACAAGATATTCCCACTGACATCAAATACAGTCATACAAGGAACATGAAGTTCTCCAGCAAGCTCTCCAGTAAGATTGTTTGAGCTCAAATCAAGAAAATGCAGCTTCTTGCAGCCACTAAGCTGATTAGGAAACTCCCCGGTGAAATAATTCTGAGCCAAGTTAACCATCTCCAAGTTATTACAAGCACCCCAATTGCTCGGAAAACTACCTTCCAGCGTCGCCCTTGGCGCCCACAATATTCTCAGCTTCGGGAGAGATGTAATCTCCACAGGCATGGCACCTTCAAAATAATTCAACTCATCACTTATAGTAGCCATCTGCGTAGATTCCCTCACAGTATCATTGCCTTCAGGAAGTGGATTGAAAAGATTTGACAGCACAAGTACAGACAGCTCCGAACAATTCCCAATCTCGGGCGGCACAGGACCACTCAGAGCATTCCTTGAAACATCCAACACTTCAAGCAGCTTAAGTTTCCCAAGTTCTTTAGGTATCACCTCCTCCAACAAATTCGAATACAACAAAAGCGTCCGCAATCGACTACAATTCCCCAAACTGCTAGGAATTGGCTGAACCAACAAGTTCCCTGACAAATCCAAATGTTCAAGCTTCCCACAATTATCCCCAATCTCAACAGGTATACTCCCACCAAGCAGATTATACATCAGATACACCCCTCTCAGCTTACCAATAAACCCAGGAACAGATCCATTCAAGCCATTCACAGCCAAATTCAAAATCTCCAAACTATCAAGACTAGCAAGTGAGTGAGGTATCTCCCCAACAATTCTATTAAACCCAAGATTAAAAACCCTCAAATGTTTCATTCCATCAAAACGAGAAGGAAGTGACCCAGTTATAAAATTACCCTCTAGGTCAAGCACAACCAACTTACTCATCCCCCAAACCTCATCAGGAATCTCACCCTCAAGGCCATTAAACGGTAAAGAAAGAATTTTTAGCTCAGTAAGCTTACTAATCAAAGGCGAAACCTTCCCAAACAATGCTCCTTTACTCCCATCACAGCCTCTCCTAATTCCATAAAGAGGAAATGAGCTTCGATCACTTGCGCAGCCATTTCCAGTAATGTTGAGTGCGATAACTCGCGAATTGGAGTCGCAGAGAACGCCGAGAAACGAACAGTGATCGGAATTTTTAGCAGAATCCCAGGTTGAGAGAAGGCCTGAGGGATCGGAGAGGGAGGATTTGAAGTGAAGGAGGAGTGATTTGTCGGAGGGATTGAGAAAGGCGAGGGCTTGAGAGGAGAGGAGGAGGCATGAGAGGAGGGAGATGAAGTTGTGGAAGAGACGCCATTTGATGAGTGAAGTGGGAGACATCTCAGGAACCCTAAAAGGGAATTTGAACAATTAAACCCTAAACCCTTTCGTCTTCGCTTCCCTTTCTTCGCATGGAGTTGCAGAGAAAGAGGAAGGGGGATTTTTTTTTTTTTTTTGTGTCTGGAAACCCTAACCCTAATTTTGTGGGTAGGAGAGAGAGAGAGAGAGAATAGTGGAGGAATGAACTATGAAGAGTGTGAATATTTCAACTGTGGTCTTTTCGGAAAACGCGTTTTTCTTCCTTCCTTCCTTCCCCCTTGTTGTTGGTCTAGTTTTGCTTTTTCCGGTTTTTTTCCCATCTTCTTCTTTCTTTTTCCGTTATACAAAAAATTAGTCACTCTGTTCGTGAATAATTAAATATACTAGTACCTGTAGTTGGTTGAAAAATGACATCATTTTTTAAAAATTTATCCATACCTCTAGTTAAAGTTAAAACAATACGCACTCAATGGGTTATATATATATATACACACTCCTCCTGTCCTAAATATAAGACCTAGTTGACTTTTTTTTTGGAGATGTTAAGATTACAAAATGTAGTATGTTATTAAATTATGGAGTAACATATTTGGGGGAGTGGAGGACTTTGACCACCTTTTTAAATCCCACAACCTTGTTGCTTCTATATGGAGTAGACTTCTACCAATAGGCATGAGAAACTCCGTCTCGTCTTTGGATATAATCTCTTGCTTTACGTTCTGCTTATTGAGCCCTCTTCCCAGAACCTGGAAATTGGGAATCTTCATTACTTGTTGGAAGCTGTGGTCAGCTAGAAACAACATCATCTTCAATGACATTGTCACCACAGATGATTGTTTGTTCCATCATATTAGAGCTTCAGCTCGTCACACCACAAATGTTTTCTTTAGTTTGGAAACTTTTTTGTAAAGATTAGACTCATAGATCTAGCTTAAGCTTCTCCTTCCTGAAGTCTTAGCTTCAGCTAGCTCTTTACCTAGTCTGGGTTCTTTGTTTTGCCCTATGCTACACAGTTGTACATGCAATTTTTTGGATTCAATACAATTCCTTTACTCAAAAAAATTATGACATATTTGACATATTTTTAGATTATTCACTAGTTTATAGGTTAAATAAACTAGTTTAAGGGGAAAAATTAGGTAAATCAATTTATAATTGACTTATATTTTGCTTTTTTAGGATTTTTCAAAAAGTAAACTAGGTCTTATATTTAGGACCGGAGGGAGTCTATAAGATCTCTTTTAGTAGTCATTTTTTGGTGGACTGGATAGTGAATACTAGTAGTGAATACAAAAAGAAAAAAAATCAATGGATAGTTGGTTGAGCTGATAAGTGGGCTACAACACGTAAGAATGAGAATACATGTTCGAATTTCGGAAAGCGCTCTCGTTGGGTGAAGAACAATCTTGTTTATGTGGGCAACACTCCTACCCCTCAAGAGTAGATTAGTCTACTGCCAATAGGCGTCAAATTGCGGGAGGTGTTTAACCAAGATAAAAGAACATGAATAAACGAATGCAGTTATTAATGAGTGGTTGATCAAACTTATAAGTCCATAAGAATCAGAATCAGAATGCGTTTAAATATAAAGAGGTGCTTTTATTGGAAAAGGATAATCATACTTATCTGCCAAAAAATGCAATTATGGTTCATTGTTAATGTGATTTTCATTTTAACTAATTCAACTAATATTCATGATAGCATTTAATTTAATGAAATTATGTTTAAAAAGAGAGCTCGCTACTTTCTTATTAAAAAAAGTATTTAGGCCTGTTTGTATGCAAGGAATTGCATAATGGAATTGTATACGAGAATTTCCATATAGGCTGGGGCCCACAAGCTTTCTTTATCCATCTCACACTTTTCCTAGGTCCCACAACTTTTACATCTCATCATTACCTAATTTACCTCCACTTTAGATCTTTATCCCCTTACTCTCAATTCTCACCTCCAATTCCATTTCTCAATTCCATCCAACCAAACGGACTCTGAGAGTAAGAGCCCGTTTAGTTGGACTGAAAGTGTATAATGGAATTGGAAATGAAATTGAGTGTGAGGGGGTAAAAATGGAAAGTAATGGTAAATTAGGTAATGATGGGAAAGAAAAGTTTGTGGGGCCCAGGAAAAGTGTGAGATGGAGAGAGAAAGTTTGTGGGCCCCATGATATAGAGAAATTACATTTCTCATTTCCTTTTGTCAATTCCTTTTTTTATTTCTTGTCATACAAACGGACCCTAAGGGGGTAAAGATGGAAAGTAGAGATAAATTAGGTAATGATGAGAAATTAAAGTTTGTGGGGCCCATAAAAAGTGTGAGATGGAGAGAGAAAACTTGTGGGTCCCAAGATATATGTAAATTACCATTATACTTTCTCATATCCACTTTCCATTTTCACTTTCCAATGTAACAAACGGTCCCTTAGAGTCTGTTTGGATGACAAGGAAAGTGATGAGGGAAAGTGAAAGTGATGGAAAGCGGAGACTTTTTAGTAATATACATATATCCCTAGGCCCACAAGTTTTCTCTCTACATCTCACACTTTTTCTAAGGCCCACAAATTTTACTTCACATCATTATCTCTACTTTACATACTTTACCCCTATACCCATTTCCAATTCTATCTCTATCATCTCAATTCTATCCATACAAACTGTCCTGGTTATGATTGTTAAATTGTTAAATGGAGTAAGATGAAGAAAATGAAAAAGAGGATTTCATGGCCATTGGAAATGGCGGGGGTAAATGGGCCCACATTACATTAGCCAGTAGGATGTGGGGACCGGAGGCGGTCAATAAATGATGAAGCCACGTCAAATTAAGGGGTCTTTGGTAGTTAGGCTTTAAGGTGTCAAAAGATTCCTTAAAGCTGGACACGTGTCGTCATGGATAGTAACCCACGTGGGATAATGTTCCGGGGATGTTAGAGGGTCCCACCTTCTTTTTTTTATGTTTTTGGTCCTTTGCTTCATGAGGTCCAGATAAGCTAAGGGACCCACTCGTCAATTTTATGAGTTTTTATTTTTTATAGTCCCCTCCTTTATTTTCTTTTCCATCAAGATATTTTTATCTCACGCTATAATTTTTATAAATTTTATGTTTCATCACATTAATTTGTGTTTTTTGTTGATTTGAACCCCAAACTTAAAAAACCCTCCGCTGGTAAAGGTAGTTGTTGAAAGGATGACTCTCCTAAAGATCCTTTTTGGTCTTGAAAAGAAAATAAAAAACTGTCTAGATAAATTAAGGTTATCCAATTAAGTTGTAATTATTTTTACCATGAATAAATTTGAATTATCAAAAGAAGTATGAAATGCATGTTGCTTGTTTTCAAGTATTTTAAACCTATCATTTGTTATTATTGCTATTGGCAAGCAATTATTTACAATTTCATTTTCATTTTCATTTTCATATTTTATTAATATAATCCATTATTCTTATGAGTAAGAATAGCAAAAACGACCCTGTGGCATGACTCAGACTTCAGTGGTCTCAGACTCTCAGGTAACATCATGTCTCACTCTCTCACAAAAACTAAGAAAAATGGAAAAGATAGGTAATTCACCCAACTACACAAGTTCTCCACTGCTTGTTGAGTGATGACTGACGAATTTTCCTCAATGACTGAGACATGCTTAGGTCTTATTTGTCCATTCGACGCCCTCGCATTTGACTTGGACTTCCAAGTCTGAACCCCGTTTCAGTTCCAAAAAAAATTTCAGTTCCAAAAAAAAAAATCTGAACCCCGTACATCCAACAAACTACCAAGAAAACTTCTTTTATGAAAAAAAAAAATCACTCATTACAAGCAAAGCGACCAAAATCATATATTAGGGTCATGGAAATATTGCTCATGTTTGGAAAGCAATCGCTAACCAGATAATGTTTCTTATTTGAAAATAGAAAATCAAATTTAGATTAGTATCGTCATATTATTATTCAAATAAAATCAAGAGTGATTTGCTTTGCATTATATCTCAGAGCGAATCTGAATAAAATGGCACAATATCTGGGCGTCAGAAAAGAAGAAATTGTGAACGCGAAGCATGCCATGTTTACCAAACACGACCAGTACCTTTTTTTTAGCTTAGACCGGTACCTTTAATTTGTGGAACATTGCTTTTGTTTGTAGGTGGCGTAACATAATTGAAACGGCTTTTTTGTAATGCAATTACAGAGAGTAGAAATTATGTTTTCTTTCGCCGGAATATATTAGAGATTATGTTACAGATTATTAATATAACCCTTCGGTTTATAAAATACTACATAAGATTACTTTCAAATTTCAATTTGTTACTAAATATAAGACAATTTCTAATTTTTTTTTCCAAATTCACCTTAATAATACTTATCTATAATACTCCCTCCCGTCCTAAATATAAGACCTAAATGACTTTTTTGTAGATAAAATACTATCTAAGAAGAGTGTTGATAGATATATGGTAAATACTAATTTAACTTACATCTTCTTAGAAACGGTTGGACTATATTGAGTGTGTTTGATTGACTTATTTTTCAAAATAAGCTGACTTATTTTTAATAAGCCTTTGTGTGTGTGACTTTTTTTTATGTTTGGTAGAGCTTATTTTTCATCCAGTTTATTTGAAATAAGTCAAGCTTATTTATAAGCCACACAAGGTAGCTTATTTCTGAAAATAAGCCAGCTTATTTTTCTACATGACTTAAAAATAAGCCATTTTTAAACAAAAAGTCATCCAAACATGTTTATAAGTCAAATGGAAAAATAAACCACATTTTTCAAAGTTCATCCAAACATAAATAGTCAACCTAAAACTTATTTTCCAATTAACTTAAAAAATAAGTCACCTTTCCACAAGAACGAAATACACTAATTGTTTTATCATTATTATTGATTAAATTTAAGCAAGAGTAGGGAGTATTACTGACAAGATAAGATAAGTCGGACAAGATATATTTAATCCGGGTAAGTGGAAAGTGTGCGTGCTTCATGGGAAATGGTTTGCGGATTTTGCTGCCAAAACCAATCCTGACCAACTAACAAACTATATATATGTAACTGAGATCCTAGGCAGAGGCCCAAACTTTATGGGGAATCCATGATTTACATGTAACAACTGTTACAACTCATAGATATAAAGATTTTCACGAATATTTTAAGTATTCGATTATCAATGCGTTAAACATCAGATCTCGGTAGTTTTTTTTTTTTAACACATTTTTCGGACCAAACACAACAGCAAAACCAACTAACGCGGTTGGCAAGCTGAAGTACGAATGTCCTACTTATGATTATAAACAGATTTCAAGCCGAAATGTAACAAAATGATTAAAAACAGATTTGATAAAGATGGTGGCCTGGATTGATTATTGTTCTTAGTCACTCCTTTCATCAATGACGTGCTGAATAAAAACATGAGAGTAAACAACAGTATTTTCGATGATTTGAGGCTGTTTCAGGTTTAGCAGCAGGCTTAATTTCCACTTGCTTCTCTGGTTTTGGTACAGCTTCAGTCTTCCTTTCAACCTGAACGGACAATCTGAAACAAATCAAAGATAAACTTACTGTTAGCAGTTAGCTAGCAATCATACATGCCATCTTCCCAAATTCAAATAGTTTAAATCAATTTGTTATGAAGGAAATTTAAAAACCATTTCTAAAATGAATACCACACATTTAAGAACAAACTTACCTCCTTAAGTGATTCTTATATTTAATAAAGGAGAGATTCATAAATGATTGTACAACATAGAAGAATAATGTCGTAAATATTTCTACTGGGAAAAGAAAAGGAAGCATGGTGGAACTTACAGAGAAGATTGAAAAGATTGATTGCTGATACGGATCTCTTCCCTGGGGTCTATAATTGCTTCCTTACTATTGTCCACGGATGGGGTCTCATGCAACACACTTTTTGAGCTTTCTGCCGACGTCTTTACTGATTCACAGTGCATCACCATGGACGAATCTTTAGTTTTCTCCAATGTAACTCTTGTTGATTCATCAAACCTGTCAGATTCTACACATTTGTTCCCAATAGGGAAATGTTCCTTTGTGAAATCATCACTGTTCCCAGCTTGAATACTAAAAAGAGATTCATTTGATGTATGGCTCCATGCCGAAGGATTTGTGGGACTGGTAGAAAATATAGACAATGGAATTATTTGTGAATCATTGCCTGGTTGAGACATTATTTGACTTGGAGGGTTTTGTGAGGTTAACTCACTTTGATAACTCCATACAAGAGGTGATGGGTAAGCATGGTTAGTTGATTTTGAAAAAGTTGGGAGTTCATTATCAGCACTAGATTCAAAATTTGTAGCTACATCATTTTCATTGTTTTCTAACATAATTGATTCTACTGAAGAGGAGGACAGTGAAGAAGAGCAGCTTGATTGTTCTTGGCGAGAGATGGATTGATCATTTTCCTTGGGATGGTTAAGATGCAGTTTCAGATTATTAACGCTTCCTTCTTTATCTTTATGATCCAAGGAAGCCATCACTCTGGTCCTTTAGGCTGCAATTGCGATAAAATGAGGGTCAACAAATTATATCGTGATTTGTCAGTGTATGTATTTGACCAAAAACAGAGTAAGTTATTCTCCTATTTCTAATGAATTATCAAATTATCTAATACTACCTCTGGCCCTAAATATAAGACCTAATTGACTTTTTTTGGAGAGATTAAGGTTACAAAATAGGTTATTAAATCATGAAATATTTGATATCTTTTTAGATTATCCATTAGCTTATAGTTAAAATAAACTAGTGTAAGAGAAAAAATTAGTTAAATCAATATATAATTAACTTATTTTGCTTTTTTTTAGGATTTTTCAAAAAGTCAACTAGTTCTTATATTTAGGACCGGAGGTAGTACTATCTACTATAGACGCATGGACAGAAAATTTGAGGAACATCAAGGATTGGCTAGTATCTATAATAATATCATCTATTCACGTTGAATGCGTTGATGATGCAGGTCATGTAACTACAAAGCTACCATATCTAAGGGGTATCAACATATATTCACAGTATGAATGTGGGAAAATCCAATGCTTCTTCAGTGTCGTTGATCATAAGTGAAGAAAAATACTCCATCGCTCTAATTACAACATCATTTTAGCCTTTTTAGAAATTAAGAATGTAAAATTAATAATTTGAATTGTATAGTTTTTTTTTCAAAATTATGTTATTCTACCAATAAATTAACTTATAATTTAATTACTAGTTTAATATATTATAACTCAATAATCAAATTTTCTTCCTTAACTTATATAAAATGATCTTAGAGCAACAAATAATCTTTTCTTGTAAAATGACCCAGATAGATAAATAGACCATCGAGCAACTTATACCAACTAGTTGAAGTTATTCTATCTTAACTAGCAGTCTCACAAGTATGCAACCATGATAATTAATAGTAGTGTCAGATATAGATAAATAAAAAAAAAAAACTGAGTCAAGCCTTACTCAAAAATCCGTCGCAGAAACTTAATGGCCTTCTCAAAAACCTTCTAGATCAACAGAAATTGCAGAACTGGCTATCACCAGAGCTCAGGTATACAAAAATTGAGACACATATATTTCAAAAGTATCGACAAGGAATAAAAGTAAATCCAAACCAAGTTTCCAGAGAAAGAAGCAGATGAAGGTAAAGAATCATGGAATCATACGTGTCGTAAGTGAAGAGATAAACAAACCCACCCAAGAAAGAAAAGAATGAGAGATACGTTTCCCGCCATTTCCAGTAATCATACTTCCAACGGCCAGCCCATTTCTTGGGCCTGGGCCAGGCCCAGCTTAAGTTTAATAAATAATGGCCTGTGGTCAGAGTTGAAAATAGAGTGAAGTGCAAGGGTGGTTAGAAAAAGCAGGATGTAAGTGCTCATTATCTAATTATCTTCACTCGTGTTGCAGAAATATGAATAACGGTTAAGCAAAAGAAAATCAATGGATGGAATATTGAATATTCAGCTCTTCAACTCTGGACTTCACAGACTATGCTGTAAGCTCTGAATTCTTGCTTTTATTTCGCTTTCTTCTTTTGTAAATGTTTTTGGTTCTTATTTTACTACTAATTCTACTTGCTGTTGTTTCAAATGACATTGATGGGAGTGAATTCAACCATTCCTGGATTATATATATTGCCTATTCTCAGTAATAAGTCATTACATTCTCATGTATCTGTCCAAAATCAAGAAGAATGAAGGTGTTATGTAATTAAGTTACTCACTGCAGCTAGAGAAAGAGAAAGTCAACATACTGTGAGTCCACTATTTCACACATCATCTCCAATCCAAATTCAATGCCTTAGTTCCACAATCCACCAGAGACTGCAAAAAGTGGCTAGTAGTAGCTGCAGAAGCACAGTGAAGGTAAACAATCATGGTGAAATGTTTTTAGGGAAATTTGCATTCTAGTCCCTGGGAAGGGAAATTATTACTGGAAGGTCTCTACACATTCCAAAATAATTATCAAGTCCCTTGGGCCTTTCCTGCAATTATTTGCTTAGCTGAAATGACCATTTTGCCCCTAGTTAAAATATGACATGCCACATTCATTCTCTTCATTCCTTTTCATTCTCTTGCTACCGCAGGTGCTCCCACTTGCTACCGCAGGCATGTGGACTTGCTACTGCGAGTTTAAGTGACCAACATTCCTTCTCTAGTGGGTTTAACTTCTAAGGGCCCCTTATAAAGCCAGTGACCACTTGTTATCATTCCCTTCACATATGCCCTACCATGTTTTTCAAAAACCATTTTATTCACATGGGATGGGAGGGACTAGTCAGGGACTTGCTACCGCGGGTGTACCTACTTGCTACCGCACGCTTGGGGACTTGCTACGGAGACGTTAAGTGACCAACATTCCCTCTCAAGTGTCATTCATATCTGAGGGCCCTTTAATAAAGCCAGTGACCACTTTTTGTCATTCCCTTGACATGTGTGCCCAGCCTTGGAAGTTATAAGGGGCCCTTAGAAGTTAAACCCACTAGGGAGGGAATGTTGGTCACTTAAACTCGCAGTAGCAAGTCCACATGCCTGCGGTAACAAGTGGGAGCACCTGCGGTAGCAAGGGAATGAAAAGGAATGAAGAGAATGAATGTGGTATGTCATATTTTAACTAGGGGCAAAATGGTCATTTCAGCTAAGCAAATAATTGCAGGAAAGGCCCAAGGGACTTGATAATTATTTTGGAATGTGTAGGGACCTTCCAGTAATAATTTCCCTTCCCAGGGACTAGAATGCAAATTTCCCATGTTTTTATTTTATGATTCATGGCTTAGTGAAGTACTGGTTTTGCAATCATAGAGCGATTAAATTAAAGATGATGATTTTGGAGGTAAGGTATGTGCAATGAGGAGGAGGAGGAGGGCGAATGAGAGGACAGGAACATATGTACTGCTAGAACCAGGAGAGGAAGAGAGGTTTGTGAGTGAGGAAGAGTTGAAGAGTGCACTGAAGAACTGGCTAGAGAATTTGCCAAGCAAGAGCCTACCTCCTGATCTTGCAAGATATGAAAGCATTGATGAAGCAGTTTCATTCCTGGTTCGGTCTGTTTGTGAACTGCAAATTGATGGAGATGTTGGTTCTGTCCAGTGGTACGAAGTCCGCTTGGAGTAACTAAGGAAACAACTTAGACTCCGCTTTATTTTTGGACACATCACATTAGTGTAAATTTATGTCTGGTTCTGTGTGCTATAGCCTATATATATTGTGATGTATCCAAATACATGCATTATGAGGCAGCAGAACATTTTCCTTGAATTTTTCATAGTAGTTCTTCAGTTTAACTATTAGAGGGATCTTCTCACTTTATCAGTTGCTAGAGCCCTTAGAAATTGTGTCAAGGCACCAAATTGATTACCATCTTATCAATTTTGCAAGTAATATTATTATAAAGTTCACTTGTTTAGGCCGTGCCTGTTTCACATGAACACAATAATAAGTTGTGTTCATAAACAATCAGTGTACCTACTTAGCTGAAATGCCAAGTCATGGCTTATGCAGCTCACTACTTGGGGTTGGGAAAAGAGCCGAATGCATGCCTTAGAATATATGCACAAGATGTGTGCTTGATGACACATGTTTAGGGTTGGATGGCTAACTCTTTACTGAATTCTGTTATTGCCAAATTGCCATTTAAATTTCAGTTAAAAAAACTTGCCATTTAAATCCAGAAAAAGAGGTGAATGTGCCCTAGGAAGATGTTTTGTATTGGATTTTTCCTTGGTTTCTTGGGGTATGACATCTTTTAGACATATCAATGACCTCAAACTAATCCAAATCGCTGATTGTGGGTACCTTGATGGGTGTGACAATTGACCAAAAGTTTTTTAACATGCTCTATGCCAAAATAGGAATTGAACCCTCAACCTTAGTTAAAATTTAACGACTCTCTTACCACTCAACCAAACCAAACGCTGCTGGTTGAAGATCCTTTATATTGCTTGCATGGTGGCATGGGATGTGCCCTTAGTTGCACCAAATTTAATGTCTAACCCCAACTCTCCATTAGACTCTATGCCTGCCATCTAATCCAAATAAATAAAAAAAAAACAGAACGAAAAATAATGTGAACGTACACCAACATTTTTTCAAATGATTTGTACTCTTCACCTACAAACTGATCAAAGCGATCAGTTTCACTGCCACATAGTTCTGGCGGTGTGCCCTCGGCCTTAATGTCGAGTAATATTAATACTACTATAGATAGCAATTTAATAAATAGACCACAAAAAAATAAGAAGTAAATTGTAGACATGAACCAGGGGTCAATATTTGAAAGCTTGTAAGTGGAGGGAGCATTAAAGTATGCGTTGGGCAGCTGTATGCACAGTTTCTGCTGCTCCCAAGCACCACCCAGCACTCATGTTTGAACGCTTGCTTGACTTTTGTAAACAGATCCAGCACGAGTGACATACTACACATTCCATCCAATCAATTTTCTTTCATCACTGTACATTGCAACTGAAATCAGGGAGAACAAAGTTAAACAGCAGAATTAATCCATCATAAATAAGACGAATTAAGTTGCACTCACGCTTAGCCCCTGCATATTTTTCAAAATGCATCCAATGTCTTGGAGTATTTGAATGGTGCAATTTTGCTTTTGATTAACTCCACCAGTCCCTCCCTGATTACAAGCTTCAAATTTGGCAATGAGAGTATCACAAAATATAAACTTTAATTTTGGTTTGTCTAAACATTTATTGCATTTTTTTTTCAATTTTATCCGTTTTTTTCTTTTTCTCATACATTCTATTTTATATTTATTATCTCTTATTTGTCGTATCTCTTTCATTATCCCATTCCCATACATTCTTTTTCATTTTTAATAATGAAGGTATAATAAGAAAATAAGTAGCATTTTTAACCTAGATTAAGTGTCCTTACTTACCCCTAAAGTAACCACTCGAACCATTGGGCACCTTAAAATAATAATTGGTACATTTTCACCTTGAAAGTACTAAAGTGAACCAATTTTACTTTGACCTGACGGTCAATAATGCTTGACAACAAAACTTTGTAAAATTGCATAAGGGAAATGACAAATAAATGTCACTTGAATTTCACTTGGACAAAAGGGGCAATAATTCTCAAAAGGATAAATAAGAGTTGGGTTAAGGGTCAAATCTAGCACTCTACTATTGTCAAAAGTTCACCCAACATAAACAAGAATTCAATGGCTCAAATGTAGCACACATCTTTTCAAAAATGACTCAAATCTAGCATTTCCGTCAACTTTAACGGGTTTGACAGTTAAGTTTGACTTGACCATGCCACGTCACCCGACATGCCACTCAGTTTTGCCGCGTGGCATGCCACGTCACCCAATGGGCCCACTCACTATCTATTATTGGGTGACGTGGAGGGTGATGTGATAGGCCAATTGGCAAAACTGATTGACGTGGCGAGTGACGTGGCATAGTAAAGTCAAACTTAATGGTCAAACCCGTTAGAGTTGACGGAAATGCTAGATTTGAGCCATTTTTAAAAAGATGTGTGCTACATTTGAGCCATTGAATTCTTGTTTATGTTGGGTGAACTTTTGACAATAATAGAGTGCTAGATTTGACCCTTAACCCATAAGAGTTTGTCCCCAATTTAGGATTAATGGAGTTTCTGCCAAATGACTAAACAAAAGCAGTTAATTGTGTTTTCGTATTACTTACCTTGGATACAAGAGTAGTTAGTGAAGTTTAAAATGTCTTCAAGTAGTGAAAGAACAATAGTAGTAACACACATTATTCAAGTAGTTAAATGTGTTTTCATACAAGTCACCTGGGATACAAAAGCATTTAGTAAAGTTTAAATGCCTTTAAGTAGTGAAAGAACAATATTAATTACACGGGTCACTCGAATAGTTAACTACGTTTCCATATTTGTTACCTAAGATAAAGAAGTTGTTAGTGAAGTTTAAAATGTCTCCAAGTAGTGAAAACAGTACTAATTACACACGATACTTAAATAGTTAAATGTGTTTCCATACTAGTTGTAATAAATTTCATTTATCCCAATTTGGGGACAAACCCTTATTAGTCTTTTGAGAATTGGTATCCCCTTTATCCAATTAAATTCAAGTGACAATTATTTGTCATTTCACCATTTCATATTAGCTCCATATATTCTTTTTATTTATATTTTCTTGTCTCGATCCTGACACTCCTTACTTTCATACCTTTCACTCTCATCCTCTTTTTTTTTCAAATTGCATAGATGATTTTATTAAATAGAAAATTGGAATACAAAATAGGTCAGCAAAAGAAAATTCAAATGATAATATATAGACAGTCACCACCACCATTACAACCAATACCACTACCACAACCCAAACGCAACCGCCTTCTCCATCCCTCAACCACAACCGCAACCCACCGCCCACCATAGTCATCAATGTTACTTCAAGGTGGCTTCCTCCACCATCTCCGCCCTCCACAACGCCTCTCGCACCATCATTAACGCCTTCAAACTACTCCCATTATTAAAGAATAATAATAATAACCATTCTTCTTCCATGAGGCACCTTCTTTCTAAAAGTTTTTCTCGCAAGATGTTGAGCAGAAGCTTCTGGAGAAACTCAATGGAAGAGGAAGAGAATGAAGCTGATATGCCATGTTGAAAATCGTCTGGGGAGTTTCTAGAAGAAAATGAGCAGCTGTCGAGTCAACATACACCTGGCTCGTCCTATATGATGAGTGTGACTTTGAGAAATTGTAGTAATGGAAATTGTTGGGGTCTTCTAGTGAGTTCACGTGGCAGCTGGTGGTGATGGCGGTGGGGAGTAGTGGGGGTGGCGACAGAGGTGGTGGAGATGACGGTGATGCTGCGGTGGTGGTTGTGAGGAAGGTGGGAGTGAAGGGTAAGAAAATGATGAGTGTGAGGAAAGGAGGAGGAAATATAAATAGAAAAATATATATGGGACTCATATGCAATTTTACGAAGTTTTTTTACTATCAAACGTCATTAAATGTCTTATCAGAGTAAAATTGGTCTACTTTAGTCATTTTCACGGTGAAAGTATACCAATTGTTAGTTCAACAATGATTAAACGTGATTACTTTTGAGGCAAATAAGAGTCTTTGCTCTATAACATAATTACTGTTTAAAATTAACTAGCTAGCCTATTTTTTTCGTATCAACAGGTAGGTGGGGCCTTTAGATCCCAAACCGGCATTCCCCAGTATCCAACGCCTTTTTTAGGGTCATTGGACTTCTATGATTAGGCCATATAACTTTGGGCAACCGATTAATCCGGGAAGGGTTATATGATAAACACATCCATGTAAAGTGTTTTACACCAAAGAAAGGTTTTTACTCCCAACAAACACATCTAATGTTCAAACTCATGTTAGTATGGGGTTTCTTATCAATGCACTCAATATAACTATAACTAATAAGGTCATGATGAGTTGAAATCACGCTGATAAGTGATAATCTATAAGTACTTCCAACAGCAGCAACAGCACCTGATTTTGACAGTAAACACAAGGTAGTTATTTGAAGTTCAAACCACCTCATTACAGACTGGATCAATCTCTTATTCCCAATAGGAGCTATATATTATGCATGTGCGCGTTTGTTTTGCCTTTCCTTTCATATTATCCAAGGGCACACACCATTCAACATTTCTACCCATTTCATTGGTGCTGTAATGTGATTATTATCACTTATTAATTTTTTTACTCTAAACAAACATTCAATTAATTACGATACATACATTTTTTAAAAAAATTATAATAGCTCCTATAGGGAGAAAAGGGCGATACCGTGAATGAGACAGGGCATTGTGGAGTAATAGCATTTGAATGTTGAGGATAAGGGTCAGTCAAAGTTGAGTGGACAGTGGTAAGGCCAGCTTCCACTTCAAATTCGCATGATGACCAATCAAAATGCCCATTGAATACAAAGTTATATTTAGTGAGAAGGGAATAATAATCCTTCGTGGTATTGTACCTCTTTCCATTTTCTTTGCCGTCTATATTGCTTGAAAAGGACGCACACATACATATAGTTTTTGGTGTGGGCTACTGGACAAGAAATAGTTCATCTCACTCACCATTTAAAATTAGCTTTATGCTCTTCGTGTGGACCATACTTCTATCATTAGAATTGCCAAACAGCGCCACCTCTTTGTTGCCTCTTGTTTGTTCCTCTTTTTCTGGCTTGTCCCCCTTTCATTACCCAAAAAAAGTACCTAAAAGTGTTTTCACTTGCACTCTCGTGTAATTTTCATTTCATGTATTACCACATCACTTTCGGGTCGTTGGATTAAGTAATAAGGTCATATAGTTATAAAATTAGAGCGGGATCTGCATTGTAGAGTACAAGTCAAGACAATAATAAGAACGTTTTTAGTGGAACATCCTTCGTACTTCTTGGAGACATAGTTGGCTATAAATGTTAGGAGATGCTAGTTTTGCAAACTCAAATTGAGTGTTATTATGGATAGATAACCCATAATTCTTCCATGTCATCTAAGTCATGCTACTATTATTTTGGTACTACCTCTGTCACTAATAAATATAAAACTATTTTCCCTGATTTGATTGAATCAAAGATATTAATTAAGTTAGTTATTATCACATATTACTAATTTCTAAATCATATATTTTTATCCCCACTCTTCATCTCTTATTTGTTTATTATGGGTTAAATACCATTTTGGCCAATAAACTATTTTTAAAGTATCAATTTGGTCAATGAATCATGGTAAAAAAAAATTGGCCAATGAACAATAGAATGTCTCATTCTGGTCAATGAACAAAAAAAAAATTTCTATTCTAATCGGTAGACTATTGGAAAATACTAAAATGCTCCTTTTAAAATAAAATAACATTTATACCTCCTTCATCTCCCACCTACCTCTCCTCTTATCTGATCAAACTTTCTCTATCGCTTATATACACCAAATATGACTACTGATAGAGCACACTGGTGTCGTTTGATTCATATAATCGATCCAACCTAATTAGAATAAGACTTTATTGTTGTTTTTATAAGAGTTTTGGACAAACTAAACTTTATACTCTCTTTGGTCCTTATTATAAGGTATCAACTATCAATTATTATGAGCCAAGGAATGATGATTGGATCCTTTTATTTAAGCTTGATTGAGTATTTTTCCAACTTCTACCCCTCATTAAATGATACATCTTAACCCACTACCACAGATTACCCCATTTACATGCGCTTATTTTGGCCTCTACATGCACTTTTAAAGCGCATGTAGAGGGGGGCGCTGGTAAAGGCTCTACATGCGCTTTTAAAAAGCGCATGTAGAGGGGGGCTCTACATGCGCTTAAAGCGCATGTAGAGGTATGTACCTCTACATGCGCTTTAAGCGCATGTACATGTACATGCGCTTAAAGCGCATGTAGATGTGCCTCTACATGCGCTTAAAGCGCATGTACATGTACAGGTGGCCCCTTTACATACGCTTTAAGCGCATGTATAGAATGTTTTTTTTAAAAAAAAAATATTATAAATTTACATTATTTCCCAATATAACCAATACTAGCTGTAGTTGATAGAACCAACTAGCATTATATCAAAAGAATTTACCAGAAAAAGTCAATTACTTAACATCTTCAAAATTTAAGACCTCTTCTTAAGTAAATGTAGTCTAAAAACATATATATATATATATATATATATATATATATATATATATATATATATATATATATATATATATATATATATATGTACACACACATATATATATATGCATGTCAATTGATAACCAATGGAAAGAAAACTAACAAAACCATAATAACATAACACATTCGAAAAATTCAAATCATTCTAGTTACAATTTGAAAACTATGTTTTGCAACAATGTGAATTTAAAAGTCTACATGATTCTAACAATAAAGTGAACAAAGAGAAATTCATGAGCTCAATAATAATGTTAACTCACTATCAATTTACATTGTCAACAAAAAACAATTCACTCATAGAAGATCAAGAAAAATTTCACTCCAACACTTGCGAATGTACTCAATATCTTCTTCAGCAAACTGATCAACTTGATCAAACATCTGATTTGATTAAGACAAATGTTTCAGGGAGATTTTGAAAGTCCCTATAAGTTTAAGTCAGAAGTATGTCCAACATGGGTATAGTTCAGAGGTATAACTAACAGTAAAAATGTTTCTTACTTGAAAATACAGTTACTCCAGCGCTCCAGCATATCTCCAAGGTTCACTATAAATGCCCTGCCAATAACAACCACAAAAGATAATTATTCTTTCCTAACTCAGTACCATCTTTAGCCAGAAATAACATCAATCTTCAAAGAGAACTCACCCCTTTAGAGGTTCCACGTCCTCCCATATCTGAGGTTTAGCATCCCTATCTTTGCATATCTGCATAAAGAAAATAAACAAATTTTCATTCATTAAATAGAGGGCCAAACACTAATGTTGTACTGTTACATGCAGCCCATTAACAAGGAGCATAATTTCATTAGGTTACAAGACCAATAATCTGTTTGGCTTAGAGAAATAGAGAGACCCTTACTTGAAGACCTGGTACATCATCTGTTGCCAACAAAGTAATCAGACCATAATCTGTGTGAGCTCCAGCTCCATATAATCCTTCGGAGGGATTTGAGGTTTGACCTTAACCAAAGAATAATCAATGTTATTGACAGTTTCATTTTCATTTTACAAGTATATCAGGTATAAGGCACTACTAGTATTTTATTCAGCTAGTGGTCATATTACACTGGAAAAAAGTTTCCATGTTCATAACTCTTGAATAGCATCGTTTCTGATTTAATTAATTGATTGATTGATACCTTCATAGTGTAGCAGGCGTAAAGTTGCAATTGGCTCTCCTAGCATTTCTGGCTTATCAAAGAAATAAGCACCCAAATCAAGGATTTTCAAGAATTTCTGATTTAATTAATTAATGCTAAGTACTCAAGTAAGTAGTCTATATCATAAGTCTTTCCTTTATTGAGATCAGTTGCAGCTGGAGGTGCATTACTTTCAATCCCTACAACGTATTTGTATTAATTTCAAGAATGAAATACAAACATATGAAAAAAGGATTTTCTTTTTGAGAAATCATGGAAAAACTAAAACCAACCGAGAATTCTAAATGGCTGTCTCTTCATTTTATTCTCTGCACAGTGACCCTTTTGGGCTGACAGTACTCAGAAAGAAAAATAATCATAAAAAAGGAGGACTGTGGCACAAAGATGGTGATGGTCACACACATACACTCAACCAAAGCTTGTAGATGCAAATAGAGCAGCTAAAAGCTGAGACTAAAAGATAGTTGAAGATTTTACTGTTTGATGAACAGAAGATTATTTGGGAGCTGAATAACAGAGAGAAGGGAAGGTCAGAGCCTTCTCCACAAAAACAAGGACAATAAATTATTAAAACTTGTTTATCATCACAATGACACAAGCTCTAATAGAAAACCAAATTGATTAACAATAAAACACATTCATACTTACCCGATCGAACATCTTCACTAAGTTTGCCTCTAGCTTGAATATGTTTGATAAGCATCCAGTATATCAACATAAATAAGCAGTAAAGCCCGCATGTTAAAAACAGACAAGGTACTAAACTAAAGGTTACTGCCACAGCTAAAGAAGCAGCATTAAAAACCAGTAGCATACTACAACAACATAAATACTGGGTTTACCCAAAATGCCCCTAATAGTGCACATTTGCCCCTAGAAAAAAAGATTAAAAATGTGCATTCCCCTTCAAGAAAGAAAAACAAAACATCACATTTACCACAGTAAAGCCCCACAACACACAAAAATCAATTCCATGTCACAAGTTCATCATCACAACACAACAGACACCAAGTTTGAATCTTGCACAACAACAAACACTAAACAACAACAAAAAAATTTAAATAAATAAAGCAGACCTTCAAGGATTTTCTGCGATGCATCTCATGTTTGAGATGGTTGATGGTGAGTTTCAATTTGTGGCCTTCATCAGGCAAATTGTTAGCAGTGGAGTCAAAAGTTCGTAACTTTCTGTGATAAGACTCCAAAAGGTGGTGATCAGAGAGGTGAGTGAAGTCTATAAAAGGAACTAACCAGTTGAACTGGCCCATTTGACACAAACTAAGCCCTAAGACCATTTGCCAAAAACTGAAGATAAATAAAAGAAGCTCACCTAAACTTGTTTTTGGCCTTCCCCGCCTCATCGGAGCTCACCATCACCGAAAACCGTCGTGGGTCGCCGGAGAACAAAGAGAAATAGTGGGGAAAACACGAAAAAAAAGTGAGAGAGAGCAAGAAAATGTCAAGGATGTTGAGAAACGCGAAGAACTAAGAGGCGAGACGAGAAAGAGGGGAAAAGAGACTTACCCACGGCGCTGTCGTTGTTCGAGCTCCGCCGCGACTTGCCGGAATCGGAGGAGCTCGTCTTCGTCGCCATTCATTGTGGCTGGAAGATGAAGAGAAGCGACGGAGGTGAGTAAGGAGTGGGAGGAAGGCGTGGGGGAGAGGGAGAAAGGACGGAGGTTGCCGCCGTCGCCCTTGGCCGCCACCTCACCGCCGGGAAAGGAAAAAGGAACAAGGAAGAAGAGGAAAGGGAAGGGAGGTGTCGGCTGGGAAAATGGAAGGGAAGGAAAGGAAGAGAAGAGAGTATAGATCTAGGGTTTCAGGAGAAATTACCAAACTGCCCTTCTGTCTATATTTATTTACTTTTCCAATTTAATTCCTATATTTTAGCAAATTGTGAAACAAAGTTGTAATCCAACTTACATATTTTTCTCCTACCATGGTATTATCTATGTCTTAAATTATTTTTCATCAAATTTTTAATTTAGAAATTAATCTCTAATCATTTTTCCTTAATTGCTAAAGAAAAAAGATATATTATTTTCTTAAAAATATATTTGTCTTCATTTACTTATTCACAATGCTCTTCTAATTTAATAATGACCTCCTCATACCCTAATTAATTCCCTATTATCTCTAACTCAAATTTCGGGATGTTACATATTGGCTTTCCTTTGTTATTTTAATATTTTATGGCTTATACATGCGTTTAAAGCGCATGTAAAGACCAATGTCCATTTAATTATATGGATATTCATATGATTTGGTGCTTTTCAACTAAATTGTTTCAATACTTCATCTCAAAATGCTCAAATCTTGTGCTTGACAATGTTATAGTGAATTCCATTGAAGAACAAGCCTTTACATGCGCTTAAAGCGCATGTAAAGGGTGTTTCACCAATTCCATAGCACCCAAAAGTAGTAATGAAGCCTTGAAACACTAAGTCCACAAGCAGGAACACCTTATGAGGTCTGAGAAGGATCTCTTATGCATGACTCCATGTTTTGCACTTCAGTAGTGCCTTTACATGCGCTTAAAGCGCATGTAAAGGGTGTTTCAACATTTTCATAGCACCCAAAAGTGGTAATGGAGCTTTGAAACACTAAGTCCACAAGCAGGAACACCTTATGAGATCTGAGAAGGATCTCTTATGCATGACTCCATGTTTTGCACTTCAGTAGTGCCTTTACATGCGCTTTAAGCGCATGTAAAGGGTGTTGTGCCTTTACATGCGCTTTAAGCGCATGTAAAGGGTGTTGTGCCTTTACATGCGCTTAAAGCGCATGTAAAGGGTTTTGTACCTTTACATGCGCTTAAAGTGCATGTAAAGGGTGTTTCCATATGATTTTGAACTCTTCACCTAAGTTCATTTTATATTTTATCTCTAAATACTTAAATCCTTTTCTAGTCATTGTTTTAGTGAATTTTATTTGATGCACATTTCTATACATGCGCTTAAAGCGCATGTAGAGATAAGGCCTCTACATGCGCTTTAAGCGCATGTATAGATTTTTACCTTTACATGCGCTTAAAGCGCATGTAAAGGACCCTCTATACATGCGTTTCTTCTAAGGGCATGTAAAGGTGCGCTGGTAGAGAGACAATTTGTAGTAGTGACCCTTTCAACTTTAACATCTATTAATGAAAATGGCAAAAAATTGAAATAAACCAATTAATGTCGCGGTTGATGCCTCGTATATATGTCTAGAAATTTTGTTAGTTGATGGGTGCCTTATGATAAGAGTCAATAGATGTATAGACAGAAGTAATACAATGATAAAAGCTTCCTCCGCTCCATAATACTCCCCACATTCCTAAATATAACACAATTTCACTTAATTTGATTTGATTAATCATCTTAATTAATTAAATTAATTATTATCACATGACATTACCGATTCACCCTAACCATATACCTCTACTCTCTCTCTCTCTCTCTCTCTCTCTCTCTCTATCTCTCTCTATTATTGATAAAAATTAGTAAAATTAACTTGTGAAAAGGTTGGTAATAATTAGAAAGTGATATTATATACAAACAAATTGAAATTTAAAAAAGTGTTATTATATATAAACAAACTGAAATTTAAAAATAGTCTTATATCTAGTAAAGTGAGGAGTATATATCATAAGAGGTAACATGTAAAAGTAAAGATAATAATGAATGCTTTATTTGATTTTCACTTTCCCTTGTATAAAAATGTTAAGAGGAGAGTAATTGTGATTGCATGATAAATTATATGAGGGTAAATTGAAAATCACATCAATTTTAGACAGGACAAATAACTCAACCATGTTACTTTGATTTGTGTATAATGGTTATATAAGTACCTCTTATAGTACGCCCTCCATCTTTAATTATAAACTTATTCAATTCCAAATTAAAATATAAGTTCCATTTTGAGGTTGTTTTAGCATTTATTGCACTTTTCCAATTTTACCTATTGTTTCTTTTTCTCATATACTTCTATGAGCATTATTGAAAATCACTTGAATTTTAAGAAAAATTGAACATTTTTAACTATGTTATTAATACGTGAAATTTGTTGATCGGGGCCTTAAAATAGGCACAGGAGGGACTAGATCACTACTGTCCACTGTCCAGTGGTGCATGGAGCCATGGGAACTAGTTACCAACAATGGGGTTCGTTTTCTTTTTCTACGGAGGAGGGGTTGTTTATTACATTCCATGGATTTGAGGGTGAGATGCAGAGGCCATTTGCCATTGGGTGGTCAAGGGAGAAACTAGCAGTGATTGGACGGTGATGTGAGAAAGAGATTCTCACTGCGTATCTTCGAAAAGAAATCTGAATCTTCCTTACCCATGTTTGTCATCAGAATCTTTTGAATTGAATAGATGGACAGGCACTACTTAGTCCCCCCAAATTACTAGATCCGACTCATTCATCTCCTTCTTCGGAAACTTTAACATGTTTAAGGCGAGATCAGCACTTCAAACGTTCAAATAATTGGGCTATTTATTGAGGAGAAAAGATAGTCACAATATATGAGTTCTCATTTCATGCTTATCATAATGATAAGTCTGCTTAATCTTCTAACTATAAGACCACTTTTATTTGTTTTAGAATAAAAAATCTAAATAAACCGTTTAATTTCAACGTGACTTACATATAATAGTATTATATAAGATATTTTTTATATATATAAGATATTTTATAGGTAAGGTACATCAGTTTTAAAGAAAAAGGATAATTATAAATATTTTAAAGTAATTAAATTTATATCCTCAATTAGGATGAGAGGAAATGGGATTTATTGTCAATTTGACTAAATTGACATTAATATATGTTTATCGTTTTTTCCACTCGTAATATTTTCCTCTTACACCTAGAGTCCAAGTCCATGCACCAAATTTCCCCACTCTTTGACTATTTGTTAAGTACTTCTAAAAAACATTATAAGGGATTATTGGAGCTACTTCTCCCCTACCCTCTCTTATTTATTATCATTATTATTGAGGAGGGAGTATTAAATAGGGGCAATTTAAGGAATCATTGACAAAAATTATAAATACATTTATACATGTTTATTTTGTATTTAAAACTAAGACAACTATTTCTAACATGCTTTGCATCTATTAAGAAATATGAAGAGTATTTTGCACTATGGTGTCATCAATATTAATTTTTTACCTTATATAGTACTCTGCTCCTATTTAGAAGTATATTTTAATCAATTCTTACATGCTAAGGAGTGAAAGTTATATTACTATATATATGTCCTTTTTTATAACACTTTCTCGTCTTATCCTTATTTTTTGGACTGTCAATCGTCTTATCCTTATTTAAAAATGTGTTTTAAAATATCATTAAATGTTTCTTTAGTTTATTTCTATTTTACGCGCTTAATGAAGGTAGTTAAACTTGCATTAATTGATCTCAAACTAGACTTATAATGGGAAACAATTTGGATGAATTGAACTTAAAAATACAAGCAGAGTTGATAATTTTTCAAAAAGTATAAGTGATGAATTATTATATTTAATCCAATTTGGATTAAGGTCTCACACTGTCACACATGATATCAAGTATGAGACGTTAATCCATTTTATTTCTCATATTTGACATTTAATTTCCTTCTAGATTAATTTACATAACTTATAAATATTATATATATGATGTTATAAAGGGCATTATAGATGCTATGTCAATCAATGTACGTTTGATATAATTATTCATTCGACGTCCTTATTTATCTAAACTAAAAAGGTAACTGTCGCATTAAAAATTGAATGATGTTAACTATTTCTCATAGTTTTTGCAATTGAATAAAAAAAATAGTAATTTAATTTAAAAAGTATTTTTTGTAAAACGGTGGATGAGAAGCAAGGAGAGTCCAAAAGAGGCATCATTATGTTGATGACTTGAGGCTTACAAGCTTCATATGGCCCCTACACCTTGCTCGCGTGCAAATTAAGAGACATCCCCTCTTTCCCCCATATTAGATTTCCTCTCCCCTCTCGTTAAATTGATGGGCAAAAGTACAAAAATGATGTTAAACTTTACCTAAAATTGCATTTCTAGTACTAAAGTTTTGTGAGGTGCAAAAAGAGTACCCAACTTGATGTTCAGATGCAAATATAGTATTTTCACTTGAGGGAAATAAAATTTAGATATGAAAAGACTCTTATGTCATTATTCCTCCTTCATCAAATTTTTATATAATGAGAGGCACAAGAGTCTTTTGATATCGAAATTTTATTTCCCTAAAGTGAAAATACTATATTTGCACCCGGACCCGAAGTTGGTACTATTTTTGCTCCTCGCGAAACTTTAGTATTAGAAATGCAATTTTGAGAAAAGTTTAGTATCATTTTTGTACCTTCACCCTAAATTAATCCCACATCAATGCATGTTTTTGTTCCCTACTCTCATCCATAGAATAGCGGCATGTCAAAGTTATTTTTTTAAATATAAGAGGTACTCACTTTTCTTTTTTATAGGCATACATCTTATTTAAAGATTAGGGCATTTAGATGCTATATATATACACACATACATATCTTCTAGCGGTAATTCAGAATATTGTTATCTGAATGTTTTGTTCCCACTCATCCAAATAGTGTAAAGTACACAAAATTTATTTCAATTCTTTTAAGAAAAAGGAGTATTATATATATTTCCTATTAGATGTAGCTATAGTTGATGAGACGCTGTCAAATACCGGATGCGAACACCTAGTCCAATAATTTGACAAAAAAACACCTTATACAAATTTTAAACATTGTATTATCCCGCAAATGACCAACTCTTTCTTTCTACTCCACTCAAGGAGCCATGCTAGTTATTTCAAAGGTTTTTTTCACCATTGGATATTCCAAGTTTAAAACTAGCAATAATGTCGAAAAAATTGATAACACTCATTTCCTAAGCTCTACTTACAATTGATTGAGAGTTAGACAACAATCTCACTACATCTAATGAATAATTATTGTGACTGCATACTCAAAGCTCGAATTCAATATCACTAATTAAGTTAGAATAACAAATCACATCCAGTTGATCGAATCGCTTAGTGTATGGTCAACTATTTCTTAAAAAAAGGGTTGTGTGGTGATCCATTCCCAACAAATTCATTGGAATATTAAATAATCCAAGATTATATAGGGGATCAATTAATTATTTTTTAAAATAAAAGGATGGATATTAAATAATCCAAGATTATATAGTGGATCAAATTCGTTATTGGTTGGATTTGATTCATGTGATGTATTTCCTGACTACGGTGGGTTGACTCTTATCTCATAAGACAATTTAAGGATGACACAATGCCCACGGATCATAAAAAAATGGGGAATAAAAAGAATTTATGAGCTGGATAACTGATTTCTGAAGCATACCTTGGGGAGCAATCGTATTTAATTTGAAGGCCCATACTGGTGGCCACTACTTTAGCGTACCTTTGCTTCCAACAATTTATTTTCTTTTCTAATCTAGGATGAGTTAATATATTGTGTTCATTCATGGTAGATCAAAACAAATCAGTTACTCAATCAAAGGAAAAAAAAAAGAAAAAAAGGAAAAAAAGGAAAAAGAGTTACAATACTCCAGGCATTCCCTTCTGCGCGCGCGTTTTTAATTTTAATTAACTATGGATATCGTTGATATGTATGTCATATGCTTGTCGCATACGTGTGTGGGGAAAATGTTTTTTGGTACAGCGCACACGTATACGGGATACATGTGTATGTGTATGTGTGTATGTAAATGCTTATGACCAATCAGATATTTGGTGAGATGTAATCTTAAAATGGTGATTGGCTGACTGCCACACGACCACAATAATTCATCTAATTGAGAGGTACCGAAAAATCAGAAATAAGTAAGGCTGTAGTACTACTCCCCCAATATGACAAAAAGAATCATAATTTGCTCAATTATAAGTGTTACGTTCTACCAGACGACATACCAGATATTTTGAACCCCAACAAAATCAACGTATTTGGCTTCAACAATTAACACCGCTCTCCTGCCAATGACTATTTTAGTTAATTATTTAGGAAATAGAACTCACAACATCTTCTGTAATGTGTTAAGGAGTATTGTAATGTGTCTGAAATCATATATAAGTATGATATTTATCACACACAACACATACTATATGTGCGTGTGTGTGTGCACAAAAGAGAAATTTTTTTAAAGAGACACATGAGTGATTAACAGAGCGAGCAGAGGAAGTCAAAGTTCTTGTGCTGAATTAATGGAGGATTGAAGGGACTGGTCATGGGGCATTAGAGGAGCATGTGAGGCATCTGTAGGCGTGGACATTAATCAAGTTAGGCTTCATTTCAAAGTAAATACTGTATCATGATCTGCCTCTTTATATCGGGAATTTCATATCCATCCATCTGTATCAGATTTGCATGATATGACATCCCAAGTTTCTTCTATTGCTAATTAATTATCTTGATCAATACACTTATGTTTTGTCCTTTCACAGTTTTTTATTTATTTTAATTAAAACAAATTTCTTTTTCAAGAGAATTCATTAGAGGTCTTAAAGAAGAAAAATAGTTAAAATGAGGTCCCACGAGTTGTTATGTGAGGTCAATAAATTGTTATTGTTAACCCTAGAAGTTGTAATTTACAACACTCCATCTTAATTATCTTTCTTCCATAAGACCACTAATTAATTTTCTCTTTCCATTTCACATAACTATTTACTTAATTTAATTTGATTAAATATATTGGTGAAATTGATTAAGATCACATAATATTACTAAAATATCCTAACAATATTCTTTTATTTCTACCATTACTCTCCTATTTGTTTATTATATTAAAAAGTATTAATCGAAATAATATAGAAAATGTAATAAAAAATAAAGGATATTTTATATTTAACAATAGACCTACGTCCCTAAATAACTTATTTTAAAAAAGGAAGGGATTGCTATGATAATATAATTGTTTCTTCTTCATGAATAAGATACTTGTTTTTTGATTCAGTCACACCCTATTCAGGGTTTCCGAAATTCGGGATTCCATTCCTCAATATAAAATGTGTAAGTCTACCACATCAACTACTATGCTTTTATTTTTTTTCTTTTTTGCAAAGGAATGAATTATCCAACTCACAAGCTTTCCTGGATCTCGGAGTTTTGAACCCGAATTTTGAACTGGATTCTTATTAAAGAAACAAGAACAGATAAAAAATTGTAATAACAACTTAAATTTAGAGTCTCGAATCTCGGAGAATTCGTCTCATGAAAAAACAGGTTACTAAAACCCGGATTTGTTTCGCATTGTGAATCAACATCTTAAGAAAACTGTTAAAGTCATAATTAATAAGGGTCATATTAATTTTTTAAATGAATTTATACTCATTATTATTTATATTTCTCTCTCCTAGTCGCATGATTGATGAAGGTCATATTATATTTTCTTGTTTGATAGACATTTATAATCTTAATAATCTCTAACGGTTTTCTTTCTAAAAACAAGTTATTTGATTAATGAATTTGTATAGTAAGGAGAGGAGGAAATATTAAACAAATTTGCCATACATTTACCACTTGTATAGTAACTCTTATTTTACATGAGGAGGCATTAGGTCTAACTTTATTGAAAGGGATTGTTAGAATGGAATAGAATACAAATTGTGACCCATATTTGAAATTTAAAAGTGAAAACTAAAAGTGTGAATGATGGTAGAAGCGTCCAAATTGTTGGAGTCATAACTCATAACTCCCATTCCTCCCTAACTCTCTCTCTCCTATTTAATCCTTCCCTGCAGCCCACACTACTATAGCCTAACTTTCCTTCCCTATCACCCACTGTCTCTCACAATACACAAGTTTCTTTCTTTTCCTTCCCTCATATTCATATTTCAAGCTAAAGAGAAAGCCATGAAGAAACGACAGATCTTTCTTCATTTGGTGCTTGTGTTGTTCATGGTGGGGCTAAGAGCAAGTAGTGGTATGGATGGAGTAAGAGAAGAAGAAGAAGAAGCTGATAGGATCACTGAACTTCCTGGGCAGCCAAAAGTGTTGTTCCAACAATTCTCAGGCTATGTTACTGTCAACCATGTTTCTGGTAGAGCGCTCTTTTACTGGCTCACTGAATCCCCTCAAGACCCTTTCTCCAAACCTCTTGTCATTTGGCTCAATGGAGGTTAGAACTTTTAGCTCTCATTCTCCTTTCTGTTTTCAACATTTTCATTACTATTAACTTCACTCACTTCTATTCATCACTGTTATATCGCCTACTCTTAAAAGGGGTCTCTTTTTTTTCTCATGAGGCTTCATTTTATTACACATATATTATATATCCTTTCATTTCCTTATTATTCTGCCGACACACTGGTCAACGAAATGTTGTGTAAAACATCCTTTCAAGTTTATTTCAACCCCTCTCCTATAATAATGAGGTTCTCCATTTATTTTCTTATTTTGTCGGTCTACTAACGTTTATTGCGTTCAAAATCCAAACAATCATGTTGTACTAATAGTAGTTAATTATGATATGATTAATGAAAACTCTTGTGATATATATGTCCATTTGGTTGAAGTGGGGTGATGGCACCCCTATTTTATTGGTACCAGTGGGAATTAGTTGGAGGGAGACTACAATAAATTACTAATTTGCAGCCAGATTTGAAAGCAAAAAAGATATATGTGTGTCTATATATATATAGAGAGAGAGAGAGAGATTTAAAAGTAGGTAGAGCCCACATCTGGAAGGGGCTTGCTTGACATGAAATGGCTAGGAATGATGATCCAACTAACCATGAAATATTGAATAGTACTCTTCTGAATCCTATCATCATCCTTACACGACAACACATTACTCCTACCACTCCTACTACTATACACCTCCTCACACACTAATCTCTCTCTTTCTCTCGTACATCCACATCCACACGCATAGTATATCTATATCTATATATTTGTATATTTGTATATATGATGAAGTTATCAGAAGGAATTAATGCTTGAAAGCAACATGAAACAACCACTCCTCATTTAATCAAGTCTCATGCAGGGTGCTATTATTAAGTTTCCCTTGCCAACTTTTGTCAGCTCCTATTCTAAAATCATTAATGCCCCACCCCTAGCTAATTTTACCTCAATTTTATAAAATAATAGTAATATAGTAGCTGGTCTTTGCTCATTCAATTCTTTGACCCAAATTATTAATTATTAATGGAATACGCTGTAACATAACACGTACATTTTTTTAAAAATATTTTATTGTATTGTGTGATATGTATATATAGGTCCGGGTTGTTCATCCGTGGCATACGGAGCATCAGAGGAGATAGGCCCATTTAGGATTAATAGAACTGCTTCTGGGCTTTACCTTAACAAGTTTGCTTGGAACTCCGTCGCCAACCTCCTCTTCTTGGAGGCTCCGGCCGGCGTCGGCTTCTCCTACTCCAACCGCTCCTCCGATCTCTTTGATACCGGCGACCGCCGCACCGGTAGGCCCCACTTGACACCATCATTCACGGTTGCCGTTATCTTTATCATTATCATTACAATTATTACTTTCAAGTTATGATTAGTTGGTAGGCCATGTTATTAATTATTATTATAAGTAGTAATAGTGATAATAATAATAATGTAATACAAATTTAATAGTGTACAATAGGACAATGTAATGAGTCATTGAATCTTATCTTACATTATGATTAGCCTAGACTATAGTGGTTGCATGGATAGATTGGCCTACTCGCCAGATTAATTACGGCCTTAACATTATCATCATGTGTCTGAAACATTTATCATTTCGATTTGATGGACCGTTAAGTGGGTGTTCCAGATTTTAATAATGTGGTTGTTGACTTTCCATGCATTATTTATATCAAAGATGAATACCATTTTATGTACTTATAGCATTCTTTTCAGCACGAAAGCATCTTGTCACGCAATGCATGGAAAAAGTGTGAACTTTTTATTAAATAGTAATCATTATGAAACTATGTATAACGCCAAATAATAAAATCAAGGTTCATACACTGACTTTTTTTTTGTTTGCTTTGTGTATTTGTTCAGCGAAGGATTCTCTGGAATTCATAATAAGGTGGCTAGAAAGATTTCCAAGGTACAAGAATCGGGATCTTTATATAAGTGGAGAGAGCTACGCAGGCCATTATGTTCCACAATTAGCCAGAGAAATCATCACATACAATGCAAAAGCAAAGCATCCTATCAACATTAAAGGAATCCTGGTAGTTATATATTTCTCTATTATTTCTTGCTTTTTCCAAAAAAGGAAACAACAGTATATAATTAATGACAAAGAAAATAATATGATGGGTGTATATAATTATTAAGAATAATGTGAGTTTGTTGTAGGTAGGGAATGCAGTAACGGATAATTACTATGATAACTTTGGCACGGTGACGTATTGGTGGAGCCATGCAATGATCTCGGATCAGACATATAGGCAACTGATGAGCACGTGCGATTTCCACAGGCAAAAGGAATCCGATGAGTGTGAGTCATTGTATAGCTATGCTATGGACCAAGAGTTTGGTAACATTGATCAGTACAACATCTATGCTCCTCCTTGCAACAACTCCGATGGCAGCTCTGCCTCCACCCGTCGTGCCATGCACCTGCCTCATCGCCCCCATCATCCGGTACTACTCAACTCTTTCCACTTCTAAATATATGATCTATTTATCTGATTTAATTATATTTCGTTGTTAGTCATGTTTTTACATCATGTCAGCAATATAAAGTTAAGTTGACTAGTTTGAGGAGATTAAGATTAAGACTATCTAATAATAACATACGTGACATGATATGTTTTAAAAGATTATATCTATATATTATACTCTTTTTGTTCCAAAATATAAGACCAGTTTCTCTAATTTGAGTAGATTAAGGATACTAGTTATGTTAATTATTAACACATGATATTACCAAGTTATCCTAACCATATATTTTTATCCCCACTACTCTCCTTCTCTTATTTGTTATTGTAGATAAACATTCTTAGGGTTAATTTGGGAAAAAGTTGGAAAAAATTAGAAAATGATCTTATATTTAAGAACAAATTGAATTTTAAAAGTGATTTTATATTTAGAGACGGAGGGAGCTAGTATCAATTTATAATAAGGCAAATTAGTTTTTGAAAAAAAAAATGATGACTATATGAGGAATATTGAGAAATGCATTTATAAGAATTAAAAAGCAACCTTGTATAAAAAAAAGAATTAAAAAGCAATCCTAATGAATTCTCATATTTAGAATTGGGGCTAAAATGTGAACAACTTTGCTCAAGAAAAGTTCAAATTAAATTTCTCTTAGAATCTAGCTCTGAAATTTGGAGGCATAACATGATTGCCAGTCCTATCCTAATGCACATGGGTTTCATCCTACATTTGCTGACTTAAATATTTATCACTTTACATACACCCGCAGACTTAGTACTATTGTGATGACTGAAAAAGTTTATCTGACAAAGTCAACACAAACCTGGTGATAAATATCTGCTCTTATGAACATAAAGTGAAGGAACAATTATAACAATGGTCATGATTTCAATATATTGACGTGTAAATATTGCAGATATTTAGGCAAATGGCTGGGTATGATCCATGTACAGAGAAGTATGCTGAGATATACTACAATAGGCCAGATGTTCAGAAAGCACTCCATGCCAACACAACGGGCATTCCTTACAAGTGGACTGCTTGCAGGCAAGATCATCATTCACACATTATTAATTAATGATTAATAGTCACAATTCAAATTCAAATCAATCACTTTTTTTTTTACAAAAAAAATATATAACTGACAAGCAACATTACTGTATACACTGATTTATATGTGAAACAGTGAGGTTTTGAATCGAAACTGGAACGACACAGATGTGTCCATACTTCCCATTTATAGGGAATTGATAGCACATGGAACCAGAGTCTGGGTTTTCAGGTTCCTTCTCATTCAACCCTAGCTATAGCAGCCTCATGTACCAGTTAATATCTAGTGGTTTGTTTATTTTGATTTTTTATATTTACTTTTGATTATTGTGAAAATTTAGTGGCGATGTTGATTCAGTGGTGCCAGTTACAGCAACTAGATATTCCCTTGCACAGCTCAAGTTGGCAACCAAGGTTCCTTGGTATCCTTGGTACGTCAAGAAGCAGGTAAGAGATCAATTTCAACCTACATTTAAGTTATAAATATTGCTAATGGTTTAATTGAGTGATGTAGTAGCGTGTTAGCTCCCTTGTAATTTAGAGGCAGCATGTTTTACCATGCTTGCAACTCATGGTTGATGTCTACACTTTTAATAGGAACGGTCAATGTTAAATCCTTGTTTATAACTTTAACTTGTCAAAACTCAAAAGGATCTAATATGTTTTTATTCACAAAAAGTGACCGTATTGCATGATTTTATACACATATTGTTACTTGAGTTCAAGTCATCCTACGAATAAATTTTTAATAGGGGATTGTTTTATACACAATGTCGACGTATGACCCAAATAGTCCCATGTAGTGGAATAAAATTTTGTTGTTGTATACATATGTAATGAATGTGTCTTTGGTTTGTGAATTAGGTTGGAGGGTGGACAGAAGTATATGAAGGGCTTACATTTGCTACAGTAAGAGGGGCAGGTCATGAAGTGCCTTTGTTCAAGCCCAGGGCTGCTCTCCAGTTATTCAAGTCGTTTATTGCAGGAAAACCTCTTCCCAAGTCCTAATTAGAAAAATTGTCAAAATGTATACAAGGGACAAAAGTGAAAATTATAGTAAAGATCGAAGATGATACCATAATTTCTGCTTAATTACTTGTTTTTTTTTGTATTTGTTCCAATCAAACAATTTCATGTCTTTAATTTTCTCAGTATTAGTTCTCAAACTAGGGAAAGAGCAAGGGTCCATGTTTAGTTTTCTCCATAGAAAAAAAAAAGAACAAGTGGAGGGATGATTATTATATGTTCTAATCTGTAAGCACGCATTTGTTCTTCAATTAATTTCCATGATCCAGTCTTCTTGAATTAACAATTTTTATACCCAGTTCCTTGAAAGATTCGTGTTCATTGAATTTTGTAAACACTAAAAAAACTTTGGAAACTGTGATGCACACCATTGCACAAAAGATTGCCTAAAGAAATTGGGAAGTGTAAGCTGTTTAAAAGTTATTCATGGACCGTCCAAATGGGCCGGAAATGGGCCTCACGCTTGATTTATGATTTCGCTGATTTTTGGTGGAAAAGTTAAAGCCGTCGTCAAAATAAGAGAAAAACGTCTGGCAAAAAAAATAAGAGAAAAACGGAAAAAGAAAAGTCAACGATATGTTTGTCTTTGCAAGTGGCGAGGGACTTTTGAGCCTTTTCCCAATTGAAATTCTACATGAGTTGGATTTCGGTGGAAAAAACATAGGACTACGTTATTTTAACAGAATAAGATTTTGAAGTCTACGTGCTGCACGGAACCTTATGTAATAAGCCACTAATATATAGATATAGAAAAACAAAAATTTCGATACTTGACAAGTTTGTATTAGTAATTTTTTCCTCAAGTTGAGAAGATTATATGTTTTTTTATGAAACGGTTATATGATTTTTTAAAACATTAAGAACAGCTTTGTGTATTTTTTTTAATTACCGTACAACCCAATTAAAGTATGCTGATTAAAAAGCGGGTGAAGATTCTATAAAAAACGATAGAGGCAAAAGGAACAAACACTCGTTTTACCATGGTAACAACATTCATGAGAGGTCTCAAAAGGCGTATACCTCCAAAGTCCAAACGGTTGAAGCTATACTCTAGTTGACTTGTTTTTAGATTAAGGTTGCAAAATGGGTTAATAAATTATGACATAGTTGATATATTTTCATATTATCCATTAGTTTATAAGTCAAATTAGCTAGTTTGAAGGAAAAAAAATTAGGTAAAATATTATATAATTGACTTATTTTACAGTTTTAAAATTTTCAAAAAATGTCAACTTAGTCCTATATTTAGTATCAATTAAATAAAAACAAGGGATCTAAACCAAACGAGATTACCTCACACCTGCCTTTCAAAGAATGTTTTCAATGTATCCCACATGTACATCATGTACATGTTGAATTCTAAAAATAATGTAGACAACATTTTCTTTGTAAGATAGTGAGCTTTATGCGCTTTGCACTATCGCATTAAAGCAAACAGATCCGCCTTCTGAGTTCCGATCCCTTTTTAACCAAAAGGGTCAAAACTTTCCTTAACATTAATGTAGTATCACTATTACTAATCTCTTTAAAAACATGATCACATTTCCAAACTGAAGCTGGCATGTTAAATCTTAAGACTTAGATTAATTAAGCCAAAAGCAAAAATAAAGAGTGGATAGAGATGGGAATGGAATAAATTAATAAATCGTGGGCATACTTGGCTCGTTTGAGACCTTCAATAATTGATTCTGCCAATAATGAAACAGATAGAATATCCGTGGAGGCGTAGTTCCAGTCCATGAATTAAGCAACAACACTGTACAAAACATAGAGAAAGCTGAACTGGCAACATTTTGTTTTTTTCCACCTTCAACTTCAAGCTTAGCTTGCCCTTGTTTCCATGATAAAAAAAATAGTAGCTAACAAACAAAAACACGTACCAAACAGTAGTATTCAAAATTTATGGGGTATGCACGTATAGTTGAATTATATTTATTATGTCATCCACAAACACATACATATAGTCATATATATACTTTTGAAAAGCCTAATTTTGTAAAGCTAACGAGTTATGGTGTAGTACTATAGTAGTTTATTATAGTATAGTTTGCAGTTATTATCATAAAATTCACATTCACAGTCTATAATAATAGTAAGTTAATAACAATTGGCCAAAAAAAAAAAAAAGTAAGTTAATAACAACAGTCATGTTAGATTTTAAACTCTGAAATTCTCGCTCACTTACTTTTCCTCAAAGCTCAAAAGCAAGATACTAATTTTATGTTTCTTGTTCATCACTTCCAATGTTCTCTGCTACTATAGCTTAACTCTCATGTTCTTTGCTTCTTCTTCTTCTTCTTCACCCACTTGCTATTTTCGTGTTTCTTTGCTTAACTTGAAGTGTAAAGGTCAGATCCTCTCACGGGAAAAGGGAGATACAGATAAAAAAAGGTATCTTTCAGTTTCTTATCTCTTTCTCTTTACTGATTAGAACCCAGATCCAAAGTTTTGATTTTTATTTGTGTTCTTCCTTGTAATTAATGATCTTGCTCTGAAATTGAAGTGGTCTTTTGATTTATGCAGGTTCAAAGGGTTTGTCCTCTTATTCCTGTTTATTTCAGGGTTTTGACTGGTTGGTTTAGCTAAAGTTCCTCATGAAATTCATAGCTTTGATAGTTTAAAGTTATTGTTTCACTCTTAATTTTGTGAGGGTTGATAAGTTTTGGTGATTGATTGATTGATTGATTGATTGATTGATTGTTGGGTTTGAGCTGTGTAATTGTAATTCTATGGCTATAGAGGAGTCTGATTCTAAGCATGCTCTATCTGAGCTAGATAATGAAGAGGATTTAATTGCTGCAGCAAAGGACATTGTGAGGGCTTTAGGGTCTAATAGGAATCTCACAAGTGATGCCAAGAAAATTCTGGCTGATCTTGGAACCCGTTTGGCCTCTATGACTGTTACCTCTGAGAAGGAAGAGGGAGATGAAGGGGAAGGTGGGAAAGGAGAGGGAGAGGAAGAGGAAGAACCAGTGAGTGTGATTGAAGATAGGCTCAATATGATTGAGGAGAAAATTATGAGGTGGGAAGAAGATAAGTCTTGGATTTGGGATTCTGGACCTGATGAAACATCTGAGTATCTTGCTGCGGTTGATGAAGCACGCCAATTGATTGAAAAGTTGGAAAGTTTGGATTTGAAAAGAGAGGATCAAGAGTACAATTCTTTGCTTAGGGCTCATAGTGTTATTCAAACGGCTATGGCGCGTCTTGAGGAAGAGTTCATGAACTTACTCATCCAGTACAAGCAACCTTTTGAGCCTGAATATGTGTCTTTTCGATCTACCGAAGATGATTCGGTTGATGAGGGCTTCATTGTACCTTCTGTTGATGACCCAAACGAGGAATCTATGCCAAGAGAAAGTGTTGTGAGCAGATGCTCAGAGGAGCATATAATTGATTTAGTTAATCCACATGTGATCCCAGAACTGAGGAGTATCGCACAGCATATGTTTGATTCGAAGTATGACCGAGAATGCTCCCATGCCTATACTGTGGCCCGAAGGGATTCCTTGGAGGAATGTCTGGTTATTCTTGAAATGGAAAAGCTGAGCATTGAGGATGTGATGAAATTGCAGTGGAATACTTTGAATTCCAAGATCAAAAGATGGGTTTGGGCTGTGAAAATCTTTGTCAGGGTTTATCTTGCTAGTGAGAAGTGGCTGAGTGACCAGATTTTCGGGGAGGGTGAACCAGTAAGTGTCTCTTGCTTTGTTGATGCATCAAAATCTTCAGTATTTCAGCTTCTGAACTTTGGTGATGCCATGTCTATTGGCCCCCATCAGCCCGAGAAACTGTTTCGCATTCTTGACATGTATGAGGCCCTAGCCGAACTCATTCCAGAGATAGATGCTTTATATCCGTACGAGGTCGGTTCTTCTATTAAAATTGAATGCCACGAAGTTTTAATTAGATTAGCTGATTGTGTGCGGTTAACTTTCCTTGAATTTAAAAACGCTATTGCAACAAATGCATCTACAAACCCTTTTGTGGGTGGTGGCATCCATCCTTTAACCAGATATGTCATGAATTATCTGAACACTCTCGCTGACTATGGTGAGAGCCTGAATTTGCTTCTGAAGAACAAAGAAGAAGATGATACCATTATGATGTCACCTGACATAAGCCCAGATACTGAAGAAAACAGCAAACTCCCGGGGTCCCCCAGTCAAGATTCCTCGATGGCCCTCCATTTCCGATCGGTTGCTTCCATCCTTCAATGCAAACTTGACGAGAAATCCAAGTTATACAAGGACCCTGGCTTGCAGCACTTATTCTTGATGAACAATATACACTACATGGCTCAGAAAGTTAAAGGGTCTGAACTTAGGCTCATATTTGGAGATGAATGGATTAGAAAGCATAACTGGAAGTTTCAGCAACATGCTATGAGCTACGAAAGGGCTTGTTGGAGTTCCATTCTCTCCTTGCTTAAGGACGATGGAGCTGGTTCGCATTCTATCTCAAGACATCCTTTGAAGGAGAACTTGCAGAGATTCTATCTTGCCTTCGAGGATGTTTATAGGAGCCAAACATCTTGGTCCATTCCTGATGTGCAGCTTCGTGAAGACTTGAGAATCTCCATATCCCTAAAAGTGATTCATGCTTATAGGACCTTTGTAGGGAGGCATAGTAATCACATAAGTGACAAACACATAAAGTACAATGCTGATGATCTAGAAAATTTCCTTTTGGATTTCTTTGAGGGGTCTCCAAAATCTCTGCAAAATTCTCATAGGAGGTAATAGTAGATAAGCAGAATAGTCTCCTCTTTGCCCAAGGCTTCTATACTGTCAATCAGGTTAGGGTCCACACCAAAACCTGCTAGTTTTCTTTGTTTTTGTTGGGATATAACTGGGTGATTTGCATGTACTCAATGGTTGGAAAAGTTTTTAGAGTGTGTTGCTATTGTTGTATTGTTAGGTTTAACACGTTATATATTGATCATCTGTTTGTGCTTCTGTGAATTGTATGTAATTTATGTACAGCACTGCAAATCTGAAAAATGAGAACATCCTCAGCAAATAATTAGTCCGGTAACTCTTAATTTCTTGCTCCTTAACTTTTAGTTCCAAAGCACTTGTAACTGTCACAACTGAATAGGGCATGCCAGTCACTCACTGGGAGGTAGAAAACCATAATTCCGTAATAAAAGATATAGTTGACTTTTTTAGAACATTATAAGAAAATTAAATGAACCATATGAAAATTGATTTGTCTGAATTTTTTTTAAACCAATTTATTTAACTTACAAGCTGGCATATAATCTAATACTCCGGTTCAAATTAAGTTACTTATTTAAATTTGATTTCATTAAAAAAAGTGAGCTATATCTTATGTTAAAGAATAGATAGTGAGAGTACTAGTTTTCTTTTGTTTTTAAAAAGCATGTTTTTGACTCCAGTGACGAGTCTTCTATGATATTTATGGGTCAACAGATATTTTCGTACTTATGGAAAATTGGAAATTGACTGGAAATGTTGGATGGTCAGGACATTGAACTTGGCACAGTTTTCTTTAGTCATTTTGAATAACCGAATTTCTTGGATCCAGAGGCGGCCGACGACTCCAGTTTTAATTAAATATTAGGTTCCAATGTTCCATCGTTCCATGTTATTGAAGAGATACTGAAGGATAGATAACAATAAATATTTCCATTTTTAAGAATAAAAGAAACCTTGATATAATGTTTGATGTTGTGCATTATAAAAATTGGGAAGAAAGGGTCAACTGTTCAAATTAACATGGTCAACATTTATGAAAGACTTACAGATAATCTCGACTCGAAGATGAATCAGAATACATCAACAAAAGCAATTATATTGTGTAGGTTGGATGTGCTCTCTTTTCTCTTCTAGATTGATGTTACACACGTTAACAAAATAAATTGTATTACTACTCGGCTCCACTTTGTAGCGCACCTGCTCATGGTACTTATAAAATAATCTTTGAAGCGAATCTTATATAAAAGGATAAGGAGTAGCATTATTGTCATGATCATTTAGCAATGCTTTGAGTTTGAGCTATAAATTGTACCATAAATTTATGTAAATGACCATATGACTGGGTAAAGTGGTAAACTATAAAGTATGACCATCAACACCAATAGCAATAAGTGTCGGATCTTAATAAGATTGAGCCCAACAACATTTGACTTGGTATCTTAGATATATAATACTCCCTCCGGTCCCTAATGTAAGAGCTAGCCGTCAAAAAAACGCTTCTTAAGAAAACATGTGAATGTTAGTTGGGTGTCTGGAGTTAATGCTTCTTTTCCAAAATTGTCCATATTTATTATGGTACTTTTAAGAGAGAGAAATACATAAGCATTAATAAATATGAAAGAGAGTTAGGGGTAAAGTAGGAAAAATGCATTAAATGAGGAGAGAATATGGGGTGAACTCTTACATTAGGGACCAAAACCATTCAAATTTTGGGCTCTTACATTAGGGACCGGAGGGAGTAATTCTTATGTTTAATCACACGTCTGGTTAAGTAATAAAAATATGGTGCCCATGATATAATAGATTTCCTCTAATCCTATATAAAACAGATACACTTCATAAGGTACTAAAGTTATAAATATTAGTTGTTCATGAGCTGGGAAAAAGAGAAAAATCTTTAAAATTTGGAAAATTGTAGAAATGTCTCGTGATAAAAAGGTACTTGTATCAGTGTATGACCGAGCCCATCCATCTCATGTTCTCACGAGTTTTGGGCCTTAGTAGTATGTAATTGCAAAAACCCCTCTCTTTTTTTTAAACTTTTTTTTACACCAAGTAGTGATATAAGAAAAAAAAATGAATAGTATTTGATTCATTTTTAAAGGCAAGAATAATAGATATTGGCATATTTTCCAATTAATTAGCAGAGAAATTGTACAGGTACACTTTATAATCGGGAAACAATAGTTGGTCCTGAAAAATTTAGTTGAATGTAATTTATAGCGTCATTTATGATTTAACTAATTATAAATAAATACATGATATTTAATCTGAGAATTTTAATTTGATTGAACACCCTAAAAAATAGCTAATAGACAGTTTTTTTTTTCACCCTGCAAAGTTAAGATTAAGAAAACTTAAAAAAAAAAGGAGATTAAACTTTACACTTTATCAGACCACAAATCCAATGAATCCCTGGACATGAAAAATAAAAAAAATCTGAAATTTGAACTAATCTAACGGCCCAGATTGGACACGACAAAGCCCTTGTAAGAAGGCGAGGGTTTTTGAAAAACAGAAAGCAGAAGGAAGAAACGCGAAGCAGAGAAGACAACTTCACTCGTAGCAGCTAAAATCGTACACTACAGGTGGCTTTGGCTGCTCTCCGTTTATCGGTAATTTTAATTTTAATTTTAATTTATTACTGTACATTAGATAGAGTGATTAATCACTGAGAAAGAAAGGGAGAAACTCAAATCTCTTATTTACTGTTCTTTGTGCCTCAAGCTCATTTGATTTCATGACTTTTATGTGTTTACTTCTCATATATGCATCTATTCAGTATTGAGAGAGTTTGTTAGTAGATTATTCTTGTGACATGTCTATTATCATAATCATAGCGTGCGGTTAGAACTAACCATGGAAATGAAGTAGTACTGGTTACGTCATTCATTATTTCATAGTTTTTACCACCTCTGGTCCTAAATCTAAATATAAGACCTAGTTCACTTTTGTGGAGAATTGTAAGAAAGCGACAATGAAGCACTTAACCATAACATATTTTGTGTATTAATAGATTATATGTTAGTTTATAAGTTAAATAAACTAGTTTAGTGGAAAATTTAGGAAAAATAATTCTAGTTACCTTATTTAACTTTCTTGAGATTCTCCAAAACAAATCAGTTAGGTCTTATATTTAGGATTGGAGGGAGTATTTGTCAAAATTGTGGCATGATTTTTTGTTACTCTAGTTGTGCTGATGATTTTACCGTATAATAAGTTCTATGTGTTATCTTTTTGTGCTTTGGAATTTTCTGTTAGGGGTGAGCAATGGCGTTCCTCAGCAAGATTGGAAAGATTCTCAAGCATTCTGCTGTGAAATGCATGGGCCCAGAATTTTCGGCATCTACACCATCAATTTACCAGGCAATCAGGTCCATGTCATCTGCGAAGCTTTTTATTGGAGGTATATGGTTTTATTTCTGCTATATCTTGTCCAAATGGAGCATGTTAACTAGTGTTTAATTCCTTTGCAGGTGTTTCATATAACACAGATGATATGGGCCTGAGGGAAGCCTTTTCTCGCTATGGAGAGATAGTTGATGGTACCCACTTTTTCTTTTTATTTACAGTCTCTCTTGGTAATGCACTATTGCTCTTATAGCCTATACTTAGATGATGGAATGTGTGAGGTACTTTTTTCTAGGGATTACTGAGATTTTTATTTAGGATAGTGGCTTCATATTTATCATTGTATGCCTGTGCCAACTTACAATGTATGTTATTTGGGTATAATTTACTGCCTTTTGTGTTACTCTGTCATAGGATTAGTTTATATTTCCGGTTGTTAATCATCAAATATCATTTATAGTGCGATGGACTGCAAATTTTACTCTGAAAATGTTATTAAGTACATAGTATGTAGGGATGGTGTCTATTTGTCACCTAGAATGCACGTTTCATGTTGTGGTCATTAGCTTTTATATTTTTTATCACTAGAGTTCGTTTTTATTTTGAATGATTTCCAGCAAGGATAATTATGGATCGTGAGACTGGAAGGTCCAGAGGATTTGGGTTTGTGACCTTTGCATCAAGTGAGGAGGCATCTGCTGCTATTCAGGCAATGGATGGTCAGGTATTATCAATATGATTTTCCTTGGTTTTTTGGTCTATCTGGCTAAAACGATAAATTGACCCACCTAAAAGTTTTCACATGGCTAGCATGGTTTTGGAGGTTCATTGGTTTTAAAGAAGTATGCATTTGGAATTCTCTGATTCTCTTTTAGATCTTGTTACGGTTGAAATTATAAAACACCTTATAAGTGTGCTGGAGATGGCAAGTTTTGATATATGGAATGTACTGTTGTTTTCTTGTATGTATAAGCTGCTCTAAAGTAAACTCTTGAGGCTCTCAAAGTAGCATGTTTCCTCAATTGTGTTTTAACTTGCTTACATTGCTATGTAGGATCTTCACGGTCGGAGAGTACGGGTAAACTATGCTACAGATAGGGCACGTCCAGGCTTTGGCGGTGGTGGCGGTGGCTATGGAGGTGGTGGTTATGGCGGGGGTGGCTATGGAGGCGGTGGTGGTGGTTATGGTGGGGGTGGCTATGGAGGCGGCGGCGGCGGTTATGGTGGAGGTGGCTATGGTGGCGGCGGTGGCGGCTATGGAGATGGTGGCAGCGGCTATGGAGGTGATAATAACCTCAGGACTCCAAGTTATGGAAGCAGTGGTGATGGTTTTCAGAGCAGTGGAAATTATGGTGTTCAGGATGGTGGTGGTGGTGGCAGTAATTATCAATTCAATCAAAACTCAGGCGGGGATCTTGGCTTTGAACCAAGTGGCAATTCAAGCATGGGAGATGATGGCGGCCAATTTGGTGGTAACGAAAATGAAGGAACTGGCTTAGATGAAGATGACTTGAGAGAGAAGAATGATGAAGATGACTTGAGAGAGAGCCGGTAGCGAGAGTATTTTTGTTAAGAATCATCTCGCAATGTGCAATTTACTTGTGTGCCATTGGAGATTATTCGACTCTGCAAATCAACTTGTTTGGTTCTGTTTGCTATTCCTGGACGTAGTAATTTGCATGAACTATGTTTTCTTTCTGGCTGGAAAATTTACGACTTTCTTAAGCCAGTGATTTTATGTAAAATAAAGATTTTCTTGGGGTCTCAAGGTGAATTGCTACAACTGTTAATCGAGCTTATTTTCCCCCATTCAATCTAGATATTGCTACCTATAACTAAGCAAGTGAGCATGAATATGAATTAACTTTATAATCTTGTTTGTTGTTTGTTGGACTTAATATTACAGAGCAAATGAAGCTGCAATTTAGATCCAAACATTCCGTCGCAAGTATAAACTTGTTAGATTGGAGGCATCTTTAGAAAAATGAGTCCGATAGTTGTTTATCGTTAAATAATTGTGTTGATTTCAAATTGCAGTCAATACATTTCACCATGAAGTTTAGGTGATTTATGAAGCTGTTTGAAATCTTGTCATACTATCTTCTGACACAACTCCCTTGCGCGACCCTATGCAAATTAATCATCAACACTAGCTTCTCTTATCCACTACTGCCTCAGTAACAAATGCCATGTGGGGAAATTTATGATAGCTAAGGTTGGTCCTCAGGAGCAGGCCCTCAAGTGGGCCACCTGTCTGTGACATCCGAGTACATATATATCAATTGGCACCATTGTATTTAGATTTAATCAACAATCACAACATGAAGTTTTAAATGTAGAATCTATCTCTATCTCTGGCTCCTACTACAAGTTATAAAAGTGTGTCAATTATGAAAAGGGACGACGCAAGAAACCAGCATCCAAGCCCTTAGAATGACATAACAATTGAAAGCAACAACTAAAAAGGAGACTACTAATGTACATGTATGCTTCAATCACAATCAAAACTATTCAAGGCACCCTTCCTCCGAAGCAGATGGCACCAGAAAGTTCAATCATAGCCATAAGGTTCAGATACTACTCAGTAAGCCGCTACTTCAAAGGAAATCATGCTTTCTGACTTCCATTTATATACAACTCTGTCGCCGCCACCATTATTGCTCATAAAGCCCAAAAAGGCTTTTGAGGTCCACTTGTAGGGGTGCTGCGGCAAAGTGATTCCTCGCTAGAATCATCTAAATCATCATCATCATCATCCCCATATTCCATCAGCTTGATCAAAGTATCTGAAACAAATAGATGCTATGTGTAAGAGTACTCTAAATTTAACGGACAAAAGAATGCATCACTAACTAAAATAAAACACACCAAAACATACCATATATCCTCCACAAATTCCCAAGTCATTTACAGGAAACTCTAATAATCTTAAAACAAACAACAATTTCAAGCTGATATAAATGCAGATAAATCTCACCAGGAACAGCGTCAGGCTCTGTCTTATTTGGAATCTTGCTTTTTCTGGGCTCTACTTCAGGTGAAGCAGAAAATTTAGGTGGAGGTGGTGGAGGAGGCATGGCTCTCGGTGGGGGTGGTGGCATTCCATTAGACAACGGCTTCGTCAACTTCTTTGGAGGTGGCATTGTTGATACATTCCTCAAAACCAGATCTTCCGATTGTTCATTAGCAGTCAAAGGTTCCAGTCCCTAAAGTGAATTAAACGGGTAACAGGAAAAACAAAAGTAACTTCCAAATAAGATACAATTTATGTCGCGAACATTTCCAGAATACCAAACAAGTTGAGTCAATCAAATTTCTATTGCACTGAATAAAAGTGGAGTTAGAAAATGTTTGAATTTAAATAAACAGGTGAGCTGGAAAGACCCGTCAGAAGCAAAACCATTCTAGTATGATCTACTATTGTATCAATGACCATTGATATAACCATCACATTTTCATTCATTCGTTTGTTTAATTTTTGGGGAGAGTAAGGCTAATATCACCTTTGGATCAGCACATCCAGTGGGATCTGCTAGTTACATCAATGACTGAATAAAATCCACCTTTAACTTCAGGTGTTCCTAATCTAGCCATACAATCAAATCCATAATTGCCTGGGCTTCAAGGGGGCCCAGCATAAATGTCAGCCGTGGATTTTGACAATCAACAGCAACATGAGATATCCCAATAAAAATGTTCAAGCAGAAACAACAAGGAGCATGATCCGACTACTGGGGGTTATGCCAATTTTTGTTATTGCAGATATATTTCAAATCAAACAATTGGGACTTAATCACCTCCTTCAGTGTGTGATTGTCAATATCACCGATCTTAAAAAATAAATAAATGCATGAAAGTATCTATTCAAATGATGGCCAAGGAAATGAAGGAGCTCCAACTTGTTATACTCTTTGCTCGAGTATAATTAATTTTCTATTTTTTTATGACGACATCTAGTCATCAGCATTTATATTTTACCCCCACCTCTTATTGTCTATATAATCCTGCAAGAAATTGCATCAGTTAGGTGCTCATAAACCTTTTAGGAAATTGAAAATCCATATTGCAGTGGTGGACCAGTGAACCAGTGACACATGCACAACAAAAAGCCAGACACAAGTATTTGCATAAGGATAAAATCATGTTCCAAAAGCATAACATCTAGGATTGGCGGTGACAAAAGCAGTAAATCCATAAGCACCCTCCTAATGCCTCCAAAACGGAAACCCTGTCAAACATACAAACCATAGGCCTCCAGGGTCAACCTATTAGCTTCATAGAAGGTCAGAGAAAATACCTGGAATATTAAGCAATGAGAGTCAGCACAGGGTAATATGTACAAATCAGAACAGAGCTAGAGAAAAAGGGGCATGCAATAAGAACAAAAATATATCTCTTGCATTTCTTTTTCCCCCTACAGTAAAGAAGGAAAAAATTAAGAGGAAAGGTTTACTATAGTTTTTGTTTGTTATGTGACAACTTTATCCATCCACACTCTAGGGGATGGACAAAAATACAATATTATTGAATAATTGGGACAATAAAAAACCACTCCACCTGGTGTAGTAAGGGAGAAATGGAGTGGAACAAAACAAAAATGCAAATAAATAAATAAAGTTGATTGCCGCTACACTAGAAAGATATTACTCCCTCCGTTCCAAAATATAAGATCACTTTCAAATTTCAATTTGTTCCTAAATATAAGACACTTCCTAATTTTTCCAAACTTTTCCCAAATAAACCCTAATAATGTTTATCTATAATAAACAAGCAAGAGAGAGACGGTAGATTAGTAATATCATATGCTAATAACTAACTTAACTAACATCGTTAATTTAATCAAAATAGGGAAAGTGGTCGTATATTTAGGAACGGAGGGAGTATTAATGATCAAACAGACCTGTTAAGACACTAAAATTTCGAAATTCAGAAGAATTTGAAATTCAATATTTTCTAACAGGTTGAACAATATCACTTCACAGTTTTCGTCCATTTGTTTCAAAAGACCAGAAAAATAAAATCACTTCAATTAACTCAAAAAGATCCATGAAAATAGCCTGATAAAGCTTTCAATAATAAGATGCCTAGAAGAAACATTACTCCTATATATATTATCTGAATCACTTAATTAAGTCCGTTAAGAATTATTGCAGCTGTTAGTGTCAACTCAATATAGACACAACACAACTCGAAGAAAAAATGGAAAAATCCTTGGTAATTATTCCTGTTGGCAATACATAATAGTCTTCCGTTGACGCAGACGAGATTATTCAAAAACAATTTGTCTTCTAATTTGATGGGAGGAGCTGATTTTCTTTCCTTCGCCTAGTTACAACATTTAGCTTTAGTATGGTGTTTAACATTTGAAAGTCCAAAATAATTTATTTGACAGATGTTCAATGAGTGATGGAAGGGCGCTTTCACTGTGATGACTTGCCACACACTCAATTTTGCCACACATTTTCTGTTCAGTAAGGAAAAATTAAATTCTCCAGATCCAATTTAACCTTTTATCAAAAACACCACAATGACTTCCCCCATGAACCAAACTAAGATATTAGTTAAAAATCATATCAGAAACTACAATAGGTAAGATGAAATGATATTTCCTCATTCCATATACCATTAGGTTTTTTTAGAATGGAAATTAGCACTGAAAATGCAGTGACCTGATTAAGTTTTGAAGAACCCTTTGAATCAACAGGTTGCTCTTGAAACTTCCGTCTCTGAGGTGGCCGTTTCTCCTTTTCAGGATCAGGACTTGTACTTGGCTTGGATTCTCCACTAGATGCTGATATTGTAGGGGCAACCATTGAAGCAACAGGAGGTGTGTGTTTAAGGGCAAGGGCAACTTGTTGCAGAGGGGTTGCTTGTGGATATAGCCCACCATATCCAATATAACTAGTGCCACCTGATACTAAAGGTGGAGCATAACCAACCGCACTTGCTTGAGGCTGGCTAGAGCTCAAAAATCCTGCTGGTTGTGGAACAGTCCCTAAAGCAGGGGTAGTGGTGATGCCAGGCACTCCAACTAAGGAAATTGGAGGAGGTATTGAAGGAACCGTAGCTGTCGATGACAACAAGCTAGCAGCTACACCTGAACTTTGAACACTGGGCAACAGCTGCTGTGGGGGTGGGACAGCACTATAAAGTTGCTGTGCGGATGAAAATATGGGAGGAATGTGCTGTGGTAATGGAGAGGCACCATAAACCTGCTGGGGAGGCGGAACAGAAGAACTATATACCTGTTGTGGAGGTGGAACAGCACTATAATCCTTACATGATGAAACCCTATGACAGTTAAACAATTAAGTTATTTATAGATAACTAAATATTGACACAATATCAGCTTAAGGTAAATTTCATGTTATCATGGTAACCAATACAAGCAAATAACATAAGAACAAAAAATAATGTTCATTTCTGTACAAAGAATCCAATATACACAGAAAAGATTAAACTTCAGCACTCATCCACTACCCTCTCAAACTTGAATACCATCTTGAATATATAAGCACACACAGCTGGAAACCATCATTCTAGCCTAACTTAAAATGGAATCAAACCACTTATCAAGAAGAGAACCCGTATTTTAGGGAAGAGAAAGAAATGGAAACTCTTTAGCTCCCTTCTGCTGATCAATACCTAAGAAAAACTCCTAAACTCACTCCTAATTTATAAAGGTTGGTTGCAATTCGAAAAATTCTTGCACATTGAAGTTACAAGAACATGCACCAAAAACAATTAAATTTCTTAGAAAATGACAGTACCAGTGGGGAAATTAAAGTATGACTTGAACATCATACACCGTAAAATAATGAGAATTCAAATACCTGGAAGCACCACATTCTGCACTGATTGTATCCAAAAGATTTTCAGCCAGACGCTTGGCATCATCAAGACCTTTGGCATTGTTATTCGACAAAAAAAGATGCAGGGGTTGCTGCCCATCTGCAAGAGGACAATCGGATTGAAAACCAAGTAGTTTTTGCCAGAACAATGCTACTCTATAAACATCCTTTTCAAGAGGTGAGATTAAATCAAACCAGAAAATACCTTCTCCGTTCAGTCCTTCAGGGTTTCCTGAACCACGTCCTCTAAGTACAACAGTTGCTCCTGTTTCATTCATAATGTGATTTATATACTGGTCCTGCACGTTCAAAACCAAACCACCACCAACACCAAAAAAATGTTCTCCCAATAGAATGGAGATATGTCAGAGACAGCTTGAAACATTAGATTATCTTGTATTCATCATGAACAGTTCAAATGCTAAACTTTTAAAACAATAAATCGGATAAATTAGTATGCAGGCTTAATAATAATGTTATATCAGGCTACTATTCAGAATAAGAATCGTTTTTACTTTCTCATATGTGGGTATTTAGCTTTTACTTATTAATTTAATCCATAAGTGCCTCTTATTCATATAAATTCTAGCGAAGTGATGAATGTACCAACTACAACAACAAAGCCTTATCCCACTACGTGGTATAGGCTACATGGATCATACAATGCCATTGTAATCAATGTATGTTGATGTTTGTACCGATTGATTTGCAAAAATTTTCAACATACAACATTGGAATGAAATGCACACATGGCTTTCATACATTATGATTATGGTCTAGATAAAATTAACAGTTCAACTGTTTGCATCTAAATGACAATCCCAAAAACTAAAATGAACAATCTTCAATCTGCCTCCCCCCTTCCCTACCAATTTTTTACCACTTTTGCGAATCCAACAACTTTCAACTTAAAAAGTGACGACTCCTTGATGAATCCACGTGGAATTTAATTCATCCATAAGTAACCTTCACTCCATCAAATAAATGCGGAAAAAGGGAACTTGGTACTAAATCATAGTAATGTAATAAGTTACTACATGTATGATTAGATACACAGAAAAAAACGCTATGGCAAAAGTACATCAAAAGAAAAACAAAACCATGCTGACAACAGTAAAAGAGAGACTTTTACTAATTAACAACAAGAAGTTAACAAATAAGGAAAGCACTCACATTTGGTCCACGAATACGAGCAACAATGTTCATGGATGGATCAGCATCAAAGCCCAACAATACACAAGTGCTCAACACCTGATTAACCAAACTCAGTAAAAAAGTGCCGTTTGTCAAAACGACCAATTGCCTTGCCATACAAGAGCTAGCAATTATAAATGCCTGTACCTTCACTCCATTAACCAATGCAGGATTTGATGCGGTAGAAATAGATGGTGAACATTGACCCTGCCTCAACATTTCTTCAACCATAGCAGCAGCACGATCAACAGCCAAAATTCGTTCAGCTGTCTCTTTAATCTGTAATTTTAGTTAGATGCCATTAAAAACCAAACTGAATTATGAATTTAATTATCACATGCCACTACTGTTCAATTTTAATGTCTCGCATGAAAATGATCCGGTACTTTGCTCAGACTTGATTCTTTATTAACAACTCAAAGCTAATAAATTATTCAGCATAAACCTCCGAATGTAATAGGAAATAAAACAATATATGTTGCCTCAAACTTTTAGATCAACATATAAGTTATAAATAAATGTAAACCATGCCAGTACAGAAACAAGGTGTGGCATTTACATGAGCTCCAGCAGATATGTGAAGATACAACGGCTTCTCTCCATCAAGGGTTGCATTAGGAGGCCGATACTTGCCCCTACAAGAAAATTCCAAAGACAAATTACAAGCATAGATACATGAAAAATGATACGATGAACATCTTAACTGCCTGGAATGATTGACAAACCTAGTTATGACAACAGCACCCGTGCACTTCTGAATCTGTAAGACGAAGGAAACTAATAATTACAAATAAAAGGAAAAATTAGGCTCCTAGCTAAGAGGACGTGGAATTGATTGTATCTAGTCACCTCCTCTTGTGTCTGGCGCTTTGTCAACTTGTACCGAATAGAAGATTCCGCATCATTTATGACAATTTCTCGAGCTATTATTAGTTCATCTTGTATCTTTTGCTACATAATTTTATCCCATAATCCAGAAAAAGAATTTAATTACTAAGTATGTTAAAATATCAAACACAAAACATAAACAAAAGAAATATGATGGAAATCAAACAGCACAGAGTAAAATATCTATGATGTTAAATTAACGAATCTTCATGAATTAAACGTGTAGCACTGAAATAATGATTAGATTGTAATGAAACAATGAGTGGCATAAAAGTCTAATTATTAAATAACACACTCAAGCATACAACAACAACAACAACAACAACAACAACAACAAAGTCTTATCCCACTAGGTGGACACTCAAGCATACAATCTGAAGTAAACATAAACTCTACCAGAAATCCTATAGGTAACAACAAACTTGCAGAATAAATTGTGTCATTCAAACCAACCCATTCACAGACCTCTAAATATTAAATTCCAAGGGGCACTAGAAAAGGCATTTTAAAAACAAAATTCTAATTAAACGTGTAGCACTGAAAGAATGATTAGATTGTACTCCCTCCGTTTCTAAATATAAGATCATTTTTAAAGTTCAATTTGTTTCTAGTTATAAGAGCACTATATAATTTTCCCAACTTTTTCCCGATCAACCCTAATAATAATTATCTATAATAAACAAGCGAGAAAGGAAGAGTAGGGATGAAGGTATATGGTTAGGGTATCATGTATTAATAACTAACATCCCTAATTTAATCAAAATTAGGGAAAGTGACCCTATATTTAGGAACCAAGAGAGTAAATAAACAAATTAGTGGCATAAAAGTCTAATTATTAAATAACACACTCAAGTGTACAACAACAACAACAAAGTCTTATCCCATTAGGTGGGCACTCAAGCACACAATCTGAAGTAAAAATCAACTCTACCAGAAATGTAACAGGTAACAACAAACTTGCAGAATAAATTAATTCATTCAAACCACCCCATTCACAGATCTCTAAATATTACATTCCAAGAGGCGCTAGAAACGGCATTTTAAAAGCAAAATTGAACAAGTACCGTAAAGAGTTATGCACTCAAATCATCCATTACACGGTTAACCCCAGTCACCCCACAAATAAAGATAATACGCCAAAAGAGGCATTTATATAGTATAAACTAAATTATAATGAAATTTCATCATAAACAAGTAATTTATGGGATTTTCTTCGAAAAAAAAGCATAGTTCAACCGCTATGTGCGTGATCCAAAAGGCCCATTCCTATCCCTACACTCAAAGCTATAATTCTGCAATGCCGCACTTCTAATCAAAATAAAAATATAGTGTACAAAAATAAAATCAATCCTAAAGACCAAAAAAGTTAAAGGGCTGCAAAACATGTAAAGTGCAAAAAAGACATTAGTAAAGGAATGCACACCTTCTAATAGAAGCCTTTGTTTTATCTTAAATTAGTAATTCAAGGGATTGACCATGATAGAGGATCTATATAAATTTCTATCTACGGTGCCTTCCATGTTATATATTCTTACAAATCCAATAAAAAGAAGATGCAAGTAACGGAAGCAGATTGTCATATAATCTGTCAAAGGGATATGGAATAGAAAAGTAAGCCAATCTACAAACCACCATATTAATAGCATAAAAGTTTGTCGCGCCATGTTCTCTAGAAAGAAATCGGAACAAGGTTTATAAAAGTATGAGTACAACATGATTCATCGCATTCACAACCCATATGTACATGCTAACAACTATCTACTCTGAAGTGCATATTAAGGTGTTGGTTGAGCCACCACACTCGTGAAGGCTACAGCACCATTCCATGACAAGCATCAGAAGTCAGAACATCATACTCAGAGGAACAATTGCGATATCGGCACATGATTGTATCATGTACATACTTGCAATCGAAGATATACTCAGAAGTGAATATATTTGTGTGAATCTCAGTTAAAACCATTCTACCATGTGTTCACAATTGTTACAAACAAAAATAAATAAGAAAGCATATATCATTTCTCCTGAGTCTGACATTAACCATGACGGGGGAAGCCACACCACTAACCTATATCCAATCGTGCAATGCAAACTCAAACAACCGATACCCAATAATGAATCCGGGAAGCCTGTAATGGCCATTTCTCACATGCCCTTTCTCACAGGAAGTTTGGTAAATGAAGGACATTTACAAACATCATAAAATGTGACCCAGAAAGAGTTCTCACTTGATTTATCTTTTGGACCGCCGCAACAGCTTGTTGTAGCTGAAGTGAAGGTGCCTGCAATGCCTGAGGCATGGCAGCACAGGTAGCTACTACTACAGGATTAATCAAAGGATTGGCAGCAATTGAAGTTACACCTGGAAATGCCACCCCATTTAGGGCTACCCCATTGGGCAATGGCAGCACTCCAGGGACTACCAATGTTTCTGCAGGTTGGTCCCACTTCCTCTTTCTCCTGCACACAACTTAGAGATCAAACATAGCAAAATACATGCAAAATGCAATGATGAATAAATGTGAAGCATATTCAGAAGCCACACAATTCTCAAGTTATTCACATAATAAACAGTTAAGAGGACATAACCATGAACTATTAACTTCTATTTAACTAATCACATCAACATTGGAGAAAGGCACATCACTGAAACTTGGGGCTTCAATTATTATTAATATTATTGGAAAAGAAAACATGTTGATTAACAAGGAAGTATATAGAATTGGTGGGGTACCTTTGCTTTGATTGAGAGGGTTCGTTTGGAGAAGAAGCCCTAACTGCGTTGTCTTCGGTCATTGATAAAGGTCACGAATCGAATGAATGAAACAAAATGAGAATTCGCAGTTCGATGGCCAAAATCTGTTCAGCCTCTGTGATTGTGAATTTGTGATTTGACTGAACTGAACCCAATTACCAATTACCCAATTGTCAAGTAATTTAGGCTCCCATATGATTGCCCAAATTAAGATAATTTTAAAAGTAGAGCTATTATTTATTTTTATTCCTATATTATTAGAAGGTGAGCTTGATTAAAAGATGCATGCATGATTTCAATTTGTTAATTTTTCTTTCTTTCTTTCTTTCTTTTTTATCAAAATTCTTTCTTTCTTTCTGAAATGTGACTAATCTCAATTTAATTATTTGTAAAAGAGTTTTAATCTTTTTAAAATGGAAATTTGAACACAACAAATAAAATAGGCACCGATAGTTAACACATGAAACAATGCTATAAGAATAATCAAGCGGCCGTGTTTTTATTAAATATATATATATATATATATCATTTTTAAGTATGTATCAATATATTTTTTTTACTTATGTTTTTCTTAAATATAAGGTCCTAAATATAAGACCTAATATTTTGGGATGAATCTGGTACTAAATATAAAAACTACTATTTCAAATTCTTACCAATTTTTTCTGAATTATTTTTATCAATGCTTCTCATTAATAGACACATAAGATATTGAGTATGGGGTAAATGTACATGATTAGTATATATTAATAACATTTTTATCATGTTATTCCAGAAGGGCTGACTTAGCTCAACGGTAAGCTCGCTTGCCGTATGGGTATGAGGTCGTTGGTTCGAATCAGTCACTACTGCCTAGTATATTCCCTTTCCCAGCTTCCTCACCGAGTGGAGACTAGAATTGGATTGACCCTTTTCTTATCATGATATTCCAACTAACTTAACACTGATAAAAAAATAAAATAAGGTAATTGTCATTATTAATTAAATTAGGTAAATATGTCATATATTTAGAACTTGAGGGAGGGGAGGGGTAATTTGAAATTTTTATGGGCCTGAACAAGTTGCCCCGTTTCAATGGCTAACCTATCAATTCACGGGTAAGCCCATACATCTCCCCCGCTACCGCCAAAAGTAAAAGAAGACCAATAAGAAATTCAAGCGCACGTAGATATTACATGTGTTATTGACCAATGTTTTTTTTTTGTTCTGAATATTGACCAATAGCTTTTACCATTACCAATGGATTAGTGTTGGTGTTACTCCCTCCCTTGCAAGGAGACGAGCTAAAGTTTCATAATTGTTGATCAAATCAATACAATAGGATTATTGTCCTGTCACCAAATTTTTTTCTGTAGACCATGACAAACAAGTCCTTTTATTTTTGTCCACACATATATATTATGTTCAACTTCACTTAGCTTTAAAGATGTCTCTCAAAGCGCCACTACTGGAACTACAACTAAGTGGTACTCCTTAGAAATCAAGCACTTGTCAAGATGGTCAAATGTAACAGTCAACTGAACCAACGGATGATGGGTTCATGTGTCCCAATTCTGATTGGAACAAATGGAACTAGGGTGGGCTAGGACTGTCTCACTTTTAAAAAAATTAAAAAAAATTGGGCTCTTATTATTGTGTAAGATTTTTTAGCAACCTCTATTCTTCAAAGTTTTAAACTAATATCTGTGCAAACATAAAAAAAATTAAAGAGTAAAACTAATCGCTAGCTAGCTGTATACGTACATTTGTTTTTTTCTCAAGGGCAGTATATATATATAATATTTGATAAATTAGGAACATGTACCATATTTAAAAAAGCTGCATTTTAGCTCTTGAAGACAGGACTTTTCAACTAATATGAAGGTGATATTAGATGAGTACATGTACATTGAAAACAAAGATTATTAATAAACAATTTAAGGATGATTTTTTTTCTCTTGAAGACAAGATGTTTCAATTAAAAGGGTGTTGTGGTAAGATTAATGTTAGTTGAATAGAAGATATATGTTATAACACGGATGAAAATGTAGAATTAAAGAAATATGGGTTTGATGGCAACTTCTCTAAAGTGTATAAACACATAAAAATATTGCTCATACGAAATAAAGATTGATATATCTAAAATAGAAAATTAAAATTAATAATATACTTTGTCATTCTTATTCAATATTGAGCCTTAATTCTATCCTATCACAAAATGTTCCGAATCAGAATTGGATGACTGGGATGGGATAAACATGAACACCCACACACAATAATGTTAATTAGTAATAACAAGATTCATGCACATCAAGATCAATATCAAACAATGTACTAGTTTATTACTTTTTTATACTTATCCTATATATATAAAGGGAATGGGTGCGGACTGGGGGTGATGTCACATATAAATTCGTCTAGAGCGGGATCTCAAGTATGGAAAGGAGTGAAGAATATATGGTCAAAAGTCCAGAATGACATTTTTTGGCAATTGGGGAATGGAAATTCTATCAGATTTTGGGAAGATAGATAGGTGGCTTCCGGGTCAAATTAAATTGGCAGAGGTTGTTATAAATAATCTTCCAGAAGAGTATTTGGAAGTTAAAGTTGCTGATGTTATTACTGAGGATGGAGAATGGAATCTAGATCATTTTGTACCGTACTTAACACCAGATATGGTACGTACAATTTTATACCAGAGACTTCATGTGGATGTGGAGGATTCCCCGAGTTGGAGGTATACCGCTTCTGGGGACTTTTCTACTAGATCAGCGTATATGAGCCAGGTGGAGAATAATAGCAGGCGAGATGAATGACAGTGGAGGAAGGTGTGGAAATTGAATGTGCCACAGATATGCAAAATGTTTATGTGGCTTGCTTGTAGAGGTAATCTTTTAACAAATATGGAACGTGTTAGGCGTGATATAGCTACTTCAGAGGAGTGTGGATGTTGTGCAAGATTTCCTGAAAGCGACTTACATGTTCTTCGAGACTGTTATAAGGCGACGGAGGTTTGGTTATTAATGGTACCAGGAAGGTATTGATCTACCTTTTTTAGTTATGGAGAAATAAAAAATTGGATGGAATGGAATCTTAAGGCTCTATTTAAAGTGTATGATTGATTGCACCATATATTTGATATCTTTTCATGGCCAAATCCATTGAATTAATGCATGTTTTTATGATAATTGCACCTAATTATAATAGATTTTAGCAATCGTTTAAGTTGTTGGAGTTTGTTCTAGTTAAGGGCAATTTTATCATATTTAACATGATTTACTATCATTCATCTTTTCAAGAACTTTGTGATGCTACTTCAAGTCTTAATCTCTTGTAGATCAAAGGGGAAATACACTTCAAAGAGAAGCCAAAGATGTGATGGAAGCAATGCTCAAGAAGGAGGAAGAAATAGAAGAAGGAAGAGTCAAGAAAATTTGAAGAAAAAAAGGAAGTTCTATTTGACGCCCCACCGGAGCCCCCGGGGCCTCACTGGGGCTCAAGAACATAAGCACGCGCAAGACCTGTAACATTGGCGCCCTGGGGGCGCCCATGGGCGCCACCTGAGCCCCGTTCTGCAGAAAAAATTAAGCTCGCGAATTTAGGGTTTCTACACCCTATATAAGCTTCCTAACACCCCCAAGTCTGCCCCCAAGCTCTCCTAGGTCAAAAATACCAAGCTCTCTTAGGGTTTTCATCATTTTCTCTCAATCCCCACTCAAATCCACCTCATTCCGCTCCAAATCTCTCATCATTCCTCTCTTCTACTACCATTTCCACTCCATTTCTACCACCCACCTTCTCCAACCTCCATCTTCTTCCATGGCAGCACCCTTGGACGAGTTTGGGCTTTCATCTACTATGAGTTGCTAAACATTCTTGGGTATTTGGTGATGAGAAGATGGTGCAAAGCTTCATGGGCTTCATAGGGGAGTTTCTCTTGTTTCATGCTCTTTCATTGTATATTTGGGATATGTGGTTGCTATTCCTCATGTATTTTGGGTAGAGGCATGACTTTATCTTTCTATTTGTGATGGATTGATATCATATGTATTGGATACTAAGTTTGTATGTTGAATGTTATGGATTTCCTTATTTCCTATGTGAATTGATTCATGATGCTTTTCATGCTTTAAGTGGTTGCTTGGTTTGAATAGCTAGTGCTTCAATTAGGTTGTTGTGGTTGCACTTCCTTAAAGAGGATTTCGATTTACAAACTTGTTTCTAATACACACCAAGGAATCTTAAATCCAATTGCAAGCAATAATCAATTTCAAGTGGTTGCTTAGTTGATTATTGATTGTAGTTGGATGACCCCAAGTGATTGCTTGGGGGTTTTTACATAAAACTTGGTGACCTTTTTGAACTCCCATATCTTTGAAAGAAGCATTTGCACTATAAGATCATCACCAAAGCCCTCCTTCATTAATTTGATTTTAAACCTAAGCAATTCATCTCTTCATAAACTAAAAACAACCAAAAACAAGTTTTGCTTTATTTTAGTAAATTTAACCAATGTTTCAAAAAAACCAAAAATCACACCCCTTTTATATCAATTCTTATTTGCATTTAGCTTAATTAGGGTAGTTGAAGGACTCCACAAAGTGAGACGACCCGGGGATTGCACCCTATTTGCAATCCTTGGATTTAAATTGTGATTTTAACCCCCAAGGCGACTAGGAATCGGTTAAATTAATGGCGCCGTTGCCGGGGAGTCATTTTTGACCCCCGAAGGTAGCTAAGTGTCAATTAAGTTTGACAAGGGGTAAGGAGTCTTTAGGTTTCATATAGTTCATCTAATTTGCATTTATAGTTTTAGGTCATCATAGTTTGCATGTTTGCATTGATAAAACTTGAAAAAAAATATATTGTTCTTATCTTATGGTTATACTTGTAGTTTGATTTGCTTCTTGCAACATATTACTTGACCTTGCTTGTTAGATTTTGTGTTGTTGCTCTATAAATTTTGCAGGTCCATCTCACTTTGCCTTAGTCTACACTCTCTGTCTGTTCCTTGTGTATGACTAGAAACAAACCAAGAGAGGGTGAGCCAATACCAGACATTCCTGAACTTGAGAGATACCTCACCAAATTAAGGAAAGAACATAAAGCAACAACCTCTACCCCTTCTCTAGTAGTTGAGCATCATTATTCAATAGGATCTAGTTTTGAGAGTGACGTGGAAACTATTGTTGAGAGTGAACCTAGTAGAAACATGGAACAAAATAATGAGGAAGAGGAGTTTGAGAGACAAGAGGAAGAGGAATATGAGAGACAAGAGGAAGAGCAAGAAGAGGGCGGTCATGGTGGTGACCAAGGACGAGGCCAAGTTTTCAATGAGGGTGAGAGATATAGACGTAGGACCATTAGGGATGCCACTTCCACTAGGGTTGACCATAATCCCTTCATGAATGCTTTCCCCACAGTTAACACTGATTATGAGATTAAAGGTTTATTGATCCAGTCCTTACCTAAGTTTTATGGTTTGCAAGATGATGAGCCCACCGATCATTTAGATGAGATTTTCCTTCACTGTAACACAATGAAACCTGCACGAGCTCATATTGACGATGTTATGTGGAGGGTATTCCATTTGACTTTGGAGGGCAAAGCCAAGCAATGGTATATGAGTTTGCCAATCTATGACCCTGGTGCCCTAGCTTCATGGAAAAATCTCAAACAAGCATTCTTGGAGAAATTCTATCCGGCTACCAAAACCTCTGCAAGAAGGAAAGAGATCAACAATATGAATCAAGAGCCGGATGAATCACTTTATGAGTATTGGACACGGTTCCAAGAGTTGCTAAAGAAGTGTCCTCATCACAGGATCCGAGATGATCAGTTGGCTCAAACATTTTATGATGGGTTGAAAGAAATGGATCAAGATAAGTTGGATGCGGCTTCCGGTGGTTCCTTCATTGACTTCACCCCGGAGGAAGCATGGCCTTTGGTTAAGAAACTTGCTCTGGCAAAACAAAAGCACACTTCAAGACGACCAACAAGGATTTTGAACAAAGTTGAGACCACTTCATCCCATATGCCTCAGTTTGATAGGTTGGAGGCCGAAATCAAAGCCATTCACTCAAGGTTAGATAGGATATCTAGCCCTCCTTCACCATGTAGCCCTAAAGGTAATGAGTTAGTTGCCCCTTCATGTGAGATTTGTGCTTCGGTTATGCATCTTTCTAGCAATTGCCCACATAAGACTGAAGACTGCAATGCTATGTACCAACAAAGGCAAGGGACCAATCAAAGGTGGGATCCCTACTCAAATACCTACAATGAGGGATGGAGACAACATCCTAACTTTAGATGGAGGCAAGGAGACAATCCTCCAAGGAACATGCAAGGAGATTCATCACAAAGCATGGTTCCAATGAAGAGAGACAAGGCACCAAGTGACGGTGATGATGTTAGCAAAAGTCTTGCTATAGGGTTTCGCAACATGGAGAGTTTGATCACCTCCAAAGCTAATGAGACAAGGGAGTGAATGAAATCCGAGCTTGAGAAAGTAGACAATCGGATGGCCCAATGGGAGATAAAGAATGCTAATTTGGAAGAGTATGTGATGAAGCTCTCCAACTCCTTCAATGAACTTCAAGCTAGAACAAGTGGCCCCACTCCTTCTAACACGGTGATAAATCCCAAGTCCTTGAATGCCATCAACTTGAGAAGTGGAAAGACACTCCACCCAATAATCCCACCAAAGAAGCGTGTTCAATTTGTGGTTGATGAGGAAGAAGGTGAGGAGGAACCGGTTGATGAAGAGATAGTAGTTGAGGACCCTCAAGCACCAATCATAAGCCCTCTTTTGAGCCCCATGTCATTTGATCCCTATGAAAGTGCTAAAGAAAGGGAACTCTGCTAGAAAGAAGTACACTTTGAAAGAACCGATGGATGCACAACCCCCAACACCACCCAAAGGCTTGAAAAGGGTTAAGCTCCCAAGTGTCCATGAGAAAGGAGAGGCCAGCAACACCCAAGATACCTTGGCCAAGCCTCCGGCCAAGGAGGTAACTATCTCTCAACTCCCTTTTCCTAAATCTTATTTTAGAAGTAAAAAGAAGCATGATGAAAATGTTGAAAAAGAAATGCTTGATTTGTTTAGCAAGTTGCATGTGAATGTGTCTTTCTTTCAATTAGTTAAGTTTATGCCTAGTTATTGCAAATTCTTAAAAGACTTGTGCACTAATAAAAGAAAGTTTAGGCCTTATGAGAGAATTCAATTGAATCCAAGTGTGTCGACCCTCTTTAAGCCACACCTCCCAGTCAAATTCCAAGACCCCGGATCTTTCACGGTCCCTTGCACTATTGGCAATATGACCATCACCAATGCATTGTTGGATTTAGGAGCGGCTATCAATGTGATGCCTAGTGCGATTTTCACTTCTTTGGGCATTACTGGTTTAAAAAATACAAGTGTTGTTTTACAATTGGCCGATCGCACGCTTCGATATCCACAAGGCATTGTTGAGGACATACTTGTTAAAGTTAAAGATTTGGTCTTCCCAGCTGATTTTTATGTTTTAGACATGACTAGTGATGCTTGTGAATCCACACTCATTTTGGGTAGGCCATTCATGAGAACCGTTGGTGCTATGATTGATATGAAAGATGGGAAAATCACAATGGAGGTTGGGGACTACAAAATTAGCTTTAACATGTATGAGACAATGAGGCACCCTCATGAGGATTATTCTCTTCTTGCTTTAAATGTGATTGATATTGCATTGGAAGATACCATTGAGGAACATGAGCTTAGCATGCATTCATATGGATACTCTATTGACCTTGATGCTTATGATTCTTATTTCTCTTCTCTTCCCTCTATTCATTCCTTCTTTTCCATGAGTAATGATGTGCATGATCATGATCCTTTGACAATTGATTGTTTGATTTCCATCTCCATGGTTCCTTCTTGTCCACTAACCGATAGTGTAGACATTGCCTCGTCTACTCTATCCCTTTTATTTGATGATACCTTTGGAGAAGATATATTTTCAAATGATGCAGGTCAGAAATTGATTAAGGAGTATGAATTTGATGTTGGACGCTAAGATTTAGATGATTTGAGCTCAAAGGGGATAGCCCTCACTCCAACAAGAACCATATCCCAATTGTCCCATGTGGTACAAGGGCCACTTTCTAATCTCTCTCCTCTTGATTTGCATTTGAGACCTAAGATTTCTACCCACACACTTCAATACTTGAATGACTTGGTTTCAAGTTGTGATGTAGGTGTTGTGGATGACTGTTCCCCAAGGCAAGTTGCTGCTATAGCCCAACCTAGTGTTGGTTCAGCCCTTGGGAAGACCAATGGACAAGTTACAAAGTCTATGAGACCTAGTCTACCTATTCTTAGTGGATCTACAAAGGGGAGTGCTTCTATAACTCTTTCTCTCCCTACTCTTGTTCCCTCTATTTTGGAACACCCCACTGTGGAACTTAAGTCTTTGCCAAGCAATCTTAAATATGCTTTTCTTGCTTCCAATGACAAATTGCCAGTTATTATTTCTAATAATTCGAGTGCAATTGAGGAAGCTAGGTTGCTTGATGTTTTGAAAAGATATAGTAAGGCTATAGGTTGGACTTTAGCTGATATTCCGGGTTTAAACCCAACTATTTGCACTCACAGGATTTTATTGAAAGAGGATTCTAGACCTCTTAGGCAACCTCAAAGGAGGCTTAACCCCCTCATTCTCGATGTGGTGCTAAAGGAGGTCACAAAACTCCTTAGTGTCGGCATTATATATCCGATATCGGATAGTGAGTGGGTTTCGCCGGTCCAAGTGGTGCCTAAGAAGTCTGGAATCACAGTTTTAAAAAATGAGAACAATGAGTTGATTCCAACAAGAGTGCAAAATAGTTGGAGGGTTTGTATAGACTATAGGAAACTGAATGATGCCACTAGAAAAGACCATTTTCCCCTTCCATTCATTGACCAAATGTTGGAACGGTTGGCTGGTCGCAGTCACTATTGTTTCTTAGATGGCTATTCCGGGTATTTTCAGATTCCTATAGCTCCCGAGGACCAAGAAAAGACTATCTTTACTTGTCCATTTGGTACTTTTGCCTATAGGCGCATGCCCTTTGGTCTATGCAATGCGCCGGGTACCTTCCAACGATGCATGATGAGCATTTTCTCTGATATGCTTGATGATTGCTTGGAAGTCTTCATGGATGATTTTACCCTCTTTGGTGATTCATTTGACACTTGTTTGCATAGTCTTGAGAGAGTCTTGGCCCGGTGTGTTGAAAAGAATTTGGTCTTAAATTATGAAAAGTGTCATTTCATGGTCACACATGGTATTGTTCTAGGACACTTAGTTTCACATCGTGGCATAGAGGTAGATAAAGCTAAAACTGAGGTGATTTCGTCTTTGCCTTATCCCACTTGCATCAAAGAGCTTCGCTCTTTCTTGGGACATGTAGGCTTTTATAGACGCTTCATCAAGGGATTTTCCCATATTGCATTACCTCTCTTTCATTTGCTTCAAAAAGATGTTGATTTTGTGTTTGATGAAAAATGCATACAAGCTTTCGAAACCTTGAAGCAAGCACTCTTGGAGCCTCCTATTCTCATTGCTCCAAATTGGTCATTGCCCTTTGAATTGGCATGTGATGCCTCCAACTATGCAGTTGGTGCCATGCTAGGTCAAAGGCACAATGGGAAACCACATGTGATTGCCTATGCATCAAAGACTTTGGATTGTGCACAAAGGAATTATACCACAACTGAAAAAGAGCTTTTTGCCATTGTCTTTGCATTAGATAAATTCAGACAATATTTGTTGCATTCTGTGGTTGTTGTCTTTACTGACCATGCAGCTCTCAAGTTCTTGTTCACCAAGCCTCACTCAAAGCCTAGGCTCCTGAGGTGGACACTTTTGTTGCAAGAGTTTGATCTACATATCAAGGATCGCGCCGACAATGCCAACTTGGTAGCCGACCACTTGAGTAGATTTCCGGAGAACACTAGAGGAGTAGATCTTTCTGACATTATTTGTGACAATTTCCCTGATTCCTCCTTGTACTTGGTTGAGGTTGAGGAGCCTTGGTATGCCCCTAATGTTAATTATCTTGTTTGTGAACTCACTCCGGAGGATATGACTCCATTCCAAGTGCAAAAGTTAAAGAAAGAAGCTCACCATTATTTTTGGGAAGATCCTCACCTGTGGAGACTTTGCAATGATCAGATCATTCGGAGGTGTGTCCCAGAGTCTGAGTCCTATGATATACTCTTTGCTTGCCACTCAATGGTTTGTGCTGGACACTATAGTTCTAGGAAGACTGCAAGGAAAGTCTTAGAAGCAGGATTTTATTGGCCAACTCTTTTTAAAGATGCTTATGGGTTCTACAAATCTTGTGACAAGTGTCAGAAATTTGGGGGAAGTGTGACAAAGAGACACGAGATGCCACAAAGACCAATCTTAGTTTATGAGCTTTTTGATGTTTGGGGGATAGACTTCATGGGACCCTTTTCACCTTCATCGGGTTATATCTACATTTTGCTTGCCGTTGATTATCTCTCTAGATGGGTAGAAGCTATTCCAACACGTAAGGATGATGCACCTACAGTCTCCAAGTTCCTAAGGTCCAACATATTTAGTAGATTTGGTGTACCAAGAGGTTTGATTAGTGATAGAGGCACCCACTTCTGCAACAAGCTTCTTGATAGCCTGCTTACTAAGTATGGAGTTGCCCATAGAGTGTCCAGCCCTTATCATCCACAAACAAATGGTCAAGCAGAAGTGTCAAATAGAGATATAAAGCACATTCTTGAAAAAATTGGAAGCCATCAAGGAAGGACTGGAGTGATAGGCTTGATGATGCATTGTGGGCATACCGGACAGCATTTAAGACCCCTTTAGGTATGTCTCCTTACCGGATTGTCTTTGGGAAAGCTTGTCACTTGCCGGTGGAGTTGGAACATAAATCTTATTGGGCCATTAAGCAATGCAACATGGAGTTGGATGCTTCTGGGAAAGAAAGAATGCTCCAAATGCAAGAACTGGATGAGTTACGCCTCCATGCCTTTGAGAGCTCAAGGCTTTACAAGGAAAAGACCAAGTTGCTTCATGATAGCAAGATCTTTAATCGTAACTTTAATGTTGGAGACCGAGTCCTTATGTACCAAACCCGTTTCCGCCACGGTCATGGAAAGCTCACATCAAATTGGGTTGGGCCATACAAAGTGATCAAGGTCAACAAATATGGAATGATGCAGTTAGTTGAGGAGAGTAGCGGCAAAGAGTTTGTTTCCAATGGCCACCTCCTCAGATCCTACCATGAGTCTTCATTGAAGCCTCCATGAGGCCAGGTTGTCCCTTTCCCTTAACTTGTTTTATTTTGTGCATCTGAGCTGAATTGTGGCCATATTGTATTATCTTTTGTTTGCATAGACCAAGTGTGGGGGAGGGATAACCTAGTAGTAAAAGTAGGTGTAGTTGTAATTTCAATTCAATAAGAACCCCTTATGTTGTCATTCTCTTGTTGCACCACATTGCATTGGGGACAATGCAAGACTTAAGTGTGGGGGAGGGACTTGTGGTAGTCATGTTTGATTCATTGGATTTGTGTCATTTCCACATTAGTGTCAATTTTTCAAAACAAAAAAAATTTAATTGGCAAAGAATCATGTATTTTAACCTCTCAATTTTCAACAAGTTAGTATTGAATCAATACCAAGCATATGCATTTTGTTAATTGGCCTTACAATTAGACTTATCTTTTGACATGAGAGTAGCCCTTTGTGAGGATTTTTGAGCCTTTAATTCATTTCAAGAGTGACTTGCTCAATTATTCAACTTCTAGAACTTGTTTCTACTCTTAGTCAAAGCTTATGCATTCATGTTTGGATATGATTGGGGCATTCATTTCTAAACCCTATGACCCAAACACTTAACCAACAAATATATCCTTTGTTTCACCCCTTTGGGCCATCACTTTCTTTTCTTCCACCTTGACCAATTTGGAAACATGCATCTATAGCATATACTTGCATTTCCATTGTTCTTGTATTGTTGTATGATTTGAAAAAGCATGCTACATAGTAAAAAAAAAAGAGGAGAGAAAGAATAAAATGTGGCCAAAAGCCAAGAAAAAAAAGAGTGAAAGCACAAAGTGCTAATGTATGCCAAAGGCATAGTGTGAAAAGAAAAGAGAGGAAGCACAAAGTGCTTGTGCAAAAAAAAATGATAAAAAAAGAGGCATGTAGTATGCTAGTGTGGAATTGTTATGACTTGAGTTACCATTTGTTGTATTACATTTATATGTGGTGGATAATTGTTTGCATAATTGGTCATTGACTTTATTCCATTATTCATCATTCATTATTAGCCTTCTCCATCATTTTAACCCCACAAAGTCCTCTTGATCCATTCATGAGTGCATGCATAGTGGAGATATTAGAGTAGTCACAAGCCTATGGTTAAATTGTTTATTGAGCAAGTAGAGTGACAAATTCCACATTAGGTGAGGAGTGTGAAACACTATTATCTTGAGAGTTCTCATTGCCATAAGTCATGTCCAATTGCATTGCCAATTCTCATTATGCATATTCTTGCTTATTGATTCATACTAAATTGATGACTATTGATTTGTTAAAATCTTGTACTCTTTGCAATGTACCCTTTGTCCAGGAGTACAAAGGTCTAAGTGTGGGGGAAATGATTGCACCATATATTTGATATCTTTTCATGGCCAAATCCATTGAATTAATGCATGTTTTTATGATAATTGCACCTAATTATAATAGATTTTAGCAATCGTTTAAGTTGTTGGAGTTTGTTCTAGTTAAGGGCAATTTTATCATATTTAACATGATTTACTATCATTCATCTTTTCAAGAACTTTGTGATGCTACTTCAAGTCTTAATCTCTTGTAGATCAAAGGGGAAATACACTTCAAAGAGAAGCCAAAGATGTGATGGAAGCAATGCTCAAGAAGGAGAAAGCAATAGAAGAAGAAAGAGTCAAGAAAATTTGAAAAAAAAAGGAAGTTCTATTTGGCGCCCCACCGGAGCCCCCGGGGCCTCACTGGGGCTCAAGAACAGAAGCACGCGCAAGACCTGTAACATTGGCGCCCTGGGGGCGCCCATGGGCACCACCTGGGCCCCGTTCTGCAGAAAAAATTAAGCTCGCGAATTTAGGGTTTCTACACCCTATATAAGCTTCCTAACACCCCCAAGTCTGCCCCCAAGCTCTCCTAGGTCAAAAATACCAAGCTCTCTTAGGGTTTTCATCATTTTCTCTCAATCCCCACTCAAATCCACCTCATTCCGCTCCAAATCTCTCATCATTCCTCTCTTCTACTACCATTTCCACTCCATTTCTACCACCCACCTTCTCCAACCTCCATCTTCTTCCATGGCAGCACCCTTGGACGAGTTTGGGCTTTCATCTACTATGAGTGGCTAAACATTCTTGGGTATTTGGTGATGAGAAGATGGTGCAAAGCTTCATGGGCTTCATAGGGGAGTTTCTCTTGTTTCATGATCTTTCATTGTATATTTGGGATATGTGGTTGATATTCCTCATGTATTTTGGGTTGAGGCATGACTTTATCTTTCTATTTGTGATGGATTGATATCATATGTATTGGATACTAAGTTTGTATGTTGAATGTTATGGATTTCCTTATTTCCTATGTGAATTGATTCATGATGCTTTTCATGCTTTAAGTGGTTGCTTGGTTTGAATAGCTAGTGCTTCAATTAGGTTGTTGTGGTTGCACTTCCTTAAAGAGGATTTCGATTTACAAACTTGTTTCTAATACACACCAAGGGATCTTAAATCCAATTGCAAGCAATAATCAATTTCAAGTGGTTGCTTAGTTGATTATTGATTGTAGTTGGATGACCCCAAGTGATTGCTTGGGGGTTTTTACATAAAACTTGGTGACCTTTTTGAACTCCCATATCTTTGAAAGAAGCATTTGCACCATAAGATCATCACCAAAGCCCTCCTTCATTAATTTGATTTTAAACCTAAGCAATTCATCTCTTCATAAACTAAAAACAACCAAAAACAAGTTTTGCTTTATTTTAGTAAATTTAACCAATGTTTCAAAAAAACCAAAAATCACACCCCTTTTATATCAATTCTTATTTGCATTTAGCTTAATTAGGGTAGTTGAAGGACTCCACAAAGTGAGACGACCCGGGGATTGCACCCTATTTGCAATCCTTGGATTTAAATTGTGATTTTAACCCCCAAGGCGACTAGGAATCGGTTAAATCAATGATATTCCGTGGCAAATTGTATTTTCCCTAGCTTGTCAACAATTATGGCTCGCAAGGAATAGCAAGATATTTAATGATGAAGAGGTAACAGCTAGAACTATTATTGCTAAAGTTAGAGCATGTGCCTCATGGAGTGTATACCTCATGGGTTGAACCGTGGTAGGGATATTGATGGATGGGAAGCTCCTGGGAAAGAATATGTGAAGGTTAATGTGGATGGAGCATGTAACCCGGATGAAGGAGCATCGGCGTGTGCGGGGGTTATGAGGGATTATAAAGGAAAGGTAAGGGGAGACTTCTTATTCAATATGGGAAGAGGAGATTGCTACGTAGCGGAGCGGTGGGCTATTCTCATGGGATTAAAGTGGAGTTAGGAGTTTGGTGTTAGACATCTCATACTTGAATCCGATTGTCTTGAACTTGTCCAAGATATTGAGCAATACCGTGAGATGGATGAGAATAGAACAAATGAGATGGAAGAGATTCTGTCTTTGTGTAGGCGTGCATGGGATGTCCAAATATTGTGGTGTAATCGAGAGAGGAATATTGTTGCTGACTTGCTCGCAAGATATGCGCTGACAGTGGGTGCTGGAGTTGTGCAGTTTAAGGAAGTGTCTGTTCATGTTGCTGCTAAAGTTAGACAAGAGATGCCACATAATATGCTCTGAGTTTAGTGCTTTATTGTAATAAAAAAAGGGAATGGTGGAAATCACTGTTCATTTAACAGTGTTTCACCATTTCCTATATATAATATAGCATAATAAATTTAAATTTTAAAATTAATTATTATATATAGTTTCTTTTTTAAAAAAGATGGTCTTTCTTTTTTAAAAAAATTATGATTTGTTTCTCTCATTATGTCCGTCACAATGGTTTAATAGATTTTTTTACCATTTTATCCTTTGTTTTTTTTATCAGAAATTTTATCCTTTGTTGGCTTTACATATTATAATTACTTTTTTGTTCTTTCTCTTCTTTAATACACATTCTATCTTTATTTTGCCTAAAAATTCTCTTATCAATAGAAAGTTGGAAAAAAATTTGTGATATTTTAATTCTTTTAATACAGGAAAGTGGTTTTTTCACCTTATATTTGAGGAAGAGAAGAGTACTATTGTTATCATTATCATTAAAGAATAGTATTCTTGTGGTCCGTAATATAAGAGCCAAAATTTAAATATTTTTTTGCGAAAATATAAGAATTCACTCTTACATTCTTTCATCATTTGAAACATTTTTTTTACTTTGTCTCAAACTCACAAACTCACATTCAAAGAAAATTTTTAGAATCTTAATATTTAATCTATCACATTCCATTGTACTTTGGGTCTGTTTGGATTTAGCTTCTGGAGAATAACTTATCGGAAAATAGCTTTTGAGTAGAATACTTTTTCTAAAAAATAGTTTTTGATGAAATGATAGTGTTTGAATTAAGCTTTTTGAGAATAGTTTTTAAGAATAACTTTTGAGTAGAATATAGTTTTTCTGAAAAAAAAAATTATGATGAATAACTTTTCATATTTCTTTTATTTGAAATAAATGTTTTTCCTAAATGAGAGATTGAAACTTTCAGCTGGAAAAGGAAAAAAATATAGGGCCTGTTTGGATTCAGCTTCTGAGAATAACTTATAGGAAAATAACTTTTGGAGAATAGCTTTTGAGTAGAATAACTTTTCTGAAAAATAACTTTTGATGAAATGAGAGTGTTTGGATTAAGCTTTTTGAGAATAATTTTTAAGAATAACTTTTGAGTAGAATATAACTTTTCTGAAAAATAGTTAGGATGAATAGCTTTTCATGTTTCTTTTATTTGAAATAAGTGTTTTTTCTAAATGAGAGATCGAAGCTTTCAGCTAGAAAAGGAGAAAAATGTAGTTTTTCTCAAAATAGCTTTTTGGAACCCAAACTAGTTTTCCTTCTCAAAATAGCTTATCCAAAAAATTGAGTGTTTAGATGTCTTTGTGTGAAACCTAGGTTTATGAGTCATAATAGCTTTTGGAAATATATCCAAACAGGCACATAGTTTTTCTCAAAATAGCTTTTGGAACCTCAAACCTAACTTTTCGTTTTAAAATAGCTTATTCAACAAAATTAAGTGTTTGGATATCTTTGTGTGAAACCTAGGTTTAGGATCGAGAAAAGTTTTTGGAAATGTATTCAAACAGCCCTTTGTCTTCCTTTTAACATATCGATGTATACATTGTGTTTTCTTTTCGTTTGCTTAACCATCTGAGTTCCAATTACATGTACATTCATTTAAGTTCGAAATTTGTTGTTTCACTATTCTTTCTTACCATGTATAAATTAACTATAGTCACTAACTTTGCTTCTAGATTAAATACAGTTTGTCCCTCAAAAAGTCAATGCTACCCGGCGATGCCGGGGTATTAGTATCTAGTTAAACTCAAAGTTGTTAGTTAACCCGGTTGTAATAAAATATTACCCCAGTTTTAAGTAAGATTTCGTTTGCGCTACTGCCCCATAAGCTAATTGTGATTCTTCACAACTGACCACATTAACCATAAAAAGGAGCAACCCAATTTATTAAACAAAAAAAAAAAACATAGCGTCCCAATTCTGCATGAGTATAAATCAAACCAGTATATTTGCCATGCCAAGATAACATCATATCCAGAAGCAGCAAACAAAAACTACAGATAGATAACCATATCAGGAGTGTTTGTGAGGAACAGCTACTGACTGGAACACTTCCAGAACCAGAAAAGCAAAACAGATATAATTGCACATTTTTTCGAAGGTGATAAGTGCTCGATCTGTCAATGTTAAAGTAGATTTTACTTGACAGATCAATTTGCACACAAGGAAGCCAGTACTCTACATAAATATCAAGTTAGAATGAAATGGTTGCTATAATTATTAATTAACCTGAATGAGTTTAGTTAAGCATGCCATAATGAACAGATTATATATAGTGGTACAAAACTTGAAGCAGCATGGAAAAAGGACAGACAGGCAGAGAGGAAAGACAGCGAAGAAAACAAAAAAAGAGGCAATAAAGTCAGATGAATTCAGGAGGAGACAGCGAGTAAAAGGGACACATGGAGACAAAGGAGTGAGAAATACACACACATACATATACATATACAGTATATAAATAAATATATGTTGCTCAAGGCTAAAATTGAAGAACACTAGTGGCAGTGAGACAGAGCATGATGATCAGATCAGGTCATCACCTTGAAACCCAACTTCTCTCTGAGTGTGTCGTTTAACACTTTGGACCACCGACAACACTGTCTCTTCCTTCATCTCTCTGCTTTTGCCTCTGAATGGATTCTGAGATCCATGCTCTTTTGAAGATCATGCACCCACTTCACTCCAACGACTCGTTTTGTTCAATAGAGGTAAAGTTACTAATTAAACACTCCGTGACAACTAAGATGGATTGATAATCATATTGGGCGTAGTGTTGCATATCTTCTGGGGATCCAATAATTGTAATCAAACCAGTGCATATATCTACCGCAGTTACAGTTGTTTTTGTCAAAGAAAAAGGAAAAACGAGAAAGTTGAAGTTGCCATGATGGACAGAAGAAAGCCAGGAAATAGAAACCAGCATGAATCACATGCATCAATCAATCACAATTCACAAACGCTTTATTGAATCACTCAATATGAGAATTACTTTGGCTTTTCTTAAATGAATGAAGTAAATTATACCATTAAATCATAACACACACTCATATATGTAATTACAATTACAATAGTTTTTAAGTAGAATAAATTAGTTTTAAGGAAATGAGTGTGTTATAAGGGGGAGTATGTTATAAATGCTTTTATTTGTGAGCACAAGTATTTTCTAATTGTAAGTAATCATGTTTAAGAAGACTGTAGACCCGTCGAGAATCAAATGTTGGGACATCAATCATCGATGATTCGAATGATGATTTGTCATGAAAGACCAGCTAATTCGCCAAACATGAATGCTCTTTTAAGCTATAAGCATGTACTAATCCTAATAAGTCCTCAACAGGCCAAGATTCAACTCACATAAACTCTGCTTTCTAAAAGGTAAATTTTGGAGATTTATGAGAATATGAAAGTGGTATAGGGAAATTCCAGATAAATGATAAGTGAATTTCTAAATCTCAAAAAAGAGATTTTGAGTAGTAAATGTTGTTATTCCACTAGTTAATCATGTTATTCAACTAGTTATAAAATTTTGAAATTCAACCGTCACTTAATTAATTTGGAATTTCTCCAAGTGGTATTGACATTAATGCATTTTATTTTATTCATACCAATATCTAGAGTCTAGTCAGGTTATTGTAACTTCTAAAAAGAAAATAAATGATTTAGTTGTTGTTACATATTCTGTTAACATACGATTTAAACTTGCCATATTTTAGTCTTTATCAGCGCAATAAGAAGACAAAGGAGCCACATGCAGAGATATTCATGCTTTTAAAATGTAAGACCATAATCATAGCAGATGTATTTCAATCTTGGCATGAATGGCTTTTTTCACCCAAAACTGGATAGAAAAATGGAACAAACAATCACTGAGGCGGATGCTATTCCCAAAAGAAGTAGATATAGTAACGGTTGATAACAGTTTTAGAAGAAAGATTATTGGACTGTTCACGGCAATGATGGGTAGATAACACAACAATGACTAGTAGAAATAGGGAGAATAATTCAGAAGAGAGAGGCCTAGAAATGCAAGTACCAGGTATATGAATGTCGGTGTAAAGAGAGACTATAATTATTACCATTACTGCGACAATCTCATGCTACCACAAAAACGGTGGCCCAACATCAGCTTGTGGGTATGAGAAGTCTGAACCCATAGAGAGTGGCTTTGTTGTATTTTCCATCCCCTTGCGCCCCACTTGGACTAGAAAATGTCCTCTTCTTCCTCCTCCTCCCCTCCTTATTTTCCCACTTCATAGCTCTCGCCCCACAAAGCTCTGGTATTTGCAGAAAATGATAGGTAATTGGAGCTTCTCAGTTTGTATTCATTACTGTCACGTCCCCGTGACTGTATGTCAAAATAAGTTATTATCAATTCCGAACAATGTTATTTTAAACATTACATATGTTCGCACGCACTTATATCATGATTATTACATTTGTACTAATATATGACCTATTTGAAAGGGTAAATTTGGTTTTAGATATATGATCTCTCTTTAATCTCTCTTTTTCTCTCTCTCAAATTATACATGTTGTTCAATAATAAATAAGAGAGGAAGATTATAGATGGAGATATGATAAGAATTAGTAGTAATATCATGTGACTTAATATAAATTAACATTCTTTGTATAATCAAAGTGTATAGATATGTCTTATATATAGAGTGAGGTATTACATTAATATATCCACGTGATGAGTCATGTTATTATCATGTGTATTTATAATTAATGATAATATTTTGAAAACATGAGCAGATGTAGTGATGTACCCATGTATATCGAAGAAATTATTTTAATTTAACCAGTAAAAGAATTTTCATCATAGTATGTCTATTTAAAAATAACTTGGTGACTGAAAGGGTAACAGCAATTTTTTTGCCAGAAAAGAGGCACCAAATTTTTTTTGGCCAACAAAAGAGGCACCAAATTAAACTCATAGAACTTACAAAAAAAATATTAACATCATATAAAAATATCCACAATGTGCTTCTAGTTCTATGGATGTGGCAATAGCTATCCGCATAAAAAATACATTTTCAAACAACAAAAAAAGAATGTGTGTTTAGTGTTTACGTTAATATACTCTGTTTTGGACCACCCCTCATTTGGTCAGATTTTGAGATCACTTAACTGACACACTCAAGTGATTTTGTGATTTAGCCATAGAATTAAAAAACGGCATACCTTGCCAAAAATAGTAATTAGCTGAGTTGTTCATACATCATAACTCATAACCTTACGAGTTTATGTAATGTTTTCAACATGAAAACCTCATTAAGAGACAGTTTGTGAATAGGTATTCTTTGAGCATTGGAGCATCTCATACCCATCAATGACCAATCAACTTTCAGCATTAAAAAACCAGAAGCATAGTAAAAAAGGGGGAACAGTAATGTGGGAATAACAAGAAGGGCATAGGGTAGAGTGAAAACAGGTGAGTGAGTAGGATAAGCTAAGCCTGAAAGAATTGGGATTAATGAGATTGAGGGAGAGGAAATGCATAAACACATACACAAGTGGATAGATAATAAGCAAAAGGAGGAGGAGGAGGAGGAGGGAACAGCCCATAAAAAATGGCTTTAGCACATGGGGTTTCTCAAATGAACATGCCCAAGGATGATGACAAGCACAGCAACATGTCCTCCATTGGCCAGGAATGAGGGTGCCTCTGTCCTTATCACTCAGATATTATCTCCATTTTCATCCAGCCAGCAAGCATGAGCGCATGCTCCCCCATTCTTTGCACTCTCTCTCTATCTCCATTTCTTCTTCATCATCTTATTACATCTATCCCTCTCTCTCTATCTCTCTCCTTTGCTCCTTTTTTTACCAACATTATTCTCTTTAATTTACTGCGTCACTCTCTCTCACCCTTCTCCTAAATTGACCTTTCACATTTGCCTACTATCTGTTCTCCATTAACATTTCTTTCCTTTCAAATTTTGGGGTTCCAAAAAGTCGCTAGCTTTACCAGACATGTCACTTCTTCTCTCCTTCTGTGACCCTTTCATCACTTGAAATTCTCACGGAATGAGAGAAAAGCTGTAGCATATCACATTGCTTCGTTTTGGGTTTCACATTAACAGGCTTGGGATTTTGAATTCCTTGAATTGCCATTTTAAATTTTCTGGAATAACATTAATACAAAAATTAAATTTTACATGCATCCCAATGGTTATTCACAGACTTTTATCATTACCTTGCTCATTGCATTATGTTCTACCATAACAAAGCATTAAATAAAGAAGCAAACATACTAGAATAAAGATCTCAGATTTCTCTTTTCTCGCCAATCAAAAACGAAAAACAAGAAACAAAAAGAAAGATAAAGAGAGAGGGAGATAAAATTAAAAAGAACAAGATGATACATGAAGAAACTATGATACAGCATTATGATTCTCAGAAACATTGCCATAAAACTCGATGAGTTTCTGCAAAACCACGACCCGGGTTTTGAGTAAAACAATGTAATCAGCAGTTTCTTGGAACAATTGATCAGCTTTCATGGTCTCACCAGAGCTCTGGCCTGGGATTAGCTTCTTCAAAGCTTGAAGCTTTAAAGCAAGCTTTGATTTTTCCTCCATCTGCTTCAAGCTTCTTCTTGCTCTGCGAGCACGTGAGCGAGTCCAGATAGATGATGAATGATAAGCTCTCAAGTGTTTCCTTCTTGTTCTCGCTTTTTTCACAGAGAGCTTGTAGTTTTTGTTCTTCGTGTTCAAGAACATGGCAATGGAAAACACAGAGAAACACAGAGAAGTGAAAAAAGTCAAAAACTTAACTTACTGAGAGAATGGGGTTCTGGGTTTAAGTAAGGGTGTGTTTTGAATTTGACCTCTGATGTCACATGTTATTACGAATGTGCCATTATTTTAAGGAGAATTTATGGACACATGTTGTTAATTATTAATAGTTTAATATCCAGATGGTTGGGAAAATATCTTGGTGGAAAAATTATTTATAGGGTATATAATGATCCGTTTCGAAATATCCATGTGCTGGGTATAAACTTGCAAAGGAATTTGTATGGATGCATTATCGAATAAATTTTTATTCTTAGCTCATGTGTCTTTTGATGGAATAGGCACATGAAAAGATATATAATGCATTTGTTTGAATTAAGTGATTGTTTTTAAATCATAGGTGTCTACTAAATGTATTTCATTTTTAAATTAGCATTAAGCATTAATGCGTCTCACATTTTACTTGATGACATGCAAATGTGTAGGTCATGTGGATGATAATGTGCGTACTTTGTGAGTAAATTTTATCAAAATCAAATGTATCCTTGGATACCAAATATAGAACATTCTTAGACTATGATATTAAATTAAGAATATTTTATGGCCAAAAAAATTAAGAATATAACTTGTGCTAGTTAAAATGTTTTGGTTTTATTTGTCAAATTATCGTTATCATCTTTTCTTATTTCCTTGTTTATCACTTTTTATTATTATTGGAGGGACACCAATAAGAATAATTTAGAAATTAAAACGGTTAATGATTATATATGCCACTAGAAGTATTCAGTGAGGATTATTGTTGACCCGAGAGTTTTTTAGGCTCAATATTGCTCTCGAAGTTGCCAAAATATATCAATAAAGGATGAAGTGTCTTTGGCATGTGTGTCAAGCAAATCAAACTCACAGTCAAATTTAATACTACATATGGGGCAACATTTATACATTTTGGCAACTTCCGGGGCAACATTAAGACTAACAAAACTTCCAGGGCAATGATAATTCTAAATGAATACTTCTAGAGCATATATATATATATATATATATATATATATATATATATATATATATATATATATATATATATATATGAGTCTTAACCTTTTAGAAAATGTTGGCAAAAAATTAATTATATTTTATATCCAAAAATCAAGATAAGCTCTTGAAATAAGTATTGTATTTAAGACCAAAGAAGTGGTATTTACTTTCTTGCTTACATAATGAATTCCTAACTATAGTAGTCAATAGGAATAAGTGGAACTATTTAACTTTAAACCTCAAGCTAAGATTATATTTGACAAGGCGTTTTTTATAATTTTTTATACATTAAGACCCTTTATAATTTTTTTTCGATCACATGATATTTAACATTTTTTTATCACATTATTCAATATTTGAGGAACTGATTAATCTAAGCTGACGCACTGAGACTATAACGCAATTTTCGACGTGTTTTTCTCTAACAATGTAGACTCAAAGCTTCAATTATCGCACCTTATACTATAATTAAACTAGGTCATCATATGCCAAGTAACCTTGGCTTGATACGTTTTATTTATCAGTGCTTTCAACCACTACTATTCTAAGCATCTTATATACTCATTGTGCCTCCATCGACACTTACTAGCGTGAATTCCAATGGATCATCAATGTTGCATGGAGAGGAACATAAATAACTCATCCATAGTTAACACTTAAACACTCTCCTTGAAATCAACTTTTTCAGACAACAAAACCTTTTTCTGAGGAAAATCCAACTAAAAAAGGTGTAAAAACGAACATTCAAGCAACGCAAGTAAATGAATGTGAGGAAGAATACAAATAAACCATAGCGTAGGAGCATTGATCCTAAGGCTAGAAATAAAGAATGTAAGTACGTATTAATGGAAGCATAATACACGAGGGTGAAAGGCAGAGGGCAATGAATGAAGAATGAGGAGGTAATAGAATGGTCCAAAGGCTAGAAAGAGGAAAAGAGAAAAGATGAAAGGATGATAGAAGGGTATGGATGTAAATAAGGGAAGTAGAGGGGCTCCAGTTTCATAAACTGATATTTGTGGCAATATTGAAAAAGAGAAAGCGGGAAGAGAGGCACTACTCGGCCAGCCAGAAAAAGCCAGAAAAGCCTGCCCCTCTGTAACGGCACATGTGAAGGCCCCGAAAATTTCAACCCCTTTTTTACTCTTTTGCCCCTCATATCATCACTCTCCCCTATTATTCTCTACTCCTTCCCTGTTCTGTTCTGAATCTTAAGCAGCTGTATCCACGCGTTGAATTATCTTGTACTCCCTCGGTTCCTAAATATAAGACCTAGATAACTTTTTTTTGAAAGATTAAGGTTGCGAAATAGGTTATTAAATCATGATATATTTGATATCTTTTTAGATTATCCATTAGCTTATAGGTAAAATAAACTAGTTTAAGAGAAAAAATGAGGTAAATCAATTTACAATTAACTTATTTTTGTTTTTTTTAGGATTTTTCAAAAAAGTCATCTAGGTCCTATATTTAGGAACGGAGGGAGTAGCAAGTAGCATTACACATTATGCTCATTAGTCCTAAATACTCCCTCCCTAGACATAATACTCTTATCCACAATGTCTCGTAAATTTGTCTAACTTCTCCCTAAATAACCATACGCATACCTTTTCTACAAACAAAATGTATTATCCATATTCTCACCCATTTCTAATTTTGAAAGAGGGTCATTATTGAAAAAGCACGCAAAATTACATACTTAACTACTTTTTTTAATCTCCCGAAATTAGATAAAGTGACCTTATAGTTAGAAATTAAGAGAGTACTGTATAATATTGCCTCGTCCACAATATAAGATATATCTTTGTAATTTGATTATATTAATTATGTTGAAAACAACCTAATCTCTCGTCGTCTATTGATATTTTCCTTGTGATCTCATTTGTTTATAATTGAAGAGTATTAATATAAATAATTTAAAGAGAAAATTGACAATGATTAGTAATGAGTCATATATTTATGATCAAACTCACGCTCATAAATAGGTTATATATTTCTGACTAAACACACATGGCGAGACTTAGCTCACATTTTTCTCACTTCTTTTATTTCATAACATCCATATCACTTTATTACTATACTCGTTACTGTTAAGTGAGCATCATTATTATGTGTGATTTGGAAAATGTTATGCTCCTTCAGCTCCTAAATATAAGATTTAGTTAACTTTTTTGGAGAATCCTAATAATAATGCAAAATAGGTTGCTTAAAATGAATTTTCTAAAAATTTTCTCTAAACTAGCTAGTTTAGTTGACTTTTAAACTAACATATGATATAATAATATACAACATACATTACAATTAAGTGGTTCATTATTTGACTTCATTAATTTCTCTAAAAAGGTCAATTATCTCCTATATTTAGGAATAAGGAGTATAAAAATGATAATACTCCTATGTTTTAAATTTAGAATCAATATCAAGTCTGGAAATATACATGTCTTAAAAATCGGAGGGAGTATTTAATTTTTTTTGGGTGAGATAACTTTTGGGGTAATCAGGATTAACGTATCTCTTCAGATGAATAAAAACTGGCAAATATTAATGCATGTCCCTCGCAAACAGCTCGCAAATATCATGTATGTCCCTCACAGAGTCACAGACAGTTATCGTTACACCATACACTGAGATTTTACTTTACGATATTTTTGAGTTATGGGTTGGCTTCTTACAAACTTGACGAGTCTTTGTTGGCTAATACATGTTGTAGAGATAAAAAAATTAAAAAATATATGTATTTCCTCTTTTTATTGTTAAAAATGACCCGTGCCGGTGTAAAAATTCATTACTCTTACTCAAAAAAAAAATTCATTACTATGTCTTTTGTTCTCTTCCTTTTTATTGATTGATACTGATGATGGTGGTGATGGTATTAATATTAATGCTGATTTTCAAGTTATTTTTAAATGATTGTCATGAAATTGTGAAAATAGTGACTTTTGTGTTTTCTTTTTCATTTATCCAATGTTTTAAGGATAGAAAAGCAATCCGGAAAACTGAAATTAAAGTGGCCTCTTATTCCTAATTTATTTGGCCACTGGCAAGTGGCAACGAACCTATAATTCCTCCCGCACTTAAAAGACATGTGACATGACAGATACTCCCAATCTTACATCTGAATCGCCAATTCTTTTCCTCTTTAATTAGCCATATTCCCTCATACGTGTTGCTCTGCCCCCACTAAAACACATGTCCACTTTTTCAATAATTCCTTTTTATACGTATTCATAATTACACGTCAGGAAGAAGACGAAGTAATTAATTTCAGCAGGACAGTCACACAAGAAACAGAAAATTACTTCAGTTAAAAAACAAGAAACAAAGAACGAGTAGATACACGGGGCAAAAAAAATAAAAACGTACCAATTGTGCAGAGAAAAAATATAGATAGATGCTCAGTTAAGCCGACAAAATAAATCTACAAAACGAGGCCCATAAAGTACTTAATTAGAATAATGAATTAGACAGATAAAGAAAAGGGACCCAAGGTTAACAACAATAGAGATATACGGAGAGACAAATAAGGGGAAACAAATGGTGATAATGGAGAGGCAAAGAAGGTTTGTTAAGAAAGGAAGGAAGGTTTGATTAGGCATGATATACACAAATAGAAGCAAGACAGTGTTTGTGTTTAGGGAAAGTGGGGAGGGTCCAAAACGGGGGGAGGGAATAATAAGAAGAGAGGGGAGGGGCAAAAGGGTAAAATGAGAGTGGCTTCCTACAAGGGGTGCATGTGAAGGTGATATGGCCCATAGCAAAGGTCCGTTACAGAAGAAGAGGGAGGGATAGCACATGGGGAAGCACATGTGTGAGGGAGAGATTTGGACTACATGATGAGAGAAGAGAGGAGAGACTATTGCATGTGAAAAAGCAGCTATCACTTATTTTTACACCATGTTCTCCACATTCCCTACATGCATCTCTTCCCACATCTACCACTGTTTTCCTCTCACTTACTCTTCACCCATCCCCTCCTTTAAATTATTAACAAAAAAGAAAAGTTCACTTCAATTCTCTTCCTCCATGCATCTACCATCCAATACACAATTCATTTTAACAAGCCACATGTAACATTTACATTATAGGCGTGTTATTTAATGGCAGTTCCGTGTACAACGCTTTCAGTAGGCAGGTTTAGGTAGGAGTATTCATATATATGTACTCCAACTTGCATTGTTATCTCTTAAACGGGTATGTAGGCCATTTTTTGGATCTTGATCAATGATCTCCTTGTATTTATATATGATCGGGGTGACAATCTTATTTTTGCTCATTAACATTTATATCATTAAACAAATAGTAACGTGACGGCATACTCCCCACACACACACATGCAGCCTCTCCTTGATCCACAATATATAAGAAATTTTCTCCTCTATTTTTAAAGGGTTGTTTGGCCTGAGAGAAGGGTGGGAGAGGGGAAGAAAAATCTTCATAAGTTGGTTTTTTTTTTGTTTTAAAAAAAGGATTAATGGGTTTAAAAATTCATAATGAAGAGAAGACGCAAGTAAAAGAGTAGGAAGAGGAATTAAATGGGTAAAGGCTTTTCCTCTTACAAAACAGACCCCAACGGCTGAACATTTCATTCCTTAATTTTAAAATCTGTAAAAAAGGAAAAAGGTGATGGTTTAAAATTGAGTCCTTTTGTGATACTTATATGCACAAGGCAGTTGAAAACATTTTGTCTATAGTGATGGAGAGAATATGTAAATAATACACCCTGCACGTCCGTGCATTGTGCCGAGCAAGGGACATTTTATTCCCCCAACCACTTTCATTAAATATTTATCTGTCATCTATATACTTCTTCATCAAAACGAGTATTAACATTGATCATATTAGTATATATGTATACTACAATGTCATCTTTCTTTATTTCTATTCTTGGTCCACATGTTCAATTAAATCATTTCATCATACATATCATATCACCGGTAAACTCATTCACTACAATAATTATGCTCATGATTAATTGATTATTTGAAATTTTATGTTTATTGTCTTCATATAGATCATTATTTTAGGAAACAATCCAAAAGTATATTTTTTATTTGTAATTTGAAATATTTATATTTTGAAATTTATGAATTTATTTATTGTGTTCAAATAGATTATTATTAGGCAAAAATATTAACAGAAATATTTGATCTATAATATGTTATTTGTCCATATATATATAAGAATTGAAGTGTTGTTAATAATTTTAATTGTTTTGAATAGAACTCTAATTTCAATTTTTAATCCCAAAGTACTTACTAAAAATCAAATTCTTTAGTTTTTTGGTTTTGACTTATGTGCATTGTATTGTAGGTGGAGAAAAATCTAGTTTTTAATTTAAACATGCGGTTTCAACTCAGATCAATAATATGCATTCTCGCACTTATACGACAAATGTGATATCATTCAATTACGATAATTTTGGTCTCATTAAATAGTTCTGTTGAGCCATTTTCTTTTAACCTTGTATAATATACACGATATATAACGTAAACAAACAATCTTAATTTAAGTTATGTTTGATCTCAACTTTAAGAAAAGGTTTCTCAAGATACATAGTTTTTGTATCTATCCATGGTGTACTGGGCCACTAGCAACTTAATTAATAATACACTTTTTGGGAATGTACGCCACCACAATATTAACGAGGAATCTCACCACCACTAAATAATCATGGATGGCCGTTATATAACTATATTCAAATTTGAGATTACTTTACTGCTCATAAAGTTTACATCTCAGTTGATAAATGGTATAATGTGTATGACTTAACCGTACCCCTGCTCTACTCAAAGTGAAGGAACGGTTTAAGATATATAAAGATCAATTTTTGCTAGGTTCAGTAATGTTGCGTGTGTTTAGATGTCACGCAGATTCAAGTGATGTGATACCTGAGCAAAAAAAGTGATGTGATGATATTATTATGTCACTTAGTAGTTGCGTTGTTTTTAATATTAATAACATTTTTTAAAATTTTTATATCGATTTTGGTGTTTTTCTCTGCATGCAGGCTTTGTTTCGCTTTGTTAGTTAATGGGATGTAGTGCAAACAGAGAGGGAATAATTAACTAAAAATCCAAGTAAACTGTAATCGGATTTGGGATTTGAATATACTCCCTCCGGTGCCTAATGTAAGAGTTAGCAGTCAAAAAACCGCTTTTTAAGTGTGAATGTTAGTTGGGTGTCTGGAGTTAATGCTTCTTTTCCAAAATTGCTCATATTTATTGTGGTACTTTTAAGAGAGAAATACATAAGCATTAATAAATATGAAAGAGAGTTAGGGGTAAAGTAGGAAAAAATGTATTAAATGAGGAGAAAATATGAGGTGAGCTCTTACATTAGGAACCATAATCATTTAAATTTTGGGCTCTTACATTAGGGAAGTATTTAGGAGGCACATGTCCGTACTTAGGTTTTAGCTTTGAAGGCATTTCAATCCGGCATGTGTGACATCTGTACGTTCAGCATGTGGTCGAACATACCACACTTAAAGCCTTATCCAATTGGATCTCCCAGATACTTCCTCAACCTCACTTTTTATTTTCTTATATAAATTAACAAGTTAAAGTCATTATTAAACTAAGTCCAGATTTTCGTTGTCTAAACGGACAACAAATTTAAACTCTATCTCCAACTTCAATCTCACACTAAGCTAAAAGGCTACATGTGGGGAAAAGGCTCCGATCACGACGTACAATAGTATAGGATCCTTTGGATTGCATAAACGCCTAACAAGTAACGCTATAATATAACCAACACAAGTATTTGAAAGAATAACACGTAAAAATTATTGCTTTCAGGTATATGTAGCCTGCCGCAGGACGACGTGGGATTTATGACAAAACATAACTCAATATCTTTTTGTTGGTCATAACTCATTATTTTTGCATTTGCATTGTTATTGTTTTTTTTATACAAATTAAAAGTCATACACTAATATAATGCAGAAAGGAAAACTACATAGAGGAATTGGTGCTCGAATTAGAGCACATAACACTCGTTACATCATTTACTAATAACAACTGCCTAAGACCAAACAAAGGTAGAGAAAAACATTATATTGCAGGCCACCAGAAGGAATGTTGAAAGCTTCTTTGCAACCTTGTCAGCCACCAAATTAGCTTCTCTACTGCACTTGGAAATAATTAAGAACAACCCAATCCATCTGTAATATAGTTGCAACTTGCAAGGCATCCTCCAATAGAGACATGAACTGGTTGTCATCATATTGTGACTGTATATTGGTTAATCTCTCTTACTTCAAGTTGAAGCGAACCGATATTGGTCTGTCTTTGAATGATCCTTTTCATTTGTCGCTAACACAAATGTGATATGCATATCGGTGTTTGTCGATTTTGAACCATGATTTCCTGCCGTGCTATATTTTACCACCTTTGTGCACGCACTTTTCGTGGTACGCTTGCCAGTTAAACACTGAAATTGATAGATTCCAAAAGAAAAATGTTCTAGCCATTGGTATATGCACACACAAAAGTGAGCTGGACTACGACATTGATCTTATCCTCAAAGTTTATATAAGCCTTGTATTAATCAATGAATAGTGCATTTTAATAAACTAGTAATTAGGATTTTTATAAACTATTCGGCCACTAACGGTTGGTACATATACTCGAAGAAATCCCAAAGAAGAGACATGGGAGTATTAAAATAATATGGGCGAATGTATACTAAAGCATTTGATCAAACCATTCATAGGATACGATCGAGAGCTAACGGCCTAACAAGTTTAAATCGTGTTACGACTTACGACGTCCTAACATATACAATGTGTATCATTTTATGCACTATAGTCCTAAAATTTCTCTTGTTGGTACTTTATGGGACATATAGGTGACAATGTTAGGCCGTTGAGAATAACAGCATAACTGAGTTAATGCTCATCGATCGAGATGAGAAACAACGATATATAGATGACGTAATCAGAAATAAAAAAACCACCAAGCAAGCTAGTTGCAGTGAAACTTTAGACATCGATCGATCTACTCTCTGTTCTATAATTGATTCATTGATCAGAAAATTTTGCATGCTTTTTTCTTTCTTCGGCCACATTTATTGTTCTCTGATGAATAGATTTTGCATATCTAGATACAAAAATCTATGAATAACTCTGAAAATGGACATGTGAAATTAAAGGAGAAAACACACATACATGGCAGTGACAAAGTGACATATTTGGTTGAAAAGTTGAGTCAGATTAACATGAAAAATAGGCAAAATAACTCCTTAGTGACTTTCCTTTTTGTATTGTTTTGGAAAAATGGAAGCGAAGTCACTTAAATGAGATGGAAAGTCTGTAAAATTAAAGCCTCCGCATGCTGAGTTAGAGAATGAAACATACAGGGGCCTGTCGCTGGAAGCCCATCAAATAGTGTGACAGATACATGAGTAGTAGCTCTCGTCTTGGATTCTGCTGACAGGGTCAGTACGGTCACTAAAAAGTGATATGCTGTGACGTTAGCTATATAATATATACACTAACACACACATATATATATTCTTTTTTTTTTTGTTAATCACTGCCGGTCCGAACTCAAGTCAGGAGTGTTACCCGCATAGACAAGGTTGTTTCCTCTTCAAATGAGAGCGCTTCTCGGGATTCAGACACACGTTATTATCCTTATGGGAGTCGTAGCCAGTTACCAGCTCAACCAACTACCATTGGTTATACATTCTTTTCTTTACCTTGGAGGGAGCCCTTCCAGAAATCATCAAGGGCTTGGGCCAAACCCTGGCCCAAGAGGGGGTTTGGAAATAGTTTTCATTCAGCTTGCCTTTGTAATTGATGGAGTGGCAAACAATTTATGGATGAGTTATTGTAATATTCTCCATCAAGACTCAAGAGTCTCCAAATGGATAAGAACAAAACCCTGTAGAAGTTTGGTGGTAAAAGCTTAAAAGGCCCAAGCCGGCCTCTGGCCTTTTCTTGATTTGCTTGATGCATATTTTCGTTTTGTATGTTTTTTTTGGTTTTTTTGATGTGTAGATTTGGGCTTCAAGGTTGTATTGGGTTCTCCACTCATCACGAAAGCTCGAGCATAAACGGTATTGCATGAGGTAACACCGTAACATGCTTTTGAAGGATAACGATTTTTAGTATTTATTTTGAATCACAATTCATGAGTATATTGATGTAAATGTGGATTAATTTCAGTCCAAATAGAATGAGGATAAAGTCAATAATTCATTTCTAAAGGCTTTCATTGTCTATAACAAATAAACAGAGTAGAAACCTACAAGCGAGTTCTTAATTGTTATGCGATAAATTGTAAAGTCAGTTATCCACCACTAATTCAAGCAGGGAGTTAAAAAGCCCTTTAAATTAGAAAGATTTTTCTTGCCAACATCATGTCATGTTGCAACAACTCGTTTCCTCTTTAGATAATTTAGAACTTCCTCTTAAGTTAAAAAAAACCACCTCTGTAAAATTATTTGGATAAAGTTATTTTTAGTCTTTTAACCTTAAAGAGTGTGCTTTTTAGTTCTTTAACTCTGAAAAATGTGTTTTTTATCTCTTAACTTTATACAAAATTATGTTTTAGTCTCATAACTTTGAAAATGTGTTTTTTTCCTTTCAAAATTAACACCGTTAACTTTTCTAACAAAACACTAGTGGTATCTCCCGTGCTTTGCACGGGGAACAATTTTTTTTTTAACAAATTTGCAGTAAAAAAATATATGCCAAATTTTTTTAACTAAAATATCGGGTGAAAAAAATCATATAATAACCAATTTTTTTATTTAAAAAAAAGTTAAAAAAAAATAATATATTATATTCCACCAAATCACTGGTCATGAACAGAGTTATGAACAGTGATTTGGTGGATCACTTTTATATAGGTCAAAAAAATCATCATAATGGTGACACTAAAGATATAAATCTTTAAGGCAAACTCAAAAAAAAATATGTGACCCAATTAACCTCCTTTTTTCAACATTTTTTTTAACAAATTTGCACTAAAAAAATATATGACAAATTTTTTTAACTAAAATATAGTGCGAAAGAAATCATATAATAACTGAATTTTTTTAAAAAAAAAAAGGTAAAAAAGGAAAAAAAAGGTAAAAAAATATCTCCCGTGCGTTACACGGGGTTTCTCGCGCTCCGCGCGGTTTTGCTTAAAAATTAGCATTAACTAAAAAAACTATTATCTAACCTTAACCTTAGACGGAAGAAAATTTGAATGACAACTTCTAGTTTACATTACCAAATGACCATTTTTCTGTAAGTCGTAATGAAAATCGAAATTAAATCTAACTGAACACATCTTCCCTATGTGAAGAAACAACTCTTCTTTTTGTGTTCTATATCTACATAGAACAACTTCTAGTTTGCAAGGAAAGATAGGCAAATAAAAAGACACAATAAAATATTTGCAGATATATATTACGTCAAAAAGATCATCATAACGGTGACACTAAAGATATAAATCGTTAAGGCAAATGTATACAAAAAAAATATGTGACACAAATAAATTCGCCCACGAAAGTAAAGAATACGTAGCCCTAATAAATCATTAAATAATTAAATATAAATAAAAAATAAGTAATAAATATAATAATATAATAAATATATTAAATAATTAACAATTAAATAATTAAAAAACTTGCCAAATAATAAATATAAATAATAATAATAAATAATCAATATAATAATAAATATAAATATTAAATAATTTACTCATGAATAAATTTTTTTTTAACTTTTTATTTTTACAAATCTGCACTAAAAAACATATGACAAATTTTCTTTTAACTTTTTTTTACCTTCTGTTTCAACAAATTTGTACTAAAAAATATATGACAAAAAATATGTGGCCCAAATAAATTAGCCAAAGAAAGTAAAGAATACATAGCCCAAATAAATCCTCAGAAGAAATCAATGACATACAATAGTAATAGAGAATGTTAATCACTGCACTAAAAATTTACATATTTGAATGATCACAAAAATATCTTCACATATTTGAATAGATGTTAGCTTCACAAAAATAATATTTGTTGTACATAATTGGCTAGATATTTGAAAACATCGCCTTGTAAACAACATTTTTTGTTTTGTTAACTCCCGTGCGGTGCATGGGAGAGGTATTTCAATAGATTATAGACTAAACTTTTAAAATATTAGAGAAGAGGGAATCGTAGTGACAATTGAAGAAGCACCAAAGATAATATATGATAAAACATTAGTGAGATGTATTATTTGGGTTTCAAGAGTTGTGTCTTGCTAAAGTTTCAAGGTTTATTAGGTAAAAAAAGACAAAATAAAACATTTGCAGATATATATTAGGCCAAAAAGATCATCATAATAGCAACACTAAAGATATAAATCTTTAAGGCAAATTCAGACAAAAAAAATGTGACCCAAATAAATTAGCCAAAGAAAGTAAATAATACATTATCAAAATAAATTCGCACAAGAAAGCAATCACATACAATAGTAATAGAGAATGTCAATCACTGCACTAAAAATTTGCTCATGAACAAATTTTTTAACTTTTTTTAAACTTTTTTTTTCCAAATTTGCACTAAAAAAATATATGCCAAATTTTTTTAACTAAAATATCGGGTGAAAAAAATCATATAATAACTGAATTTTTAAAAAAAAAAATTTTTAAAAAGTTTTTTTTTTAAAAAAGTTTTTTTTAATTAAATTAAAAAAATATATAATATTCCACCATTGGTGGAAGACATTCTTAGGATATATTGATGCTGATCGTATAAATTTAAGATGCTGACATATAGGGAAATACTAAAATATTGACTTACTATTATTAAATTAAAAAATATTACAAATAAGAAAATAAATAAGCCCCTAATGTTTTATTAGTATTTTAATTTTACTCTCTTATCAAAAAAAAAAGTATTTTAATTTTACCTACTAAGCATTTTCTATTAGATAAATTAACCATGTTGACGTAAAAGGACTAAAAACACACTTTTCAAGGTAAAAGAATTAAAACATGACTTTATGCAAAGTTAAGAGATAAAATGTACTTTAGACTAATTTTTTTGATTAGCATATTTTAGACTAATTTAAAAGGATTAAAAACATGTTTTTCAAAGTTAAGAGACTAAAATATAATTAAAAAAAAAAGAGATTAAAACATAACTTTGTCTAAAAGTTAAGAGATTAAAAACACACTTTTCAAAGTTAATTGTCTAAAAAAACACACTTTTCAAAATCAAGAGACTAAAACATGGTTTTATCCAAAATTAAGAGGAAAAAAAAGCATACTTAAAGATTTTTTTTTTTTAAAAAAAAAAATTGACATCAGATCTGATCTCATCTCAGCCTCCAAGTCGCCCGTAGTTTTAGAAGTAACTCGGGTCTACCCAAATTGTCGCCTTTTCCTCTCTATTTCTTTCATCTGACTGCAAATTTTATCCATCCCTCTCTCTCGTATTTTATCCATCCCTCTCTCTCATTCATCCTTTCTTTCTCTTCGCCTGCCTTTTCCCCCGTAATTTCTAATTTCTTCTCTGTTTTTTTATTAATTTATTATCTTCATTTCACGTTTCTCTTTATTTCAATTCGCCTATTTCTTTTCTCATCCCTGAACAATTTTAGATCCTCTTTGATTCCTTCTTAGTATTTTACTTTGATCGTTTGTCGTTGTCGTCGGTGGTGGTGGTGATGTTTAATGCCATTTGGAGTGCACACTGATAATTTTCTGACTTTGCTAATTGTTAATTAACTGCTCATAAGCAAATCATCGAAATTGAACACATGTATTATTAGGGTTGATTTGAAATCAGTTATTTAATGTGAAATGACTCCCTATCTTTATCATATTGCTGGCAATATGAATGTTCTATTCCTTTAGATTTTATGCGTTCAATAATTGCGAGGAGAGTGTGTGTCTATAGAATATCCATTTCAGGTGGTGTAATAGAAGTGAAGGGTTTAATGTAACAGTCATCTTGATTTGTAGTTTTAGAGAATATGCAGAGTTAGTTTTAGGAGTATGTTGAAGATATTGAATCCTATCCTCCCTTTATCATTTGAGTTACCCTATGATAACATCAGAGTGAGTTTCATATAGAATGGTTTCTTCCCAAGTTGGAAGATGCTAATAGAGTAATACTTAATCAGTTTATTGGGATGAATGTTGATTATACTATTATAACCCTGCAAATTTAAGTTGTACTCTAAACTATAGCAATAATATTTGGTTGATGGACGGCCAGATAAATTATCTTTGTGAGATGGGCATCTAACCAATTGGCTATTGAAAATATTGTTGTCCTAGTCTTTGAGTAGTCTCCAAATTTGTCATTTATAATGGGGAATATGTTTCTGTCCTACAAATTTTGAGTTTGGGGGAGATCTGCCTATTGAGTTTTTATTTTCCAGGGGAAGTGGATATAGAATCCTGATGAATATATATCATGCATTTTTTTGCTTGTTAGACTGCTAGCATATATAAAGATTATGGTGCTTGATTTGTGGTCTTTTTATGTGGGTTCATCCCGAATATTTATCATGATTTTTGAGGGCTTTGTTGTCTTGATAACTTTCATTTAATTTGATTTTTTAGCTCTTGCAATTATTTTACTCACTTCATCTTGAACATTGTGGTTGACCCATTGTGAAATTATTTCTTATCATGTTAATAGTCCTATTTAAAAAATACAGTCTTTATTTGACCGTGTGATGCAGTAAAAATATGCTGTTAATCTTATGATTTTGGTGTTTGTGTGCGTTAATGACTTCTACAATTAAGTGTTTATGCCATGGCATATTTTGACAACTCTCTCACTTTTCTCCTTTTTCATTCTCAGGTCGCTCTTCTTGTTTGAATTCCGTAGCGCTGTCTGTGGATATTCAGTGTTTTCTGAATTAGACTTGGCAAACAAAATGGTGTCTGATGAAGTCATGAAAGTTGTTTTTCCTTTACTAGAGGGCGTTGATCTTGCTTCATGTATGGTGGTATGTAAGCAGTGGAGAGATTTGGCTCGAGATGATTACTTTTGGAAATGTCTTTGTGTAAAGAGATGGCCATCAATCTGCAAGAGACGTAATCCTCCTACTGTAAGCTACTATAAGTTGTACCAAAGCTTTTACAAACGCCAGCATCATAAACCTCTCCCCCCTCCAAAAATTTCCTTTGATAATTTGGAGTTCTTCATTGACATTTGGGCTGAAAATAGATTACTCTTATCGGAAGTGGTGCCGGGCTTTGTAATGGAACAAGGAACTAAAGTCTTTCCATCTGGAGATTGTAAACTGCTTCAAAATCACTTGAGGGGCTCTGAGTTCAAGATGACAATACCTGTTGAACCTATGTTCAAGGTACTGTTAAGCCAACATGAGACTGTAAACATCTCTGTATTGGTTGGGCGGAAGGATTCTAATAAGGTTGCTCGTTTAATTAACAAGTCCATGTTTGATTACATCGATTGGTCATTGCGCAGGGCGTTGTCATTTGAGTACTTGGACATTTCCCCTGCATACCCCTTTATATCTGGCATCCGGGCATGGGTCTCTTTGCTATTTGTGGAAGATGGAGATGAGGGAGCGATGGATGTGTTTGGTATACAGTTAGACTTCTGTGATGTGGCAAACACTAAGGATGAAGTCTTGTGGCTATTGGACATGCTTGACTGGAAGTGAACGTTGCGAATTTTGATGAAATACGAGACAACCGAAGCAGTGTTTGTGTGATACTTGATTTTACTTGCATTGTAAAGGATTTGCGTGGTAGTGACGTGCCTGTATGTTTATAATCTGTAAATGTTCTATCTATTAGTTGTCGTCAATAAATACCATCTTTCTTCATATGCTTCTGTGAAGTTCTGACGGCTCATTCTTGTAAGTTAAAGAACCAAGTTCATTAGTGTTGAAATAACGTGCTTTGTCTGTAAAATAAGTTCAAGAAGGCTGTTTTGATTTAATCCTTGATAGTAATTCCTTTGAATGAGTGATTGGACAACATGAAATAAATGAGGCAAGGAAGTGACAATTAAGGGTAAGAATAGTCCAGGCCGGTCATAAAATGATATGGCCTGTCCGGTCATAAAATGATATGGCCTGTGACATGTTAGAGAATATTTTTCAAGCCTGAGTCTGGCTTGTGACATGGTCTTGCCTGACTGTTAGACTATTAATATGCCTAATAAATTAAACATAGTACAATAAGAGGTTTAAAGTGTAAGTAGTGGGTGATATTGTTTCAATGAAAATGTTTAGAAAATTAGAGATAATATAAATCCTATGAAAGAGGATATAATTATAATTTTATATTAAGTATTAGTATAAAATAACACCGACTAATTATAATATATAATATAATTTCTTATTTTAAAAAATAATACTACCTCTGGTCCTAAATATAAGATCTAATTGACTTTTTTTGGAGATGTTAAAATTGCGAAATAGGCTATTAAGGTTTATAGGTAAAATAAACTAGTCTAAGGGAAAAAATTAGGTAAATCAATTTATAATTAACTTATTTTTTTTAGGATTTTCTAAAAAAGTCAACTAGGTCTTATATTTAGGACCGGAGGGAGTATTAAAATGCTTAATAGGTCAAACTGCTATATTCATAGGCTTTTTTTCAAGTATGAGTATGACGTGTAAAGTAAAATAAGCCAAAAGAAAAAGTTAGGGTTCTGGCCTAGAAATAAAGAGACTTATCAAAGGCCTTAACGATCCAAGTTATGGATTACAATATAAACAAGGGAGAACAAGGGTGCCTCACTTGAGTGAATACATATACTCATTTATCTTTAAATATAAAAAAATAACATGACAAATTTTTTAAGGAAATTAACAAATAAATACCTCCGAATGTTCGAAAGGACAAATAAGGAACTCAAACTTTCAAAGGATGAGTAAGGAACTCAAATTTCCAAATAGAAAAAATAACAATTGGAGCATACTTATTAACAACGGGAACATACTGATTAACAATTGCTTGTTTCCTTAATTGTCTTTTTGGAATTCGGAGTTCCTTACTTGTATTTTTAAAAGTTTAAGTTCCTTACTTGTCCTTTTAGACATTTGTGGGTATTTATTTGTCATTTTCCCAATTTCTTAGTCCAAAATACTTCCTCCGGTCCTAAATATAAGACCTAGTTGAATTTTTTTGGAGATGTTAAGGTTACAAAATATGTTATTAAATTATGACCTATTTGATATATTTTTAGATTAGTCATTAGTTTATAGGTTAAATAAACTAGTTTAAGGAAAAAATTAGGTAAATCAATTCATAATTGACTTATTTTGATTTTTTAGTATTTTCCAAAAAAGTCAACTAGGTCTTATATTTAGGATTGGAAGGAGTATAAAATGTTGTATATGCAAAAGTCAAACTAATAAATGCATGCCTTCAATTTATACCCTTATATTTTTTTTTTATTGAAGGGATGGAGAAAAAGTGTGTATAAATACATGAGTAAGGTAAAAGTGTAAAATTTTATTAAATCTACCCATAATAAATGATCTCAACATGTGTTTATTGGTATGTGTAAAAAAGTTAACTATCTCTTGTGGAGTAATAGAGATAAGAGGAGTAGGTGATTACAAACCGTTCCTAATGCAACATCATTTTAAGATATCTTATTAAACTAATGCCAGTTAGTTTTTAAAAATATGATACAATAGACTTTTTTGAAAATTAATAAAAAAAATTAATAAATAACCTATAAATTGATTTGCCACATCGCTTCTTTAAACTAGTTTATTTGACAAGCTACCACTTAAACTTAATAATACACAACATATACTATTATATTTTTGCATGAATAATAAGTATCACAATCTAACATGAATTAAAGTTCATTAAAGTATTTAGAACATGTAAATTCTTCCAAGCTATGCTTACTTAAAATACATAGCACTTTCATGGATTTTCACATATTATAATCTAATTCTTTTTTTTTGATACAATATTATAATCTAATTCTAGTTTTAAAGCCTTTGTTTTTTCAACATTACACTAATGTGAAAAAAAGACATATAAATAATTTGGGGTGTATGGTTGAGTTTTTGATAAAAAAAAAAGGTGTGTGATTGAGTGACAAAGACTCATTCACCCTTAACCAATTGTCTGGGTTTCGACTCTCGAGGTTAGGTATGGAAAAACATTAAATCTCACAAGTCAATTGTCCCACCCTTTGAGGTGTCTATACATAAGTGAGTGAAAGATTAATATCTCATTTGACGAGAGTGCGGACACCTTGATCTGTTAAGCGCGAATAAATTTAATTGAAGTTGTATAACTCTTCTTCCAGACCCATAAGCTTCCTCAACAAGCTTGCACTGGCAACTGCCAGCTGGCAACGTTAACTAGCCAATTGAACAGGGACAGTTACGTAATTTCCATCAATCCCAAGCTTAATTTGTTAACCTCCCGGTAGTCTTATCGGTTATCATCGTCAGAACTCAGAACAACGCAGCTCCCAAATTCCAGACACTGGCAAGGGTATATCCGTAATTCACATACACAGCTAAGTTCAACACCTATAAAACCAAATCCGCTTGGAATTCACTCAATCGAAGAGTCCCCAAATGTAATTTGCCATATTCACAATTTCCCCGCCATTCCTCAAAATCCTCTTCCCAATCTGACCTTCTAGGGCTCCAATTTCTCCGTCTCACCTCACAACCTTTCCTTCAATTCAAGCCCTATTCATCTTCAATTCACTCTCAGATTTTCGCATTCCACTCTCCCTTACCTTCCATACATGCTATTATTGTTCCACTCTCTTCCACATACTCACCGGTTCTTTAATCGATGAGTTTTTCAGAGAATTCCGCCATGGCGGCGTTTAATCCCCGTGGTATAAGCTTGTCCAACACTATTCACTCTGAGGTTGCCTCTTGCCTTCCCTTGCCTTCGCTTCCTGTGTTTTGCGGAGCTTCCGATCATGACTTTCGCCTCCTTGAGGGATCTAGGTTCTTAGACCGCGGTGAAGTTCTTGCGCAGTCTGGTAAGATTGCTGAGCTGCTTCAGCAGACGGATGTGTCGTACTTGTAAGTGTTTCCTTCGCTTCTCTTCCACATTTTTATATAGATATGTGTTCCTTTGATTGTTGCTTCTAGGAAGTTAGTGGACGGTGTAGGAAAGTAATATGCTGCGGAATTTGTGTGGATTGAGAGTTCGTGGCTCTAACTGAGATTAGCTGCGTTCAAATTTTATGCAATTGACTTAGTTGTTATGAACTTATGATGCGATTTGACCTTATTTTTATGTGGATGAACTCTGAAATCATGTCTTATAAAGTTTATCTACGCACTGTAAAGTGTAAATTGAGCTGGTTGTCTAATTTAACTGAGCTCTGGTTTTACATCGCCAGCTGTTTGACCTTTTTTTATAAAACTACTTGAATTTTACTAATTAGGCAATATTGTAGTTTATTTAGAATCAACTACTGAATGTTCATATGGTATAAATATTACTGTCATTATAGTTTATAGCGAGGCATTTTTCTCTCCTGTCAGAAGTTTTGCCTTTTGGTAAATCAGCCACCGATAGGTTGTGTCTATTTTCTTGTTTTCTTAGATTTACATGCCTTTTATTTCTCAGGAGGAGGATGCGTTGATATCATTATCAATTTATTCGATTTTTTTTATATGTTTTGATTATGTATTATGTATGGTGTTTAATTCAGGAATCTAAGGGATGATGCCAAGGCTTCTCCCTATGTCTATGTTAAACCTTTAGAACTCCACGGTGAAGTTTTGAGGTGCAATCCTGAAGCATTTGAATGCTGTCCTGCAGGTAAACACAGTGCTTGTTCTCTTTCGGCATATCTTAATGTAAATGTTTCCAAATCTAAGGACAATAAATGATTGACGTCTTTGTGTAAGGCTTTTGGAATAATTGGTCTTAGTAATATGTACAGATTAAAAGCAGATTCAGGACACTGAAAACGGCTGAGAGTTAATTTATGTTATCTTAGCCTGTGATGCTTATCTTCCACTGGAAGTTCTTTTCCCTGTTGACCTTATTGCTTTTCATAAAATAATTTGATGGTGCTCTGCTTATTGTTTATTGTATTGTTCAAGTTGCTCAGGTCCTCTCAAGGAGCAGATATCTGGTAGTGTAATATCTGAAAAGAGGCTTTTTGAATCAAATCTTACTCATGCCAGTCAGACACAGAAAGAGTACAATGCAACTCAAAATCACCAGCCTCATAATATTTTTACAAATGTACGACATGTTTTGGCATATTCAAATGATGCGTAGATTTTTATTTTTTAATTTGTTAATATTCAAAGTGAACTGGCAGGACATTTCTATGCTGTCTTCAAAAAAATCAAAAGTAAAGAAAAAAGGTGGAGATAGTGTATCTGCAGTATCTGATTCTGCTGAGATTCAAGGTTGATATTCCTGGTTCTTGTTTTTTAGTGCATTGATCTGTAGTCATCACACACATCCTTAAGCGTGTGCATTCCTATCTATGTGATCAACTGGTGTTTATGACCTATTCAGGTGCCATCATTGGAAGGTTTTGTGAGCTTTTGGAGGACTTGTGCAACAAAGCTGAACTTCTTAGTGATGACCGTGATGAAGCAGAGTGGTTGCCATTGTCATTACCTGATCTTAGAAAGCTTGTTAGTGAAATAGTGTCTATACGAACAAAGAAGCTTCTCCATTTGATTCCTGTAGATATCCTTGTTAGATTACTGAAAGTCTTAGACCATCAAATACATAGAGCAGAAGGCCTGTCTATTGATGAATGTGATAATGTAAGTTTTCTTAATTCACTCCTACTAGTCTTCGCTACAAGTTATGGGGCTGATTTGTTATTATCATTGTTTAGGTATGAACACATTCTTTTCAAGGACGTTCATCATATTAACAAAACTTTCTCAGCATTTTATATACAATTATTATCACAATGTCGCTTTTAATAAATGAAGTTTAGCATGTTTTCAAGTCGCAGTTATCATCTAAAAAACTGTTGAAGCACTGAGACAGGTTTTCAGCATATCTTGATAACTTTAACATGTTGAACTTAGCTTCAGCATCTCTCATACAGTATATGACTAAGAAAGCCTTACATGAGAAGTGACAAGAGAACTACAATTATAAAGTACCTAAGGAAATTTCTTTCAGGACATTCTGATCGATGTATTTCCTAGTCAGTTTTGTAGCAGCTATTACTGAGCAGTAGTAGTCCCTTTGGGAAGTGGGTTTATTTGTTGTGAAGTCCTATTATGTACATTGTTTTTTCTCCTTTTCTGGTTCATTTATCAAATTGCACTTGCTGCTCTAATTTGCCAACATGTGGGAAGTGCGGTTATGTGCACTGCCTTCTTAGATTGGTTTACATGTGCTCATTCAACCTTCTCTCTTTTAACCCCCAAATACTATCAGGTGTAGTGATGCTCATTTTTTCACTTCCTTTTCTCATCTTGAATTAGCCTCAGGAAAGGAAAATAGATTATCATATATAACTGCTTCCAACTTGAATTTTACTGCACAATTTTTGTTCATTTACATAATTAGCGTATATATCGGCCCTCCAATTCCATGCTATTATAACTGCTATATTTTCTGTTCCAGTCAGATTCAGAAGTAGTTTCTTCAATTTTAAGTGCTTTGGAGTCCATTCATGCAGCGCTTGCAGTGATGGCTCATACTGAGATGCCAAAACAGCTTTATAAAGAAGAGGTGTTTTTTGTACTAGTTAAAATACTCTTATGCATGTTATTATTTCAATGAATTGCCTGTCCTGATATGCTTAGATTGTCACTTACCATTAATTACATGTCTTGGCTGACCTATTTGCTACCTCAGATCATTGAGAGAATTTTGGAGTTTACAAGGCATCAAATAATGGACATAATGTGTGCTTGTGATCCATCCTACCGTGCTTTACATAGACCTAATGAAAATATTGAATTTGAAGGTAGAGTCATCGAATTTTATCTTTAACATTTATCCTCTTGTTCTTTTAGCTGGTAGTGTTTTATCATTTATTGGATAGGCATTTAGGAATGGTAAAAATCACAGGAAATATACAACAAAGGCAATGAGAAAAACTCAACTATCTCCTCCAAGGCATACAATATTTCCAAGTTTTGTTCTGTTTTTCAGGTGATGATTATGAAGATTATGATATTGAATTTGGTTCAGCGAACAAGAAGAGGCGTACTAGCAAGACTTCAAAACTGAGGAAACCGGCATCAAGCAAGTATGATAATATTGTAAATGTCGTTGTATTCTTTAGTTGGCTTGAAAGATAGGTTTTTGATCTTCTTATTACTTTCTTTCTGGTCCTCATATTAATAGGGTCTCTACTGCTGTGAATACTATTCTTCAGAAGCTGTGCACTGTTGTGGGATTTCTCAAGGATTTGTTGTTAATTGAGAGGTTGTCAGATAGTTGCATTCTGCAACTTGTGAAAACAAGCATAACGACATTCTTGGTTGATAATATCCAGCTTTTGCAATTGAAGGCCATTAGTTTAGTCAGTGGGGTAGGGTATTTGCCTTTTTATTTAAAGTCATACATCTCATTAAGCTTTGTAAAGTATTATAACCATTAATTTCTCAATATTGGGTGCAGATATTCTATTTATATGTGCAACATCGCACTTATGTGATAGATGAAATGCTTCAGCTTCTTTGGAAATTGCCAAATTCTAAGCGAGCTTTGAGAGCATATCACTTACGTGACGAAGAGCAGAGGCAGATCCAGATGTTTACTGCATTGCTAATACAATTAATTCACTGCAGTGCCAACCTTCCTGATAATTTTAGGCAAGCATCTACTGGTAGTGCTGTATTAGAAGTCTCAGTTGATCCTAGTTACCCTACAAAATGCACTGAGGCAGTAACAGAGGCCTGCTGCCTATTTTGGAGCCGTGTTCTTCAACGGTTTGCAAGTGCAAAGGCTCAAGATGCATCTGAGGTTAAAATGATAATGGAAAATCTTGTTGCAGATTTACTGACAACGCTAAATTTACCTGAATATCCTTCTTCAGCTCCTATTTTGGAGGTACCTTGTGTGCTCTTATGCTTGCATGTTTGTGTGTTATTGTGTTGGTAGGTGTACTGGAATAGGATTTATTTATTGCTGCATTGTTTCCAGGTTTTATGTGTTCTATTACTTCAAAATGCTGGGCCGAAATCCAAGGATGTCTCAGCACGTTCCTTGGCAATTGATATTCTAGGCACTATTGCTGCTAGGTTGAAGCGTGATGCTGTAAGCAGCCAGGATAAGTTTTGGGTGCTTCGTTATCTGCTTAGTGAGGACGATGATAATGACAGCTATGCAGAAGATATGTGTTACATCTGTATGGGTGGAAGAGGAGGAAATTTGCTCATATGTAGTGTGTGCCGGAAACTGTTTCATCCCGATTGCTTGGGTGTTAAAGAACATGAAATGTCTAATCGTAGTTGGAGTTGTCAGATATGCACATGCCGGAAACAACTTCTGGTATTGCAATCATTTTGCAAGTCCCAGTATAAGGATAGTGTGAATAAGAAAAAATTGTCAAAAGATGATTCTGCGTCTTCTGGTCAGGTTGCTAAGGTTGAAATTGTCCAGCAGTTGCTTTTGAATTATCTCCAAGATATGGCCTCTACTGATGATCTCCACCTTTTTATTTGCTGGTGTGTACTCATGAGCTAACCTTCTACCAAATTTTGTAGTTAATATATGCTAATACAATTATCTTATATGTTGCACAGGTTTTACCTCTGCCTGTGGTACAAAGATGATCCGAATTATCAGCTACATCCCATTTACCACCTCGCGAGATTGAAATCAAAAATAATTGTGAGAGACTCTGGGACTGTGTCATCAATTTTGCCAAGGGATTCCATAAAGAGGATCACCTCTGCATTAGGGCACAAGAGTTCATTTTGTAGGGGGTTTGACAAGATACTTCACACGCTTCTGGTCAGTTGATATTCCTGTATTCCTTGATATATACCTGTGCATTCACGTTTTGACAAATTTTCTATGATATATTTAGGTGAGTTTGAGGGAGAATTCCCCAGTACTTAGAGCAAAGGCTTTACGAGCAGTAAGTTGAAATTACTTTATAACTGTGTTTTTAGGAACCTTAGATGGTTATGTTTTGACATAGTGAACTTTGTTCTCTTTGCATTGGACTTGATGATCAGGTTAGTATAATTGTAGAAGCTGATCCAGAGGTGTTGGGTGACAAACGAGTACAATCAGCTGTTGAAGGAAGGTTTTGTGACTCTGCAATATCAGTTAGAGAAGCAGCATTGGAGCTTGTTGGTAGGCATATTGCTTCACACCCTGACGTGGGTTTTAAGGTTTGTATTCGTTTGGCTCCTTCAATTGAACAAAATATATTATTTTATGTAGCTGCTATTGATCTGTTTATATCTTGTGTCAGGTTTATTTGTGTGCAAACTTGGGTTGACGATGCTGTTTGTTTCCATATTGTGTTGTAGTATTTTGAGAAGATTGCAGAGAGAATAAAAGATACTGGAGTTAGTGTTCGAAAGCGTGCCATAAAGATTATTCGAGATATGTGCACTTCGAATGTCAGTTTCTCTGGGTTTACAAGAGCTTGCATTGAGATAATTTCACGCGTTAGCGATGATGAGTCTAGTATCCAGGTTATTGAGAAATTACTGATGCCTCTCATATTTAAGGATTGTACAATCATATGATCTTTGGTTGTGGTCCCACTTAAACCTTCGTTTTTTTAAATCCTGCATTAGGGGGCAGTGGTTTTGTTCAGGATCCTACGATTTCAAAATTTTATGATTAAAATAACAATCTTGAGTCTTCTGACCTTGGTTTGAATTTCGCTATGTCATAGAAATTGTATGTTAGTAGTTGGTACCTCAAATTTAGTCATGGTTGATGACATGAAATTAGTCGTTACATTTGCATATCTGAAGGTTGCTGTTCTTTTTCACGTTTTTTTGTTATCATTTGTACCATTTCCAGTTAAAACTTCTCAACTGTGGAAGTACTGCTGCGCCAATGTCCACTGTTGCAAATATTTGTTTTTTGGATGTATATATGTTCATTTAAGCCTAGCCCATGTGTTGGATACATATATTTTCAATCCCCTCAACTCCTCGGACACTGAGCATTTTTCCCTATCATGATTTTTTGACAGGACCTTGTTTGCAAAACTTTTCATGAATTCTGGTTTGAGGAGCCTTCAAGCTTACAGACTCAGGTGTATGGAGATGGTAGTTCTGTTCCTCTTGAGGTGGCTAAGAAAACTGAGCAAATTGTTGAAATGTTGAGGAAAATGCCAAATAATCAGCTTCTTGTAATTGTTATTAAGCGCAATTTATCCCTAGATTTTTTGCCACAATCTACAAAAGCCATTGGGATCAACCCTGTTTCCCTCACAACAGTGCGCAAGCGGTGTGAGTTGATGTGCAAGTGCTTGCTAGAGAAGATCTTGCAGGTACTCTGGTTTCGTTGTATCTAATTTTTCTCTCTCTTGTCTTTTGTTGAAATGGAAATAAAATCATTGTACATTTTTTTTCAGGTTGAGGAAGGTAGCAGTAATGAAGTGGAGTTGCATGCAATTCCTTATGTGCTTGTATTGCATGCGTTTTGTCTTGTGGATCCTACTCTCTGCGCGCCAGCCTCAAACCCTTCCCAATTTGTTGTTACTTTGCAGCCATATCTGAAGAGTCAGGTCATACATTGAATTGTCAACTTATTTTGTAAATTGACATGCTATAGCATTCTGAGTTCTATGTTAATTCAAGCGTTGTGCTTTTAAATGGAGGCTGTAATTTCATGCCCCATTCATGAGGTGTCAAATCTATTTACAACATCGACTATGTCAAATCTTACGCAAAATCAATCTAGGTATTGTATTATATATATATATATATATATATATATATATATACTTGGATTGAAGTCAAGTCATGGAAAAGCCTTGCAATATGAACATTATGTGTATAATGTTCAAGCAATGATGATCCAGCAATGACAATCTTCACAATTTTTGTTAAACTTCTATATATGCCGCTGCTTTGTCATTTTTTCAGTTTTCCTTAAATTTGTTAGCTAATCATTTTTTGATCAATCAAAATGTATTTGTATTCCTTCTGGCATGGGAAGATACTATTTATATAATTCCCAACCCTCTTTGCCCTTTACTTCCTTTAAAAGGGTGTGTACAACTGTATTCACTGATCTTAAGCGTTGAAAAAATTGTTCTTCTATTTTATTCTGTGATACAACTAGCTGCTGTCTCTGACTGACTTTATATGCTTCCCCTTATTGATTGGGAGAGGGTATGGTATGATATTATGATGAGAATATTACACCTTAACTCGTGCCTTTTGTCTTTAGGTTGACAATCGCATTGTTGCACAGCTGCTGGAGAGTATAATATTTATAATTGATGCTGTGTTACCCTTGATTCGCAAATTACCTCAGAGTATTATTGAGGAACTTGAACAAGATTTGAAGCAGATGATTGTCCGGCATTCCTTCTTGACAGTTGTCCATGCTTGTATCAAGTAACTCTGATTCTTAGCCTTACTTTCAAGTTTGCTGTGTTATTTTATTTTAGTGTGTGCAGCTTGCATCTTGTGCTAGTTCCATTGTTTAAATGCCGCTTCATTCTTTAATCTACCCATTACATGGTTGTGTGGTAAAATGTCTCTTTACAAATAACATTCTTTAATCAGCTTACGTACAGCTGCTTCCTAAAAAGTTACACCATTTCTAGACAATTGTTGGGAGTTCTCCAACAGCTAAAGTACGACTGAAATAATTCCCACAGCTATTCAATTTATTTGATGTGTAGTATGTAATATCACGTGTATTTGTCCCTTAGATTTGGTTTCTGTTTCTTGTGTTATTTTTTAAGCATGTCCTATAATCTAACACATTTCTTATTTTTCTGTTTGATAACATTACTTTCTAAAAACATGCCACTGTTATTGGCAGGATTTAGTGAAATACGTGCATTCCATAGCCTGTTGGCTCATACGTTTTCTTTGTAACAGATGCCTCTGCTCTGTGAGTAAGATAGCTGGGAAAGGGGCTGGTGTAGTTGAGCATCTTATTCAGTTCTTTTACAAACGTTTGGATACACAGGCAGTTGAGAACAACCAGGTGAGTTGCTGGAATATTTTAATGCATAATAATTTGATTAGACATAACTCTAATTATATGCCTTCATGCTGTAAAGCATAAATACTGCTTTGTTTTTAAATTTTGGAAAATGTAGTGGACTTTAAGGAATTATTAGTTCCTAGTTTTTTGTTGCATAGACAATGAAATTGACTTTTTCCTGCTTTATTTAGCAAGTGGGAAGATCTCTTTTCTGTCTTGGGTCGCTGATTCGTTATGGCAGCTGTCTGCTGTCAAGCTCCAGTAATAAAACCACTTATGTTCGGAAGAGCCTCAGCCTGTTTAATAGGTACCTTTCCATGGAGGATTTCATTGTCAAGGTTCGATCATTGCAGGCAAGAATTTCCTCATGATCATTCTTTTTCTTTTTCTTGTTCTTTTATATTGGTTGAGTTGAATGTAAAACTTGATAATGTTTTGTTGTTACTCTTGTAGGCATTAGGTTTTGTTCTGATTGCATGGCCTGAATATATGTTGGAAAGGGATATTGGGAAGATACTGGAGGGAACATTATCTGCTTCCGTTGATACCCGCCTCAAGGTAATGCTTTTCTGATGTGTGTGTGTGTGTGTGTGTGAGTATAATATATATTGTGCTTCTTGGTGAATGCTAAGTTATTCTGGTTCTTAGATTCAAGCATTGCAAAACATGTTTGAGTATCTTCTGGATGCTGAGGGCCAGATGGGAACAGAAAAGGCCGCTGATAATGTGTCTAATCCATCAGTTGGAGCTGGGCAAAGTGTTCCTGTTGCTGCTGGTGCTGGGGATACAAACATATGTGGGGGTATAGTTCAATTGTACTGGGACAATATTTTAGGCAGATGTTTGGATTTCAGTAATCAAGTTCGACAATCTGCATTGAAGGTTAGAACTCATCTTCTATTTTGGTGGAGATTTTATGTTTTTTAAATTAACCAATAAGTAAAAACTTCCGACTCCAGCTTATTAGCGTTATGGAGGAAATATATGTTGAGATTCTTTTCTAATTTTACGTTTGGATTGATGAGGTGAGTGTGATCAGTTTATGAAAGATACTTTGCACCACAAAAGGCGAATCTCATTGGTGCTGTCTTTAATTTTTTTTGAACCTGTAACTGATTATAATTTTTTGGTTTGTCTTGTATTGCATGGTAATCATGATGGCTGTCATAAATACACAATTCTCTTGGGAAACTGAGCTTGAAGTTAAGCTAGTTTAGATTTAGGCTTTAATTTAATGCCAATAATTAGGGGTTTGGTGATTTTGCAGATTGTTGAAGTTGTGCTGCGTCAAGGTCTTGTTCATCCTATCACCTGTGTTCCATACCTTATAGCACTTGAAACAGACCCTCAGGAATCTAATGCAAAGTTGGCTCACCATCTTCTGATGAACATGAATGAGAAGTAATTTTGGAACATGTAGTTTCTTATGTTCCATTACGTTCGAAATTGTTTGTAATAGCTAATTTAAAGCATCTTTTCAGGTACCCTGCATTTTTTGAAAGCCGATTGGGGGATGGACTTCAAATGTCATTTATCTTCATGCAATCCATTTGTGTGAGCCCTGATGATAGTAACCATAAGGTTCAATCTAAGGTTTCTATTTCTGGAAAGGGAAAATCTGAGACTGATTCACTTACTCAAGCAAGACTTGGGGTTTCTCGAATATACAAGCTTATTCGAGGAAACCGGATATCAAGGAACAAGTTTATGTCCTCTATTGTCCGAAAGTTTGATAATCCAACCTGGAGCAAATCAGTTATTGCGTTTTTAACGTGAGTAGTTTCTGATAACTGTGCAAGTTTTTGTAGGCAGGTTCTTAAATAACTCCATATCTTTCTTTTCAGATATTGTACGGAGGTCCTTGGATTACTGCCATTCACCTCACCGGATGAACCTCTTTACTTAATCTATGCTATTAACCGAATAGTTCAAGTAAGGGTGGGGTCACTTGAAGTGAACTTTAAAGCCTGGAATTCGAGGTTTTCACAAAAAGAGTGTCAGAGTACACCTTATGGGAATGGAATTTGGCAACAGGGACCAAATGAACCAACTCTTACATCCCAAGCGATGACAATGGACTTGAATGGAGTATTTTATCAAAACATAGATGATCAAGCCAGTTCCAATGGCCTGAGATCAGTGGACTTAAATGGAATAATTCAACAACAGCCATGTGATGCTTCATCACATAATGGTAGCTCGGAGCTGCATGAAGATTTATCTAATTTTTGTGGTATCTCAGAAGATGATATGGAGAAAATGCAGGTAACTAGAAGCTGCAGTGATTTTTACTGACCTTGTTTTCAAGTATGTGATAAATGATACTGTCTCAGATATTTGTAAATCTGAAATGAAAGATTGGGAAAGAAAGGATAGAATGTAGTAGAAGAGAAGTTTAAAGAACAAGAATTGTAGAGGATTAAGAGAGAATATTCCCAATCAGCTAACCAACTCAACTATCTTACAAATTATATTTTCACACATCATACTGAATATCATTTATTAATATGATGCTTATTGGTATTCTGTTTCTGATTTTATGCAGGCTGACTGTTTGTCTGGGATTGCATTGCAGCTTCTTCTGAAGCTAAAGAGACATCTAAAAATCATGTATAGTCTCGATGATGCCAGATGTCAGGTAGAAAGATAGAAATATATTCCAGTCACTTAACTTTGGTGTTGCACTTGGAACTAACATTTTCCCTCCTTTTTTTGGGTATTGGTGCTTTTGTTCTCCTCGTTAGGCATATAATCCAGCTGAACCCCCGAAGCCAGGAGAAGTTCTTTCCAGACAGAGTATCCCCTTTAATATCAATGAGTGTCATTTTAGTTTGCCTACTACTCCGCAAGAATTGCTTCAAAGATATCAGGTATTGCTGCTCAAAAGAAACTCATGTTTCTTCAAATTGCTAGCTTTTAGCTGGCCTGTGTGCTTGCTACGATTTTGAGTTTTAAGCCATCATTTATCTGTTTCTCACCAGGAATTTAAGAATGCATTGAAGGAAGATACTCTTGATTATTCGCTTTACACTGCAAATATAAAGCGAAAGCGCCCTACACCCAGAAAAAATCGGAAATCTGGATACATGACTAGTGCAGGTGGAGATGATGAAGACGAGGAAGATGATGGAGATTGGACGGGTGGCATACGCAAGTTAAATAGTAGTGGCCGCAAGGTTAACCTTAGAAGCAGTAGGCAGTATTGATAGCTGTAAGTACACGATAGGTAGGCTAACCTGTACATTAAATAGGATTTGAAAAGAAAAGATATAGGATAGTTTTTAACTTTTGAGGGCCAGAAGAATAGAAATTAGGAGACACAATGTAGGAAAGCAAAAGTCTCTGTAGTACTCCTCGTCTCTGTAGTACTCCTCGTCTTCAGTAGAGGAGTGCATTCTTGTCGGTCTCCCTTTTTAATTTGCTTACAGGTGGTGGTTGGTTGCATTCTTTTGTTGATTTAAGTTCGTTTTTTGGGCTTTACTCTTTTGTTGATTAAAGTTCGTTTTTTGGGCTTTACTCTTTTGTTGATTAAAGTTCCCTTTTCGGGGTTTACCCGCATGTTTCTAATCTTATTTTCTCGTGCCCTTCTAAGGGTGCTGTTCAACGATCTTGTTTTTTACTAAAACAGTAAAACCTAATAGTTTCTTAATGTATAATCGGTTATAGTTCCATAGATAATTCATTATTCATTAATATTATAAAAACCTGCTGCTGTACAGTGTAATGAAAAATAAAAAATGTAACGAACATGTGGCATAAAAAAGTTTGAAGTGAAAACATGAGCTGGCTAATGCTGAAGATACAGATGGTTGAGAAAAAAGTTTGAAGTGAAAACATGAGCTGGCTAATGCTGAAGTTGAGAAGGTTTTAAACTACAGCAATTGTGAAGATTAAATGAGTGAAAGGTAACTGTGTATATTTTATGAACATGTCCAACTATTTTTTTTAATTTCTAGTTATTATTTATTTTCTGTTTATATTTTAAAGGTAGGCTGTATATTAATTATATCTTTATTCCGGACTTGTTAATTCTATTTTTTTTTATTAACTCATTTTATAGTTATCTTTATTAGTGCTTCTTTAACAATGATCAAGTCAAGAGATGGGGCAATATGAATAGATAATTGGGGTGTTTTAGGAAAAACACAATATACTAATTAATTTAACTAACATCATTAATTAAGTAAAACAGTTAAATAAATTCCATATTATATTTAGACCAAAGGAAATATCAATTTTTACTTTCAATAAATATTTTATATTCTGATATTGATGAGGCACGTAAATTATAATTCTATCAAATAATTCTCGTTTCACATGTTATTAAAAACTAAATAATTTTAAAACTTATTTAGGACTGATTTTTGTCCTAAATATATGCTATATTTTTTATTTTTCATCCTTCTCTTTACTTAATTATAAAGCTGGTTTCAATAAAATATACTACCTCCGGTCCTAAATATAGGACCTAATTGACTTTTTTTGGAGAGATTAAGGTTGCGAAATAGGTTATTAAATGATGACATATTTGATATATTTTTAGATTATCCATTAGTTTATAGGTAAAATAAATTAGTTTAAGGGAAAAAATTAGGTAAATCAATTTATAATTAACTTATTTTGTTTTTTTAAGGATTTTCTAGAAAAAGTCAATTATGTCTTATATTTAGGACCGGAGGAAGTATCATATATCAGCTCACTTAATTAATAGTCTTAATCTTATTTCATGAAATGAGATACAAGTAATATAAGAGGCATGTATGTGTATAAAATATAAAATGGGTGGAGCATTTGATTAAATAATTGTTAGAAAATGGGTGACACTTGATGGGCCGATTCATGTAAAAACTATTGGGCCGGCCATATCAATACTGAAGCCCAATGAAGCTCAACGCCTAAACCCTAAAAAATGCGGATCGATATATATAACAGATAGAAGACGAGCTTCATCGTTTCGCAATCGGAATCGGAGCAGCTTCTTTGTGCGCGATTTAACGATGGCGACCGCGAGAACCGTGAAGGACGTCTCACCACATGAGTTCGTCAAGGCTTACTCCGCTCACCTCAAACGCTCCGGCAAGGTACTACTTAATTCGTTTCTATAGTGTGTATGTGTGTGTGTTTTAATTTTCATTACTAAGAATCAAAAGTCATTAACCACTAGAAATTTGTAGTATATACTGCAATCAGCGATTTCAGAATGTAGTAGAATAAATGCAATTCCATGAATCTATAAAAACGTGAGATTATCGTTTTGCGCATTCCCCTGTTTTTGTAAATCACATAGGCTTCTACTGTCTTTTTTGCTGGCAAATGCTTCTGCTTTTATATCAATCTCTTTGTTCCTAAATGTAAGAGAGCTAGTTGAATTTTCTGGAGAATCCTAACAAAAGCTATATGAGGTACTTCAAAATTGATTTTCTTAAATGTTTTCTCTAAATAGTTTATTTGACTTATAAGCTAACATAACATATGATTTAATAACATAGGAGTACAAAATATGTTATGAGAGTTTTTTTTAAATGTAAATGCTAGCTCTGCTACTTGCACTGCTTCTTCGTTTCAATAAATTTCCTGTTTGCGTGCTTCATTCAAAATAAATTTCTGCGATTATTTTTATGTTGTAATTGTAATTTCTATGTGGCTCTGGATAGATGGAGCTTCCGGAGTGGACGGATATAGTGAAGACTGCAAGATTTAAGGAACTTGCCCCGTATGATCCTGACTGGTACTATGTAAGAGCTGGTGAGTTTGTTATCCCTGGGTACAAAACTGTATTTTTGTCGTCCCTGGGTTGGTTATGAAAGTTGAGTGAACTTGGGGTTAGGACAAGTGTTATAGCTTAAATTGTTAGCTTTTAGATTGATTTAGGGTTTGATTCTGGTTACAGCCTCCATGGCAAGAAAGATCTACTTGAGAGGTGGTCTTGGTGTTGGTGCCTTCCAAAGAATTTATGGTGGAAGCAAGAGGAATGGAAGCCGACCACCGCATTTCTGCAAGAGTAGTGGAGCCATTGCCAGGCACATTCTTCAGCAGTTGGAAAACATGAACATTATTGAGCTTGATCCTAAAGGGTAAGTCATGTTCCATTCTTAAAAGCCAAACATAATATTGGAAGTTGAAACTTTTTCTTTCTCATTTCTTATCTTCCATTTCACTGACAATAGAAGCCTTAGGATTCGGTTTCATCATTCTGTTCTTTTTAAATTTTTGCCTTGAGATCTATGTTGTTAAATATTACCTAGTACGAACAGTAATAATTTTCATATTATGGCTGCCTACAGTTTTCTGGTCACACTTTCATTCATCTGTGTTGTAGCTTATTTATGGTTTCTGTGTTGCAGAGGCAGGAAAATCACTTCTAGTGGTCAAAGGGATCTTGACCAGGTTGCTGGGCGAATTGTTGTTGCTCCTTGAATTGACAATCCATTAGCTTTACCCCGTTTTCCCTTGTGCATTGAGATTTAAAGATAATGTCAAGACATATTTAATCTTTTTGAAGTAGTGTACTGTGCTTTTTTTTTATAGTTCTCGCGGAACATTCTTTTATGTTGTGATCATGATAGCCGAAATGATGCTTGTTGCAGCAAAATTTTCTTTATGATCTCATGTAGCATTTGTCTTATTAAACTATTGAAGAGACTTGACAAACATATATATGCGATGCCCGTAGGGTAATGTGGCTAAAATAATGTTGAGAATATTCTATAAATTGAACTACATGATGAAATCAGCGACAGATAAACACGAAAAGTTGAGCTAACATTCTATGCGATAAGGAACTTTGGCGAAAAAATGAGATGAATATTTTATAGAGATTTTGGCCTGGGGCTATCCTCAATGATATGGCAGAAAGTCACAGCAAGGAACTGATTGCCTTGAACACATGGTAAGTTACCAAGTTATTATGACATCAAACAACTTGTGTGCTGATTTTTGCGTAGTAATAGCTTAAGGGGACCCATGTAAAATTTCCGTAGTTTTGAGTGTATGGGATGATTTATTGCGAGAGTCGATTTTTGATTTGGTATATCATTAACGGCAAAGTTTCAAATCAAATTTGTATCATAATGTGGAATTGATTAGAGCATTTATTTAGTTCTCGTGACATTTGTAAAAAAAGGACTCATACTACTTTTTATATCACAAGTACTCCACAGTCCACTCCCTCTAGTCCTCAATATAAGTCACCATTTAAAAATTTTTCTTGATCCTTTTATATGTTGCGTTAATTATTTTTTTCATAAGGGAGTACCCCAATAGAGGGGGAGCTCATACCTCAGATATGAAACTTAAGAAAAGAGTCAGGTTTCGTGAGTTACAGCTGAAGTTTACAAATGGGGGACTTAATGCTAGATAAGTGCAACCAAATCAACTATTACTCTTCTGCTACCAAATATATTCACAGGGGCAAATAAGTTCATCCGGACGACTGCACGTTCAGCTTTATCAGCGATCAAACAAAAAAAAATCAAAATCACAGTCGTCACTTCATATAACTCTTTGTCCCTTGTGAGACAGAACCGTACCATCTTAAAGAATCATTATTCTGTCATGGACCCAAGGTTTGTATACAAAAAATATCAAGAAACTCTTCAGAGGGCAAAAAATGGAAGAGGATTTATTCTGTCATTAGTCTTTCCATGATAAGTAGCGCCTGATCTTTCTTGTGTTGATTCTGAGGAGACTGAAAATTCGGTTCCTTAGGGATGGTTGGAGGTTTTCTTGACCTGTATAGCACACAAAATCAAGATATAAGAAAGAGATTCTTTTAAACAAAACAAAATTATAGGAAAAATGAACAAAAACGTTTGAGAGTATTCCAACAATTACCTCTTGGGGATAAATGGTCTGTCAAAATAAGGCATTGGTTGTGCCTTTGGGACAAGTTCCTTTCTTAACCTTCTGATTTCTTCTTCTTCTTCTAACTATAACACAAGAAAAAAGAAAAATATTCCACATCTATAATAAGAATAAAAGGTCTATAATACCCTATCAATGTGAGACTTCACAATTCACATCTACTATGTTTTTAAAACTACTCGTGAATTTTGACCATCACATGGACTGTCTAAACGGAATACATATTTGTCTAAGAAAGTTGAAAATTTTATAAAATAGGGTGGTGTATGTTCTGATAAAAAAAGGTGGTGTACGTTATATAGACATACCTTCTGTTGCCTCTCCCTTTCCATCTTGAATTGCTCAATAAAGCTAAACTTTTCTGCCACCTGCATAAGACACTCATTGAATTATTTTTCAAATTTTTAATGAACACCTTTTAAGTAATGTCCATGAGAGAAAAAAAAGTACCTGATGTTCAAACTCAGCTCGATCAATCGCCCGAAGTTCGGTATGAAGTTTGAGGTCCATTGGCCTTGTGATTTCTTTAGTTGCAGGTTTTATGAGGTTCTGAGAGAGAAGCAAAACAAAATTAAATCCTTAGTAACAACTAACATGTTACTACCAAATATAGAAAACTTATTTAGAAACTTGAAAAAATCAATGACTTTAATGATGGAAAACTTATAGTAAACCTACCTCTTTTTTATTTTCCTCAATCTCTCACCCAATAAATTCTAAAAACAGATTGGATTGAAACAGTAGCAGATTTTACCAATGCATGGAAGACTTGGAATAAACAAGTATTCGGTCTTATGAATGAATGAATCAATGAATAAGAGAAAGCTAATGTGGAGGCTTGAAAGTATTACAAGAACTGAAGAGGAGATGGAACATGGATATATGAAGGGAAAGGGATTAAAAATGAGGCGACAAATTTTTTCAATAATTTGTTTGTGCATGAGGAGCTGTTAGGGAACCCAAGAATTGATGATGAAACCCTAAGGAGGTTAGGAGGTGGTGTTACTGACATGGAGATAAAAGAAGCCATATTCAACATAGTTGCTATCAAAGCCACAGGCAAAGATGGTTTGAATGCCCTCTTCTACCAGAGTCAGTGGAATCATGTGGGAAGGTCAATGTGTGATTTTACTAAATCTCTATGGGTCAATCCTTCATTAATTAAAAACATTAATAATACCTTATTCAAGACAAATTACTAACTAATGTTGAGCAAAAACGATGAAAGTTGTATCAAGAGAAGCCTGTCACTGGTGTAAGAACTCAGTTGAGGATTTGTTACATGTCCTCAGGAATTACCGGGAACTAAGCTACTGTTGTCAAAGTCTGATTGATGGGAATAGACAAAAAAAAATTTCTGTAGGGACCTCCCTCAGTGGTTAAGAACTACTACCTCCGTTCTTAAATATAAAATCATTTTCTCTAGTTTGTTGAGATCAAAAATGTTAGTTAATTCAGTTATTAACACATAATTATTATCAATTTAATTTATACTAACTATATCCCTAGAAGTGCGAACACAGTAGCAGACTCTCTAACAAAAATTTCTCTCAATTTAGCTCCACCTACTTATAATGTAATGTCTCCTTCGAATGAGATGGCATATTTAATCCAGCTGGACTGTAATAAGCCTAATGATATAGGCTAGTAGCTGATAAGGGTAAAAAAATGTGACCTTACCTCAGGTTCATCCGTGGTCCATGGAAGACCTTGTGCAATGGGTATTCTCTGCTTCTCTTCTTCAATGATCTCCTCTTGTAACTTCTTCATAAATTCTTCCTCTTTCACCTTTCCCCTTTGCTGCAATACCAAGTTACAATGACAAAGGTGTCCACCTCTAAACTAAAAATAAAAAATTAAATTTGAAATTCATATGATCAAATTGTGGGCCTAAACTATACATCTGTTCTCAGCATGAATGGTTTCTGGTTTGTTGCTTTTATGTGCTTCTTTCTCCTCCTCCTTCCCCCAGAAGTGCATGATGATGATTCCAAGCTCTTAAAATTAATAGAAAAAAAATTCAAAGCAAACTCAATCAATTTGTTTATCACTATTCAATCTATTACAGTGCCTATCATTATGCAATCTTACATTTCTCCTACTCCTTCGATCCCCACTAGAAACCCTGCTTGATACACTGCAACCTCAAACAAAATTACAAACATTAGACAAACCAAAAAACAACGCCCTCATAAGATTTCTTTTCACATGCACAAACCTTCCAATGATACTATTTTCATCACAAGAAGAAGAAGAAGAAGATGAAACAACATGTGGGTCCAATCCAAGGCTTTCCGATGTAAGAAACAAATCCGAAGGGCACAATGATGAACATGAACATGAAACCTCAGTTTCAAAAGCTTTCCTTGGAGGTTGTAATCCAGGCAATGCCCATTTAACACCTTTCTCCTTATCATCATCATCTAAATTATCTTCAACCTTCTCCTTTGAATTTGGAATAGTCAAAAGCTTCTCAAATGCCTTCACCAAATGCATCACTCTCCCTCTTCCTCCTTCAGGAATACTCCTCCTTGCTTCTTCCATCAATTTCTCTCTCCTACGTTTCATTATTGGACTTTCCACCACCTTAGGTGACTCACTCAACCCACCTGTACGGTCTTCCTTGGTCATCAAAATCTCTGATTTCTCAAAGATCATATTTTTACTTTGATCATCCAACTGGGTTTTCAAAAACTCTTCCTGGGATGCTCTTAAATTCTCATAGGCCACACAAGGGCACTTCTTTTTATGCTTCTCTTTGCACTCACAAGTTGCTTTTGAATTCGAAGCTGTTTTATCTTGTTTCTTTGGCTTGTTCTTTGCTGTTATGAACTTCCTTTGAGGGGTCTTATGGGTATTTGAATTCTTTGAAGCTGATTTCAGTGACTTGGTAGTGACAGGGGAATTGAATGTTTTTGAAGAAGGGCTTTTACGAGAGGCCAAATTAGGATTGAAATTCTCAAAAAGTTTTGAACTTTCCTGATTTTTCGATCGGCTCTTGTGTGATTCTTTGGTTGGAGTCATAACTTCGGCGTTTTTGGGAGCTAATTCCATCGGAAAATCAAGATTTTGCGGCCAATAAGGATATTGAGAGAGATTGTGAAGGGAAGAGTTATCACTTGTGTGAGTGTTGAGTGATATTTTGATGATTTGATGATTTGTTTTGGTTGTGCGTGATGGTTTTTTGATTCGAATGGGAGAAAAAATAGGAACGTTGTGCTTGAGAGGCTATTGTAACGGCTAATTTTTCGTGGGGCAGAATCAGAATTGATTAGCCGTTAGATTTTTTTATTTTAGGTTCTGTTTAGAGCTTTTGGGCCGTTACAAGTCATTGAGAAATGTCTAATTTGATGGGCTTCTCATTTGATGAATGGTGACTCGACTCCAGTCAAGTGGCCCAAACTACATATGGATACTTACTTTCGTTTTGTCCTGGATTACAAACTTACAAGAATGATTGGAACTGATAATATCTTATCTTATTTAGAGAAACCATTATGCTACAAAATTATCGGTGATCCTTTTCCCCCCAGAATGTAACAACAACAACAATGAAACTTTGGTCAATTGTCAATGCTTGGTGATTCCCAAGGAATGTAACAATTGAAATAAAACATTAAGGGCTGATAAAAAAGAAATAAAACTAAACATATTTGTTGGGTTAACATAACTTTTGGTCCCTCAAGTTTCACCCAAGTTTGCTTTTAGTCCCTCAAGTTTAAAACACGTGCTTTTAGTCTCTCAAGTTTGCACAGTTACTAAAGTTAGTCCCTCAACTTTAAAAAGGACCTAAAATGCACTTAACACCGTTAACTTGTCCTACGTGGCTGTTAATTAAAATGATGTGGCACCTGATTAGGATTTAACTGGATATTTAAGTATTAAAATAAAAATAAAAAAGATAAAACAAATTTAAGAGGAATAAAAAAAATAAAAAAAAGTCATCTCCTCCTCTTTCACAAATCGTACCAGACGAAGAAGAGGAATTAGAGCGGTAGATCTGCCGACGTCCGACGTCGTCGCCGGCGTGCAAGGAAAAGGAACTCCTCTCCATCTTCATACCTTTGAGACCCTTGCGATTTCTCATTTTCTCTCCTCAAAAATCAGACCCATCTCTTCTCCGCTCAACGATTCAATCCTCCGTGGTGGCCGCCGCTCGTCACCTTCGATGTCACCGGAGTAAGCTAGATGTGGGTTTTCTAAAGCCATCGATATAAACACACCGATTTTACTTTCTTCTTCCATTCCACTGAAGATTCATTATCTGATTAGTATAAGTTACTCTTTGTTGGATCTTCTTTTACTCTTTTGGTTTTATGAATTCTGGGTTCATGTTAAAGACATTGAATTTATTTATTTTCAATATTCACTTTTGAGGAGTAGAGACAAATGATGTTGATGAAAGAAGATGAAACTACTGGCTTGGTTAACTGCTAAGATCTGATTTATATCTCTAATCTTTATGTTTCCATGAGGTTAAGTGTGATATTGTAGATTCTTTGATAGTACAATATGAGTAGTATGTTTACGAGGTGGGTGGTTGTGATGGTTAGTCTTACAGAGGAGAGTACCGGAGTTGTTGTTCGATGAAGAGCAGATGAAGAGTTCAATTTTCTTTTTAATATGTTTTATCTTTTTTATTTTTATTTTAATACTTAAATATCCAGTCAAATCCTAATCAGGTGCCACATCATTTTAATTAAAAGTCACGTAGGACAAGTTAACGGTGTTAAGTGCATTTTAGGTCCTTTTTAAAGTTGAGGGACTAACTTTAGTAACTGTGCAAACTTGAGGGACTAAAAGCACGTGTTTTAAACTTGAGGGACTAAAAGCACGTGTTTTAAACTTGAGGGACTCTAAAAGCAAACTTGAGTGAAACTTGAGGGACCAAAAGTTATGTTAACCCATATTTGTTTGATTGGTTTCCCTTTATGTAATTGTTGAACATATGAGTAAAGATGGGCAAGAAACTGCTGGTATGAGAAAGTTGTTTAACTTTGATTGACCCCTGATGAAAAAAATGCACGATTAGTCAGTGAATGAGCCTCCCCAGACCCCGGTCAATAATTTTGAACAAATAGACCGATTTAGATTTTATTGTATTTTTATTTTTAAGCCTAACTTGAAACAAATAGTTTTAGCTCTTTAGAAAATTATAGCATGTCGAGTTCATGTTTTAATAACACTTTATTTTGGGGAGAGTTTGTGTAGTTAAAACTTTAAATATGACCGCCTTTATATATTTTGTGTAGCAATGCTTTTTATCTCTAAACATTATTTTAATCATGATCGGTTTAATTTCTCTTTTTTTATTACAAATCGGTTTAATCTCTTGTTGGCTCCAATTTGAGATTATGGGGGAATTAATTTAAGATCATATCAGGTATACATAATATTAGAAAAGTCTTACTAAATGCGCAAATCAAAATAGGGTCTTAATGGTCAATAATGGACCTTTGTTCTCTATTAATCTCCAAACTTAAATGACAATTTTATTTTCATTGAAGAAATTAAAAGACTTAGCTTGTCAATGGTACCCAAGAACTTGTTATGTATGGTCAAAAAATTGCTAAACAAATTCTACAAGTTATTAGCAATCAAAACCCAAAACCTTGTGAAATGGTGCCAAAACACTAGATAATAATCATAAGAAAATTGTTATTTATAACTCAAAGGTTGTGATGAAGAAATTTATATTCAATTTGGACTAAAATATTATTAATTAAAGAAATTAAAACATTGTTGTTACGCATTGTCAGAAGATTGTGTTTAAAGATTGTTTAGTAAAATACCATCATGCGAAAAGTTCTCAAACACTTATTAAAAATTGACAGAAAGTTATTATTCATAGCTCAAAGGTTGTGACGAGGGCCCAAAGATTAAAATTGTCATTTAAGTTTGAATGATAATAGAAAAAAGTTTCATTGGAACCCTACTTTAATTTAGGTATTTAGAGAATCTTTTCTAATATTATGTCTACTCATGCTACTCCAATTTCCTTTGAATTATAAACAATTAAATTATTATCTCAGCCAATCTACTAATATTAATCAGTTTATTCTTTTAGTACATTGCACAATTGAGGTTTTTCAGTTCAAAAAATAAATAAACGAGGGTTTTTGAGTTCAAAATTAAATAAATGAGGTGTTGAATAGAAAATTATGTCCTGACTCATCGTCACCAAATTTTAGTCACATGTTAAATCTGAAGATTTAGTGATTTCATTATTTCAGAATAAAACGATTAGTGAATTTGATGGATGCACGAAAAAATTTATTTGATGTGTGAGAATTGTTTCCAAGCTCACAGATTGAGACTATATTTACTCATCCTTTTTCGACAATATTGTTACCTGTGATCATTGATAATCTCTGCATGTGAAGAACTGTCTTGATCTATCATTGCTATAGAAGGGAACATTTTGTTTCTTGGTCTAACAAATATTTTTTAAAATTGTGAGCTTCTCGATCCCTTTATGGCTTCAAATGCACTCTAACAATGCAATTTCTAACCTCTCAAGCAAAGTCTATACTTAGTTTACAAGTTTGTGAAGACTGCTTTTAAGGAGAGTCTGTACAATGATGGTCTCTTCATCTTCACCTAAAAGCACATATAAATCATGTTTCCAAAAATCATTCTCAATCACATTTTGTTTTTTTATCTTTCATCATTAATGCGTTCAATTTTTTCCTTAACAAGAGGTTGAAATCTTGATTTCAGATCTACCCAGATCCTTCTTTCACCGACACTGACACTCCTTTTGTTCATTTTATCTTATATATATTGGATGATTAACCATAACACACCCCTATAATTACCGTATCCTGGTGATAATTCAGCCATTTTTATGGTTTTTTTTTTTCGTTTTGCAATAAATTCTGCGATTGTGGAGACAAATCACGTTATTCAAGAATACACAAGGACAAAAACACGTGTGACATAACTTAAACATACATAAAGCTTTTTTTCTCATCATAAAAGAGTTTGGATCTACTATTTTTTCTTCAATCACACATCACCTTCAAGAATTATAAGCTTTGTCTAACCACAAAGCCATTTCTTTTATATAATAATAATAATAAAACCTAACCGCCAATTTTGTATATATTTCCATCTCACGTCATCACGCGAATATATATACTAAGTCACTAAAACTAATGAAATGTACATTTCCTCCGATATTTTCTTAAAATAAAATGAATTTTGCATGACTAAGTTTTACTAGCACAAGAAAGAGACATGTATTGACATTTCAATGAAGGACTTCGAAATTCTATTTGCGTCCCCTATCAACGCCACATTATTTGCTACTATCCTGAAACTTATTTTCTCAATTCAGTCCCTGGCATATAGTAATAATACTTAAAAAACAAGAATCCATGTATGGCAAAACGGTAATAATAAGATTAGACGTGACGGACATAAAATGTTTTTATCAATAATTGGGAGCATCCAAATCCCAGAATGGGTCTACGACAAGACCTCCCATTTTTTGAGATGGTCCCTATGAGCCTCAAAACAAAAAAGCAAATGAAGCACGTTGGTATATACTCCCTCCAGTCCTAAATATAAGACCTAATTGATTTTTTCTGAAAAATTCTTAAAAAAGTAAAATAAGTTAATTATAAATTGATTTACCTAATTTTTTCCCTTAAACTAATTTATTTTACCTATAAACTAATGGATAATCTAAAAATATATCAAATATGTCATCATTTAATAACCTACTTCGCAACTTTAATCTCTAAAAAAAATCAATTAGGTCCTATATTTAGGACCGGAGGTAATATATATTTATGCATGGGCTACTAATAATATCCCATTAAACTTAATTTTTTTCAACATTATATATAATTTCACGTGTAAACAACCTATTTTTTTTTATCAGAATGTAAACAAAATATTCACTCAACAACCATTTGGTACAACAAATCGTTATTAGCTACTCTAAAATTTCTTAATATATTAATAATCCAACAAGATAACTATCACTGTGAAAATTCAAAATATAACATATTAATGACTAAACAGTATGATGATTACAATAATCAGATCATAGTATTGTTTCGGTTCCTATTTTTGGTCCTAAGAAGTTTATAACCCAACAAGTCTACTGGTTTACCAGGATAGAGGCACGGTGAACAACACTAAACAGATCAATGAGATTGGTTGTATTAACTATTTGAAACAAATACGAGTTGATTATCATGATGAAGTGCCAAATCTCATTGTAATAACTAATAACCATCGGTGCAATCCCTCAAAATATGTCAATAGAGATATTTTAGGAGAGTAATTTTAAATTTAAGGAAAAAAGTGTATCAAAATTTGTAGAAGAAGATATGAATAGCAAGTAACAGATTTTTTTTACTAAAACATGATGTACATTTTGTGTGCAAAATTTTTAAAAAAAATAATTTATGACTAAATTGGTTAAGATATGCACACTCCAATAGCATTGTTGAAAAAAAAATAGTAAATTAGGCCACTTTTGCAATACACAGTAAAAATACCGAATCAAGATGTGATTTGGTATAATCTTGATCGAATTAATTATTCAAAGAAGAGGATGAATGTATTGGAAGGGTATGAGTTAGGGACGTATGACAACAGACAACCAGAAATATTACTCCCTCATTGGTAAAAAAAAAATTAATACTCCCTTCTCTCTAATATAAGAGTCCAAAATGTAAATGGTTTTTTCCCTTAATATAAGAGTTCATCTCACATTTTCTTCCCATTTAATATGTTTTTTCTACTTTGCCCTTAACTCTCTTTCATATTTATTAATACTTATTTATTTCTCTCTCTTAAAAGTATCATAATAAATATGAGTTGTAATGCCCTAAAAAAGATCTTCTTAAAGCAATACTAATTAAATAAAGAACAATTCGATCACAATAAATAATCTGGAAATCACTTCTTAATATTAATCAAATGAGAGTTTACAAGATGTACTTCTTGAGCAGAAAATACAACATAACATATTTCAGTACAAGAGCCCTTATTTAAACCAAATTGCCTCTAGGATAACTGCCATAACACGTCCTAGATCATGCGTTCTGGTAGGTAGTGGGAGGCATCCACGTGTCATCATGGATACTCCCCACATCCAACGGCTTTATCTTCAAGTCTTCAGAAAATAACCTCCCACCTGGTCAATGGTTGCCTTGGATATCTGGAAACGGTTCTGGATCTTATTAGGTTGGGCTGCTACAAGTTGGGTCTGCTCTTCACACAGGTCTCGATGACGGACCGGATAGGATGTAACACCAGTCATCGAGAAGCGGTCTAGTTGTTGATCTGGGTTAGCCACATGTCAGAGGCTATTTTAAATTTGAATTAGAGAGAGAGAGAGAGAGAGAATGGGATAACGGATCACCACATTAACTCCCCCACAGCGACACGTGTCTGGCCTTGGTTGACACGGGTGGATGTGACTGCTCCCATCCGTCAAGATCTTTCCAAAATAGCCGTTAGATAGAGGAGGTTTCAATTCATGTACCCTCCTAAGTCTTATATATTTGACTTTGCAACAACTTCTGGTACTTTCGCTTTTACTTTGAACTTTCAGAGCGTTTCGGTTTACTTCGGAGATCTGGTCCGTATTCCTGCATTATTGACAACACACAATACTTTCTGGTAAGCATGAACTAATTTAAGATGTTCATCTGGTTATGTTAGCCTTGTTTGTTTTCTGGTTGTCGTTTTACATCATCCATTCTAACGGTGACGCTAGCGGATTTAACGTTTTCTCTTCCTTCCCTGTATGTTTGTAGAAGACCCCTCTGAGTGTTATTGCATTAACATTCTCATAAGGAGGGGTTAATTTAGATGCTCTTATAAACTTTCTGGTAGAGACTAACACACTAACATTTTGCTAATCAGAGTAACGAAATATGACTAAGGCTAGCGATGTTTCGTCTTCTGGCACTAAGCAAATCGTGGCCAAGGGTTTCAACCCAATTCCTGCCGATCTGGTGGAGGAGTTACGGGATGGGAAATTGTTAGAGAAGAAGAACAATGACGAGGCTCCAGTCATTACGGAAAGGGATGTGGCTGCACTCCAGGAAGAGTTGGGTCTTGACAAGTCTTTGTTGATTAGGGCACCCAGACCAGAGGAGCGTTTAGACTGGGGTAGCGAGAACTGGACTACTTTGGGTGTAGACTACTTGAAGTTATTTCCCTGTATCCCTCTCCCACCATTGATACTTGAAATTTGCCGTTTCTATGATTTGGCGCCATCGCAACTGATGCCGATGGTCTGGTCGGTGGTACTTAGTTTGGAAGCGATCACCAAAGGCTGGGATAAGAAGGTCTCGTTAGCGGAATTGCTCACGAGTTATAGCTTTGGTAGGAAATCTAGTGGACTTTTCACTTTGACTCGGTTGGAGGGAGATACTTTGATCGTTACCCCTTGGGATTCTGTTAGACGGTGGAAGCGCAGATTTGTGGTTGTGCATAAGAGGTGCCTGGTCCCAGATGGAGGCCCTCTCAGGACTGAATGGAACAACTTATGTAAGTACATGCTTTTGTTTTTGAATTTTTGTTCTGGCCTTTGGTATCTGGTAATGTGTCAAGAGTTTTGTGTTTACTTGACCTGTACTCGGGTTGGTTTTCCTTTTGCTTAGTTAAAGCTGAGGAGAAGAAGGTGCCTTTGCGTCCGGAGTCTGATGAGGTGATAGCGAGGATTATGGCTATCCCTGTTGATAAGCGTACTTATGTTAAAATTTTCAAGATAGGTATGTCCATTGTATTTCCGACTTGTTTTCTTTTTCTGGAGTATTGTGTGACTGTACTGAGTTTCCCATTCCTGGTGTTAGGTGAGTCTGAAGTTCCTAAATTGAAGTTGAATGTTGTGGATGTTGGGAAGAAAAAGAGAGGAAGTACGGAGAGTGGATCTAGTAGCGATGTGGTCTCCGAGACAATAGCATCTCGGATGAAGAGAGCCAAACGTGCTGCTGCTACCATTTCAAAGGTGCCTGTTGATCTTGACCCTATTGAGGAGGAAGTGGACAAGTCACAGGGGACTCGAGCCATTACAACGATTCCAGAACCTGTCGCCATGGACTTGGACGCCGGTCTGGAAGTGGGCAAAGGGGAAAAGGGTGGAACATCCCAGGCTCTTTGCAACACTGATGGGCAGGATTTACTGGTTTCTTTGACCACCAGTTCCCTTAAGGTTTGTGGTGTGAGTTTTAGTCACAATATGTAATTTTGTGCATCTCGTTCTTGTAGGTTTGTTACTAAGGGTTCTAATTTTGACAGGTTAACCAGGTGGCTGAGGCCGTGCGCAAACGCTTCTGGGATCTGGAGAAGTCAGCCGAGATGACCCGTCTGGAACGTGACACTCTGGTGAAGCGTGTAAAGAACCTGGAGTGGTTTGATCAGGAGATGAGGAAGAAGCAAAGGGAATTGGAGGCTGCGCACAAGCTGTACCGGAGCACAGCGGAAGCGAAGTTTCGCCAACTTGAACGGGAGGTTGAAAATGCCAAAGGTGAAGCTGCGGATGCTCAGGAGGAGGTGAAGCTTTCAGACATTACAATTGATGGCTTGAGGAAGCAGCTTGTTGGTTTAGAGGAAGAGAAGGATAAGAGTGAGAAGAAGGTTGTAGCTTTGATCGAGAGGGAAAGACGGGAAGTTTCCAAGTTCATGTTGTTTGAGCGTATTCGAATGGTGAAGGAGTTTCGAGCGGGAGGAGGTGCGAACTGGGACCTGGAGGAATTGGAGCAAATGTTTCAGGATGAGGGTTATTCTATGCATTCGTCAGGTGGCAGTGGTGAAGAATCAGGGGATGAAGAAGAAGTTAACTCTCATCGTGAAATCCCTGGCTCAGACAAGAAGCAAGCTCCCGATCACGAGGAAGGAACTGGAGACTCCCATGAAGTAAATGGAGGGAAGGCTGGTGGGAAGGATGTTTAATATAAGTCCTTTTTATGTGTAATGACTTATTGTGTTTTATGTTCTGGACGTATATTTCTGGTAAATGTTGTTTTTGTTTAGCTACTGTTAAGTAGTTATGTTCTGGTGTTTTCAGAAGTTTATGTTTAACTAGTGTTAACTAGTTATGTTCTTAGAAATTGTAATTGTTTAGAAGACTAATATCGAATATCTATAAAGTGCAAGTTGCGTATACTTACTTGTGTATTCTTCTGATATTTTTGATTTGATATCTGGTGAGCGATTTGTAGATGCATCTTTCTGGTTGAGCGATCTGGTTAGACAAACACGATCAGGTTATGTCTGAGGAATTCCGATTAAAATAGACATTAATTAGAGTCTGGGATTCGTGCAAGTCTAATTAGTGTTTGGTATACCTTAGATATTGGAATCAGGCTACTCGGGGATGTGGTGGATCGTCATCCATACATCTTTCTGGGCTCGGGGTTTTCTATAAGTTATGTACCGGGTTAGTAGCTACTATGTACTTAGAATTGATAAGAGATTTAAAGCGACAAATGAATAAACAAATGAAGTAATTTAGGAAGAGTAAACGTAAGACATAAGTATTATGTACCTTTGGCTCCGGGAAGTTGTACCAAGTGAGATACATTCAGTTGGTGGAACTTGTGTTGGAAGTTAACCTCTTGACTCTGGGATCTCATTTGAGAAGAGTGGATTTGTTTACTGTCTAGGCGTTGGCTCCGGGAAGTTATATCATCAGAAGTTTAGTTTAGGTGATAGAACTTATGTCGGGGCATTGCTAGGATATTGGCTCCGGGTAGTTATGTCGTTAGCAAGATGTTCCTTGTGACAGAACTTAGCTCTGTGCATTGCCTGATGGTTGGCTCCGGGAAGTTATATCATCAGAAAAGTGTTTCTGTTGATAGAACTTAGTTCTGGATGGTGCCTGATGGTTGGCTCTGGGAAGTTGTATCATCAGGAAAGTATTCCTGTTGATAGAACTTAGTTCTGGATAGTGCCTGATGACTGGCTCCGGGAAGTTATAGTGCTATAGTATTAGAGGAAAAGAAATTTGGATGTTATGGGAAGTACCTTTTCAGATGTATTGCGTTCCAACTTCTGGGGAGCAATTTTCCTTTAGAGTCTCGCAATTGGTATGATCCTGGACCTGTGATGCTTTCAATCTGGTAAGGGCCTTCCCAGTTGGGGCTGAGCTTTCCGTCTCTGGATTCTGGTGTATTTGGGAAGACTTTTCGCAAAACCAACTCCCCTACTTGGAAGCGTCGTTCTTTGACATGTTTGTTGTATTGACGGGCTATCTGCTGTTGATAGGATGCCATCCGGATTAGAGCCTGTTCTCGTTTGAGATCTAGTAGATCCAGTTCGTAGTTCAAGTTAATGTTGTTAATCTCTTCGTTTGTCCACTTGTACCTTAGACTTGGTAGCCCGAATTCGACGGGGATCATTGCTTCTGATCCATACGTCAAGGAGAAGGGTGTCTCTCCGGTTGGGGTTCTTGCTGTAGTCCGGTAAGCCCAAAGTACTGCTGGGAGTTCATCTGCCCATTTTCCTTTGGCTTTTTCTAGTCGTTTCTTCAAGGAAGACACAATTGTCTTGTTACTGGCTTCTGCTTGGCCATTGGACTGGGGATTCCGGGGAGTGGAGAATTTCAACTTGATGTTCCATTTGGTGCAGAACTTCCTGAATTTTGATCCAATGAATTGGGACCCATTATCGCATACTATCTCATATGGTAGTCCGAACCTGCAGACAACATTCTTCCAGATAAAGTCAATGACTTCTGGTTCTTTGACTTGTTGAAATGCTCCTGCCTCTATCCATTTGGTAAAGTAATCAGTCACCATCAACAAGAACACGCGTTTTCCTGGTGCTGGTGGTAACTTCCCGGCTATGTCCATCCCCCATCTCATGAAAGGCCATACTGGAGTCAGGGAGTGTAGGAATTCTGGATGTTGCTGGAGTGCGGGTGCAAATCTTTGGCATTTGTCACATTTGGAAACAAGTTTCTGGGCATCTTGTTGCATTTTAGGCCAAAAGTATCCTGCTCTCAGGAGATTCCTAACCAAGCTTCTGGAACCAGAATGGTTACCACACTCTCCTTCATGTGTTTCTCTTAATGCATATTCAGAATCGTCTGGGCCGAGACATTTCTGGTAGATGCCTGCAAAGGACCACCTGTAGAGTTCGTTCCTGAATATCCGGTATCTGGATGCCCGTTGTTTGATTCTTCTGGCCTCACTTTGATCATCCGGGAGTACACCTGTGTCCAGGTATTTGTAGATTGGGGATCTCCAATCGTCTGGTCTATAATTGGCCTGAACATGGTGGACAGGTGTGGTGGTTAGTACTGAGTCTTGTAATCGTATGATTGGGATGGCTCGGGTTCTGGAGCTTGGGATGGTGGATCTCAAGTTTGCTAATGCGTCAGCATGCTTGTTGCTATCTCTGGGTATCTGCGTTAATTTGAATTCCCTGAATGATTTTGATATCGAAGTGGCCATGGTATAATATTTTTGCATTCGGGAATCCTTTACCTGGTATTCTCCTTGGACCTGTTTTGATACAAGTTGGGAATCGCATCGCACTTCAACGTCTTGCGCTCCAAGTTCTACTAGTAAGCGCATTCCGATGATTAATGCCTCGTATTCAGCTTCATTGTTGGTTGCTCTGAAAGTACATTGGAAAGACTGTTTCATGGTATCTCCGGTTGGTGACTGGATCACCACTCCGAGTCCAGTACCTTTCGAGTGTGTTGAGCCATCAATATACAAGATCCAAGTATCTGAGATTAATTCATTGCTCATGCAAATCAAACTTCTAGCCACACCTATCTGGATTTCAGGTGCAAATTCAGCCGTGAAATCCGCTAGTACTTGAGACTTTATTGCAGTTCTTGGGACGTATGATATATCATATTGACCGAGTTCGATCGCCCACTTGACTAGTCTACCTGATAAGTCTGGTTTCTGGAATATGGCTCTGAGCGGGTGAGATGTCACAACCTGGATGGGGTGGCTCTGGAAATATGGTCTCAAGTTTCGGGATGCTACGACTAGGGCTAGTGCTAGCTTTTCGATAGGCGAGTACCTGGTCTCAGCGTCTAGGAGAGTTTTGCTTACATAGTATACTGGATACTGTATTCCTGGATCTTCGCGTATGAGTACAGCACTTACAGCATGCCCAGATACAGACAAGTACAACTGAAGTAACTCACTGGGTTTTGGTTTGGAGAGGAGTGGCGGTTTGAACAGGTATTCCTTGAGGCCTTGTAAGGCTGCTTCGCATTCCGGACTCCACTCAAAAGTTTTGTTCTTTCTGAGTGTTTTGAAGAAAGGATGACACTTGTCTGAAGAACGGGAGATGAACCTGTTCAGAGCTGCAATCATTCCTGTTAGCTTTTGCACATCTTTTGCTCGTCTGGGAGAACAGATGTTCTGGATGGCTGTTATCTGGGTGGGATGAGCTTCAATGCCTCTACTCGAGACCAAATATCCAAGGAACTTCCCGGACTTGACCCCGAAGGAGCATTTTTCTGGATTAAGCTTCATATTGTACTTCTTCAGGATTCTGAATGCCTCCTGTAAGTTCGAGATGTGTTCTTCCTTGGACTGGGATTTAACAAGCATGTCATCCACGTAGACTTCCATGGATTTTCCGATCTGGTTTTCAAACATTTTGTTGACCAACCTTTGATAGGTAGCTCCTGCATTCTTTAGGCCGAAAGGCATTACTTGGTAGCAGAATGTCCCTCTGTCCGTGATGAAAGAGGTCTTTTCTTGATCTGGAGGATACATCCGGATTTGGTTGTATCCGGAGAAAGCATCCATGAAGCTTAGCATCTGGTGTCCAGAAGTGGCATCTACCATCATGTCAATGTGTGGTAATGGGAAAAAATCCTTGGGGCAGGCTTTATTCAAGTCTGTGAAATCTACACAAACACGATGTTTTCCGTTCTTCTTGGCCACTACTACAACATTGGCTAGCCACTCTGGGTAAGTCACCTCCCTTATTGACTTGACTGCCAATAGTTTCTGGACTTCTTCCTGGATGATTTGGTTTCTGTCCGTACCGAACTTCCGACGCTTTTGTCGGATAGGCTTTGTTTAGGATCCACATTCAATCTATGGATACTGATCTGGGGATCGATTCCGGTCATGTCAGAATAGGACCAAGCGAAACAATCTTGATTTTGTATCAAGAATGCTGTCAGTTGGCTCTTCAAGTCTGGGCTGAGATCATTTCCGATGAAGAGTTTCTTGTCTGGTTGGTTTGGGTCGATCTGGATGGTTTCGAGTCCGGTGGATGATTCATCCCTGGTCTGAGGTCTCAAGGATGATCCATGTAATTACTATGCTGGTAGTTTTTCGGACTTCTTCAGGGAAGTCTGGTAGCACTCTCGAGATGTTTTCTGGTCTCCCCTGATCTGGCGTACTCCCCAAGGAGTATAGAATTTAACTCGTTGGTGCAAGGTGGATGGTACAGCCTTCATCTGGTGGAGCCATGGTCGTCCCAGGATGGCGTTGTATGGAGAAGAGCAATCCATAACATGGTAAGTAAATGTTTGATTAATTCCGGCAGCATATGTTGCTAGATTAATCACAGCCATTGACTTGTCAGCAGCGCCATTGCCGAATACCAGGGTGGTTGGATAGTATGACATGGCCGATTCCATGTTCATTTCCTTAACCGTATTCAAGTAAATAATATTGACAGAGCTACCTGGATCTATGAGGACCCTCTTGACTTCGCAGTTGGCTAGGTAGATTGAGATGACAAGAGCATCATCATGGTTCTGGTCATTGATCTCATGGTCAAAGAATGCTAATGGCCCTTCTTGTGCCTCTAAGTCTTCACCACCTATAGTCAGGGATTCTATCTGGTCAGTTAAGGTCCTGATATGTCTCTTGGCAGCAGAATAACTGGTTCCTATGATACAAGATCCTCCGTTAACAAAGTTTATCATCTTGGTTGGAATCGGCGGATTTGCAGGAGTGGGTTGTGTATTGCTTGTCGTCTTGTTTATCTAGTTCTACTTCTTTGATCCCTCGAGCAAATGCTCTAGGTAGCCTCTCTTCAAGAGTTCTGAGACTTGGAAGCGCAGGGATATGCAATCATCGGTCTTGTGTCCGTGATCTTGGTGGAAGTCACACCATTTGGATTTGTCTCGCTGCTCTGGGGGTACCTTTATTTTTCCCGGCCATCGCACTTGATCCCCCATTTTTCCTAGTTCTTTAACTAGTTCCTTCGCGGATAACTGCAAGCCTTGCTCTTCTATTCGGGGAGCCGGTGGTCTGCTTGGTCTGGTTGACCTCCCGGATCGTTCTGGTGCCTTTTTAGCATTAGAGTAGGACTCTGCTCTGGGAGGCTTTTCAGGTCGCTCCTTTCGTTTCTTGCTTTTGCCTGCATGACTAGACTCGGATTCAGGTGAGTCATAGTCTCGGTTCATCCGGTCTTCTTCTAGCCTGACTTCGGCCAATACCCTTCGCATGACCTCTGTCCATGTCTTAGGTTGGCATTTGGTCAGCTCTTCATACAAGGGCATCTAGGTCCACAATCCCTTCCTGAAGGCGTTTATACATGTCATTTCATCCGGGTGATCTATCTCCAACCTTTCCTTGTTGAATCTGGTAACAAAGCTGCGAAGGGTTTCCCCTCGTTTGATATGAAGCCTATACAAGTCATCAGCGGTTTTTTCCAACCGTTTGCTACTTGCGAATTGACTCACGAAGGAGTCATGTAGTTCAGCAAATGTGGCGATGGATCCTACTTCAAGATGCATATACCATTTGAGAGCGGGTCCTGTGAGAGTCATCCCGAATCCTCTGCACATACATGCTTCGCGCACTTTCTCAGGGACTGTGATGGCGAACATACGTTGCTTGTAATGTGCCATATGATGATCCGGGTCTGTTGAACCATCGTAAGGTGTAATGGCCGGATAAACCAACCTGGAAGGTAGCTTTGCTCTGGATATGACCTCAACGAATGGTGAATCTGCGTAACTAGAAGGATCATTTTTCTCGAAGGGGATCGGGGCTCCTGGAAGTTGGAACATGGTTGCTTTCAGTTCATCTAACTCCCGTTGCATCCGCTTAATTTCCGGGTAGGTTCTCCGCATTTTTCGCATTCTGGGGGTTGAGTTTCTGGGAACGGTTATTTTGGATGCCAAGTGCCTTCGTGGCTTCTTGGGAGGGTCTGGCTTGTCAAGTGTGTCGTTGGAACTTCCAACTCCTTCTTCATCCTCGTCAGAAAGTTCGACTCTGGGGTTGTAATCCGGGTCTTCATACTCAGTGTTCTGGTATCGATCATCCATTCTGGTATCCTGTGGTTTAGTTTCTGGGTTCTGATGTTTGTTTCTTCTTCTGGTTTGACGGCTTTTGTGTTCTGGATCTCTATGCCTCTCCTCTGGTATTGCGCGTTCAGGAATCCGGTGATCATCTCGCACTTCTGTGTGTCGAGATCGATGTTCATGTAGGTCTTCGTCAGGCTGGTATTGCTCTGGGTTCTGGTATTCAGGGTCTGCGTTCCGGTGATACATACTTTCGGAAATCACTCTTGGAATAGGTTGTTCCTCTTCCATATTATCTTCTGGTATATGGAGTCGGGCCATCCTTAATTCGGTGATTTCAAGTTTCAGGTTCCTATTTTCGCTTGACAGCTTCTTCAGCATCGCAAAGTGTTCTCGCTGCTGCTCTTGTAACCGTTGCACAGTGAGCAACAGTGGATCATTTTCTGGAACGTTATGGGGGGCTTCCTGAGTGTTCCCTCCAGGGTACCCAGTGGAGGAAATCTCTTGGATATTCGATTGTGCAGGCGCGTCTGGGTTAAGCGACGACATCGCGTCGTCTTCCATGATCTGGGGTTGCAGGATAACGAGAAGAAATACAAATTTCTCCCCACGGTCGGCGCCAAATGTAATGCCCTAAAAAAGATCTTCTTAAAGCAATACTAATTAAATAAAGAACAATTCGATCACAATAAATAATCTGGAAATCACTTCTTAATATTAATCAAATGAGAGTTTACAAGATGTACTTCTTGAGCAGAAAATACAACATAACATATTTCAGTACAAGAGCCCTTATTTAAACCAAATTGCCTCTAGGATAACTGCCATAACACGTCTTAGATCATGCATTCTGGTAGGTAGTGGGAGGCATCCACGTGTCATCATGGATACTCCCCACATCCAACGGCTTTATCTTCAAGTCTTCAGAAAATAACCTCCCACCTGGTCAATGGTTGCCTTGGATATCTGGAAACGGTTCTGGATCTTATTAGGTTGGGCTGCTACAAGTTGGGCCTGCTCTTCACACAGGTCTCGATGACGGACCGGATAGGATGTAACACCAGTCATCGAGAAGCGGTCTAGTTGTTAATCTGGGTTAGCCACGTGTCAGAGGCTATTTTAAATTTGAATTAGAGAGAGAGAGCGGTGTAGGCAACGGGTCACCACATTAACTCCCCCACAGCGACACGCGTCTGGTTCTGATTGGCTCTTATATTAGGAAGGATAGAAAGGACATTAAACCATAAAGACAAAGGAATTGAAGTTGACGGTTGACACACTGATTCTGAATTTGAGAGGAAAAAGCGGTTCCTTGTGCGGCAAACGCGTGCGAAGCTGGAAAACGAAAAAAATCACTTCCTGCCAGTCTCGCTCCCTCACTTTGACTTCTATTTTAATTGAACTTTAACTAATAATCCAATGGCATTTCAGTCATTTCATTCACTTGTCGATTATGCCCCCGTCATTTCTCCTCCTGCCAAATGTGACTCCCCCCCACCAACCAGAGCACCGATTTCACATGCCCATGTCCTTTTTGGTAATTTCACCCCCTCCGCCTTCCACTTCTCATTGCTATATATATTCCCTCTGTCACCTCTTCTTCTACATACACCTTCTCTTCTTCTTCCTCCTCTCCATTTCATACTACTGTTAAGGTATAATTCTCTCACATTTCGTGATTTCCTCATTCTTCTATGTGATTTTCTCAATTTTTCTTTCAATCACTGTTGCTTTTGTTTCTGATTTCACGTTAACAACATTAATAATGGTTAATTCAGTTTCCATATCCTATGCTTGATCCAGTGATATTTGGTATCAGCTTTTGTTGTTTTGTTTTTTGTTATGTGATGCTTGTTGTTGACAGATCTGCTATAATTCATGTTTGATTTATAGAGATTGCTAGCAATTTGTGTGTGATTCTACTATTTGAGCTAGATCTACTTAATATTGCGTTTCTAAGATTGATCTAGAGTGGTCAACTTTAGTCAACCCGCAAGCTAATGATCAAAGTATATGCTTTTGCATTTATGTATTGGATCTGGTTTTTCTTGATCTCTATTTTATGGATAGTGGAAGAAAATAAGTTGAATTCTTTTTATTTGCTGGAGTTACTTTCTTTGGGTATAGATCTTGCACCGACTTTTGAGTGATGACATGCAATGATTTTCCTTGTTGAGTTTAAAACTTTTGAAGTCGTGATCTTTGTTTTCCACCCAGCTGGAACATAGTGACACTTGGTTTTGTTCACCAGTCTTTTAGTAGTGAGGTTGTATCAATCATGATTGAACTCTTCTTAGATCCCATATGGAAACAAATCGGGTGAGGATTGCTAGTAAGACTACGTGAAATATGATAAAATTACCAGCTTGGTTCTTTTAGGGAGGAAAATGTTTGCTCACGGAAATTTTTTACATGTTTGAACTATTCAATGATGAATCTATGTTTATTGAATATTTTTAATATAGGAATTGTTAATGCTTGCTGCCTCTTTCACCATAATGAAAATAGTTGTGAATTGCAATATAGACCTGACTAACTCAGTATGTTGGTCACTGCTTCTAAGAAAATGCTTCGTGTGGAATTTTTTTATTCCTGTTTCATTGTGTTTTTACTCATACATCAAAACCTGTTTTATATAGGTTATTAAAAGAGGGAACAATGGTGAAGATTTGCTGCATTGGTGCTGGATATGTCGGTGGACCTACCATGGCTGTCATTGCACTGAAGTGCCCCTCCGTTGAAGTGGCTGTTGTGGATATTTCTGTATCCCGTATTGCAGCCTGGAACAGTGACCAGCTTCCTATCTATGAGCCAGGCCTTGACGATGTTGTAAAGCAATGCCGTGGCAAGAACCTCTTCTTCAGCACAGATGTGGAAAAGCATGTCTGTGAAGCTGATATTGTGTTTGTCTCGGTTAACACTCCAACGAAAACTCAAGGTCTTGGAGCTGGAAAAGCAGCAGACTTGACATACTGGGAGAGTGCAGCTCGCATGATTGCTGATGTCTCAAAATCTGACAAAATCGTGGTCGAGAAATCTACAGTCCCAGTCAAAACTGCTGAGGCCATTGAGAAAATTCTTACCCACAATGGCAAGGGGATTAAATTCCAGATCCTATCTAACCCAGAATTCCTTGCTGAGGGAACTGCAATCCAAGATCTCTTCAAACCAGACCGTGTGCTCATTGGTGGTCGGGAGACTCCTGAAGGTCAAAAGGCCATTAAAGCATTGAAGGATGTTTATGCTCAATGGGTTCCTGAGGATCGAATTCTCACCACAAATCTTTGGTCTGCAGAGCTGTCTAAGCTAGCAGCTAATGCCTTCTTGGCCCAAAGAATTTCATCTGTCAATGCCATGTCAGCACTTTGTGAAGCCACTGGAGCAAATGTCCAACAGGTGGCCTTTTCCGTTGGTACAGACTCAAGAATCGGACCCAAGTTCCTCAACGCTAGTGTTGGCTTTGGTGGATCCTGCTTCCAGAAAGACATCTTGAACCTTGTTTACATCTGTGAGTGCAATGGCCTTCCAGAGGTGGCAGAGTACTGGAAACAAGTCATTAAGATCAACGATTACCAGAAGAGTCGTTTCGTGAACCGTGTTGTTTCCTCCATGTTCAACACAGTTGCTAACAAGAAGATTGCCATTCTTGGATTTGCCTTCAAGAAAGACACTGGTGACACTCGTGAGACCCCAGCAATTGATGTCTGCAAGGGACTTTTGGGTGATAAAGCTTGCCTGAGCATATATGATCCACAAGTCACTGAAGAGCAAATCCAGAGGGATCTCACAATGAAGAAGTTTGACTGGGATCATCCTATCCACTTGCAGCCCATGAGTCCCTCAACTGTGAAGCAAGTCAGTGTGGTTTGGGATGCCTATGCAGCAACAAAGGATGCACATGGTCTTTGCATTCTGACTGAGTGGGATGAGTTCAAGACTCTTGATTTCCAGAAGATTTATGACAACATGGTTAAACCAGCCTATGTGTTTGATGGCAGAAACATTTTGGACGTGGAAAAGTTGCGTGAGATTGGCTTCATCGTTTACTCTATTGGTAAGCCATTGGATCCATGGCTCAAGGACATGCCATCAGTGGCTTAAAACAGAATTACAGATCATTTGATAAAGGGAACTTGATTCCCTCTCAGTTTGATTCTTTATTATTTTCATAAGAGTTTTTCTTTTGGTTCCCTTTTTCTTTCCCTTTATAGTCAGCACAGAATCGGTATAAGTTAAGGGAAAGTAAAAAGACTATGTTTTGCCTTGCATTTTGTAACTCATTTTATTATTATCTGGATGTCATGAATTTACTAGGAAACCTATTTTTGTTTGATAAGTCTGCTCTTATTATTATCTCATTGTTATGTTGAAAATTACAATAATATTGCGCCATCAATATGGAAGGAAAATTGACGTTCGTGACTTGTAAGTTATAACAAAGTGCATCATTAGAATTAAATTATCAGTCGTGGCGCCATTTGCTTGGGCCTGCTCACGCGATACCGACAATTTTAGAGTATGAGCATATTCTCTTTCGTTACATCGAGTTATGATTTAAATGTGGAAGGTTTTACTACTTGGATCAGCTCCCTCCTTTTGGGCGATAATTGGCCAACTTGTTAGAAGATTGAAGTCCTTATCACATGTTGGAAACTTTGGAAAGTCAGAAACCTGAGCATTTTTACAAATGATACCTTTACAGTTGATGGTATACTTGCCCAGATTAGAGCCATAGTGTTACACTCCCTTAATACCTTTTTTGCCTTTCTTAGGAAGAGTCTTACTTAGTCAAGGGCCAGGTTTTGTTTCTTTCTCTTTTGTCCCACATGTAATTGGTCACTATGACCTACTATGACCTGCTTGTATATGTGTTTTGATCAATACAAATACCTTTCATTCAAAAAAAATGTGGAAGGTTTTAGACTTTTAGTTGAAAAAAAAAAAGGAACAGGAAACCTCTACTATATGCAAGTGGTTTGTATTTTTAATAAAAAAATGAATTAGAAAAAAGAAGATCGAGTTCTAACATGCAAAATTGGATCAGAGTCCTGCCTAAAAAAGTAGAATTACAATGGGGGTCGGGGAGAGACACATGGAAGTGGGCTCCTACCTTATCAAACAGGTTCAGTTCCACTTTACTTTCGCTACTCTACCTTCATTTTCTTTTTTTTTTCTTAATCACCACCCAATTTAATATGGACTCGGCCACTTGGGTAGGAGTATTGCCCACATAGGCAAAGTTGTCTCCTCTCCTAATGAGAGAGTTTCCCAGTGTTCGAACATGTGTTCTCATCCTTACATGGGTTGTAGTCCACTTGCTAGCTCAACCAACTATCTATTAGTTTATTACCATCATTTCCTTTGTATCCCTTGTATGGTTGCACTAAATGAGCTACTACCTCCGGTCCTAAATATAAGACCTAATTGACATTTTTTGGAGATGTTAAGGTTGCGAAATAGACTATTAAATCATGACATATTTGATATATTTTTAAATTATACACTAATTTATAGGTAAAATAAACTAATCTAAGGGGAAAAATTAGGTAAAATATTTTTGATATATGATCTGCCTAATTTAGGACCGGAGGAAATATTAACCATTCAAAATCTGCCTAATTTGATTGAGAAAAATAAACACCTTAATCAGTGGGATGCAAATTAGTCACCCTTCACAAAATGAACCAGAAAAGCAAAATCCAATTTCTTTTGGGTATCAAATAGAATGACAATGTATTGTGTGCGCTGTGTGCGCACGCGTGGATGTGTTATGTGTGCTTGTATATGTCTGTCTTAGGACAAGAAGGCTGACAATAACAAACTACGAGTAATTTTTTCAAGATAATGGTAATCCAAGGAAAATTACTCGCTTCTAAATTAATTAATGCATGATCATATATTACTTTAACCATTCGAAATTCAAATTTATGTTATGGTTAAAAAAATTCAATATGCTGAAAGTAAATTATCTGTCTTGTTAATATCACATGCTTATGGGCTTGGCACCTGTCAATGAGGTCATAGCACTCACAACACAAACGGCTAATGCAAATGCTTTTCTAGCTTCTCATTGTATTTGTTAATTTACTGCTATCTGGTTTATTTCCATGTACTGCTATCTGGTGTATTCCCATGACAAAGCTGTAAAGCTGTAAAAATATCACATGCTTATGAAGTATAATTTGAAACCGCAGATTATTATTTAACTTCTATGCATTTTATTATTTTTTTTTTCAGCCAACAACTTCTACTCTTCTATGTATTTTATTAGATTGCTTTGCATAGCTACATTCGTTTAATACTAATTTCTTTAAACTTATTACTTTAGGATTTGCTCGAATATTTTTTTCTAAACTAAGTTTATTTGACTTATAAGTCAATATATAATTTAATACAATACAAAATACATTTGAATAGGTGATTCGTTTTGATTCCTTAATCCCAAAAAAGTAAATTAAATCTTATGTTGATTTTTAAGTAAATTAAAAATATTTTATCAATTTGCTGCGTTAAAATAATACTCCATCCTATTCTAAATAAGACCTAATTAATTTTTTTGAAGATATTAAGGAAGCAAAATAATTTAGTTAATCATAACATATTTAATGTATTGTATTATTAGATAATATTCCACCCTATCTTAAATATAAGGCACTTAAAAATTTTCCCCAAATTATCCTTATTAAAATTCTCTTTAATGATATACAAGTTAGAGAGGGTGAGGATAAAAGTATATGTTGAAGGTGCATTAGTAATATCATGTGATTTAAACTAATTTAACTGACATATTTAATCTATTCAAATTAGGTAAAGTGGTGTTATATTTAGAATTGGGGGAAATATATTATTAGATTATAAATAAAAAAATACAATACTAGTTTAGCTTTAGGATCATTTTTTTAGGTGAATAAATTTTAGGAAGGAATTCGGGCTTAACTTAATCTAAAGGTATGGCACTTAGCCAGAGGCTACACCGGTCAAGTGAGAATAGACTCCCCTGCCGCGTGCAAAAGTGAATAACTTCACACTTTAAATCCAACCTCCTCGCCACTGAACCCCACAAATGACAAATTTCTTATTTAGCATTTTTGTAAAATGTGGGGTGACTATTAATGTTTTTTTCATATTGGGGCATACACTCTTTTTTTTTTTTGCTTAGAGCTCTCGTTGTCTTAGAGCCGGGAATATGGGTGGAACCCACGGGTTGAGCCCATCAACTCGCGGGTTTGGATAGAGTTAGGGTTGGTAAAATCCCAACCCATTTAAAACGGGCCGTTTTGACCCAGCCCATTCAATCTGTGGGTTAATATGGGCTAGCCCGGCGGGTTGGCGGGCCAACCCTACTTTTTTTAACATATATAGTTATATACATATTAAGCAAACCATAACCTATTTCTATACATCAAATCTATCGGATACTCCTCCCTCAAACCTTAACACTTTGTTCTTTCTCTCTAAACCATTTGTTCTCTTTCTAAATCACTAGTGAATCAGCCTTTAGCATAGGTTCACGAGTTTTTACAAAGTACCGAAGTAGTCTTCTTCAAAAAATGTTTAAGCACTCGTAATTGGATGATGAGTTTCCCTTGTAATGGTAATATTTGTCCACTTATCTCTATCTTCTATATATTAATTTGTTTTATTTGACTTTGCATAATTTTTTTTTTTGTGACGAATGGGGTTAAGGAGGAGGAAGTTATTGAAGTATAGATTGCCTAATGATGGAGTTTTTGTTTGCTTTATTTGACCTTTGTATTTTGTATTTTTGGTGCACTAAACTTGTATTATTTGGTTGAATTTGGCTTAGACTTGTTTTATTTATTATATTATTGGAATGATGCAACTCTTAATTTTTAGTCGGTATTGATATTATTAGAATTTAGAATGTTCATATTTTTTATATGCATCGCATCGCACTATCGCATGAGCAGTAAATGACTAAGCCGCTCATATATTTTTGTCTAATTTTTTTAACGTGACGGGTTGGACGGGTTGACCCTGTAACCCTGCAGGCCGGGTTAGGGTTGACCAAATTTCAGTCCATTTAAGACGGGTCGTTCTGACCCTGCCCATCTGACCCTTGGGTTGGGGCAGGCCAACCCATAACCCACTGGCCAACCCATATTACCGGCTCTACATTTTCTCACATGCTCATACCCTTTGGGTGCAGACTAATCTGAAGAGTCGCCCTTAGTTTAGTTTAGAAATTCCTTGGGTTCACGAGACCTGTGCGCAACTTCTCGCCCTCCCTTCCAACCAGCCCGAAGGCCCCTAGGCTGGGTCATACTCTCTTTACTGCCCAAGCCCATGGCTTATATCACCTACTTTCTTCTTTGATTCCCTTCCTCAATCAATCATCTTTTCTTCTTCTTCTTCTTCTTCTTCTCATCACTCTCTGAAATTTGAGAATCCAATGGAATACACCACCGTCCCTGAATTGCACCCAAATCCAACGCAACCAGCCCTTTATCTGCCCCAATCCTATCCTCCCAATTTCCAATTATACCCTCAAAACCCTAATCCTCTTCCTTCTTCAGATCCTCAATCCTCTCAAACATTTTATGGTGTGGAATCTGGGGTCAACCCTCCTGGTGTTAATGCTTCCTATGCACATTTAGCTACCCATGATTACTCCTATGCTCATAGTCATAACCCTGTTGCTGATACAACCTCTTCTTACTATTTTGACCCCAATTCTCACACTTGGGTGGCCTATGCACCTGTATGTTCTTCTCTCTCTTATCTTTCTTCCTTTCAAGTTTTTATCTTTTGTTTATTGTGATGTTTCTATGCTGTTTGAGGTTTTGATTGAGAATAAAGGATGAGTTAGAACATGGAAAGAAGTTAACTTTTTTAATGGGATCAAATGTCACATGTTATGGTATCAAGATTAGATGGTGGAGCCTATAATTATGTGAAGCAGCTTGTGTTTATCTAACATAATGGCAACACTTGAGTGTTTTAAAATTGGTATATTGTGAGATATATTGAGGCAGTTGATTGTTAATGTCTGAGAAATTTGGGGGATGGCTAGATTGTCTGAGGTTTTGACTGGAAATGATGGATATGTAAGAACATGGAAAGAAGTCAATTTTGAGTGGGATTGAATGACATGTGTTAAGCAATTACCTAACGTTGAGTGACAACACTTAAGTATTTTAGAATTGGTTTGCTGAAGTATTTGAAACTTATATTTGTTAAAGATATATCTCTGGTTAATAAGTCGCCTGTCCTTGGTTTATGACATCTAGTTTATGATTTATGCCTGTTGATGTGTCTGTAATGATGAATAATTTCAAACTTGATCTGTCCTTATGCATGAGTGGTTGGGATAGGAAAAATTGTGTGCTTCTATTTTGTTCAGGAGGGATTGAAACTTGGATTACTGAAGTGTATTTTGAAAGCTCAATGCTTTTGTTTTTATTTACTGTTGGAACTCTTGTGTAGAAAGGAACGATATGATGAATGTCCCTATTAACTTATCCCATCTTCTATTGCATTGTGTATTATTATGAGTAGGCTGTCCCTGTGGCTCCAACTGGATCAGAGCAATTGGCTACTGCAAATACTAGCTCCGCTTGGTGGGCTAGCACAACAATTCAATCTCTTCCTCAATCTCATTCTCACGTAAATGGGGCATGGAAGAATCGCCCTAAGAAACCGAAAACTAAGGTTGTCCAACCTGCATATTGTGAAGTTTGCAAGTTAGACTGTACCAGCAAGGATGTCCTGGTCCAGCACAAGTTAGGAAAGAAGCACAAGAAGAACTTGGAGAAATTAAAAGAGGCATTAAAGCCGCGGCCTCCGCCTCCTCCACAAGTTCCTGTGCCACCGGCCACGCCATCTATTCCTGTGATAGGGCCTCAACCCAAATCTGGTAGTGGGAGTAAGAACAAAAGGAAAGGAAATCAAACACCAGCAGATCTGGAGAAAAAGAAAATGAAGGTTCTTGAAGGTGGCGCAGCTGCAGAATTAGTTAAAATATGTACTATCTGTAATGTGATTTGTAATAGCGAGACTGTTTTTAACTATCATCTCGCAGGGCAAAAGCATGCTGCTATGATGAAGAAACAAGCTTCTTGCTGATTACAATTTTTTGAGTTGCATTGTTTGGTCATCCTGACTGAATTTTGTTTGCCTCGTAGTGTTGTTGTATAGTTTCATGTGAAAGGAGTTTAAATAGGCATCTAAATGTTAACCAGCACATCATGCCATCGGTTGCCCCGAGGAAGAACCAATATTGTTGGATGGCGTAGTTGGGGCTTTCAAACAATTGTCTCACGTTCAGTTCACCAATAGGTAATTGATTGAACTTGTAAGTAGACTATAACCCCGTAAGGATGAGAACCCGGGAAACACTCTTATTAGGAGAAGGGACAACTTTACCTATCTGGGCAACACCTATCTGGGCAACACTCTTACCTCTCAAGTCCAGATTAAACTGAGCGGTGATTAAAAAAAAAACATTTTTCTCACATTCATATCCCTTTTTACTTGAAGATATAAAATGTTCCATACAATACTGGGACAACTAATTTGCACTTAATAAAAATGGACCAATTTTCATCATCATCATCATTGGTGCATTATTATCAATTTCCACATTCTCTTCTCCCATTGGGTTGCCCATAATAAACCTTTTACTCTCTGGTAATTCGTGATATATTTTTATGCAAAAAGTTATTCAATATTCTATATTCTATAGTAAAATAGCAGGATTTATTTGTAATCATCATTCATCAGTGGCATAATCCAGCGGACTGTTACAGTAATATCCTTCCACAAGACCTCCATCTCTATCTCTATAATCATAATATCGATTGACACTCATAGGAGCAAATTTCACCGTATCTTTTTTATTATTTACTGCATCTACAGCCAATACAAACAACTTTATTTCAGCTCTGGTGCCCCACAGAAACGATTAAAAGAAGGTTGCAGGTTATTTGCGCCAAAACCATAGCCTCGGTTATGTTCAAATGCTGCTACTCTCCAGTTTTCCCAAAGCTTTATTTATTTTCCAGGGAAATATGACAGAGTGAAAGCTATCAAGGCCATGAGAAGAGAGGCGCCCCACCATATTCCTGCTGATATGTATAAACAAAGGCATCCATCTTCTAAGGCATTGGTACTGGATCAATGTTCCATATGTCTCGGGCATATTCGTGAATTGTTCGGTCACTGCTAAACTTGTGCGAGCCTGCTGTATTCAAAATTGACATTCGTGTCCATGTCTGCATTCACACAATTCAGGTGTTAATGCCATATATTCACAAGAAATAGCAATGTAATGTGGACTTCGTAATTCCTAAGAAAAGCTGACTCAAGGATGACCAAATCTGGGTAACATAAATCCCATGCCTCATGAGTAGCTGATTAACCCAGATTATTCTATGCCTATAAAATTAGATTGGTCTGTGCTTATGAAATAACAAGATAAAAACATAATAAAAAACAAGAATATATGTTGGGAGTGTCTTAAAACAAATATGGAATTAATTCATGCTCCCATGAATTGATGGATGTCTCATGAACTATAGAGTCTAGGGTAGTCGCAATAACAGCGGGGATTATTAGCACGTGAGTAAAAAAAATGCATGAACTCACTCTTTGATCTCGATATGCCTCATCAACCTTTTCTTGGCATTCTATGTAGCTGGGGAAGTCCTTTCCCACAAGGAAATAATCTGCACGGCCGAACCCTTCATTTCCTTCTAATGATCCTATCAATTCATCATAGTCATAAGGCCCAAAAGCACCACTTCTGACAAATTCTTTAACCTCCTCAAATATTGGATCCGGGACAAACTACATCAAAAGGCCAGTTAGGTTATCAGGGAAACAACACTTTCAGGATTTCACCAATAAAAAGTTGTGTACAAAAATTCCTCAGAATTTTTTTTCGACAAAAAGAAAAGGGAACAAGAAAATCTGACCATAATAATTTTTTAAAAACTTTCAGGGAGGAACATGTTTGTTTCGAACATAATGGAATCAACGACATCAAAAGTTTGAAGTACAGTGGCTCATAGGGAAGGTAAAAGATAAGTAACAGTACAAGACTAACCTTTCCCTCAGCTCTTTCTTTCCGAAGCCCAGCAATTTCATGAGCCTTGGCACCGAAGAGGAAGAAGTTGTCTGCCCCAACCTCCTCCCTTATTTCAACGTTGGCCCCATCCAATGTTCCAATCAGTAAGCAGCCGTTCATGGCAAATTTCATGTTGCTTGTTCCACTAGCCTCCATTCCAGCAGTACTAAAGATAGAGGGAAACAGGAAAAACCAGATCAGACACAATGGCTAGCTTCAAAGAAGTATTAACTACAATATCCCACCATTTGGAGAATACTTCTAACAGCTCCATCCTTTGTTGAATTAAATAAGCTCACAAAACACAATATGATGCTAATACACATTGTCCTAGTATCGCAAGAACCATTTATCTCAAGTTATTATAAAAGTGTGGTAACAATTAGCAGGATAATGAACTTTGCAGCAATGCGCAGTTCATGAGTTCTCTTATTATTAAGATTAGAGATAGGAGATTAAATGAACTGTTAAAAGGCACATTACCTTAACTCTTACATATCTTGAGGTATGAGATTTACTTAAAGGTCCTCTTCCAATTTGCATATGGGTTTCATGAGGGTTTCAATTTATCTAGTATGAAAAAAGATTGGCCAACTCTACCATATGCATTAGTCCTAGACAGCTATTAGTTTTTTGTTGTTTAGCTATTTTGTGTTTTTCAACAAATTGAAACTTCAGGACTCATTTCAAAAATGCCCTTATTCTATACTTGTGTGCACATAAATGGCTTTATCATCTCTATAATTTTATATATAATCAACTGCAGCAAATATAACTACCTTATATGTTGTGATAATTCACTTGCAGGAATAAGGATCTCAGCAACGCTGACATTGTAATCAGGGACAAAAACAACCTGAAATGAATGATATAATATTGTGTTGTCTCCATGAAATATGACTAAACAAAGCACAATGTAAAGTATTCAATAAAAATATTTCACTTCAACGAGGCCCATTATGTCATAAATACTTTAGCATATCTCCAAGGTCTAAAAAGAAAAGAGCATAAATGACAATAAAATACTGAATTTTATGCAACATTTGCAAATCCTAAATTATCTCCCGATTTTTATACAATGCAAAAGAACAGTTTCGCATGTAAAAGTAGTACATTAGAGAACTGGGGGTGATGACAGGTTTTATTTTTTCTAAGGAAATTTCAAATGTAACGAACCTGCTTCTGCTTGCAACATTTTATTCTCGTTAAATTCAGTGTTACAGAAAATGCCTTGTACATTATTACAGAAAATTGCTTGTAAACCACCATGATCAGATAGATAGCCCGGCAGAAGGCTGAGAACCATTTACCAAGTTAAATTTCAGTATATTACCCTTTTGAAGGTGGATATGACAATGCAAAATGGAATAGCTGTTGCACAGTACCAAAAAAAAATATCTTAAAGAAGAAAGTCATTTGTACCTTAAGCAGATCTCCTATTTCAGGATCATGATTTATTGTGGCCCCAACATCGGTTATGAATTTCACAATTCTCTTAGCCTGCACATATGTAGCAAATGCCTTTCCCCCAAAGATACAAACTCGTGGAACAAAATTTGCATTCCTTTCTGCAGGACTCATTTCTTTCATCATCTTGTAGCGGTGAACAATTCCCAGAATGTTCAACAACTGCCGTTTATATTCATGGATTCTCTTTACCTAAATAAATACATATAATTGGACAGAACCCACTATTATCAACTATCCAATGGGGTAACAAGCAACAGCAGTACAAGGAGACATCTCCAAAATTTAAAACACTTGGCATTGAATGACGTGTACATTCAGTATATGGTATTATTCAAACCCATTATTCCAGTCTACAAAGACAGTTGACAAAACTTCAAAAGGATGCCAAAGATTTTAGCCATAACACGTGACATTACAGACATAGATGAATATGACACACCTTTCAAATTCTTTATTTCCTCATTGACGTTCTATAATGATGCAAGGTACAAAGAAAGTGAGAGAAAACTAAGCTAAACTAAGAATTAATTTGGATTATCAATGCACAAGGTGTCAATTACAAGAGAGGCTCTTAATTATAGAGTTCGCGATATCACTCTAATCTCTCTGTAATAGAATCTGTAATGACTAACGTCACCTCAGCATATGGTGGTGACAGCTCAACAACTACAATTAAACTCACTAAAACTCACTAATAACCCTGCCACGCGTAACATACACCATGTTTAAAACTCAGCCAAATCAAAAAGGGATGTGTTAAAAGGAAAAATTCAAAGATAGCATCAAACCTGAATGTCAAACATTGCATCAGGACTAACAGAATATCCTGTTTTCTCCCTGAGAAATTCAACAACCTTCATCTTGTTGCTCCTCTTTGCTTCCATCCACTGGATCTGCATATCCTCATTATCTGCAAACTAAATTCATGGAACATTCTGTTCAGCATGAATCACCGACACTTAAGTAACCAAATTGAACAGAACATGAATCAACATTGAAGGTGTAGGGTGTAAACAACAGTTTCAAATAACTAGCCATGGCATGATAGTATCGAAGTGTGGTAAAAATTACAATACATACATTATGCAGACTTTTTCAGCTCAAGCAGCAGAAAATACCGATTTTAGAGTGTCATCTAATATGTGTGTGTGTGTTAAGGAAGCTCAATAATATTAGGCACGCCCTTGAAAAGCAAGGGCTCATGTACAATTAGTAAGTAAGATAACTACTATGCTTGGATAGAACTTAGTTATCAGAAATTGTTATCTTCAAGGATTCAACAACAACGTCTTATCCCATTATGTGGGATCGGCCACATTGATCATACAAATGTCATTGTGTTTTATCAACAACCAACTCTTTGACTATATTGTTCACCAATAGATCTCATTCTATAAGTTCGCCGAGTGTCATCTTCTAGGATGTTCAAGGAAAATTGGGCATAAATACTCTTTCAAGGAATAACAGGTTTTTTATTCTCCTTGTGTCTGTAAGTGTGGATCGTTATTTCTTGACACGGACTTCCATATAGGTCTGACTCAATTTCATCTTGTTCCTTCCATCTTATCAACATTAGGTCAAAGGAAAAATAGACATATACATGGTAAGAACAATTCAATGTGGTGAGTGAATCAAAATTAAATACAAGTATTTGGAAGTACCATGGGAGAAGGGGGATTGAAACCAAAAACTGAAAGGAAATATCTATATATCAATTCCACAATCATAATGTTCATAATCATCACTATTAGGACAACTGAAGATTTATTTTAATATTGTAGATATTACACCTTTATTGTAGGGATGGGATATTAGTCTATATTTATGAGTTACTAAAGCAAAGGCTCCTCTTTCGTGTATATATCCCTCATCCAAAGAGGAAAAGTATACATCCCGAGAATAACAAAGAGAGAAATTAGATAAAGGAGATTACCTTCCGTAGCTCAGCCAACTTTTCAGTATTTAAGACCCAACCTTCCGTGCCCAACCACTCAGTTATTATTTTACTCAAATTTGGATTGCAAAATCTGATCCATCTTCTTGGTGTCACTCCATTGGTTTTGTTTTGGAATTTCTCAGGCCACAACTGCAAGTAACACAAGTGTAGAGGTCACTGATATGGGAAAAAAAAACCCTTTATGGTTTCATCATAAACCCAAACTTAAAATGAGGAATTGCTGGAAAAGGTTTGTAGGACTAGTAAGAATGAAAGATAAAAATGATGTATTTATGGAAAAAGCAGTATGTGGTTATTTGAAAGTGGCTAAACATGGAAATAATTGCTTTCATGTCCTCAATGGACGAGAGCATAATTAGAAAACCCTACCTCAACCAAACCACTAAATTACAAAGCTATTGGACATATGTACCTTATAAAATGAATTGAATACTTCATCTTTCACAATTTCACTATGTATCTCTGCAACCCCATTCACTGCATGACCGCCCACAACACAGAGATTAGCCATACGAACCAGTTTTGGTAGTGGCTTGGCCAACTCATCCTCCTTCTCCTTAATATGGTTTTCATTTGTTCCATCCATTTTACCAATTGTCTCTTCTCCTTCTTTTTCTTCCTCTTCCACTTCCTCCTCCTCCTCCTCTTCTTTTTCAGCTTCTTCTACACCTTGAAGCTCCTCGCTAGAAATAGCAACAGCCTCCTTGGGTTTAATAAATAAATCTGCATATGCTGCTGGTAATTCAACATTTTCAAGAATCCTCATTTCCTTCAGTTTTTTCTCTAATAAGTTTGAATCTGCTGTGCCATATTCAGCAATTATGGTCCGTATTAGCTGCAAAGCATGAACATCAGAAACAAGTTAATGCCCAGACTCTTAAGTAAGATTTCTACATAGATATGTCAATATTACCTCTTCATCAATCATTTCAATGATCTCAACATGGCGAGGAAGCAGTTTCTGCATGAGATCCAAGCTCCATTTCTCCAATGCCTCTGGCAGAACAGTATGATTTGTATATGCTACAGTCCTTGATCATTGTGGCAGATAACAAGCATTCAATCAACAAAAACATTGGGTAAAAAGCAATGTAGATAGAAAAGTGAACCCTTATGTTACCTTTGAGTAATATTCCAAGCATCCTTCCAGCTTAAACCTTTTACATCTATCAAGATTCTCATTAGCTCTGGGATGCACAGGGTCGGGTGTGTATCATTCATCTGCACTGCAACCTTGTCAGGAAATTGTTCCCAATTCACAGTTGTTCCTGATCTTCTCTCAAATCGTGCAATGATGTCTTGGAGAGAAGCTGAACACAAAGTATACTGTTGTTTTAGACGAAGGGTCTTGCCTTCTATTGTTTCATCCCCAGGGTAGAGAGTATAACATATCTGCATTTGCAACAGAACAGTATAAAAATGGAGTTTATTTATCATTAACATGGTAAAAACTAGAAATCCTACAAATGATTACATATTAGGGGTTGCTGAGATTTTTAGTAAAGAGTTTGAATAGTACATAGTGTCAAAAGTTCCGCAGGAAGATAAAGATTTATTGAAGACTAAAGATTTGATGTAAGAAAACTATACATTACTATCAGTAGGCTGACCAAGTTAGGTGCTGCCATGATTTACACAACTCATCCAAGCACTGTCTACAAGATTCGAGATCAATTACCTCTTCTGAAAGAATTTACATAATATAGCAGACTGTGGAATATGGTAACAGACCATATGAAATATAGTTACACATGGTAAATGCATTTAAACTACCTTCTCAGCATTTGCTAGAGCCTCATATGCTTCAGTGTGCTTGCCAGCATTGAAAGCATGCAAGTCAAAATCTTCTGATGCGGCCTTTGTAGACCAAAGTCTCAGGTTAATTGTGGATTTAGTTTTATATCCTGGAATTGGAACATCATGTGCGACAGCTTTTATGTCTTCTCCTCCAATCCAATGGTTTTTCCCATCGGATCCTGGAACAACGTTGCCATAAAACTTTACAGGATATGAGACATCATTTCTTACAATCTCCCATGGATTTCCCATCTGTGAGAGAAAGTTTAAGTAAGGAAAATGTTAAGAGAACAAAAAGGCCTAGAGCTAATATATTAAAGTATGAGTATATGACATGACAAATTGTTGCAGTAATTAAACAAACCTCAAGCCAATTTTCAGCAACCTCCTCCTGTCCATCCTTGGTAATTCGCTGTTTAAATAAGCCATATTTGTATCTAAGCCCATATCCCCACGCTGGGTAATTCAAGGTTGCCAAGGAGTCCAAAAAGCAGGAGGCCAGCCTCCCAAGACCCCCATTTCCAAGTGCAGCATCTGGCTCCTGATACAATCATCCAAAAAGGGTTATTGTAAGTTTATAACTCCGTAGAAAGTGCACCAAAATATTATATAAATAGTAGACTGCTCCTGTTGCTTAGGTGCTTAGAGGAATAGTCAAGTAACGTTTTAGTCTTGCAACGTCTCAAAAAAAGAAGTAGAAGGAACGTAATGAGACAATGCAGTGAGTCACAAGAATCATTCAACTGTTGACCTAATATATATGTTTTATTGAAAGTTTCAAGAACTCTTTCATAAAAGTAATTCTCATCCATCTTGAAGACTTTAATGCTAAATCATAGTACAGATATTTGATTTGCATTTGATTCAGTTATTTTCGTGCTGAAGTTCACTTTGACACATTCTTTACCTTTTTTTTCCAAAATAATACCTACTATTGGACCACATAAAATGAAATTTGTGTGCTTGGGTGAAGGAATTTGAAGAGCATTCAACAATGAGAGCCAGACATTGAATTATTATAAAAGTGCAACTCCTGTCATTCTCCACTCTTGTAAGCAATGACCAAACCAAAAGCATTGTAGATGTTTACAAATTGAACCTTATCTGCCTCATAAGTGAACATCGCAGGTGTTGTAAGTTAATATAAATTTTATATAAAGTTCTGAAGCTATACTTAGCATTGGACAGACAATAACTCAAGTCAGTGGAAACAATCAAATACACAAAAAGAGTGGCAGTGCAAAAGGTTCCCACCATGCAGGATCTTTGTGGAGAGGCCAACATATACTTACATTTGCAAAGGGAGATGCCAACATATCAAATACACCAAGCACAAAAGACACAACAAAATTTAAACAAAGACAAGTTTTCAGACTGAAAATATCTCACCTGACATGCCACATCTTCTAATTTATGACCAAGCTTGGTCAACGCCTCTGCATAGGGACCAGTGAGCTCTAGATTTCCAATAGCATTAAGCAAAGCTCTACCCTGAAAGATAGAATGATACATGAAACCACTTTCAAATATGAAAAATCTCCAGTAACAGTTGTAAATCATTCTAATGATTAACGTCCCCACAAACCTGAAGAAATTCCATTGAAAGGTAATACGCTTGCTTAACATTTAATCTCTCATGATAATCATAAGTAGCATTCCAGCTTATTATGAGTGAATCCCGAACACTCTGTGCAGTTGCATAGAAAGCCTTTGGAAGCTCAAACTTCTCAGGAGAAAACATTGGAGTGAACTCTGCATGGTATTTTATACTCGAGGCAATAGATTCAGCATCTGGTGTCACTGGGCTGAGAGTGGTTGTAACAGTGTCTAAAACAATCCACAATTAGTAAATCATTAGTTAGATCACTTCACACCCTATATAATCTGTCAGTAACACGCAATAGTGAGGAATAATCCCTATCAAAACATTTAGTATACATAAACCAAAAAAATTGAAAATAGCAGTCCTTAGCCTGGACAAAACTTATCATATATAGGGACTGCTTCTTCATACCACATCTCCAGCAACAAAACACATTAACATGTCATCATACTCACTCCGTTCCTAAATATAAGAGCTAATTGACTTTTTTGGAGAATTCGAAAAAAGTCAAATAGATTACTTAAAAATTGATTTTCATGAATTTTTTCTCTAAGCTAGATTATTTGAGCTAACATATCATCTAAAAATAAACAAAATATGATATGATTAAACGGTTCATTTAGCTTCATTACTTTCTCAAATAAAAGTCACCTAACTCAATCCAAACCTATCAGCTGCAAAGTAACATGTCAATACCTAGTCTGAAAAAAAAAATTACAGAACAAAAAATCGAAAACAGATAAAAATTAAGCCAAAAGAGGAATAACAAAAAAAATTGAGACCTTCCTGATGAGCAGAATCCTTCAGTATCTGCTGTGCCTCACTACTGGACACATTCCTCACAGTAAAAGACCTCCTCAGAGGCCGTGACTTCACCGTTCTTCCGATCAGAAACAATCTCGATTCGGTTGAACGACCGATGAGTCTAGAAACTGAATTGCAACGAGAAAATGCATCCGTGGTTCTTGTTGGATTCACAGAAAAGTGCAATGTGGCCATTGCTAATTTCTGTGTGTGATCACAGAGAAGTGAAAAGAGTGAGTGTGAGGAGAGTATGAGAGTGTGAGGTGTTTCTTATATTGGAATGCAGAGTTTGATTTTTTTCTCTCTCTCCAATGAATGTGGTGTTGAAAAATGAAAAGGCAGATATGGAATCACGAGCCATCAATCGCACTCCATTATTAATAGTAATAGTATAGTATTATTGAGATTGAAGGTTGAGTCCAAGAGGATTTTGTTGCTTGATTTCATTTCACGTCTTCATGCATCATCACTCTGTATCTCAATGCTGCTGCTTTACTGAACGCCACGTGACTTGTCACCGCTTTGCTCATCACAAACGTAACATGACCCTTCAAATTTATTTATTTCATTAAATATATACTCCTACAACAACATCAAAAATAGAGTACATTTTAGGGAAAATTAATTTGAAGTCCCTCACAAGGGATTTAATACTAGAAAAGTCTCATAAACTCTCCAAATTAAAGTAGGGTCCATAGGAACCTCACTTTAATATATTTTAAATGTGAAATGACTCTTTTGCCCCTCCACCGATTATTGTGTATTACTCTATCAAGAAAAGACACGCGTAACAACCCCCTTGGGCAAACAATGACAAGTTCATGGGCACACGTAACAACCTCTTGGGCAGGTGTAACAAGTTCATGACCAATAATATTCTAAGTTAATGAGCAGTAATTGACAACCCCTTGGGCAGGTGTGATAACCCCTGGGCAAAAATGACAAGTTCATGGGCACACGTAACAACACCTTGAGCAGATGTAACAAGTTCACGGTCAATAATACTCTAAGTTAATAGGCAGGGATTGACAACCCCTTGGACACGTGTAACAACCCCGGGCACAAAATGACAAGTGTATGGGCACACATAACAACCCCTAGGGACCCTACTTTAATAGGCTGAGGGGCAAAACAGTCTTTTCACATTTAGAATATATTAAAGTGAGGTCCCTTGGACCCTACTTTGATTTGGAGAGTTTATGAGACTTTTTTAGTATTAAGTCCCTTATGGGGGACTTCAAATTAATTTTCCCTACATTTTATAACTATAATTTGTTAAGATATCAATCTACCTATGCCAACAAAGGTTAGTTCAGTTGGTTGTAACAAAAAAAAAATTAATCCCGGTAAAGGAGTTTGACTCATAACTATGTGTGGTTGTGTTTGAATCTCGTCGATGTGAGGACTTTGTTAGTGGGCGATATGACGCTCTTTGAACTCGGAGGCTTGCTCTGGTGGCCCTGGTAAACACCCACCCAACTCATGTTAACTTTTTTTCATTAAAAAAAATACCAATCTATGAAAAAATGGTCATTTAAAATATTTAAGTTTGGATTATCTATATAAAATTTTAGATTGTCTAATTTTCATCTTTGTGCTTTCTCATTGTTGTGATGAGAAGTTGAGAATTGAATGAGAACCGAACATTAGCTTATTTATGCAAGCTTTTTAATTTAGTATTTTCACTCACTCATTTAGTTGTTATATGTTATTTCAAAAAATAAAAAATATGAAACCTTACATATTCATTTTAGAAGAATTACAAAAACATATTGATAACTCTACATCACCTATTTAAAGTTTAGAAATTTAAGTTGTATTTTAAGAAAATGGTTAAATATCATTCTGGCCAATAAACAATTTTGAAAGGGTCAAATTGGCCAAAGAACAATAAAAAGGCTCATTCTGACCAAAGAACAATAAAAGTGGTTCATTTTGACCAATAAACTACTTGAAAATACCAAAATAACCCTTGAGACAATTAAAATAATTTTGAAAATGTGGGTCTCAAGAGTTATTTTGGTATTTTCAAGTAGTTTATTGGTCAAAATGAACCATTTTTATTGTTCTTTGGCCAGAATGAATCATTTTATTATTCTTTGGTCAATTTGACCCTTTCAAAATTGTTTATTGGCCAGAATGATATTTAACCCTTAAGAAAAAAATCTATATTATCCTATGTGATCATGAATAAATTGTGCTGGTCAATTTGGAAATTAAAGCGTCTGCCAATGCCATGCAGTCATGCACCAAGTGGGAGCTGTTACCTCTCACAGGATAACGGTGCATGCGCCTCCCACACGCAGAGGGTTTTTGGGCCGTGAATTTGCATTTTCTAGTGCGAAATGTTGGAAATAAATTCAATGCGGGAATTATCAAAAAATTGCGATCGTAGATTAGTGATGGTAATGTATTAGACGTTGACATTTGATATGAATGTTTTAATTGGTGGCATTTTCTTTCCTTGAATGTGAAACTCTATCCTTGTCTGAAAATATAAGATTTCGAGCTTATTTTGTTCATAAAAACATTTAATTCAGGGCATATGTAGAAAGAAAAGGTAAATACATGTGTGTCACTCTTTATTATTTGTATGATTGTATGATGAGGGGATAAAATATTATTGACAGAGGGTTCATACTTATCATGATCATATTTTGAAACTGTTTATTTTATCATTTTCCACGTAGCAGACAACTAAATGACTGACACAAAATCCTAAACTCATTACCGGTTACTAGTCAAACTACTCCGTTTTACATGGTACATTGTTTCATTATGGGCGACACCCCATGACACCACCCTTGTTCAAGTGAAAAACGTTTATGGATAGTTGTAAGAATTCATTATTTTTCAAAAGTAAAAATTATCTTAATCTTCAAGCATCTAAGAACAGGTTAGAGAGGCGCCAATTATTAATTTTTACAACTACATCATACATAAGTGAAAGAATTCCAGCCACGTCATAGTGATTAGTTGATCTACAGCCTCATTGGTGGCTTGGCTAGGATGATTTCAACCCTTCATCTTTATATCTTATGCTATGCTTATTTAATATATTACCCTTATTTAATAATTGCAGTGAAAGAGTATAAATTAATATGATGTTTAAATTACTCCTCTAGTTTTAAATATAAAACTTATTTAAGGTGATGAATTTGGTCTTAAATATAAGATATCAACTTTTCTCCAAATTATCATTGTCAATGTTCTCAAAAATGGACAAATAAGAGATGAAGGATCACTTAGGGTAAAATTAAACGGTTAACGTCATGTTTTAACTAATTTAACTTACATTCTTAATCTAATCAAATAATATAAATATGTCTAGTATTTAGGATCAGAAGGGTTATTAAGAGATGATATAATTGAATTTGTGAACAGTGCATTTCGATATAAATAACTAGTTTTATCAGCGTATGTGCAAGTAAATTAAAAGGCTTTCATAATATATAAACCAAACGAAGTAAGATGATTTTTTTTTTCATTTGAAAGTAAGTTTTAAATAATAAAAGAGCAGTATATCAATAACATAAAATTTTGCAAGTTATACATCTCGACTTCACCGTTAGTTTAGTCTAAATGTCTAATCATATAGGCAGATGAATAACAAATGAGATATTTATTCACGAACTTTGGCTGTATTTGAGATGCACCGTCGGTGTCACTGTCGAGCCATTCCCTTGTATTTTTTTTTATCAGAAGAGCCATTCCCTTTTTCAATTATTACAAACTCCTTAAATTCAAAAAAAAAAATGTATTGCAGACTTCAGGTAAGAATAAAAATCATTGCAAATTAAACCATGTCTTCCATACATACTAACGTGGCGGGAGCGTGGGGCAAAATGATGTTCATATCTTACTGTCCGTTAGACGATTCTTAATACTACTACATTCTTTTTTGGCCGAACACCCAACAATGATACACAACTATTGGTTAAGGAACAAAAATAATACATAACTATTTTGAGGTACAAAAATGATACCAAACTTTTACCATATGATCAAAAATGATATTTTCACTAATATGACAATAATATTAGACATGAAATGTCCAAAATGCCCTTATAATTAAATAAACTTTTACCGACGGCGATTAATTTAAAAGGGCATTTTGGACTTTTCATGTCTAATATTATTGTCATATTAATGAAAATATCATTTTTGATCTCATGTTAAAAGTTGAGTATCATTTTTGTACCAGAATAGTTATGTACTATTTTTGTTCCTTAATCAATAGTTGTATATCATTTTTGGGCCTTCACCCTTCTTTTTTTGATAACTAAATTTTAGGGAGGGGTTTGGGCTCAACCCAATCCAAGGGCAGGGCACCTAACTCATGATCCACTCGGGCCTGTCCCTGTGGGCTCTGGAGTATGACCTGCAAGCCCTTTCTTTCTTTCCACACAGGTAGGTTACTCTTAACTTCACTTAGCTACGCCGCGATGAAGACACAACAAAGTGTCACTCCCTAGGATCGAACTCGCGACTTGGTAGTCAACCCGACGCTTATTGTTCAATCCCTTCGCCACTGAACCCACAGACGATGGGTTTAATACTACTCCCTCTGTTCCTAAATATAAGATCACTTTGACTAATTTAAAGAGATTAAGGAATACCTTCCAATGAATTAGGATTAAATGATCTTCCCAAAATACCCCTCACTTAAATTTAAACGATTGAGGGAGTAATTTACTTGTAAAATGAGAATAGGGGTAATTTGGGTAAAACTTGAGAAAAAATAGAAAGTAATCTTATATTTAGGAACGAAAGGAGTACTACATTTTATCAACAAGTAATAGGTCATATGGGTAAATACAAGAACGATTTTTATATTTAAGGATAATTTAGAAAAAAATGAGAATATTAAAAATATAACTTATATTCAGAAACAAACGCATATCTCTTTAAATAGATATTTTATTTAGGAATGGAGGAAATGGGATTTTTATTGCAAGACCCTTGTCATCCAAGCGAATGAAACATACTCTCGATCGCCCCAAACTATAAGCATCTTTATATTTTTTAAAAAAATATCAACTAATTCCCTTTTTTTTATAAAAAGGCAATTAATATAAAAACAAAAAAAATAAAATAATACATATATGATTTCATACCAATCCTAGGGAAGGAATAGTTTGGGATCAATAAAACTCAAAATAAACTCAAAACAAGATGCAAACAAGAGCACAAATACAACTGCAACAACTAATACAAAGTCAGAGACAACTAGAAGCTGTAACTTCTAAATTCCAAAAATTATCAACACTTCAAAGACACACCAGAGTTTGACTTCTATCTCAAACCATTAACAACTGCTCCAAGGTAAACACTCCTGAAAGTCGTAAAAAGCAGAAATCGATACTACTCGACAACATCTATGACATAAGAAACATGGGGTAACACCACCATAGGCTGCCAGTTTATAGTGGTAATCCACAGCGCCTATATCTTTAAAACTATATATTGAAAGAGGTTTATAAATGACCTTGTTGATAAAAAGGTGTGGGTAAACAAGCCCTTTTATGGAGGATGCATGAGTCATTGAGGTAATAATGTTGGAGAGAAAGACTGACCATAGATCGTAGATTCCCATAGACAAAACTAAATACAAACCAAAATAAGTCATGACAAACATGACTACAAGATAGTAGCACCATAGAAGGTCTACTACAATACCATTTGCTTCACCTTTCTCGCGCAAGGGGAAAACATATATGATAACCATCACGATGAAAACATAACAACAGACATTATAGTTTGGGAAAAACTTATATCAAGTTCCTTTCTCCAGGTTCTCAAATTCTTTTAATATAGGAGTGACACATGTCCTTTTATAAAAACTATCCATTCAATCTAACAGTCAGTAATTGGAGAAATGGAGAACTTGGATGGAGGAACTTGACCTAATTAAGGTCCTTATAGGTTCCTGTAGTTAATATCCTTCCCACCTCTAAATCCTCAAATAATTAGAGGAGGAAATGATTCAAATTAACAAGAAATCCTCAAAAATCACTTACAACGAATCCTCAAAAATCACTTATAACGAATCCTCAAAAATCACTTATAACTCCCTGCAGCTTAATTAACAAGGCACTTACTATTTTACTATTCATGCCAATATTAATTGAGCAGAGAGTTATAAGTGATGTTCGCTATTGACCATTTTTAATCAATTATCACATATTGGTAAAAAAAAAATCAATTATCACATGAAAACATTCCAACGTAACAATCAGTACGAGCAAGTGCCTTGTTAAACCTGTGCCGCTAGCATACATGGAGACCGGCAAGTAAATTAGCAGACTTTGATGAAAGAAACCCCAATTTCATCTTGAAATCCCATTATTCAAATTTCTTAATTTGAAAGAATTAATAATCAAACCTCACCGTGTAGCATTAGCTTGAATACTTAAATTGATACCTCCATACTGTTATTGTTGACGTAACCATTGTAATTAAGGTTGAGTATTTGGTCATTCAGTTGATTTTCAATAAAAACCAAAATAACCATAATAAAAATTTAACATATTTCAAATAAATGAGACATTCTTGCATGAACCCGGTGCACCACGTTATTTGTGGTCTAACCAATCACAAGTAGACACATATGGTCTTACGTGTAATTTTTAATTTGACTTGGCACCCTAAAATATAGGAACTAACCACTAAAAAAATTTAAATATCATGTTTTCAATGTTCTTTTATTTTATAGTGCAAATAAAAATATTTTTAAAGGTTAGTTGAGTTTTTTTAGGGTGCCAAGTCAAATTAAAAATTACATGTAAGACCATATGTGTCTATTTGTAATTGGTTAGACTACAAATGACGTGGTGCACCGGGTTCACGCAAGAATGTCTCCAAATACTGAACGAATCAATGAAATATTTTGGATAATAATCGAATGTTGGGTTTAATATTATTTACTAAATATTTATATTGTATTATAAATACATTTTGAGTTTAATATCATGTGTAAAACATATTATTTTATATATTATAATCATAAAAAGTTATATAATAATATATCATGTTTTGATATCCAATATTTTATTCAAATTGTGCTCATCTTATTTTTCCGATCCGGTTCTAATTTAATCGGCTTTAATTATAGTGTATGAAGTTTGAATGAACATAGTTTTTTAAGTTCAGAACCTATTTTTACTCTCAGATATCGATGTACTATAGCTTATGGAGATATTGTGTTTAAAAATCCATCAACTGTTGGATACCATTAATTAGCTGGTAATTACACCTATTAAACCCGCTTTGTCTCGAAGTGGGGGATTGGGGAATAATGACTAAAGGGATAAATAGATATAGACCTATAGTAACAATATGAACCCACACTTATCTAATCGAAGTGGGGAACAATATTAAGCCACACACATATCCAAGGTTCGAAAAATCGGACCGGGCATCCAACCGGACAAGCTATTGGTTTAAGGGTTATTGATTCAACCGTGGTTCAACCGGGTCAAATCGGAAATAATAAAATAATATAATATATATATATATACATATATATATATATATATATATATATATATATATATATATATTTGCATTTAGGGAACAATGCATCTTTAAGAATTAGGAACCCACTTCGATTAGACATTTTGTGGAACAATGCATCTTTAACAATACTATAGGTTCATATTCCTCTTCTTCTTCATTTGCATTAGCCGCCGCTGCACACCCCCTTCATCACCTCCATCAAACTTCTCACTTCATTCTCTCACTCACCTTCTTTTTTTTCATTCTCCTCACCAAGCATATTCAACCATCCCTCTTTTACTCCACTCCTTCACTTTTAAATTCCCACACTGCGTCACCGCCTTCTTCTCCGTTTTCTCTCCATCGTCCCGCGCGTTTCCGGCGAGGCAACGACAGTACGGCGAAGGCCAAACGGAGCGAACTGGGCGGCTCGTATTTGTCCGGTTCAGCGGGTCGAGGCCGGTTCGTACGAGCCAACCCGGGCTAACTCCGGTTCAACTCTGCAGGCCGTTGAACGGCGAGATCGAACCACTTTAAGGGGCGATCGGAGGTTCAACCGGTCGGACCTCCCGGTCCTATCCGGGTTTCCAAACCTTGCACATATCACAATTTTACGCCACAAAGGCCATGCAAGGCATTTTAATTTCTTCTTAATTTCTATAAGGGCCTGTTTGGTTGGACAGAAAGTGGATAATGGAAATGGAAATGAGTGTAAGGGGATAAAAATGAAAAGTAAAGGTAAATTAGGTAAATGATGAGTTGTAAAGTTTGTGGGGCTCAGAAAAAGTGTGAGATGGAGAGAGAAAACTTGTGGGTCCCGACATATATGTACATTACAATTTCACTTTCCCACATGCAATTATATTTGTCAATTCAAGGCAACCAAACTGGCCCTAAGTCATGACATAGACTGTCATCTTAGTCATTTCTTGGGTTTGTGGAAATTATGTCCCAGAGACCTAGGAACGATAAAAACTTGTTAAAATGATACTCCCTCCGGTCTTATTTATAAGTCGTCAACCGCCTAAATTGTACATACCAAGGAATGGAGGTTAATGGAAGTTGGATCATTAAATTGGTCTTATTTTTTTTTGTCTTTTCCATTTTAGCCCTCCCACCTTTATCACTATGGTCCACTACATTTTCTCTCTCTTCATAAATCCTCTATCTATAAAAGTGTTTTTTTCATCTTCTCTCTATTCTCATTTTCCAATGTTCATTTTCCAATGTAAGGGTATATTAGGAAAATTTTAATAAATGAGTTAGTTAGTGGTAGTTGGTGACTTATATTAAGGACAAAAATTTAGAGGCGGTTGGCGATTTATAAATAGGACCGGAGGGAGTACTATTATCATTGATCACATAGATCTTAGTTTCACATGCATGGTGTCACGTGGACATATCAGCCTTCCACATCATGTTGCCGTACCTACCTTGAAGTAAATCCGATTCATCACATGTATATATAATCTTCATGATCATAAGTCAACAAATCAGCTAAATTCCTTTAAATCATATGTAAACTCCTAAAGAATTCAATTCAAATCTTATTAATATATTCTCAATAGAAAATTAAATAATTTAAGAATCAAAGTTGCTTTGGCATCAAGATAAGGTTCAAAAGAGCTTAAAATTGTTGATCTCATATGAGAAATAACATCGTAAATCAAGTCAATATTTAGCACTTTATATTCTATTTACTCTCTTAGACAAATACACACTTAATACCAATTTTTTTGTTAATCACCGTCTGCTTTGATCCGGACTCGAGGGGTAGGAGTGTCGCACACATAGGTAAGGTTGTCCCCTCTCCCAACGAGAGCACTTTCCGCGATTTGAACACACATTCTCATCTTTAAGAGGGTTTAGCCCACTTACCAGCTCAACCAAACACCCATTGATCAACATCAATTTTATTACCCACCAATTTGCTACAAATCTCACATGGCCTCCATACCATTTTGTCATACAATAAAGGAACCTCCTATGAGATAAAAGGATAAGTCCATTACATTAACTTAGATTCCGTTTGGTTATAGAAAAGTTTGTCAAAGAATTAGAAATGGAAAGTGAAGTGAACCTCATCCTCTGAAAAACTGTTTGATTTAACACATTTATAACAGAGGACAATTACACCACTACCCTCGCCTAAAATTAACTAAAATTGATTTTGATGGCTTTAAATCAAATCTCTTGTGATAAATTCAACCTCCCCAAGGGGGCGTAGACCAACTAGTAAAAAAAGGGGAAGGTAAGGTACCGCGTACCCACCAGGTCATGAGTTCGAATCCTTGGGAAGTCGTCACCCTCAAAATGGGAAATCTCAACGGCGACTTCGGATTAGTCGGTTCCCCAAAGGGAGGCCGGATACCGAAGGCTCTAAACAAAAATTCAACATCCCCAACATTACATGTCATACGTGTCTTCATGATGTGGATCCTACGTGTCATGAACGCCCATCCTGGCTTGTAACCAGTGGAGGCGCACCCACAGAGTTTTGACCAAAACCACCCTCCAACTTTAACACACTCCATACTCCATACTCCATCCTCTGATCTCCCAGGGTTCCGACGCCGAACTTGATGGCCTCTCACTGCCACAACAACCACCACCCTCCCGCCGCCCACTGCCACTGTAACCCTCCTCCTCCCCCCACTTGCTGCCATCCACCACAACAACACATTTCTTCACTTATTTACACTCAATCTGACCAACCTGACCCCTACACCTTCCTTCATCACACCCCATTCCATAAATTTCCCCCTAAACATAAACTACCTCCTTCTCCTTCTCCTTCTGCTTCCCTCATCGCCCGAATCGAAGCCCTTGAATCTTCTCTCCGCCACTTCTCTTTCCCTTCTTCTCATTCCTACGCCCATCGAATCTCTTCCAATCACCCTCTTCGTGATGCAGCCGCGCGTGTTATTCAAACCCACTTCCGTATATTTCTCGTTCGTAGATCCAGAACTCTCAGACACCTAAAGGAGCTCGCTTCTATCAAGTCCACCCTCAATACTCTCAAATCCTTCCTTTCCAATGACCCCCACGTTGATTTTCTAGCTCTCTCTCGTGACGCCATGGATTTGCTTCTCCACCTTCATTCTATCCAGGTACGTGATATCTTCATTAGTAGCCTTTTTTCCTTAAAAAAACAAACTTTGTCCTTACTTTAGTGTCATGTTTTCTAGGGATGTGATCCGATGATAAGGGATGGGAAGGGGGCTATTGGTAGAGATATAGGACAATTTTTGGACTCCATTGAAGGGGTTGCTAAGAAAAAGCATTTGCTTTTAGTTAAGGCAGCCAAGAATTCGAGATTTGGTCATAACATGGAAAAGTCCAGAGTTTTTAAAAATCCTAAACGTGGGGATTTAGATAATGAGCAGAGAAAACTGTTGGAGAATCTTAGGGGAAGAGTTGATAGGATTAGCCGATTATGTAAGATTTCTGAAAATGAGGAGGGTGATGAAAGATCTGAGGGTGTTTTTCGTTTCATGGATGACAATGACAATGATGATGATAATGATAATGATGATGCGGATGCTAGTGTAGTGATCAGAAGAAGAAAGGGAGTGTCCCCAATTAATAATGGGGTTTTTGTTCATAGACAAGAGGTTCAACAACATCAACCTAAAGTGAAGAAAAGTGTGAGCTTTGCGGAGAATGGAAATGTTTGTAAGATATACACCAACACTTATGAACCAGCTTTGAGTGAAGATGCAACTTGTATGGATGGAAGTTCGTCCAGCGATGAACAAGAAGAGATTTTGGAGAATGTTATGAATGAAGTTGAGGATGTTTTGGACTCTTCCCGTGGTGCTGAAGCTGATGAGGAAGCCATTCTGGCCAATGGGAGATCAGTGCTGAGTAGTGATGGTGAAAGAAACTCCAAAAGCCATCTGAAGATTGCTAGTCTAAGTGAAGGGAAGGTTGTATTTTCTCCCCCATTGCCTTTGAAGATGGAAACTAGAGATGATTTGGTGAAGAGTAAGGGTGTAAGAATTTTGACATGATAGACTGTAAAACCGTAGGCTTCTGTCTGTAATTTTGTAGTATTTGATTGACCTTTGACCGTGTTTGCATGATTGGATTGTGAGCTGTAGTATTTGTTTGGAATTCAGATTGACATAGGTCCCTTCCTTCTCTAGTGTATCATGGTTCTTCAAATCAATTTTGATTGTATCACTTAACTTGTCACTCGAACTGTCCTCCTGTTCTTTGAATCTTACTCACTTGTTTTCATTCAATAATTGTGTAATGGTTCGAAATTCTTGTCGTGGCAATGTCCCCGAACACTTGTCGCTCTTGTGGACTAGTCTTGAAGAGAGAAAGAATACAGAATTAAAGATGTACTGTACCTTATTACCACTATTAAGCTAATGCATAAAAAGATTTGTTGGTAGAGTGTCAGGAGAGCTCATAACTTGTGTTTGAGCTTTGGAGTTGTTATCATAATTACATTTACAAATGCATGAATAAGACTCTTCTTATATGCTCTGCACTGTAAACCATGATTGAAAATTGATTTTGAATCCTCTAATCACTATTCTAGACAAGTTTTGAACTGTGTGTTGTGATACTTGGCTGGCACAACAATATGGTGCTTGCTGCTATGGGCTCTATCTTGTACTTTCCAAATGGAGATGAATAACCGATCGGCTTGAAACAACCTTTCGGCTACCATCAGTTAATAATCTCTTGGGGGCATTTTTAAGTGCTGCTTCTTCTCTAAGTCAATTAATAAATTGTGTTGCTACGTCTTATTTTGACCTTACCAATTCTTCAGTTCTTCTTCTCAGCTTCGCTGTATTCCAATTCTTACCCAGAACCTATGCATAATGCAACCATGGAACTTGTTCTTATGGAATGTAACGATCAAAATGGCAGCAATGATACACTCAAACTATTTGTTGATATGCTTGCTAGAGGTCAGCGTCACGAATCCATTTGCCACCAAAGCGTGCGGTGACATGTCCTTGATTGACGTGGGTATTGCGTACCTTAAGACTGGCTTTGATTTGGACATGTTTGTCTTGAATAATCTGATGTCAATGTGTGTGATTTGTGGGGAGAATGAAATACTCCATTGGATCTTAAATATAGCTATGATTTGTCTAATTTGATTATATCAACAGGTCAATCAAGTTAGTCAATATGTTATTTTTTTTGAGGTCAAGTGTAAATCCACCGCAAAAATGTATAAAAAACATCTTATATTTATCCTGAAAGTATTTTGTGATTCAATGCGGTCTTGAAATTATGTGAATGTAACAATGTTCTTCTCTATTAATTGAACATCCATAGTTTCATTGAACTACATTTGGGACAATATCGCTAAGTTTGAGTACTTTCGTTTGGGACAAATACAAGATTTATTTTTGGCACATTCAGGGTGGATTTCCACTTTAACCCTATTTTTTAAATAGTTGATACTTCGTATATTATTTTCTTTTTCACAAAAAACCACTGATTAAATGTCTTAATCTCCTCTATTCCTTTCTTATTGGATTATTGTTGAGAGAGCAAAGATAATAAATGGAGAAAGTTGAGAAGAATTATAAATAACTTTATGGCGAGTAATTTAGGTACAAATAGTATCTTGTAACATTATTAAGTTCTCTAAGTAAGCTAAAGAGCAGCTTTTACAGGTTTTAAGATAAAAGGCGATTTTTGTTTTCAGCCATGGAAATTAGATGGCTTGAAAAAACAGAAAGAGACTCGATAACCCGTATAATCAATTAGTAAGATACATTGTAATTTCTTTACTTTTTTGACAGACACTGTTATTTCTTTACACTTTTAAGCTAATTAAGCCACCACTCCTTTGTTGTAGATGGGAATAACGCATATTTAACAATGGGTTGAACAAGTGTCCTTCCATGGTACGACATTACTACTCATGAGTCATGACCCTAATTATGACACATGGTCGGTATTTATTTTTTATAATAAATGCAGGATTTTTTTATGTTTAGCTTATATTTATTATTTTTCTCCAATATATATATATATATATATATATATATATATATATATATATATATATATTTCTCACACCTAATTTATTTGATTTATAAGTTAATGTAAACATGATACCAAACCTTACTATTAGTCTCAGTCCGTGAGTAATCTCAAAAGAAAAAAGAGTGAAACTAAGTGCCTGTTTGGATACATTTTCAAAAGCTATTCTAGCTCTCAAACCTAGGTTTCACACAAAGACATCCAAACACTCAATTTTTTTGGATAAGTTATTTTGAGAAGAAAAGCTAGTTTGTGATTCCAAAAGTTATTTTGAGAAAAACTACATTTTTCTCTTTTTCCAGCTGAAAGCTTCGATTTCTCATTTAGCAAAAACACTTATTTCAAATAAAAGAAACATGAAAAGCTATTCATCCTACCTATTTTTCAAAAAATTTATATTCTACCCAAAAGTTATTCTTAAAAGTTATTCTCAAAAAGTTTGATTCAAACACTATCATTTCATCAAAAGCTATTTTTCAGAAAAGCTATTCTACACAAAAGGTGTGTTACCTAGATTTCGTATAATCTAAATAACTTTAATAAAATAAATATATCATGTATCTAATAATGATTTATTAACATAAAATGTAAAGCAAACAAGGATTATTGATTTCCAGATATGAACCTGAGTAGTAATATTAAGCTCTTAGGCTGGATTCAGTAATATGAACAGTAATAATAAGTAAATATAGTAAATGTGGATTATGAATTGGAAACAGTAGGAATAAATCAGAGATAAGACGAAATATGATAATTAATAAGAAATAATAGAGATATTATGAGATAAGAACTGGAATAGTAAAGCATAAAGCATAAACAAATATTATTAGATAGAACCTGACGAGCTTTATTGAGTAGGATAATCAGAATACAAGATGAATAGCTGGTTACAAGAGATCTCTCAATACAAGAAAGAAAGTAAAAAGTGATTGTGTTTTTACTCTCAGATATTCCGTACCCTAAACCCTAGCTTGGCCTATCTTATATAGCCTATGCAGCTCCACTTATTTCTCCCTGACGTTATACCAGGTGTCCACCTCAAAGAGCCGTTGAGCTGCCAGATCTCTAGCATGGCCGAGTCTTCAGCCCGAGATCTCCGCCTATGATCTCGGGCAGTTGCACTGACTGGGCGCACTTCTAACAGTCCAGGCTTCCACCTTGCCAATTAGCCGTTTATGTGCCTCTTCATCTTCTCCCAATTCATTAGTAGGGCCGGGTCGTCTGCCCGAGACCTTGGCCTGGAATTTCGGACAGTTATGTTGACTTGACTCAGCTTCACCAGATCAGGTTTCCACCTCCCGAATTTTGTGCTCCACTAACACCCATTTCGAAATTCAAGCTTCTGTACGTTACTGTTAGTCGTCACGGCGTCCTTCCGTCATCTCATATCAGGTCGAGCCCATATTAATCTTTAGCGAGCCCAGGGGAATACAAAAGCTATTCTCCAAAAACTATTTTCCCAGAAACTATTCTCAAAAGCTGAATCCAAACAGGCCCTAAAATTAACCACACCTTGCTTTTATCCACATGCTGCTTATAACTTACAAGACTTGCCCATAAAACACAGGAAGACTCTGCACAATTTCAATTGACTCTAAAAAGGCCTTATTATTATTACCAATACTCCTGTATTTCTAAATATAAGATCACTTTACCACCAAGCATTTGGTTCAACTGGTAGGGGGTTGTAACAGACAGCTTAACCAGGGGGCTCGAGTTCGAGCTCTGGAACGCAGTAGTGTTAAATACTTGGTGGGAGAGTTTTGTCGCCCTTGTGGTCCTGCCCGGCTCGATCCAGATTAGTGTGGACCTCAATAAATCCTCTGAGTTAAAAGGAGGTAGATCCAGGATACTGGATGAAGAAATTCAAAACAAAAATATAAAGATCACTTTCACTAATTTGATTAAATTAAATATGCTTGTTAAATTAATTATTAACATATGATATTATCAATTTACCCTAACCATATACTTACTGTTATCTCCACTCCCCCTCTTTTTATTATAAATAAGTATTAGGGTTAATTTGAAAAAAAGGTTAGAAAAAATTATATAATCATTTTATATTTAGGAGTAAATTAAAATTTGAAAGTGATCTTATATTTAATCCAGGTGGAAAGGGAGGTACTACCTCCGGTCCTAAATATAGGACCTAGATAACTTTTTTCTGGAGAGGCTAAGGTTGCAAAATAGTCTATTAAATGATGACATATTTGATATATTTTTAGATTATCCATTAGTTTATAAGTAAAATAAACTAGTTTAAGGGAAAAAATTAGGTAAATCAATTTATAATTAACTTATTTTGTTTTTTTTAAGGATTTTTCAAAAAAGTCAATTAGGTCTTATATATTTAGGACCGAAGGGAGTAGTATTTTTTAAACCAAACTTTTCCGTGAAAAAGGAAATTATAGATTGGACCAATAAGAAAGTTACGCATAAACCACGAACGATTATTTCCCAAAAAGCAACCAACGCCATCTCTCTCACTCTCTCTCTCTCTTCACTTCTTCGTCTCCGCACTTCTCCTTCTTGATCCAAAGCTATAGAAGCCAAAATTCGCAAAAATCGAATTCACCACACCGTTTTGCTTCACGCCAAATGCGGCATCCCAAAACGCCAAACAACGCCTTACATTTGAGCAAAACTCAAATCAACAGATCTACTCCCAAATCTCTCTCGCAATCCCCTTCTCAGTCACACCAACACTGCAAGTGGTTTACACTGGCATGCGTAATTGTCTCACATGGTGTGTGTATTACCGATACTACCCCTGCCGTCAATAGATATCACTACAACGGTATGCGGCGGCGACTCTGTTTTTGTTAGGGTTGTTGTTTTAGGAGGATGCAGGTTCGGTTATCGCCTAGCATGCGAAGCATCACGATATCGAGCAGTAATGGATTGTTTGACTTGATGAAGGTCAAGGTGGCAGCTCGTCATATTTCGTATCGAACCCTATTTCATACAATCCTCATACTCGCCTTCTTGTTGCCCTTTGTTTTCATTCTCACTGCTCTTATTACCCTCGAAGGTGTCAACAACTGCTCCTCCTTTGGTACTCTTCGTTTCTGCCTTTCAATCTTTTTTGGTCGCTTATTCATCTGCTTCGTTTAGATCTTTGCATAGTTGAGTTTGGTGATGAAAGTGGATATTTGTATTAGGATCTGAACTGGATGGATTGATTGACTGCTTAATTTGCATTATTTGATCGCCCTTGAACTGTGAATTACTACCTCCTCCGTTTCTAAATATAAGATCACTTTTCCTAATTTGATTAGATTAAGGATACTAGTTAAGTTAGTTATTAAGACATGATATTGCTAATTTATCCTAATTCCTAACTATATACTTTTATCGTCACTTTCCCTCTCCTGCTTGTTATTATAGATAAGCATTATTAGGGTTAATTTGGGAAAAAGTTGGAAAAAATTAGAAAATGATCTTATATTTAGGAACTGAGGGAGTAGTTATTAAGATGTCCCTATAACTTGTAAACAAGCATTGCTTTACTTAGCTTGGTATCCATTTATTTCATGTTGCATATCAATGTGTTTTATGATTGAAACTATCTACACTTATTATTAGTTAGTGTTTTCTTGGCAATAAATGTAGTTCTTTAGGATCACTGTTTAAAGGCTGATGGCTTCAATTGCTATGAGCTAGTTCATTGAATTATTATTTTTATCTGATTGTATTACTTTTTGAATTTCTCCGCCTATTCTGAACCTCATGCCTATCATATGTTATAGCCGGTCCCAAGCCTGAATAAAGGAAGAGGGTTGTGTTAGGTCTTGACAACCAACCTAAAATTTGTCAAATCATGGACATACAAAGATCCATGTAGCCGACCCCACGTAGTGGGATAAGACTTTGTTGTTGTTGTTGTATTACTTTTTCAATTTAGTTGGGATAAGGCTTTGTTGTTGTATTACTTTTTGAATTTAACTAATTGTTGGTTTATTTCTGTATTTTAGTTAGAATATATCCTGAAGCATCACTGCTTCTTTCATGCCTTGATTTGTATAGATCCTTGACTGCTTAGTATATTTTTTTGGTGCTCAAGGTTGTTTGGGCAGGCGGCTAGGACCCACGCTTCTTGGTAGGGTTGATGACACGGGGGTAAGTATTGGTTTATGTCAATCTTCTGCCAGCTTCAAGTAGATTTCAGACAAATTTTTTGGATTAGTAGTTTTTATCTGAACCTTAGTGATGATAATTATGGTGCAGGAGAAACTCGTTAGAGATTTTTACAAGATCCTCAAGGAAGTCAAGAGTGGGGAAATCCCAGATGATTTAAAGCTGCCAGATTCATTTGAGCAACTGGTTTCTGATGTTAAGAATAATCAATATGATGCTAAGACATTTGCATTTTTGTTAAGAGGAATGGTAAGTTGCTTGTGGGATTTGTTTGGAGTGTAATTTTTTTCTTGGTTAATTTTTTTCTTGCATGAACACACAGATTAGTTCCTTGCATTTTTCCATCTTCATCCTACTATTTATTGGCTCAAGTATTGCAACTTATTCTTGGGTCCAGATCTTATCCATTCACAAAATGGATATAGCATTAGCAGGTGTATCAGAAGGGGTCAAAAGAAAATAGTTCATTAATGTTATATGAGATAAGGGCCCCATGCATAGCAACATTTTCTTGCACCACTCTCTTTGAATATAAATTTATGAATGTAGATATTCCAAATATCATAGTTTTTTTTTTCTCTTGAAGAACTATTTTGTGTAGTTGCTTATGACTGTTATCACCTGTTCACAGAAATTTCTCCTCTAATGTGTTGCAGAATACCAATTTTCTCAAATTGAGGTTTTAGGTCAATATTTTCTTAGATCATTTAATTGAATGCTTTGTCTAATGACCTAATACGACAAAAATAGCTTTGGGTGTTCCTTTATGGCTTCATTTTAAGAGCACTACATTACTTTATGGTAATTTCCCCCATGTCAACTCCACTTTTTGTTATAGAGTCATAGTTTTTATGAGATATTTACTTTCTTCATGAAGCGGGCAGTGTGGATGCTTATGCCTACCTTTCATATAATTGATGTATCCTAAAACGTCTTGATTTCATTTGCTCATCCCAGAAATATTTTGCGTTAAAAAATGGTTGTGTATCTGTGTTTTGATTTGATGCTTTATGCAGATGGAGAAATTTGAAAGAGATATCAGAGAATCCAAGTTTGCTGAGTTAATGAATAAGCACATTGCCGCAAGTTCAATCCCTAAAGGGATTCATTGTCTATCTTTGCGTTTGACTGATGAATACTCCTCAAATGCTCATGCACGCAAACAACTACCACCTCCAGAGTTACTTCCTTTGCTGTCTGATAATACCTACCACCATTTTATTGTGTCAACTGATAACATTTTAGCTGCCTCAGTAGTTGTTACTTCAACTGTCCAGTCATCACTGAACCCGGAAAAAATAGTCTTCCATGTCATAACAGACAAAAAAACTTATGCTGGCATGCACTCATGGTTTGCCCTTAATCCTGCCTACCCTGCTATAGTTGAAGTCAAAGGTATTCACCAGTTTGACTGGTTAACTAGAGAAAATGTTCCAGTACTTGAAGCTGTGGAAAATCACAATGGGATCAGAAATTACTACCATGGGAATCATGTTGTAGGAGCCAATCTCAGTGATACAACTCCACGCACTTTTGCTTCAAAATTGATGTCTAGAAGTCCGAAGTACATATCATTGCTCAACCATCTTCGAATATACTTACCAGAGGCAAGTTAGAATTGTCAACTCCTCTCATCTAGTAATTTCTCATAGACAAGTCTCTTGTGCCCCCAATTTTTTGCCCCTTCTATATCTCGTCACTCAAGAATCTTGTATCGATGGAATGAATCTAAAAGGAGTTAAACAATCAACCTTAGAATGTGACCAGTATTCTGGGTCATCATAAGATCATTATTTTCTGCAAAATTATGCTTCATGAGGTTATCAATTTGACTGATGTTTAGATTGCCATTTTATTACAAAAAACATTTAGTTTAGATTTTTTAAGAACCATGCAACACTTTGCACTTTCTCTTATTGGAAAAGTAAAATGGCGGTGTTGAAACAATTTTTGCTGATTAAATTTTCCTTGTGTGCGCCCGACAGCTTTTCCCAAACCTTGACAAGGTTGTCTTTCTAGATGATGATGTGGTGATTCAGCGTGATTTGTCTCAACTTTGGAAAATCGATTTAGAGGGAAAAGTAAATGGAGCTGTGGAAACTTGCAGAGGCGAAGATGAATGGGTTATGTCTAAGCATTTTACAAATTACTTCAATTTTTCCCACCCCCTTATTGCAAAGCATTTGGATCCCAATGAGTGTGCGTGGGCCTATGGGATGAATATCTTTGATTTGCGAGCATGGAGAAAAACAGACATAAAAGAGACATACCATTCGTGGCTTAAAGAGGTAAAAATTCTAGTATAACATAATAAAACAATATGCTAGTTTTTTAATTGCCGAGTACATTTGTCCTTGTTAATTAAATGCTATTTTGCAACAAGGGATTGTAGAAGGACTCATGGGCTAAAGTTTTCTAATCCGTTTTTGCGTCCTACTCCCCCATTTGCTCGAAAGAGTATATTATTGATGACAACTTTTTTGCAGAATCTGAAGTCTAATCTGACAATGTGGAAGCTGGGAACCTTACCGCCTGCTTTAATTGCATTTAAAGGTCATGTTCATCCAATTGATCCATCCTGGCACATGCTTGGCTTGGGTTATCAGAATAAAACTAATATTGAGAGTGTAAAGAAGGCTGCAGTTATCCATTACAATGGGCAGTCGAAACCCTGGTTGGAAATTGGCTTTGAACATCTCCGGCCATTTTGGACCAAGTATGTCAATTATTCAAATGATTTTGTCAGGAACTGTCATATCCTGGAACCTTAGTTTACTAGAAGAGTGTTGGTATGAACAACAGCAAACACCAAAGATACGAGTTAAAAAGGTTTCATCTAAATTTTTTGGCTTGAGATTTTCTTCAAGATGAATTTGTGAAGTGAAATAGAGCTTTGGTGGACAGGGCTAAACAATATAAATTGTGGGTGGATTTGCTGCCTCCCCCTATATTTTTGCAATTTTTTATCATCCTGGAATGGCCTTCAGAATCACTTTTCAGTTTTGTGACAGAATTGATCTTGCATTTTTGCTTGATGAAAGGATGAAATAGTTTTGGTCTTCACTGAGGGGATATCTTAGTGAAGGGCCTCACAGAAAATAAACTGAGCGCTGAAGATGAAAGATACAAGCCAGGTCATCATTCTAGTCAGGGCAAGGATCAGAACTTAGACAGTTATAATATGAAATTTCGCCACTAGTACAGCGATTTCCCCTTCATTTTTTAGTTGTTTTATTTTTGTTAGTACCACATTTTTACACCCCATCCTTTTAAATTTTGATATGATGATATGATAAATTGTGGGCGTAGTTCTTGAAATTGCTTTGTTACAGATGCATTGAATTTGTGAATTCTTAGTATGTTATAATATATTGGTATTCGTTTGTACTATCACGAGCCATTGAAAATGTGCGAAATGAAGACATACAAGGACCACTAAAGCATGATACTTTCAAAATGGTTTAATGAAATGATATAATTGCCATGAAATTTTTCAGGATTATTTTGAGATTAATTTTCTTTTAGACGACAGTGAATGATATAAGTGGTTCGCCTATCACCCAGTCTCATATACTGTATATAGCAATATGATTCACTTTGTGTCGGCAAAAGTAAAATTAAATCATTTTAAACCTCAGCGAAATAAATGACCTTAATTTTCTTTTTTTAAATTTGAGATAAAGTTTCAGTGACTTTTTCTCATGAGTTATTTATTTAACTTTGAAAGGGGTTCAAAATAACCATGAAAACTTCAAAACATAGTAATCCCTCCTGTTCTAAATATAAGATCTAGTTGACTATTTGGGAAAATACTAAAAAAGCAAAATAAGTCAATTATAAATTGATTTTTCCTTAAACTAGTTTATTTAACTTATAAACTAATGATTAATCTAAAAATATATCAAATATGTCATAATTTAATAACATATTTTGTAACTTAACATCTCCAAAAAAAAGTCAATTAGGTCTTATATTTAGGATTAGAGGGAATATATTACTTTATAATGTTAGTGATATTAAGGTAGGTACAATTGCATCTAAAACTCAAACAAAAGATTTAATATAGGTCGACAAGTTTTTGACTTGTTAATGAAGAATATTTTATATTTCAATTTGGCTAAACTATGTTTTTGGTCCCTTAAGTTTGCACAAAGTCATGTTTTGGTCCCTTAACTTTGAAAAGTGTGTTTTTGGTCCCTTAGTTTTGGAGAAAGTGTGTTTTTTGTCCCTTAGCTTTGAAAAATGTGTTTTTTGTCCTTGAACTTTGGATAAAGTAATGTTTTTAGTCATTTGAAAAAAGGATAAAAATGTTTTTAGTCCCTTCCTTTTCAAAATTAAGGGACTAAAACATGACTTTTTGCAAATTTAAGGGACCGAAAACATACTTAAATCGAATTTAAAATGACTAAAAACACACTTTTCAAAGTTAAAGGACTAAAAAGATGACTTTGTCCAAAATTAAGGGACCAAAAACACACTTTTCAAAGTTAAGGGACCAAAACATGATTTTCTCCAAAGTTAAGGGACCAAAAACATACTTTAGCCTTTCAATTTTTAATATTGGTTATTAGCACTTTTTTGGTACTTATAAAATAAATCTTACCTGAGAGTAATGTGCAATTATTTATAATATTTAATTAATATTAACCTTTAAAACATTATCATAAATTCATAATGGAAAATCACAACAAACTTCCTTGTAAGTTGTAAGGAATTCATCACAAGTAGCTCCTAAAAATTCAAATTCAAATTACATTAAAATCGTAAAATCATAACGGACATGAGTAATTATCTCATGATTGTGATTTTATTAATATAACTATTTTTTCACCAACAATATATACTAATATAACTCCCTATTCTTTTCTGCAATTTTATTTCATCTGTGGGGAGATGAGGTTCATATATCTAAACCAGCCCCACGTGTAAGAAATCTGGGACATGGGACCCAATGAGCATAGGACATACCCAAACAAGATTGTGGGGTTCTTCTCTTTCTCTTGAAACCTCTACTCCACTCTACACTCTTCTTCTTTCCCCACTCCCAAGCAAACAAAGCTTCATAATCTCAATCTCTCCCTCTTTTCTTTCCCAATATACCCCTAACAACATAATCTCAATCACTCTACCAAACTTTCTGCCTTTTTTTTCTTTCATTTCATGGCCTCTACCACTGCATTTTCTGCTTCTCACTCTGTTCCTATTTCCTGTAACAGAAACCATGCTCGATTTCTTCATCCAAATCTCTCCTTAACTCTCCCTTCTAAGTCCAAACACTCTTCTCTTAAACCCCTCAAATCCCTCCCATTCAATTCACCTTCTCCTTTGACTAATGGGATTTCGAGAATTCGTAGAAAGTCTAAACTTTTCACTGTCCGATGTGATGCTTCAACTGGAAGGGTAAAGTAAATTCTGGGTTTTACTTTATAGTCAATATTTCTGTGAAAAAAGCAATCTTTCTTTAATATATTTGGTTTTGGCTCATTTATGTGATGCCCACTAGTGAAAAATTGAATCTTTCTTAATTTAGTGTATTTGGTTTTAGCTCATTTATAGTTGGTTTAGTTTGGTGGTTTAGATGTTTAGTGGTTGATGGTGAATTTTGATGGAATGGCAGATTACGCAGCAAGAGTTCACAGAGATGGCTTGGCAAGCGATTGTTTCATCCCCAGAAGTTGCTAAAGAGAACAAGCATCAGATTGTGGAGACTGAACACTTGATGAAAGCTTTATTGGAGCAAAAGAATGGACTAGCTCGCAGGATTTTTTCCAAAGTTGGGGTTGATAACACTCGCTTACTTGAGGCCACTGATAAATACATCCAACGCCAACCCAAGGTGATTAGTTATTGTAATTAGTTTCGGCTTTTACTAGTGTTAGTTTAAAGTTTAACTCTTTTCCTATCATTTTGGAGCCTATTGCATTTACTTTGTTTATAATTTGAAGAATTGGAAGGCCGACTCAAGCTCGGCTGTAAGCTCGGTTGTCGTGAGTTCTGAGGTCTCTCTGCATAAAGCAGGGGTAAGGCCGTCTAGTATATTCCCCTCACCAAGTGGGGATTAGAACTAGGTTGACCCTCTATAATTTGAAGAATTGGGAGACAGCTCATTGATGGTGGAAGTGAAAATGAAAAGTTATTAATCAAATTGATGCTTGGAAAATAATAGCAATATGACTGGTAGGAAATGACATTGACTGATATTTTGATCATGTCCCAACGTGCCAGGTTCTGGGGGAATCAGCTGGTTCCATGTTAGGACGTGATTTGGAAGGATTGATTCAGAGAGCCAGGGATTTCAAGAAAGATTATGGAGATTCATTTGTGTCAGTTGAACACTTGGTTCTCGGTTTCGCTCAAGACCAACGATTTGGGAAGCAATTGTTCAAAGATTTTCAAATTTCTCTGCAAGCTCTAAAATCTGCTATAGAGTCCATAAGGGGACGTCAGTCAGTTATTGACCAAGGTTATGGCATTTCCATTTCTATTCTTTTTATAAAGACTTGGGTAGAACTAATTAGAATAGCTTACGTTCCATTGAGCAGTCAATGATTTTGGTATTCTAGGTTGTTGTATACCAATGTTTGTCCAAAAAAAGGTTGTTGTATAATGGTTCCATGTTGCCCTTAACTTGCTTATAAATGTTAGGAGCTGAACCTTACATGTATATGTTAAATATACTGTAGATCCTGAAGGGAAGTACGAAGCCCTGGAAAAATATGGGAAGGATTTGACAGCAATGGCTAAAGCGGGTAAACTTGACCCAGTTATAGGAAGAGATGATGAAATACGTAGGTGCATTCAGATTCTATCTAGAAGAACAAAGAATAATCCAGTGCTGATTGGAGAGCCTGGTGTTGGAAAGACTGCAATTTCTGAAGGGTAAGTACTTAGGGCTTTGTAGTCCTGATTTATTACTTCTGATCTATTCTATTATATCATTGCGCTGAATTCAGCTTGCTGCAAGCAAAATCTGTGTGCCGTAAATCTGTGTGCTTCCTGTTGTACAAATTTTCTAATGGCAGAGAAGTAATTCATCAGTGTTCATTCTTAATTTATGATGCAATTTCATAAGTTTTTGAGGAAAATAGCAGATCAAATCATCATATAATTTGTTCTAGCTTGTTCCTTATTTGTCTTACTTTATTCATGTTCATTACCATTCCATTGTATACTAACTTTACTCTTCCTACTAAACAGACTTGCACAGAGAATTGTTCAAGGAGATGTTCCTCAAGCTTTAATGAATCGTAAGGTATGTCCTTATTTAAATATTTAGGCTACACTGTGTAGGCTAATATGGAAGGAAAAAGGGGACAAGAATGGGCTTATGGATTAAGAAACATTTGGGGTATATGTCAGCTCAATGGTAGAGAGCTGATCTGTCTTTATTGTTGCTTTACAGCTTATATCTCTAGACATGGGTGCACTTATTGCTGGAGCGAAGTATCGAGGAGAATTTGAGGATAGATTGAAAGCTGTTCTTAAAGAAGTGACAGAATCTGAAGGCCAGACTATCCTTTTCATTGATGAGATTCATACAGTGGTTGGGGCAGGTATCAAACTTCAAAATTATTTAATTTTTGGCAAATGGTCTTCAGTTGTTCTAAACTCTAGTTATGGAGTATGCAGCCTGTGTAGTTACTCTTTGTTTCTTTACTGTGCTCTCTTTCATGATACAAAGAACAATGGTGATTCTTCTCATAGATGATATGTTTTGATGCATTTCGTTGCATCTAGAGCTAGCTACTTATTTCCATGAAAATGTTGAATTTAGTTTGAAGTGTGATGTTTAGTTTGATTGCAACGTAATCTCTATTATATTTAGGTGCTACAAATGGTGCTATGGATGCTGGTAATCTCTTAAAGCCTATGCTTGGTCGAGGCGAGTTGCGATGTATTGGTGCAACAACTTTGGATGAGTATAGGAAATATATCGAGAAGGATCCAGCACTAGAGCGTCGTTTCCAGCAGGTTTACGTTGACCAACCAACAGTTGAAGACACCATTTCTATACTAAGAGGGCTACGGGAAAGATATGAGTTACACCATGGAGTTCGCATTTCTGACAGTGCACTTGTAGAAGCTGCAATTCTTTCAGATCGTTACATCAGTGGGCGGTTTTTGCCTGACAAAGGTAATAATAAATTTGGCAATAACATAGAAGATGATTTGCTTATAGAAGATTCGGGCATGCATGTGTGATGCTGAGAACTTTTGACTTGTATTCTTGCTGGATGCCGATTTCTATTAGAGAGCATCTTGAATTTTTTTTTTGGGGAAATGTAGAAATATCAGTTTAGTCAAGGGCTTATGGATGATGGTTAAGGTTATGTTAAGAAAGAATTCAGGTGAAGTTGATCCCAAATTCGTTAGAATGCTAATCCTAAGATAATAGTATGTCATCTTTGAGGTGTACATGATACAGCATCAACCTATACTGATTCATACATATTTTTGAAGCTATAGCACTGCTGGGTTTTTGATAGCTTAGTTGTGGCTAGTGTTTGCCGCATTTTCCCTGAATTGGTTTGGCTTGAAAAGAAACATGGTTCTAGCTTGTGTTTTACTTCCTACTGATTTTATTTGGTTAAACTGTTTCCTTCCCTCAATGGGTTAGAATGAATATTTCCTATAAGCACCAACTGTTTATTGCTATTAAATTGCAGCTATCGATCTGGTTGATGAGGCTGCTGCTAAACTGAAAATGGAAATCACTTCTAAACCCACTGCACTTGATGAGATCAATCGGTCAGTCTTGAAGCTTGAGATGGAGAGACTCTCTCTTACAAATGATACTGACAGGGCTTCTAGAGATAGACTAAATCGTCTCGAGGCTGAGCTCTCTCTCTTAAAAGAGAAACAAGCTGAGCTGACTGAACAATGGGAACATGAAAAGTCTGTAATGACTCGTATCCAGTCAATTAAAGAGGAGGTTTGTGGATATATTCTTATTTTATGTTTAATGATTCTACTTTTGTTCTATTCAAATTAAGAAGCCTTAAAAAAATTACTACAGGGTATTTTTAGGTGGGGTGGGAGGATTCTATATAAAAAAATTAAGATTGCAAGAAGAACTGAAGAGGGAAGACTTTTTTTCAAATAAAAACAAATAATGCAGTGTAATAATAATCACAAGTGACTTGCATTCTTTATGCAGTTGATTTAGTACTTTATGCACAAAATTATAAATTTATTCACTTAAGATTGCATTATAATATTCAGAAGATGGAGACCAGATTTTCACCTCTTTTGCATTCATCTGCAGATTGACAGAGTAAATCTTGAGATCCAACAAGCTGAGCGGGAGTATGATCTTAATCGTGCCGCTGAGCTGAAGTATGGCAGTCTAAACTCCTTGCAGCGGCAACTTGAAGTTGCAGAAAAAGAGTTAGATGAATATATGAAAAGTGGGAAATCTATGCTGAGAGAAGAAGTTACAGGAAGTGATATTGCTGAGATTGTAAGCAAGTGGACTGGTATCCCTGTTTCAAAGCTTCAGCAAACGGAAAGGGAAAAGTTGTTGCATTTAGAGGAAGAGCTCCATAAGCGTGTTGTGGGTCAAGATCCTGCTGTTCGGGCTGTGGCTGAGGCTATCCAACGTTCAAGAGCAGGCCTTTCAGATCCTCACCGCCCAATTGCAAGTTTCATGTTTATGGGACCTACTGGTGTTGGGAAGACAGAGCTAGCAAAGGCCCTGGCTTCTTACATGTTTAATACTGAAGAAGCACTTGTAAGAATTGATATGAGTGAGTATATGGAAAAGCATGCAGTTTCAAGATTGATTGGAGCCCCACCTGGATATGTAGGGTATGAAGAGGGAGGGCAACTAACGGAGACAGTCCGTCGCAGACCTTATGCAGTCATCTTGTTCGATGAGATTGAGAAGGCACATGCAGATGTGTTCAATGTTTTTCTACAGATTTTGGACGACGGCAGAGTGACTGACTCACAGGGTCGAACAGTGAGTTTTACCAACACTGTTATTATTATGACATCAAATGTTGGGTCCCAATACATTCTCAATGTTGATGATGAAACCCCAAGAGAGCTAGCTTATGATACCATAAAGCAGCGGGTAATGGATGCTGCAAGGTCCATCTTTCGCCCTGAATTCATGAACAGAGTTGACGAATATATCGTGTTCCAGCCTCTAGACCGTGACCAAATCAGCAGCATTGTCAGGTTACAGGTAACATACTTCTCTTTCTCCCATTATCTTCTACAAGTCAGCTTGAAATAATTGACTTGAAGAATTTGCATTGCATAGGCCAACTTGTATTTGTTAGTTTTGTGCCTGCTGCACTGATTAGTAGTTAGTTGTAAATTAAGAAATTTGTTGATCCTGTGGTACTAAAATCGCTCATCGCATGGTATGTTTGTGTGTTTTAGTTGGAGCGTGTGCAGAAGAGAATTGCGGATCGCAAGATGAGAATCCAGGTGACAGATGCTGCTATCCAACTTCTTGGAAGTTTGGGTTATGACCCCAACTATGGTGCTAGGCCAGTGAAGCGAGTGATTCAACAGTATGTGGAAAATGAACTTGCCAAGGGAATCTTAAGGGGAGAATTTAAGGAGGAGGACTCTATTTTAGTAGACACAGAAGTCACAGCATTTTCCAATGGTCAACTTCCCCAGCAAAAGTTATCATTCAAAAGACTTGAACCTGATTCAGAATCAACTGCTGATGACAGCCGTGAAGCCTTCCCACAGCCTTTCTGATTGCCTTTTCATACAATTTTTGATCATGCATGATCCTTCCTATACCAGTTTCTGTGTATAGCTTACTTATATTGCCAAGTAATTCTTCAAATGTCGTTGAGTGACAAGACAATTATAAATTATAATGTACCATAGTCCTCTTGTGAAAATTGGTATAGATACTTTTTGTCCCTGGTCGAATTTGTTTCGCTTTAATCAAGAAAATGATCAAATGCATGTTCCTGTAATGATTATTGTATCATAAATAATAGATTTGCTCTTTTCGAGTGTCCATTTTCATAGGCAAATTCCTGACTACACAGAAATCCTGCACAAAACTATGGACACAAAGCGAGAGGCTTATCTAGCCGTACTCAACTATAGACATTGATATACAATTCGAAAGTTTTGGAATTTCTTTTGAAAATTTTGTATCTTGTCCAATATGGATTATTCACATATATCAAAAAGATACAACAAAACAACACTAACATCTTATGCCACCAAGTGAGGTAAGCTACATACACTAAACAGATGTCTTACAAAAATAAGTTTTCATGTAAGTTGTAAGATTGTAATTTTTATACGCCTTCAAATAATGACTAATAATGTGGTACTAATTTGGTCAAATTATAGTGCACCAACAAGCCTCTGTTCTAATTTCTCGCTATACTAAATCCTCCCTATGAAGTTAATAATGCATCTTATACTAATTATAAGATCAAGTCAATAATCTCTCTAATCACACAATTGGATTATTAGTTAGTTTAAAAGAAAGTTAAATTCCCCTATGTGGGAATTCAGAACAGTCAGAGATTAATCTCACTTGACACGGGTACCCAAAAAAGTAAGGTAAATTAATTGATACTCCCTCCGTTCCTAAATATAAGATCACTTTGGCTAATTTTGAGAGATTAAGGAAGACTTTCCAATGAATTAGGATTACATGATCTTCCAAAATACCTCTCACTTAAATTTAAAAGACAAATAGGGATTTGAGAGAAAAGTGGGGGAACTAAGAAGTATAGGAGTAATTTGGACCAAAATTGAGAAAAATAGGAAGTGATCTTATATTTAGGAACTTATTCACTTCCCCAAAGTGATCTTATATTTAGGAAGGAGGGAGTATATAAATATAGATATTTTTATAAGTGATTAATCTTAATAATTGAGGAGATTGAAGAAGCAAAATAGTTTAGTTAATTACAACATATTTGATATATTGTTAGACTATGTATTAGGAAGTAGTTCATGAGTCAAAGAGAAAAAATTCAGAAAATTTAATACTCCTACATAAATGTTTTAGTTAGGTCTTATATTTAGGACCAGATTAATTATGGAGGGAGTACATTACTAAAACGACAAAAGGACGCTCGTCTGGGAAGCCGCTAATCCGCTAGTAGAAGGAAGAGGGGGAGGAATATGAAATACTCCCTTCCTTCCTAAATATAAGAGCACTTTGACTTTTTTGGAGAATCCTAAGAAAGCAAAATGAACAATTTAATCATAACATATTTTAAATATTATTAGATCATATGTCAGTTCATAAGTCAAATAAACTAATTTAGTGAAAAATTTTGGGAAAATCAATTTTTAATTACCATATTTTGCTTTTTTAGGATTCTCCAAAAAAGTCAAAGTGCTCTTATATTTAGGAACGGAGGAAGGAGTATGTGGAAACCTATTAGCTGTTACTATTAGGAAGTGAATGTTGTTCATGTTTGTGCTTTGAATGTGATGATCCGTAATTTGAGTTTATGGTTGAATGCCTCTTGAAGGTGCAAAAATCAAAGTTTAAGAAACTTCTCTTCCTTCAACATTTCTTTTTTGGTTTAGTGCAGAGATGATGGAAGGAGTAGCATCCATAGCATTGTTACCCGAAGGCTCTCTCTCAGGCCATTTCATTCAGCTTCCCCATTCCGTCTGCTATGGTCTTCATGGCTCTGGTCTTTCTTTTTCTTTCTTTCCCCTTTTTACTCTCAAACTCTCTCTCTTGTCTCTTCAATATGCTCAATACTTGTTTCTCTTCCACATTCTCCCATTCCCATATACATGCACTTCCAAATTTAACACCTTTAGCTTTTCCCATTATCTCTTATGCTTCCTTAACATACTTACATTACATAATTTCGTTTTACTATATATGCAATCAAACAATTTTAGTTGTCTCTCCACAAGAGACTGACTATACATGTCACTTGTATCTGTTCATATATCATTGACTTAATTTTGTGTTGATTATTCGCTCTTAGTTTTGAGTCATTAGCCAATGCATGAACCCTGTGCACTATATTATTTGTGGTCTGACCAATTATAAGTAGACACATATATACAATCTGATGGGTGGTTTTTAATTTGATGTGCCACCTTAAAAAAAACTTAACTAACTTTGAAAAACATTTTTATTTACATTGTGAAATAAAAAAACATTGAAAACATGAAATCTAAATTTTTATTGGTTAGTTCATATTTTTAGGGTGTCACGGCACACTATATGTGTCTACTTATGTGATTGGTCAGACCACAAGTGACGTGGTGCACCGGGTTCGCACAAGAATTTCTCACTCCTATATGAAAATCTTTTTCTTTTGTATTTGGATGCTTTTTTATGTTGATGAAATACTCGTATTACTTATGATTTGGCCTTCCAAATTCTTTTTCATGGTGACAGAGTTGGCATGTGAAAGGGAGTGCAGTAGGGGTGAGGACTATCGTCTTATCAAACTCACAATTACTGATTTCAGTGTAGGAACTCAATTTAAATTTAGGTTCATTCTCAATTTTTTTTCTCTATTACTTGCATCCCTCCTCACTTGTGCTTCATTGCCTCATTGATGATATGCTTTGATGTAAAAGAGGGGCAAAGAAGAAGCTGTTGTTGTAGAGTGCAGAGGCCACGATGCTGCTCGGTTCCAAAACATTGAGCATGCTCATGGGTAAGGCTAGTGACTTGGAACTTATATTTTTGGAACTTAGACCATAAGAAACATTCATGGGCTTACTGATTATTGTACATTATTCACATTTTATTTATTTTCATCAGTTTGAACTAAACATATGTTGTGGTATGTTGCCTCTAAGAAAAGCTCATATCTTAATGCTCATTTCATCTCAGGGAAATCTCTCAAGTCCTTTTAGATTTAAGTGAAAATATATCATTTACACCTCTCACCTTGATGATGACCATGGCACTGATGATATTTCATGTTTCTTGTTCACGTTTAATTGCAACAGTTGGGAGGAGGATGTCGTTGGTATGGTCGAACAAAAGGATGCAAAGAGCAAAATATTGGTTACATTTGAGTGTGAGACACTGAAAGCTGACAAGGAAGCAGAAGACCACATCAAGCGGTTCATGCCAAAATTAGCTGGGCTCAATGCTGTTGGTATGTGTTACCACTCATTCCCGAAAGAATTGTTCTTGTTTTCTGCATTAAATTTGATTGTGTGATGCATCTAATTCAGGCAAAGTTTTCTTTTTAATTCATGCAAAAAGTTATCTGTGTTGAGAACTTAATAGAGAACAACTGTAATCCATTCACTTACTACCAATTTCTAAGGGCTGACTCATATAAAACTTGATGTGTGATTAGATTCAAGTATGTTCTTCTGAACGGTCAACCTATTATTGCCTACTGAAAAGTTAAATATTAGAGCTAGTTGACTTTTTTGGAGAACCCTAAGAAAGCGAAATGAACCACATAATTATAACATACTACCTCCGGTCCTAAATATAAGACCTAATTAACTTTTTTTTGGAGATGTTAAGGTTACAAAATATGATATCAAATTATGACATATTTGATATATTTTTAGATTAGTCATTAGTTTATAGGTTAAATAAACTAGTTTAAGCAAAAAAAATTAGGTAAATCAATTTACAATTGACTTATATTTTGCTTTTTTAAGATTTTCCAAAAAAGTCAATTAGGTCTTATATTTAGGACCGGAGGGAGTATTTTTATATATTATTAAATCATATGTTTTGTTTCAACGGTAAATTCGCTTGCCGTGAGTTTTGAGGTTGTGGGCTTGTGGGTTCGAATCAGCCTCTTTGCAAAAGTAGGGGTAAGACAACCTTGTATATTCCCTTCCCCAACACCCTAAACAAGTGGGACTAGAATTGAGTTGACTCTAACCTGGCGAGTTGGCGTGAGTGGTAAGTACTCTCGTCCTTAAACAAGTGGTTGGGGGTTCGATCCCCAGCTCTTGCGAATGGAGCAAATTCACAGGCCAGCTGTCTACCCATATATGGGACTTCAGAACAGCGAGGGATTAGTCTCACTTGACACGCAGGTAGGGATACCCTTGGATAACCAAAAAAAGAATTGAGTTGACTCTTTTTTATATGTTAGATTATGAGTTAAATAAGTTAGTTTAGAGAAACAAATTTAGGAAAATCAATTTTTAATTACCGTATTTAGCGATGTAACCATAGCATATTTTGTATATTATTAAATCACATGTTACCTTATGAGTATAATAAATTAATTTAGAAAAAATTTAGGGAAATAAATTTTAATTACCGTGTTTAGTTTTCTTAGGATTCTCCAAAATAGTCAACTAACTCTTATATTTAGGAATGGATGAAATATTTTGGAAAGCGTGTTCATTAGTGACTTTCCTTGCGCTTACTTTCTATTTTACTTGGGTGAGGCACACACAATTGCATCATCATCAGAAGCCAGAGACAAACGTAGTCAAATTGTTTCATATGAGATGAGTTGTGTGTTTTTTTTATACAAAAGGAAGCAATAACAGCCATACTATATTATAAGAATTAAAATAATGGAAATTGAAGAAAGAAACAAAATGAAACCTAGATGGCATCTGTAAAGAACGTTTAGCCCGAATATCAGTTTTTATGTTGTATTCTCTGTCGATGTGTTCAAAATCAATCAGTCAATCTCTCTTTATATTTTCATCCCATACCTAAATCCCATAAATTGTGCCCAAAGTTATGCTTTTACCGGATCCCCAAGATGAGCTGTGTTTTCCATTATCTGCATTTTGGACCTGTTCAGTAAGTGACTGATGATGTCAGTGTTTGATAACAAGACCAATTTTTCTAACTGTTATTGATGATTTTTATATGTGGCAAAATTAAAAATTTATGATATTTATGCTGTAGTTAACATCGGACGGATGACGATCTCTGGATTAAGCATTGGAGGAGAGGATTCAGAAACCGAGTAGGACATTAATTGTAAACTGTTATAAATATTACACATAGATGAATGCATATAAACCTTTTTCATCCTACACTCCTTAACTTCTCTAATGAATTGTTTTAAGGAGGTGTTATTACCATGAACCAAAGGTTACAACTTCTATATTTATGAGGATTAAACTTGCTATTTATTTTGTGTAGCTATTTGTTGAATTGGGGTGCCTATGAATATGAATAGTGGATAATGTAATACATATTTTCTATACAAATTGAATAAGAGTTTCTCCCAATTTCTCTCCTGTTTTTCTTCTTACTCATCTTCTCTATCTTTTATGTTTCCTCTTTATTTTAATATGGTTGCATTTTGGTGGTGCACGGGGTAGAATTTCCTTGAGTTTTTTTCCCTCTCTGAACGGTAATTTTAATTTTAATAATGTAAATGAGTTAAATGTTGCATCATGTAAGAGATGGACAAGTGTTGGTCTTCAGATGGTGTTTGGTTCATTATTTAAATGATATTATGTCAAAATAAGAAACCGGATTTGTCAGCTTTTATAGCTCAGTTTTCACAATCTTCGGAATCCATTTCCACATAAATGCTCATGAATTTGATTGTTATGCTCATTAGTCCAATAGGGCAAAATGTTATATTGGAACTTTATCTATTATTTTAAATTGGTTTAAGGTTAGCAAAAGTTTACTGAATATAAAAAACAATTTTGGATCTCAAATCTAACACCTATTAGTTGCAAAACGGTTCAGATGTAGCAATTTCATCAATTTAAAGATGAGTAGACCACATCACCTGCCACATCATTTTATTGGGTCAGGTCGCCTGCCACATAATCACCGTCTTCGCCACAACATCTCCCACCTCACCATCCTCTACATCCTCCAATACTCGTTCACCTCCTTCCTCAAAATTAATGGTCAAACTCGTTAAAATTGACAGAATTACTACATTTGAACCATTTTACAATTGATGGGTACTAGATTTGAGATCCAAAATTGTTTTTTATGTTTTATGAACTTTTGCTAATAGTTAAGTAATAGATTTGAACTTTAACCTTTTAAATTAATCATTCAAGTTTTATATTCCTTTTTAAGAGTTGAAATTTATAGATTAATTTAAAATTATAAAGTATTTACCCTTTTCCTCTTCCAGACCTTAACTGAGCAATTGATTCCCAACATATAAAATGTAGTAATAAAATGAAACTGACGTTTAATTTTAAAGATATTCCAAGAAGTTGTTAAGGATCTCTATTAACATTTGAAACAACTTTCGTTAACAAGTGGAAGACTTGTGGATGGACCTATCTAATATTAACTTTTTTTTATCAACAACTTTTTTACTTGAAACCTAGGTGCATTTATCACATTAATATTTTTATCAAAAAAATTATCACATTAATATTTCATCATGATTCTTGCAAGCTAAATGATTTTGTTTGCAAGAGAGTATGAATTAAATTAACATCATATAATAATAATGGAATCCACACTAACATTGACATGACAAATATTACAAACACAAACAATATCTAATAAGAAAACAATATATTTTTCTTTCTACTAATGTAGCAAACATATTATATGATATAATAAGATCCAAAGAAAAAAATAAAAGAAAAAAAATTATGAGAGACTAGAAAAAAACATCAAACAAAAACAAAATGACATTTAAATTATGAATTTGCCACAAATATTCCATGCTCTCTCTCCCAATGACATTGTTGGTGCCCACTATTAAAACTTATGCCACTATACTTAAAATCGAATAGACCACAGAAAAAGGCGTTGAAAGCCATCAACTTTGGTTGCCAAAGCCGCTGAACCAGGCCAATCTGAAACAAAGATTGGGGAAAAGGCAAAAATGAATCCCGTGGCAAAAGAAAGAGAATGGAGTTAAGGAAATTAAAAAGAAAAAGAGAGTGGGAGCCTGGGAGGGACAAGACTGTGAGTAGAGGAGGTCTAGGAAAGGAGAAGATATCTGAAGTGTCATGCATATAGAGGGCATACAAGTGGCATGTGCATGTGATGCAGGGGCTGGGAGTGTCGAAGATGGTCAAGAGAGATTGCAAATAGGTGAGGTGAAGGTGTGGTGAAAGGATTAAATAGAGAAACAAGGAAAATGAAACTAAAATTTCCATGTGACTTTGTGAGCTTTGGAGGAGAGACCCCACTTTGACTCTTTGACAGCCCATTTACTACCTACCTCCCTTCCTATGTGTGGATTTGGATAGGTTTGTACATTTACTATTTATTCAATTTTAATTTTAATATATATTAACAGGTTAAAATTGAAACACATTAGTTTTGGAATAAGCATAAATAATCTGAAGCAGTTTATTTTGTATCATTTATTTCTTGAAAAGAGTCAATTTTATCTTTTTTTTTTGTTTGGCATGAATTTTATCTTATAATTAGAATATGAGTAAAAAAGAAATTGTTCACCAATGCATCAACTTGAGCCCTCCATTTCTTACTTATCTTTTTTTAGTGAAATAAGAATTTATTTATTATTAGCAAAAATTTACAATGGAGAGCACAAATTAGGCGTGTACAATAAAGAAGGACGAGACAGTTGAGCTACTACTCTGTAGTCTGTATTAAGGGCCCAAGTCTGTAGGCAGGAGAGCACAAGTCTGTACTGAAGGCAGTTTAGCACGAAATCTCTTAAGTACAGCAGAATAATAAGATGGACAAGGGATCAAATCTTTTGGAGATAATGTAAAACGCAGATTAATTTGACCGATATTGAATAAACTATTCGGTCACGAAGGCCATATATCAACACACTGGTATACACATCAGTTAGTTCACTGTACCAACCTCACAAGTCACAAGTAATAGTTTCTCTGTTTGACCAATTAGTCTTGTATGTAAGAGTTTAATGAAGAAAAATGCAAGAGCATTTTCTATCCTTAATCAGCATGGACCAGGACAGCAGCATCTTATTGATTTGCGTGTATATTTCAGCTGCTAAACAGAGAAAACACGCAGAAGCTTACCAGCAGAGTGTTTATTCCAACATCATCCACAAATTGGCTGCAATCTGCCCAAGGAAAATCAAATCATGTTATCAAAAACTCAACACAGTATTGAAGAATGTAAAATCGAGTTTCTACTTGGAATGTAAGATTATCTTCCTTCGATTATCAAACAAACATCATGATGAATGCAAATTTTTTATCTAAGATACTAAGCAGCGCATACCATTGCCACTAATCATCCTATAAAGTATCATAAAGAGCATGAAAATTGAGACAATAAGTGTCCACCTCATAGAAATCCCAAGAGAATGCATGAAAAGGGACGGGTAAAAATGGCTTTGAGTCGTGGTCATATACCTGAGAATCATTTCAGCCTCAGTCAAACTCAGAGGCCTCTTCCGAATCAGACAATGGTAACAAGGTACAAAGCCCCAGCATGTGACCATTGAGGCACACATAGTACTCAACACAATCTTCATAGGAACCCAACCTGCAGCTAGCACTTTGTGGAATCATTTTGGCCTGCAGCATGCTCCACAGCTTTGCCTTGCAGTAGGGGCAAACTTCTGTAGGATGGAGCTTGGCACCTCTGCTAATGAGCATCTTCCTAACTTTTGATGCAGAGAATGATTTAAATATTCCACGGAAGAATCCTATATCCCCTTCCTCTCCTTGGTGAAGATGCTCACAAGGATCAGACACATAAAGAACATCAGTTCTACATGGTGGCAACAGAAAGCTTTTTCCTGATGTTCTAGAAAACCGAGTTCTATAAACAAAGTGACCAGGGATCTGAATGTTATTGAACAAGCCACCTTTCTTGCATCCTGAACAGTAAATAAGCAGCTTCCCTAGAGCCCTCCAGTTCCCATCAACATTGTGGCTCCCATTAGATTGCAGATCAATCATCATTTTTGGGGCTCTTGTACGGCAAAACTCCTTCCACAGTACCCGCTTGGCAAAATCATCAAACCATTTACAAGCACATGAAAGAGCAGCAATTAGCTTGGGATTCCAATTTAAATGGTGAAATACTAAGAATATAACATCTTCACTTAAATGGCCCTTAGTGCACTGACAGGTAGCTGAGTGTATGCATCGGTACTGCTTCGTTATGATCATTTTCTTCACCTGATAGAATTAGAAAACACCAATTCATTAAGCAAATGTCTAATAATTGTCAGGAACAGCATCAGTACAGGAAACACCAAACAACAAACAAAACCGATAAGCTATGTCATGAGCACATAAACTTCATACCAATTTGTAAAATATTTACAAATTAATTTTTTTGTTTCAATTAAAATAGCATTTATCAAGACACAAATACTCAGAAGTTGGCATGTGATAAAATTTCCCTAAACTGAAGTAGGTTGATATATATGTCTCTTCAGCTCCTACCTGGCAAGGAACCAACACAGATGAATCCTTTAACAAAAAACAAAAACACTTGGTGCAGATACTCAAACGTTGGCACAATCCAAAGAGGATAGCATAAATCAGAAACTAATATGATTAAGCTAGAAAGCGACGCTTAATTGATAGTTTTACATCTAGCTCCCAGTTAAATATACTTAAATACCATAGTATTGTAATTTCTTTTTTACCATGCCATAGTATTGTAATGAAGACTATATTTTAAAGGGGCGAAATCATATCCATGCATCTACAAGTACGAACTCGTCAAAAGCAACAAATCATTTATAATGTGGCCAACTCTATGTCACACTAGCATGACATTACCAAAACAAAATAGTAAAATACTCCTCATCCTAAATATAAGACCTAGTTTTGACTTTTTTTTTTAGAGATGAAGGTTGTAAAATAGGTTATTAAATTAAGACATACTCCCTCTGTTCCTAAATATAAGATCACTCCAGCAAATTTGGAGAGATTAAGGAAGACATTTCAATGAGTTAGGATTACATGAAATTTGCAAAATACCCCTCACCTTTTAAAAATATCCTCTCACCTTCTTCAAACCACTATTTTTTGGGTGAAGGGAGTATAGGGGTAAGTTGGGGAAAACTTAGAAAGTGATCTTATATTTAGGAACAAGCTCCCCTGCCTAAAGGGATCTTATATTTAGGAAGGGAGAGAGTATTTGATATTCATTTAGGTCAAGCAAAATAGTTTAATTTAAGGGAATAAATTATGTAAATCAATTTATAAAAGGGCAGTAACAAGTAAATAAACAAATAAAAACGCACCATCCAGAGATATAGGTCATTTACAACTTCAAGGCCACGAAATTCCTAAACCATGCCAGCAAGTCCCAAAGTTTCTGATCCACAATGCGCAAACGACCCTATCATCATCAAATGCACAGTAGGTTAACACATTCGCTTCACACACAAACAATCCCGAATTCACACATTACCAAACTAAACTAATAGTACAAGTACCTAAAAACTTCAACTCAGATATATACCAGAGACCTGAGATTAAAAAACTTACCACACAGCAGCAAAAAGTAAGTATAGAAAGCCCCACTGTACATACAAGAGAGAAGAAAAAACGAAAATTTAAAAGAAACCCAAAATTAAAAAACAAAAGGAGAGAAAATAATGGGTAAATATTTTCACCTATGGGTAGGAAGGATCATCATTTGGGAGGAGAAGAACTTCGAAGCATTGAAATGCAGCCAATGAAGAAGCGAGGATGAAGACTGAGAAAGTGTAATAAATGTTGGGCCAAGTATGGAATGACAGGAGGTGGAATTGCGTGTGTCACTATCAAATTAGATCATGACACGTGTTGGACGTGTCCAGCTGGCGGCGTTGTGAAGGTTTTGGTGGATGAGCTGTCACTGACGTGGCGTGATTTAATGAGAGGTCATTTTCGTAAAATGACGTGTTCGACGCGCCTGAGCTGTCACAAATCGCTTTTACAGGCCCTGTAAAGACACAAAATCTCATGTCGCTTCGGAACCTCAAAAGTTCCTCCAAATGATTCTTTTCCTCGCATCCTTTCCTACGACTCATATCACTGCATATGATAGAAAAATGGGATTTAAAATAACTACAAACGTTTAAAAATGTAGGGGTATATAGTAATTGGAACAACGAATTTCAGTCCAAAGCTGCTAGTATAGTTGATTTTCATTCATATCAAATTGCGTTTCAGTTTACAACACGATAGAATTAAAATAAGCTGGTCATTTTAAATAAAAACCGTCAGACAACAACCATATCATATAATAATGTTAAGGAGTTGGACATTTGACCATCATAACGAGAGTGTTTGATACTTAGAGAGTGAGTATTACTTAGTTGTATTTTTAATCGCAGCCTTTGGAGAGACATCTCCAAAACTAAGTGGAGATGAATGAATCATATCTATACTTATGTAGAGAGATTTGTTTGTCATGTTACCGAGACCACAAGGATATATGGACATGAGTTAGAAGCCTGTAATTACTAATTAGACTATGTGTGACCTCAATCCCTTCTAAAATATATTTGTAAAACAGGAAAGGATCATCAATCTATTTCTTTTACCTACATTTTTGTGAGATAATACTTAGCTCTTAGAGCTGCTCTGTTCATAAAACTAGTAGCACTGCTTAAATTAAAAAAGGGAAAAACTTACATCATGTTGCTTTCTCCAGGTTCTCAAGTTCTTTCAATATAGGCCATTAGATTGAATGGATGATTGTTATAAAAGGACACATGTCACTCTCATATTAAAAGAACTTGAGAACCTGGAGAAAAGAACATGATGTAAGTAAGGTCCATTAAAAAAAAATCTGAATTCTCAATCATTGCCTCCTTTTGTTCTGGAATTCAATACCCAAACAACGGTTCTAATCCTCTAGTCTGCCCATTTTCACCACAATATCGACTTGCATCTCATGACACATATCATTGACAATTTCATTGAGCACTTTTAAACAGTATTGCCCTTTTTTTCTAAATTCAATTCTTAAAGCAGATGTGGGAAGGCAAAATCATAATCATATAATGGAATAAAAGTGAAAACCCATATGGAGCATATATCAAAAGGGTCATGTATAAAGTTCTTTACATAAAAAACTATGAAGTTGGCAAAGGCATATATCCTCTCCAAAAATATATGAGATGCAGATTAAAATAAGCTGCAAGTAGATTAGCCTTTATATTTAGAGCTTCTATACAAAACCAAAGGCACATAACATTGGCAAAAGCCATTACATGTGCTATCACATACATAGTTTATTTTCCTTTCACTTCTTTACATAACAACTAAAAAGTTCGAACTTGTTTATCACAATCAACAGACAGTCTTTACAGAAGGATTTTTTTCTTGCAGAGAGATTACAGTTTCAAAAGCACCAACCAATGCCTTGACCTTGCTCTTTCGAATTTTGGCCAGCTTCTTTGCTGTCTCTTCAATGACATTATTGAACAATCTGTGCCCATCTCGCTTGCCACGTGTACCTTGACGTTTCAAAACAACCTTATCTGGACCAGTTGAAGTGCCCCTTCTGTCATTACCAATCTCATCTCTTCTTTTAAAACTTCTCCTTAGGCCTTCCACCTTGACCATTGGATACTCCCCAACTCCTGTTGCCCTCCTAAATTTAAGCCTCCTAGGAGTACTTGTCTCAGATTGAGGTTCAACCAATTTTCCTCTTCTGAAATTTAGTGCTGACATTTGACCTGCATCTTGATCAGTCTGAAAACTTTTGATTTTGCTTACTGTCTTGATGGTATGCAAAGTCTTTTCCTCAACCGCAACATTACCAGATTCCTTGTGTTCATATTTTCTGGTATTCAAATGATTCTGCGGATGAGATGCAATGTTGAGACTCTTGTGCTTTCTAGCATTAACACTTACAACTCCATTGTTATTAAGAGAGGATTTGGAGGGCAGTGAAACTCTTGAAGGAGTCATCAATTTTCTTGCAGCTACTTTCAAGGAGGCTGCCCGTTTTTCCATCTTGAGCTTACTATTGCTTTGGCTAATTGAACCTTCATAAGAATTCATAGAAGATACAGGATTCACTGAAATAGAGTTTGACTTCAAAGGAGCCTCTTGCTTTTCAGATACTTTCATTTGTTTAGCTTTCATGGGGGATGGTTTTGATGAAGTTCGCACAGAAGGATTTGATGTTGATGAAACTTCAACCTTCTTAACAGTTGATTTTGGTGCAGTCACAACCTTTTTGACAACTGATTTTAGTGTAGTTTCCACCTTCTTAGCAGCTATTTTTTTCTCAGCAGTTGATTTGGATGCAGTTTCCACCTTCTTAATAAATGATTTTGATGAAGTTTCAACCTTCTGAGTGGTTGACTTTGACGTGGCTTCCCCCATTGGAGTAATTGAATTTGGTTCAGCTTCCACCTTATTGGTGGGTGACTGTGGTGAATCTTCTAGCTTCTTTGGAGTTGATTTTGACAAATTCTCAACAGTTAATTTTGACAAAACACCGTCCTCCTTAGCAATTGACTTTGACAAATCTTCCCCAGGATCTGCAGTTGGTTTTGATGCAGCCTCTACACAATCCTCACATGATTTTGATGAGCTTGATATTGATGAAGTTCTCACTGGCCCCATAATTGATTCTGATGAAGTCACCATTTGCTCTAATGTTAATATTGATAAATCCTCCACAGGTTCCACAAATATTTCTGATAAAGTTTCCACAGGCTCCAGTATTGATTGTGATGAAGACTCCACTGGCTCAACCATTGATATTGATGGAATTCCCACTGAACTCATAACTGATTCAGGAGAATTTTCCATTGGTTCAATAGTAGATTTTAATGAAGTTTCCACCATCTCTGCAGAATTTGATGACTCCCCTTGTTTGACAACTTCATTGGAACTTTTCTCAATTGTTTTCAACTCTCCTTCTTTTGAGCTGGCAGCTAATTTTGATGACATTTCCTTCTCATTGGTGCCAAAGGTATTGGAAATGTGGGGCCTAGAATTAACTGATTCTTTGAGCTTGGCCTTTGATGCCTTCCTTGGAGGCTTGGAACCAATAGTAATAGATGCTCTTCGGTTGGCGGTAAAAGTTTTAACTCCATCGATATCTTCTTCAGAACTTTGACTGAGTGGACTTCTGGTTGCTACAGACTGTTTTTCCTTCACTTCAAAATCATGCTTCCTACCATGTTTACAAAAATCATGACAGGAGCCAGTGGAAGCTCTGCGATAATGAGGAACATCTTCAGGGCTTGATTTAACAATGGAGTGCCTTCTTAATTTAGCCCAAGACGACTCAATTGCTTTTGGAGCTACTGGTAAATGAGCACTCTCCTCAGCCATCATATGGCAGAAAAAGATTTAGAACAAACAATCCTGAAACTAAAAACAAATAGCTAATTTTTAGATAAATCCAATGAATGATACGTGATTGATGATTAAGTAATGAGAGATTCAAACAGTAAATTACAAAGTTAAAATTTTGAAGATTGATACCTCAAATAAACAAGTTCAAGAACAATAACTATAGGAAGCTCTTAAGGCCTTCATTTATATGAAAATGACATCATTACAAGTACTATATGGAACAACGTTTTGTATAACATACGATTTTGTTGCCAGCATATGCATCATGATTGTTCGTTTCTAATCTTTTTAACCAGCCCAAGATACAAAGGCAAAAAGGATCCAAAAGAGAAGGTATTAAATAATCAGATGAAATCAAAGTAGAAAATTTAGAAAATTTGACTTACGATATGAAAACCAGAGGAAACAGGGGAGTAGAAAAAACTCATTCTATCACGATGAAAGAAGAGGAACTAAGTGAGATGGCTTCATAAGAAAACAAGCATTTGAGAAGACAACTTCACTCCAAGAAAAAACATGCGAACAAACAAACAAACAGATAAATAGGAAACGGACCCAATGAATCCAAACAGGTGCAACAGAAATGAAACCATAGGAAATATGATGCTAACCAATAACAAAACTCAATCTTAAATGGCGGAAAAATTGGACCAACCAAAGAAAATGAGAGAAGATAAGCAAAATTGTTATATTATTACAGTTTAGCGCCGAAAATAAAAGGAACAGGGGAAATAATTTCAGTGAAGATGGTTATAGTATTTGTTAAGTTCGGCTATCACGGAGTAAAAAATAGCATACCTTATAATAGTCACAGTACGTAGAAAGCTTGTATGATCGGTAATAGAAGAAGGAAGCGAATAACAGAATTTTTAAGGCTTGGGTTTGTGTGGAGGAATATTGGGTTTCATAAAAGAGAGAGTGAAAGACTGAAAGCAGCTGTTTCTAGCTTCTTAATCTCCAGGCTTTCCTATTAAACTCCATGTTTTGTTTGTTTTGTCAGTTTCTTCCCTTTTTTTCTTCTTGTTTGGTGAGATTGGAGGGAAATTGAACTCTGTCTTGTGACAAACTGACAATCCACGCACGGAGAGAGAGAAGACGATGATTCTGATTTCTGTATAAATCCACCGACCTATGGATTTTTATTTTATGAGAAATTATGAGACTCTTTCTCTTTTTTTTTCATAATTATGTTGAGACTATTTTTGTCAAACTCACGAGTTTACACTTGATTTTATCATTTTTACTCTTATCAAAACGTGTCACGTGTAACACCCCAATTTTCAAACTAGGAATAATAAAGAATTAATTAAGGTTTTAGGATATCATTTAGGAATTAGAAAGCCTTTAAAAATAAATAAAAGAGAATAGTTATATTTTTAAGAAATTAATATACCTACTTTCTTTAGAAATTAAAGAAATAATAGTCAGAGACTAAATTATTCATTGGAAATTTTATGGAGAATACTTAGAAGTCTTAACACCATTTTGATGAAAGGAAATATATGAACTTATGTCAAGAATTATTTCTATAACTTATCTTTGATTAAGCTGAAAATGAGAAAGTAAGTATAAGTTATTGGAGGGACAGGAAGGTAATTTAGCAAGGGCACCATTTTAACATCACCTAACTTAATCTATGTTGACAAACACACTCTTCTCCCTCTCCAAAAACGCAGCCCCCCTCCTCTCTTCTTTTCCCTTTCAATTCTTCATCTTTCAAGGTTGATTCATGACAATTTTCGGCCCCAATCTCACATGCAACCACGGATTTAGCTTCAGGTGACCTTCCTCTCCATTTCTATACCAAATTTCATTCGTTTTTCGTGAGTTGAGATGGGAGGCCGAGTTGGGGTTTGAGTTTTAGGTTGTATAAATGATTTAGAAAGAAGTTAAACTTCTATTTTAATGTTTGAGAGAGAGGTTTTTGTTGTTAATTTGAAGATTTAAGGTGTTTGGTGAAGTTGTGTAAAAACCCTAATTTTTGGAGCATCAAATCCGTGGCTTTAGGGGTGTTTGGGGTTTGAAATCTTCAATTTGTTGTTATATGAGTTCATTTGAACGATAAGATAGTATTGCATGTTTGATTGATTAAAGTTTTGTTGATTTACAAGTTTTAGTGTTTTCCTTTCTCTATGATTGAACCTAATTTTTGATAAGAGTATTGGAGGTTGATGTCTTTAGTTAATTAAATGATGTTTTGAAATTGTTGGGAAAGAGTATTGACAATGGGGAAGTTAAAAATTAATGTTTTAATATCATTGCACATAAGGTGTTTGTTAAAATGCCTAAAAGAAACTTTTAGTAAGTAGTGATAGTTTTTCTTTCATTTGAGTATGATTCTACATGGTCTATGATTTGGAAAGTGAGAGATGAACCTTATATTGATTATTTTGTTGATATTATGTGTAGTACATAAATTTGTTTATGGTGATTGTTTGTTGCATGCGTAGCTAGAGTTAAATATATTGTTACATGTGGTATTAACAAATTTTCTGCATTTGTGCTGTCATGGCTGAATGGTTATTGGTATTTTGGAAGGTTAGTTTGTGGTGTATGCAGTAAGAAAAGAAGGGAACAAGGATGTAAATGGAAGGGTGCTATATTGTGCAAGTGGAGTTGTTATATGTGGGCTGCATTATGTTATAAATCTAATATGAATGCATCATTTAAGAAAATCTTATGTTTATTGGTTTGGTTTAGTCTCTTAAATTGATTAGTTTGTTCTTTGTACTGTATTGGTGTGGTAAATTAGTGGAGTATCATATGTGGTTCTTGCATAATGAAGTGGAATGGATCTACTATGAATTTAATTGGGAGAAGTTGATATGGGGCTGTACATTTGTGTGTAAAAATTCTTAAAGTTTTTCTTCTCCATAACTAAATGTGTAGGAGTAAAATGAAGTTCATATTTGTTCCAACGTTAATATTTGGTTAAGATTTTTTTTATGGGTAATTTAAATAAAAATGTAATGTTTTTTTTTTAGTTGGAGAAGAGATGTTGTTTTCAAAGTGTTTGAATTAGAGACTTCTATTTCTTCTACATTAATTCCAGGTTCATAATAATGATATTAAAGATGGTAAAGTTGAGTAAGTGATTATGACCTTGAGGTTATTTGGTTATGTCTAGTTTTGCTTGGTATTTTATACTTTGCTTTGTTTGAAAGTGTGTTTAGGACTCTTAGAAAAATTTTGTTTGTTAGATTCATACAAAGTATTGAATAAATAAAGTGGATTGTTGCATTATTTCTATTAAGTTTTATTAAACTGAATTTGTGTTAAGTTACATGTCTAGCTCCTTCTCAAGTAGTTATGATTGTTTTGCTTTGCTTGTGAGATAGATGTTCTACTATTTTGTTTTATGATGATGTATGATAGTTAAACTACACAAGAATGAAGATATTCCATAAGATAGTGTAAATGAAAAAAAGTTGGGTAATAATATAGGTTTGAGAGAGACGTTGCTTATTATACAGAATAATTATTTATGGCTATTATTACTTTAGGTAATGATAGGAGAAGGTAGAAGGCAAGTGTTTGGAAGCTGCAAGAAGGAAATGAGGAGTATTAGTAAAGTGAAGGACAGGTAACAGTTTAATTCAATAGTAATAAGCGCGCATGAATATTTTGTTTTTAAAGCATGATAATGTTTACCCAAGAGGAATGAGGTATATTTATCTCAGATAGATAAATATTAAAGTAGAGTACTCTAGGCATCAGGTGGGTCGCTCCCCCTATGCCAAACATTTTCAGAAACCCTGCAGGTAAAGAATACCTCCATTAATTAACGAACATATCGTTAAAAATGGTTGGTATAGTGAGGCAGGTTCCAATAAGAGATTGGAAAGAGGCAGGTTCCAATAAGAGATTGGAAAGAGGCAGGTTCCAATAAGAGATTGGAAAGAGGAGAATATTATCATGATTTAAAGGTAAACTATTGAAATAAACTGTTATTGGGATTCTTAGAATCTCACTGTTGTTTTAAAATGTTTTTACAGATAAGCCGGGAGAAGTTAATTCTGAGGGAAGCTCTAGGAAGGTAGGAAGGATGCTTGTTAGGCCCGAAGCTAATAGTGAAATGTTAGTTATTGTATTTCTATACAAGTTCATAGCTTGTGGTGTATATAGGTATAAGCTATCACCTGCGATAGCCGAATTATATTTATATAACATTGTAATAGTTAGACTCAAATATGTTTAGTATTTAGTTACATTAGATAGTATAGGTGTATAAAATAAAACTAAGTAGTGGCTACTAATGTAGCTATTTAATGAATTTATAATCCGCTGCAGTTTTCAAGAAACGGTTACAATTTCATAAATTGTTTAGAAGCCCAAGTTTATGCAGGAAATTCTTTTAATCTAATTTTTGAAATAGAAAAGTTTTAATTTATTCATATTTTTGGGCTTCTAACATTAGAAAGTGGTTATAAATTGATTAGAAGGCTATAAATAGAGTTATAAAAAGCTAGGATTTTACATTTGGTATCAGAGCAAGGATTCTAGCATAAGATAGCTAGAATACCTTACTCGTATAGACATACACTTATGAATGACATTAGAACACCTTTAGTAAACTTTAGGAAACAACATGATAGTAATAGATAAAGAGGAAGAAGTGTATTTTTGTGAGGAACCCAATGACTAAGAGAGTGTTAAGTCAAGTTGACATGATGTAAGATTTTATATAGTTGGAATTTAATAGACTATACCAGTTAGTTAGGCATTATAGAGTTTGGATGACAAAATAGTGATTTGATGATCATGTGAGTTTAGAAATCAGGAATTCCAAAAATCATTTAGTTGATAGAATAAATTTTGAATAGTTCCTTGTTCATTGATGATGGAATAGATGATCGAGTGATTTTAGAAGAACTTAGTTAAACTTTGAATGAAATGGAGAATAAGAGATGTATTATTAGGAAATGAGGTTGAAATCATGGATTATTTGCTTATTTGAGGAAAAATATTTGAATACACATATTAAAGGTATGGAATTCAAATTTAAGGTATTTGATTATATAGTTGAGAGTAATTTGATAGTAATGTACTATAGGATTATGAGGTTGCAAGGGCCTAGAAGTATTCTTATAGAGTTATTAGCCAAGGGAATTCTGAATTTGACTGGTAGATAAGTTTGTAAAATATTGTTGAAGTTAGAAGAAGTAGATATGAGAGATGGATAAGAGTTTAGGAGAAGATTGACGGAATGAGGATTTTTCTTTGGGGTCTTGAGTATAATTATGATCCGGACATAATCATAATCAAGGCATCATTGAAAAAAAACCTTATGAGTCAAAAGGGTTTAGAGAGACTTGAAAGTAGTGAGAGATAGTTAATGTGTATTAAAGTAGGGAATATTATGATTACTTGTGATGCTTTTGTTCTATGGTAGAAGGTAAAACTAAATTAAAGAAAGAAAAGAAAAGTTGAGTGAAGGGTATAAAGAGAACCTAATCAAACTAAGTTATAATAAGTGTTATTTGTATATTTAGTGAGGGGTATGATGGGAAGCTAAGATGTTCACTTAAAAAATTTTGCAAATTGATTATGATTGTTTTCTTGTGCTGTGTGACTTGTTTGATCCATGTGATTTTACTTGATTGAATAATTGAAGTTTGATGATATGATGTTTAAATTTTGAGCACAAAGTGTGAGAAATTGTTTGTTGCTTTGTGTTTGAGCTGCTACAGTATTGTAAGTTCTAAAACAGTAGGGTAATTCCTTTAATTTCGAGGACGAAATTATTTAAGGGGGAGAGAATTGTAACACCCCAATTTTCAAACTAGGAATAATAAAGAATTAATTAAGGTTTTAGGATATCATTTAGGAATTAGAAAGCCTTTAAAAATAAATAAAAGAGAATAGTTATATTTTTAAGAAATTAATATACCTACTTTCTTTAGAAATTAAAGAAATAATAGTCAGAGACTAAATTATTCATTGGAAATTTTATGGAGAATACTTAGAAGTCTTAACACCATTTTGATGAAAGGAAATATATGAACTTATGTCAAGAATTATTTCTATAACTTATCTTTGATTAAGCTGAAAATGAGAAAGTAAGTATAAGTTATTGGAGGGACAGGAAGGTAATTTAGCAAGGGCACCATTTTAACATCACCTAACTTAATCTATGTTGACAAACACACTCTTCTCCCTCTCCAAAAACGCAGCCCCCCTCCTCTCTTCTTTTCCCTTTCAATTCTTCATCTTTCAAGGTTGATTCATGACAATTTTCGGCCCCAATCTCACATGCAACCACGGATTTAGCTTCAGGTGACCTTCCTCTCCATTTCTATACCAAATTTCATTCGTTTTTCGTGAGTTGAGATGGGAGGCCGAGTTGGGGTTTGAGTTTTAGGTTGTATAAATGATTTAGAAAGAAGTTAAACTTCTATTTTAATGTTTGAGAGAGAGGTTTTTGTTGTTAATTTGAAGATTTAAGGTGTTTGGTGAAGTTGTGTAAAAACCCTAATTTTTGGAGCATCAAATCCGTGGCTTTAGGGGTGTTTGGGGTTTGAAATCTTCAATTTGTTGTTATATGAGTTCATTTGAACGATAAGATAGTATTGCATGTTTGATTGATTAAAGTTTTGTTGATTTACAAGTTTTAGTGTTTTCCTTTCTCTATGATTGAACCTAATTTTTGATAAGAGTATTGGAGGTTGATGTCTTTAGTTAATTAAATGATGTTTTGAAATTGTTGGGAAAGAGTATTGACAATGGGGAAGTTAAAAATTAATGTTTTAATATCATTGCACATAAGGTGTTTGTTAAAATGCCTAAAAGAAACTTTTAGTAAGTAGTGATAGTTTTTCTTTCATTTGAGTATGATTCTACATGGTCTATGATTTGGAAAGTGAGAGATGAACCTTATATTGATTATTTTGTTGATATTATGTGTAGTACATAAATTTGTTTATGGTGATTGTTTGTTGCATGCGTAGCTAGAGTTAAATATATTGTTACATGTGGTATTAACAAATTTTCTGCATTTGTGCTGTCATGGCTGAATGGTTATTGGTATTTTGGAAGGTTAGTTTGTGGTGTATGCAGTAAGAAAAGAAGGGAACAAGGATGTAAATGGAAGGGTGCTATATTGTGCAAGTGGAGTTGTTATATGTGGGCTGCATTATGTTATAAATCTAATATGAATGCATCATTTAAGAAAATCTTATGTTTATTGGTTTGGTTTAGTCTCTTAAATTGATTAGTTTGTTCTTTGTACTGTATTGGTGTGGTAAATTAGTGGAGTATCATATGTGGTTCTTGCATAATGAAGTGGAATGGATCTACTATGAATTTAATTGGGAGAAGTTGATATGGGGCTGTACATTTGTGTGTAAAAATTCTTAAAGTTTTTCTTCTCCATAACTAAATGTGTAGGAGTAAAATGAAGTTCATATTTGTTCCAACGTTAATATTTGGTTAAGATTTTTTTTATGGGTAATTTAAATAAAAATGTAATGTTTTTTTTTTAGTTGGAGAAGAGATGTTGTTTTCAAAGTGTTTGAATTAGAGACTTCTATTTCTTCTACATTAATTCCAGGTTCATAATAATGATATTAAAGATGGTAAAGTTGAGTAAGTGATTATGACCTTGAGGTTATTTGGTTATGTCTAGTTTTGCTTGGTATTTTATACTTTGCTTTGTTTGAAAGTGTGTTTAGGACTCTTAGAAAAATTTTGTTTGTTAGATTCATACAAAGTATTGAATAAATAAAGTGGATTGTTGCATTATTTCTATTAAGTTTTATTAAACTGAATTTGTGTTAAGTTACATGTCTAGCTCCTTCTCAAGTAGTTATGATTGTTTTGCTTTGCTTGTGAGATAGATGTTCTACTATTTTGTTTTATGATGATGTATGATAGTTAAACTACACAAGAATGAAGATATTCCATAAGATAGTGTAAATGAAAAAAAGTTGGGTAATAATATAGGTTTGAGAGAGACGTTGCTTATTATACAGAATAATTATTTATGGCTATTATTACTTTAGGTAATGATAGGAGAAGGTAGAAGGCAAGTGTTTGGAAGCTGCAAGAAGGAAATGAGGAGTATTAGTAAAGTGAAGGACAGGTAACAGTTTAATTCAATAGTAATAAGCGCGCATGAATATTTTGTTTTTAAAGCATGATAATGTTTACCCAAGAGGAATGAGGTATATTTATCTCAGATAAATAAATATTAAAGTAGAGTACTCTAGGCATCAGGTGGGTCGCTCCCCCTATGCCAAACATTTTCAGAAACCCTGCAGGTAAAGAATACCTCCATTAATTAACGAACATATCGTTAAAAATGGTTGGTATAGTGAGGCAGGTTCCAATAAGAGATTGGAAAGAGGCATGTTCCAATAAGAGATTGGAAAGAGGCAGGTTCCAATAAGAGATTGGAAAGAGGAGAATATTATCATGATTTAAAGGTAAACTATTGAAATAAACTGTTATTGGGATTCTTTGAATCTCACTGTTGTTTTAAAATGTTTTTACAGATAAGCCGGGAGAAGTTAATTCTGAGGGAAGCTCTAGGAAGGTAGGAAGGATGCTTGTTAGGCCCGAAGCTAATAGTGAAATGTTAGTTATTGTATTTCTATACAAGTTCATAGCTTGTGGTGTATATAGGTATAAGCTATCACCTGCGATAGCCGAATTATATTTATATAACATTGTAATAGTTAGACTCAAATATGTTTAGTATTTAGTTACATTAGATAGTATAGGTGTATAAAATAAAACTAAGTAGTGGCTACTAATGTAGTTATTTAATGAATTTATAATCCGCTGCAGTTTTCAAGAAACGGTTACAATTTCATAAATTGTTTAGAAGCCCAAGTTTATGCAGGAAATTCTTTTAATCTAATTTTTGAAATAGAAAAGTTTTAATTTATTCATATTTTTGGGCTTCTAACATTAGAAAGTGGTTATAAATTGATTAGAAGGCTATAAATAGAGTTATAAAAAGCTAGGATTTTACATCACGGGTCATTTAAATTCTAAGTGAAAAAAAATTCCGTAAAAAATTACTTGTTTACATGCTAGATTCACTGTTTTTATGTTTTCACCTTAAAAAAATTGTGTTAACTTACTCACAAATTCTTTTTTATTATTTTTATTTCACTAAATTCAATAAATTTTTATAGAAATTAACTAGCAATTTCTCTATTGAAATTAATAAAGTATGAGTGTTGATATATTTAATATTGACTATTTATATTTAAAATATATTGAGTCAAATTATTGTTAATTTTTAAGAAACACGTTATTTATTAATAAACGTACACTCTTACGAGTTTACAATCCGGTTTTACCTTCTTTACACTAGTTTACTTAAACTCACGAGTTTGACAAACTTAGTTGGGACTCATCTAGTTATATGTAAATTAAATCCCGCATTATGAACATGAGTTCGAAACTTGGAGATGTGTTTGTTGGGAGAGGTTCCCGATTTTTGGTGCAAAACACCTTACAACTTCACTTTGAATTAGTCGGTTGCCTTGGATCATTTGACTCGGTTTGGGAGGTCAAGGACTCAAAAAAAAGGTGTAAGACATCGGGAGAATGAGGTCAAAGGTTACGTTTAATCACCAGAGTTTACCAAAAACTTAAATGATCTATTTCTAAATATAAGATCACATTCTCTAATTTAATTTAATTACAAATGTTAGTTGGGTTAGTAATAAATAGAGGAGCGTGATATCTAATTAATTTTCTTTACTTGTCAGGAATATTATTTATGAATATTTTGCAGTGGATTTAATTTAATTTATAAGTTTCTTCATTTGAACATACAGGGTGGATGAGAAGATTATCTACACACACAATAATATAAATTTTATTATTATTGAATTTGCTTCTGAAGATTAAAAATAAAAATAATTATAAATTATGTTAAATGGGAAATAAAAAAATGACTTATTATATGATTTTTTTCAGCGAAAAGATTGTCTCATTTAGGACTTGTCAAAATTGGCCAAAATATCTATTTTGATTTTTTTTAATGTGCATTTCAAGCTTCAAATCGTCATGCACGTCACGTCCGTGTTGATGTATTTTTATATTCTAGTGGCTTTCGAATCTCATCATCGCAGTAAACTACAGCTAACGACAATCCATTGGATAAAGGTTTAAGATTAAAGAAGATTATATATCATTCTCATATATAGCTTTTACAGCAAAGTAAATAATATAATTGAGTGGGTAATGTAGTTTCAACAAAAAAAGGGTAATTGATAATAATTTTCAAAATCATAACATAATAATCTTTTTATAAGTTGTGTGGCTGTTTCAACTTTATAACGTTCTTTTTTCTTCTTGTGCCAGAGATGGTATTTTTTTTTATTATTTAATAGGTAACTGTTTCAAAAACAATATGTCATTTGATTCTAAATATAGTAGCCTAATAGGTTGTTTAAAAAAATTGCTACGAATTTCAGTACGTTTATTTTGTATGACAATTTTCGCCAGGACTTTAATTGAGAATGGCTAATTTAATTTAGAAAAATTAGGATTTGGGATCAACTATGTGAAGTACTATTTAAGAAATTGGTAGTAAGAATTCTTTTTTTTTTTTTTGATAAATAGTAAGAATTCTTTTGACTGAGCAAGGAAGAAGAAAAGAGAGAACAACTCAACAAAGATAAAATTATATTGCAGTTAGTACTTAAATGGATTCAAGCGGAAGCAGGTGGCAATATTTTAGTACTGTATTTTTTTAATAACATTAGATTCAGATTGTGTCGGTCACGTTAGGTTGTGCTATTAATTTTGTTGGGGTTGTCTCTTTGCCCATACTAATTAACTTTTGTTAATTGCGTATTTATTGTTAGATCTAATTGTCTTATATAGAGCTTCAAAGAGTATTCCATTCCCATGGATCAGTTCACCAGCGTGGCGGACAGGAACGTGAACGAAAATATGAATAAAAATCTAAACTCTGTTTTCACTTTTCAGTTTTCACCATAAAAAATCTAAACGTAGTGTCTAAAAAAATATTTCCAGAATCATGTATCAAAAAAAAAATATTTCCAGAATTTGTTTTATGTCCTTTTAGATTTTTGATAATTGAATGTCATTTACTCTCTTACACATGCTTGATACGATAGTCTTCATGGAAACTACTTAACTAATACTAACGTTTAATTTGAATTAGATAACGAGTCAATGTAGTACTACTACTATTTATGATTTTGACTAATAAATACTCAATGTTTACTATGGTTAAGTACAAAAATATCCATAACTTTAAACAAAAATTGAGCCCAATAACATACACATATTAAACTTTTAAATTTTTTTATGCACGAAGTTTTAATATCTAAGTAAAAATATCTTCACTTTGGTAAAAAAAAAAAGTAAAAATATCTTCACGATTACCAAAAGGTGTGATGCACAGGTTTACCTCAATGATTACAACATCATTGCAAGTCAATTGGACAGCACAGACATAAAATATATAGTTCACCTCAAATAAAAATTCATTTTAAGAATTTTTTTTTTAATAAAAAAGACTCTAAAAAGGGAAGGAGAAAAAGGTGGGATGCACGGTATATCGAGCTTGCAAGCCTTGAAGCATCAAACATGATTGTGGATATCGGATAACACTGACAAAAAGAATAGAAATAATTTAAAGTGTGTGGTGTGCGTGTGTTTGGCCCCCTGGCAACAATATTACTCCCTCCGTTCCTAAATATAAGACCTATATGATTTTTTTGAAAAATCCTAAAAAAAAAAACAAAAAATAAGTTAATTATAAATTGATTCATCTAATTTTTTCTCTTAAACTAGTTTATTTTACCTATAAGCTAATGGATAATCTAAAAAGATATCAAATATGTCATGATTTAATAACCTATTTCGCAACTTTAATCCTTCCAAAAAAAAGTTATCTAGGTCCTATATTTAGGAACGGAGGGAGTATATAATATCCTTGGATTCCTTCTCAATTTCCACGCACAAGATCTAGAATGCTTGTTTTAAGGTCAAAAAAAGATGAGGTATTGATGCTCTTTTAATATGGAAAACCAGAGGGGGCGGTGTGGAAATTTAATAATAGAAGTGCGTAATATATGTGGAAAATGACGATCATGAAATATTATAGCCTATCAGGGGGCGAAAGTCAAGGAGGGCGGCCATTCAAAAAAGGTAGATAAACCAGCCCTCTTCTTGTTGTCATCTAAGTATTGTCGGATTCAAAGCTCACTTGATTCAAATGGAATAATAAGGGCTGCTTTCATATGTTTGAACCATAACAAGTAGAAAGAAAATGAGATGCATGTTTGATTTCTCAATTAGGAATGAAGAGCATTAGTTTTCAAATTTCAATCACGGATACATAACCAGCATTCGTCCAAACTTTTAATCTTCGCATTTGTTTCTCTTATCATTTTCACTTCATCAACAAAAATTTGGAAAAAAGATGCATATCGCTTTCCCTCACAATTTGTCCTTTTCACACGAATTTGGGAGTCCCCCATGAAATATAAACATACCACGATTGAATCTTTTGCAATAATTTCTCCTTGTGTCATTTTCACTGCAAAAACTGATCCAAAAACATTTAAGAACTTCAACAAATAAAGTACATCAATTAATTATAACTATATTCCAAATAATAGAACTATAGCCCCAAATTGGTACATCTAACCGGAGCTTTTCAATACTACAGAAGAACTATATCATATGTGTTCTTCAGGCAAACATAAATAAAAAAATGCTCACATCCAGGAAAATGTACAATCGATCAATCATCTATTCATCATCACAATCATCCTCCCGGGCCATGAATTAACATCAATACCTTAAAAGAAAAGAACTAACATCAATACTTCTAAGGCTAAAAGGGGAATACAGGACACCAAGTGAAAGCCCTGCAAGTCTCTGAAAGTCACCTGAAACTGAGTGGGGCTTTATACAGAGAAAAACGAGGCAGCTTCAGGCTAATTACAAAGCAGAAGATATAGAATAAAGACGGCAGTTAAGTGAGGCATACTTGTATTCTTAATGTCTGCATATATATCACCTTCCACCTAAAATCAAGTAATGATTTCTCTGACAAGCCAATCCAAACTAGGATATGCGAAGTACAGGATGAGGAATGATGGGAGAGCAAACAGAATGGTAACAAGTATATACAGAGCTAAAATGGCTGCACTGGCTGGTATAGCATACAAGACAATAAGAAGAAATATAATGATGAGTGGGAACTTAGCAGTCAAGTGAACAAAGAAAACCAGCAACTTCCGAAGAGAAGTCTGCAATCTTTCCAAACTGAGAAGCCTACCAGCATTGTTTAAATGTTGATTAGAACCTGATGGCTCTGAATGGCGAACAAGCTGACCCCTCCGAGGATTCGCATGGCTTAGTTGTCCTACTGGTAAGTGGTCTTTAGCTGGCCAGAGTGATTGATGATCCCCACAGAAAGTTGAGTCTGACTTCATTCTATCGCCATTCATGCTCTCAACCATCCATAAAAGGAAGAAGTTCTTGCGAGGAAATCTGAGATCCCCTCGGCAAACCAAACGGAAAGATAAAAGGTTGCACCATGGGCATGAGATAAACAGGGGAAGTTGAATGGGCAGCGTTGGAAACTTTACAACAGCCCATTGCAATCCTAGAATGCAGTTTTTACAAAGGGTGTGGCCACACCATAAAACATAGGGCACATTTTCAACAATATTAAAAGACTCCCAGCATATTGGGCATTCAAGCCCTTCCTCTCTGCTCACAACAGAAGAAGTCTCATCATCAGAGACTTCTGAAGAGTGAGTTGGCTTTAAAGAATCATTTTTTAGTTTTACATTTCCAGCAATACAACTTGATGCGAAGTTCCACATTCTGAATCACAGAAGATAAAAGAAGAAAGCAGGCAGCATTATTTGGTTCCCAACGCGATCATTAATGATATGCAACCAAGGTCCCAAAGCATCAAGCCTGAAACATTTGTGATGGTGACAGATGAATATGAATGTAAACATAAAATAAAAGTGACTTAACATTCACCACAATAATAGCTTTACCTTCATAATGTCAGGTAACACATTTTATAGAAAGAATTGTTTACGATTTCACCACGGGAAAAGGAAAAGAAAGGTTAAAGTATGTTATGAGAAACTTCTTATAATAAAGCCCCATACATCATAATTAATTATGAAACACGATAGTTAGATAAATATAGGTTTACAGATAAACACATTTACATAGGAAAACACCATATCTCCATCATCAAGTCTGTAAGCATCACAAAAGCAGTAGAGGGATAAAACTTAAAACCAGAAATCTAATGTGATTGTATAAAATGTAAAGACAATCTACGACATGATCGGCTACCTGTGTGCGAGGTACTCACTAAATCAAGGTTAAAGGCAAGATTTCAACTATGAAGCACGCATGACACAGCATAACTATTTAACAAAGTACACAGCTCATAGCCGCCTATAGCTCAATTAGGTCAGCAATGAGAATCATCAATCATATGCTACGTATGCAAAATGACCAAGACAGCTAAATTTGGCAACGTAACAGCCTATAAAACAACTTAATATGAACACAGCATGAAAAATGAATAAGGTGCAAACAACCCATCATAGTTATCATTGCTTTGGCAATAACATAGTAGTAGCAGTGGCAGTGATCATTAAACTAGCATGGCAGCAATAGAAGTTGCAACATAACAGAAATGGCAGCAACGATAGTGAATAACGTTACCAAATTATATTAAACTAAAGAAAATTTTATACAGGAGCTCTTATCTTGCCCTATCCGTCTTGGCCTTCAAAGTTAAACGCTTACACAATTTATAACGCACAATAACACAGAATATAAAATTTGATTATGTTACTTCTCTTACCTAGCCTTATAGCGCATCAAACAAAAGCCTAATTAATGGAAAAAAATAAACAAACTAGACACACTATGTTTAGCTTCGAAATTCAACCTATCTTGCAATCGCTGCTCCTAAAAAAATCATGTCATATATCAGGCTAGTAAACATGCATCACTAAATTCTACAATCGAATTGGATCCAAATCGAAAAAGAAAACAATTCTTAACGTAAAAAAAAAAAAAAAAACAAAATCCGCATAATAGAACAAGATCCTGAGAGTCGATGAAGAAGAAGAAGAAGTACCTGGCAATGGAAGCGATTAAGAAGCATTTGAGAAAAAAATCGGTAAGAAAATCTGAGATATGTATGTAGACATTTGAAGTGAAGCTGAAAAGAGTGAAGCGAAGAGAAATAATTAACAAAATTGAATGTGAATACGATAGCTTCGTGCCTTCCTTTACTTTTTGTTCTGCTTTTGGCATTTGTGGCACGGATCCAGTGCAAACAAGTGGCAGCCAGCCACAATCTGCTTCCTCGAAAACGACGTCGTCTTTTCCGTGTTCAGATATTTTGGCCCAACCATGCCCACATTTTCTATTACTACATACATGGCCTCAAAATTTGGTGCTTTCTTTCTTTCTTTCTTTCTTTCTTTCTGTTTTTGGGCTGCTTTTTCAATTTACATTATGACTATCAAACCTCTTTTGCCCTTTCCTCACATGCTCAATGTTCACTTCCTTTTTTTGTCATTATCCTTCTTTTTCTTGTTATCCATCAATAATAATCTTCTTTCTCTCTGATTTTGCAAATGACAATTTAGTGTTCTACTTCTCTAGCTTTCCTTAATGCATACATAGGAAACATCCACCATATCTGTTCAATCAATCTGAATAATCACAAAAAGGTGCTTTGAATAACTTTTTAAAATTGTATATCTTGAAGATATCCACCTTTCATAAAAATATAGAAGTTTCTTCCTGCCAATTGATTGTTCATATTTGCTCATGATGGTATACTAAGTATTAAAGATGATGAGGTGATATGCTTCCTACACAATTTGTGTTGGCAAAAGTGTTAATTCGAGGCTTGGACTCTAGTAAAGATATATGAAATGAAACTGGGCCGAATTATGGTAGAAAAAGAAACTGGGCCGGGCCCAATTTTATATTACTCACCTTCAAAATTTAACCCTCGAATATAAAAGTGAGTCCTGCTTATCTTCGTCTATGGCTTTTGGTTTTGCTATGCTACACATCAATCAAGTTTATACCCAAATATGGTGTTTATTAACTATTACTTATTGCAACTCAAACAGCGTTTTTTTAAGCAAAGACAATTTCACTAAATAAAGTAAAAAAGGTTTCAATCATAAATATCAAATACTAAATGATTAAAAGATTACAGCTAGAAAAATTGAATCATCTAAATTAGTTGAGTCCATTTCTTTGATGAAAAACAATGGTGATTAAGCCAGCAATTGTGACAAAGAGGAAAACCGTGACCAGGCTGACATATTAATCATGATGATAGGAAAACACTTTTTAGAGGGGGCAAAATTGTAATACTCTTGGGGCTTAATTGAGATTGAAAAACTTTCATAGTGTTATTGGTTCAAATTTATACTTCAGTGATAATATTACTTCAAATTTAAATTTTCGGGATTTAGTTGAGACTGAAAAAACTTATAGGATGAAATTGAGATTTTGGGTATACTTCTGGGGTGAATTTGGTACTTAACCCGTATTCTTAATCACAGAGAACAAACATGCAGGCTACACGAGCAGGGTTGTTTAATATTTAAATGCACCCATACAAATTATAAACATGATGCATACACACTATGATTGAACTGGTTCTGGGGCCATTGAGGCAGTTATAAACAAAAATGGGTAGCTGGACGTGCATAATATATAGTATCGTATCATGAACTGTTTCTTCTTTCTGGTTGGTATATGGCCCCTTCAATAATGCATTATTTACGTTTTTATCTAGAAGAACTCCATCAAATTTCTTGGGCTGATTGTAGTGTAGGGCCTTTATGCATTCAAATTATAAACATAACGTGTACACACTATGATTGAAATGGCTCAGGGGCCATTGAAGCAGTATATATAAACAAAAATGGGTAGCTGGACGTGGACAATATATAGTTTCGTATTATGAACTATTTCTCCTTTCTGGTTGGTATATGCCCCCTTGCCCATTCAATGCATTATTTATGTTTTAATCTAGATGAACTCCATCAAATTACTTGGCCTGATTGTGGTGTAGGGCCTCCATGCATTCAAATAATATATTGTAAATAATGGATTATTTCAGTAAAATAGCCCAGCTCGCGCGAGCAGTTTTGATATTTTATTTAAAAGATATATATCATAAAAAACACGTCATGTGTAATTTTTCTTGAAAAAACACTACTTTTGACCATATTGTATTGACCACCTTCATCTTTAAACGTAAGACTTAATTATCTAACTTGATTAGATCTCCTTAAATATGTCAATATATTTAGTAATGGGAAAGCACTTCTTTATTTCGTGTGGTGAAAAATAAGCATTATAATAAGTTAATTAAAATGTGCGCCGATATTCCCTAATCCATATTGTATACAGTAGTATACACTATATAGTGCCACATCACAAGCCTAACCGAATGCTTTATTTATTTGTTTGTTTATTTTTTTACCTTTATTTGTTTATTTATTGATTGATTGGTTCATTATTGGTGTATAATAATGTGCCTGCATAATATATTCGATGATAACCAGCAACCTCAAGTTCGTTTCTTCTTTGCAATATTCTTAGTTTGAAAATCCTCGGTAGAAAATAGACTGGGTGAGATCGGCCTTGCTCAAAATTTGCCTTTTATTCATTATCTCCCAAAACTTATTTATTTGCATGGGAATTTAAAATGACTCGTTCTTTTAACATAAAATTAATTGGTTGATTTTTTAAAAAAAATAAGAAAATTAAATAAGTTACATCTAAACATTTTTTAGATTTGATTTATTTGTTTGGCTTATAAGCAAGTATATAAATTAATACTCATTTCAATCCTACACATAAGAAAGATTTTAAAATAAACCACTTTATTAAAGACTTAAATTTATAATATTTTTCAAAATTAATCTACCTTGCTTATAAACTAAGGTATAATAATCACAAGTAAGATATGTTAAAATTAAGTGATTATTTACAATGAAAAGTAGTTAAGTATTTTATTATTAAAAATAGAAGTTATACATATCTCATGCGCATGTAGATGTTAATTCTCATCAATATTTCATATGACAACAAAGTCATTATATGGCTTCAAATACCCTGCTCAATATGCATAGAAAAGTGAGTTTTTCTAAATGATGTAAGAAGTAGGCCTCAACTATGTGTAGTAAATTAAAGGGCCATATCATCTCAACTTAGTTAATTCCTTTCTCTATTCCAAGTAGAAGACATATTTATCTAATTTTATTGGTTTAAAGGTGTTAATTAGTTAAGTTACTTATAATTACATAATATTACTAAAATAATCTTAACCACATTCCTTTATTTTATCCTCAATTTCTTACCTATTTAATATTGAAGTGTGTTGATATAGTGAGGATTCAAAGAAAACATGAGAAAAATAAAAGGATATTTTAATTTATACTTAAGAATATGCTTTAATTTGCATCTTTAAATATATTCTATTTTTAAGAATAAAACGGCGAGTACCATATATACAAGTGTTATATAAACTTCTCAGTTTCGAAAAATTCCTATCATTTGACTATATTTAGATAAATTGGTCCAAATGTTAAATTTGTTTTCAAACTTATATATGTTCACTTAAATGACTTCGTTAGTTGAGTAAATTTTCACCTTAAATTACACAAATGTATAAATATCGATCGAAGCATGAAGGGTTAGATAATTATTTGAAAGGGGCCGAAGGAACTGACAGTTTTGCAAGGTACTAGCTAGCGAGAAACACACACATCCATATAAATACCTACGTACGTGAGTGAGGAACTTGCTTGGAATTCACTCAAGTAAATGTGAGGAGGAAATATGAGTGTACGGAATGTGGGAAAGCGACTGTACTAGCGATGCTAAGGACCCACAGAAGATAAGGGCGTTGCTCTGTTTCAATTATTGGTTTTCTTATTTTTCTTCTAAGAGAAAAAAACAAAGAAAGAGTTGGATGCCAATGTCGGCTTGTCAATTGTCCTTTTTGGCTGTACATGCATGTGGCTCCTACTATTATGCTCCTCAATCATTCACTTCCCCACATATATTCTTATTTATCATACAATCTGTTATTTTAAATTTTAGATTTATCCACGTTTCGTGATTATGGTAAAAGAAAAAAGCCTAATGTGATTGAAGTCATAGTAATGTTCATATCTTTTGATCAAAAAAAATAGTAATGTTCATATCTTGATAAAAAAAAATAGTAATGTTCATATCACATCTACTAAATTAATATTTTTGCTTTACAACTAGTCTCTAAATTTTGACTCAATTAATAATTAGTATCTCAATTTTAATTCAATACAACTTACTAGTATAATTTATTGAGTTGAGAGACTATATATATAAAGATGAAAATGTATTAATGTGTTTCAATTTAAAGCTGGAATCCAATAGCTGAGAAAAATTTAGCGACTCGATCAGAATTGCATGTATTTTTAATATGGAATTGTGAGCATAGATTATATATTGAATTTTCACAAGATTTCAAGGTAATGTTATTAATCTATATAGCAACCAAAAATTGTATATTTCGTCCAAAAAAACGAAAAAATGTATGGATTAGTTTTAGTAATCTTTAAATTGTTTGGTTTTCATATATTAGTCTCTTATAGGAACGTATATTTATAGTGCGTGCCCTGATCGATCATCATTTCTATTTAATATAATGGCGCTGTTATTATTTTCATTTTGTCAACTGATTAACTTATTTCGGAAAAACTGTTGCAAAATCCCCCGTGTGTGTCTTTACGTTACCGGGGGTTGTAATTTTTTTTTGGCCCGGGGGGGGGGGGTGTTTGTAATTTAACTTCTATATATCTAGCACGTATAATTTTTATGCATCATGTGTGACATATTATTGTTTATTGGGTGTGTGTGTGTGTGTGTAAATGTATTCAAAGTTAAGGATAGATTACACACAATTGGAAGAGAAGCAACGTATATTTGAGTCTTTAAAAATTTTCAGATACCTTTCGTAAACTTTTTTAGTTGTTATCCCTTCGCTTTTTTAACTTTATATTGATCGAAAGAAATTATTTGGATCGTGTGTGTGTATCTGTTTCAGTCTTATTTAATTTTTCAATTATTGCCGTCTGATAGGTGTAGTGTGTAATGATTCCGATTCTTAATTTTTTGCTTTTGCTGATTCTTAAACAATATCAGTAATGACCTTAGATCAATGGAAATCTTGTTATAATTTTTGTATATGTATATTTATTAACATGATAAATGACGAAGAATAAATATTACATGTTTTAATCATTTTAATCATATGCATCCTTTGAGTGCACGCATTAATATCAAATAATTAATATCACCACCCCTCTTATTTTCTATTTTATGAGATTTTCTATTATTTGTGATGGCGGATGAAATGTTATAGTACTATGTTATTACTGAAGAAAAAGCTTGATTTTTCAGTTTCCCTGATTGTGACCACTTAATTATCATGCATGACTTGAGATTGAAGCAACGAGCACCTGGATTGCTATTATCTTTGTGAGTTAAAGACAAAGTCCAAAAAAGTGATGTTGTTGATAATTAACCTTTAAGTACGATCACGTAAATTATAACCAGTGATAATTTGCTCTGGTGAAAACAAGAAAGGGGAAATAGACACACACCACACTTTAGAAGATTTGTTGATAAAATGTGCGTACACACAGCCAATGAAACCACCTATGTATAATTGATTGAGTTAACCTATATATGATTAGCGTCAATCACAATCATATAAAAAACTAGCAGACAGCCATTAAGCTTTGATTTATTTATTTTTTTTGGTTACCCAAGAGTATCCCCACCAGCGTATCAAGTGAGACTAATCCCTCGCTGTTCTGAAGTCCCATCTGAAGTCCCATATAGGGGGTAGACAGCTGGCCTGTGAATTTGCTCCATTCGCAAGAGCAGGGGATCGAACCCCCAATCACTTGCTTAAGGGACGAGAGTACTTACCACTCACGCCAACCCGCCAGGTTTAAGCTTTGATTTAGTTGCATATGCGTTGCTTTTTTCTTAACAAATTAAATTACAAGCAGTGACTTTTGTATATATTTTGAGCTTGAAGTTAGCATTGCTTCCCTTTAATTTCGTGAGTTCCACATTCTTTCAAATGATACAATGTTTGGTTCTGTTTAATTTTCCATTTGTAAGCTATCAGATTATCGTCATGCGATTATTTATAAAGCTATATTTGTTTCTGAAAAATAAGCTAATAATGAATGAATGTTTGAAAACTTGACTTTTAAAACAACATTTTATGCCAAAAACAAGTGTCCTCAAATGATTCTTCAATAATATTCGATCAGTGATCAGTGGAGATCAATATAGCAATGTTTTAATGGCCGCCGATAGCTATTATAGCAGTAATTGGTAGCAAAGGGGAACAAAAACAATTATCCTAATTGAATAATATTATTGCCTCCCATACATACCATAAACATATTTATTTTTACAATGAATGCAGACTTCAGTTCATTTTAATTATTTTATAAATTTATAATCTGAAATATAAATTTTATAAAAATCAAATTGATTTTATAATTAGAATGAAGAATAATTATAATATAAACTGGTACATTCCCGCGTTTATCCCTGAAGAATACTACTAAAACGAAATTCCTCTCCGCCACAAAACTCTTAATCATGTATGTGTATAACTCCAAATCTCCAATGTGTGTGTATGTGTATTTGATTGAGACTGTATATCTGCATATATGATGCTGGCATTAATTATTTGATATATTCGCGCCATATGATTTATGGTGCTGAAATAAACGAAGCGGATATTCATGCTATCACGGCGATGCAGACTGCTTCGTCCCCAATAATTGAACACTGTACAAGTGAATGTTAACCTACCAAGTATACCACCGAACTTTTCATTTAAAATAGATATTTTGATTGACTTCTGAGGAATCATCGCTCCCATTTCTCTATAGTCATTACTCATTACTACCTAAACGTTATCTCCGATGAAATAAGTCCTTTGTACTCGTATAACCAGATTTCATCATTAGACATATAAGTTAAAAGTATACTTTTAGTCCCTTATGTTTGTATGAAGTTTCAATTTAGTCATTTATCTTTGGAAAGTAAGTATTCTTTGGAAAGTAAGTATACTTTAGTCCTTCAAATCTAATAACATCGTTACTCAACTTAACGAAAATTGCTAAGTCACCAAATTTTAGCAATAACTGTTCAATTAAAAGCTGACAAGGCATAATATTATTTTGAGTAAAAAAAGTAAAATCAATCATGACAATTAAAATCATCCCAAATAATGGTTTGGCAAACAAATCAAATAAAATCAATCACGAAAATAAAAAAATCATCTCAATTAAAAATCAATCATGACAATTAAAAATCATCCCAAATTAATCATGATGAAAACCATTTGTCATTTCCAGTAAGCAAGTTGCTAATTTTTGTTCTTGCTACATCTGTAAACAAACCATGGAGGTGGCAGGAGAACCATTTGCTATCTCTAGTAGGCATAATTTGACGTCAAAAAATAGCAAATTAGAGTTTTGAGGGGAAAATTGTGGGATTCTTCGATAGAGGTGGAGATTTCACGGCGTAAGAAGTTGAAGACGGGGAGATTTCGGAGAAATGGAGGTGGTAATTGAAGAGATGAGGGGTGACGAGAGAGAGTGGGGAAATCGAAATCGGATTTGCGGAAATGGACGGTGAGGAGATGTAGTCAATGGTGTGGATGATGTGGTCGACGGTGTGGATGATGTGGACAATCATCACTTAAGTATGATGAGTCAGCAATTTCCGTTAAGTTGGGTAAAAGACTAAATTGAAACTTCATGCAAATATAAGGGACTAAAGGTATATTTTAGCCTTCGACATAAATATCACTGACTTATTTCCATGAAATATGGGAGCATATTAATAAATCAAAGCAATTATATTATGTATCACATATATTAGTATCCCACGTTTATGAGGATCAATATTTACCGACTTTTATGTATAATTCATACCTCAATTCTCATTTTTTTTATGAAGCTATTATACAACAGAGCATTATTGTAAGACAATATGCGTAGTATATTGTGTGTATCATTATCCGCAGGTATCTGTATGGGGTAGAAAATAATTATGGTTTAATTGTCTCACATAACCTGCCTATATATAATATCTAACCTGTACATAATATCACTACATTACCAGTGAAATTTGAATCACAACCCTATGGGTGATTAATCAACCTCATATACCAAATGAACTAAATATATATATATAGTTTGATTTTAAGGTTTTGATTTTCAGTGATGATAGGCTTGTATATATATAGAATAATTAGATTGATCACAATTACTTTATGGGCTTTCTCTAATTTTCGTCAATTTTCTATTCCCTTTATTTGTTCATAAATACAAACTAAGACTTATTTTATCTAATTAAATTATATTAAAAATGTTAATTAAATCAGGTAAAAATCACCTAATTAATATCACAAAACATCCATAGACACATGCTTTTATTCTCGTGAATCCCGCCTCATCTCTTGCTTGTTAATTGGTTAGTAGGTTTAATATGGATAATTATGAATAATTTAAGATAAATTCAGAAAAATAAAAAAGAATATATTTAAGAATAAGTTCACCTCCTCCTTAGATAAATCTTGTATTTATGAATAAGTAGTTTCTAGCTCTCCTTCCCCTTCTATTTTCCTCCCCATTCTCTCTACGTGTGTTTTTGTTTTCAAATGCACTTCTTTGTCTCCTCTTATTATCCCTTCATTCTCTTCGGTTTATGTCGCAGCTATATGGATTACTCAGTTCCCTTTGTCGTATAGGATTTTGAGGAATAGTGAATTAAGAATGGCAATTAAGAGTTTCACTTCATCAACTTGTAGCAACTTTATTCAGTGCAAGACAAAAAATGTGGGAGATAATATAATTCTCCAGCTATCTTCACAGAATAATCAAGATGTCCCGAAATTCCTGACCAAGCAAGAGAGAGAGAAGACACACAGCAATCCACGACGTCGATGTTATCTTCATAATTAACATACAATCAAGTCATTTTGATAACCATGTGGCTCGTGTTTCAACATCAACTCGGCTGTATATTCTGTTTTTAGTGCTTTCATACTATGTGTTGGGACCAAATTATTTTGTACTCTTTTCAGTACGTATAAATGTACCTCTTTTCCATACCGTTTCATTCTCTCCTTTCTAGACCCTCCTCTAGCTCTAAGCGCTCGAACATTTCTCTTCACTTGTCTTATTTTGTTGTGCTCATCCTTCTAACATCCATCATCATCGCAAATGACCGCTTATATTTGCCGCAAGAAATTGGTAAATATCCCCTTTACACTAATATTTTTATATAAGCTGCATATAACAGTCATAGCAACAGTAGCCATTTATGATAGACTTCCCTGGTTAATCCTAATTATAAGGAACTAACTAAAAAAAGTTCCATCCTATATATGAGGCACCAACCACCGATCGAATTGTTTTTTCACTTTTTTACCCTTGACATTAAGTGAAGGTCAAAGTTGAAAATATTAAGATATGCATTTAATGAACGGTGAAGTAACAAATTAAAAAAATGGTCAGTTAAGCTTAGATCTAAGGATGCCACAACTATTCATTGATTTAAGAGAATTGGTAGTTTGTGCTTAACAAGGTTTTAAAACCCGAGCCGGACGTCGAGCCAGAAAACTGAGCGGGTCACGGTTGAAACGGTTGAAACGGTTGGACCGTTCGGTCGAACCGGTGACGTAATAATTTAATGAAAATTAAATATATAAATATTGTTAATACTTAATAACTTAATATAATTAGGATGAAGATATTTTTTTAATCAAGTTCATTTTTTTAATCAAGTTCATTTTTTTTCTGCTGATATATTTTTTTTTTTACAGTCTTCAATTTCTGACCGGTCCGGCTCGTTCCGGTTCACGGCCCAACTCCGGCTCCCGGGTCAACAACCGCTTAAAAGTGGCCTAAAGCGGGCTGACCAGCAAAATGGCCCAACAGAGTTAAACGGACCGTTTTTCTTACCGGCCGACGGTCACCTTGGTGCTTAATTAATATAGGAAATAGAGGGAGCATGCACGACCATATGACGAAAAAGGTCTTGAACCGTATCATTTCTATGTGATTAATCAATTTCACCATACAATGTGTAGCGCTCTATATACATAAAAAGGTAGTACTATTTAATTCATCCGATCCCTTTACCATAATGATACTTATTTTAAAATTTTCTTTTAATCACAAATATAGGGCATAATTATAGTTTGCTCGAAATTTTACTCAAATGCATTTATTTAATTTATACTCCCTCAACCATAACAGTGCAATAAACTAAGGGAGAATAAAAGGTGAACAAGGCATTTTAGAAAAAAAAAATCACTAATTAACACATATTTTTAGTTAATTCATTCAAATTTAAGTATTTAAATATATCTTACTATAATAATTTGAATCGGATGATAAACGATAGAGATCAGAATGCTTACTTTAGTGGGTAAATTAACGCCACAAATGGTGAAAGAATCTTTTTATGCCCATGAAGATAGATAAATTATGAATTATACTTGGCCTTTAATTTATATATTAGGTATCTATCTCATAGAAAATTTGTCCAAACTCTAAAGCTACCCATAAGTGGTAGGAGTCAATTTATGGATGTGAGCGAGGTGGATGAAAAAAAGGGTTATAGAACCACGAAAACAAAGTAGGTGAACACATAAATTTGTATAAATTTTCTATCCTCCCATATCAGATTCTCAGTTCACGGACAAGGCTTAACCAAATGTCGCATTGCCTTTCTCTTATTATCAACTTCGGGAACCAATTGAATGCTAATTTCGACGACAAGGCTGTAGAGGAAGCTCCAATTGTGTCTGAGGATGGAGGAGTTTCAGTCGACGACAAGGCTGACATCGTGACAGTGATGAAATTTTCATGAAGGTTGGCGATGAATGTTATAGAAAAACAAAGTCCCATGTCCAAATTAAAGGTTAATAAATGAATTAAAGGTATATACTACCTCCGGTCCTAAATATATGATCTAATTGACTTATTTAGAGATTAAGATTGCGAAATAGGTTATTAAATGATGACATAATTAATATATTTTTAGATTATCCATTAGTTTATAGGTAAAATAAACTAGTTTAAGGGAAAAAATTAGGTAAATCAATTTATAATTAACTTATTTTGTTTTTTTAAGAATTTTCCAGAAAAAGTCAATTAGGTCTTATATTTAGGACCGGAGGGAGTATATAATAATATTGGGTTCAATCTCATCACATTGAGTTGAACTTTTATGATGGATTAACAAAATTTAACACATATAGTTTACTATCCATATTTCAACAATGAATGTGCAGTGTTAATTGGAGCAAATATCGATGCTTAACAATTGTTGATGTGGGGTCTAGTCGTCTAGATGAGGGTTGGTCGAAGGACCCAAATTAAATAATCAAAGTTGAAGGAAGTTACTTTATCCTTAATTTTTTTAAATTGGATAAATATTGTTTTATATTTGAATTGAAAAAGTATATATATCATCAGATGGAAGTAGCTATGGGTGTCATTGATGAAACTGGAGGGAACAATTATTTAAGACATTGTTGCAAGTTTTTAAGTGACATCTTTTTCAAATGAGAGAATAAACTAATTAAAGAACTCATAATGATTGATGGAATGCAGTATTTTTCAAAAAAAGAAAAATGGAATATAGTAATTTTAATTAAAAGGGATGAATAAGAGGCGAAAAGGAATTGAAGAGAAAGAAACAAAGTAAACGGACAGTGGCCCCCACAGGAAATCCGCTATACACCCACCCGACCCAAGTTTGGCCTGGTTCTAAAGAACGTGAAATTCCAAAACTATTTTCCAACTATATCCTGCAATAAAAAATCTTAAGAAAATCCCTCTAAAACTAATAAACGATAAATCATAAATTTGAAACGGGAAAATTTCAAGTCAATCTTAACTGAGGAATTGGGGATCTCTACTATATTTTATCAAGATACAAATGCCCCTAACTAAAAACATATATTTGTATTCATGAACAAATTCAAAATTAAAAGAGGATATACAACTTTATCTCATAATAACTTTTTAGTTTAGGTTGAAATTTCTACACTTACAATCATTATTTCTATTAACAATCGACAAGGTCAATATATTGAAATCCTCAAATGATAGCACTAACAAGTTTAAGATAAAGATTTTCAACTTAAAGTTAAAAATTCAAATATTATTTTCCTCATTGTAAACACCCTATTTTGTCCGGGCCTACCAAATTAAAAATAAAATAAAAAATAATAAAAAATATAAAAACAAAAAATATAATAAAACAAGATATGCTCTCTTGATTCTTTCTTGTGAGGCAAGCACAAGTCAAATTGTGTAAGGGTCAAACAAAGATTGACAACTAAGTGAGGAAATTGGAAATAATTGTGGTGATTGTGTCATAAAAGAATGATATCTCATCAATTAGAATTTGATTTGAATAAGTTAGGAAACTTTTGAAGGGAATTTGAGTAAAAAGGAAAAAATTTTGTTGGCCAATCAAGTTTCATAATGGAATTGATACATGTGCAACCTGTAACATCCTTCCAAACTAATGATTAAATTTTATACAATAAAGAAAATGAAGCTTAAATAATAAAATTCACAATGGTAGAAAAATCTAAAATCCATATAGAGAGGTTGATCATACCATTATACCCTACTATGGTAGAAAAAGAATTGACCCAATTTTAAACTCTTTTTTTTTATAACCCAATTTTAAACTCTACCATAGTAGAAAAGAGTTAATTTTATTTTTCTCACTAACTAATCATGGTAGAAAAGAATAAAACATCATTTAAAATGTCTACCATGATTATTTAGAAATCACTTATTTTAAAATAACGATTAAAATATTTCTAAAATAATACCATGATATAAAATGATTTGCCACCTTAAAATATTTCTAAAATAATATATTATTTGGATATTTTTCAAAAACAATTACTAAAAATAATATATTAAGGTCTACAAAAATAATATATTTGGAAATTACATTATTTACCAACAGAATCATGTCGTAAATTTAGAAACAAATTCCCTAATGTCATGACAATTAAATATAAAACTATATAAATGTGCTTAATAAGCACAATAGAGCCTTTCAAGCTCGTTCTTCGTACCTTCCCCTTGTTTTACTATTGATCCTTCACCTAAAAATGTTAATAATGGGGTGAGATCGACATCTCAGTAACTACTGAAAGCATCTAACATACACTAACAATCATATACAATTACATTATAGATAATTATACCCCACGTGTTATTCTTTACTACCTCGCATACACAAATATTACATACAATCAAACATTTATATAGAACAAATATTACATACAATTAAACATTTATATAGAAGTGATTTCTTCATGAATGAATGTGTTATGCAACCTCCCTTATATCACCCCCTTATTCCTCTGACAGGAGTCATAGGCTAACACATAGTCCAAAAAGAAACATACCCAAGTAATTAGATTGTTCCAAGCTCACCAATACTTGAGATATACCCGCCCAAAGGTACAGAGCTCAAACATGGACTATGGCTCCCCTCCTTAAAAGAACGAATTATTAATGAGGCGTCACATGTCCCACTACTCCAATGCAATCCCGGGCAAGGAAAACATGGAAGAAGGGGCCCTGACAAGTGTCATCCACTGTGCACCGAGTGATGACATACCACGTGGTAATATAATTCACCATACATATTTCTCCTCTACAACCTATCCCATCATGAATGCAAATGCTATGATCTCAGAAATCACTATCCAGTTCATGATACTACAACATTCTCAAAATATGTAATCATTTTTCCAACATCAGCATGCTTGAAACGGAACAGACTAGAATACATCTAATAAAATATATAGCCAACATAAGCATGCTTGAAAAGGAATAAACTAGAATACATTTCACATCATATATAAAGAAGACAAGTATGCTTAAAAAGATTAAACTGATATTCAAATTTCATACAATTGGTTTAATACATGCTTCAATATATAACATTAGAATTATTCTCACATATCGCAGTCAAGTAATAATTATTTATAATCTAATTATACACAATTTGCAAGTATACGAAAGATATCCCCAAAGTTACCTGGCGCTCCTTAGCTCACAGGTAATCACACAAAAGTTACTCCAAAGCTCTTACTAATACTCTACATCACCACCAATATAAATATCTATTAATATATAATTCAACACTATCTAATTAATAGTACCTTAACACTATTGTACCTAAAGAAACCCCTAATTTAGTGTAAACTTATTCCTATAATATTTTTCGTATACAATGGAATTGAGGGATTGAGTTGAAAAGTATCAAATATATTTATCACTTACTAAATAAATAGTTTTGGTAATAACAGACACACATATATATGGACAAACTAATATTTATGTTTTTGGAAAGGTTGGAAGATTGCACATACATGCTGAATTTGGTAAACTAATTTGGCAAATCATCAACTTAGTAACAAAAAGGAAAAGGAAATATTTTATAATAAATAAATGCTTCCAAAAAAATGATTTTCTACTTCCCGTATTCCCTCCACTTAAAAAAACGAAGAAAAGAATATAGGGGCTATATATATATAACTACTTCATAGAAAAGGTAATTCTATTCCCTACGCTAAAAAAAAGTGAATAACCATGAGCCACTGTAAAAGGTAATTCTATTGTCTTTTAAACTTTTAAGTTAAATAGATATCATGAAATACAGTCCTAATCACCATGCTTGGTGGAAAAATTGAAAGTTGAACTTAACTTTTGAAAAGGGAAGTAATATTAAAAATATAAAAACCATTGCCCATTGGCCACTGACTAGCCAAAAGTTATTTAGGATAGGTAGATCATAGATGATTGATATACAAAGTAACGCAAGTTCACCACTTCTTAGAAAACAAATAAAATAGATACAAAATATATTAACTCACACGCATATAATACAAATGGTAGGGTGAAGGTTGGATTTTGCCTATAAAAATAAGGTAGATAATTGGAGAGGAAAGAAGAAAAAGGATATAAAATCACTGAAAAAATGATTTTAAGATTACAGTAAGAAGGTATGGTAACAATAAAAAGGAATAAGGAGATAAAATGACAAAAATAATTGATAAGACATCATCCATTGTTAATAAGAGAAGCAAGGAGAGAAATAAACACATTTGTGTAGAAAGTGAGTGTACGGCTAAATAGTGAGAGGGAGTAAAGAAGGAATTATATATAAAAAGGTTTAGGGTTTTCAATTGGGTTTTTTATGTTTGGGCCTCCTATAATCATTTTTTTTTTGAATTAATTCTAAGCATCTTGATTCATATATTTAAATTCACCTCATTTTTATTTTCTTCTCATGATGTAAAAGGAATCTACAAATATTTGTATTGAAACAAATTTAGTATTTCTTTTTAGACTCATAATATATCTTATCCTCAAATATAATATTTTAAATGCCTCAAAATAAATTATTTCTAAATATTAAAAACTTGGGATGTTACACAACCATCATAAAAAGGAAAAAGGAAATTAACATGATATGGAGAGAATGATTGGTGGGCATAAATCAAAAAATAATAAATGGGCATTTAAGATGAAACCCTAGAGTTGGTGGCCTATATAAGTGAGAGAAAGAGAGCATATAGAGAGATCTTTTTTTGGAGAGACGAGGTTTTTAGTGAGAATCATTTTTTTGGGGACGAGAAAGGGCTAGGTTTTGAGAGTAAAGAAAAGAGGCAGTGAGAGAGGCTCGTCGTTATAGAGTGAAGAGTATTTGAAAATGTACACATCTTTGTTCTTCTTCTTCTTCTTCTTACCCTTCTTTTTTTATGCCGATGAAGTCTTTCGTGAGACAGACATCAACAACTTTTCTTATCTTATTTAGGCAAAAGGTGACATATTTCTTTTTCTTTGAAAGTATTTTCTTTCTACATATGCACTCACATGTTCAAATTTTTCATTTGAAATTTTTGCAAAGAAGTCAAATCATATTTTTATCATTCATCCATCATGTTATTAAAATCCAATATTTTATCTTTGTTTGATATATGATTTACTATCTTTGTTTTTATTTTATTTTAAAATTGTGAAATCTTTCTCTTTTATATTATATAAATAAAAAAAATAAAATGAAATGGTTTTCATAAAAGAGGAAAATGGGTTGAATGATTTTCATATGTGAAAGATTGAATTATCTTCTCAGATTGAAAGTCGATTGTTTATCCGAGAGAGATTATCTCCTCAGGCGATTCAATCAAAATTGTGAAGTGTTTCCTCTAAAAAAATAATAAATAAATATGCATTTTCATAATATAAAAAAAACAAACCAAAAATAATTTTTTTTCTTCTTAAATTTAAACAAATGTTTTTCTTTAAAAACACAAACCAAGTGACACACATTTCTACCCTCAAACTACGTGGGCTTTGATCCCTTAAGGGTACGTAGGCCCTAGGTCAAATCCTAGGTCAAGTCCAAAAATGTAAAAATTAATTTTTTCCCCTTTTTATTTTTATTTTTATTTGTATATATTGATTTCTCTAGGTAATTTAAAGTAAAATTAAAATTAAAGTCATATTTACTTTTAAATAACTAACTTAGGGTAACCGTTCTCTTGAACGGGTGCTGTGGGGTGCCTAACACCTTCCCCACGCACAATCGACTCCCGAACCCTATTATTATTTATTTTTATTATTTTAAAAGGTTTTCCAAAATATCCTTTTAAAAATTTTGGTGGCGACTCCATTTTTAATTTTAATTTAATCTAATTTTTCGGGCGCTATACTCATTTTCTCATAAACAATTAATAACGATCAGTGTTCACAAATTTTAAATAGATCAGATATTTTCAACTTTATTGCGTCAAATTTTCAATTTTAGGTGAACAATTCACAACATATGTCTATCTTTTTCCCTTATTCAAAATTACTAAGGACATCTATGACTACTAATAAGATAAGAAAATCCCATATTCCTTTCTTAAAGTTGACTTGGATTACCTTAATTCATATGTTTGCTTTGACCTTTTTTAAATTCCTGAGGTTTGTTATTGGAATTTTCCCTATCTTTATTGCTCAAAGCAATAAGTTTTAAAAATTGTGCATTTTCCATGAGAAGCATTTAATTTTCCTCAAATCATGTGAAGTAAAACAATGTCTAAGAAGGCAGGTTTTAATTTTACAAAAAATCTCACGGCTAAGGCCCGGTACAAAATACTTCCTCCGTTCCTAAATATAAGATCACTTTGGGGAAGTGAATAAGTTCCTAAATATAAGATCACTTTCTATTTTGTCTCAATTTTGGTCTAAATTAGGCCTATACTTCTTAGCTCCCTCACTTCTCTCTCAAATCTCTATTTGTCTTTTAAATTTAAGTGAGGGGTATTTTGAAAAGATCATGTAATCTTAATTCAATGGAAAACCTTCCTTAATCTTATATTTAGGAATGGAGGTAGTACTTGTTATTTCTAACCCGGGATTTTACCATCACATGCCGATCAGCTATATATTGTCATTGGATTTTTAATCTACACGTACTCCTTCATGAATATTAGAATTGCGTTGAGAAATTTACTTCGATTTTGAGTGCAAAATCTCACTTCACTTTATTCCTAACACATGAGTTTTCCTCTTGATAAGTATCTCTATCATTGCACATGGGAAGGTGGTCGATTTCCATCTAGAATATGGTTACCAAACAAATAATCAGAAAAAGACATCATAGGCAAACAAACACATTTATTGCAAAATAACAAATTTAACCTAGCTATTTTCTTAAAACTTCACAAATTTGAGGGACTTGACACATGATGAATTAATTTACATAGACTACGTAACTAAATGACCAATGACCCGTTGATTCGTTCAGACTCATCCTAAAAACATTGGTCTAGAACTATAATAAACAAGTAGAACTATAATACAAGATGTCACAAATAAAATTAAACATGACTATCGGGCGAGACAAACTAAGATATAGATTGTACGACTAGAGACCTGGTCTAGAGATATTATTACCTTTTATTAAAAAATATTTTTTTCCTAATTTAAAAATATCATATAATAATAAATTTATTTTACACCATATAAAAATATCTAATTAGTCATTTTCCCCATTTTCTTTCAATGTTTCCTCCTTTTTTCACTATTATTTTTTATTTATTTCATTATTTTTCATTACTTTTTTTTAAGATGAACAGGATTTAGGATCAACAAAGGTATTGTCTTGGCCTTGAGCCATGCATACTAGATAGGGCTGGATTTCGGATAAACAAACTAGTCTGAAAATTTACTAGACAAAATTTTGGACACGCATACAGCTAGCATGATGTTTTTGCTACCTTAAACTTATGGAACCAGCTCCGCTGCATGCACAGAGCTAGTTTCCCTAAGTGAGCTCATCATATCTAGACACTCTATATTTTATTTGGTCGATCTTGATTGTATATCGATGTGAGAACCTAACTCTTCCAACTGATATTTTTCATGAGTAGGGAAATTAATTTCCCACTAAAAGATGGGCGAGGTTGCTTCACTTTAAACCATCCATGTATAATAACATTGATGGTTCATATTTTTATAGCCTTTCATTTTCAAATGGAAACTATATTATCTTACAAAATTATAGTCAGAGATCATATTTAATTCATATTTCCTACCCACTAGAATAATTGTCATTTAAAATAATCAACTTTAAAATTTTAATTACGAATCAATATGACTATACTTGACAGAACAAAGTGGAGGGTGACCTCATAATCGACAAGGGATCTCTCCTATTCCTCTCATTTCAGCTGTCTAAAACAATCTAACGGTCCACACATTTCACTCTCCAATTTATATATTTCTTCCATTATTTTCTCTCCAAATCTCTCCCATGTGGGCCATTGAATTATTTTAGACGGCTGAGATGAAGGAATAATATGAGAGAAGGGAATATGAGGGATACCTTGTCTGCCTCATAACATCTCTACTAATTAACTCCTCCACGTTTAAATAAAACTGAACCACGCGGTCTAATTTTTAAAATTCCAAATTCCACAAATAATCATCCGGAATTAACTATCCATTTTAGAGGTAAAACAACAAAACCACGCACTATCCCAAGTTTTTTCTAATAAAACGACCTAATGACCGATGTTATATAAGGGGAGAGATATAAATAGAAGAAAGCAGAGAACTCCATACTCCTCATTCTTACTAGCAGTCAAATTAAACTCATTCCAGCAAATAATATACAGACTTACAGAGTGTATCCACGCCAAGAGATGAATGTACCCATCATGAAACATCCAACCCCACCAAAATTCAGTTTCGTATGCGCAAGTCCCTTCCCTCCTCTCAAATATATCACTATTCACTACCTAGCTAGCTAATCGTTACTCTCTCATTTCACGTGCTCTACCTGACACACATCTCTCCTCTCTCAGCCACACCCTCCCATGTTCGTCTTCTTCCTCCTCCCTCCTCCTCCTTAGCCTATCAATACAATACCACCCTCTTCTTATTATTGGAGTATATTATAATAATATTACTTCATCCATGATATGGTTTCTCCCTATGACCAATCATCATCATCGATATCATCATGCCTTCTCTCTTCTCTCTCCCTAACTGCCTCGCACCTTCTTCTCCCTCCACCGACGATGACACCACCACCACCACCACCGCAAGCCCGAGCTCCAATAACTCCTCCTCCGTCGAGTGCTATGCCTGCACACAAGTAGGTGTCCCGGTTTTTCACTCCACAAGCTGTGACAGCTACCACCCACCTCAATGGGAGGCCTCTGCAGGCTCATCACTTGTTCCAATCCAAAACAACGCCCCGCAGGCCAAGAATACAAGGCGGCAAGGCCCAAAGACCGGCCCGTTTGGCCCGGTGTTGGACCCGAGGAGCAAGCACGTGCAGAGGTGGAATAGGGCGTTGCTCCTGGCGCGTGGGGTGGCACTCGCGGTGGACCCCTTGTATTTTTATGCGCTGTCCATAGGGAGGGATGGGACGCCGTGTTTGTACATGGACGGAGGGTTGGCGACTATTGTGACGGTTGTACGGACGGTGGTGGATTTGGTGCATGTGGTGCACGTGTGGTTGCAGTTTCGGTTGGCTTATGTTTCCAAGGAGTCTATGGTGGTTGGGTGTGGGAAGTTGGTTTGGGACGCGCGTGATATTGCAACGCATTATCTTAGGTCCTTCAGGGGATTTTGGTTTGATGCCTTTGTTATTCTTCCTGTTCCTCAGGTCAGAAATCTTTTTTTCTTTTCTTTTTTTATTTTTTGTTTGATGAATCAATGATTGATTGATTGCTTTCGTTGATACTCCCTCCGGTCCTAAATATAAGTAGCCTTTGACTTTTTTTTTGAGATGTTAAGGTTACAAAATATGTTATTAAATTTTGATAAATTTTTATATTAGCCATTAGTTTATAGGTTAAACAAACTAGTTTAAGGGTAAAAATCAGTTAAATCAATTTATGTTTATTTATTTTTCTTTTTTAGGATTTTCCAAAAAAGTCAAAGACGACTTATAATTAGGACCGGAGGGAGTATATATGGTGGCCTTTTTCTTTGATATGGTAAAAAAGGTGATTGTTTACGTTTAGGTGATGATGTGTATGATTTGCCTCACCAACAAGGTTTATTATTTTGAATAAAGAACTCTTATTGCCAACTATTATGAATAAAGAATTGTGATATATTACTATTAAATTAGCTAAATCAATTGAATAAACTAATGTATCGTGTTCTTTTCCTTAAAACACTTATCATCTGCCTAATTCCTCCCTCAGAATATTGTTGAATGGGTTTATTATTAGGGGGTAGATGACAATAATTAGAAATCTATAACCCATACATTCAGTCCTCAATTATAAGATATAATTATATTTTTTGTCAACCTTTTTTTAAAAATATATTATCAATTGTACTCATCACATAGTAATCAAGTAAGATTTGGGTATTTTGGAGAAAAAATACATCATACTAAATATTATGATAACTTATATCCTTAATCTAATCAAAATGGTTAAATATGTCATATATTATAGTATTTATTACACGAGGGAGTATAACATTTATAACCTTTGTCAACTATTAGTAATTAATATTTAATAGTCAAAATAATCAAACCGAATTTGATCTAGTTTCCTATGACTTTTTCTTGACTATACTAGCTAGTTTCCTTAGATTTGCTGGGAAAGTATTACTGTTCTGAACGGCTGTTTTGGTTTTTAATTGCAGGCAGTGTTTTGGCTGGTACTCCCAAAGTTGATAAGAGAAGAACAAATTAAAATCATAATGACTATAATGCTATTGATGGTCTTATTTTAATTTCTGCCCAAGGTTTACCACAGCATCTGCATGATGAGGAGGATGCAAAAAGTCACGGGCTATATCTTCGGCACCATTTGGTGGGGCTTTGGCCTCAACCTCATAGCCTACCTTATTGCTTCTCACGTAATTAATTAACCACTCCATTTTTCCTACCCTACAAAATCCCACTTTTGAGTTTAAGCTGAATTGATCTGAATGTGCCATGTATATATATTTTATATTTTACAGGTGGCAGGAGGGTGCTGGTATGTGCTTGCAATTCAACGTGTAGCATCTTGCCTGAGGAATCAGTGTGAAAGAGGGTATGGATGCGATCTCCCTTTGTCGTGTTCAGATGAAGTGTGTTTCAAGTTTTTGTCACCAGCAGGCACAGAAGGGACTTCATGTAATAGAAACTTGACAGTAGTGGCAAGAAAACCACTGTGTTTAGACGTGAAAGGACCTTATAAATATGGTATCTACCAATGGGCCCTCCCCGTCATTTCCAGCAACTCTTTGGCTGTCAAGATTCTTTATCCCATATTTTGGGGTTTGATGACCCTCAGGTATATATATATTTTCCCATATGTAAAAACATACCCTTGATTAATACTCCTCCATTCCTAAATATAAGATCACTTTCCCTGATTTGAGTAGATTAAGGAAGTTAGTTAAGTTAGTTATTTACACATGATATTACCAATTTATCCCAACTATATACATTATCTTCACTCTCTCTCTTTTTCTTGTTATTATAGATAAACATTGTAGGGTTAATTTAGGAAAAAGTTCAGAAAAATTAGAAAGTGATCTTATAATTAGGAATATGCTGAATTTCAAAAGTGATTTTATATTTAGGAACGGAGGAGTATTATGCTTTCGAGGATCAAATAGTCTTTTTTAGGATCTTGCTTTGCATTGATGTCTGTTAGTTATGATTAAGTAGCTTGCACCTAGGAAAGCATTAGATTAAACATTCTGTTCTTTATCTCTTACAGAAATCTAACATAAGACTAAATTTCTTTAACTTTCAGTGAGTTTAACAAATTCTGTTTTATCATGCAGCACTTTTGGCAATGATCTTGAGCCCACGAGTAACTGGCTAGAAGTGATTTTCAGTATATGCATGGTACTTAGCGGCCTAATGCTCTTCACACTGTTGATTGGTAACATCCAGGTATATATACATGTCACACACGTACACACACAAATGAAACTCAAGGGAAAAATTAACTGTAAAATAGAAGAAAAAAACATGTCCATCAAAACCATACGTCTGACATGAAGATTTGTGGTTTCCATGAAGGTATTTTTACACGCAGTAATGGCGAAGAAAAGAAAGATGCAGCTAAGATGTCGTGACATGGAATGGTGGATGAGGAGGAGGCAGCTTCCGTCCCAATTGAGACACAGAGTTCGCCAGTTTGAACGCCAGAGATGGACACTCATGGGAGGAGAGGACGAAATGGACTTGATCAAAGACCTTCCTGAAGGATTGAGGAGAGACATCAAGCGTCATCTTTGCTTAGACCTCATCAAAAAGGTAACTAAAATTGCCCCAATCACTTCTCTAAAGATTAATCTATGTAATCAAGTGTACACAATATATATCATAAAATCTATATCGTGCAACTATATAACATTAGACTTTGATTAAATGATGATAGAATGACGCGGCGTCTATTACACAGGTACCTCTGTTTCACAACTTGGACGATCTTATCCTTGACAACATATGTGACAGGGTTAAACCCTTGGTCTTCTCTAAAGATGAAAAGGTACAAATGAAGAACTCAGTTGCTATATATATGGTCATATATATAGTACTATACATCCAAGGCATCAAATACATTGGTATTTGATGCCTTGGATGTATAAGAGTACTATATATATGTGTATTTGATGCCTTGGATGTATAGTACTATATATATGACAGAAGGGAAGACCATGATTTTGATCAACATAAACAAATTTTTTTGTCAAACAGATAATCAGGGAAGGGGATCCAGTGCCAAGAATGATATTTATAGTTCGTGGGCGCATAAAACGCATGCAAAGCCTAAGCAAAGGCATGGTAGCCACAAGCATCATAGAAGCTGGGGGATTTTTGGGGGATGAGCTTCTCTCTTGGTGTCTACGCCGGCCATTCCTCGATCGACTTCCAGCGTCATCAGCCACGTTCATATGCCTGGAATCAGCAGAAGCCTTTGGATTGGAGGCTGATCACCTCAAGTATGTGACAGACCACTTCAGGTACAAGTTTGCCAACGAGAGGCTGAAGAGAACAGCTAGATATTACTCATCCAATTGGAGAACATGGGCAGCTGTTAATATACAATTTGCGTGGCGGCGATACAGGCAGAGGACGAGAGGTCCGGTGACCCCTGTAATTGAAAGTAGTGGACGCCATAGTTCTGAACGCAAGCTCTTGCAATATGCTGCCATGTTCTTGTCAATAAGGCCACATGACCACCTTGAGTGAAAGTTTAAAATTTATTCAGATAAAAATAGACCCATTGTTGTTGTTGGATGTTTGTGTTTTGATTCTGATTCTATTCGTCAATAAAATTTTGTCTCTTCGATTGATTCTTTGACTCAAACCTTTGTCATAATTTGAACGTGGAAGTTGTGGAATCATTCTTTTTTGAATGTGTCAAGTGTCAACTGTCAAGAAAGGGGCAGTTGTGTTAAAATAAAACTAGCAATACTGTCCCGGGTGTTGCCCGGGGAGTAATAACTGCATTCACGTAATATATATTACATTCTTCATTTTATATAATAAAAGTACAAATCATACAAAACAATGCCTTAAGGCAGACAAAATGACAATAAAATATAGATAGTAACATTACAGAATATGTTCTAATAGACAATAATTTATTGCTAGTGAACGGTTTGTTGTTGTCAACCATTGTCATTTTTTATTTTGCAGAAAAAAAACATTCACAGTCTACATATAACCTACAATACGTTTTTCATCTAGGGGATGGATCAATGTCAAGTTTCTTTAATTTTCTAAAACAGTTTATTTCATTTTCTTGATATAAATTATGTAGAAAATCAATTTAATTTCCATTAGTATAACAGCTTTCAGCTTATAAAGAAAATCGATTCGAACATTTTATTTATTTCAAAATCACCATTATCGGAAGCCCATTTATCTCTATCCCCACAAAATATTGCCATGCAGGGGGTGGCCTCTTTGTTCGTGTTGGATTTGTCATTCTCATTTGTCACAATCACCGTTGTCGGAAGCCCATTTTATCTCTATCCCACAAAATATTGCCATGCAAGGGGTGGCCTCTTTGCTCGTGTTGGATTTGTCATTCTCATTTGTCACACAATATTTGTGGGATAGAGAGAAAATGAACTTGTTATAGCGGTGATTTTGAAATAAATAAAAAGTTCGAATCAAATTTTTTGATAAGCTAAAAGTTGTTACATTAATGGAAACTAAATTGATTTTCTACATAATTTATACCAAGAGAAAGAAATAAAATGTTTTTAGAAAATCAAAGAAATGGGACATTGATCCAAGTCTTAGATGAAATACGAATTAAGTTTGCTTCCTACGACCAAGCAACGAAGTTAGTGAGCCAAAAAAGATTAAATAAAAACATTTGCAAAATTATTTTACAGATCCACTAACTACCATCAAGCAATTGCCTCATGTGAGGATAGTGGAGAACAATAGAGATAACTCTCTACTACCATATGAGACCTGCAAAAAAAAAAAACCACGTGTGGAAACAAAGGGTTAAAAAACATTCTAAGTGCACCTCAAATGGAATACAACATATCATTACCTGAACAAAAACTGAAAGAAGTTGACACCTACAACAATATTAATGGGAGGGATTTTGTGAGATTTGAAATTCAAAATCGTGGGAGACAGCTGGAAGATGCGTGTGGTTCGAAAATGGATAAGCAGGGGGAATGATAATGAGTATTTAAATAAATGAGGAATTAATAATAAATAAATGGAAAGTGGGGCCCACGAGACAAAACAAAAGAGTAGCTAAGAAACAGATAAAGTAATATAAAAATGGTACTGTTAAATGAATAGTCTTCCATTGCATGAATCCATTCTCTAAAGCAAATGTCCGGTAAATAGTAAAGCCCATGAAGACCCAATAACATAACAATTAAATAGGCTTAAATTAATTATAAAGAAAACACTTAAACTATACAGCCTATGTAATACCAGGAGCCCAAAAAAATATCATCACTACATCAATAAGGAAATTGAATAATAAATATCAAATTCCTATAATCACTAATACCAATATAAAACCAAATGATTAAAAATAACACAAAACATGTCAATAAATATATTTCCTTCAAACATAATTAGTGGTCAAATGACAATTCAGAATAAGTTTCAATTTTCGCATAAAAGAACTTTAACTGCCACTAATTCATTACCTAGACTATTTTAAAATAATTTTCAATACCCAACAGCTGAAATATAAGTACCAAGCTACACCAAACTATTAATTAAAGAAAATACATTAAACATAATCATATTTATAAATTTTTACATAAGTACACACTTCTTCAACTTAAAGCAAATACACTTAATAAAACATACTTAGATAACAATGTTACAAGACATTCAGTTCCAATGAAATACAACTATTACACAAGACACATACCTTAAACTTTCAACCATATGTAATACAAGATAAACCATTATCAAGGTTATAATGGTTTAAGATGTATAACACTAAACCAGTATTAAGCCCATTGGGCAACACACACAATAAAAACTTATAGGTAAAACATATAGACCATAACTGACATCACAACACATAATATATTATATGACACATGTAGCCAATGATGTCTCTGCCATGCAACTGATTCATTTTTCCTGCTTAATAATCTTAGGGGTTTTTCCCATTCCAGGAATATTTCCTGATATTTCCTTAAGTGCTTCTGTCTCTTGTCTACTATTCCGCCTCCTCACAGTTCCCTTACCCTTAACTCTTCCAGAAGTTGCCACGATTACGGGACTGCCAGAATGATCTCCCAACTTGGCACCTGTGTCCGTGTCTTCATTCATATGAGGCTGGACATTTCTTGAAGGACTGATGGAGATGACTGAATCTTCAATCACATTAGAAGAAGTGTTATTAAGCCAAGGCATTTAACATTCGGTCCTTTTCTTCTGCCTCTTTCCTGGCCTTTAGCTCTGTTTGTCTCCTTCTCTATACTTTCTTCTCAGCCATTTTCTTGGCTTCCTCATTTTTCTCTATGAAAGCTTGCACTATATCCTTTCCTTTTTCAAGAGCAAGAGCTGCCTCTCCTGACATTTTAGCAAAATTGGAAAAACTATATTACAATAGTGAAGGAGATGCAGATGAAGTGCATGATAAATGAGTTAAGAGGATCATCACAGAATAGCAAAATTGGAAAAATATGGGACTACAGAAAGGTATAGCACTCACAAAACACTATGCACATTCTTTAAAGAAAAAAATATATGAACCCAGGCTCGTGTACTTTTTGATGAAACAATTTTCACCTCTGAAAAGTGAACCTCGATCAATAGCATATCGCAAGATTTTACTAATGCTCATAAATCCTTGTGCAGAGGAAGGACTGACCACTTATCATGCATTGAACATATGACGGAATAAAGAATTTCTCATATTAGGGGAGTGTCCTCCTTATTAACTTGTGTGATGGTGCATATTTGCATCATTTCCCATTTATAGGTGTATGTTCAATAACAGCATACAGATTGAAGACGATATAAGTATACATTACCTTGTAGGTATTTGCTGGACTACCCCACCGTTCACTTCAATATATGGATTTACTCTCTGGAAAAAAGAAATCCTATGAGATTTCATGCAAAAGATAAAACAATAAAGTCATATTTTCATGCAGAAGATTTCATCCTTCTCTAGCCTTTGTATATCTTGCTCTGAACAATACTTCAGAAGAAGGAAAAAGAATGATTCCTGCAGATGCACATGTATGAACAAATTAATCACAAACTTGTACATATTATTTAAACAAACCTGAGAGAACCTCAGCAAATTAGCCATATTGTGAAGCTTAATGACATGAAGGTAAAAATCAATCCAACAAATAAAGAGGGCATGGAAAACAGTACCAAAAATTTTACAATAGCATCAAAATGTTGGAAATGAATCTCTTGGTGTCCTCTAGCCTTTGTATCTCTTTTTCTGATCAATACCTTAGAAGAAGGAAAAACAATGATTCCTGCAGATGCACATATATGATAAAATTTATGAGCCAACACTTTGCACATTCAAAATACTATAACGCATGAAGAATCAATGGACTGCGTACCTCCTCATTATTAGAATGTGTCTCATCAGAGACAATATCACATATATCATAGTCATAATCCATTGGATAAAAAAACCATTATAACTTCAAAAAACTAAATCTTGAAAGCAAACTATTAATTCCTTCATGAAAGATTAAGAAAAAACTACACTTGGATTGCAGAAGGTGATTACCTGCCCTGGTGATCAAGCATGGAGGAGGTAGGTGAAGGATATTTATAGTTGGGAATAGGAACATGTCCAGATTCAAAGTGTGAGAGATCATGCAAAAGAATCTGATAGTGTCTTTGAACTTGTTCAACAGATTTGCTTCCTCCAACTTCTCTTGCCACTTTCTCCCACCTTTGTGATGTTTCTTCATCATACTTGGCTAATGCCTCCTCAAAAACCTTGCTCTGCTTCTCTGTCCAAAAATACCACTCTGAAATATCTTTGTCTTTCCTCATTGAACTTATGATGAAGATGCCATCACTCTTCTGTATATTTTTTCCCACTCTCTCTCACAAGCATAATTTTGGAATCTTCTTGTTGGTGCTTTTTAAATCAGTATGAAGAGAATCTGAATCCCTCAAAAGTCAAATTCAATCTGGTTCCAAATCTGAAGGCATAATCGATCTTGTTAAAGCATTAAAAGGCTTAAAGTTGAAAAGAAAGGAATATGACAAGGAAAAATAATGACTAATGAAGATAGATTGTGGAAAATCAGTTCAAAGTGAAACTGCAGCAGTATATTCTCCTTGGCCACATCATTTTAATTACTAAACGTTCATGCAAATTTTAACGAAAAAAACCACATATACTTGAAAAGATTCACCAAAACCGCATATCATCTTCAAGTCCTATATTGAAAACCATCTATATAAGTTAAGGAAAAAACCACTATACTTGAATTTTTCAGCTTCTAATTACGTGAAAAGGTTTCAGCTATATACTTCAATAAACCACTATACTTCAATGAAAAGCTTTTTCATATTCCAAAACCTTTTATATGGCTAATTTAGCTTTAATGCAGTCTTCTTTTGCTTCCTAATTTCCTCAATTAGTTTCAGGACATTCCTCAAAGCTTCCTGATTTCAAAGAAATCCAAAGCCATTATGCAGAGATAGCATACTTTTATTGCATTCTAAGATCAATCATATATTAGCAAAAAACCATGTGATGCTGATTTTGTCCTTTTAAGTCTATTGAGACATTGTCAAGGTAAATATAATCAGATCATATTGATTCACTAAATATAATCACGCACACAACATATGGAAAAATGAAGATAAAGTCAAATATCAATTCATAAGAACAAAATACAAAGGAAAAATTTCCTTCCCAGTCTAAAAACCAATCCAACTTGCAACTGTCAGGCAATTTACTTAAACCACAATCATAAAGGAATGTTTACCTCCATCAAGGGCAATAACAGGACGAACGAACTGAACAATGACAAATACACCCTCAGGCTCAGTCAATTTGGCATACGAACACAGGGTTTCCCCAACACATGGACCATGTAACCGACAAGTAACAGCCTCAGCCCCCCTGTTTTTGAATAAATTATGTTATTCATAAGCAGGTTAAAGTATAAAGCACAAAGCCAAGAACACTGAATGATTATATCAAAGTACAAAGGAACTAAACGCATACCACAGCAAGGGCAAACCCTTATCTTCCAACTTTAAGATCAACTTCCTCCCATAACATTCATCAATATCATCCAACCCTTCCTCGTACATCGTCACAAGTGTTCCACACACATCTAAAGAAAAAAAACCTAAAAACCATCACAAACCACAAACAATAAATCAAAAAACGAAATTATAAATTGAAGGCAACACTGACTCACCAAACAACCCAAGCCCCCAAGGACAACCATTTGCAAATTCTGAAACAGTAATCAGGTGGAACGAATGCACCGGCAACAATTCCCAGACAATCTCCACTGTTGTGGAAGCGAGCAAGACAATATGGAATGCGCGATGAATCCCTTTCCCACCACGCCTCACCACAAAATTTGTTGCCCTATAGCACTTTTCCGGTAAGAAAACGGATCTGTGAGCCGCTATTGCAGAATAATCCTCCATCGCCACATCAACTCTCTTTCCCTACAAATTTAAAAAACACAATGATCATCAAATAATCTTGCACAACAAACACCAAAAACAGAAAACCAATAAAAATATGGAAAAAAAACTTACGGATCTATCGAAGACGATTAAATCTACGGATAGCATCTCCCTCAGTCTTTTACCCCCAACAACAAAGTGCACAGTTTCTGGGAAATAAACTCTATCCACCTTGAATAGCAAAACGCCTTGACACCTTCCTTCGGTCAAAGAATCAATACTAACAGGAGGTCCCATAAAAGTACCCATGGTAGGCCAAGAGGTGAAAACACAAAGGCAAAAGAAAAATGGGTCAACCCTTAACTCAGAGAAAGGACTGTGAAGATGAAGACAAAGAGTGAGAGAGGTTTCTACAAGGTAAGGTTTAAGTGGAGGGATGTTTGAAATTCAAAATCTTGGGTATGGATGACAGCTATTACGAAAAACGCAAAAAAGGTGGGGGTAATTAATGAAATGTTTAATTTAAGCTTTCACTGTAAAGGGAAAACAGCTAAAAGAAGAACGAAAATAAGTAGTAACTCATTTTAATAATACATGGGACCCACACAGCTGCATACACATCATCAGAAGGTGTCAGGAGGTATATATAATATAAATATGATATAATATAAAATAGAGAAGAGGGATAAAAAAAAGTATAAATGGTGTTACTGTTTTTTGAATAGTAATTCACCCATTGCTTTAGGGTAAGGAGGATTAATATGGATAAAAATTACTTTGTCGTTGGCTCGTTATGCTATTATATTTCGATTATGTACGAGAATGATCCACTTGAGGGGAAAAAATCACAAATTCTCACTGAAAACTTCTGGAAGATTTAGAAAGATATCAATTTGGGAAATTATGTCAGAAGGAAAAACGACCTTGATGATGTTATAAGGAAGTTATTGAAATCTTATATATTTATTGCGAGACTCCAAGCTGGTAAAACTGGTTTTCTCTTAAAGTACATTTAACCTATAAACTAATAGTTAATCTAAAAAAATAATTATATATATCATAGTTAACTAACCTACTTTTCTTCCTTAATCTCTCTAAAAAAGGTCAATTAAATCTTATATTTAAGACAGGAGGAAGCATTTCACACCTTTAGTTGTTTCAAGGATCTCTTTTAGTACTCCCTCCGTTCCTAAATATAAGATCACTTTGAGAATGTGGATAAGTTTCTAAATATAAGAACACTTTCTATTTTTTTCTCAAGTTTTGCCCATATTACCACTATACTCATTTTACAAGTAAATTACTCCCTCAATCTTTTAAATTTAAACAAGGGGTTTTTTGGGAAGATCATGTAATCCTAATTCATTAGGAAACTTTCCTTAATCTCTCCAAATTAGCCAAAGTGATCTTATATTTAGGAACAGAGGGAGTATATTATAAAATTAATGTCTTTTGTACATGGAGTGTATGAGAAGGTTCATTAGACATAACGTGGGATTACTGCACAATAATCAAGCATATGGGGGCAAGTAGAAATTTCGCCGTTTACTTTGCAACAAAACATTTTATTCTATTATCACTTAGCTAAATGGTAAACTTGTTTGTCGTGAGGTCTAATGTCGTAGGTTCAAATCAACCTCTTTGCATAAAGTAAGGGTAAATCTACGTAATATATTCCCTTCCCCGGCACCCCCGCTAAGTGAGGACTAGAACTGAGTTCACCCCTTTTCCATCATCTTGAAAGATATAACAAAAATGTACCTAAGTAAATGTGCTATTGGTTAAGAGTTGATCAACTTCAGAACAGGTCAAACCTTCATTAAAACTATAGTATCCTTACAAAATGTGAAAAAGACACAAGAAAGAAACAGAGTTTCTCTGCTGATCAGGATAGCTGTCCCATCAAACAAAGGATTAAAGCGTAATGATCAAGAGGAAAGTGAACTCCTTGAAATGAAGTCAAATGAAATGCCATTTTGTTGAAGTCTTTCCTGAAGATCAGTATGACCGAACACTATACCTGGGGGATAAACTCCTCCCTTTGGAACGTTGTCCCGTTGGCTAAGAAGAACCAGTGCACACTGAATAAGAGCGATTGGAGTGGTAATGTATCCAATTTCAGGTCCCATAACTCTTGTTACAATTTCCATGTCGGGTTCTGCATTTCCCTGTGCTGCAAGACTCTCATTGCTATAACCATGCCCTACAAACCACATCTTGAATGACGCGCTTTCCACCTCCTCTTCAGATGGACCTTCCTTCCTGAACCCACCAAGGCTAAAGAAAGAAGGGAATTTCAAAAGAAGCCACCTCCCAAATGAGAAATTTCCCAAAAGACCAAAGAAAAACCCGATTATAACAAATCCAAAAATCCCCACCAAGGATTTGGAGCCTACTTTCACACCAAAATGAGCAGGCTTCACACTTGACCAGTATGCTCTCCTTTTCTCAATCGCCTCAGCGCTCTCATTCCTCCCTGGGAGACCACCAGGGTTCTCTGTTAGGACTGCTAATGTTCTTCGTACAACAATTGAGTCTGCTGAAGGTAGCTTTACCCCCCAAAGTCCAATTTTCTTCTGGTGTTCAATAATTCCTTTGGGTGGAGGAGGTCCAGGTATCTACAAGCATTACAATAAAATTTGATAAAATAAAAGTATTTTAAACCATATAAAGAGTGAAGGAAAGGGGGCGCAAGGTCAATAGACAACAATAGCAAGATCAACATTTGTTTAAGAATTAAGTTGATCGCAAAATCACATTTGAGACAAAATATGTTCCATGGAAAGTAACAAGTTAAAAAGTTCTGACACTTAAAGATGATTTATAAGCAAAAAATACGCCCTGCCATTTCCACCAAATTCCATATTTTGTCCCACTCCAACATGAAAGGTAAAAGAAAAACAAGCTTATTTTCTTCTTTTTTTGGGGGGTGGGGGGGAGCAATTAATAAAACGGTTGTATTAATGTTATATTTTAGACTACAACCAGTTTACCTTTTATGCCTCAGTTATCATCCTAACAAAGGGCAGGCAACATCTCTCAAATGAATCCACACAATTGCACGGGCTTATTGCTTTGAAGTCATCACCAGGACCTTAGACACCTATATTTGATCTCTCACACACCATTTCAAGGTATATTTATATCAATCTCACAGTGCTCGTGTTTTATACATGAGTGCAATTTGCTTATATGTTTGGCATATTGCATTAAGCATTATATAGGCTATCTAATCGTTTACCAAACCAAGACCACAAAATTGTTTCCAATAAGCATAACACTCTATGGTAGTCTAATCAAAGCAGAACATTAGTCATTCCATCATGTTAGTCCCATATATCTCCAAATCTAATTCCACTACAAGTCCTAAAACCAAAATGTAGATTTTTGACACTACAACAATTTCTAGCAGCTCATTATCAATTACAAAAAGTTCTAACAGACAGTTAAATGTCCCCAACATATACATGAACATGCACTGATGGAGCCAGCTAGAGCAGTCACAAATACAGTAATAGCAATGTAAATGCCACCATTTCCATTTCTCTCGTGTCAACAAAATCTCAATATTTATACTGATTTTTGCACTGGCTTTCCTAAAACTGACATGGATGATTATATATACTACCCCAACTCTAAATATAAAACTTAATTGACTTTTTTGGAGAATCCTAAGACAGCAAACTTAGCCACTTAATCATAACATATTTTGTATATTATTAGATTATATGTTAGTTTATAAGTTAAATGAACTGGTTGAGAAGAAAAATTTAGGAAAATCAATTTTAATTACCGTATTTAGCTTTCTTAAGATTCTCCAAAAAAGTCAACTAGGTCTTATATTTAGGACTAAAGGGAGTACCACTCATGCTCCATCTTTTATGCTTCTGTTAATTTTCCATCACTCAAATCAAAATATCAACATGAAACAGCCCTCCAACTTTCTTGAGAGCATTTCCTATCAACTATACCACTATCAAAAACCTACCCCATTCCTTAATGTAAGACTCCACTGACTCTTTTTTCCTTCAAAACTAAGGAAACCACATAATCCTAACATATTCCGTTACATTAACTTACAAGTCAAGTAAACTAGTTTAGAGAAAAAGCTGAACTTCTCTTACCACAGGCCTTGCTCTTCGCGGTCTAGACCGCCTTAGTTCCTGCAATTTCTTCGCATTAGCCACGCCTAAAACCGCCGATTCATAAGTCCCAAAATTCCCAACAATCCTCTTATCAGATTCCAAGCTCAAATACGCCTCCACTCTATTCACCACACAAGGACTCTCCCACTGCCTTGAATTAAACATAACTCCAATCTCAGCCGGAATGGAATCGAATCCACAAGCCGAAACAAGCAAAGCTCCATTCTCCACACCCTTCTCATGATAATTCCCTTCCATTCTCTCCATAAACTCAGGCTCACCGCAAATATCCAAATAATCACACCCTGTTTCCACGCAAGCCGCCACCACGGGCTCGCCGTAGAGGCGAAAGGGGCCCACACAGTTGAGAATTAGCTTCGTGCGGTTGCATAGGGAGAGGAGAGAGGGGCGGTTTGTTGTGTCGGCGGTTAGAATTGGGATCGGAGGCGGTGGATTTGGACACGTGGCCCATTTGAGAGATTGGGAGAGCTTGTTAGGGTTTCTGCCTGCTAAGGCTATGGATTTTAGAGGGGAGGAAGGGGCGTTTAGGAATTTTAATGCTTCTCTGATTACGTATTTGCCTGTGAAACCTGAAGCGCCTAAGATGATTAGGTCAAAATCGGGATTGGGATTAATTTTTTGGACTGTTGCCATGGCTTTGATTTGATGAGAGTGTGTGATGTGTGTGAGTAACTGAACTTGTTTTTGTTGCAGAAAGGAAGAAGGTGGAGGAATATCACGAGGATTGCTTTGCTCTAATTAATCATTATTCAAAGCATCAGTTGTTAATCTCTAATTAATTGATTAAAACTTACTAATCAGCGTTGATAATCTCCATGGCTCTATTGAATTTGCATGTTTTGCCTATGATGAAGCCACAATACCCGCCATTTGGCCATGTTTATGGTAGAGTATTTTTTTTTATGATTCGCGCCATGTTTATGATATTCTACTATTCTAGTGCTTGTGCTTCTTGTGAGAGTATACTTTTTTAAAATTGATTTGACCTATAATTTAATTATTTTTTTCTTATTCTGCACACGTATAATGTAAAATATTGCATTAAATAAAAGTTGGGTTGGTGTTTATATACTCCCTCATGTCCCTAATATAAAAGCATAAAATTTGAATTTGAATGATTTTGTTACAAAATATAAGAGTTTATCTCACATTCTCTCATCATTTAATTAATGTGTTTTTCGTACTTTGCCCTTAACTTTTTTTCATATTTATTAATTTTTATATATTTCTCTCTATTAAAATTAAAATTATAATAATAAATATGAGCAATATTGAAAAAGAAGTTTTTTTGCGGTTGACTCTTATATTAGCTTCAAACATTCAACTAATATTCGCATGTTTTTTTAAAAAGTTTTTTTGCGGCTAACGCTTATATTATGGACGGAAGTGAGTATGTTCGTACTACCTATTATACTATCTTTCATCTTTATTGATATGACTATTTCTTTCTCTTAATTTTCCCATCATTAATACTAAAAAAAATCATTTAAAACACGTTTATGATTATCCTTAACAAATTTTTTTTAGATGCATGGTTAGAATAATAGACTTTCATCCCTTCTCTATCCTTATCTTATGTTTTTTTCCGGTTCCTAATGTGCATGGATAAAAATATTGCAATGAAAAAGATTTATGAATAAAAATTCATAAAAGACAAGAGAAAATTAAACTTTAGTGCCTAGGGTCAAGCCTTAACTTTCCAATAAACATTAATTTTACAATGGGATGGGACACAAGCTCTTGTTTATATTATATACTCATTTATACTTATTTAAAAACAAAATAAGAATAACTTAGATAATCAATATATGTATATAAAACAAGTCTAAATTGAAACAAATAAAAGAAAACAAAACTAAAAAACTTAGTTCCATCGCTATTGAAAACTAATAGTTGTCTCAACTCTCAATTTGTGAGTAATAACCCAATTAATTGGGCAAGACCTATCTAGTTACTCCATTCACTTCTCTTAGAACCCATATGCAATATTGGATTTTGCATGAGTTGGTTAAGCAGAGGATATTTTCAATGACATTTAAACAATTCCATCCAATCAATTCGCATTTTCCCTCACTCTAGTCGATCAGGAGCATATTATCTGATTCAATAATCGAAACAAATATAGCATTATTCTGAAAATATTTGCAATAAGCCCATAAAAAGTTAAACTTTCTCCCATTCAAACTTCTTGAATTAGTGCAGAACCATCAATTATAATTCCACGTGATTTCTTTCTTTTTTTTTGGGTTTATTACCCCTGTTGGATAATGAATAGATAAGGTATTTAGGAATACCTGGATAACGACAGAACAAACTCTTGATGTAGATGCCGGTATAAGAATCACAGAATTGGACTCTTATATTGTATACTGTAGAAGCACTTTTGAGAGAGAGAGAGAGAGAGAGGATTTTGAGAGACAGAGAAAATCTTTAATAGAAAGAAACTTATTTCTTTTTCACCTTAAAATGATTTCTGATTAACCACCCTATTTATAGTGATTTTCTCTGAGAATTAATAATTGGGTAAAAATACAGTTAATAACCCAATTATTCTGAATACTTATACTCAGACCCCAAAACTCTTATTTGGGCTTAAATTTACCAAGGGTGGATCATATTCTTACAACCCCCATTTAATCCGGATTCGAAGGGTAGGAGTGTTGCCCACATAGGTAATGTTATCCTCTCTCTCAATGAGAGCGCTCCCTGGGACTCGAACACACATTCTCATCCTTACGGGGTTATAGTCCACTTACCAGCCCAACCAACTACCCAATAGTTTCACGTGATTTCTTATAACCAAAGAGGGGAACTTTGTTTGACTCCTTATCAAAAGCATAATCAACATTGAGTTTTAAGGATTTACATTATAGGGTATTAGGGTATCAAGCAGTTAGGTTGAGCTATACTTCTATACTGGATTGTTTCCTATGACGGATCAGCTACTCACCATCCATGTGCACTCCAAAATTCATCAAAATTTCTCTCCTGCTTGAGAAAAAGTGAAAATAGGGCCAGGTACCTTTTGTTCATAAAACTATTAAGCATCTGCCTCTCCAAATTTGCCATGAAATGGTGGCTATCAAAACTTTTCTATATTCATCAATTTCTTCATTCATGAAGAGACTAGTAACTTAGTAAGCCATGACTCAAGGCCAATCGTCGGCTCATTTTACATGGTGAAATTAAAAAGTAAAAAACACTCTCACCATCCATTTTACCCAATCACATTTTAAAAAGGCATGATTAGTTTCTCTAGGGCATTTTTACAGATTAAACAACTTTAAGAATTGATCTTGATTACTCATATGAGTTTACGATTCGATTTTACTTTCTTGACATGAGTTTACCTTTATTAATAAACACATGTCTCCTATATAATTAAATGAAAAATACAAAAAAATAACAATAACTTAACTTAAATATATTTTAAATATAAACAATTGATATTAAATATATCACCATAACACCATTCATGCTTTATAAACCACAATAAATTTATATATATATAAATGGGTTAACATAATTTTTGTTCCCTATAATTTAATCTCATTTTGTTTTTAGTTCCTGTAGCTTCAAACAGGAGGTTTTGATCCTTCAAGTTTACTCAGTTAATGACATTAGTCCCTAGAGTTTAATGGCGATGTTAAGTTTTGCTGAATAAGGTTAAATAAAAATAAAAATAAAAATAACTAAAATTAATTTTACTGAAAGATAAAAAAAAAGAAATAATTAATTAAAGGTCCCTCACAAGGGAGTTAATACTGGAAAAATCCCAAAAGTTGAAAATATTAATGTAGGGTCCCAAGGGACCTCACATTAATATATTTGAAAAGTGAAAAGACAGTTTTGCCCCTAGCCTTAAAATAAATTTACCTCCTCTCCCCCCACCTCCTCCCTCACCCACCCCCCTCCCCTACCCCCCCTCTCCAGCCGCCCCCACCCCCACCCTCCCCCTCCAGCAGCCCACCCACCCCCTCCCACCTCCAGCCGCCACCCCACCCCCACCCCCTCCCCCTCCCAACCTCCCCCTTCCCACTCACGCCCCCTCCCCCTCCCACCCTCCCCCCTCCACCCCCACCCCCCCTCCCTCCATCGCCCCCCCACCCCCTTCCCTCCCTCGGCCCCCACCCCCACCCTCCATCGCCCCCCAGCCCACCCCCTTCCCTCCCTCGGCCCCCACCCCCACCCCCACCCTTCATCGCCCCCCCAGCCCACCCCCTTCCTCCAACGCCCCCACCCCCCACGCTCCTCCCTCCATCGCCCAGGAGGGTGGGTGGCGATGGAGGGAGTGGGTGCGATGGAGGGAGTGGGTGGGGGGTGGGGGGCGTTGGAGGAAGGGGGTGGGTTGGGGGGGCGATGAAGGGTGGGGGTGGGGGCCGAGGGAGGGAAGGGGGTGGGCTGGGGGGGCGATGGAGGGTGGGGGTGGGGGCCGAGGGAGGGAAGGGGGTGGGGGGGCGATGGAGGGAGGGGGTGGGGGGCCGATGGAGGGAGGGTGATGGAGGTGGAGGGAGGGGGTGGGGGGCGATGGAGGTGGAGGGAGGGGGGGTGGGGGGTGAGCTGGAGGTGGAGGGCTGAAGGGGTGAGGGGGTGGGTGAGGGAGGAGGAGGGTAAATTTTTTTTAAGGCTAGGGGCAAAACTGTATTTTCACTTTTCAAATATATTAATGTGAGGTTCCTTGGGACCCTACATTAATATTTTCAACTTTTGGGACTTTTCCAGTATTAACTCCCTTGCGAGGGATCTCTAATTAAATTTCCCAAAAAAAAAGAGGGGTTAATTCATAATTGATTTAATTCCGTAATCGGACACGTAAAATGTGGAGTGTCAAACTAATGCTCTTCTTCTCTTCTTCCCTTTCCCTTTCCCTTCCATCCTGAGGTCACCGGAGAGCTTCAAGGACGCCGTCGCCGGACAATACACCATATAGTGCATGCAACCTCTCATTTCTACACCGGTCAGTTTCCTCCACTAACCTCTATCTCTTCGATTCAAGCCTTATTCAGAGAAATAGGGTTTCACTAGGTCAAGATCCGATTTAATTGAAAATTTGGCATAGTAAGCGAGTTTTCCTGAATAAATTTGAATTTCCATGAAATAATTTGACTAAGCCTATAAATCTTCTGTTTCTGCTACTGTTAACCCTAGTGAATCCCCAAATCTCGACCTGTTTCCGAGTAAGTTAGGTCTAGGAATGAGAACGAGTTAGTGGAGTTGTTTTTGGTGCTTATATGTTGGTTTCTTAATTGTTACCTGGAGATTTCGAACTTGAATCTGTATGTTGTGTTCTGTTATGATTTTGTTTCTTGGTTAAGCTTCGATTTTATCTGTTTTAGAGCTATTATGCTACTAAAATAGAGTGTTTTAATATGATGGATATAGACTTGAAGCTTTAGAGTGCAATATGGTAGTCTTTTTAATGATTTTGCACTGATTTGTGGTTAGCTGACATAGGGAATTCATAGTTTCTAGTTAGTGAGTTTCAATTTTATAATGAGGCTGAAAGAGATGGTTGAAATGTGTATAGGAAGTTCGTTCTCCTGTTAAGTTTGGAGTGAGGTAAAATTTGTAGTATGTGCTATTTTGTGCGTTTATTCTTATTGTTGGGTTTATTACAACAGAGAATTTGTACTTTAGGTTAACTAAGGTTTAGTTCTTATATCAAGCTTGATTAAAGTCGATTGCAGAAATCTTTGATTTGCTGCAGAAAGTTTCCAAAAGAAATATGAGGAAATTTCCCTTTCCCTGGTGACCTTGATTGTTATTTTCTGTGTGATGTTTGGCAAATCAAATTTCCCTTTAACAGGATAGGAGTGTATTTTATAGTTTTTTAAAGATTTTAACCCCCCACGAGAGAGGGAGAATATTGAAATTATAATTCTATCTGCTGCGGCTCTTTCACAGATAAGAAAAATAAGATAAGAGTCTTACATAATTTCAATGTTTTATTTAATTTATCTCCTGTCTAAATTTGATGAAGCAGAGAGCCTAGTCTCTATGTAAAAAATGGTTGTATATGTAATCATCTGTTCAGTTATTCATTATTCATTCTGTCTTCTGTTTTCTTGAAACTGAGCAGACCATCCTTTGCTAATGGCTGATCATCGAAACGGAAATGCCCAACCTTCCAATGGAAAGGCCAGTGCCGCAGGAAGCTCTTATTCCATTGATCTAAATACATTTCAGTCGCGACTAAAATCATTTTATTCACATTGGGATGAACATAAAACCGACCTCTGGGGTTCTTCTGATGCCATTGCGATAGCATGTCCTCCACCATTAGATGATCTGCGATACTTGAAATCTACTGCTTTGAATTTATGGCTGCTTGGTTTTGAGTTTCCAGATACAATCATGGTCTTCATGAAGAAGCAAATTCACTTGTTATGCAGCCAAAAGAAGGCCTCCATACTAGAGACTGTAAGAAAATCAAGCAAAGAGGCAGTTGGTGCAGATGTTATTATGCACATCAAGGCAAAAAATGATGATGGGGTTAACCAAATGGAAGCTATATTCCGTGCTATCCGTTCTCAGTCAAAGGCTGATGGTTCTGATGTTGCTGCTATGGGATACATATCAAAAGAAGTTCCTGAAGGTAAACTCCTTGAAATGTGGGCTGATAAACTGAAAAATACAGGTTTCCAACTTGTTGATGTGAGTAATGGGTTATCTAGCTTGTTTGCTGTCAAGAATAGTGAGGAACTAATCTCAATTAAGAAAGCATCATACCTGGCAACAAGTGTGATGAAGAACTTTGTTGTTCCAAAGCTTGAGAATGTGATCGATGATGAGAAGAAGATTACTCATTCTACATTGATGGAGGAGACTGAGAAAGTTATAATGGAACCTTCAAAAGCCAATTGTAAACTAAAGGCAGAGTATGTTGATATTTGTTATCCCCCAATTTTTCAGAGTGGTGGAGAGTTTGATCTCAGACCCAGTGCTGTTAGCAATGATGAATTGCTGTATTATGATTCTGCCAGTGTGATTATATGTGCTGTTGGAGCTCGGTATAAGAGTTACTGCTCAAACATAGCTAGGACCTTCTTGATTGATGCAGAGCCTATCCAGAGTAAGGCTTATGAAGTTCTTTTGAAATCCCATGAAGCAGCCATTGGTTGCTTAAAGCCAGGGAACAAGATCAGTGATGCATACATGGCTGCATATTCTGTTGTGCAGAGGGATGCTCCTGAGCTGGTTTCTAATTTAACTAAATCTGCTGGGACAGGGATTGGCATTGAGTTTCGCGAATCAGGTTTAAATCTTAATGCTAAAAACGAGCAGATAGTAAAAGAAGGCATGGTCTTCAATGTTACACTTGGATTTCAAAACTTGCAGAGTGAGCGCAATAAGCCAAAGAGCAAGACCTTTTCAATGCTTCTTGCAGATACAGTCATAATCGCCAAAGATAAGCCAGAAGTTGTAACTTCGGTTAGCTCTAAAGCTGTTAAGGATGTGGCTTATTCATTCAATGAGGATGAGGAAGAAGAGAAACCTACCAAGAAGGCTAAGGTTAATGCTTCTGAATCAGTCATGTCTAAAACAACTCTTAGATCAGACAACCATGAAATATCAAAGGAGGAGCTTCGAAGGCAGCATCAGGCAGAACTTGCTCGTCAGAAAAATGAAGAAACTGCGAGGCGGCTTGCTGGAGGAGGAAGTGAGGGAGGAGACAACCGTGCTTCTGCGAAGACTTCAGCAGATCTGGTTGCCTACAAGAGCATAAATGACCTTCCCCCACCTAGAGATATGATGATTCAGATTGATCAAAAGCATGAGGCAGTCCTTTTGCCTATAAATGGAAGTATGGTGCCTTTTCACGTGGCTTTCATTCGAACTGTTTCCAGCCAGCAGGACACCAATCGCAACTGCTACATCAGAATTATTTTTAATGTTCCTGGGACCCCTTTCAGTTCTCATGATGCAAACTCAACGAAGTTCCCTGGTTCTATATATTTGAAGGAGGCTTCATTCCGGTCCAAGGATCCAAGGCACATAAGTGAGTTGGTGCAATCTATTAAAACACTGAGGCGGCAAGTTGTGGCCAGGGAGTCTGAGAGGGCTGAGAGAGCAACCTTGGTTACTCAGGAGAAACTACAGCTAGCCAATAATAGGTTCAAGCCTATTCGTTTGCCTGATCTATGGATTCGGCCTCCTTTTGGTGGACGGGGAAGGAAGATACCTGGTACACTTGAGGCTCATGTGAATGGATTTCGTTACTCAACCTCTAGGCAAGATGAACGTGTTGATGTAATGTTTGCCAACATTAAGCATGCATTTTTTCAGCCAGCAGAAAACGAAATGATTACACTCCTGCATTTCCATCTGCACAACCATATTATGGTTGGGAACAAGAAAACCAAGGATGTCCAGTTTTATGTTGAGGTAATGGAGATGGTCCAGAATGTAGGAGGTGGAAAGAGATCTGCCTATGACCCAGATGAGCTTGAAGAAGAGCAAAGAGAGAGAGACAGGAAGAATAAAATCAATGTCGAATTTCAGAACTTTGTCGGTCGGGTTAATGATCTGTGGGCACAACCCCAATTAAGTCGCCTTGATCTCGAGTTTGATCAACCTCTGAGAGAACTTGGCTTCACTGGGGTGCCTCATAAATCATCTGTATTTATCGTTCCTACTTCAGCCTGTCTTGTTGAACTGATTGAAACACCTTTCCTTGTTGTCACTCTTGGTGAGATTGAGATTGTGAATTTAGAAAGAGTTGGTCTTGGGCAGAAGAACTTTGATATGACTATAGTATTTAAGGATTTCAAGCGGGATGTCCTCAGGATTGATTCCATCCCTTCAACTGACCTTGATGGGATCAAGGAATGGCTTGATACAACAGACTTAAAGTATTATGAGAGCAGGCTGAATCTGAATTGGCGACAGATACTGAAGACAATCACTGATGACCCACAAAGTTTCATAGAAGGCGGGGGTTGGGAGTTTCTTAATTTGGAGGCTACTGATTCAGAATCTGAGAAATCAGAGGAATCAGACAAAGGTTATGAGCCATCTGATCTTGAACCGGAGTCTGATTCTGAAGATGAGACCTCTGATAGCGAATCACTAGTTGAGTCTGAGGACGATGAAGAGGAAGATTCTGAGGATAACTCTGAAGAAGAGAAAGGAAAGACATGGGAAGAGTTGGAGAGAGAAGCGAGCAATGCTGACAGGGAGAAAGGGGATGACTCTGATAGCGAGGAAGAGAGGAAAAGAAGGAAGATGAAAGCTTTTGGCAAGTCACGATCTGGTTTAAGTAGTGGTGGTCTGAAGAGAAAGCTTAGATAGAACATTAATTTTGTATGTTCTAGTTGTAACTGGTCTGTTTGTTGTCTATTTCAGCTGCTACTAAGTCGTTGATGTTAGAATCAGTACGTAAGCATTGAAGTTTCTTTTGATTGTAACTTAGGCTTTTCTTTTCATTATGTATCTCTAGGCACTTGATGGAAACCTTAAATCCATTTTTCTACTATTTTGTTTCATGGCTCTCACTCTTGACAGCCCTGTTTCTTGTTTGGTCTTCCTTTTCAGTAGCTATAACTAGTTTTATTGTGTGTCTCTTGTGGATATGAATACCTGCGAAGCCAATAGGTGGATGCCTTGGAATTAATTATCCTATGATCGGTCTTTCATTGATCACGACCAATTAGGAGTGTTTGATTCGCAGTCCACTTCAGATTTTCTGAAAATGCGTTAGTACTTCTTTCACTCTAGTATTTTGTTTGTACCAGACTAGTTCTTCATATTCTGGCTCTTCCACTATATGCGAAAATCTGTTTAAATTATTAAAGCGAGAAAACGGTATGAATTATGATATAGTATATCAATCTTTCTACAATGCATGTGGTTTTACTAATAATAAGCACGAAAATTTTGAGAGAACATAATGTTTTTTATAAACTACTCCCTGTTCCTAAATATAGGAGCTAATTTGGGAGGTATGTTTGTTCTTAAATATAAAACTATTTTCTAATTTTTTTTTTATCATTTTTTCCTAAATTGCTCCTTTATATACTCCCTCAACATAATTAAACAACACGGTAATTACATGTAACTTCTTTCCCCCACCTCATAGCGCCAACTATTCAACCCGCCATGACTTGGGATGCATATCCTATATTTGCTTAGGTGTCCTGTTATTCACCATCAAATCTCCACCGATTAAGCCCTCATCTATCTATAAATCATTAGTCATTTACTCATGTTTTCTTTGCCCACGAAAGTTTATGGATAAATAACAGCCATTTTATCTCCTTTTTATAACGAATAAATCACTAAATCATGAAGAATTAGAGGATAGCTCAGGTAAAGAGAAAGAGAACGACTGCACAATGCCTTCTCCTTAATTGTTTGCTAAATTGTTAAATGAACTTTCTTTTTAATACTTGTTGAAATTTTTTAATGACACAACTTAGAGAAAGTCCTAATAGTGGTATTTGAAAAATAAAAGAAGTAGAGCAAGACTTCTTACCAAGTGATGTTATGCTCCACGGAAACTCTATAGAATTCTTGAAGAATTAGAAAGAGTCATAAAGAGAACATAGAAATTTTCATGAAGTTATAGCTCACTTATACATGACTTTTCCAGCATAGACAGAGTACGTCTCCATATTTTACTCCTTATCTACTAAAGTTTAATTGCTTATAATCAAATGAAGCAATGTAATATGGTAATCTCTTTATAAACCTTTTTCCTTAAACTCCCATAATTTTATTAGAGCATTGGAGAACATGACTTAGAAGATAGTGCAAGATTCAAAACAAAAGATCTGCTACATTTCAATTATACCCATTTTTCCATCCTAAAATTGAGTCTTTCACGTCTTTTGTTTCTGATATTGGCGGATCTTGAAGAGCAATAAGTGCTGCAACTAAACCAGCATTGCTTGCTATGGTTGGTTCAGTGAACCTTGGTTGGTCCCTATCATCCATGAAATTATCATGTAGGTCTGGCCCTCCTACCATGGCTCCCAAAAGTACTTGTGGATTTGGGCTTCCGGAGCTCAACCATCTTTTGCCACCATCACAACTATATTGCTTACCGTCCCATGGGATTGATGCACTTCTATGGTGAACTTGCAATGGAAACTTATCTCCGTAACCAACCATATAGCTCATCTTAATGGGGTTTTGTCCCAAAATATAGTTAACCTGAACAAAACACATAAAACAAAATGATCAAACTTAGTTAACTTAGCCTCTATTCATATTTTTTTCTCCAGTCCAAATTATAAGATGGTTATAATAAGAACAGTATGTACATTCAATTTAACAAAATATTGAAGTTATTTCCAATAATACCCTTATTTGCAATACTATACTCTAACTTCACATTCATTTCTATTTTCTCCCACTACCCTTATGAACTTTGGTATACAAGGGAACACGTTTAATATTCATTGACGTTATCAAAACTTCTTATAATAAGGACCAAAAAATAACTTCTTGAAGACATACTATAAAATGGACTGGAGAGAGATTTTAATATTATAATTAAGAATAAAACTAGTCAAGAGGTTGCTTGTGCCTGAGCGGTAGCAAAATCATTAAGCATCTGTATAGAGTATACATCAGTGTCACAACTTTCACCGGATAGTTTCTGATGATCAAGGTAATCTCCATACAATTTACTGAGGAAAGATGATGTTGCAGCGTATTCTAGTAATGGCTCATCATCAGGCTTTAGGATGGTCAACCCACCTACAAAGGTAATTGGTAATATACATATCATGCTTATCTAGTAAGAAAAATCCATATATATGCGCATCCATTAAATATATTTAATTCCAGAAAAACTAAGCCATGATTGGTCACAGTTTGATACCTGGTGTCCTGCTAGAATATTTGTCAAACAGAAAAGAACACATGAGAGATTTTGTCAAGTTTGATGACAGCATCAAATCATCGCGAGATATGCCAGGGTCTTGAAAGTACAGAATGCGTGACAGTAAAACCTACAAAATTCATTTTTCCATTGTAAAAAGAAAGAATGAAAGCCTACACTACTATTATATTGGATGGAAGGGAATGCGAGAAGAAAATAAACAAAGAAGAAAGTATTGCCAAAACAGTTTAAAAAACTAATTTTCTTTGGAGTTTTTGCTCCTACTATTCTTTCATCCCAGTCACAGATTTTATTATCACCAGAACTGGGGATAATACTCAAGAAAAAGGTTTAATATAGAAGTTACCCCAACAGCACAGAGCTTATTATTCCAATAGAAGACCCCTCTGTCCAAATCTGTTTCATTTTTCTTGGCTAATTCAAAAGTTTGGGTAGCGAATTGAAGATAAGATGTGTTTCTAGTGGCAATGTACAACCAAGTTCCTCCCCAAGCTAACTCATCTTTGTAACCAGATGAGCTGTAAAACATTCTTGCTTCTTTTCCACATGCATCTTTGGTTGTGTACTTCCCTTGCAATGATGGATCTTCAGTAGTAACTACATCAAACAGGCTCTGAGCCGCTTTGACTAGTCTTGCTGAATAATCTTTGTCTTCTTGAAATACTAAGGAGGCAGCAGATAATGCTGCAATAAGTTCACCAGCTAAGTCTGAAGCTGAGCCATTACACTGTGACACTGGTCGTGAATAATTCATGTCTTCAGGTCTTTGCCAGCAGGTTATATCATTATATTCATTCCCAACAGTACTTCCAACCTGCAGATGAATATTTGATTAAGCAATACATTTCTAACTTCTATCATGTGATTTATAAATACCTGCCTGATCCTTACTATATGTCAGTATGTCACTTGTAGTGTATTAATTAACATTGGGAGATAAAGGAAATATGTGACATAAAATGTGTAGCATATCATTCTAGTAAAGGTGTATTTGGAAAATTTTACAAATTGAAACAATTCTTTGGTGTCTCATTGTTAAAGATCATAGTGGTAAGAATTATGGGGAACAAAATTCCGAAGGACTTGCCTGAGAATAAAGTATCAGGGGGGTTTGAGAAGTTACATTTGGGAGAACAAACACCTTGAGTAAGTAGTCAGTACCCCATCTAATTATGTCCCTGACATGGTCAAGCTCACCAATATCAGCATATTTTCCTTGATATTCTATCACACTCCAACTCAACAAGGTCACTGTGTAGGCTGTGGTGAAGGTGAACTTAATATTATTGCCAGAATCATAAAATCCACCAATAAGATTTCCATGTATAGCGTTAAACCCATCTTTCAACCCCGAGTCTCCTCGAAATTTTACCGGACTATTCTTTGGGTAGGGCCCAGCTACAAATATAAAGCACCTCTTTGAGTTTTTTTTTTTTTATATAAAGACAATATATTGAGATAAAATGAAAATTACACGGTAGCTATGTTGAACCCATCAAATAAGAGAGAACACTGCTATTGCAATACACACCATAAAGAATATGATCAACAAAGTTAGAATGCATAAGAGAAAGATAAAATATATAACGACAGATTGATCTAGAGGAAAAACTCGTAGCCCATCCAAAAAAACATGCACCTCTTTCAGTTAAAATCTAGAGGAATACCAAAATTCTAACACATGAACTTTATGGTACATGCATGGAAAATACGTAGAGACACAAATAATTACACTTTTGGGCATCAAAAAATGTTAGAGCTTGGTTGATTGCAAGTGTGAGATTGGCTGAAGGCCTTTGGTGCTTATGCTTGTGAGCTTGAGATATGAAGTGCACCAATAGAGATGCTGCTATGACAAGAAATATTATTGATGCTAATATGAAGATGAAACGATAGAAGTGTTTCCTATCGGTGATAACGAGATTGTAGTCAATGGATTTTGAGTAACCAGACGGAATAGGATGGTAAGTAGGGGAAGAATTGGGAGAAAGGTGTATGGAGTTCCAACGGCTAGCTGAAGGAAGAAGGCGACTGCTCTCTGAAACTGTATGGACATATCTCACTGAGTGCTTTTCTGTTCCTAAAGCAGAAAACTGATCTGCTTGAGGCATGATTGTTAGTTGACTATTTTACTGGTTTGGATGAATTTAGAAATGAAATTTTTATCAAAGTGCACTACATCTTAAGTAACGATTTAAAGACTAATCGGTACATTTGGCCTATTGGATATTTATTCATGTCTAGCTTTCATTAGAACAAGGTGGTGGGATTGGGATATACTTTTGAAGCAAATAGATAAACGCTAATTAACTCATGACAGCTATTTGCAATTGAACTTTTTGTGTTTATATGTGTGTATTCTTTTCATAATTTTTTAGTTGTGAGCTACTGTTTAATAATATACTAATAATTTAAAAATAACTTTATTTTTTTAAATTAAGGAAGCAAATTAGGCTATTAAATTATAGCATATAATAACTATATTATACGTTAGTTTATAAGTAAATCAAATTATTTTTGAGTAAGAAAGATAAATACAAAATAATTTCATGTTATTATTTTTTCATTTTAACTTATCTAAAAAAAGTAAACTTAGCTTTAGAATAATAAGATAAAGCTAGGGAGTAACAATTGGCGGGTACATCAATGCATGGATTTGTCTTTCATTAGTTTGCCGTCCAAATGGGAGCGTTTATAATGCCTAAACAGTCATAGGGAGAAAATCCAAAAAAAAAAAAAAATTAACGTCGAGAATTATCATCCTGCTTTACCCCGCAACCTTATGCTAATTAATTACTTGAACAATTACCTGCTACCTTGTTTGGTTTTGCCCAACAATTATTTCGACAGTTTATTGCACCACCTTTGGCCAAATTAAACACATAGTTTTATTTTGAAATATCACGTTAGTTCTTGTAATAGTTTGATTTAAATTGTTTTTTTCCTGATAAAACAAATATATAACATTTATCATATGTTCATTCTATCTGATATGATATTATAACTGCGACATGCTACATTATTTAAAATAAAAATAGAAGCAAATATCGCTCCTTGAATCCACTCGTTAAATGACCTTTGAATCATGAAAATTTATCACATGCTCTATTTTTATGAATTGTTTTATTTTGTTTCTTCTTTTGGGTGAAATTTGAGCTGGTCAAATCAGCTAATGAGAGCTGAATGAACTGCATCACGTCCCTCAAGTTGGTGTTACTAAGAACAAACTGAACGCCATATAGAGAGGGCAATTCAATATTTTTTTTGGCATAAAGAGTGCGATTCAAGATACACCCTTCAAAAGTGTAAAAACAGCTTCTTTAAAAGAATTACAATTTACAACTTCTATGGACGGACGAACACAACATTGAAGGGTACAATGTCTTGAATTATCCAACCTCCGCTTTTTTTTCATTATATAGGAATACAAGTCGTTAAACTTAGAGCCTTCCAAAGAAGTTCCATTAAGAAGTCAAATCTTGAGTATTTACAACTTACACACTGCCCGCCAGCTCAAACACATATCTTACCAAACCTTCCTCCGGCCCATAAGCCCAAGAACCTCCTCCCAGAGCCCAATACTCCCCACATTTTCAAGCCCAATCACACTTGGGCTACAAGCAGCAACTGTCCAATACCCGGCCCGAATCTCATCCCTCAATTGTTCCTTCTCCCACCCACAATACCCATCAAAGAATCTCAAATCTCCAACCCCAACCACATTTCTCTTAACCATTTGAGCTGCACAGCCCACACTCTCTCTAGTCCCATAGTACAATCCCTTCATTACCTCCTCCAACACCCCACTAGCACTTTTATCCAGGCCGTCCTCTTTTGGGCCCAACAAAAACAGGCCCGCCTCCAACGGCCCACCAAAGAACAACGGCCTGCTTGAAAACATTCCCTCCTCAGCCATAGCCGTCGATCTCGTCTCCTTAATGGACATCAACGACGGTCGATTGAGTATGATCCCTGATGGGCCTATGGGCCCAGTGGAGAGAAGCAGGATCACCGTCCGCTCAAATATGTGGACCCCATCCAGCTTCTCAGTGGCTATTAGCAGACAGCCCTTTTCAGGTTCGTGGATAAGGTGGGCCCATTTGTCCCCCATGCTGATCGGTTCCTGATCAACGGTGGAAGACGAGGGAGGCCCATCCGACGTCGTTTTGATCTGTTCTGCAGCCACCAGCTTTGCACGGAAGGATCGCCAATCCGCGTTAAGAGACGGCTTATCATTATGATCAAACGGTGAGGAGGACGACAGATGGCAGCAGCCTGTGATTTAGCCATGCATATTAAAAAAGTCAACCCAATAGAAAAATACACAAGATAGATAATCACTGTTCTTAACGTCAACCTATTTATAGTCCCGAGAATATAAAAGACGGTCTAATACAACAGTACTTGTTTTTTATAAAAGAAGTCTCGTCAAACAGCAGCAAGCGAATTTACCATTGAGCCAAGCCGGCCCTTCAGATAATTACTAGTACTACTCTTAATCTTAATATATAATTATATATAATTAAAGATGTAAGAGCGAAAGAACTAACATGGAGGAAAGAGTTTCCTGGAGTGGAATTGAAGAGAGGATCTTTTGGGGAGGGAGAGGGAAGGGAACTTGATGGAGTGAAGGGGTTGATCTGAGGATTTGGTGAAGGAATTGGAGATGAGGAAACAGGCATCCATGGTGTTTGTTTATGAGATTAATAAGAGTGTGTGTGAGAGAGTGTGAGAAGGATGAGAGGAAAAGAGGGAATATATAAATAGAGAATGGATTGAGGAGGAATGTGAACCACACATAGATTTGGTGAAGGGGGGCATCTGGAAAAAGCATGGGAAAGTGGATAGAGTTGGGCACATGGAGCATGGGACAGTCAGCGTACACGTTGGATTTCACTCTGGATGCACCAATCCCTTTTTTACATTTCGTGTCAAGTTCTAGGCCACTTGTTGCTTCGCCTAAGGTGCCTTTTGCTCGCAGATCAACGCTTGTCTGTATCAAGTATCAACAAATGCTTTAATTTGACTTGGCACCTCACTGGTGGTGCGCCAGTTCAAGAGTTGGCGGTAATAGAAGAACGTTTTCTTTTAATACAAGTAGAAGTAGAAGAACAATTAATTAGAGAGTCGCAAGGCTCAATTGAATGTCTACTACTACTCCTCCTAAATGTAAGATCTAGTTGACTTTTTTTTAGAGATTATTGTTGCGAAATTGGTTATTAAATTATGACATATTTGATATATTTTTAAATTATCCATTAGTTTATAGGTCAAATAAACTAGTCAAAGGGAAAAATTAGGTAAATCAATTTATAATTAACTTATTTTGTTTTTTTAAGATTTTTCAAAAAAATCAACTAGATCTTATATTTATGACCGGAGGGAGTATTATTTAGACGAATACTGATTTCATTTGAAGTGGTCTGGCATTGACAATGGCTTAATTCACAACAATTTATCGGGGCCTGTATGTTATCTACTATAGCTTGCGCTTATTTGATGTAACTATTAATATTTGGCCAAAAAAATAGTATTGAATCAGTAGCTCGACACTTTTTTTTTCAGAAAGTTAACTTTTTTTTTTGATAAAAAGTCACACAACACTGAGTCACTAATTAGTTCCACTTCCACCAATCGGGCCACCAAACTATTTTTTTTAAAGAAAAAAAAGAGCAGGATGAATCCGTGCATTTGAAGGGCTGTGTAACTAAGGTCTCATACTTATATGATATCCATATTCTATTCTCTTTTTTTTTGGATAAAAAGACAAAATGACACTAACTAAAAGGATCACATAGTTCTAACAACATCATAAAAATGAAAAGGAAAAACATTAGAATGATCATCACCAAGAAAATAAATAGAAAGTAAATTAAAAGGGCGGATCAAAGAAATGACATCTCTAACAATGACATGCATGTGAGATGAAGGAGCCTAGCAGTGAAATTCAATATTACGCTTGGAAACATTCCATATGGTAAAGCGCTTGGATAGACACGGAGTTGCCAGGATCCATATTGTTTAAAATCTGTAATTTTTATGCTAATGGATCGCCTTATGTGCTTACCTTAATTCCGATTGAACCCAACTAAGCTAAAATTTAATATTTAACAGACAAAACGACAGGCAAAAGAAAAATGCAGAGATCAGGGTAAAAGTGGTGATGGAATGAGGAGAGAAGAAATGAGTGATCGAGTAAAGTCGGAGAGAAATGAGTCAAAGTGTCAAACATGGAGGAGGAAAAAGAAAGCGATGAGCACATGGGGTATGGGTCGTACAGCTAAATCACAGATTGGAAGGGATATTCACAATGGGACGCTTGGCCCACAAGATTTGATACCCAATACAAAACTGATCTTGTCCCACCAACTCTGAACTCTCCCTTGCTAAACCATACAAGTAACCCATAATTCGGATTTAGGTTAACAAACAGTCAAAGTTTCCCACACATATTTTCATGTGTTAGTGTGTTCATGTGGTGGTTGTACTATATGTCTATCCTCACTTTCAGTCCAAAAAATATGTCTATCCTCACCCATGAAAACCCAGTCATTCCTGTAACTTTAAAGTTATTTATGGCGCCAATAATCTTGATCCTACTCAATACTGCCTCCCTCATGGCCTCACCACCACTACGTTTATCATCATCTCCCATCTACAAATAAAAAAAAATTGCAAGTATAAATTGTAAAACAATGAAATGATTGGAAGTGGAATAAGAAAAGAGGGGCATGATTATTGAAAGATTTTTTTTTCTGTTTATAAGTTTAATTTTTTCGTCTTTAATTATTATAGTTTGGAATGTAAATGCATTTTTTTTGAGCAAATTTATATATAACGCGTTTTATCACTCAAAGGTCTAGCGCATGAACCATCAACCTAGTAGACATAATAATTGTTCCCATTAAGACATGACTAGGTTTGTCCCCTTTTGTTTATGTGCTCTTTTTTTGGGAGGAGGGAAGGCTTATGGAGGCAGGCATAATAACTCAAGAGAACTGTGCCAGTGCTATCGATGAATGGGGTAAGTCGATGATATATATGAGTTCTAAAGATTGTTCCCATGAAAATTGGATAAAAAAATTGTTCAAATACTAGCAGCTAGATATGAACCTAAACACTTGTAATTATGAAATCTCAATTACAAATTGTTAGGACATGAGAGTGACTTATAATACTCCCTCCGTTCCTAAATATAGGACCTAGATGATTTTTTTGAAAAATCCTAAAAAAGCAAAAAATAAGTTAATTATAAATTGATTTACCTAATTTTTTCTCATAAACTAGTTTATTTTACCTATAAGCTAATGGATAATCTAAAAAGATATCAAATATATCATCATTTAATAACCTATTTCGCAACCTTAATCTTTCTAAAAAAAGTTATCTAGGTCTTATATTTAGGAACGGAGGGAGTAGTATTTATATGCTCGATCCTGTAGGCTGCAGCTAATATTTGCATAATTTCAGTTATGCGAATCAATATTTGCGGCGCAACTTTTAGCCAAAATGTTAAGACATAACTGTGCTTCAATCACATTTCTAGACCTCAAGGTCGTAAATCTTATATAATGTAAATAAAAAATATCCTATATTCATCGACGAAAAATATATTTATAAATACGCTATACTTGAAATTGCTCTTAAGGTGAACTACTTTTTTTTATCATATCCTTAAGTCATTCACCTAAAGAAAAAAGTCAGGTGTAGTATATAAATATTAATAAATATTTCCCCATGTAACATATTCTTATGTTTTATTTATTGTATATAGAACTTTGGTATAATAGGCATAGTTCTTCCATTTTCATGTCAGACCTCTTTTTATTTCAAAACAACCTCAGTTAATTTTTAGTGCCGGAAAAAAAATGTAAAAGCGCGTCTAAATTCCGTAAAAATGTCATCATATATCAATATATATGCTCTAGCTAGAAGCTTCCCATTTCACTTCCTCTTCAATTTGGCTTGCCTAATGAAAGTGATGAAGAATTAGAAAGTTTGGAAAGTAAAGGCTTTTGTGTAATTTACATATATATCGGGGCCTACAAGTTTTCTCTCTCCATCTCACACTTTTTCTGGGTCCCACAAACTTTATCTTATCATCATTACTTAATTTACCTCTACTTTCCATTTTCATCCTTTCACTTTCCATTTCTTCACTTTCTTTCCTACAACCAAACGGACTAGTTTCTAGGAGTGAAATTATTTTCGAGTCTAAAATAATTGTAAAAAATTATACAATCAACAATAAATACATAAACAAGATTTTAACATTGTATTCCTCTCGTAGATTTGGACAAGTCATAATAGAACCAGACCTTTTACAAGTTTCAAGGATATCAATATCAACCTAAACAAACAAAGATAAAAAAAAGAGAATATATCTCAGCCGTCGGATTTCATCAAGCGGGTAGATTTGGCTAAAGAGATCCATTTCCATTTTATGCTCTTTTCGTCGCAGTGCAATTAAATTCAGAGTGTTTTCTAGCGATAAAGAATCAGTGGCAGTTCGTTGTATATCTAAAACGCAAGCGAAAAATAATTTTAAGTCCTAACAAAAGATACATAATGTAAAAAAGTTCTCATTAATTAGTGAAATTAAAGTAGCACACTATTTCGCCCTTTTTCTAATTAAAAAAACAAGTCAAAGGGCAAAATAGTCTTTTTCTTCTTGAGAGATAATTAAAGTTAAGTCTCTAAAAACCTTAGTTTAATTTGACTAATTGATTAGACTTTTCTTATATTACGCGTAAATTATTTTTCCAAAACACAATCCCCTTAAATTTTAAACAAAACAAAATGAGCTTTACAGTGCATGGTCCCACACCAAATAAACAAATAAAAAATGTTATACCACATAATATAAACAATAAACTAACCCCTCAACCCCTAGGCCTAACCTTCATAAAATAAAAGGCCTTTAAAAAAACAGAACTTGGCATATATAGACACTATACAGGGTATTCTAGAGACTGCTTTCTCTTGTTGCTGCACTGAAAGAATGAAGAATCAATCAATGGAGATTCTAAAGAAGCATTTGGGTCTGCTTCTTGTGGCTTGCTTTGTGCTTGTGATGTTGCCTGAGGCCACAGCTACAAGGTTTATTGTGGGAGGAAACATGGGTTGGAGCCCCAATGTTAACTACACTAATTGGGTTAAGGGCAAGCACTTCTACAATGGTGACTGGCTCTGTAAGTACCTTCTTGTCTTATTGTTTTAGGCTTTGACTTTAGTTTTCATGGGAAAAATTGTTTCTTTGTGTCTATCTTGAGCTGTAGCTTGCCCCTGAGGTGGATATGTGTGTAGATCTGTACTTGTTCATGCATTGTATGAGCTAAAAGATTTAGTATTTAAGCTTTTTTTTTACTTGTTTTTATGAATTAAGTTAGTTCAGATTAGCTAATCTTGCTACCACTGGCTTGTATAAATGTTCGTCTGACTTCCTTAGATGTTTGTTTATTCATTTGCCACTTTGAGGCTAAAGGGACCTTGAGAGGGAAATCAGAGTTCAAGATTCCTTTTTTTACTTTTCAGTTTTATGTTGTAGATACCCAGATCTGTACTTTTCTCCGTTCTTCTTGCTCATTATGTGTTTCCTTTTCTAGTAAAATTATGGTCCTCTAATTTTCTCACTGATGATGCATTTCTAGTAATTCTCTCTAATTATGGTTTATTTCCCTGATAATCTGCTCATCATTCTCATCTGTCTAGCTAGTCCTAGGTTTCAGTACTTAAGTTCTGTGACAGGTTTCATTTACCTGGTACTTGAAATTATCAAGTTTGTGCTGTTGCAGTCAGATCTGTTCAGAGCAGATATTTTATTATCCATATTATTAATGGGACTTATAACTATCCGGACATCATTTAAATTTCATATTTTACTTATGCCACTTCATTTACTGTTATCATTTTTTTCTGTTAAAAATCAGACCATAACACAGTTTATATTACAGTTTTTGTGTATGATAGGAACCAACAAAGTGTACTGGAGGTGAACAAGACTAATTACGAGACATGCAACACGGATCATCCACTTCACAACTATACTACAGGAGCTGGAAGAGATGTGGCTCCTCTTAATGTAACTCGTGACTACTACTTTGTGAGTGGAAATGGATTTTGCTATGGAGGAATGAAGATTCATGTTCATGTAGAAAAAGTACCCCCACCACCTAAAGCTTCACCCATAAAAGCTGCTTCTACTACTCTATCTTCATCAGCTCATGTTCTTCTGTTGCCTGTAGTGTTTGCCATTGGTGCAGCTTGGGAAGCTTTGTTTCATTCCTGGTAATGTAATGAGGATAATTTTGTTAATCTCTGAAAGAGAAATGGACTTGCCAAAAGAAAAAAAAATAGTTTTGTTATTTTTTGCTGGCTTTATCCGGCATTGCAGGCTGAAATTGGTGTGAGCTAGGCCTAGGGGGATGTTCATGTTTGGGTGGTGTTTGATTTTGAAGTTGTATTTGGTGATTTAATTTAATGTATTGATTGGGTTAATTTATTGGAGGATTCAATTGCGGGGATTGCGGGAAAATTTGTTGGTTTTTTGGACTTGTAGGACCTTTGTCATGTGAATGCATCTCTCTCCAGGTTTTTTTCAATTCTTTGTAGTTCTTAGTCGGGACCAAAAAAAAAAAATGCACATAATCTTAGCTGTACTTGCCTATTTAAGTCCAGATCTCTAATTAGAAGCAAGCCCACAAAATTGAATCCATTATTGCAAAAGATCCTATCTGGACATTGCTTTTAAAGTTCAGACTACGCCTCGTGAAATTTAAATAGTATCGCTGCATTGGTCCACTTTATTTTCGAATTTTTGCCTACGCGTGACTTGTATTACATTTGTTACCCTGGTAGTGAATCTCCTCCAAAAACAAAGATTTGAAAAGAACCAGGCTTCAATAGTGATTTTGACAATTATCCATTCCAAGTCTTTGTTCGTATGCAAAAATGTTTTGTTTGTTGAAGTGAGTGGAGACACTGAGGTAGATTATTCTTGCTAAATCTAAAATTCCGACAGCTTTGAATGAGTTGGGCTTGTTAGATCCTTGTAAATAATTTTGTCCATTTTTATTTAATAAAAAAATGGAATTGCTAAAACTTGAGGAGTATTTTGAACTCTTTTTTTAATTGATTGAGTATTTTGAACTTTGTGAAACCATTTGTTTTTGAAATTTATGAGATACAAATGTTGGGATAAAAATGTGCCAACTAAGAATTAAGCAAAGTGACCTATGAACCAAGCTATAGGGCTCATGCAATTCATTGCCAACGGAATCAAACCACGTGGGGGGTGGCTTTGCTTATCCTCCAATCTCATATCTGGCCCCTCCTTTATTCATCTCATTTATTTGTCTTCTTTTTTTATTAAAAAATTGTTTTCTGTCGGCCGAAAGAAATCGTTTCAATATTTTTTTAAAAAAAATTTATTTTGGGCCATAGCCCATTAGAGTTTGTTATCCCATGTAGAGTCGAAATTACAGTTGAGCATTATTACACAACTTAAAATTGGATGAACAGTGGTTCTATATCTTCGTGAAAGAACGAAAGAAAGAAGTATCGATATAAAGTGTCCAATCATATCATTTCCATTAAGATGATGTACAAGTGTTTAAAAAATTCTGAACAATCTGCCCAAATTATATATTGATGATATAGATATTGTGTATGGCTTTGTCCCACATGAGAAAGCCACCATAGAAAAATTATATGAAGAAATCAAACGAGAGTAAATTAGAGTTGTTTAAAATTTTCCCATCACACCCGTTATGTCCCAGTCCCGGGCATTTTAGGACGGAAAAGTTGGTCCAAAATTTTTTTAAGATGGGACAAGATTAAAGGTTCAGAGTGGGACGGGATTTGGGCCGAGGTCATCCCGTCTTGAGGTACCTTTTTTTTTAAAAAAATAAATATAAATCTATGGAACAAATTATCACTCAATTGTGTCTCTGAGATTGAGGAATATCATTGACAGTCACTGAGAGGAGAAGTGTTTGTGTGATAAATGTTGTTAAGAGCTGACTTGGAAGAGTAGTTTATGCGAAGATTTTGTAAAAGCATTCTTCATATCGATATCATAATGTGTGCCTCCTTAGCAAGCAGCACCAAACGTTGTGTGAGTGATTCTCTTTTATTTCAAGTCTATCCTGTATGCGTTAATGGAGTTCTCGCTGTTCTAATTTTATGTTTGCAAATACAAGTTCAAGTGTATATGATAAAAAATTATATACAAAAAATGCCAAAAACAATGGAAGAATTGGGAATGACCGAGGACAATTTGGGGACGTGTTAAGATACAAGACATAAATTTGTCCTGATTTATTTTCTTTTAGATGAGATATGGTCATTTCAATCTCGTGGTGTGAACACCTCTAAATTGAACGAGTTTTAGAAATGGGCCTACCTCATAGGACACAAAAATGTTTCAAACATGCTTATGCCTCACGTTGTTTTCACTTTCTTACTCCCATGCAAGTTACAACTTACAAGCAATGTGTGGGATGAAATGGGCGTTTTTGTTGTTCCTATCATGTGAAATGAAAGGTTAAAGTAAAAGTAAAACAAAGGCAAGGTCTATAGAATGGTATACTCCATCAAAATATAACAAATTTATGTTTGGATCATCCTAAAGGAATATGAATGACAAGATTTAGACACTGTCATGTTGTCTTCAATTTGATGGTAAATGAAAGGTTATTAAAGAAAGAGAAATGAAAGGTTATTAAAGTCCTAAAGCGCACCTTGTGCAAAGTTTATTTGTTAAATGAATAAATAAATACCCGATCTTAGATATAAAATCACTTTGACTTTTCGTGGTAGTTAAAAAAAGCAAATTAGACTATTAAATTATAACATGTGCGCGACAAGTAATTAGAATATATGTTAGCTTATAAATAGAATGAACTCAATACCTTCGAATATTAAAAAAGAGTAAGGAACTCAAACTTCCAATGATAAGTAAGAATTCTAAAAGGACATTTAAGGAATTAGACAATTGTTAATTGTTATGTTCCAATTGTTAATTTTTATTGAAGTTCCTTACTTGTCATTTTTAAAGTTTGAATTCCTTATTTGTCATTTTGGACATTCGGAGGTATTTATATGTCTATCTTTTACAGTGACAAATAGTATAAGATTGTCTCTTTTCTCCCATCAAGTTTTGTTTTTCTCATACACCCCTTTTGGAATCAACTTATTATATTCATTACCCATATACTCTGTCCAGCCTGCAGCTGACCTAAAGATAATTAAAGAAAATCTTTCAAGGCCGAGCCTCTCCAACTACAAATTTTTCATTGTGGCCCCTCTCTCTCTCTCCAGTCTCCACCCAACCCACACACACACACACCCCACATATTTGAGTAAATATTTTAATTTCGTAAAATGCACAAGTACGTTCATCATTTTAATAATTTATAATATACTGTAATGACTTCCTACAGTTTTAACTTTTAAGTATAAAATGGCTGGCTAAAACAATCACAGCTCTAAATTAGCTGGCGCTAAATATAGAAGAGATACTAATATTTATAAAAGAAAACGATAACTATCAATTCATAATTTCTAATTTTACACAGCAATGAACATTAACAATTTAATACAAAGCAATTTCAGTAAGACGGTGAACTATAACATTACTGAAATTGAGGCAGCTGCTAAAAAAGCAAAGCGAGAAAAAGAGCAGTACCAGTTAGTACTCCCTCCGGTCCCTAATGTAAGAGCTAGCCGTCAAAAAAACGCTTCTTAAGAAAACATGTGAATGTTAGTTGGGTGTTTGGAGTTAATGCTTCTTTTCCAAAATTGCCCATATTTATTATGATACTTTTAAGAGAGAGAAATATATAAGCATTAATAAATATGAAAGAGAGTCAGGGGTAAAGTAGGAAAAAATGCATTAAATGAGGAGAGAATATGGGGTGAGCTCTTACATTAGGGACCAAAATCATTCAAATTTTGGGCTCTTATATTAGGGACAGGAGGGAGTAGTACGTAATGCAAATGATCACTGAGTACACGTGTAGGGTGATAAAACGCGGAGAGGGAATCAAAGTGGGGCCCACAATAGTAACAGAAAAAATGCTTTTGGTGCAAGCGAACCGAAGCGAGCTGCATATATATGTTGCATGGTAACGTGGTTCTCGTTGAACAAGGCTTGTTCATTTTCTTTATATTCCTTATTTTGGCGAGAGACAGAGAAATTAAAGCTAAAGCTAGTAGTGATTATGAAAATGGTGGAAAACTACTACTACCGGAGATTATTGAGGGCGGTGGTGGTGATGGCGGCGGTGCTTCCGGCGGCGGTGGTGGCTGTCACTGCAAATCCGGTGCTTCATAAGGTCGGTGGATCCAAAGGCTGGATCAATCGTGATGTTAACTATACTGACTGGTCTACTCACGAGCAAATCTTTCTCGGTGATTGGCTCTGTAAGTATACTTTAACTAAATCTTCTTTTTCTCTGTTTCGGTATTTATTTAATTAATTTCCGTATTTCTCTATTTCACGAAATGTATTTCATATATATACAGTAATGTTGAAAGGTAAATTTCTCTGTCATTTCCCCAATCATTATGTAGATACTCTTTTTTTTTAAAAAAAATTCCACATGTTGATTATTCTGGTCGCATATGGATATAATTTGATATATGATCCATTGAAATGTACACAAATGCGTCAATGTATGTACGATTCGAGCTTCTTGTACGGACCTAGTTAGTGATGGCTGTATTTAAAAACTCTCAGAAGCTTGAGCGTCTCGCTGTGCATTCGAAGTAAAATCTTCGTTTACCTTATATGAGTGGTCTTTTCATTTTCTTGCTTGATGAACGTAACAGTTTTTTTACCTCATAACCTAAATGATCTAGATTATTCTTGAATTAAAAAAAAAAAATAAGTGTAGCATGCATTTTTGGATCTCTACTTTTGGTTCAACTTCAGAGGGATATATGTGTATGGCTATATCTGCAGCATGCATATTATGCTTATTTTTCAGTTTATATGTGGATGGAATAATTAACTAGGCATATTCACTTTCAATGTCTCTGGTGGTATATTATTAGATCTCATCAGTGCGTCTCATTCCCATCATATTGCCCAAAATATCTATCATATTCTTAAATATTAATTAATATTCATCAACTAAGTTTACTACTCATTAATGAGAGAGCAACAAATAGAAGATGGAACTATGTTATAATTCCTTTATAGAAATATAAATTAATCTCCTGTGTAGACATGCCTAGGACGATGCATGTCTGTTTATAGTTTCAATAATTAGCGTAAGAGCTATCAATGTGTCACTTAAGTTGGTATATATTAAATAAGATTTGTTTCAACCACATGAATTTATCAAGTCTATGTAATAGTGAACCATAGTATAATAAAATACACTTTTGTAAAATATATATGTTAATAAGAGGTTATCAATTAAAATTTAAAAGTTATGAGAATGGCAGAAAAGCAAAAGTTAGTTTAAAGAACAATTCTGGCTCCCAACAAAATAAAAAAGAAAGAGAATCTTCCTTTAAATTGATGAGAAAAATACTTCCCAATTATAAGTTCCAACACCAAGAGACCAAGACCACATTAGTACCGACCCTCTCTAACTGAAACCAAAACCACTATGCTATTCGCCACTATATTTTTCATTCTTTTTAGGGCGAAGGCCCAAAAATGATACATAACTATTGGCCAAGAAATAAAAGTAATACATAACTATTCTGAGGTACATCAATGATACCTAACTTTTACTTGCGATAAAAAATGATATTTTCACTAATATGACAATAAAATTGGACATGAAAAGTCCAAAATACCCTAATAAATAAAATAAAGGGCGAATGCCCAAAAATGATACATAACTATTGGCCAAGGAACAAAAGTAATACATAACTATTCTGAGGTACATGAAAAGTCCAAAATGCCCTAATAAATAAAATAAAATAAAATAAAACATAGTGTTAGTCCCTATAGTTTTAAAGCTAAGATTTTAGTCCCTATAGTTTCCTCCATTTAATAGAGTTAGTCCCTATAATTTTAAAAGGACCAACATATGACATTAACAGAGTTAAATATGATTACGTGACACTAATTCTGTTAGTTTTTGTCATGTGACTTATGACTGGAGAGTATGAGTTGGAAATAATTATTTGATACTGGATAAATGATTTTATTTATTAAGGAATATATTAAAAAAATAGAAGTCATCTCTGTCACAAACCAAACTGGACGGAGAGGAGGAATTAGGGGAAGACGAAGAAGACATAGCCGGAGTAGTGGAAGGGGTGGGGGCCGCGGCGGCGAGCCTTCTCGCTGGGGTGGGCGAAGAGGAATCTGGTCTAGTCTTGGCTGCGGCTTCACCTTGGGCTTCACCGTTCTCTGCCACCATATGTCGCTGCTGGTTTCTAAGAGAGGAAGAGCAAAGATGATGGAATGAAAGAGAGAGAGAGAGAGTAAGAGATGTGGTGAAAAGATCTTTATTAAGAAGAGCAAACTGACCAGATTGATATCAAAAGCTACCAAGAAGTAACATTTTTTATATTAAAGTTTTCAATTTGAGCTCCAAACTTACAGCAGAACCACACCAGTTGGCTTAACCCTATGTTTTATTTTATTTTATTTATTAGGGCATTTTGGACTTTTCATGTACCTCAGAATAGTTATGTATTACTTTTGTTCCTTGACCAATAGTTATGTATCATTTTTGGGCCTTCGCCCTTTATTTTATTTATTAGGGCATTTTGGACTTTTCATGTCCAATTTTATTGTCATATTAGTGAAAATATCATTTTTGATCCCAAGTAAAAGTTAGGTATCATTAATGTACCTCAGAATAGTTATGTATTACTTTTGTTCCTTGGCCAATAGTGTATCATTTTTGGGCCTTCGCCCTTCTTTTTAATTCTCTACACCCCTTCTTGGCTTTTTTTTTCTTTGGTCAGGAACCCTTCCTGTCTATACAAACCTAAAAGCAAAGAAAGTTAACACTCTGTATGTACATATATATTTAGACGGAGAATGGAGTATATAGACAAGGGATAAAATAAAGGAAAAGCTGGAAACTTCTTTGACCAAAAAGATCAAAAACGTACTGTTTGCCGGTTTTTACAGTTCCATTGGTTTATGCTAAGCATCAATGCTAATGATGATTAACTCATGAGCTGAAATATAATGAGAAATATATATTATGTGTGTGCAGTGTTTAACTTTGACAAGCGATACTTCAATGTTCTGGAGGTGAATAAGACAAACTACGAGAATTGCAGAGACCAAGAGTTCTTGAAGAACATTACGCGTGGTGGGAGAGACGTTGTTCAATTGACGGAGGCAAGGACATACTATTATCTCTCCAGCGGAGGATATTGCTTTCAGGGTATGAAAGTCGCCGTCACCGTCCAACATGGCCACAGTGAAGAAGCTCCGGCGCCGTCGCCCTCTCACTCTTCTGCATCTCCTGCTGCTTTCTCCGTCTTCAATGTGCTTCATTATTATAGCCTCGTGCCTTTCATGGTGTTTTGGGGCATTATTAATATTTGAAGCCTATGATCGTTAGGAGTATTTCAAAGATAGAGATAAAGGTTATCACCTAGGTTATTAACTACCTTATTTGACTAATCAAGATTCAAGACCTTAGCTTTATGGTTTGTTGTTCATTGTGATGTTTCCTTTTGAACTGCTTTGATTTCTGCAATGGAGTCTACAAATATGATACTATTATGATGAGACCCCCCAACGTTTTCCCATATGCATATTCGATCTTCTACTCTTATGTTTTAAAATATCTAATAGATTATGATGATAAATTGATATGAGTTGAGGGTAGTCTCGATGGTAAATGGTTTTTGATTGTAAACGTTTTTGGAACTTGAAGATATGTCTTAGCCTTCGCGAGTTTCTAGGACTCAACTCACATAAACTTTTGATTTCATAAAAATTGATGAGTATATGGTATCTTGTATTTTTTATATTAAAAAAGAAAGAAAAAGCCTTTATTCCCTTATTTATAACATGCAACAAAATAGAAGAAGAGCTATCAATGTGAGCGCAACAAAATAGAAGATGGAACGAAGTTATAATAATCCCTTTTCCTTTATGCTAACTTTAGAAACATTACTGAGAATACGTGAAATAAATTAATCTCCTGTGTAGGCATGCCTGGGATGTCGGCCGGGTTTATATAGTTTCAATAATTAGCGCAAGAGCTATCAATGTGTCACTAAAATTTGGCATTAAATAAGATTTGTTTCAATCACATGAATTATGGAATAGTGACCCATAGTAATAACTAATAACATACACTTCTGTAAATTATATATGTTGGGAGATTATCAAAAAAAATATTAAAGTGATGAGAATGGAATGGTGAAAATTATATGTGGGGATGTTATCAAATTATATGAGAATGGAATATCAAATTATATATGTTGGGAGGTTATCAATTAAAAATTATTCCCTTATTTATAACATCCAGTGGGGAAAGAGAAACCCATAGGTAGACATTAATGTCAGTGTCACAAGAGCGGAGGAAGAGAAACAGAGAAAAACCATGACTCTACCCCCGTCCTTCCCAAGCATCATCCCCAACCCCAAGCCCCCTCCTGGTGACTCTAAAACCTCCACCACCACTACTCCCTTTCATGAACCTGCCGAAGCTCCTCCCTCCACGGATTCCGAAGCCAGCATCACACCCACCTCTGTCCCTGAAACCCAAGACATCCAATCTACTCAGAACGAGGCGCCGCCTCATGTTCCTTCCTTTAAGGAGAAACTCCTAAGTTCTGGCGCCTTCTTTCCCGGCGACGAAGAGGAAGAGGAGCTCTGTATTTGTAGCGAGGATGTCACCATTGGTATGAATGGGTCCTTTCCCACCATCAATTTTGCAAGTCATATCCTTGAAGCTCTGGACAAGAGGATGGGTTTTGCCGTGGTCGTCAAACCCCTCGGTTGCTCTGTAGGATATCGGGCCATGCGAAACCAACTCCTCAGAATCTGGAAACCACGAGGGCCGCTCCAAGTTACCGACCTTGATGAAGGCTGCTATCTGGTCCGCTTCAAGGATGCCTTGGACCACCAGAACTCCCTCACCGGAGGTCCTTGGATGATCTTTGGCCACTACCTATCTGTCCAGCCATGGACCCCATCCTTTTCCCCTCAGCACCACAAGATCAGTGAGATTGTTGCCTGGCTTCGGTTACCCAAACTCCCCGCCAAGTATTATAACAGAACCGTATTACTTACCATTGGCAGTGTCTTTGGTGAGGTGATCAAGGTGGACTACAACACGACATCGGGAGATAGGGGGAAATTTGCTAGACTAGCCATCTTGCTCGACCTCACCAAACCACTCACCTCAAAAGTTGAGATTGATGGCCAAGTCCTCTATGTTGAGTATGAAGGTCTTCCTTCCATTTGTTTCCACTGTGGCAAATATGGACACCTCCAAGGGGCATGCCCACTCTTACCAGCCCCTGAACCAGCCTCGGTTCCTCGTCGGGAGGTCCCTGGCGAAGCTCCCATCGCCGACGTGAGGGAAGCCTCCACATTTGGTGACTGGATGGTAGTTCCACGCCGCCGGCGAGTAACCGAAACGGGCAGCAAGAGGCCTGGGTCCCTGCCCGTGGGGCCCACAGGATCAAGGTTTGATGTCCTGCCAGTGGAGGAGCCGCAACCTGCAATCAGACAGCAGATGTCAGAATTTGGGAGGCCACTACTTGCTGGGGGCCCCAGCACCCACAAAAAGAAAACAAAAGAACCAAAAACCCCAAACAAATCTGACCACCTCAGCAAGCCTAGAGAGAACAATGGGCCTGATCACTACACAACAGCCCACAAAGCCACCTCACTGGATCCAAACCATCACAAAGCCATTACCATCACAGATCCCCGTCAAGCCCAAGTTAACCACCCTCCCACCACACACCCCTCCAACCCAATCCGCCCTATAAGCCCACCCCACCAACCCAACCCACCACAACCACAACCACCTGACCGCCCCACACCACAGGAGGGAGTCCGACTATCCTCTGGGCTCGTTGTCCACTGCCTTGGGACCCGAGTCAATGGTAACCAGCCAAGCATATCAGTTAAGGCCATGAAGGCCATGGCCCGTGGAAACTCACAAGGAGTGACAAGAGAAGATATCGAGCTGCTCGTCGAGGGGGTTGACTTCAGCTCCGACCCTTCTCAATGATTTAATGTCCATCATCACATGGAATTGCCAGGAGGCCCTTGACCGACGGTTCCCCTCTATTTTTAATACTTATGTAGATACTTACAAACCTGACATTTTTGTTTTGCTTGAACCACGCATTTCAGGGGTGAAGGCTGATAGAGTGATTAAAAAGCTCCGCTTCCAATCCTCCCACCGCATTGAAGCTCACGGTTTCTCTGGCGGAATTTGGGTTCTTTGGTCACACCGAGTTACAGTGGACATTCTAACCAACCACTTCCAATTTGTTCACATGAGTGTTCATCTCACCGACCAAGGCACGAGCTTCCTCTTTACAGCCATCTATGGCAGCCCCCAACCCTCGACCAGGCGGCAACTTTGGGCTGCATTATCCAGCCTTCACAACACTTCTAACCATCCCTGGCTGCTGTCCGGTGACTTTAATGCCACTATTAATTATGCCGAGAGGAAAGGAGGAGCACAGCGGCGAAGCCATGGCTGTAGTCACTTCAAGTCATTTATTCATTATCATGACCTTCTGGATTTGGGCTCTACAGGACCGACCTTCACCTGGCGACGAGGCACATGTTTCGCCAGGCTTGACCGAGCCTTATCCAACCCCCACTGGCTCCACTTATTTCAATCTGCACAAGTCACCCACCTCCCCAAGCTCCTTTCCGATCACTGCCCCATCCACATCACTCTTGGCCCGGATAGAAGTGTCCCACATGCTCATAGAAGTTTCAGGTTCCTTGCTGCTTGGTTAACTCACCCAGACTTTGGGAATGTGGTGAAAACTGTCTGGCGACATGACGTTTCCCTCACTGCTAATCTGTCCGCCCTTACATCCTCACTCACCCAGTGGAACCGCGACGTTTTTGGTGAAATTGGTCAACGGAAGAGAAAAGCTCTGGCCAGACTTCGGGGCGTGCAAAAACACCTAGAGGAACACCCTTTTTCCGATCGCCTCATTACTCTGAATAGAGACCTTATGGCTGAAATTGAAGAAACTTGTCTCCAAGAGGAACTCCTTTGGTTACAAAAATCAACCTCTGATTGGGTGTGCTTGGGAGATAGGAACACTACCTACTATCACACAAAGGCCATAATCAAACGAAGGCGCAACAAAGTCACGCGGCTACGAAATGATGATAATACTTGGGTAGAGGAGGAGCAATCCCTTATCTGCATGACGGAGTCTTACTTCCAGAACCTATACTCAGTCACTGAACCTTCCAACCTTGGCGCCACTTTCAAAGGTGCCTTCCCAGCGCTCTCCCACAGCCAAACAGCAGCACTCTCAGCGGCCATCTCATGTGAGGAAGTGAAGCAAAGTCTTTTTGAAATGAAACCCCTCAAAGCCCCGGGAGCGGATGGTTTCCATGCCCTTTTCTTTCAAAGTCAATGGAGCACTGTTGGCCCTTCCATCTGGTCCTTAATGCAACATCTATGGCAGGGAGGCCCACTTGACCCAGAGCTGAACCGGACACTCATTGCTCTAATCCCCAAAACTCAGCACCCCACTCACCTCAAGGAGTTTCGCCCCATTAGCTTATGCTCAGTTGTTTACAAAACAATCACCAAGGTCATCTCCAATCGCCTCAAAACCATCATGCCAGGTCTTATCAGTCATCACCAGTCCAGCTTCATTCAGGGTCGCAGTATAGTTGACAACGTCATCATCTCCCAAGAGGTGGTGCACTCAATGAGGCATAAACAGGGACGAGGTGGATGGATGACCATTAAGGTAGATCTGGAAAAAGCCTTCGACAAGCTCCGGTGGGACTTCATCCGGGACACTCTTGAAGATGTCGGCCTTCCACCCCAACTATCCAACCTTATCATGACTTGTATCACTACTTCCTCCATGCAAGTATTATGGAATGGTCGCCCTTCTCAGCCCTTTCATCCACAGCGTGGCATCCGGCAAGGCGATCCTCTTTCGCCTTACCTCTTTGTGCTCTGTATGGAACGGTTGTCTCAGATGATCCTAGCAGCAGTCAGGGACCAGTCTTGGAAAGGCATCAAGATGGGCCGCCGAGGAGTCCCCCTCTCCCACTTATTCTTTGCTGATGATCTCATTCTTTTTGGTCAGGCAACTGCAAGACAAGCACAGGTCATCAAGCACATCCTCCATAACTTTTGCCTGGCCTCTGGGCACAAGGTCAGCAGCTCAAAGACCAAAGTCTTCTTCTCTCGCAACACTCCAGCATGCAAAAGAAGGGAACTTTGTGACATCTTAGGCTTCCCCCAAGCCAGCGCTCTCGGCCGATACCTAGGTGTTCCACTCCTCAATGGCCGCATGACAACAAACACCTACAACTATCTGCTTGACAGAGTGCAAGACAAACTAGCCGGTTGGAAGCGTGGCTCACTTTCACTGGCCGGGCGCCTCACGCTTGCGAAAGCGGTCTTGACCACCATCCCCTTTTACCTGATGCAGAGCACCCTTCTGCCCATCACATGCTGCAAGAAATTAGAGAAGATCATCAGAAATTTTATATGGGGGAAGCCTGATGGCTCTCGTGGAATTAGCCTTATTAAGTGGCGGGATTTTTGCACCCCACTCACTCATGGCGGTGGTGGTTTACTTAACCTGGAATCTCAGAACAAAGCTTTCCTGGCTAAGCTTGTCTTCCAACTCCACCATTCTCCTGACTCTCTCTGGGTCCGGGTTCTTCGCGGGAAATATGGCTTGGACAGCACACTGAAATTCCCCTCAAATTCCTCGTCATTTTGGAGGCACATGAAGAAGATTTGTGAAGATGTCCTCCCCCACATCAAGTGGCCGGCCTGTGCACACACAAAGTTCTGGACTGACTATTGGGTTGGTGATCTAGGCCCCCTTCAACACTTGGCCTTCTCCCCCCTCTCTGACTCCGAACTCAGCAGACCCATTAGTGACTTCATAAACGATGGTGAATGGCGATGGAATCTCTTCCAAGACCTTCTCCCCACGAGCACCCTCACTGAGATCGCCAATACTCGCATCACCCCGGCTTCCTCCTTCACGTGGGATTTAACGAGCTCGGGTGACTTCACGGTGAAATCCGCATACATCATGGAAGAATCCCTCAACTGGGGTGACGCCAGCAAGCTGTGGAAAGCGGTGTGGAAAGCCCCCACTCTCCACCGAGTGCGAGTCTTCACTTGGCTCCTCCTCAAGGGCAAGCTTCTCACTAATGCAGAGCGGGGCCGGAGGAAGATGACTACCATTACCGATTGTCAAGCTTGCTCAGGAAGGGTGGAAGATTTGAACCACATTTTTAGAGATTGTACTCTTGCCTCCTCAGTATGGCGCAAGATATTACCTCTAGATCTATGTCAAGACCTGTTTCGATCTGATATTCAAACATGGCTCTCAAAGGCTTTGCTTGAAAATGGCCTTCACACAACTTGGATGGTGGGATTTATGATTATAGCCTGGAAGCTCTGGGAAGCACGCAACCTCCGTGTTTTCACTGGCCAAACGCTGACAATGGACAACCTTCTCTCTCAGACCATAGCTCTAGTCAACCATTCTTTTCATAGCCTTAATGCCTTACAGCTGTACACACAGGCATAGCCCATAGAGTTTTTTAAAACTTCCTTTACTTTAGGATACTGTAGTACGCAGTGCTTTTCTTCTTTTACCTTTGACCGCCATGTAACCTTTTGACTCATTTAATGAAATTTCCCTTTTCACTCAAAAAAAAAAAACATCCAGTGGGGGGACATAGAATTCGCAAAAGAAGCCCATAATGACGAAACTTTTACATTGGCCCAAGATCTCTAATTCTTATTTTTTTAAAGAATTAAATATCATATTTCACAACAAATAACAAAGTATTAAGTTTTACAACGAACAATAAATGACCTCATTTTTGTCAATGAACTATAAAAAAGTATCTGACTGACCAATACCGTCAATTAGCATATGACCGTGTTACAATCAAGTAACACAAAAATTTAAGCGAAGTTAAATGTCACCTAACAGTATTGACCAATCAGAGACTTTTTATAATTCATTAGCAAAAGATGAAGCCATTTATTATTCGTTGTGAAATTTAATATTTCATTCATTAATTGTTCACTGTGAAATACTCCCTCTGGTCCTATTTATAAGTCGTCAACCGCTCAAATTGCACATACCAAGGAATGAAGGTTAATGGAAGTTGAGTCATTAAATTGGTCCTATTTTTTTTGTCTTTTCCATTTTTGCCCCTCTCACCTTTATTACTATGGCCCACTATCTCTTTCATCTTTATAAGTATACATGTGACTTTTTCATCTTCTCTCTCTTCTCATCTTCCAATGTTCATTTTCCAATGCTAAGGGTATATTAGGAAACTTATAATAAATGAGTTGGTTAATGTTAGTTGGTGACTTATATTAAGGACCAAAATTTAGTGGCGGTTGGCAACTTATAAATAGGACCGGAGGGAGTATGATATTTAACCTTTCATGAAATATAGCTCATTTCGCCACTTAAATTTGTAATCACTAGTAGCAGAAATATCTTTTATAATAGGATAAAGTATACTTTTGGTCTCTTATGTTTGTATCAAGTTTCAATTTAGTCCTTTATGTTTGGAAAATACATTTGTAGTCATTTTTTTAACACAGTTAGTTTAACTTAACGGAAAATGCTAACTTAACAGTTTTAAATGGTTATTAAATACTGAAAAAATGTTCAGATCAAAATATTTGAGTGTAACTACTCTTATATTTTCAAAATTTATCATTTTTGGTCAAATTTCATTATAAAATAATCATTTAAAGTTGTTAAGTTAGTATTTTCCGTTAAGTTAAACTAACCGTGTAAACGAAAAAGGACTAAAAGTGTACTTTCCAAACATAAATGACTAAATTAAAACTTGATGTAAACATAAGGAACCAAAAGTATACTTTAGCCTATACTTTAGCCTATGTAATAAGAGAAAGGCAAAGGCACGCCCTTTGACTCGATTAATACATGCTTTTCACTTGATAGTTTCCTTGATAAACTCCCAATTGTTGATGGCTTACTTCCTCGTGCTTAGAGAAATATCTTTCTTATATAGGCGGGAAAATTAAAGACTAAGGACCTTGCTGAAGTCATGAAAATGCAAGCACAAAATATTTACTCATGTCATGGTTAATTATAAGATTTGACTTTATTAATCACTCTAAATAATCTATAGTTATAATTTATTTTCATTTTTTCTCAAAACTAATTTATTCTACTTATTAATTAATCTATAATCTAATTACATGTCATATCTGTTATAATTTAGTGATTTTATTTATTTCTTTAACTTCAACTAAAAAAGTCAAATGGGTCTTAAATTTAATAACGGAGGGGTATCAAAGAACCACTCTCTCTTCTCGTTATTATAAGAGCCCAAAATTGAATTGACTCAATCTAAAATATAATAACTTATCTGATATTCTCTTATTATTTTGATGCATTTTTCGTATTTTCCATAATTATCTTTCTTATTCATCAATGCCTATATATTTCTCTCTCTTATTAGACTCATCATATATAAGAGTGATGTTAGAAAAATATGTATATTATAGTCACATTTAATTACTTTTACATATTTTAGGAGCATAATTTGACGGCCGAACTTTTATAAATATGACTTGACAGTTGACATAGTATTGTTTAACTAAAAAAATCAAACATTCGAAGTGGGTGAGATTGAATTAATTAGTCCCTGTTTTATATTAGAGCCTAAAACTTGAATTGATGTCAAAATATAAGAGCCTACATTAACTCTCCCATGATGCTGGGCTCTTATAATATACATGTATTTCTCCCTCTAATTGTAATTACTAATTTCTCTCTGCAGGGATTTAAATCCGTGAAGAAGGGTTCCTATTATAGCTAGCTAGGCGCGTAAAATGGGGTAAAAGAAAAGCATAATAATTGTCTCGTGCAAGTAATCGATCAAATGACTATATATGTTGGGTCAGATAGCTAAGAAGAGATGCTGGATTATTAGAACACTTACTAGTTTTTGTTGAAACTTATAGGTCCGAACACTTACTAATTTTAAGAAAAATACTATTTTTCTTCCAAAATAGTGACTTGTTTACCGATTATTTATTTAATCATCTATCTATATTGGTGTTTGGATTTGGCATATTGCAAATTAAATACATTCATTGAATACTTTATAGTTTACAAGTGTTTGGAACAATAAATTAACATAGACCCCTGAGATGTACTCTCAGTCTCTCACCTTATTTTATGTCCGCATTGGATGAATGAGATATTTTTTTTGCCAGAAGGATGAATGAGATGTTGGATACATCACTACTTGCAAGTTCGTTGACAAATAAAATTGCGCAACGTCTTTTTGTACGACTTTTTTCCATGCTTGTCACCTTTTCGTGTAATTCTTTCGTTTATTTCGTTGTCTTATAAATGCAGTGCTGGGCTTATTTTCTAATTATTTCGTTGTCTTAGATTATTTCGCAAGGAGAGCTACAAGCCTACAACTTCTCAAGGGTCAAATTCGTTGTAATGTTACTCCCTTAGATAGCTTTGACACTACACGCTAGTCGCTAGTTTCATAATAATTTCAAATAAAAAATTAAATTTAAAATATTAATGGGTGAGTAATTAACATACAAATATTCAATAAAACGAAGCATTTGTTGATTTATTATTCACTTTTAAAAAGTGCAATATCCTATTTAAGGTGGCAAGTGACTTTCTCTGTGCAAAAGTGGGGTTAGATAGTGGGGTCGGAGGAAGAAAAACTGATAGGGTTAATGCGGTTAGATGGACAATTTTTTTGGCCAAAGTCAGATGGACAATGGGAACCATGAGAAATACTCCAACACTATCCACACTATATAAATATAAGCACTTACTTTGTTTTAAATAAGTAGGAGTAATTTTATAGTTTAGAATGAATACTATGGAAGGGACTCAATTAAGATTACCACACTATGAATATAAGCACTTACTAGAAAAAAATACCTTTTTAATTGGGAAAATTAATTGAATACTATGGAAGGGACTCAATTAAGATTACCTCCCGCAAAAGTTCCAAAATTAAATTGATGTCCTTATGGATTTTGCCCTTAATTATCCCGTTTTTAGAAATTATTAGAAACTTCAAGAGGCTGGTCGGGTGATTTGTGAGATAAGATACAAGCTCTGCCTACATTTCATTTTTTATTAATACAGCAATTCATTTTTTTTTCTCCACATTCAATACACACAATAATAATATACGAATTTGATGAATGATTTTCTTGCCCAATGACATGTAAGTTCTATATGAGAGAGGTGGCGAGTTGAATTTGTATCAGTCCTTATACAAGTTGTTTGTGTCTTTCTTTTATTTCTCTATTATCCACGTATCATCTTAAACTAATTTCTTATTGAATAAGTCTCATATATGAGGCATGTAGCTTATGTATAAATATAATTTTGCTAGCTACATTCATAAAAGTTGAGGGTTCATTTTCTTCAGGAAGTAAAGTACTTGTGACTCACGTCAAGTTAAATATATTTTACTCCCCCTTGTCTGTAATATAAATCCCAAAATTTGAATAATTTTGATTCAAAATATAAGAGTTTATATCATATTCTTTCCTCATTTAATGTATTTTTTCCTACTTTGCCCCTAATTCTCTTTTATATTTGTTAATAATTATATATTTTTCTCTTAAAAGTATCATAATAAATATGGACAATATTGGGAAAAAAACATTAACTCCACCCAGTGAATTTTTATATATTTTCTTAAGAAGCGTGTTTTGGCGGCCAAACTCTTATATTACGGATCGGAGGGAGTATTTGTTATGAACAAAATGAGCTTATATTATGGAATTTCGGTCTTACTATGCTGTCCCAATGAATCCATTATCCCACCCTACTTGGCTATGCATTTACTGCCAATATCTAAATAAAATAATTTCCACTATATTGTTTAAAGTTCTTCTAGATATTTTGCTGAAAAGTAACATTAGGATATTTCCATACATTGTATGTGTTCATTTTATAACCATTCAGCGCCGGCTCATTTCTTTCACCAACGTGCGTGTCAAAATGCTTAATTTCATCACGTTACTTCTTCGTCTGGCGCTTATTTAAATTTGAGTATTTAGGCAAGAAAAATACCAAGATGCATGGACTGAAATTAGCATGTTAAGACAATTACAGATATAAAAAAAGCAATTAATATTAAATAAAATTATCAATTATTAAAGCAACTAGAGTTTGCACTTCCCGTGAAAGAATCATATGGCAACTTGCTTGTTGGTCGAAGTCATGTCTAGTGCATATCCACTGTTATCGTTGACTTCAAGTCATTTCCCAACCCAACCCTTTACTTCACAAATCACACTCCATAGATTTTTTTTCATTAACGCGAATCCATTTTTATCATTAACGCACCCTTTTTTAGTTTCAATTTATATCATTTTTGAGTATTTGCGAATATATATTCATGTAAATTATTGTCACAAAAAATCTTTTCTTGCGAGGAAATAAATTGCCAAATGCCAACCACTGTTGTCTTTCTTTCTTTTATTTGGATTTGAGCATTAGGTGAGCCACTTGTTGCTGTATTGAAGACTCAATAACAACCTTGTTCCACCGCTTCTCCTTCCATTCAAGCATTTATTGCTACGCTTCCTGTTGTGACCATCAAACAGGTTTTTTATTCATTACCTGTGAGATGAAACATAAAGCGTGCTAATGCTGATTACGACCTTGTTTGCAGACAATACGAAAATATATCGTTGAAAGCAAACTTTAAGATTGGAGATTTGGCCTAATGTATCATGATTTAATTCAACTAAACTTTTTTTGATAAAAAATTACATTAATAGAATATTTGATAAAGTATAAATATTGATCTGGTCTGAAACGTAAAATACAGTATTTTGTTGTATAAAGTGTATTAGTATAATTATTATAGAGATAAAACTGTTGAGTGTGCTAATGTTTGAAATAGGTGAACAAGTTCTTTTCCCGCGGGCGTCTAGTAAAAAGAGGGTTGCTCATGTCGTGGGGAGTAGATATATGTACATATCTACGTACATGTGAACAAGGTGAGTGTGAATATTCCTACGTACAAAATCATTATAATTTTAAAATATGTACGTATAAAACAAATGATATATGTAATTATAAATAATCAAATAATATAGAGAGATATTGATCTTTCTCTGAAGTTATGTATCCATTATCCTTCTAATTTTAACACTTGTTTCTTATGATCGAGTGACCGAGGCGGGTATAATAATAATAATTAGAGAAATATATGAATTGATACTTGATAGTATCCACCCACATTTTGTTGCCCACTCTCGACCTGCTTAAGGGGCCTTTTCCATTAATATTCTTGGACTTTCCCCCAATTTATGATTATCACAGTCGCTTCCGTGTGCCGCTTTTCTCAACTAATTTCAAGAAAAAAATGATCCCTACCTCCTCTTGATTTGTTTAGCCAAAATATCATTAGAAAACACTATTCAAATGATTTCGTTTGAGTAAAATATAATACCAGTACTATGTTAGATTAATTGAATGCCAGCAATGTCGGTCCCCAGAGAAGATAATCGCACGGTCTCAGTGCTAAGTCGTGTCAATTTAAGCAATTTTTAAGTATTAAATTACATCAAAACATATAATAAAAGGGGGAAAATGTCATAATTTATAAATAACATCATACTCCATTCATCCCTAAATATAAGGGTTAGTTAACTCTTTTGGAGAATCCTGAGAAAGTGAAATGAATCACATGATCATAAAATAATTTTTGTATATTATTATTAGATAATATATTAGTTTATCAGTCAAATAAATTAGTTTAGAGAAAAATTTTAAAAAAACAACTGTTAATTACATTATTTAACTTTTTTAGAATTTCTAGAAAAATCAACTGACTCTTATATTAGGAACATCCGATGTCTGTTATAAGTTATGCTTATTTTAAATCCTATTTGTTGATCAGAATTTTTAAATCCTATTTGTACATATCATTAAATATATCGAACTATTTTAGAAAGTCATCTCATTCGTCCATCTTTTATAGTGGGCACTATGCCATTCTACCCATGAATATGAATGTTTTACACGGCCTCACCATGCTATTTATATTTTTTAAAATCTTCAAACAAAAGTTTCATAATTTAATATTAAAGTAACACACTTCTTCCCTCTGGTCCTAAATATTAATTTTTCTTTGACATTTTTTGGAAATTAAATAAGTAAATTAATCAAGTACACTCACCACATGTAGTTAGATTATACATTAGTTTATAATTATAATGAGAGTAAATTAATTTTGAAGAAAAAATAATTATAAACATTTTAAAGTGGTTAATATTACATATTTAATTTTCCCAAAAAAGTCAAAATGATCTTAGAATAGTTAAATATTTAATATTACACCCTGCTATTTCATTTCACCAGATAGGATATACATTACTTAAAATAGTTAAATATAATCATAGAAAATAAAAAATACAAATGCACATTATATGGACGGATGGACCAAAAAAAAAGTAAGGAGGGAAATGAGTGAGTGTGAAAAGGGGGGACATCAGACAAGCAAGTTGCCATTATCTTAAATAGCAATAAGAATTAAATAATAAATAATGATATAAATATAATAACACAAGAAAGAAAGAAAGGAAAAGAGAGGAAGAGAAAAGAAAACAAATCATTGCAATTTCTACTCCGTGGACTTTCTTACACTATCAAGTTTCAACACTTCACGAAATCTCAATCTCAGATAATCATGGCGGCGAAGAACGGTGGATCTACGGCGGCGCAACCGCCACGGCCGACGATCACCCTGCCACCGCGGCCGTCGATGGAGGTGTTTTTCTCCGGTGGGCCCGGGGCGAGCCCTGGGCCGATGACACTTGTGTCGAGCTTTTTCTCTGACAACTATCCTGACTCTGAGTGTCGCTCCTTTTCTCAGTTGCTTGCTGGGGCCATGGCCTCTCCTCTGGCCTTTGCCGGCGGCGGTTTCTTTCAGGAGAGTTTGAGTGATAATTGTGGTAAAGATGGGTTTTTGGAAGATGGGTTTCAGAAAAGTTCGGGTTTTAAGCAGAGTAGACCTGTCAATCTTGTTATTGCTCGTTCTCCTATGTTTACTGTTCCTCCTGGGTTGAGCCCTTCTGGGTTGCTTAACTCGCCTGGATTTTTTTCTCCTCAGGTAGTTGAATGGGTTGAGTTTTGTAATTCAGCTTCTTTTTTGGTTGAATTTCTTGGTTTTTGGCAAAAAAGGTTTTTTTTTTTTTATTTTATGGGGTATTTTTTCATGAAATTGGTAGATTGGTTCTGTTGAAATTTGCATTAGTTTGTGGGTATTGTGTTGCTGCTTTGAAGGAGTTGTTTATTGATGGTTGTGATTGGAGGTGTGGTTATTTGTAGTTCTTTTTATGTGTAAAAGACTGGAATTTGATTCGTTTTGAGTCAGGTAATTGAATGGGCGGATTGACTTTTTTGGGTTAACTTTTATGGGGTCCCGTTGATGAACTTGGTAGCTTATTATATCTGTGGGGAAAAAAGCTGCATCAATCTATGTCGGCTGTGTTGCTGCTTTAGAGGAGTTGTTCAATGATGCTTTTTCTTGTACATATGGTCATTTGTTATTTTTTTAAATATGTAAAAGTTAAATTTTCATTAGTTTTGACTTTTTAGCCCTTGTTATCTACCTTTATCTTGTAAAATGCATCATACTATGCAAATTGAATAGCTGCCGCAAATGGTTGTTTGTTGCTCCTTATGACTGGACAATATACTTTGTTTTCGGACAATTTCAAACCAATTAGTTATGAGATGGGCGAACTGATGTTTTTTGGCTCTGCAATCCATTGATGTTATTGTTACTAGTCTGGAAGCGGGATTCTATACTGTAGCATACTCACTTTTGGTTATTAGCATGCTATCTCTAGTTGAGTGTTGATCTTCTGGAATCTTGTTCAATTGTTCCAAGCAGTTCCACTGAGTTCATTATATTCTTGTTGTGACATGGTATAACTTATAAGGCGATCTTTATGTAATTTAGATTATAGAATAAACGAGAAACTGATTAGTAAAGCCTGTAATCATATTAATGGAATTCTGATTTTGTTTTTTTAATGATTTTTTTAATTCGCCTTGTGCTTGATCTAGCTTTAAGTGACGAAGAATTGTATTTTTGAGTTCAAAAAGATTAAAGTTTTCCCACCTTTTTGTAGTTCTGTATCTTGAATCACATGCTGTAAAACTGAAGAAAGTGATAGAATTGTTAGTTTAAAGAATGCTTGCTTTGGCAACAAAAATCTGAAGGTGAAAGTTCAAGATTACAATGTCTGCTAAAATATTGGCTGCTTGAAAATGACAAGAAATGCAAAAATGTTTAAGGATTATATGTCAATGAATGGAATTGTTACCCTTTGAACAATATCTACCTCTTGATGATCTATGTTGAATTCTATGACTAAACAGGATAGTTATATCTCTCTTCCTTCATTACTTTTTGTGGATTTTTTTCCTGGGTAAAACATAATTATGTTGTGAAATAGCTGTGTAAGGCTTTACCATCCATGGATGGTATGTCTTTCATGCATAGGATTGACGTTGGGTGAATGTGCAGGATAATGCATATATGTTGTGTCTACTTGTGGATGCAATTGGGCATTTTTTCAATTGTTACACGTCCATATGATATTTCCCAGTGGGCAGTTGTGTGCACAAATTTTGCATACATGCTTACATATATTGGCCTAAGGAAAGAGGATATATTTTCATGGGTGTCTTATTGGTTCTCCATTTCAAAATATGTACAGAGCCCCTTTGGGATGTCCCATCAGCAGGCTCTGGCACAGGTTCAAGCTCAAGCTGTCCTGGCACAAACTCATTTACACATGCAAGGTGATCATCAACAATCTGCTGTGACAGCTCCTATTGAACCGTTGGTGCGGCATCCATCTTTTGCTCCAAGTGAAACTTCAGACCAGCAAGTGGCACCTTCTGCATCAGATTCTAGAAGTGCTCAAATGGAGACTTCGGATATTTCTCACACTGATAAGAAATATCAAATTTCTTCCGTAGCCATTGATAAACCTGCAGATGATGGCTACAATTGGCGCAAGTATGGGCAGAAGCAGGTTAAAGGGAGTGAGTTCCCACGGAGCTACTACAAGTGCACACATCTGAATTGCCCAGTAAAGAAAAAGGTTGAGCGTGCCCCTGATGGTCATATAACTGAAATTATCTATAAAGGCCAGCATAATCATGAACTGCCTCAGCCAAACAAGCGTATCAAAGATAATTCTGATGTAAATGGAAATACAAGTGTTCAAGCTCAGTCTGACTCTACAACACAAGGATGGGCAGGAAATTCAAACAAGTTTGGTGAAAGCGTGCCTGCACATTCTGTGCCAGAGAACGAACCCTCATCCAATCAAGTTGCTCATAGGCAATTACCTGGATCAATTGAGAGTGAGGAAGGGGGGGCTGATGCAAGGGAAGAGGATGGAGATGTCAGTGAGCCAAATCCTAAGAGAAGGCAAGTTTATCTTCTTTATCCTATATGTTGCAGCTGTAGGTTTGCTAATTCATAATATTTACTGAATTTTGCAGGAACACTGATCCTGGGGCTTCTGAAGCACCTACGTCTCACAAGACGGTCACAGAACCCAAAATCATTGTGCAAACAAGAAGTGAAGTTGATCTCCTGGATGATGGCTACAGGTGGCGCAAGTATGGTCAAAAAGTGGTAAAGGGAAATCCATATCCAAGGTAACCGCTTTGATCTGTTCATTAATATTTTCTCAAAATTTAAAGAAAGAAATGAATCTTATGAGTTACAATGTTGAAATCATGTTAAGTGAATAGTGGGTTCATGTTCTTTGGCCACAATGTGGCCTTAAAAGTTCATAAAACTTACAAGAACCTGTTGCTCATTTACAATAGTGCCTTGTAATAAGGTCTGCTTCATAAACACTAGAGAATGTGCTATCCGTGACACAAACAAGTTCTGTTTTGGTTTTCTGATACAGAATTCAGTCTGTCTCATGTCAAATGGCTATATGACATCTGACACCAGCTTGCATGTAAGAAATTGCAACATGCGTAAAGCTCTCTTGCAGACAACATCATGCATTTTTGAAAATGATTCAATTACATCACAAATCAGAACTGGGAAATTTTAAATATAAGATATGGAATATTAATTTTTCATTGATTTTCTAGTCTTAATTAGCTAAAGGTCCTCCCAAAAGAGGGATAGAGAGGTTGAAGAGAACTCTTAATGAATTTACCTAACGAGATCTTTTGGTCAATAACTTTATCACAAAATATGACTAATGATAGAGTACAATAGTGTCATGTGATCTATGTAGCCAACCCCACCTAGTGGGATAAGACTTTTGTTGTTGTAGTTATCTTAAGGTCAGGGCTAGAAGCAGAAGTGCCTGATTGGATTTTTCTTTACCAAGTTGTACTGGCACTAATCTTTACATATAGTCCCTTATCTTGTCTGGGAAATTTTTCTTCTTACTCTAGTCTTGAATCATGACTGTCTTAAACATTTTAAGTGGAAGCTTCATCTTTTGCTGCTAAAGAAGAGTAAATATGTAGCCACGTGGGGTTTGATTAGGTGGTATGATAGGGTGACACATTGGTAGTAACTTCAGTTCAAATCTTCTTGACGTCAACAAAGGGGGAGAAAAAGAGTAAACATGGAATTTGGAATTAGATCTCTAAATTAATGTAATGAAACGACTGAATCCGTGGTGTAATCATCTGTCGTGAAATTTTCAAGTCTTCTCCCTAATCAACTACATAGGTTTTTAGGTTTACTGGACTAAAAAGTAAAAACAGTTACCTTTGCATTTTTTGTTGCCAATCCATTCTTCATGCTTTTGGCTTCTCTATATATAAGTTGCCCTTAATCTGCTTAATAGTGCCTTTTATTGATTTTGGGATTTCTATTGCCACTTCCTAATAATGAGTTCAATAACCCTTTAATTGAAATGATATGCTTTCTTTTACTCTATTTCACTCCATTAGGACACGTGAGACAATCTGTTTTAATAAAAATAAAATTGGGGGTGAACCTTATTATATTGTTGATGTTGCATAAATTCTCTGTACAGGAGTTATTACAAATGCACCAGTGCTGGATGCAACGTACGTAAGCATGTTGAGAGGGCTTCAACAGACCCCAAAGCTGTCATAACTACCTATGAAGGAAAACATAACCACGATGTCCCTGCAGCTAAAACCAGCAGCCACAACACAGCTAATAGCAATTCAATGGCAGTAAAACCACAGAGAGTGGTGCCTGAGAAGCATCCTTTGCTTAAAGATATGGATTTCGGAAATAATGATCAAAGACCGGTTGCATTACGCTTGAAGGAAGAGCAAATCATAGTATAGTCTGGCGTTGAGGATCGGTTGTGCAACTTTCTGGTTAACTCACATAGGTTCTCGCTATGTAACACTTTCTGTATACCATGTTCACAATCACATGTATGAAGATTGCTGCATCTTATGCCTCAATGTAATTATAGACTACCAGGCTGTTCCTGGTACTGTCTGATCTTGCTCCTCCTTGAAAGTACAGCACAGAGAATAATTGGGAAGATGGAGTCACAGGGAAAGTTAACATAATTCTTTTGCCTTTTGTTACCTTGTAAACTTTCAAACTTCATGCAACTTGTTTTTCAAAGGGGGCTGTTCAGTTCAATGTATGTAATGCATATATATTCCCGTACTTGGTAGTGCATTGTAATGAATACGATCGATATGCTTGCAAATATTTGAATAGTTGATTTTCATGTTTTTATGATGCACAGTCAATTTCATAAGAAAAGGAGCTAAATTTGGTTCTTACAAGTTACAACTATTCCTTGAACACATGCGCTGTGTTGCATATCATCACATGCGAGCTGAGAGTTCAATTTCATGTATAGGATATAGGGTAAAGGGTCAAATTTAGCACTGAATTATTGGCTAAAGTATACTCCACATAAAAATGAATTTTGAGGCTCAAAACTAGCACTGATCAAGTACAAACTCGGTCAAATGTAGCAAAACCGTGAAAGTTGACCGGTTTGACCGTTAGTTTTGACATATTTATACCACATCACCTGCTATGTCATCTTATTAAACCACGTCAGCACCTCATCATCATCTCCTCGCCATGTCATCATCATCTACTCCATTACACACTGGAAATTTCCCATTCAACAGATTTGACAAAAATTGCTGGAAAAAGGTAATCACAATTTGCATTTTAGCTTCCAAAATCCAACGGAACATCAGAAAACATTAAAACCAACATCGCATCGCAGCTTATTGTTAAAACCCTCCAGCCATCTTGCGGCAGACTCTGACCTCGTTGTTGGAGGTGTGGGACGGCGGATCTACGTTGCGGCGACGGCGGTGTAAGAACAAAGGTAGGGTGAAGCCAACATTCAAAGACACCATGTGCATACTCACAGCTATCTCCTCGCTGGCACGTGTCGGTCCGGCGAAACTCCGAGCAAATGGTGCCGGAGTAGTGGTACTTCTGGGGGTCCCTTCGGCGGGCCTTTTCGCCCGGATGAGCGAAGGGGTAGTCGGTCCAGTCGTGGCTCCGGCGCCGGTTGCACCGCCGGATTTTGAACTCGAACATCCGGAAGTGCTCCGACGAGTGGGGTCGTCGTCGGAGTCGTCGGGGCTGTTGTGGGGGAGGAATTTCCGGAGAAGGGTTTCGTCGGAGGGGGAAAATAGCGGGGAGTCGGTGAACATGTCGCCGGCGCCGGCACCGTCATGGTGGTGGACGGCGGCGGCATGGCGGGTGAGGAGGTTCCGGGGAGGGAAGAGAAGGTGGTGGTGGATGTCATTAAAGAACTTGTGATCAGAAAGTTTAGAAGTGATCAGAAAGAACTTGTCATTGCTAGTGAGAGAAAGTGAGATCTGGGGACATTTGCTCAGGTGGAGGAAGGGGAGGCATAAGGAGAGGGAGTTGCTGGGTCAGAGATGGAAAGTTTGAAGGTGTTGATGGTGTTTGGGAAGGTGATGATGTGGCGAAAATGCTGTGACATGGCAGGTGACTTAGCCTAATTAGGTGACATGACAGGTGATATGTTTTAATCTGGTCAAATTTAACGGTCAACTCCGTCAACTTTCACGGTTTTGCTACATTTGACCGAGTTTGTACTTGATCAGTGCTAGTTTTGAGCCCCGAAATGCATTTTTATGTGGGGTGTACTTTGGCCAATAGTTCAGTGCTAGATTTGACCCTTTACCTGAGGATATATCTCGTGATTTTTACATCTCATCTCAAGTCTCAACCTTCTTATATCGTGAATTATTCCTCTTTCATGTGAGAAACGTCAAGTGAGCATTTTATTTTTTGAATGAAATGAATCAATTGAAAAGATTAGATTTGGGATTTTCAATGATAAATATCCATTATACCAGCTTTTCTTGTACAAGTGAGCATTTGTTTTTGCATGAGAAGGGATTTTATTGATATTTTTTTTTTGAATGGAAGGAATTTGTATTGATCAAAACATATACAAATATGTCAGTGTGACAAGTTTACATGCGGAACAAATGGAAAGAAACAAAACCTGGCCTTTCACTAAGTAAGACATTTCCTAAGAAAAGCAGAAAAGGTGTTAAGGGAGTGCAACACTATAGCTCTAATTTGGGCTAGTATGTCATCAACTGTAAATGTATCATCTGAAAAAATGCTCAGGTTTCTAACTTTCCATAGTTGCCAACACGTGATAAGAACTCCAATCTTCCAAGAGGTCGACCAGTTATCACCTGAAAGGATGGATCTGATCCAAGGAATTATCGAGGTATTGACAAAAGAGGCATACAAGGTGGGAGGGAGGAGGTGTCTCCAGATGGCTGTGGCAGTCAGGCATCTTTTGAAGACATGATCAAGGTCCTCGTCAGCCTGAGTACAAATAGAGCATGTCTGGTCAGCTGTCAAGTGACGCCTGTGTCTCTCCTTATTGGTAAGGAGTCTCTCTTTAAGAAGTAGCCATGCAAAGGAACGGATTCGTTGTGCCATGGGGAGCTTCCATATTAAGGTCCAAATTTTGTCAGAGTTGTTCCAATGTAATGATTCCCAAGACTGATATGTGGATTTCACTGTGAAGGCACCATTCTCAGTAAGGTCCCAATGTACTTTCATAGAAACAGGGGAAAGGGGAATGCACATGGCAGCTATAGCATCAAGAATGGGTGAAGGAAGTAGGTCTCTAAAAGAGTTCCATTTCCAGTTGCCATTGCAGTCAAGATAATCTCTTACCGTCTTGCTCATGTCGCTCTCAGAAATAGGAGAGAAAGCTAAATTCTTGAGGGGGCCTTGCTCCCCCACCCAATAATCTTCCCAAAATAAAGTATTGGAACCATCACCAGGGTTCCGTTTGACGTGAAAGCTAGTTTCCTGCCAAAGGCCCTTAAGGTTTCTCCAAAAAGGGGAAGTTGATTTCAATGGGCGTGTGTCCCCACCCAACCCATATTTCCCTCTCAAAATGCGAACCCAAAAGGCGTCTTGCTGTGAATGCAGCTGGAAAATAAGTTTAGCAATGAAAGCTTTATTCTGGGTTTCCAAGTTCAAAAGCCCGCAGCCGCCATATTTCAATGGTTGGCACATGTCTTTCCATTTGATCAAGCTAATGCCTTGTGAGCCATCCGGTTTGCCCCAAATAAAGTTCCGGATTATCTTCTCAATTTTTGCAGCATGAGATCAGGAGGAGAATGGTCTGCATAGTGTAGAAAGGAATGGTGGTGAGTACGGATTTGGCCAATGTGATCCGTCCTGCCAGGGATAGAGAGTTTCTTTTCCAACCAGCAAGCTTGCCCTTGATTCTTTCGAGGATGTATTTGTAGGTGTTAGAAGAGAGGCAAGATGAGAGCAGTGGAACTCCCAAGTAGTGGCCAAAAGAATCGGTCTGCTGGAATCCAAGGAGAGTACTTAATGCAGATGTCTCCACCTTGGGAGTATTTTTAGAGAAGAGGACAACGGTCTTGCTCTGATTAACTTTCTGCCCAGAGGCCTTGCTAAAGGTAGTCAGAATATGCTTAATAACATGTACCTGCTGTGAATTTGTCTGACTAAAAACAATGAGATCATCAGCAAAAAATAAATGAGATAAAGGAACACCTCGCCGACCCATTTTAATTGGCTTCCAATCCCCCTTGCTGACGGCCTCTGTTATCATATGGGAAAGTCTTTCCATGCACAAGACAAAAATATAGGGGGATAAAGGATCACCTTGCCTAATTCCCCGTTGGGGCTTGAAAGTGGAAGAAGGCTTACCATTCCAAAGGACTTGCATGGAGGAAGAAGTGAGGCATTGCATAATTAAATTAATCATAGGTTGTGGCAACCCAATGTCAAGCAGTGTATCTTCAATGAATTCCCATCTCAGTCTGTCAAAAGCTTTTTCAAGGTCTATTTTGATGGCCATCCAACCACCCTTGCCGCGTTTGTGTTTCATGAAGTGAACAGCCTCCTGAGCAATAATTATGTTATCAAGAATACTACGCCCCTGGATGAAACTTGTTTGGTGATGACTGACTAACGAGGGAAGAGCTTCTTTTAGCCTGTTGGCTAGAACTTTGGTGACGGTCTTATATGCGACCGAGCAGAGGCTTATGGGTCTGAATTCAGTGATTCTGATTGGCCGGTCAGTTTTGGGGATGAGAGCAATCAGCGTTTGGTTGAGGGAGGGATCAAGACGCTCGCCCCTCCAGAGGCCCTGGGCAAGGCTAATAAGGGAACTCCCAACAATACTCCACTGAGATTGGTAAAAGGCAGCATGGAGACCATCGGGACCTGGAGCTTTAAAGGCCTTCATTTCAAATAGAGCTGATTTAACCTCATCGGCGGAAATGTCTCTGGCGAGGCCATCAAGGGTGACTTGATTGAGGGTGGGGAAGGCACCCCGAATGGCTAGATGAGGATCAACAGGTTCAGAGGAGGAAAATAATTCTTTAAAATACCTTGTAGCATGGCACTGGAGGTCAGCTTCATCATTAAGCCAAGTGTCATCATCATTCTGGAGTTGGGAGATACGGTTCCTGCTCTTCCCGATTAAAGCTTTAGTTTGGTAGTAGGAGGTATTCCTGTCACCCAGACAAACCCAATCGGAGGACGATTTTTGAATCTAAAGAAGTTCCTCCTGAAAGCAAGTTTCCTCAAGGTCCTCTTGCAAAGAGCGCTCCAGCTTAAGGAGAAAAGGAGAAAACGGCTGAGTGTCCAGTTTTTTCTGAGTACCCTGGAGGCGGCGAAAAAGCTTACGTTTCTTCCTGCCAATGTGACCAAAAATATCTTTGTTCCAGGAATCAGCAGCCTGGGAGAAGGCTGAGATGTTAGCAGACATAGGGGCAGCCTGGTTCCAATGAGCCTTAACAAGAGCTTCAAAAGAGGGGTGCGTAAGCCAGCTAGCCAGAAACCTGAAATGCTGTGTGGAACTATTGCTGCCAGCCGAGTGACTCAGAACTATGTGGATTGGGCTATGGTCAGACTTAGCTCGTGGCAAAGTAGAAACCAGGCAGTGGGGGTGTAATGCCCTAAAATATCTTCTTAAAGCAATACTAATTAAATGAAGAACAATTCAATCACAATAAAAGGTAATCTGGAAATTACTTCTTAATATTAATTAAAAGAGAGAGAGTTTACAAGATGTACTTCTTGAACAGAAAATACAACATGAACTATTCTGAATACAAGATCTCCTATTCATTCTAGATTACATCCAGAATAACTGTCACCACATATATTCCGGGATCGTGCGTTGTAATGCTTCATGAGACTTGTCCACGTGTCGCCCTGGGTGCCTTCCACCACTCACGATCTTATGTCCAGTTACTTGAAAATAACTTCCCACTAAATTAGTGGTACTCTTCAGCGTCTATATGGATCCGGACTACACCCTTTGGGCCATATGGGTTGGGTTTGGCTCTGGTACAGATCCTGGTGATGACTTGGGCAGGCAATCATACAAGTTGCTAGGAGAACAGTCTGGTACACGGTTTGGATGGGCCACGTGTCCTTTATTATTTGAAATTTAAAAAGAGAGAGAGAAGGACGGTAACGGGTTACCACATTAACCCCCCCACAGCGACACGTGTCTGGCTTCTGCTGACACGAGTAGATGTAATGATTCCCATCCGTTCAGATTTCGAAATACTAGCCGTTAGATAGTGGAGGTTTCCATTCAGACACCTTTTGAATCTTATAAATTCGACTCATGCGCAACCTTTTGTACTTTCGCCTTTGACTCAAAGTTTCTGGATATTCTGATTTGTTCAAGAGATCTGGTCTTTATTCCTGCATCGTCACCAATGCACAACATTTTCTGGTAAGCATGAGTTAATCTGGGATGTTTGTCTGGTTGTGTTAGTTTCGTTTTTTGTTTACTTTTGTTTATTCTGGTATGTTGATGTTTGAGCGAAGTTAATAGGCTTCGCATCCCTCTCTTTTTCTTCTGTTTCTAATTTCAAATAAAAGCGCCTTTGGATGTTTTCGTTTTATCATTCTCTTAGAAAAGGAGGGGAGACCTTCTTGGGCGTTCCTTCGAGTTGTGTAATAGGAACTGACGCAGCAATGTTGTATTAACCAGGATAGGGAATCATGGCTAAGATTAGTGACGTTTCATCTTCGGGTACCAAGAAAGTTGTGACTAAGGGCTTCGATCCCATCCCTGCCGATCTGGTGGAAGAATTACGGGATGGGAAACTACTGGAGAAGAAGAATAATGACGAAGCCCCTGTTATCACGGAGAGTGATGTGGCTGCTCTCCCGGATGAGTTAGGTCTTGATAGGACTTTGTTGATACGGGCGCCCAAGCCGGATGAGCGTCTAGATTGGGGTAGCGAGAACTGGACTACTCTGGGGATAGATTACTTGAGGTTGTTTCCTTGTATTCCTCTTCCACCTCTGATACTTGAAATCTGTCGCTTCTACGACTTGGCGCCATCTCAACTGATGCCGATGGTTTGGTCGGTGGTTTTGAGTCTGGAGGCGATCACCCAAGATTGGGAGAAGAAGATTTCTCTGGCGGAGTTGCTCACAAGTTATAGCTTTGGTAGAAAGTCCAGTGGGTTGTTCACCCTCTCCCGGTTGGACGGGAATCCTTTGATCATCACCCCTTGGGACTCTGTCAGGCGCTGGAAGCGCAGATTTGTGGTCGTGCACAAAAGATGTTTGGTTCCGGATGGTGGTCCTCTCCGGACAGAGTGGAACAATTTATGTAAGTATACCTTTTTGTTTCTGGTTTTGACTTCTGGTATCTGGTGGTGTTTTGAGAGTTTTGTACTCACATGACTCGTGTTCTTGGTTGGTCTCTCATGCAGTTAAAGCTGAAGAGAAGAAAGTTCCTTTGCGCCCAGATTCTGAGGAGTTGATAGCAGCGATTATGGCCCTTCCGGTCGACAAGCGTACTTATATCAAGATCTTCAAGATAGGTATAGTTGTCTAACTCCTAACTTGTTTTGTCTGGGGTATTGTATTGTTGTGTTTTGTTTAAATTTTTGATTTCTGGTATTAGGTGAATCTGAGGTTCCCAAGTTGAAGTTGAAAGTGGTTGATGCTGGAAAGAAGAAGAAGAGAGGAAGTACAGAGAGTGGGTCGAGTAGCGATGTGGCTTCCGAGACAGTGGCTTCCAGGATGAAGAGGACCAGGCGCGCAGCTGCTGTGACTCCGAAGGGGCCTATTAACCTAGATCCTATCGAGGAGGAGGTTGATAAGCCCAAAGAGACTGGAGCCCTCGCAGCGATCCCGGAGCCTGTAATTATGGATTTGGATGCAGCCCTTGATGTAGATCAAGGGGGAGGTGGAGTATCGAAGGCTCTTAGTAACACTGGCGGGCAGGATTTGTTGGTTTCACTGACCACTAGCTCTCTCAAGGTTTGTGGTGTGAGTTTTAGTTTGGTCGTGGTTACAAGATGTGACTTTGCGTATCTCGTTTTTGTGGGTTTGTTACTAAGGCTTCAGGTTTTGACAGGTCAACCAGGTGGCTGAGGCTGTGCGTAAGCGTTTCTGGGATCTGGAGAGGTCAACTGAAGTGCTTCGTGTAGAGCATGATACCTTGGTGAAGCGTGTGAAAAACTTGGAATGGTTCGACCGGGAAATGAGGAAGAAGCAAGGGGAGTTGGAAGCTGCGCATAAGCTATACAGGACCACGGCGGAAGCAAAGTTTCGTCAGCTCGAGCGAGATCTTGAGAATGCTAGAGGTGAAACCATGGATGCTCGGGAGGAAGTGAAGCTCTCTGACATCACCATTGAGGGGTTGAATGCTACAATCGGGGACCTGAGAAAGCAACTGGTTGACTTGGAGGAGGAGAAGAGCAAGAGCGAGAAGAAGGTCGAGGCCTTGGTTGAAAGGGAAAGGCGGGAGGTTTCAAAATTCATGTTGTTCGAGTGCATCCGCATGGTGAAAGAGTTCCAGGCAGGGGGAAGTGCTAATTAGGATTTAAAGGAGTTGGAACAAGAGTTCCAAGACGAGGGCTACTCCATGCCTTCGTCTGGTGATAGTGATGAGGAGTCGGGTGGCGAGGAAGAAGTTAACTCTTTTCCTGAGATGCCTGGTTCAGACAAGAATCAAGCTCCGGATAAGGAGGAAGGAACTGGAGACTCCCATGAGGTGGGCGGAGAGAAGGCCAGCGGGAAGGACGCTTAGAAGAAGAATTATTTTAGGTGTAATGCTTTATTGTGTTTTATGTTCTGGATGTATTTTTCTGGTGAATGTTGTTTTTGCTTAGCTTATGTTAGCTAGTTATGTTCTGGTGTTTTCAGACGTTTATGTTTAACTAGTGTTAACTAGTTATGTTTTTGGAAATTGTAATAGTTCAGAGAACCAATATTAAATATTTATAAAGTACAAGTTGCGTATACTTACTTGTGCACTCTTCTGGTATTTTGACTTGATATCTGGTGAGCGATTTGAAGATGCATCTTTCTGGTTGAGCGATCTGGTTAGACAAACACGATCAGGTTATGTTAGACGAATTAGGATTAAAATAGGTATTAATTAGAGTCTGGGATTCGTGCAAGTCTAATTAGAGTTTGGTATACCTTAGATATTGGAATCAGGTTACTCGGGGATGTGGTGGATCGTCATCCATACATCTTTCTGGGCTCGGGATGGTCTATAAGTTATGTATCGGGTTAGTAGCTACTATGTACTTAGAATTAATAAGGGATTTAAAGCAACTAATGAATAAACAAATGAAGTAATCTAGGAAGAGTAATCGTAAGATTAAGTATTATGTACCTTTGGCTCCGGGAAGTTGTACCAAGTGAGTTGCATTCAGTTGGTGGAACTTGTGTTGGAAGTTGATTTCCTAACTCTGGTGTTTCATTTGTTAAGAGTGGAGTCGTTTGATCGCCTGAGTGTTGGCTCCGGGAAGTTATATCATCAGGAAAGTGTTCCTGTTGATAGAACTTAGTTCTGGGCATTGCCTGATGGTTGGCTCCGGGAAGTTATATCATCAGGAAAGTGTTCCTGTTGATAGAACTTAGTGCTGGGCGTTGCCTGATGGTTGGCTTCGGGAAGTTATATCATCAGGAAAGTGTTCCTGTTGATAGAACTTAGTTCTGGATAGTGCCTGATGGTTGGCTCCGGGAAATTATAATGCTATGGCACTAGGGCAAGAGAAATTTAGATGCTATGGGAAATACCTTTTCAGGTGTATTGCGTTCCAACTCCTGGGGAGCAATTTTCCTTTGGAGTCTCGCAATTGGTAAGATCCTGGACCTGTGATACTTTCAATCTGGTAAGGGCCTTCCCAATTGGGGCTGAGCTTTCCGTCTCTGGATTCTGGTGTATTAGGGAATACTTTTCGTAAAACTAGCTCTCCTACTTGGAAGCGTCGTTCTTTGACATGTTTGTTGTATTGACGGGCTATCTGTTGTTGATAGGTCGCCATCCGGATTAGAGCCTGTTCCCGTTTAAGATCTAGTAGATCTAATTCGTAGTTCAGGTTAATGTTGTTAATCTCCTCGTTTGTCCACTTGTACCTTAGACTTGGTAGCCCATACTCGACGGGGATCATTGCTTCTGATCCATACGTCAAGGAGAAGGGTGTCTCTCCGGTTGGGGTTCTTGCTGTAGTCCGGTAAGCCCAAAGTACTGCTGGGAGTTCATCTGCCCATTTTCCTTTGGCTTTTTCTAGTCGTTTCTTCAAGGAAGACACAATTGTCTTGTTACTGGCTTCTGCTTGGCCATTGGACTGGGGATTCCGGGGAGTGGAGAATTTCAACTTGATGTTCCATTTGGTGCAGAACTTCCTGAATTTTGATCCGATGAATTGGGACCCGTTATCGCATACTATCTCATATGGTAGTCCAAACCTGCAAACAACATTCTTCCAGATAAAGTCAATGACTTCTGGTTCTTTGACTTGTTGAAATGCTCCTGCCTCTATCCACTTTGTAAAGTAATCAGTCACCATCAACAAGAACACGCGTTTTCCTGGTGCTGGTGGTAACTTCCCGACTATGTCCATCCCCCATCTCATGAAAGGCCATACCGGAGTTAGGGAGTGTAGGAATTCTGGGTGTTGCTGGAGTGCAGGTGCAAATCTTTGGCACTTGTCGCATTTGGAAACAAGTTTCTGGGCATCTTGTTGCATTTTAGGCCAAAAGTATCCTGCTCTCAGGAGATTCCTGACCAAACTTCTGGAACCAGAATGATTACCACACTCTCCTTCATGTGTTTCTCTTAGTGCATATTCAGAATCATCTGGGCCAAGACATTTCTGATAAATGCCTGCAAAAGACCACCTGTAGAGTTCGTTCCTGAATATCCGGTATCTGGATGCCCGTTGTTTGATTCTTCTGGCCTCACTTTGATCATCCGGGAGTACACCTGTGTCCAGGTATTTGTAGATTGGAGATCTCCAATCGTCTGGTCTATAATTGGCCTGGACATGGTGGACAGGTGTGGTGGTTAGTACTGAGTCTTGTAATCGTATGATTGGGATGGCTCGGGTTCTGGAGCTTGGGATGGTGGATCCCAAGTTTGCTAGTGCGTCAGCATGTTTGTTGCTATCTCTGGGTATCTGCGTTAATTTGAATTCCCTGAATGATTTTGATATCGAAGTAGCCATAGTATAATATTTTTGCATTCGGAAATCCTTTACCTGGTATTCTCCTTGGACTTGTTTTGATACAAGTTGGGAATCACATCGCACTTCAACGTCTTGCGCTCCAAGTTCGACTAGTAAGCGCATTCCGATGATTAATGCCTCGTATTCAGCTTCATTGTTGGTTGCTCTGAAAGTACATTGGAAGGACTGTTCCATGGTATCTCCGGTTGGTGACTGGATGACTACTCCGAGCCCAGTACCTTTCGAGTGTGTTGAGCCATCGACATACAAGATCCAAGTATCTGGGATTAATTCATTGCTCATGCAAATCAAACTTCTAGCCACTCCTATCTGGATTTCAGGTGCAAATTCAGCCGTGAAATCCGCTAGTACTTGAGACTTTATTGCAGTCCTTGGGACGTATGATATATCATATTGACCTAGTTCGATCGCCCACTTGACTAGTCTGCCCGATAAGTCTGGTTTCTGGAATATGGCTCTGAGCGGGTGAGATGTCACAACCTGGATGGGGTGGCTCTGGAAATATGGTCTCAACTTTCGGGATGCTACGACTAGGGCTAGTGCTAGCTTTTCGATAGGTGAGTACCTGGTCTCAGCGTCTAGGAGAGTTTTGCTTACATAGTATACTGGATACTGTATTCCTGGATCTTCGCGTATAAGTACAGCACTTACAGCATGCCCAGATACAGACAAGTACAACTGAAGTAACTCACTGGGTTTTGGTTTGGAGAGGAGTGGCGGTTTGGACAGGTATTCCTTGAGGCCTTGTAAGGCTGATTCGCATTCCGGACTCCACTCAAAAGTTTTGTTCTTTCTGAGTGTTTTGAAGAAAGGGTGGCACTTGTCTGAAGAACGGGAGATGAACCTGTTCAGAGCTGCAATCATTCCTGTTAGCTTTTGCACATCTTTTGCTCGTCTGGGAGAGCAGATGTTCTGGATGGCTGTTATCTGGGTGGGATGAGCTTCAATGCCTCTACTCGAGACCAAATATCCAAGGAATTTCCCGGACTTGACCCCGAAGGAGCATTTTTCTGGATTAAGCTTCATATTGTACTGCTTCAGGATTCTGAATGCCTCCTGTAAGTTCGAGATGTGTTCTTCCTTGGACTGGGATTTAACAAGCATGTCATCCACGTAGACTTCCATGGATTTTCCGATCTGGTTTTCAAACATTTTGTTGACCAACCTTTGATAGGTAGCTCCTGCATTCTTTAGGCCGAAAGGCATTACTTGGTAACAGAATGTTCCTCTGTCTGTGATGAAAGAGGTCTTTTCTTGATCTGGAGGATACATCCGGATTTGGTTGTATCCGGAGAAAGCATCCATGAAGCTTAGCATCTGGTGTCCAGAAGTGGCATCTACCATCATGTCAATGTGTGGTAATGGGAAAAAATCCTTGGGGCAGGCTTTATTCAAGTCTGTGAAATCTACACAAACACGATGTTTTCCATTCTTCTTGGCCACTACTACAACATTGGCTAGCCACTCTGGGTAAGTCACCTCCCTTATTGACTTGACTGCCAATAGTTTCTGGACTTCTTCCTGGATGATTTGGTTTCTGTCCGTACCGAACTTCCGGCGCTTTTGTCGGATAGGCTTGTATTTAGGATCCACATTCAATCTATGGATACTGATCTGGGGGTCGATTCCGGTCATGTCAGAATAGGACCAAGCGAAACAATCTTGATTTTGCATCAAGAATGCTATCAGTTGGCTCTTCAAGTCTGGGCTGAGATCATTTCCGATGAAGAGTTTCTTATCTGGCTGGTTTGGGTCTATCTGGATGGTTTCGAGTCCGGTGGATGATTCATCCCTGGTTTGAGGTTTCAGGGATGATCCCTGTAATTGCTATGCTGGTAGTTTTTCGGACTTCTTCAGGGAAGTCTGGTAGCACTCTCGAGATGTTTTCTGGTCTCCCCTAATCTGGCGTACTCCCCAAGGAGTATAGAATTTAACTCGTTGGTGCAAGGTGGATGGTACAGCTTTCATCTGGTGGAGCCATGGTCGTCCCAGGATGGCGTTGTATGGAGAAGGGCAATCCATAACATGGTAAGTAAATGTTTGATTAATTCCGGCAGCATATGTTGCTAGATTAATCACAGCCATTGACTTGTCAGCAGCGCCATTGCCGAATACCAAGGTGGTTGGATAGTATGACATGGCCGATTCCATGTTCATTTCCTTAACCGTATTCAAGTAAATAATATTGACAGAGCTACCTGGATCTATGAGGACCCTCTTGACTTCGCAGTTGGCTAGGTAGATTGAGATGACAAGAGCATCATCATGGTTCTGGTCATTGATTTCATGGTCAAAAAATGCTAATGGTCCTTCTTGTGCCTCTAAGTCTTCGCCACCTATAGTCAGGGATTCTATCTGGTCAGTTAAGGTCCTGATGTGTCTCTTGGCAGCAGAATAACTGGTTCCCATGATACAAGACCCTCCGTTAACAAAGTTTATCATCTTGGTTGGAATCGGCGGATTTGCAGGAGTGGGTTGTGTATTGCTTGCCGTCTTGTTTATCTGGTTCTGCTTCTTTGATCCTTCGAGCAAATGCTCTAGGTAGCCTCTCTTCAAGAGTTCCGAGACTTGGAAGCGCAGAGATATGCAGTCATCGGTCTTGTGTCCGTGATCTTGGTGGAAGTCACACCATTTAGATTTGTCTCGCTGCTCCGGGGGTACCTTTATTTTTCCCGGCCATCGCACTTGATCCCCCATTTTTCCTAGTTCTTTAACTAGTTCCTTCGCGGATAACTGCAAGCCTTGCTCTTCTATTCGGGGAGCCGGTGGCCTGCTTGGTCTGGTTGACCTCCCGGATCGTTCTGGTGCCTTTTTAGCATTAGAGTAGGACTCTGCTCTGGGAGGCTTTTCAGGTCGCTCCTTTCGTTTCTTGCTTTTGCCTGCATGACTAGACTCGGATTCAGGTGAGTCATAGTCTCGGTTCATCCGGTCTTCTTCTAGCCTGACTTCGGCCAATACCCTCTGCATGACCTCTGTCCATGTCTTAGGTTGGCATTTGGTCAGCTCTTCATACAAGGGCATCCAGGTCCACAATCCCTTCCTGAAGGCGTTTATACATGTCATTTCATCCGGGTGATCTATCTCTAACCTTTCCTTGTTGAATCTGGTAACAAAGCTGCGAAGGGTCTCCCCTCGTTTGATATGAAGCCTGTACAAGTCATCAGCGGTTTTTTCCAACCGTTTGCTACTTGCGAATTGACTCACGAAAGAGTCATGTAGTTCAGCAAATGTGGCGATGGATCCTACTTCAAGATGCATATACCATTTGAGAGCGGGTCCTGTGAGAGTCATCCCGAATCCCCTGCACATACATGCTTCACGTACTTTCTCTGGAACTGTGATGGCGAACATACGTTGTTTGTAATGTGCCATATGATGATCTGGGTCTGTCGAACCATCATAAGGAGTAATAGCGGGATATACCAACCGGGATGGCAGTTTTGCTCTGGATATGGCCTCAACGAATGGTGAATCTGCGTAACTAGAAGGATCATTTTTCTCGAAGGGGATCGGCGCTCCTGGTAGTTGGAACATGGTTGCTTTCAGTTCATCTAACTCTCGTTGCATTCGCTTAATTTCCGGGTAGGTTTTCCGCATTTTTCGCATTCTGGGAGTTGAGTTTCTGGGAACGGTTATTTTGGATGCCAAGTGCCTTCGTGGCTTCTTAGGAGGGTCAGGCTTGTCAAGTGTATCGTTGGAACTTCCGACTCCTTCTTCGTCCTCGTCAGAAAGTTCGACTCTGGGGTTATAATCCGGGTCGTCGTATCCAGTGTTCTGGTATCTATCATCCATTCTGGTATCTTGTGGTTTAGTTTCTGGGTTCTGGTGTTTGTTTCTTCTTCTGGTTTGACGGCATTTGTGTTCTGGATCTCTATGCCTCTCCTCTGGTATTGCGCGTTCAGGAATCCGGTGATCATCTCGCACTTCTGTGTGCCGAGATCGATGTTCATGTAGGTCTTCGCCAGGCTGGTATTGTTCTGGGTTCTGGTATTTAGGGTCTGCGTTCCGGTGATACATACTTTCGGAAATCACTCTTGGAATAGGTTGTTCCTCTTCCATATTATCTTCTGGTATATGGAGTCGGGCCATCCTTAATTCGGTGATTTCAAGTTTCAGGTTTCTATTTTCGCTTGACAGCTTCTTTAGCATCGCAAAGTGTTCTCGCTGCTGCTCTTGTAACCGTTGCACAGTGAGCAACAGTGGATCATTTTCTGGAACGTTATGGGGGGCTTCTTGAGTGTTCCCTCCAGGGTATCCAGTAGAGGAAATCTCTTGGATATTCGAGTGTGCTGGCGCGTCAGGGTTGAGAGGCGACATCGCGTCGTCTTCCATGGTCTGGGATTGCAAGATAACGAGAAGAAAAATGAATTTCTCCCCACGGTCGGCGCCAAATGTAATGCCCTAAAATATCTTCTTAAAGCAATACTAATTAAATGAAGAACAATTCAATCACAATAAAAGGTAATCTGGAAATTACTTCTTAATATTAATTAAAAGAGAGAGAGTTTACAAGATGTACTTCTTGAACAGAAAATACAACATGAACTATTCTGAATACAAGATCTCCTATTTATTCTAGATTACATCCAGAATAACTGTCACCACATATATTCCGGGATCGTGCGTTGTAATGCTTCATGAGACTTGTCCACGTGTCGCCCTGGGTGCCTTCCACCACTCACGATCTTATGTCCAGTTACTTGAAAATAACTTCCCACTAAATTAGTGGTACTCTTCAGCGTCTATATGGATCCGGACTACACCCTTTGGGCCATATGGGTTGGGTTTGGCTCTGGTACAGATCCTGGTGATGACTTGGGCAGGCAATCATACAAGTTGCTAGGAGAACAGTCTGGTACACGGTTTGGATGGGCCACGTGTCCTTTATTATTTGAAATTTAAAAAGAGAGAGAGAAGGACGGTAACAGGTTACCACAGGGGGAAGGTGGCGAGCCAAGACTGATTGCAAAGAGCCCTGTCTAGGCGGGCTAGGGAGGTACCACGACGCCAGGTAAATCGGGGCCCATTAGAGCCCAGGTCAATAAGGCCCAAGTGATCAATGAAAGATGTAAAGGAGCGGCAACCCATATTTCTGTGATTGGAACAGCCAAAACGTTCAGAGCTATTAGTAGTAGCATTGAAGTCACCCGATAACAACCAGGGGGTAATAGAATCAGGAGCAAACGGCTGCAGGTCTTGCCAGAGGAAACGGCAGTAGGTAGGATGAGGGAAACCATAGACCACCGTGAGGATAAAAGGAGGGGCATTGAAGGAGTTGAGCCTAACCTCAGAGTGAATGAACTGGGAATGGTTGGCAATAACAGTGACCTGGACCGAGTCTCGCCATAAGAGCCAAATACCCCCTGAAAAACCATTAGCCTCCACTCTATGAGAGTTATGGAAGCCAAGACGCCGAATTACTCTGTCAGCACTAGTACCTGAAATTCTTGGTTCTAACAAAGCAACAATAATTGGCTTGTAAGTAGCAACATAAAATTTAAATATAGAGGGAAACTTCTTATCAGAAGCACCCTGGCTTGTAAGTAGCAACATAAGATTTAAATAATTGGCTTGTAAGGGATTTTATTGATATTGATAGATCATGTATAGTGATCATGTAGGGAAAAAAACAGAACTAGTAAAGTACATAATACGTAGTATTTTAACTAGTAGAAAAGATTGCTAATATCATTGGCTACAGTTGGCTGAGCTGGCTCTTTGGTTAACCAGGTAGCCTGAGCAAGGTTAAACACTTCCACGATGATTTCTTAGGATGAGGTGTCCTCTTGCGTGAACAAAGCAAGGTTTCTAGCTCCCCAGAATTTCCAACACATATAAGCCATTAAAAAGATTAGATTTGGGATTTTCAATAATAAATATCCATTTTACCAACTTTTCTTACAAAAATGTCTCTTGCTTGAGAGGAATCAGGTCTTCCGGTCCATCAAATATTGACCAATTTTTTTTTATACAAAAAAAACCTTTTTTTTTTCTGGATACAGAATCTAGGGTTCCGGATTCTCTCAGAATCCTGAGGGACTCTTACTTATAGGGTCATATTTTGGCCCTTGAAATTCATATAAGAGCTCATAATTTGACACTTGTACCATTAAAAATAAAAAAAATTATATTATAATATAAAATAAATGAAGAAATTTTATTTTTTTCACTTTTGAAAACTTTTTGACATAAAAAATTTCAAACATCTGGACCTATAAGAGATACAGACTTATCCTGTTAAATGTAAATTTACAGTTAACAGGATAAGTCTGTATCTCTTATAGATACTTCTGTTGAAATGAAATAGGTCTACATAGTTAAAATTTTTTATACTAAAAATTATTTTATATTATAATACAATTTTTTTTAATTTTTAATGGTACAAATGACAAATTATGAGCTCTTAAATGAATCTCAATATACAAAATAATACCCAACATAAGGGATTATGAGGGACGCGGGTAAGGATTCTGAGAGTATCCTTATCCCAGAATCTAGACCAAAACTTTAAGCAGTCATCGGTGGAAAATAATTTTATATGATTTCCTTATGTTATCCACCCACTCATTTATAGTATTATTTTATAGTGGAGGCCCGAACAAAGTACAATGTTCACAGTGACACTGTACTTTCCCATAAAGAATAAGAAAAATGAGCAGTGCTGGCAAAAAAAGGGGAAAAAAGAGCACTATCCTCGCATAAAACAAGTTGTTAACATAACATGGCAAAATTTATATCATATACAATTTTTCTAACACGTGTTTGAATCAAATGACATAAATTCAAAAGAATATTAAGTTTGTTAATGACAAATCTACCGGGTTAGCATGAGTGGTAAGTAATCCCGTTCCTTAAACAAGTAGTTGTGGTTAGGGATTCAATCCCTGACTCTAGCGAATGGAGCAAATTCACAGGCGAGCTGTCTACCCCTATATGGGACTCCAAAACAGCGAAGGATTAGTCCCACTTGACACGCGGGCGTGAGGATACGTTGGGAAACCGAAAAATAAAGTTAGTTAACAACAAACTTATTTTTTTAAAAAAAAAAAAGCTATCACAATACCTTAGAATTATACTCCCCCGATCCTAAATATAAGATCTAATTGATTTTTTTTAGAAAATACTAAAAAACCAAAACAAGTTAATCATAAATTGATTTACCTTACTTTTTCCCTTAGACTAGTTCATTTTACCTATAAACTAATGGATAATCTAAAAATATATCAAATACGCAGCATGTTATAATTCAATAACTTATTTTGCAACCTTAATCTCTTCAAAAAAAGTCAAGTAGGTCTTATATTTAGGACCGGAAGGGAAGGTAGTATATTAAAAAAAAACTTTCAGTTGAATTGAATTGAAATAAATGTGACCGTTGAAAATGAAGAAAGAGAAATGGCGGGAGCATGCATAGGACGATTGCTCTGTTCAACTAACCGAAAACGAAAACAGAGCTCCCAAAACGGTTACATTCCACCTCTTTTCTTCTCCTTTCTTTCCCTATTATTCCAAGAAACTATTATCTTTCTTTCTTTCTTTCTTTCTTTCTTTCACTATGAATAACACCAATCCAAATAACATTCTCTCTCTCCCCCTCCCCTTTCGGACTCACCCAACTCTCCCATATTACATATCATCCATCCCCCGCACACCTCGCAATCCCAATCACCACAAAACAAGACACCCCAGAAAAGGGTTTGGGAAAAGGGCCTGATTCCCAATGTACCCTTCTCTGGGTTTATCTCCGGCGGCCATTTCCGACGGCAGTGCAACCTCATGTAGGACCCACTAGGACCGTTCATCCTTCCATTTCGTGTGGGGGTAAATGCGTAAATCAATCAATAAATAGATAAATAAATAAATAAATAAATAAATAAATGGGTTGCATTAGCTCCAGAGATTTGGTCGCCGGAGATTCACCCAGGAGGGTGAGTACGGAGTATGGGTCTGCCGTGGTGGGGCCCGCGTCGAGGTCTCGGTCGTCGTCGGTGAACAACAGGAGATCGGGGGATTATTACAAGGGTGGAGAGAGAGAGGGGTCTTGTAGAGGAAGAGGGAATAATGATGTGAGTGGGCATGGCATTATGTATAGGTCGGTGGAAGGAGAGCTCAATGCGGCTGGATGGCCTCCTTGGCTTACCGTTGCTGCTGCTGAAGCTATTCATGGTTGGATCCCTCTTAGAGCTGATTCTTTTGAGAGATTAGACAAGGTATGCTATCATACCACACCTTTTACACCTATCTGAGCTGAGCTGAGGTCGTGAATTCTAATCAGTCTCTATGTAGATGTAAAATTGCCTAGTATATTCCCTTATCCAAGACCCTCACCAACTGGGATGAACCTTTCTTATGTCAAGACTCAAACTTTCTAGCTTTATGGATTAGGCTGTTGTTAATAGGTGTCAGATTGATGAGTGTTGGTGTATGACGAAAAGAATAGAAAGACTCCTGGTTTATATTCACTTACCTCTCTTTTCCTTGTTATAAGTCTACTTTGTGGCTAATTATCAAGTACCAAGAATTGTTGGCTAAGTTGTTGAATAGTATGTATTATATTGATTAATTTTTTTTTTTATACTTAGCTTAGTCAAGATTCCCCTCTCTCCACATTCTTAATTGTTCTCGCGTCTCTCTATTTTTCCCTCTTTCCAACAAGAACTGGAGTAAGGCTAAAGTTGAAAAGCAATTGTTAATAACCTGTGGGTGGAGTCGTTAGATGGAAAGGACGGAATGTTCTAGCACAACAAAAACGATGTTTTTCATTGTTATTGTTATGAAGTTGGAGTTGGGTGTAGTTTTTGCTAGGAATTTTGTGTGGTTAGATACAATGGCTTGGTTTAATACAAAATTACGTGTCAAGGAAATGGGGCATCTTTATCACTGTGTAATTGTAATTAGCTCAGGTATTTCGTTTTAGAGTGTGTTGTCAAACTAAACTATAGAACTAGTTTTGGCCATGGGGTTACTAAGGCAACGTGAAGTAGGATCATCATAGTAGTGGGGTGGGATACAGCTTCAGCTGTTGGTTGGTTCACCTGCAACATTTCCTTATCTCCTTCAAAAATTTGTTTCTTGTAAACTCCCTAGTAACTAGAGAATACTTGCTCAGCTACCATGACTGTTGTACAGTCAGAGAGCCTTCGGCTTAGGTGGTAGTGTTTTGTATTGAGTCGTACATAGTTTGTGGACATATCATTCTCGTTACAAAAACCTACTTAGCTACCATGAAAGAGTGATTTTGAGGCCATGTGGTAGATTGGTAGTAGGAGTATTGCTTAAGGAGGATTGGGAATGATTAAAAACAATGTGAGAAAGCTTAGAGGGATGAAATCATATTGCTTGGCAAAGCTAGTACAAATGTACAACTATGACACCGTATTGTCATTATCTGGTCCCATGTTTAATTTTCTGACCATTCTTTTCAATGTATTTATATAGATTGGGCAAGGTACATATAGCAGTGTGTTCCGGGCACGTGAAGTTGCAACTGGGAGAATGTTTGCCCTGAAGAAGGTTCGGTTTGACACTAGTCATCCTGAGAGCGTGAGGTTCATGTCAAGAGAGATTACACTTCTTCGCAGGCTTCACCATCCAAACGTCATGCAATTGGAGGGTGTAACTACATCACGACTATCAAGTACTTTATACCTAGTGTTTGAATATATGGAGCATGATCTTGCAGGACTAGTTTCTTGTCCTGACATAATGTTCACTGATTCACAGGTCTGTCAGCTTCTCATTCTTGATTAACTTGTATTATGAAATAAAGAACTCCACAATGATTGATGTAATATGCCAAGTTTTTGCATTTCTTTTGGTTAATTTTGCACGACAGGTGAAATGTTACATGAGGCAGCTATTGAGTGGACTTGAGCACTGCCACATGCGTGGTATCATGCATAGAGATATTAAAGTATCCAATATATTAGTAAATAATGATGGTATACTCAAGATAGGCGATTTTGGATTGGCAAATACAATTAGCTCAAGTAACAGGCACCCACTAACTAGTCGTGTAATAACACTATGGTACCGTCCTCCTGAACTCTTAATGGGATCAACCAACTATGGATTATCAGTGGATCTTTGGAGTGTGGGTTGCGTCCTTGGGGAACTCTATATGGGGAAACCTATCCTCAAGGGGAGAACTGAGGTAATCCATACAATTGAAGAACCTATTCAAACTATTGTACTTGGCTTAAATTAATAGAAAGAGTGAATGAACTGTTGTACTTGGCATAAGTTGCTTCATTATTTTGCGTGGAAAAACACTTAAGCCAAACAGAACAGGATCAGCTCATATCACTCCACACATCAGATTAAATTTCAGCTTTTAATTTGAGAGTTTAATGTGACGTCTGTCTTTTAATCAATAGGTTGAACAATTGCACAAAATTTTCAAGCTTTGCGGTTCACCATCTGATGACTTCTGGAGAAACTGCAAGCTTCCTCATGCAGCAATGTTTAAACCTCAGAATACTTATGAAGGTACTTTTATGGAGAGGTTTCAAGATATTCCAGACACTTCTCTAGACCTATTGAAGACTCTACTATCCATGGATCCCCATGAACGTGGGACTGCCTCGTCTGCTCTAATGTCTGAGGTAGATTCCTGCCAAATTTTACTATCTGCATTTCCTCCATTGAGCATAATATATTGGAGACACGTCTTTTTATCTTATAGATTCCTTCATTGAACATTTAATTCTGATAAGGTTTTATTGTGGTTGTTTCTTGAGTAAGCTAACTTTCTGATTTCATGTCCCACGTTATACTACCAATTAACAGTATTTCAACACCATGCCATTTGCCTGTGATCCTTCAAGCCTGCCAAAATATCCACCCAGCAAAGAAATGGATGCCAAACATCGGGACGAGGTTCGCAGGTAAATGTTTCCGTCTTTCTATAAAATTTGTCATCCACATGCCCTTTTTTCTATGTGCATTCTCCCATGGATCATTGGCCGGGGCTACGATTAACTCAACAGTGTGTTTGGTTTCATGGTCAAAATCACCAAAACTACCTGCCTCCAGCAAAACCATGTTTTTACGCCAAAGTTATCACATCAAGACACAGTGGTGAAAAGAGTAAATGGTGTAAAAAATGTCCTAAAAATATAAAGGAAACATCATCATGCTTCTAAATTCATTACCCGTTATGGTTATGCTGTCAATGAAACCATTAATAAGGTTCAGGTTTGTGTAACTGAAGCAAGCTGTCAAACTGAGCACTTCAATTCCAATTCTGAAACTAAAGTGGATTTCTGTTACCTCAGGAAAAAGGTTGAGGCTAAATTGCACGAGGCTGCATCATCAAGAATGCCAAGACAAGTCCGTCAAGTTCTACAGGAACCAAACAATTTCACTTTTCCAGCTTCAACCGATGTACTCTATCTTTCTCAGTGCATAATCCTACATTCCTTGAAGATGATTGCAGCTTCCATTTACTTACTTTATCCTAATTCATACAGGAAAAGCATAACAGTTATAGAAAAGCTGTTAATGATGATGCCAAAGCAAATCTTTACAAAGGATACGGAAAGGCTATGCATGAGTCATCAAGGTATTCAGCAGAAGGAATGTCAGAGACCTTCCACTTAAATAAGGTGCCTCATGGCTCAAGTATATTAGCTGGACCACCACCATCCTCAGGTGCTAGTGGCTTTGCATGGGCAAAGAGAAGAAAACCAGAGGCTTCGTCCATATTATCAGATGGTTCAAAAAGCAGAATTAGTGCACTTGATCCAATCTTTGCAAAAGGCACATATGATTTAACCAAACGTGTGGTGGATGTGGCAGAAAGAAGATATAGGACCAGCATAAGCCATCAGGCACATCATGTTGGCCAGAGACATGTTGATTCATCTGAAAGACGTTCAAATTCATCAATGACTTTTGATTCCACAGAAAGACCAGATGGTGTGACCTACAATCGGGTAAACTTGAAACCAAACAATTCTTAAATATAAAATGTACTTTGTAGTTCAATGAAAGGATGCTGTCATTTTCATTTTCATTGCATAAAATCTTGAAGGCCACAATTAACGTCTAAATGCCATCAAGTATGTGTTTAGCTTTACTTTGAAAACTATAAAAAAAAGGAAAATCGTGATTTTGGTTGAAGCAGACAACTACTTGCCTCCATCAAAACTTTGATTTTGATTGTTTTCAACATGTTAGTTAATTAGTTCTTACTCTCTTTGTGCTTTAATATATGACCTATTTAGGTAGTCAATCTTAATTCTAAATATATAACAAATTTATAATTATTGTCAATATTTTCCTAATTTGATCATATTTATAATCTTTCATCAATAATCCAGTAAAAAGAGGGAAAGGGGATCAAGGAAAGAGCATGTGTCACATGTATATTGCATGCAGTTGCTTTAGTTTACACTTGCAACGCTGTCTTTCTATTTGTATCAGGTTGGGTTTTTAACTTACTCTAACAAATACTTTATAGGGCCACAAAAAACTTGTCAATGAAAGCACACGGCATGCAAGCAGGAAATCAAGATTAGGAAGGTAAAGAAACAATTTGGTATGTGCCCTACTCCTATTATCATTGCATAACCTGGGCCTATTCAGTGGAGAATTCACTTCATGAATTAATTTCTGAGTATGGAAAAAAACTATTGCTTGTGGCATTTTTAGCAAATTATACAGAGAGACATAAGTTTACTCTCTCACTACAGTCAAAAAACAATAGTTACTTTATGCAAAGATGGTGAGTATCACTTACAGATCAATGCCTTTTGCAGATAAATGATGAGATATCAATGAAGAGTGGTCAAGCATGCTTTGTCCAACATGTTAGCCATCAATTGACGAACTCACATAGTGTCATCTGAACCATTGTAAAGTCTGACACTCCCAACCCCTAATTCACTTACAGGAATTAACTTGTCTTTAACATCTGTTTATATATAAGGAGCAAGCCTGAAATGTAAATTGCATTTTTCCCAAGATGGTGTAATTTAAGAGTGGATTAATTCTTAGTTTAGGAATATTGATTCTTTTGCCCTCTAATATAAATCCCTCTATTCCTCACCTGACTGTGTTGTCACTGAGTTTGCAATCACTCCAATGATTCTAGTGAAAATCATCTACTCCTATATTAAAAAAGGAGAGAGATACTATTCAAAAAAAAAAAAGGAGAGAGATAAAAAGAACAATTGAAGTTAAATCAATGGCCTCTTAAATTACAGGGGAAATAAGCTGAATAATCTTTCATACTTTCGGAAGGTCTTTGAATCAAAATTGAATTTTTTGTATGACCCAACTGCTAAGGATATGCTTGCATTTTATGAATTGTGTGATTTCAAAAATCATAGGTATAGTTTAAAAAAGAAACACAGAAGACAAAAAAAAGGAACGAATTGACTTTTATATTGAAGGAATTTTCTTGCCCAGTCTATGAGCTTTTCTAGATCTCAAACCCGAACTCGGACAAATTTCCTGTAACAAAACAAGAATAAATAAAACCGTGATAAAATCCTTAAACTTGGAGATAAGAATTCAAAGGATTTAGATCACACATATCCGATTTACTAGAACCGAATTTGATTCGCACAACGAATCAGTCTCTCAGAAAACCGTAAGAAGAAAGTTAGAGAATAATAAGTGTTTCTCTTTTCCCGTCATTCAAAATGAACGAGATCTCATATTAAATAATTGATAGAGGATTCTGAATTTTTACATTGAACACCATTTTTACATTGAACACCATCTCACTGTTGAAACTTATTGATTTCATTCAAATCCGAGGTTGAAAGATTGCTTAATCTATGTAATATGGAACCAACCAATCAAATTATTTTATTTGATTTAAAAAATACAGTTTTATTTATTTAAATCATTTCTTCAATTTAATTAATGAAACCCTTATTTATTTTCCAGATTTAGTTGACCAATTACTTAACGGAATTACTCAGAAGGTCGACCTTTTTGGTTTTAGCAATCGGACGATCCAGTCCATCGAGGGCGGATCCGATTAAATGCTTAAAAAAACTAAGTAAATTACTTAAAAATTGCTATTTTTTCCTAAATTAAGTTGTTTGACTTATAATTTAATAAATGAACTAATAACATGTAAAATATGTTATGATTAGGTGGTTCGTTTCACTTTATTGATTTCTCCAAAATATTCTACTCATGGTTGATGCACCTTTTCAAGATATTCTCATTCAAGTCATCATCTAAGTCATCTCCAACATGGGTATTTTGAAAAATTTGCTTGCTTTACGTATGTGCTCAATTTTCGCAGAATACAAATCACAAAGGCATCGAATGAGAATATTGAGGCTCCATTATTATTAATTCTCCTCGTGGACTATTATTAATTCTCCTCGTGGACGGTAATGTTTCTGGGATTCCTGGATCGATTTTCAAAATGCTTCATGGTTAGGCTTTTCAATTGGGACAAAATTGTGTTATAGTAAATGTAGGGCTATTGTGGTAATTATAGTGAAACAATTTCTCTTCATTTTTTTAGCCAAAGGTATTCATATTATATTATCAAAAAGGTAGCTCTAAATAAATGATAACTACATAAGTTATACACCTTCAAAATACAAAAGATTAATGAGAACAGATATTTAGTTTGTCAATGCCTTGATCTTCGAAAAAATTTCTCTTCATTTACATATTACAATTCTCTTTTGTTCTTAACTAACACTGCATTTTAGTTGATTAATTTTTTTCCTTTTACTCTTTATTTATTCTTTTTTCCTTACTCTAAACATTTACTTCTATTATTTCTCTCCACTTTGATTTGCTATTATTAATTTGATTAACTACAAAATTTAATTTATTTTTGAAACCATTCCGTTACAAATTGCCCCTCTTTTCGAGCTATAATTAAAAATATATTTTTTTAATTTACCAAATAAACTTTTATTTATGTTGGAGAAAATTAATTACATGTATTTATAAGAAATATAATTAATTTGAGGTTCCACAAGTTGTAATTACAACTTCTAGACCTAGCCATAATAGCTTTTTGGCTTCACATAATAACAACTCGTGAGAACTCACATTAATTATAATTCTTACAGGGGTCAGTAATTAATTTTCACTTTATGTTATTCATTTCTCAAACATTAATGATAACGTTCTTCAAAATATTTACCCTATTTTAATTTTAATTTTTTATTCCAGACAAATAATATTTTTATGGCATTCAAGTCCCTAAGGGTTTGTTTGGTACGCGGGGAGGGAATGGGAGGGAAGGGATTTTAATGAGAGGAAGGGAATGGGATGGGATGGGAGGGATTCTGGTTTTCCCTTGTTTGGGTTGTTAGGAGGGAAGGGAATGGGAGGGATTTTCACCTCACCTTGTTTGGTATGAGAGGGGAGGGGAGGGAAAATATTTTGGTTTGGTCAATTTTGACCCTCACCTCATTTGAGGCTTTTTTACCATTTAAAATATTCAATTATTTTTAGTATCTATATCCCTTTTTAATATTTACCATTTAATATATTCAATTAAATTTAGTCACTCTATTCTCACAAAAGTATGAAATCCATATTTAATATTAAATTAATTTTAGTCATTTTATTCTCACAAAACTCACATTTTTCTTTAATCTGAAAGTGAAAAAGGTGATAAAGTCATGTAAAAACAATAAAGTCAGCTTTCTTCCTTTTTTTTCTTGTTTAATTTTATAATTTATTTGTTTTCATCTCTAATGACTGAGTTTAGTTAAAAATAAGGGATATTACATCTTAGAATTGTTAAATACTGTTATATAAAAGAAATTGTTAAATACTCGAATTTAACATATATATCATACAAATCCAATGATTTGTCAAATACATACATGATATATTTAGTAGATTAGGTTATAGAAGGGAAATTCATATTGAGGTCTCAAGAAAGAAATGATTAAGCTGCCATACAATGACAAAATCTAGCATAGGAAATGACATGTCTACACTGCTCATCACTTTTGTAGAATCTTGAAGTGATTACATTCCTTTATAGGGACCTCAATGATTTCATTTGTTAGTATAGACGTAAAATTCACTCCTTAAACACACTAGTATTATAGAAACACATGCATAAAATATATGAGTACTTAATTTCAAAACAGAGAAAGAAAGGTACTATTCCATCAAAATAATGTAATCAACAAAAAGCCATAGACAAATATACACTACAAAAAACGGGGCCCATATCGGCTTTTTATAGGGCCTCGCATCGGCGGAATTTTCCGGCGAAATAGCGCTACGGCGTTTTGGCAAAACGCCTATAAATTTGCCGTCGAAATGCGGCATCTCGGCGTTTTGGAAAACGCCTAGACGAGGGGCAAAACGCCGGTATGCGGAAATAATATTTTTTTATTTATGCACATAGGCGTTTTATAAAACGCCTATGTGCGGTATTAAATAATAATATTTCATACCGGCGTTTTGCAAAACGCCGGTATGTGTTTTCAAAAAAAAAAATAAAAAACATTTTTCTTCCTGATTGTTTAGAACCAGGAAGAAAAATGTTCAAAAACATAAGGAATAATATGTTAATCCCAAAGTTACATACACATAAAGAATAATATATATAAACATAAGCAATAACAAGAGTAATTCATAAAACATGATACCCAAATATATAAAATCAAAACAACAAGCAATATGTAAAAGAAAAGCAAATACCACCAAAAAACACGAAATAAAAAACATCAGCAAAACTAGCAAAAAAAAACAAAGCAACAGCAACATTGAATGAGAGACGAAGAGAAGAAAAATAGAAGAAAACGAGAAAATGAGCAACTTTGCGGAAGGAGGGAGGTGTTATTTATAGGGAACGGAGGTGCGTACCGGCGTTTGGAAAACGCCCATATGCATTTTAATATTAAATAATGCATATAGGCGTTTTGCCAAACGCCTATATGCATTATTTACATTAAAATAATGCATATAGGCGTTTCAGGGAAACGCCTATATGCTTTCTAATGCATATAGGCGTTTCAGGGAAACGCCTATATGCATTATTTTAATGTAAATAATGCATATAGGCGTTTCCTCAAAACGCCTGTATGCGATTAAATATTATTTTAATCGCATATAGGCGTTTTGAGAAACGCCTATATGCATTTAGTGCATTTAATATGCACTTAATGCGCAGATAGGCGTTTTTCAAAACTCCGATATGCGCATAAAGTGCATATTAAATGCACGTTATGCACATAGGCGTTTCTCAAAACGCCTATGTGCGATTAAAATAATATTTAATCGCATACAGGCGTTTTGAGGAAACGCCTATATGCGGTTTTCTGAATAAAAAAATAAAAAAAAAAACTGTCAGCCCCTCTTTTTTAAATTTAAAAACCATACCGGCGTTGGTTATACCTAAAACGCCGATATGGAAACGCGGGAAAAAAGGCGGGAAGCGCGCGCCAAATTTATTGGCGTTTTCATATAGGCGCTTTGGGTAAAAACGCCGGTATGCGTCTCATACAGGCGTTTTGGACCAAAACGCCGGTAAGGTTGCGCCGGAATGGCCCATTTTTTTTGTAGTGATATGAGTACTTATAACTAATCTCCAAATAGAAGTGATTGTCATACAATTGATTAGAAGCTCAGAAGATAGAGCTTCTTCTGCTTAAACAACAAAAAATAGATCCTAGCCTAGCAGCAACACTTTACGCCACTAACTAACATCAGCCACAAATGTTAAATTTGCTGGAAGTCATCAATCACAAACACCATCACCATCACCATCTTCACAAGTATCACAGTCTTTACTCCTTCTCCCTGATAAAAAATCAATCAAAAGCCTATTACAATCAGAAACATCATATAGAAAAATCCATCTGCCATTTTCAGTAAAAAAACAACTGATTTAATTGCAACTACATTTAAAGAGCAAATGCGAGTCTAATGAACAAAGCATACACATGAATGCATCCACATTGAAACTTCATTTATAAATAGAAGCATCCAATGTGACCAGCATTGGCAAGAAGCTACAATGTACTATACTAAAATAACAAATCAGAGAAAATCTTACCATGCAGTAGCATACCACAGAGGTTAAAAACTTATTGAACAAATGAGATATAGTAGGAAAAGCAAGATTCAATAAGCTACATTGTATAGCAGAGAAATCCCATATGGCCAAAGAGAATTATAGGTCCAAAACTATACTCCAAATATACTAACAAGCATCAAACCATCAAAGTAACAAACACCCCAGAAACCTCAAAGTAACAAATCAAAGAGAATGAGTTTAATCCCAGCAAAAAGACTGAAACTTTTGACCATTATGATGCCAAATTTTTAGTAAAAAAACTTATTGACAGCTAGCTACTAACAAGAATGAGCATATTGATCAGAAAAGTTGGTCACAGTACTCACAAGCATAATTGCAACCTCTTCATTGGTCTGAATATTAGTACCTAACAACAAAAGAACATCAAAGTCAACTTAAATTAAAAATCCATAAAAAAACAAAAGCAAAAGTATTCAACAAAAAAATTAACTAACCTAGTAATTACCATACACCATGTCCATGATCACGCTTTTGCGCAGGATAAGTGGACATTGAATTACAGCCCTCAACTTTGCTACATCATGCATAAGGAAGTTGTATATTCTTGGTATTTTATCTTCCTCACACCCACACTCTTGAATCATCTTAAGAGTTTCTTCTCCTGAAATTTCAGGGGCATATTTTGCTTGAAAAATTCGGTTTGCTTCACTTAAAACGCTTGCAATTGTATCCATTTTTTCTGCCAGTAGCTGAATTTGAAAAGGATCTTTGTCCTTAGTAGCAATCCTTTTGGCCCTACCACTATCACCTATAGAGTCACCATCATGCACGCTTTTATCCATATTTGAAGCAGTATCTTTATCATAATCTAGATCAACATCGATAGATTCTTCAGAATTCACATGCTTCCGTTTCTTCATATTTGAAGCAGTGTCACCCTCATCTCCATTAGCTCTATCTTTTCCATAAAGAGCTAACATCTTCTCATAATTGGGTATCGATTTGTTTTTCCAATGGGCTGCCTTTGGTTTAACCTGAAAGTATGAGAAACAGAAATCACTACCATAGGTAACTGATATAACCCTGCTCAAATGAAAACTAACAACAAGGAAATACTGTAGAATATAACTGAGGTTTGATATTACTCAAAAGGAACTCAGGATCAAAGTTACAAAAAACTTCACAATGATCCTGGACAAACCTCCCTCAATACATTAACAAGCACACTTCAACAATCAGAATCTCACTTAATCTCCCCGGTATTTTTGAGACCAGCCTCTCCTCACTCTTTCTAATACAAAAAAACGTTCTATCTTCCCTTAAGGCAGTAAGTCCCTAAAATACTCATACAGGACACAGTTCCCCAAAATAAACAACCCATACAGCTACAGTGGCCTATGGCCTCCTACAGCCCCTTAATGTCCTATCCTAGTATTCCTTAGAAGATTTGTCCCCATGTTCTGATGCTTCCTAGTCCTTTGGTATGTGTGCTCAGCAAATATAATCCTATCAGTAACCAAGCATGATATTAATGAAATCACAAGCAAACTAACAAAATATTGACTTATTATAATTGAAACATGTAGCCTTATTATAAAATGTAGTCACAAGAAAATAAATAAATATGAGCCAAGAGAATTGCAGTTTTGGTAGTACCAAAACCAATTTTAGTTAACAGTAATAAAATGTTGATGGTAACAGATTGAAAGAAAGGATTTAAAAGATTAATAGCAATATATGTATTACATCTTACCTCAATCAATTGATCCCATACTTCTTCCTCTGCTTCCCATCTATTATCGGATGAGTTCCATGAAAACCCACTCATACCCCCCCCCCTGAAGATGTCATATATTTCACTAAAATTCCTCTTCAAAGTCTTCCAACGATTTTTGACTTTGTCTTTATCTACTTTGAATCCAAAAAGGGCACTCAAGGATTTTGTTATATTGTCATAAGCTGTAGTTGTGAATGATCCACCAATTTTGTTGCCAATATTAAGTTCATGCATGAAAGCATCAAGTAATGAATCATCCATCTTGACACTCCAAATCAAGCTCTTCTCAGTTGTGTTCTTCTCAATTTTATTCTTACTACTAGTGCTCTTATCCTCTGATGTTGTGACAGCAATGATCTCATCACCAATGATCTTATCTTTACATGAAGCGTTTGCAACAATTGACACCTTTGGGGCCATACTAATAATAGGCAAGATTATAAAGCACATAAGATTATAAAGTACTTCACTACAATTCCACACACGCAAGTTATTATAAAGCACATAAGTTTGATGGGAGATATAATAAAAGTGTACAATATTCAAATCACCATAAATCTTAGCCCATGACTTGTACTAGCAAACACAAGCAAAAATGGTGGCAATGAACATACTTGTACCAGCAAGCCTAGCCCATGACTTGCATTTGCCACTACAATGCAACATACTCATGTTGATTCTACCTATATTCAATAGGTTCAACATCCCCAGCAAGCACAAGCAAAAATGGTGGCAATGAACCCAATTCATAAATCCTCTTAATTTTCTGCAACTCCACTTCCCCAAATCTATCGAAATCAAGCCCCTATTAAAATAACATGGCCTCCTTGTAACAAAAACATTAGACAAAACCTTGTAGAATAAAACGTATCAGTGGCAGGAAGTAAAATAAGAATAATAAAACACAAAGATCTACAAGCATCACAATAAATACTAAAATCTATGAACCGTTATTGCCAATATGTACTAGAAATCAGTCACCTAGATTGGAGAAGAATATTGAGATATATTAAAACCCTAGTTCCACACAAAGTAAATAGAAGTACAAAACAACAAGCACAAGTAAACCTACATATAGAGGATTTCGAAACCTAACCACAAAATTCACAAACACTCTAATAAATGAAGAATAGATGACATAGTGATTCATTATATGGTAAAGGACAAGTAGATTCAAGCACGCTATTGGAACAAGATACATAATAAGTGAAAGGCATACGACAAGACACGATTCAGAAATTGGATGAAGATGAACCAAGAAATCGATCGAAGACGTACGAATCGCAAGTAAACCTAATCGAGAGTATAAATAATAGATCGATTCAGAAATTACCTGCGAAGTAAGGAGACACAATTGAAGAAGATCGATGTAGATAAAACAAGAAATCGATCGAAGAAGATGAACAAAGAAATTGATCGATGAAGCCGAAAAGAAATTAGATAGAACTAAGAAGATGAACGCAATCTGGAACGAACGCAAAAAGAAAAGGAGGAATTAGGGTTTTGGTGAAACTGATGGGTGAAATGTAAATAATTGAAAAAATCAGGGGTACAATAGTCAGCACAATGAAAATAAGGTCACATCCCATCCAAATCCCCCCACTTTTGGAGGGTGGGGTTTTAAGGGAAGGGGAGGGGAAATTTTAAAAAAAAATCCCTCCCCTCCATCAAGATTATGCGAGCCAAACAAGGGGAGGGGAGTAAAATCATCCAAATCCCTTCCCCTTCCCTCCCCTCCCCCCATACCAAACAGACCCTAAATTTTTGAAGGTAGAAAAAATGTCCCCAAAATTTTGCACTTTGACAATTTGGTAATTTGATTTCCCCTCTTACTTGTTTTAGCAATTGATTTTTTTTTTACCATAGTTTTAGCAATTGATGAATCCATAGTTTTCTATACATATTTTAATACTATAATTTTCTTACCATAGTTTTAGTAATTGATGAATCCATAGTTTTCTAGACATATTTTATTATAATTGGGAGTCACCTATGTGAAACAATAATATTTCATATAAAAAAAAAAGAAACAATAATTATATATATATTTTATTGTTGTTGGGGAATTAAAATTGGAAAATTAACTGAGAGAGAGAGAAAATAAAGGTGAAGGTTTTGAACGATTTAATTTTGAAGAAATAAATATAAGGCGCTCTTTTCTTTTCTTGTGATTCTCGTTTGTTAAAGACGCACACGCAGAATCTGATCGGCGGAAGCAAAGCGCTAGATTTGTTTGGTAATCCTACCATTCTCATTCTCATTCTCATATCTTCTTCTTTTCCCTTTTCAATTTTCACTATCATTCATTTCCTATTCTTTTCCATCCATTTGAACCCTAGTTTTCGCACTGTCAACCTTTTTGTTATTAGTGCACATCACAAGTTATCTAGCATCATACACGTAACAAGTTATGTGATAGAGTTATTAGATATGAGGAATTATTGATATATCAGCATAAGGACACACTCACTACTCTACTTTATTATATTTATAAGATTTTAATGTAATTTTATATTCTCCATTGGATGATTCTATACCTTTTGCACTCGTCTTACTGGACTTGTGATTAATTATGTTGATCCTGTTCGTGGTTGTTATTGGTTTTTCGTGCAAGAAAATTAAAAATCGTTGTTATAGCTGTATGGTTGAGAAATTCATGGGAAAATTTATATTATATGCTGAGTTTATTTACTACTTATGCATCTAGAGGTAGTTTTATTTTTAAATCCTTAAGGCAGGGGGGGGGGGGGGGTCTTATGAGTTGGAGGTCTGCAAATGTGTAATTTTAATGAAAAGGAAAGAAATTTCATATTGATGCTGCACTTTTTTCCACTCTTAGATTGATGATTTTGGTACAAAAACTAAACATTGATGGGTCTCATCTTATATCACAATATTTGTTGTGAATTAACTAAACGGGCTTGAATTTTGTAGCACAATCTCATCATCTTTGATTCTATATAGTTTGTACTTTATTAGTTATTAGGAAACGAATCCTTTTTTATGAAAAGCTTGTGTTTCTAAATCATTCTTAACGATGTTTCCAATTGTATGGTTGCTAGTGTTGATATTTTAGAGACTTCCATGTTGTAGGCATTCCTGGATGCCTGTTAAATTGAACTAGTTTTGTGTGGGAAAGATTGGCACTGACTGTGACCATTTGCGTTTATGATACGAGTTGAATATGCTGTTTCTGATAAGATACTCTTCTATGTATCTGATTTTCACGAGGTTTCTTTTGTAATGGTGCATCCAGATCTGAAAATGGATGGATCAGGTGGCCGTGGTGGTCCTAATTGGGACTTGTCTCTACCAAAGTATAAAGTGGGGAAAACACTTGGTATTGGATCCTTTGGCAAGGTGAAAATGGCAGAACATTTATTGACAGGTCTCAAAGTTGCCATTAAGATCCTCAACAAACGAAAAATAAAGAACATGCAAATGCAAGAAAAAGGTTTGTGTAGCCTGCTTTCAAATTTTCTTGAAATCTTCATTCCATTTTGAAGAGTTGGTTTAAGTTTATAACTTTATTTTGCAACGTTCTGGTTTATGGGTTCAAAAATTGAAGGCATTTTCTAAGGTCTGATTCCATTATTTGTCCTATGGATTGGAGGCTGGGGAGAAATACTCTTCTGATTTTTGTATTTGTTATCTTTCTGCATATTAGCTACTGTTGAATGGATATTATTTTTTTATTTTCCCACTTCAAATGTATTGCAGTGAAAAGAGAAATCAAAATTTTAAGGCTCTTCATGCATCCTCACATTATACGTCTTTACGAAGTTATAGAAACTCCAACAGACATATTTCTCGTGATGGAGTATGTAAAATCTGGAGAGCTCTTTGACTACATAGTAGAAAAGGGCAGGTTGCAAGAAGATGAAGCTCGTAAAATTTTTCAGCAGGTAGGATTATGTGCAAATTTTTGTATTTCATCAACTTATGTTTATCATTATTTAAGGTTAAATTTTATTTTGGAAGCAGATAATCTCTGGTGTGGAGTACTGTCACAGGAATAGGGTGGCTCATAGAGACTTGAAGCCTGAGAATTTGCTGTTGGACTCCAAAGGCTGTGTAAAGATTGCAGATTTTGGTCTGAGCAACGTCATGCTTGACGGTCATTTCCTTAAGACAAGTTGTGGGAGCCCAAATTATGCTGCTCCTGAGGTTTGGAGTCCTTTTCTTTACACATAACGGATTTTTTTATTATTTTGAAAGTATTTTGTGATGCATGTTTGGTGTTTTTTAGAGGTTCATATTTTTTTGTGGTAATCTGCATTTGTTTCAGGTAGTCACTGGAAAATATTATGCTGGGCCAGAAATAGATGTCTGGAGCTGTGGTGTAATTTTATACGCACTTCTTTGTGGCACTCTTCCTTTTGATGATGAAAACATCCCACATCTTTTCATGAAAATAAAGGTATTGCTGGTGTATTTTTTAATCTTATATTTTTTGGTTGGAGTTATCCGTTGAATGTTTCTGTCATGTCAAATTACTTCATGGATCTTGAGCTTTTGTTGGTGAGTTATGTCTCGGTCAGAAAAGCTTATAGGTTTGAGCTCAATATTTGTTGTATCTTTTTAAGCTTCAACTATCAGATTTGGCGCCAATATCTTGTAAATTTGTGTACCTTCTCTATTAATACGTTCCTGCTTCTAGTTGTTATTTTTTAGGGAAGATATCTTTTCTTAATCAGAATATGTTTATCCTACAAGCAATGTTTTAGGGTCAATACACACATTTCGTCTTTTGCTTCCTAATGCTGCCTCTTTTTTCTTGTAGGGTGGGATATACACTCTTCCTAGTCATCTATCTTCTTGTGTTAGAGATCTGCTACCAAGGTTGCTTGTGGTTGATCCTATGAAAAGGATGACCATACCTGAGATCCGTCAGCACCCATGGTTCCAAGCTCATCTCCCTCGTTATTTGGCAGTGACACCACCTGATACTTTACAACAAACCCAAAAGGTTTCGTGATTACTATTTATACATTATTTAGATGCTTTTGCATCTTTCCCATATGATTTAGAGGTTTTGTGCTAGTTCATTTTACACGAAGCGTTTGGTAGCTGTCATGTTTATAGGAAATGGGTTTTCTATGTTTTTTATTGATGTGCTTTTTGGTGATGAACCTTGTGTTATGTATTTAAAGATTTTTTTCTGGCACTATGATTTGGTAATTGAAATTACATCCTTCCAGTTGTATTGGAGATTAAATAAAGAATGTGCTGAAAATTTTTAATGTGAGCGCGACATGATGCATGCAATTTCCTTATGCATCTTGTTTGGTGCCTAATTCTAATTCTTATAGTTAAATATATAATCATGATGCTGGGTTTCAGCCATTCAGGCATTGCAATCCACATATTTTCTTGCATCTGGTTTTTTTATGGATTTGTTTGGCTTATTATGAGTTTCAGCTGGCTTCTGTCCTTTCCCAGTTCAATTCTTTTGCAATGTATATGTATGTTTGGAATGCTAAGCTTTTGTGGTTTAGTATAGAAAATGTATGACATGTAATTTCAACCAGTATTATGGTTTTGTAGATTGACGAGGAAATTCTTCTGGAAGTGGTTAATTTGGGGTTTGATAGGAATCATTTGGTTGAATCTCTTCGCAACAGGATACAGAATGAGGTATACACTGTTTATTCTTTTGTTGGATTATCTGCCACATTGTCTTACTTCATGTATTTCAGGGTACTGTGGCTTATAATTTGCTGTTGGACAATCGATTCCGTGTTTCGAGCGGCTATCTTGGTTCTGAGTTTCAAGAGAGTGTGGTGAGCTTGTTTTGCCTCACCTGATTTATGCTAGAGAATTAGGATGTATTTTTAGAATTTGGTAATATTTTGTTCTCAATCAAATCAGGCCTACTAATTAGGATTATTATTTGTAGAGATATTAGGATATTATTTGAGATAGTGCTCTTCTAGTAATTAGTCTAGATCCTTCTATTTTCTTGTATAAATATGTGGTTAATTATATAATATAGTGAACCGTTTGAGATAATTATTCCTATGATGTATTATGTAATGCTATTGGTGAATGATATATCCATAGAATTGGTTACGAATAGAACACAATGGTGTCATATGATTCATATAGCTGACCCCACATAGTGAGATAAGACTTTGTTGTTGATAATGATGGTGATGATGCATTGTGTAATGAATATATGGTATATCTCTGGCCCCATGTGAACTAGCCAACAATCCCATATCCTTTATTATTGAAATTTATTTTTTTATTGTACCTTTTGGAGTTTATAATTGGAACAAAAGGTGCTTTATACTCCCCTGGTCTTATTTATAGGGCAGAGAGAAAAGATTTTATTTGATCCTATGTATAAGTCACATCATTAAATGTTTATTGTGAATGAACAAGTTTACCCTGTATTTATTATACGTTGACTTTGTTTTCATGCGGTATAGTGGATGTTAAATGAGTAGAGTAGGAAATTTGTTAGAATTTGGTAGAAAGTTAATGAGGTTAAGGTTTCCTTGGTCTATGTGAAACATGCTAAAAGTGACTTATAAGTAGGATTGGAAGAGTGCCTTGGTATGTTATATGCTGTGTATGTTCTATGATAATTTTGTGAAGCTCACTAGCTTTAGTTATTTGTTGATTGGTTAGGATACTGGCTATAACCGTATGCACCCTAGTGAAGCTGCTGTTCCAGCTGTACCCAACCACTTTCCAGGAGGAAATTATCAAGCTTCTAGATTGAGGCCACAGTTCTCTGCTGAGAGAAAATGGGCCCTTGGGCTTCAGGTACACAGTTTTGATTGGTTTCTGTTCTCATGATGGAGCTGACTTCATAATTAGCATTTTCCCTTAGACCAACCTTCATTTTTTATGCGGAAAGCCTTGTTTAATATCTGGGTTTATCCATCTGATTCCATCTATTTTATGGGAGTTTAATTTTGTTGTTTGACTCTGGTGCTTGCCTACTTTCTGTTCTTTATCATGGGTTTTGCAAAAAAAATTTTTAAAAAAGAAATCGTTAGGTTTATTCTGTTCCTTGTTGATAGTCGTCAACTTGTCATCAGAAGAGTTAAGCTTCGGCGAACTTGCTTTGGTAATTTTTGTCCTATTCATTTTCTTGTGGCAGTCTCGAGCTGATCCTCGTGAAATAATGACTGAGGTTCTTAAAACTCTGCGAGTATTGAATGTGTGTTGGAAGAGGATTGGGCACTATAACATGAAGTGCCGGTGGGCTGCTGGGATTCTGGGTCATAGTCAAGGAATGATGAACAATCATAATCTATACTTAGGAGATGATTCTGCTATTATTGAGGATGATGCTGTTTCTAAGTCAAATGTAATCAAGTTTGAAATGCAGGTAACCTTAACTGTAGTCTCGATGTGTTGTGTTTGGATAAGGAAGAAATGTCAATAGAAGAAAGTCTTTTAACTACAACTTTTCATTGTGACTATTGGATAAGAGTCCATAAATATAAATTTAACTACAGTTAGGGTTTATATAATTGTTTTTTATACAAGGTCACATAATTGTTTTTATCTTCTAGTATGTGATGTTTGTTATTGCCTGACATGTTACTTGCCATATATTTTACTCCGAGGCTAAGTTAGTGTTAGAGTTGCATTAAGTTGTGTGAAGGTGTTTGTTGTCAGGTTCTCCAGTGAAAATATGACTAGTCGTTTGTCATGTTTTTGTTTGAGAACTTGACGGGAAGCATTTAAAAACTATATCGAAGTCTTCTTTTCTAAGTTTTTTTTGGTTAAGCACTGCCGGTAATCCGGCGTCTATTGTCAATTGACTAATCCGGATTTGAAGGGTAGGAGTTATGCCCACATAGGTAAGGTTGTCCCCTCTCCCAATGAGAGTGTTTTTCGGGATTCATTCTTGTCTAGGTTTTTTTTAACTGAAAGTCTTCTTTTCTAAGTTACTGCATGTAATTTGCATTCTCTGGACATCATGATGAGAATGTTCTTTACTGCTGTCAGTTAATCAAGTCATTTGAAAATATATGGAGCTGTGTTCTTAAACTCCAAAGTTAATATACATTTTTTATGGATTTGACAGCTTTACAAAGCCCGTGAAGAGAAGTATCTGCTTGATCTCCAAAGGGTTCAGGGCCCACAGTTCCTCTTCTTGGATCTTTGCGCTTCTTTCCTAGCACAGCTACGCCTCCTCTAGAGCCAAGAGCATAAACTAACAAGGGAGACTGTGATATGAGTTTAATAAAGCTTGTAGATAACTTTTTGTACATAGTGCATTTTCAGTTGGAGTGCTTCAATATTTCCCACTTACTTTTATTCCGGGTGACCAATATTATTGCAAACTAACCCTAAGTATTAGACTGGCTTCCATGGTGTTCAACTAGGCTTGCTTTTCCCGTGGGGAACTGAATTTGTATAACTATGTGCAAGTGAAAAATCTGGGGACCCTATGGAAGAATTGTCGCTGGTATTTAATATATGTATTATGGCCTTTGTGGCTGTGGGTGTTATGACTTGTAAATATAGCTCATAACTGGTACTGAAACAATGCTTAGTCCATGCGTAATGTAATATGCTTGAAGGTTTAGCCTTTCTTCCTTGCATGAAAGTGCTGAATTGCTGATGGTTTTAATATACAGTTCACGCTTGTTGTGCCAACTTAAAGGCAGAGAAGCCCTTCCTCCTTATCGCTGTATGGATGTTAAATCTCATAAATTATGCATGTACTTTTGCCCTCTTTTTCTAAATGTATGATAAACTATGCATGTACTATGGCTGTGTCAAGAAACAATATCCTTCAACTCGTGAAAGATAGCAAACTCTTTTCCTTTACTAATAAATGTGTGTTCCCACTAAATAAATAAATTAAATTAAAAAATGACAATAATTTGATTTGAATACATTTAAAATATAAATTGTTGATATCAAATATATCAACATTCACACTTTATCAATCTCAATATATTACTCAAATATTTATAAATAAATTCTTTGAATGTAGTGAAACAAAGTAATTAATTAAAATGAGTTTTTTATCGAAATATATTAACACTCACACTTTATCAATCTCAATATATGTACTTGTGCCGAATTTATCATTTTTACGTTTTTGTCATTGATTTTTTCAATATTCAAACGTTTGTGATGTGCATGACATACCAAAAGACAATAATATTATGAGACTACAGATTCAACTCAGAAAATTTAATAATTAATGTGGTATTTGAATGTTCAAATTTATTTGTCGGATCCAATTTTAGGATTAGTTGACTTTTTTGTAGAAATTTATGATGTAAAACAAATCATTTTAAATTATTTGTATTTATCTTCTTTACTCAAAACTAATTTATTTTACTTATAAATTAACATATAATCTAAGTACAACTAGCATTTGTTACGAGTTAGTGGTCTAATTTGCTTCCTTAATTTACACAAAAATGTCAACTCATTCTTATGTGATAATTGTTACTTTTTGCAATGCAAAACATATTTAATTAAAGTTTTGTGATCATAATTAATGTTAGTTTGTACTAATTTTTTGGGTTCTTAATTGATTTTGGGCATATGCGCGCGCGCTCGCAATAGCCATCCTCTTTGTTGTTGGTAAAAAAAATAGTCATCCTCTTTGGTTTGCATTAGGAGAGAGAATAGCTGAATAACACACAATTTTGAAAGTGTTGTATGAGTTTGTACTCGTTTAACAAAAGAGATTAAGATTACTTTAAATCTAATTTTTTATTAGAAAAAGAATCATCAAAAACTCAAATTTAACTAAAGTTGATTGATACAAATCCTGATGTGTCACTTAGCATATAATCTAGTCACTGAAACTTAAGATATGTTGGAAGCAACCGTTATTCAGTTAGTTAACATAACATATGGTAGGAAGATCCAGAGAATTCCAAAGCAACAATTCACCATCAACACTTGTAGAAGATGAAGAACACTCTGCCTCATTCAATGTCACATTGTTTTGTTCTTCTTCTCCTTTGTGCTCCTTATTCTCCTCAAATTTCTCCTTGCTAGTACATGCCATCTTAAGGTTAGCTAAATGATCAGAAACCCCTCTTGCCTTTGAGTTTCCTGACCCTCCTAGCTTCAGCTTCAAGCATTCTGATATTCCATTGAAGGCATAAAGAGAAGCTGAGAACTTCCTCTCATACTTCATCCTCTTCATGGCTGCTCTGAGCATTGAAGGCTCATCACCATCATTCACAACCACAGGTGGCTCTTCCACCATCTCTTGAGCCATCTCAAAAGGTGAATAATAGTAACATGATGAATCAACTTTGTCCACAAACTCAAAATCCTCCACACCCACATGCATCATTTCATCATCTTCTTCACTTTCTCCCTCTCTTTCCCCTCCTGAATTGCATTCCACAACATTGCTTACATCATTCTCCAACCCCATTTCTCTCTCCTTGCACTCATCTGTTTGAGTCAAACATGATTCAAGACTAGTGGTAAAGCTTTCAACTTTTGCACTAAGATCATTGTCCCCAACGGTTTGCTCTTCAGGGTAATTAAGGAAATCAGTCAACTGGTCAATAGAAAACTCCACAGCTTCTTCTTCATTGTGCAGATCAACATGCTGATCAGAGGGAAGAGGAACACAAGAAGAAGAGGAAGAGGAAGAGGAAGAGGAAGAAGAAGAATGAGAGGAAGTGTTGTTTCTTGCTTTGAGCCTTTGAAGGAGGAGATTGGTGATCTTAGAGGAAAGAACAGTGGAAGAAGAAGAATAAGAAGGAGGCCAGAAATTGGTCCTAGTGTTAGTACCACGAAGAAGACAAGCAGCTTCATCATAAGCTCGAGCAGCTTCTTCAGCTGTATCAAAAGTTCCCAACCAAACTCTAATCTTCTGAATGGTATCCTTAATCTCTGCAACCCATCTTCCTGAAGGCCTTTGTCTCACCCCAACAAAACGCTTCCTTGCTCTTCTGCTCACTCCCAATGCTTCAGCTTGCCTCATCATCTCATCCCACTTCATTGGCATGTCTTCTTCTGTTTCTATTGCTTTCCTTCTCCTTGCCATTTTCAGCTGTTTTTTGTTTTAGAGTATGGGATTATTTGTTGTATGATGTTTCTATGAGGCTTTGGTTTTTATGGTTGGTTGCTTGAATTGAAGTTGAAGGTAGTATGTGGTTTATATATGTGTGTGTGAGAGAGTGAGGAGAAAGATACGGTCAAGTAAGTGTTGAGGCTGAATGGGTCGCACTGGTTGGTATTATTCTTTTGTTTCATTATAATTTCGGCTATAATATCCAGGCATTTGGCATTTTTTGAGGCTTTGGAATTAGTGTACTCTTGTTATTTATTTATGATTTTATGAATTTATTTGTTTTGCTTATCGACCACCCAGCACTTAGATTTGGCCTGGAAGTGTGCGACTAAGGCAATTTGTTTTTTAAAAACTGTTTTTTCCCATCATTCACACTTGTAACCTCACAATGTTTAAAGATAGGGATCGTTCAGTGTAGTTAGGCTACAGGGTCTTGACTATTTAAATTTAAATATAATTAAATAGCCATTTTACACATACTAGGAAACACAATTATTAAGTGATAAAAATCGTTTTTGACAACATGAGCGAGAGAGATATCAAATTTAAATTTATGTGAATGTAAAATAAATTCTTTATGGAATCACACCATTATGGTCCAACAAATAATACTCCCTCATGTTCCTAATATAAGAGCCCAAAATTTGAATGGTTTTGGTTCTTAATATAAGAGTTTATCTCACATCTTCTCCCTATTCAATGCGTTTTTCTTACTTTACCTTTAATTCTCTTTCATATTTGTCAATGCTTATGTTTTTCTCACTCTTAAAATATCATAATAAATATGAGCAATATTAGAAAAGAAACATTAACTTCAAACACCTAACTAGCATTCACATGTTTTCTTAAGAAGTGTTTTTTGACGGCTGACTCTTATATTATGGACCGGATGGAGTACTAGAATCTTGCATATAAAGACTTTACCCTCCACAGGGAAAATGGTAAATTGGTAATCAATGTTCACTAATTAAGCCTGTAGCTAAGGCATAAATTAGATGTTTGAGTTGAACATTAAATAAGAATTTTCATTCTTTCGGCCATAACGACTTTTATCATCAAACTTTTCCAAGTTAGATTAAGAAAATTGAAATCTAATCCCAAGTTAGTTTATCACACACACAGACAGTTTTTTTTTTTTTTTTTTGGTTCTTGCTGATTAAAGCCCACATCAAGGTTTGAAAACGGTTAAAAGCGAAGCAATTAGCTAAGAAACGTGTAAGAAATGACAATGTAAAAGTCTCTTTCACGGCAAACTATGTCAATATCGACGTTATTTAATTAACCACAAATTACCAATTAATAAAGGGTTAAGGTGCATTTTTAGTACTCTAGAATATAGCAAAGTGCACTTAACATAATACACAATATTGTGGTCCATTTGTGGTAACCAACAATTATTTTCGTGGCTTATTTAGTAACGACGTTAAATAAGTTAAGTTTGACCGTCATGTGTCAAATATTGACCGTTAAATTGTGGGGTAAAGGAGCATTTTCAGTACTCTAGAATATAGAAGGAGCACTAAACATAATATACAATATTTTAGTCCATTTGTGATAACTAAAAATTATTTTCATTGCTTATCTAGTAATTCGTTAGCTAAAACTCACTTTTGTAAGATAAAATCTAATGTGACATAATGATGTAATATATGTATATTGAAATGACAATGTAACGAACATTATTTTTGTTAGAATCTTAAGTTTTGATGAAGACTAAAATATAAAGGATTAGACCAAGTGCCTAGGAAGCAATAGTATACTTAGGATCCCAAGTAAGAGTGCTTCCGGATGAAGATTTACTTCCGGTTAGATTAGGACTTGCGCATGCGGATGAATGTTTTCATCCCCCAGCATCAGCAAGTAAATCACTGGGAAATAACTTAGTCCATGAGAATTAGGTACACAAAACCTTAAGACTAAGCTATGTTTCAATCGGAAGTGAGTTTGCTTCCTGTTAGACTTAGACTGGCGCAGAGCGATAGAATAGATATTACTCCAAGCGACAGTGAGTCTACTTCCCCAAGTGAAAGCGCTTCCTGTTAGACTTAGACTGGCGCAGAGCAATAGAATAGTTATTACCCCAAGCGTCAGTAAGTCTACTTCGCCAAGTGAAAGCACTTCCTATTAGATTTAGACTGGCGCAGGTTGATAGACTAGATATAACCCCGAGCGTCAGCGGAAATGCAACATCAAGTGAAGTTGCTTCCTGTTAGATCTTGACTGGCGCAGACTGATAGAATAGATTTCACCCTAAGCGTCAGTGAATTCACCACGTCAAGTAAAAGTGCTTCCGATAGCTCAGTGACTAGCGCTGAGTGGTGGAATGAAATAGACTAAGCGAGAGCAAGTCATGGTGAACTAAATCCCTCATCAAGTGAATTTACTTCCGGATGTAGAAGTGCTTCCGGATACACCTTAGACTTAGGATCACCCACTGCATGAGACTATATGATTATATTGCTAAACTAACGTTCAAGTGCAGCACACTCAGTAAGGTTGCTTCCGGATGAGAAGTTGCTTCCGCAAGCAATCAGAATGTCTGAACGTTCAAAGAGATGCAGTGTCAGAATGCTTTTGTCAGAGCAGAGGTGTCAGGACTACTTTTCAGAGATAAAGCAAGTCAACCCTGCTATGCATTAATGAAGCATTAAATGGGCGAACGGTAACAAGGGAAAAACGGACATATTCAAACGGCTAGCCCACCTACCAAGAGTTCAAAATGCTTGAAGACTATATAAGGAAGCTCAACTTCATTTATGAAGGAGTTAATGATCTTCAAATATTCTTGAGCGAGAAAATCCTTATTCATTCAAGCTGCCCAGAAAAATGAAGAGCATTTAACACTTGGAGTGATTTTTCACCTACCTATTCTGTACTCACAGTAGTTAAGTCTCTTTCTGTTAAAAGAGCATTTATTGAACTTAAGTGTGTAACATCATTTGTTCTGTAAGAGAACTTAGTCAGAAAAGCCTTCAAGTGTAAACTTCAAACCCTTGCTTGGTGTGAGGGGGAGACAGTTAGATAGGTTACAAGTGAGCCAGTGTAAAACTTGTTGTAAGGTTGCAAGTGAGCCCGTAAAACTTGCGGTTGTAAGGTTTCAGGTGAACCCGATTTAAAACCTGAGTTATAGTGAAACTCTCGGCCTGGGTGGTTGAGGACTGGACGTAGGTCAGGTAGACCGAACCAGTATAAATCTTGTGTCATTTACTTTGAGTATTTATTTTTGAAGCACAATTCACCCCCCCCTCTTGTGCATCCATTACGTTCATTTGGTATCAGAGCAGGTCTTTCTCACTCGATTCCAACGAATCCGGAAAGCAAAGATCTAAGTAATGGATACGGAGTATGGTCTGCCAGATGTTGCTGTACAACCCAACAAGCCCCCAGGTTTCGATGGGCACAACTATACATTCTGGAAGTTCAGAATGGAAACCTATATCAAGTCAAGCGATATCAGACTATGGGACGTGATCGAACATGGGGATCAAACTCCCTTAGATGAGGAAGGATTTGCTAAGGCAAAAGCCAGATATACTGCTGAGGACTATGCTCTAGTCCAACTCAACCATAGAGCTATGCACTACATCCAGTGTGCTCTCAGTTACAAAGAGTTTCACAGGATCAGCCACCACAAAAATGCAAAGGATATGTGGGAGGCTCTTGAGGCTGCACACTCCGGAACCAGGGGAGTTAAAGCAAGACGTGTTGAGATGCTGGTGGAAGAATTCCACAAATTCGCCATGCTAAGCCCCACCGAGCCTATCAGAGATCTAGAGCTCAGATTCACCCATCTCATCAATAATCTAGCCTCGCTTGGTAAGGATATCCCTGAAAGAGAGCAGGTGAGCAAGATTCTGAAAATCTTGAAGGGTGACTGGATCACCAAAGTCACTATTCTGCAAGAAGTGCAAGGAGAATCAACCAGCTCCGTCACCGCTCTTTTTGGCTCACTTGCTGAATATGAGCCAACCTTGCTGGCTATGAGAGCTCCTCAAACCTCATCCAAGAGTAAGAACCTTGCTCTCGTTGCTCCCAGCAAAGAGATCAAGGACAATGATGAGGATGACGACGATGAGATGGACGATGAGGAGATGGCCCTGATGGTGAGGAAGTTCAGGAAATTCCTCAGGAAGAAGGAAGGCTATCAGAAAGGTGACACCAGCCAGAAGAGGGGATACAAGAAAGAGAAGGTCCCTGTGTGCTTTGAATGCAATAAGCCTGGTCACTTCAAGGCTGAGTGTCCCAGCCTGCAGAGGTCCAAAGGCAAGGATAAAAGAAAGGCACTCGTTTCCTCCATTTGGGTAAACAGCTCAGATGAGGAAGCAAGTGATGATGAAGAAGTTGCCAACCTCTGCCTGGTAGCTAGAGAAGAGGATGAGGAAGCATCTTCAGATCTTGACCTCACCAATGAAGAACATGAGGTAACTCTTCCTGAACTACAAGAGGCTTACAATGAGATTCATGAAGAATTCTCTAAACTATGTAAAGCCTATAAATTCTTGAAAACCAAAAAGGAGTCACTTGAGTCCAAGGTGGACTCACTCAGTGAGGAACTAGCGGAAGCTAGAAGATCTCCAATGGTGGATGGACAGGGTTCACCTCAAGCAGAACCCAACATCCCAACACCTGAGAGCTGTCCAAATTGCAGCAAAATCTCAGAAGAAAATAATAAGCTGCAAAATGCCCTGCAGAAATTCACCAATGGTTCAGAAATGCTGAATATACTTTTAATGAACCAAAGGGCATATAGGGATAGGACTGGCTTGGGATATACCCCCAGGAAGAAAACGTGGGAAGAACCAAAAGTAAAGCCTTACTTAAAGTTCTTCCATAAAGCCACCAGTCATAGCTCCTCACCTTTCAGCTTCTGTAATTACTGCAACAGGAAAGGACACTCGATGTCCACCTGTAATGCTAAAAAGCATGGAGCTAACAGCTCATACAAGTGGGTCCCTAAAGGAACCAGGGCTACAAAGGATCCTCCACCTGCAAAGGAAATCAAGAGAGGACAAGGATCCCAAGCCTGGAATCATCCCACTGGGAGAACCCAAGAGTCTAGAGCCAACACTAGGCCAAAGGCTCCAAATGTGTATAGGCACAAGGATAAGCCCAAAGCTAGGCCAAGGGTCCTAGACACTAACGACAAAGGACCCAAGAGAGGTTGGGTACCTAAAATTGCTTGATTGTTTCAGGTGTGTCTCAAGGCATCCAAGAACAAAAATTGGTACATCGATAGCGGATGCTCGAGACATATGACTGGAGACAGAGACAAGTTCAAGTCTCTGGTGATCAAAGATGGAGCCACAGTGACCTTTGGAGGAAATCAAAGTGGCAAGATCACTGGAGTTGGAGAAGTCGGACCAGTCAAAGATGTATATCTAGTGGACGGTCTCTGTCACAATCTGCTAAGTGTAAGTCAAAGCACGGACAAAGGTAACTGGGTAATATTTGATTCAAATGAGTGCTTAATAGTTGATAAGCAGGATCTGAATATAGATAAGGTCAACCTAAAATGCAAAATTAAGGCAATTAGAAATGGGAATCTATATACCTTAGATTTATGTCAACAGCTAGAAGAAAAATGTCTAATATCTAGTGACGAGAATAGCTGGCTTTGGCATAAGAGACTAGCTCATGTTAACTTTACTCAATTGGACATGCTAATTAAAAAGGAGCTAGCTGTAGGTATTCCCCCTTTTAAGGTTAAGCATGATTTTATCTGTGAATCCTGCCAACGAGGAAAGCAAACAAAATCCTCGTTTAAAACCAAGAAGAGAGTCTCCACCAGCAGGCCCTTGGAACTAATCCACATGGATTTGGTTGGGCCAGCAAGAGTAAAAAGCTTGGGAGGAAACCTATATGCTTTAGTGGTGGTGGATGACTATTCAAGGTTTACGTGGACTTTGTTTCTTGCCTCTAAGCAAGATGCTTTTGATGCTTTCGTTGTCCTGGCTAAGAAAGTGCAGAATGAGAAGGATCTCAAAATCACAGCCATAAGGACAGACCATGGAGGAGAGTTTGAGAACCATAGCTTCACTGAGCTATGTGAGCAAAACGGCATTGAACATAACTTCTCAGCTCCGAGAACTCCTCAACAAAATGGAGTAGTCGAAAGAAAGAACAGGGTTCTGACGGAGATGGCTAGAAGCATGCTGAACGAGAAAGAAGTCTCTCAAATGTTCTGGGCGGACGCTATGAGCACTGCTTGCTATATCTCCAACAGAGCTTATGTTCGCAAGGGCTTGGATAAGACTCCATACGAGCTATATAAAGGAAGGAAGCCCAACATCAGCCATCTCAGAATATTCGGATCAAAATGCTACGTGCATAACAATGGGAAGGTAAATTTGGGTAAGTTTGATCCAAAGGCTGATGTAGGTATATTCATAGGATATTCCCTTAGGAGCAAAGCATATAGGATATACAACATAAGAACTAAAACTGTAGAAGAGTCCATGCATGTTGTATTTGATGAAACTCCTACATGGGGACAATCCACAGAAGATGATGAAGCACTTAACTTTCCAAATCTTCCATCATCTTCCTCACCACCAAAAGAAACAACAACAAGCTATCCCAAAGAAGAAGGTGAACCCAGTGATGTACCTAGTGGGCAACCCATGCCTGAGGAGGCACAGCTGCCAATAGCTAGGAGACATCACAGGGATCATCCTCTTGATCAAGTGCTTGGTGATGTTTCTTCTGGTGTCAGAACTAGAAGACAGGTTCAAAATGAAGTTGAGTTTGGAGCATTCCTATCTCAAATCGAACCAACTTCAGTTGAACAAGCTCTTGAGGACTGCGACTGGATTATTGCCATGCAGGAAGAGCTGAATCAATTTGAAAGAAGTCAAGTGTGGGAACTAGTCCCAAGGCCGTCTCATCAATCCATAGTAGGAACCAAGTGGGTCTTTAAAAACAAACTGGATGAGACAGGTCAAATCACTAGAAACAAAGTCAGACTGGTAGCTAAAGGATACAACCAAGAAGAAGGCATTGACTATGAAGAAACTTTTGCTCCAGTCGCTAGACTTGAGGCAATAAGGATTCTTCTAGCCTTTGCATCCATGAAAGGTTTCAGATTATATCAAATGGATGTAAAGAGTGCATTTCTTAATGGTTATATTAAGGAAGAGGTATATGTAGAACAACCTCCTGGCTTTGAAAACCATAAGAACCCCAAACATGTGTATAGATTAAAGAAAGCTTTGTATGGCCTGAAACAAGCCCCTCGAGCTTGGTATGAGAGACTCAGCAGCTTTTTGCTGGGCAAGGGTTTCTCAAGAGGCAAATTAGATAATACACTGTTTATCCTTCACAAAGATAGAGATATGTTAATTGTCCAAATTTATGTTGATGATATTATCTTTGGGGCAACTAACGAGAAGCTTTGTGAAGATTTCTCTAAGATTATGCAGGGTGAATTTGAGATGTCAATGATGGGAGAACTAACATTCTTCCTAGGCCTGCAAATCAAACAAAAGAAGAACGGAATCTTCATCTCCCAAACCAAGTACTGCAGAGAACTACTCAAAAAGTTTGGGATGGATGAATGCAAGGAGTATGATACTCCTATGAGCACCTCAGCTGCACTCGACGCTGACGCCAAGGGTAAAAGTGTCAGCCTGCCCATGTACAGGGGAATGATAGGTTCCCTCCTATACTTAACGGCGAGCAGGCCTGATATTCAATTTAGCGTAGGCATGTGTGCTAGGTTTCAAGCCAACCCCAAGGAATCACACTTGACATGTGTTAAACGTATTCTGAGATACCTTGAGGGAACACAAGAACTTGGTCTTTGGTATCTCAGAGGTAACCAAGAGTTCTTGTGGGCTTATTCTGACTCTGACCACGCAGGTTATAAAACAGATAGAAAGAGCACCAGTGGACAATGCGCCTTCCTTGGTGGTTGTCTGGTGTCTTGGGCCAGCAAGAAGCAAACCTGCGTGTCCTTGTCATCCACTGAGGCAGAATACATTGCTGCTGCAAGTTGCTGTGCACAAGTGCTATGGCTGAAAAACCAGTTGAGAGATCTTGGCTTGGAGTTTCCTGAGGCGCCCATCCTCTGTGATAACACAAGCACAATTAGCCTCGCCAAGAATCCAGTTCAGCACACAAGGACAAAGCACATTGACGTCCGACATCACTTCATCAGAGACCATGTTCAAAAGAAGGATGTCAAGGTGCAGTTTGTTCCCACACAACAACAGCTTGCGGATATCTTCACCAAGCCTCTTGGGACTGACCAGTTTATTTTCATTAGAGGTGATTTGGGGATGGTAAACCCAAATGAAGTGTAATTATTTTTTTTATCACTTACAACAATACTGACTTAGGCATCGGAGTGCCAATATATGTCCTTGCAGGTATTCAATGTTGAATCTTAAGTAAGTGCAACCGGAAGCAAAACCACTTCCGAATGATTACACACTGACGCTGGATGATCAAACCAAGAGAGCGCCAGCACAAGTCCAAGAAGACACGTCACTTCAGAAAACGCTTCAACTTCCAAATGAGACGTTTCGACTTCTCTGACAATATGAAGCGACACGTGTCATCAGGTATATCGTTCCAACTTAAGGCGTTTACGCTACCCAATGTGTGATAATGTGAAGGAGCATGACCTTTTTGCCCTTAGTGACTTTACCTATAAAAGGGACATCTCATTTCACACATTCTTCATTTTCATCTATGTTCTTCATATAAACATTGCATCAACCCCACAAAAATGGCCGAACCCTCTGAAGCAAACCCAGTTTCGAGGAAACCCTCCTCATCTAAGAAACACAAGTCCAAATCTGGGAAATCAAGCCATCAACATTCTGGAAAATCTGGGCATCGTGAAAGACATCAAGAACATCATGAAGTTTCTCGGCAAATTGCTCTAGGGCAGGATGAAAATATTCAAGGTCAGCCTGAAACTTCTGGTAGAATGGCAGAACTGTTAGTGGGTTCTAAGAAGAGGAAGTCCATCCCTAAGGAGGAGGCTGCGGCGATCAAATATGGAAAACCCTCTTTGATGATGCCAAAAGGGGGAGAGATGCATTGACCACTAGCCTTGCTACCCTGGGAGTTCCTTGATGAAGAAGAGCTTCAGCGAGAGGGAGAGAAAGAAGAAACAAAGAAACAACCCCCAGCCCAAAATTTTTTTTTTGTTTACTTAGAAATGTTCATCTTTTCATGCATGTTCTCATATCTGCCTACTATATGCTCGCTGCTTGTAAATGTTATCTAATTATATGCTCTGACCTGTAACCTATGCTTATCAATAATATTTGTCTAAGTTACTTATTCTGAACTATTGTTTTTATTCCCCAGCTAATCCTTTCATATGAACTTAATCGATAAAGCTAAGTTTGTCATCATCAAAAAGGGGGAGAATGTTAGAATCTTAAGTTTTGATGAAGACTAAAATATAAAGGATTAGACCAAGTGCCTAGGAAGCAATAGTATACTTAGGATCCCAAGTAAGAGTGCTTCCGGATGAAGATTTACTTCCGGTTAGATTAGGACTTGCGCATGCGGATGAATGTTTTCATCCCCCAGCATCAGCAAGTAAATCACTGGGAAATAACTTAGTCCATGAGAATTAGGTACACAAAACCTTAAGACTAAGCTATGTTTCAATCGGAAGTGAGTTTGCTTCCTGTTAGACTTAGACTGGCGCAGAGCGATAGAATAGATATTACTCCAAGCGACAGTGAGTCTACTTCCCCAAGTGAAAGCGCTTCCTGTTAGACTTAGACTGGCGCAGAGCAATAGAATAGTTATTACCCCAAGCGTCAGTAAGTCTACTTCGCCAAGTGAAAGCACTTCCTATTAGATTTAGACTGGCGCAGGTTGATAGACTAGATATAACCCCGAGCGTCAGCGGAAATGCAACATCAAGTGAAGTTGCTTCCTGTTAGATCTTGACTGGCGCAGACTGATAGAATAGATTTCACCCTAAGCGTCAGTGAATTCACCACGTCAAGTAAAAGTGCTTCCGATAGCTCAGTGACTAGCGCTGAGTGGTGGAATGAAATAGACTAAGCGAGAGCAAGTCATGGTGAACTAAATCCCTCATCAAGTGAATTTACTTCCGGATGTAGAAGTGCTTCCGGATACACCTTAGACTTAGGATCACCCACTGCATGAGACTATATGATTATATTGCTAAACTAACGTTCAAGTGCAGCACACTCAGTAAGGTTGCTTCCGGATGAGAAGTTGCTTCCGCAAGCAATCAGAATGTCTGAACGTTCAAAGAGATGCAGTGTCAGAATGCTTTTGTCAGAGCAGAGGTGTCAGGACTACTTTTCAGAGATAAAGCAAGTCAACCCTGCTATGCATTAATGAAGCATTAAATGGGCGAACGGTAACAAGGGAAAAACGGACATATTCAAACGGCTAGCCCACCTACCAAGAGTTCAAAATGCTTGAAGACTATATAAGGAAGCTCAACTTCATTTATGAAGGAGTTAATGATCTTCAAATATTCTTGAGCGAGAAAATCCTTATTCATTCAAGCTGCCCAGAAAAATGAAGAGCATTTAACACTTGGAGTGATTTTTCACCTACCTATTCTGTACTCACAGTAGTTAAGTCTCTTTCTGTTAAAAGAGCATTTATTGAACTTAAGTGTGTAACATCATTTGTTCTGTAAGAGAACTTAGTCAGAAAAGCCTTCAAGTGTAAACTTCAAACCCTTGCTTGGTGTGAGGGGGAGACAGTTAGATAGGTTACAAGTGAGCCAGTGTAAAACTTGTTGTAAGGTTGCAAGTGAGCCCGTAAAACTTGCGGTTGTAAGGTTTCAGGTGAACCCGATTTAAAACCTGAGTTATAGTGAAACTCTCGGCCTGGGTGGTTGAGGACTGGACGTAGGTCAGGTAGACCGAACCAGTATAAATCTTGTGTCATTTACTTTGAGTATTTATTTTTGAAGCACAATTCACCCCCCCCCCCTCTTGTGCATCCATTACGTTCAATTTTGAGTTTATAACTATGTAATTAGATAGAAGTAACTCTTCTTCTATTACATCATAGGGTCATTAATTTGAGTCAAGCCAGTATGACCAACCTGTTTTAATTTGTGTCGAGCCAGTATGACCAACCCATTTTAACTCAGTAAGGCCAACCTGTTTAGTTTATGATTTTTTGCTTACACTTTTTATATATGTAAAATACTAATGACTTATTAGTTTATACATGCATGATATTAGGATAGTCTATGGATCTTTATAACTTTGTAGTGTTTAATTATTTGACACTTTGAATAATATTGTGACTTAGTTGTTTATGGTGTTTAAATATTGTATATTATGTTTGATGCTCCTTCTATATTCTAGAGTACTGAAAATGCTCCTTTACCGCACAATTTAACGGTCAAAATTTGACACATAACGGTCAAATTTAACTTATTTAACGTCGTTACTAAATAAGCCACGAAAATAATTCTTGGTTACCACAAATTGACCACAATATTGTGTATTATGTTAAGTGCACTTTGCTATATTCTAAAGTACTAAAAATGCACCTTAACCCATTAATAAATAATAAATATAACCAATTCCAGTGAGTTTTTACTTTTTAGTAAAAAAAAATCAGTGAGCTTTCCTCTTGTCCTTGCTAATAATTGTCAAGAAAAACGATCACTCAAATGTTTCTCACTTGAGTCACAATGTCCCCACAATCAAACTGCTTATCTGAGTTTTTTATTCAAATATATCTATATAAATTTAAGGTGTCACTGCAAAACTTCCATTGATTACAATTAAATTATCTAGTAATTTTTAATTCAATAGTATGAGCATTATTGATGGAGTTTCCTCCCTCAACTACACCCAGACAGTGACGTTTCTGGACCAACTTGAGTAGCTGTTTCCTTTTGTAAAGCATTGAAGATGATCATAATATATGATGGAGTGCGGATTAAACTAGAAATATGATGTGGAAACTGATTATTTGAGTTCAATATATATGCTTATATGTAGTTTCCACACATGAGACAATATTTGTTAGCTGTATCGATGAAATCAAAATACCACATTTTTACTCAAATTGTTCTTAATAAAATCTGGTTTTGGACCTTTAATATTCCTACATATTGTGCTTGGATTTCTCCTTTAAACTAAATCTCAAACTCTTTTTTTATTTACATGAAGTGGAATATGAGTGCATTTATAGAGATCTTTAATATAATACTACAATTATTCAAATAAAAGATAAGATCAAGAATATTTTGTTAGAAGTATACTTTTGTGAGCTTAAGGTAGATCATTTCAAAATTTATCCATAAATTTTCATACATAAACAAGCAAGTTTGAAATCCAATAATGTAGTAAAGGACGACGGAAAATATCAAGGACCAAATTTTTTAAAAGAAACAATGTACCAATCTAAGTTTATATATTAACGGTAATAAAATGGACTCTATTAAGTTTTAAGCCTGAGTGGCACCTAACACCTATATCATTGTATAGCAAAACCACTAGCTATTAGATATTCTAGCTTTCCAATACTAGAAACATAGAATAGTGGTAGAAAAATATGTTCCGGTCGGGCCTTGATGGGCTGGATTGTCGAAATAAAATTTGATGGACGAGAAGCATGTACCATATGACCAATATGACCAATTAGCAACTACTAAGCGTTTAATTCGTATTTAAATTCCAATATTTTCCTTCTAAGGAAATGTGAGAATTTGTCATTAAATAATACTGATTGGCCACATTTATGATAGACAATAAGGATAATGACATTTTTCTTTTCTATATTTCATTTCAAACACTATACGAAGGGAGAGAGACCCTTAATATGCAACTCACCCTACCATTGTATTTCTCTTGTTTCTATCTTTGTTTATTGAAAGGCGATTTGCCGTGCCATATAAAAGTTGAATTGTTTTTATTCTAGGCTCCAAATATTTTCCTAGTTGTTACATGATACTATTTGAGCATCTGTTGAGGTTCATGAACCAATTCTGAGTTTGTGTTTTGAGAGTTCGGACGAAATATAACAATAGCTATATATTATTAGCTGAAACTAATATCCCATAATCATATTTATAAGTCTTTTTTTAGCATTTCATTTAAATAAAGTAAAATATCAAACAAATTAAGTGTACACTTAAATCTTTTTCTTGACCCATTTTCGAAACACTGTACTTCTTTAACATAATTGATTACTGAATTTTCAACTTACATTTATATGAAAGATTTCATAATGTAATTTATAAATATGATTTAAAAATTCGTTCTTTGTTTAATAAACAGAAACATCTATCTTTGAATATATTTTCCGTCAAGCCTCCAAGTTCCAACCATTAATCTGTCACTTTATAATAATGGGGAATTTATCAGTTCCAAGTGCACAAGAAAATCTCCGTTTAGGGTCATTTTTTTTTCAATGGGTTGGTTCATAAAAATAGAATTTTTTTCCATTGTATTAGTAGAGTAGAGACAAACATAAGAGTCGGAACAGGAGTCTAACACATCCAACAAATAAAATGAATGCAAACAATGTGCAACTCACAGGAGACTTAGTCTTACGAGAATGGAAACTTTAAAATTTAAAACTAACTGGTGGATGAGGAAATGCATCAAGTTGTAGTAAAAAAATGGTAAATATTTCATATTACTCCCTCCGGTCCTAAATATAAGACCTAATTTACTTTTTCGAAAAATCCTAAAAAAGCAAAATATAAGTCAATTATAAATTGATTTACCTAATTTTTCTCCTTAAACTAGTTTATTTAACCTATAAACTAATGACTAATCTAAAAATATATCAAATATGTCATAATTTAATAACATATTTTGTAACCTTAACATCTCCAAAAAAAGTCATTTATGTCTTATATTTAGGACCGGAGGGAGTATTATCTTATGGACAAAGGATTGAAAATGCTCATTTAATTGTCACAAAGTACATCCAGCACCTTATAAAAATATTTTGGAGTAAAACTACTCATGTAATTCAAAAGTAGAGCAAAAATGCACGTAATTGTTAATTTAAGATAGTTGTCGTTTAATAAGTCATTAAGTGTCATGTTAGTGTCTAAGTGTCATATGAGTTGGACAAATAAGTTAGAGAAATTTGCAGTGTAGTCATAAGGAAGAGATTTTAATATTATAAGGTTCCAAAGAATCTGAAAATTATTAGTAAGTCCTAAGGGAATTGGAAAAGACTCTCTTAACTTGCCCTACACTAAAATATAATATTCCGTGTTGTGGTTAAACAAAATACTCAACTTCACCCCCTTCTTATTCTCTGACTCAACATTCTACAGTTGTTTGGAAAGTACACTTTTAATCTTTTTTGTTAACACACTTAGTTTCATTTGACTGATGAAAACTCATCTATGTTTAAATATTTATAAAATATGCTTCATTTAAATTTTTTAGTTTAATTATTATCATATTTTAAAATTGATATTTTTAATAAATGTTTAGTTATAAAATAATTCTTTTAAGCTGTTGAATCAGCATTTTCTCTTAATTGAAATTAAGTGAAATTAAGTGTTAACAAAGAAGGACTTCTAAACATAAAAGATTGAAATGAAACTTGATAAAAAGGATAAAAGTATAATTTAGCTTAATAATAAAAAGACATTTCAGCTTCCTTTATCTTCATTTATCGCTTTCTCTACGCCGTCGTTTTGACCCTTCTCCCTTCTTCGTCTTCGATTCTGCGATCACTTCACGTTTTTCTTCCCGCTATTCATTATAACTAGCGGTATCTCCCGTGCTATGCACGGGGAACAATTTTTTTTTAACAAATTTGCAGTAAAAAATTATATGCCAAATTTTTTTAACTAAAATATCGGGTGAAAAAAATCATATAATAACCAATTTTTTATTTAAAAAAAAGTTAAAAAAAATAATATATTATATTCCACCAAATCACTGGTCATGAACAGAGTTATGAACAGTGATTTGGTGGATCACTTTTATATAGGTCAAAAAAATCATCATAATGGTGACACTAAAGATATAAATCTTTAAGGCAAACTCAAAAAAAAATATATGACCCAATTAACCTTTTTTCAACATTTTTTTTAACAAATTTGCACTAAAAAATATATGACAAATTTTTTTAACTAAAATATCGTGCGAAAGAAATCATATAATAACAGAATTTTTTTAAAAAAAAGGTAAAAAAGGAAAAAAAAAAGGTAAAAAAATATCTCCCATGCGTTGCACGGGGTTTCCCGCGCTCCGCGCGGTTTTGCTTAAAAAATAGCATTAACTAAAAAAACTATTATCTAACCTTAACCTTAGACGGAAGAAAATTTGAATGACAACTTCTAGTTTACATTACCAAATGACCATTTTTCTGTAAGCCGTAATGAAAATCGAAATTAAATCTAACTGAACACATCTTCCCTATGTGAAGAAACAACTCTTCTTTTTGTGTTCTATATCTACATAGAACAACTTCTAGTTTGCAGGGAAAGATAGGCAAATAAAAAGACACAATAAAATATTTGCAGATATATATTACTTCAAAAAGATCATCATAATGGTGACACTAAATATATAAATCTTTAAGGCAAATTTACACAAAAAAATATGTGACACAAATAAATTCGCCCATGAAAGTAAAGAATATGTAGCCCTAATAAATCATTAAATAATTAAATATAAATAAAAAAATAAGTAATAAATATAATAATATAATAAATATATTAAATAATTAACAATTAAATAATTAAAAAACTTGCCAAATAATAAATATAAATAATAATAATAAATATAAATATTAAATAATTTACTCATGAATAATTTTTTTTTTAACTTTTTATTTTTACAAATCTGCACTAAAAAACATATGACAAATTTTCTTTTAACTTTTTTTACCTTCTGTTTCAACAAATTTGCACTAAAAAATATATGACAAAAAATATGTGACCCAAATAAATTAGCCCAAGAAAGTAAAGAATACATAGCCCAAATAAATCCTCACAAGAAATCAATGACATACAATAGTAATAGAGAAGGTTAATCACTGCACTAAAAATTTACATATTTGAATGATCACAAAAATATCTTCACATATTTGAATAGATGTTAGCTTCACAAAAATAATATTTGTTGTATATAATTGGCTAGATATTTGAAAACATCCCCTTGTAAACAACATTTTTTGTTTTGTTAACTCCCGTGCGGTGCATGGGAGAGGTATTTCAATAGATTATAGACTAAACTTTTAGAATATTAGAGAAGAGGGAATTGTAGTGACAATTGAAGAAGCACCAAAGATAATATATGATAAAACATTAGTGAGATGTATTATTTGGGTTTCCCGCGCTTCGCGCGATTTAAAGATATATGACCCAAATAAATTCGCCCAAGAAAGTAAAGAATACGTGGCAAATAATTAATATTAATAATAAATTAATTAATTTAATTATCATAATTATTATTATTATTTTATTATTATTCAATAATTATTATATTTAATCTAATAATAAATAATAAATATAATATAATAATATAATAAATAAATATAAATATGATAATATAATAAATAAATAAATATAATAATATAATAAATAATAAATATAATATAATAAATAAATATAAATATATATTAAATTATAAAAAAATAATAATAAAAAATTCCACCAAATCTCAAATAATACATCTCATTAATGTTTTATCGTATATTATATTTTGTGCTTCTTCAATTGTCACTACAATTCCCTCTTCTCTAATATTCTAAAAGTTTAGTCTATAATCTATTGAAATACCTCTCCCATGCTCATAAACAAATTTTTTAACCTTTTTTTAATTTTTTTTTAACAAATTCGCACTAAAAAATCATATGACAAATTTTTTTAACTAAAATATCGGGTGAAAAAAATCATATAATAACTAAGTTTTCTTTCTAAAAAAAAATTAAATTTCTTAAGACATTCAAATAATTACCTTTGGTTAAGTGAGTGAGTGAGTGAGCTCATCTAAAGAACCACACAATAAAACATTTGCAGATATATTAGGCCAAAAAGATCATCATAATGACGACACTAAAGATATAAATCTCTAACCCAAATTTAGACAAAAAAAAATATGTGAGCCAAATAAATCAGCCCAAGAAAGTAAAGAATACATAGCCCAAATAAATTCGCACAAGAAAGCAATCACATACAATAGTAATAGAGAATGTCAATCACTGCACTAAAAATTTGCTCATGAACAAATTTTTTAACCTTTTTTTAACAAATTTGCACTAAAAAAATATATGACAAATTTTTTTAACTAAAATATCGAGCGAAAAAATCATATAATAATTATTTTTTTAAAAAAAAAAACAATTTTTTTTAAAAAATATATTATATTCCATCAAATCGCTGTTCATGAAAGAAAGATAGGCAAATAAAAAGACACAATAAAACATTTGCAGATATATATTAGATAAAAAAGATCATCATAATGGTGACACTAAAGATATAAATCTATAAGGCAAATTTACACAAAAAAATATGTGACCTTTTGCCAAAGAAAGCTATTGGCTTTTTCCTTTGAACATTCTGGATTTCCTATTCATTTGAGTTGTGTCTTGCTAAAGTTTCAAGGTTTATTAGGTAAAAAAAAAGACAAAATAAAACATTTGCAGATATATATTAGGCCAAAAAGATCATTATAATAGCAACACTAAAGATATAAATCTTTAAGGCAAATTCAGACAAAAAAAATGTGACCCAAATAAATTAGCCCAAGAAAGTAAAGAATACATTCCCAAAATAAATTCGCACAAGAAAGCAATCACATACAATAGTAATAGAGAATGTCAATCACTACACTAAAAATTTGCTTATGAACAAATTTTTTAACTTTTTTTAAACTTTTTTTTCCAAATTTGCATTAAAAAATTATATGCCAAATTTTTTTAACTAAAATATCGGGTGAAAAAATCATATAATAACTGAATTTTTTTAAAAAGAAAAAATTTTTTTAAAAAAGTTTTTTTTTTAAAAAAGATATATAATATTCCACTAAACACTGTTCATAAAGAACAGTGTTTTGGTGGAACACTCTTATAAGTTATATTAGTTATATTGATGATTGATGATGATGATGATGATGATGATATTATTGATGATGATAATTGTATTATCGTTTAAATTATCATTGCCTGTACCAACTGATTAAAATCGAATATGCACATATCTATTAATGTCGCGCTTTCTGACGATCCATTTCATCAAACCTACTTGTTGATCTTGAATTGTGCATAGGGTGTGGGGACAATGAGTGATGTTTTTGAGGGATACGAACGCCACTTCTGTCAGCTCTCCGCTAATTTATCCAAAAATTCCACTCTTGCCCTTCCTCTTAATGCAGGTACACTACTACTTCATCATTACTCTGCAAGGAATGTTATTCATCATTCTGCATTCCATTTTTGTTTGGAGCTTCCTTTATGAAACTAAACTACTTTTGTTACCTCTTATTCACTGCACTTTGGATTTACTTTGTCTAAATCCTGGCAAAAACATTTTTTTGTTAGGGTGAGAACTTATCTAGTGTTCACTTTAGTAATTCTTGAATGCTCTGATTTGGAGCAGAAATTGCATTATGTGGGTTTATAATTTTGAGGGGATAAGGAAGGTTGAATAGGAATTTAAAAAATGCATCTTTTTTTTGCTTCAATTCTGGAGAAAATTCTCCATGTTTTATGCCCCTCCCCAATATATCGTCTTTGTTAGTAGTCTTCTGGTTTTTTTTTTTTATTAGAAAAAGCTTTAGTTGAGTTGGATTTTGGGGGCTCACTCAGAGCTTGGGCTTGCCTTCAGACTCTAAGATATTTTACAACCTTGTGTGTTATTAGTCAAATCCTTATTTTGTTGCACTAACCTTTGTTGGTGTTAGGGAATGTAACCTGAAAATATGTCTCAAAGATATTTTATTCACTAATGAATGCAATGGATTGTAAGTAATTGGGGATCGCTTTCAGAATTATGAGCTATGAGATTGGATTTAGTTGAAATTTTTTATCAAGGAAAGAGGAATGAAAATTGAAGCTCTAGTTTTATGCTGAGTTATATGTTCCCTTATTATTCATATCACTTTTTGTTGTTCTGCAGAGCAAAAGAAGCAAAAGCTTTCTGAAATAAAGGCTGGAATTGATGAAGCAGAAGATTTGGTACTTTCTTCTCCTGTTTGTGGAAAACTTTCCTTTCTTCCGCACTCTCTGATTCTGATACAACTGAGCTTATGATGTTGAAGATTCAAAAAATGGACCTCGTGGCAAGAAGTTTGCAGCCAAATGTCAAGGCGGCGCTTCTTGCAAAGTTGCGTGCGTACAAGTCAGATTTGAACAATCTTAAAAGTGAAGTTAACAAAACTGTACCTGGTAACTTAAACCCTTCTGCACGGGATGAGTTGTTGGAATCAGGCATGAAAGATACTTTGATGCTATTATTCCATATTGTTTTATTGCTTAAGATTAAGATGATTACATTGTGTTTTGACACTGTTTGGAAGAAGCATTTATGTTTTTTTAAGAAATGAATGAATAGTCAATATAACAGAAAAAGAGAAGGGAATTTCACTATTCAGTTCGTCTTGGGCTTTGTGCGAATGCCCTGGGCTCACCATAGTTTAGTTCAAAAGTAACGGATCTCATTGTAGTTGATGTGGTTTTACCATATCTAGAAAAATAGGCTGCGGCCATGATGTAATATTTCTAATACTTGAGCCAAGCTTCGGTGTGTGCTATATTTTATGTGGGTCAATTATGGTGTATAATTAACATGAACAGCAACATGGATTTCTTATGCGATGTTATTGATTCTTATTATGGTAAATGACAATTATTCTCTCTAATTCTCAGCTGTGGAGAGCGACTGTTCTTAATTTTACTCAGTTTTAATATCTAACGCCAGCAAATCTAACACCAGCATGAATCTGAATGCAACAGGCATCAGCTGATCAGAGAGCAAGACTCATGATGTCAACGGAGAGATTAAACAGGTCCAGCGACAGAATTAAGGACAGTAGAAGTACAATGTTGGAAACAGAAGAGCTTGGTGTTTCGATTCTTCAAAATTTGCGCTCACAAAGGGAATCTTTGTTGCATGCACATAATACGGTAACCTTTTTATGATCTATTGTTTGATTTGTTGGTAGATCATCTGTTAACAATCTGCGTATTATGATTTCTGTTATCTATTTATTAAAGTGAATTCAGCATGCATAGCTCTGATGTTGCTCCTCGAGAGAAACTGGTCTGGAAGCATCACACAGAAATGTGTGATATTTTTTAGACTAATCCTCTTATTCTCAGGCGATATATTTTTCCTTTGCAGCTTGATGAAGTTGATGATAACATAGACAAGGGCAAGAGAGTTTTGTCTGACATGTCTAGAAGGATGAGCAGGAATCTACTTTAAACTTCGTAAATAGCCTAGACCTGTTAATTTCTGATATTGGCTCAAAATATTGTCTATATATATGGTTGAGAATAAGTTCCATTTTCAGCCCCCCTCCCATCCTTTTCATTTGTTACTTTAAACTCGGGTTTGTGATTTTATCAGACAGTGTTTCGCTGGCTTGTTGGGCTGTGTTTTTTTTCTTTTAAGTGTATGGCATGTATATGCCTGCTTTTGCAGGTTTTGGGATCCTGGTTTGTATTTGATTATTGGCTATCATGTAAATTGTATTATAATAAAAAGATTCACAATTGTTATACTGTTAAATTTTGGAGAGGGTTGGTTTATAATCTATGATCGGACCACTTATGGCGCCTGCGCTCTTTCTGCTGCATCTAGCTTTGGCTGCTGCTTCTCCATTCTCCGTTCTTAAATAACGCTTTTGCTAAGAAGTCAGAGCCACCCTCAGGGCAGGGTTTGGACTTTGGATTGATGTTGAAATTTGCAAAGATTTTGAGTTCTTGGACTTTATAACTTCCAGCAAAAAAAATTTCTAATGAGAGAATTTTTATTTTTTTGTAATTGCAGCATATTATAATTACAGGACTCCTTCGTACTCCCACTCTCTCATTCTAAATATAAGACCTATTACCTCCTCTTATTTGTATTATATTAGGGAGAACTGGTAAGGATAATTTGCGAAAAGTTGGTAAAAATTAGAAATAGATATTACATTTAGAACTAAAATCAACTCCTCAAATAGGCCTTATATTTAGGATTATTGGGAGTAAAACATTTTACTCAAAAAATTAGTTAAAGTGGTTATTCCTTTTAATTGTTTACTATTTATAAGTCATTCTTAACTAATTCTCACACATCACTAATTAAATTGACCAATATTTTCAGTGGTGGCCTTATGTAAAGGTAAACACTAAAGTAGTATTTTAGGCACTTTCATTTTAGAGTGACAACTTTCTCTCACATTTTTATTTCTAACAAGTTTAATAATGGTCATATTAAAAAATCACATTACATTCTTCTAAAATAGACTTACATTCTTCTAAATCGAACTAATCGCCTGTCATTAATTACCATGAAGCCCCAAGGCCATGGCTTTATTTAAGACATTACTGCATAACAAGTCTTGTATCTTCACCAACAAGTTTCTCGAATGACATGGCCATCCCACTCAGCTACACATTTTCGCTCTCTTTTAAGAGCATGTGCTCGCAATTCCTCTCTCATCACAGGAAAGAAGCTTCACTCCATACTCATCATCGCTGGCCTCATCTCTCTTCCTCATCACTTCCTTCGCAATGCCCTCCTCCACTTATACGCATCATGTGGCCATACCCTTTATGCACGCAAGGTGTTTGATGAAATCCCTCACTCACATAAGGACTCTTTTGATTGGACCACCTTCATTGGTTGCTGTGCTCGCCATGGTATGCCTAGAGAGGCACTTAGTTTTTTCATTGACATGAGAAGAGAGGGATTGGAGGTTGATGACGTGGCCATGGCTTGTGTGTTCAATGCATGTTCACGCCTAGTGGATGTTAAGGTTGGAGTACAAGCACATGGTGGTGTTGTGAAATCTGGTTTGGTTAAATGTGTGAAGTTGAGCAATGCTGTTATGGATATGTATGTGAAGTGTGGGTTGGTGAGTGAGGTGAGGAGGGTGTTTGAAGAGATGGAGGAACATAGTGTTGTGTCATGGACTGTGTTTTTGGAAGGAGTGGTGAGATGGGAAGGAGTGGAATGTGGGAGAGAAGTGTTTGATAGGATGCCTGAGAAGAATGAGGTTGGTTGGACTATTATGATTGTGGGATATGTAGAAAATGGATTTTCAATGGCTGCATTGTTGCTTCTTAAAGAAATGATTTTTGATTGTGGGATTGGATTGAATTATGTTACCCTTTCTTCATTATTGTCTGCCTGTTCACAGTCAGGTGATGTGGCTTTGGGTAGGTGGGTTCATGCTTATGCTTTGAAATTGATGGGTAGGGATTTGGATATAATGGTTGGCACAAGTTTGGTTAACATGTATGCAAAATGTGGCTGGATAAACACTGCATTGATGGTGTTTAAGAATATGCCATTACGAAATACAGTGGCTTGGAATGCTATGCTTGGAGGGTTAGCCATGCATGGACAAGGCAAAGTATTGGTGGAAATGTTTTCTTGTATGGTTAAAGAAGTGAAACCAGATGCAATGACCTTTATGTCTTTGTTAAGTGCTTGCAGCCATGCAGGCCTTGTTGAACAAGGTTGGCAATATTTCCACAGCCTTGAATCAGTTTACAACATAAAGCCTGAAATTGAACATTATGCTCGTATGGTAGACCTACTGGGTCGAGCCGGTCGTCTTGAAGAAGCTTTTGCCTTCATGAAAAGGATGCCAGTTCCACCAAATGAAGTGGTTTTGGGATCCATTCTTGGTTCTTGCCGTGTCCATGGTAAGTTGGAGCTCGGCGAAAAGATGATGCAGGAGCTGGTTCAGATTGATCCCAACAACACAGAATGCCATATTCTGCTCTCAAATATGTATGCATTGTCTGGCATAGAGGACAAGGCTAATTCTCTTAGGCAAGTTCTTAAAAACAAGGGTATAAAAAAGATGCCAGGTGTGAGTTCTTTATATGTTGATGGCAAACTTCATCAATTCACAGCAGGAGATAAGACTCATCTAAATACTAAAGAGATATATACGATGCTAGATGACATGATTCGAAGGCTAAGGCTGGCTGGTTATGTTCCCAATACAGCTTCCCAAGTGTTATCTGGTTGTTCTGGAACAGAAGAGTTGGAGGAGGTAGAGCATGTATTGTTCACACATAGTGAGAAGTTAGCTCTATGTTTTGGCCTGATAAGCACAAGATGTGGTTCTCCATTGTATATTTTTAAGAACTTGAGGATATGCTTAGACTGTCATTCTGCTTTTAAGATTGCATCTGACATATACAACCGTGACATTGTTGTCCGTGATCGTTATCGTTTTCATAGTTTCAAACAAGGGTCGTGCTCTTGCTCTGACTATTGGTGACTACAGAACATCAGTAAAAATATAGTAATTTTCATAGGCTGGCGAGTTGAAAATGTTGCAAATATGCAATGGACAATTTATGTTTACTAATTTTTCTTTATGTTGTTGTAAAACACAATTTTTGAACAAATTACTCAACAACCTAGATTTATAGTAGAATAAAGGCGTGAAGAGAAACCATATTTTGATGTGTATAACCAAAATTTCGAACATATTCATGAGAAATCTTGTATATATAAACTTTATTTTTTCCCGCTGAAACAGGAACTAAAAGGAGTTTATATTATTATTGTTGCTGGTTAACGAACATGGGGATGTAGCTCAAATGGTAGAGAGCTCGCTTTGCATGCGAGAGGCACGGGGTTCGATCCCCCGCATCTCCAAGTCTCTCCTTTTAATTTTTTTCTCACTTGCTTGTGCAAAAATGAGTTTGCCTTTTCCCGAGTGGGCTTAAAAAGCGCAACATATACCCTTGTTTATTATGATTTCTGTTGATGCACAATATAGGGGAACTATTGAATATGAATGAATAATCGAAGCACTTTATTAATAATATGATTGAATACAATGAAAGGGGTCACCGGCAACGGTGGTTACAAATATGGGCGTAAATGCCTTGATCACAAAGACTTAATTCAGAGTACAATGATAATCAGAGAGAAGAATACAAAGAAAGAGAGAGAGAGAGAGATCGCAGAGAATTGATTGTGTCCTTCTGAGTGGGTTCGTGGCCTTCTTATAGTTGAAGCTCAGTCCTGGTAGTTGCGAAATCATAGGCGGCCGTTATGGATAAGAGACGTTGCACGTGCTCCGAAAAAGGTGGGCGACTGCTCCGAAAAAGGTGGGCGACCAAGTCAATCTGCTTTATTGCCGTTGGTGACATTGTCCTTGACGCTCATAGGGCGTCTATCTTGCTTTTAGACTTCCACTGTCGCTAGTGACGTTATCTTCGACGCCCCAAAGGCGTCTATCTCTTTATTGGGCCTCTGTTGAGGCCCAAGCCCATTAAGGTATAACGGTGTATAACATTAGTCCCCCCACTTCTCAATGCTGACGTCGGAAAGTATTGGGAAGTAGCGGTTATCCCACGTCCAACGGCTCAGATCTTCGCTTATATTTTCCCTCTCAAATCAACGACCTAGATGGTTTTACTAAATTAACGACGTCTGACGGTTCGCATATACTCGATTTCGACTGTTCATTTTCCCACTTCACTTCGCAGACGTTCTTCTTCTCCATTCCTCCAATACTTCGAAAAATTGAAACTTTGTTCGTTCGCTTGCATCAACACGTCATCCTACTTTCTGCGAAGGTATCTTCTTACAAAAATCTTATCTTTTTATTATTTTCATGAGTAAATTCGTAGTCATGTCATCGTCATCTGATTCTGAGAAAACTACTTCCAACAAATTTCATGCTAACGATAACACCCAATCTAGTTCTTCGTCTTCCTCTAGTGATTCTAATAATATTATTGATTTAGAGACTACTGAAACTTCTAGAGACAACCCTGTAGATGTTGTAGATACATCGGAAAAAGGGAAAGAAATCAAGAAGTCTAGAAAATCCAGGATGTCTAGGAAATACTTAAAGGTCTATGATAGTCGATATCAAGAATGGGTTGATGCTGGTTCATCACCCTCTACTAGTTCTGGGAGGAAATACATCCCTAATCCCCAGATTGTAAACGCTCCTTATGCTTGTGAAACAGGGGGTTTAGAGACGTCTAGGGCTAACATTCTAAACGATGTTAAAGAGCCAGTTTTGAGATTCCTGGAAATCTCAAAAATGCCGTCTATCTATTATTTCGATCCTAGGGTACCCTTTAAGTTGCCAGAAATTAGGGAAGCTCTCGACTCTTGGTCTAGCGACACTATCGCTTTGAGTTTTGAGAGTTTTCGCTACGTCAATCCTTTCCCTCTTCCAAACATAGCCTTAGAGCTATGTGTTTTCTATGAACTCTCCCCTTCCCAACTTTCTCCCCATACCTGGCGTCTCATCGCCGTGGCTGAATTGATGCAAGAAGAGATAGGGGTCGAATTAGATATGTTCGATCTATTTGGCTCCTACAAACTTCAAGAAATTCGGACGGGCGTCTACTCTTTCGTCCATCCCAGAGAGGGGTTACCATCCTGGACTCATGGGTCTCTTCCCAATGATCGTCAATGGGACGCCCGCTTTGTGATGGTGCCTTTCCAAGCTGTCGCCCAGGAGGATTTTGTGTCTCCAATCTGGCGTCGTTTAAGTAAGTTGTCGTCTCTATAACGTCTTTCTTATTGCACTTGTTATCTGATTTATAATGTTTCACATTTTTTGTAGGTGCGTACGAGTTAAGGATCTCGCCACGCTCCAACAGCGACACAAAAAAGAAAATCAAGAAAATCCTCCAAATTCCGGCAGACCAGCGGAAATTCAAAATCATGATGGATAGTAAGTTTCTTGTCACTTATACTCTACATTTCATTCGAATATTTTCATCTCCATTATCTTACTCTAAATTTCTTCCTATCAACCAGGAAAGAAACTCATCCCTAAGGCGTCAGAGCAGAAAATTGATAAGGAAGCTCTGTTGAAAGCGAGGGCTGCGCGAATGGAGAAGCTAAAAGCCAGGAGGGGCGAGTATGACGCTGAAGCAAGGAAAGAAGGCCATGATCCTCATGGTGCCCCTCCTCCAAATCCTGAGTCAACTACGACTACTTCTCCACGACCTCCTCATCCGCCAAAAAACGATAAGCCTGTTCCCCCAACAAATAAAGAAGTCGTCTCATCGGGGAAGAGACCGGCAGAGCCGTCCGCCAAAGAGCCAGTCGCCAAAAAATCGAGGGCTTCTAAGTCCTCGAAATCTGCCAAAGTCAAGGGCGACAAAGATGACTCTGGCGAGGTCGCCTTATCTTTTCCTCCCAACTCTTCTGTCAGAAATAAGGAAGGGTGGGACGACGTCTACTCGGAATTAAGTAAACTAGAATTCGAGTACGACAAAGCCGCCTTAGAGTCTCTTGGGAGGAAAGAGGCTTTCAAGAAGGCCGTCCGCCACCAAATGAAGGTATTTTCACTTAAACATTCATTAACTTTGTTCTGTCTTTTTAACATTGGATGTCTAATTATTTTCGTTCTCTTTATTCTCAGTCCCTACAAGTCCTCCTCCATTATGCTGAGGAGAACGATGATGATAAGGCGACACTCGTCGCCCAGAGGGACGCCGCTCTAGCCGACAGAGAGCAATTGATGGCCGATTTAAAGTCGGCCCTGGCCTTCAAGAAGCAAGCTCATGAAGACAGAAGGAGGGCTGAAGAAATAATGAAACGCTCTGACGCCAAACAAGAAGAGCTCAAAGCCACCATAGAAAAATTAAAGGCTGAGCACTTCAAAGACGTAGAAAATCTTAAGTATTACATCAACCTGGCCAGAGCTGAGTCGTCGGCTAAAGATGAAGAGATAAAGGCTCTCCAGTCGGCCTTGGAAAAATCCGAAGCTGCCAATCACCAGCTTGAAAAGGATATGGGTCAGATGGCTGAAAACTATGAGACTCATATCCTGGAGGTCGATGCTCGCGCTCGGATGGAGCTTATGAAGGAATACAAAAGCGGCGACCATGTAAACTGGAAGCCTGACGATGTAATCGACGACTATTACCAACTCTTCCCTGAAGAAGAATCTGAGTCCAATCCTTCTCAAGAGGACAGTCAAACTATCAATGAAATGAGGGCTCAGGGCGACAACCAAGGGGTCGGCGAGCATAGGGCCGACAATCAAGGGGATGACAACCCTGGCGGCGACAAGGCTTAATGTCATTTATGTTTAAATTTCATATTTTGTAATTTTAACTTTAAACATTCACAATATACCTTTTTCTAAGTTATTTGTCGCCTATCTTTTTTATGTCAGATTTGATTTTCATCTTCACAATCAATAGTCTTTGCGCCTCTTCATTTATTTTCTTCGTTAAACACCCACACTTCCGACGGGTGTGGGTGACATCCTACCAAGATAAAAAGAATTCATCCATTAATAAAGGAATCTCTGAAATTATATTTATCAAATATCAATTCACAACATAGTCACTCGTACCTTAATCGAACGTTGGTGACCCTGCCAAATAGTTATCGATCATTAGTCTGAGCGTCGACTATCAATTAATCGAATAAAAACCACTCAATATAACTCGGGTAATATATACCTTTTTCAAATCAACTTCTTATCAACGTCTCAGGGCGTTATGTCATCATGCCTTCACGGCGTCGTCTTATCATCAAATTCTTTGTGTCAATTCATCACATTATCTGGGAAATGACATCTCACAACAAAACATCTCAAAAGATAGGGTTAAATTGCATCAGATTATCACGTCCACAGCTAAACTAATCGTCAGACACTAGGTCTTTTAGCTGGGCTCATCGCCTACAGGCGTTTCTCATCATTTGCATTCTTTCTCAAATAATCGTGTCAGTATCATCGTTCTTTAAATCAAATAATCAAATAACTTAGAAATAATACCTCTTTAGGTGGATGGCGTTCCAACTCCTTGGGACGTCTTTACCATGGACGTCAACCAACTTATAAGCTCCAGGACCAGTGATTTCTACCACTTTGTAGGGGCCTTCATATGAAGCATTTAACTTTCCATCTTTATGCTCAGGTGTGTTAGGAAAGATTTTTCGAAGAACCCAATCTCCTACTTGGAAATGACGCTCCTTAACACCTTTGTTCCAAAATTTCGTTGCCCTTTCCTGATAGGCAGCGACTCTAATAAGAGCTTGTTCTCTACGTTCATCTAATAAATCTAAATCTTGGGCTAAGTGTTCATTATTAGATTCTTCTCTAGTCCACTGTCTTCTTAAAGATGGCATTCCTACCTCTACTGGTATCATTGCTTCAGATCCATAAACTAGAGAGAAAGGCGTTTCACCAGTCGACGTCCTAGACGTCGTTCGGTACGCCCACAAGACGGCGGGCAGTTCTTCAGCCCACCTACCTTTAGCTTTATCTAGCCTCTTTTTCAAAGACGTCACTATGGTTTTGTTACTAGCTTCAGCCTGCCCGTTCGATTGTGGATTTCTAGGAGTGGAAAACTTAAGTTTAATATGCCACTTATCACAAAATTTTCTAAATTTTCTTCCCATAAATTGAGATCCATTATCACATACAATTTCCTGGGGCAGACCAAATCTACATACTATATTTTTCCAAACAAAATCAATTACCTGGGGTTCTTGTACCTGGCTCAAGGCGACGGCCTCTACCCATTTGGTGAAGTAATCTGTGGCGACCAACAAGAAAACTAGTCGTCCAGGTGCTGGAGTAAACTTGCCTACAATATCCATTCCCCATTTAAGGAAAGGCCACGAAGGCACTATCACATGCAATTGTTTAGGGGGTTGTCTTGCCACGGTGCAAAATTTTTGGCAGCGTTCACACTTAGTCACCAAACTTAATGTATCTTTCTGCATAGTCGGCCAAAAATAACCTGCTCTAGTCACCTTTCTTATCAACGATCGACTTCCACTATGGTCTCCGCATTCTCCTTCATGAATTTCTCTTAACACATAATTTGCCTCAGACGGAGAGACACATTTCAGCAAAGGTCCACCGGTGAAAGTTCGTCTATAAAGATCATCGCCTATAGTAGTAAATCTGGCAGCTCTAACAACTATTCGTCGCGCTTCATTCTTATCTGAAGGTAATTTACCCTGCAATAGATATGAAAGCAAAGGGGATCGCCAATCCCATGTCAAACTGTTATTCAACACAATTCGATTATTTACCTCAATTGCCGGTGTTTTCAGATAAAACAGTGGGATTTGTTTTGTCTCCACAACTTCTATAGACGACCCAATATTGGCAAGGGCGTCTGCCTTCCGGTTGTCTTCCCTACCTATTTGGGTAATCTTCATAGCGTCAAACCGCGTGGTCAAATCAGACACTACATCCAGATATTTCTTCATTCTTTGGTCTTTTGCCTGATAAGAACCATTGATTTGTTTCGAAACTAACTGTGAATCACTCTTCACTTCCAAAACTTTCGCACCCAATTCTGATGCCAACTTAAGTCCAGCTATCAGGGCTTCATATTCAGCTTCGTTGTTTGTCGCCTTAAAACCACATCTTATTGCCTGGACAATTTGTTCACCATCGGGGGTTTCAAGCGCGATACCCAGTCCACTTCCTTTTACATTGGAAGACCCGTCTACATGGAGGATCCAGGGCGACAAGTTCACCTGTTTCTTAATAGAAAAAGACTCATTGTTAGCTGTTACCTGAAGGTTGGGACTAAATTCCGCCAAAAAATCAGCTAGGATTTGTGATTTGATAGCTGTTCTTGGGGCATAAGAAATATCAAATTCACTCAGCTCAATCGCCCATTTCACCAATCTCCCAGATAAATCAGGCTTATGGAGAATGTTCCGCAAAGGATAGTTTGAGACTACCACAATTGGGTGGCACTGAAAATACGGCCTCAACTTCTTAGAAGACGTTACTAAGGCTAAAGCAAGTTTTTCCATCATTGAATATCGCGTCTCCGTATCTAACAAGGCTCTACTAACATAATATACTGGGCTCTGTCGCCTATCTTCTTCCCTAACAAGAACTGAACTCACAGCATTAGAGGCGACAGACAAGTATAGATATAAGGTTTCACCTGGACTTGGCTTAGAAAGCAAAGGGGGGCTCGTGAGATATTCTTTCAAATCCTGAAGCGCCTTTTCTGCGGCGTCGTTCCATACAAACTCCTTATTCTTCTTCAATATATCAAAGAATGGTTGGCACCTTTCAGAAGATTTAGATATAAATCTGGTTAAAGCAGCTATCTTACCCGTCAAACGCTGGACGTCCTTCACACATTTGGGTGATGGGATGTCCAACACGGCTTTGATTTGTGATGGGTTTGCTTCTATCCCTCTCTTTGACACCAAATATCCTAAAAACTTTCCAGACTGCACCCCAAAAGTGCATTTTTCAGGGTTAAGTTTCATGTTATACTTCCTCAGAAGATCGAACGTCTGCTGCAAATGGTTAATATGGTCTTCCGCTTTCAAAGATTTGACTAGCATGTCGTCTATGTAAACTTCCATCGTCTTCCCAAGTTGGGCGGCGAACATGCGATTGACTAACCTTTGGTATGTTGCACCAGCGTTTTTCAAACCAAAAGACATTACCTTGTAACAATAAGTTCCACGATCTGTGATAAAAGAAGTCTTCTCCTGGTCGTTAGGATGCATCAAAATTTGATTGTACCCAGAAAAGGCGTCCATAAAACTTAATAGTTCGTGTCCTGATGTTGCGTCTACTAGGCTGTCGATGTGTGGCAAAGGAAAGGAATCCTTTGGGCAGGCTTTGTTCAAGTCTGTAAAATCGATACACACTCTATGCTTACCATTTTTCTTTGGGACGACTACAACATTAGCTAACCAATCAGGGTATTTCACTTCTCGAATAGACCCAATTTTCAATAATTTCTGAACTTCCTCGTTAACAATTCTATTCCTCTCTGGTGCAAATTTCCGCCTTTTCTGTCTGACCGGCTTGAATGTAGGGTCGACGTTCAACTGATGTTCAATGACGTCTGGGCTTATACCTGTCATATCATCATAGGACCAAGCAAAACAATCTAAGTTACTTGTTAGAAAAGAAATTAATTCCCTTCTTACCTCAGGAACTAGGTCCATTCCTATGGATAAAAACTTTTCAGGGTTTTCAGAATCTAGTATTATTTTTTCTAAGTTATCGTCTTCCTCCTTTGTCGCCCTATCCATAGGAATGAACGCCTGTAGTTGCTATGCCGATGGAGGAGACTGTTCCAAGCCTTTCAATGCTGCTTGGTAACATTCCCTTGCCATCCTCTGGTCGCCTTTGATCTCTCTCACACCCCAAGGTGTAGAGAACTTAATTGATTGATGTAACGTCGAAGGGACTGTTTTCATCTGATGAATCCACGGACGTCCTAATAAAGCATTGTAAGTGGTCGGGCAATCCATTACCTGAAACTTGACTAAAGCATTAATTCCAGCAGCAAAAGTCATCAAAGATATTTCTCCAATCGTCCTATCTGGTGTTCCATTTCCAAATACTAAGACAGTTGGAGCCTTAATTATTTGGGATTCTAATTGTAATTCTTTGACAGTTTGCAAATAAATAATATTAACGGAACTACCTGCATCAACTAATATTCTTTTAGTCAAACAATTAGCTACTAGTAAAGATATTACCAGAGCGTCGTCGTGCATCTGGACGTTCTGAATATCAGCGTCGTTGAAGGTTATTGGACCTTCAACCACCTGATCATTACTCACATTACCATTAATACACTCCAATTCTTTTGGCAAAGACCTTGCATGTCGCTTTGCAGCGGAGTAAGACATCCCACTTATCGCCGACCCCCCAATGATTGTGTTAATTGTTCTGACGGCCTGCGGGGGTTGAGCTGGGGCGTTCTGCCTTTGATCTCTACCTGCATTGTTAGTAGTATTACTCTTAAGGAGATGTTGTAAGTTACCATGCTTAAGTTGGAAGGCTACTTCTTTTCTGAACCTCCAACAATCCTCTGTTCGATGGCCGACGTCTTTGTGGTAGTCACAGTATCTAGTGGTGTCTCTCTCATTGACAGGCGTCGTCATGGGTTTAGGTCATTTCACCCTATCCATCTTTTCAAATGCACTTACCATTTCAGCTGGTCCAATGGACATGTTGAACTCTTCATATCTAGGAGGGGGTGGGTCCCTCTTCTGTTTGTCGCCCTGCTCATTATTGTTAGTATAAGGGTGAAAACGAAAATTTCTACCTCATTGCCGTTTGGAACGGCGGTCTGTGGATCCCAAATTATTTTGTTGTTGATTAGCTGTCTTTTCCGCGTTTGTGGCAATCACTGAATTAGCGGGGAGACTGGTTGTCGCCAGTCCCTGATTCATTTTAAGGGCATGATTTCTACTGGCGTCGTCCTCTTGAAGATTAATATGGGACCACACGTATGATTGGACTTCTGGCCAAGTTGTCACCCGTTTCAAAACCAATTCTTGATAGAGGCCGCAAGTGGGTGGTAATGCTCTCTTAAACGCCTGCACAGCAATGTTAGGATCACAATTTGGAATACTTACCATTTCTGCCGTAAACCTTTTCAGAAGGTCTCTGTATGACTCGTCCGGCCTCATGACAATTCGATACAAGTCGTCTGACGTCTTAACCATGACTCTGCTGCTTGCAAATTGTTCAACAAAAATGTCAGTTAAATGACTAAATGAAGTTATTTTACCTTGGGGGGGATTAGTCCACCACATCAGGGCTGGGCCAATCAAACTTATACCAAATCCACGACACATAGCAGCATGTCGTTTGTCGGCTGGGAGGACCGCTGCTAGCATAATCTGCCTGTATTGGGCCAAGTGTTGGTATGGATCTGACTTGTCATCATACTTTGGCATAGTAGGAAAAGCAAATCTTTCAGGCAGATCAGCAAACGCGATGTCGTCTATGAAGGGCGACTCTGAATAACTCCCTAAACGGGCTGCATCAAGTGGCTTTTGAACACCTGGAATCGAGTACATCTTTTTCTTTATCTCAGCGACCTCCTTCTCCATTCGAAGGGCAAAAGAGAGAATTTCGTCTTCCCTCTTTTGTCCTCCTTGTGGATGATTTTGAGGGATCCTTGCCTGTGACTTCTGAGCGGACTGCTCACCTTGTTCTCGACTATCATAAGACTGAGAATCATCATATCCCTCTTCGTCGTCTCTACCTGTTTCATCATTAGGAATATCATTATTGTCAGTATTCTTACCTTTATTACCTTTTTCACCATTAGGATTGCGTTCATGGTCATTTGGGTTTGGCACTTGGCGAATCTCCCTTTCAGGTCCGCTAAGTGCAGTTTCAATTCATTGTTTTCTTCCTCCAAACGTTTCATCCTCTCAGATTGAATTCCTGCGGATTGTTCGAGACGCTTCATTTGTTCAGACTGAGAGGTCAAGGCTTCTAGGACTTTTTGGAGGTCAGTGGAAGAGCTAGTTGGCTTGGGAACAGGCTTTGGTTGCTGTTCCATCTTAAAGTTCAATCGGCTCGCTCAGAGAACGTGAAGCTTTTAGAAATAATGTTGCCGGAGTCCCCACGGTCGGCGCCAAAATGTTGATGCACAATATAGGGGAACTATTGAATATGAATGAATAATCGAAGCACTTTATTAATAATATGATTGAATACAATGAAAGGGGTCACCGGCAACGGTGGTTACAAATATGGGCGTAAATGCCTTGATCACAAAGACTTAATTCAGAGTACAATGATAATCAGAGAGAAGAATACAAAGAAAGAGAGAGAGAGAGAGATCGCAGAGAATTGATTGTGTCCTTCTGAGTGGGTTCGTGGCCTTCTTATAGTTGAAGCTCAGTCCTGGTAGTTGCGAAATCATAGGCGGCCGTTATGGATAAGAGACGTTGCACGTGCTCCGAAAAAGGTGGGCGACTGCTCCGAAAAAGGTGGGCGACCAAGTCAATCTGCTTTATTGCCGTTGGTGACATTGTCCTTGACGCTCATAGGGCGTCTATCTTGCTTTTAGACTTCCACTGTCGCTAGTGACGTTATCTTCGACGCCCCAAAGGCGTCTATCTCTTTATTGGGCCTCTGTTGAGGCCCAAGCCCATTAAGGTATAACGGTGTATAACAATTTCTATGTCAGAATTACACTCTGATATTCTCCAAGACTAAAACTCCCCAAAGCACCCTGCTTTGTTCGTTATTGTTTTTTTCTTTTGTTGATGCAATTCATTATTTATTTCTTCGGTTAAATTTTGGATTCAAGAATAGCATCCATCAAAACATCATTCCTCACAAGTTCTAAATATGTAGTTAACCAATTTCCCCAGGTCTCAATAAAATGAGCACCGGAAACTCGCTTGCTTAAAATAATAATCGCTTGAATTATCTTAATGGAAAAATGTCATCACTTAATAATTTCTATTAATCTTCACATGCCATCATATATAATTGGCATATAAATTCCACAAACAGTGGGAATTTCAAGCTCGCATCATGTAATTGCTTGTAACTTTCTACTATAGTCACATCAACAATTTCTAAGCAGAATATGGAATCTTCACAGCCATTCTCTGGGCAAGCCAAGATCTATTAGCATCTGGGTCAATGAAACTATGTGAAAGGAACTGTTCTGCTTCTTCATCTATCAATTCTCTAGCCCATGCGACTCGTTTGGATGGACAGCATCCATGCCCGTGACACCTGCAGTTTTGATGATAGGCAGCAAATTTTCACGTTAAAATAGGTCACAAGTATTCCAATCATATATGTACTACCTCCGTTCCTAAATATAAGAACATTTTCCTAATTTGATTAGATTAAGGATGCTAGTTATAAACACATGATATTACTAATTTACCCTAACCATATACATTTATTCTCACTCTCCCACTCCTGCTTGTTTATTATAGATAAGGATTATTAGTATTTATTTGAAAAATAAGTTGAGAAAAATTAAAAATTTGCTTATATTTAAGAACAATTTGAAATCTGATCAATTTTAGAAAACTTAAGCACATCAAATCATTAGTGGAATAATGCTTGTTGAATCAATAGATGCATTGATCAAATCCGTATTGGTGTCAGTTGAATCAATAGATGCATTAATTAAATCCTTAGTCATCTATCAGTGACAACTACCTAGACTGATTCCACGAGAGATGCTGGTAAGCATCAAACTACAAAATTAAATCAGATTGAGATACTCACCTGTATTCATAAAAGCAAGCAGTTCTCTCATTCTCAACTTTACCCCAATTATTCCAGCCGTGTTGCCTTACACATCGATCCATATAAGTGTATGCAAAGACCACTCTTCCAAAAGGTCCCCATGGTCGTCCCAGATATGCATATGAATTATCTCCATTACCCGTTATGACACATCTGCAGTGGCAACAGCCAACAAAGGCTAAAATATGTATAAGTACCCAAAAAGTCCAGAAGAAAAATGATAAAAATTAATTATGGCTAAAAGCTTTATAGTTCTAAGTAGTATTGCCTAGCACTTGATTAATGAGAAAAGACCATTCTAAATTTGTATCCTAGGCACATCAAGCAACTCTAATTAGGATGTTTGAAGAACAAGATACTGACAGAGTAGTGGTTGTTCTGATGAAACTAATGATCACTAAGATGAAACTAATGATCACTTATTCCCTTCTTTATAAGAAATCTTCAATTTTATTATGAGCATTTCAAGTTTTTCCTTTTTCACTTTTCTCTTTTAATTTTTCTTTTTTTTTGTATTTTGTCTTCTTTTTTTACATCAGAACTTTCAAGTATTCTTTCCTCACTCATGGAAATCCTCACTCATCTTTCTTGTGCCTCCAAAAATTGAAGATTTCATTATTTGCTTCAGAATACTTGATACCTTAGATATCTGAAGACATCACCCTCATCTTGAGTAGGTAACTGATTCTTGTTCCTAATCATAAACATTTAAATTCTAGTGAAATATCACCCAACTAACCATCACCGTAACTACACCCATTATTCTCCCCTCCACTGCTACTGTTGATTCCTTACAACAGTAGTCCACTCTAAAACACCTGCAAAATACCTATTCTATGAGCAATATATATTCAAATTATGAGCATCAAGACTTCATAAGAAATAAATTTCCTCACACATAGTAAATATTTCCACTCTTATCATGTACTAACTAAACTACATCATAGAACACCGCATATTTCAGGAATTGATACTTTTAATGACTCGAGCAAAAAAAAAGATGGGAAGAAGTAGACAATGGTCGGTTTCACACCTTAGGAACACATAACCAGTAGTTTCATGAGAAGATTTTCTGCTCTGCGCAGTTATGAAGCCTTCAGCCTTGCAGTGAATATGGCAATGTTCCAAAAGAGCAGTGCTATTGCCAAATATAAAGTCCACGCTTCCTTCAATATAACAATCTTTTAGGTACTGTTTGCCATAGTGTAAGTACAGAGTATCCTGCATCATAATCATGTCAGCAATTTATCTCCTTGGTAACTCCTCTAGATTATCCTCAAATGAAAGATAGCCCAGCCCGCCCACATATAGCACATAAGAACGTCTTGTCCGACAAGTGACAACCATGGTACTAAGTAGAGGTAAAGGTTTGAAAACAGGATTACTTTAGTATACTATATAACCTCCCACAACAAAGAAATAATTATTCAATATATTACAAAAAATATATATCAACCACTTCTGCAAGTCTACACTAGATAAAAGATCTCAAGAAGCCTCTAAACTATTGAACTAACACGTTGGGAGATGGAGATACCTGCCATCCTAAGAACCTGCAGTTATAGAAGGCACATCGATCTGCAGTCACTCTAATTGCCACTGCTTGCCCTGAACCCTGCCAAAGAGAAGGAGGAGCATAAGCTTGTAACTAAATCCCATCTGCTAATCGCTTCAGAGGATGTTATGCAAAATTTGAATGCACATACCAACATGATCATAAAAAATATAGCAGCACCTTTGAATTAGTGACAAAAGAAATGTTAATAATAATAAGTCTCTATCTTGATTCTTGAGTGCACTCAAAACCTCAAACATGTGAAACCTCAAAGCTCTAGTTCCCCGTAAAAATAAGATTGCATACGTTACTGAGGAGACAATTTCCAACATCAATTATCCTTGCTAACGATTGTAAATTATAATTATTTCTAAACTTATTCATAAACAACACCTCCTCCAACAAATTTCCTATAAATCTATACCACACCCTGTTAAGAATAACCAGTTTTGTTTACACATCATATAAGCACATCTGTCACATCAATGATAGCTAGTTTATCCTAGATAGACACAAACCGCAAGTGATAGAAACCAAAGTCACAGAAAACTAAGAGTTTCACAGGCATTACCTGAGGGGAAGAATTCTCAAAGGTGATGTTCTCGGCAATGAAATCCTCTCCTTCCACAATGACAGTACCACAGCCAAAAGTACCAGTCCCTATCACCCTAGCAGCCTAAACAAAATTCACCCACAAAATAAGCACTCAAAAAAACAAAAGAAAAGAGCTAAACAGAATCCATATTTTGAGGCACCTACCTGGTGATGTTCGATTTTGGTGGCAGTGTTATGCCACGTAAGCACAGTGTGTTCAGGAGAGAGAGCAGCGAGGGTTATGAAATTCTTAGTCTTGGGAACGTACACAGGTTGCTTGTAGATTCCAGGAGACACTCGAATCAACGTACGACGATTGTTGCCCAATGGAATCGCGTCAATCGCCTCCTGAACTGTACCATAATCTGCGTTTCCAGTTTGTGAAACCGTTATTGTTATTACACGAGCTGCCATTCTAGTGTTAGATCTTCTTCTTGTCTTTTTGTGTGGAGTGTGGAGAGAAAAAAGGATGATGAAATATATATATATATATATATATATATATATATATATATATATATATGTATAATGAATGGTTTATTGGAGTACGGAGTACTATGTATTACTATTGCTTCGCTGAAGGGTAAGGGTACGCAATGTTAATATTCGCTCTTTTTCGAAAATGCCAAAATCTTTTCTATGTATTGCAAGTAAATCTGGTCCTATCCATGTGTCTAACATTTTCAAGCTTTTTTTGGTAAAGTTTGTTGAATGTATGAAACTTCCCTCAAACATGTAACACCCAAAAGTTTTTTTTCTATAAAAGGAACAAATCTCAAATGTTTTAAAAGTATTATTGTTTTATGGTAAAATTTATGGCCAAAAGTAACGAAAACAAATGTGAGTTTAATATCGAAAACTAATTGCCATGTGGAGAGCTACTAGATAAATGTGCTGAGTCCGTTCAGCCAGCACCTTTGAATGTTAGCCATCAAATGATAATTCATAATTGAGCCGAAAAAGATAACCCTTCTTTTCGTAAAAGAGAGAAATTTAAAGTGATCAAAGATTAATCTTTTTTTTCTGACAAAAAAAGCTAAATTCGTTTTTTCAATAATCCATTCGTTCTGTTTAATTTTTTTTAAGTTTTTTGTTTTGGTGAAAGTCGGGCAAATGTTTATTTTTTTTGGTTAACCACCGTCCGGTTTAATCCGAACTCGAGGGGTAGGAGTGTTGCTCACATAGGCTAGATGGTTCCCTCTCCCAATGAGAGTGCTTGGATTCGAACACGCGTTCTCATCCTTACGGGGGTTGCAGGTTTACAGCCTACTTACCAGTTCAACCAACTACCCATTGGTAGTCGAGCAAATGTTTAAGTATTTTAATCCTTTTGCTGAGTCCTTTAAATTTTAATCCATTCTGGCAAATGTTAAAGTATTAGTGCTCCAATTTCCAATTTTATCGGATGTTTCAGGCAATCCTATTCCTTACGGCCCATTCCCATGGGATAGACATCTAATTTTGACAATAGAAGATTGGATCGCCTGACGTAGGGCCCTTGCACTATTCTCGATGTCCAATAACTTAGAGTGCTTTATTATGTATGATAGCCATTTAGTCAGTTGGATATTTTATCGGGCCCACAAAATAAAACCCAACTGGTCCCCCCATGTAAACGAGCCCCACGTCACGTCTTGTCGACTACTCATCTCAGCGTCGTCTCCATTTTACTATCCACTATAAAAACAACTCCACATGCTGAGAGAGAGATCAGTAAATCACAGATTATGAAATGAAAATAACGATTATAGCTTGGTTGAATTCTTAAATATGTAGTATAAGAATTAGTTGACTTTTTTAGAGAATATTAAAAAAATCAAATAGGTTACTTAAAAAGTGATTTTCTCAAATCTTTTCTCTAAACTAGTTTATTTAATTTATAAGCTAACATAGTATGATCTAATAATATATAGAGTATATTATGATTTAGTGGTTCATTTCACTTCATTAATTTCTAAAAAAAAGTTAATTAACTCTTATATTTAGAAATAGACAGAGGGGAGAGAGTATTATTTTTAAAAAAAATTTGACATTGACATAGTGTGCTATACATTTGAGGCTTCCACCCAACTATAGCCAGGATTTTTTGTAGCTCCACTATTATACATGGCTTCCCTCATCCCATTGGCTTCGACAGTCCGACCTGCAGCATTATATATATCTCTGAGCAGAATGTAGTATCCTCCTTCATCTGGCTTCAATTCCAACAACTTCTTTATCACCTTCTCCCCCATATCCACATCACCATAAATCCTGCAAGCACCAAGCAGTGCACCCCATACCACGTCATTACTCGGAATGGGCATGCTTATGAGTAATTTATACGCATCCTCTAGCCTCCCTGCACGCCCCAACATATCTACCACACATCCATAGTGTTCAATTCTGGCTTCAATTCCATAGTCCCTTTGCATGCTCTCAAACATTCTCACACCTTCATCAACCAACCCCTTATGTGTATATGCAACAAGAAGGGCCAGAAACGTGACGCTATCCGGCACAACACCAGAAATTCTCATCCATTCAAATAAATTCAATGCATCTTCGGCATTCCCATGGTTTGCGCTTGCTGTTATCATCGTGTTCCATGTAACTAAGCTCCTTCTGTTCATATTATTAAACACTAGCCAGGCTTCCCCCATGCATCCACATTTTGCATACATATCTATTAGTGCGTTGCAGAGTGAGACCATCCAACCAAATCCATTCTCATATATGTACTGATGAATCGTCCTTCCTATTTCTACATCACCCAAATTTGTGCAAGCAGATATCACACTCACCATGGTAACCTCATCAGGCCCCACTCCTGCACGTGTCATATCCCAAAACAAATCCAATGCTTCTCTTGAACACTTTGCTTGTGAATACCCAGAGATCATAGCCGTCCATGAAACCACATCTCTCTCAGGCATTTCATCAAACACCCTTCGCGCAACTTCCAGCTCACCAGCTCTAACATAAGCAACAAGCAATCCTGACCACGAAACAACATCAACACCCACAGTTTCCTCAAACACACGACGAGCATAAACTGGAATCCCCTTTACAGCATACAAATGAATCAACGCATTATCAACAAACAAGTGTGATAAAAATCCAAACTTTAACACAGCACCATGTATTTCATCATAGGCCAAACTTAAAGGTGGTTCATTTAACTTCATTCTTGACCGTGACTTGAGTAAGAAATTGAAGGTGTACTCATCTGGGGTGACACAATTTTGTCTCATTTGGTTGAATAAATGAATGGAATGTGAAGGTGATGAGCTATTGGAGTAACCACGTATGAGAGTGTTGTAGAAGAAAGTGGTTGGGTGATGGATTTGAGAGAAGAGGCGATGAGCGTAGAATAAGTCGCCGCCGGGTGACACGGCGGCGAAGCGGAAGATCTTGCCGAGGACAAGGGAGTGTTGGTGGAGATGTGTACGGAGAGCATAGGCATGGATACATTTGAGGTGTGCCATGGAAGCACATGACTCTGCCATGCTTGCTAGAATTGCTGCAATGTTGGTCGTTGCTTGCCATTGATGTGAAGGCGGTAAGTAAAACATGAATTGTGAATTCAGACTTCAGAGATTTAAGTTTAAACATGTTACTTGGCCATGGAAGAAGGGATTTCTTGTGCAGTAAGTAACCTTATGTATATTCTGTAAGTAGGAGACCTATAGGAGACTTGACTTTTTTATTTTCAGAGATCTTCTCCCCGGAGGATAATCAAGTTAGTTAGTGGTGCCCACACAATCCATAAGAGCAAGGAGTTCTCTCATTCTCCACTTTATACCAATTATTTCAGCCGTGAGGCCTTGCACATAAAAATAACTTGTCTTGATTTTTGAGTGCATTCAAAACCTCAAAATGTGAAACCTCATATGACTTTTTTATCCATGATCAAGTCCTCACTCGACAAGTGAGAGACTAATCCCTCACTGATTTGTAGACACCTTAAAGGGTGGGACAGCTGACCCTGGAGATTTAATGTTTCTCCATACCCAACGCCAAGGATCGAACCTAAACAATTGGTTAAGGGTGAATGAGTCTTTGCCACTCAACCACACGCCCCAGGTTGAAACCTAAATGGCTAGTTCCACGTAAAAATAAGATTGCACATGTTAGTAAGGGGACAACTTCAAACATCAATTATCAAAATGACAACAAGATCCTAAATTGTATATCTTGCTGACGATTGTAAATTATAATTATTTCTAAACTTATTCATTAGGCACATTTGTCACATACTCACATTAACGATAGCTAGTTTATCCTAGATAGACACAAATTGCAAGTGATGGCAAGAAAAGTCCTAGAAAACTACTTCCTCTGATCTTAAATATAAGATTTAGTTAACTCTTTTGGAAAATCCTAATAAAACAAAATAAATTAGTTATAAATTGATTTATCTGTTTTTTCTTTTAAACTAGTTTATTTGACTACTAGGGTAAAATATGTTTTGTGTCTCTTAACTTCAAAGAATGTCATGTTTTATTCCCTTAACTTTGAAAAGTATGTTTTTATCCTTAAATTTGGATAAAGTCATGTTTTAATCCCTTAGCTTTGAAAAATGTGTTTTTTGTCCATTAAATTTTGGACAAATTGATGCTTTTACTTTTTAGTTAACCTATTTTGTTTCCTCAAACTCTAAAAAAAATTAACAACAAAATAAAATTGACCGACAAAATGAACAATCCCTATTCGTCAAAAAAAAAAAACAAAAGCAGAAGAGCTAAACAGAGTAAACGACACTGTCGTTTCATATAAAGGAGAGAAAATAGCGGTCGGGACACCTCCTATTCCTTGGCCTCCTATTTTGTCCTATTCCCATAATCTCATCCGTCCAATAGATCTAATGGCTCACAAACTCTCACCTCACTCCCACCCCACTAGCCCCACTCTATTGGACGGATGAGATTATGAGAATAGGACAAAATAGGAGGTCAGGAATAGGAGGTGTCCCTGGCCGGAGAAAATAGGGTCCGCTCCACGCCACGTGTTGTCTTGGTATACTCAATCAACTAGCGTCGTCTCCATTTCAACGCCCACTATAAAAACCACTCCACACACTTACAGAGAGACAAATTAGTAAAGTAAATCAGAGAGATTCATCCATTCAGCTAAATTCAGAAAATGCCGTACCGTTCTCGCAGCGACGATGACGTGGACGATTTCGACGAGTACGATCCCACCCCATACGGAGGCGGCTACGACATCGCCCTAACCTACGGCCGCCCAATCCCTCCCTCCGACGAGACCTGCCACCCCATCTCATCTTCCACCTCCGACGACTTCGACTACGACCGCCCACAGTACACCTCATACGCCCAACCCTCCGCCTACAACGAAGACGCCCTCAACACTGAGTACAGTAGCTACGATCGCCCCAAGCCCAGGCCCGCCCCGCCCAACTTTAACCCCTCCGGTGGGCCCCAGTATGGTGGTAGGCCTCAGCACCCTCCTTATGGTGGATCTGATTACGGATCTGGATATGGCCGGAAAAATGAGTTCGAGGCTCCTCCGCCGCCGCCGACTGAATTTGGATCTGGCTATGGCCGGAGGCCGGAGTATGAAGCGCCCCCACCGCCGGAATTTGAATCCGGCTATGGTCGGAGGCCGGAGTATGAGGCGCCTCCGCCGCCGGAATTCGGATCCGGACACGGTCGGAGGCCCGAATACGAGGAGCCGGAATCAGGTTACGGTCGAAAGCCGGAATATGAGGCGCCGCCTCCGGGATATGGATCTGGCCGGAGGCCGGAGTATGACACGCCGGCGAGTGAGGAATATGGATCGGGATATGGCCGGAAGCCGGAATATGAGCAGCCGAGTTCCGAATACGGATCGGGGTATGGGCGGAAGCCCCAATATGAGGAGCCGAGCTCAGAATACGGATCGGGGTATGGGCGGAAGACGGAGTATGAGGAGGCGAGTTCGGAATACGGATCGGGGTATGGGCGGAAAAGTGAGTATGAGGGAGGTGAATCTGCTGGGTATGGAAGGAAGAGTGGGTATGGGGAGGAAGAGAGTGGAGGATATGGATATGGGGGAAGGAGTGAGAGGCATGAGAGTGAGGATGAGCCGCCTAGGAGGCCTGGTTATGGAAGAGAGGAAGAGGGAGGGTATGGATATGGGCGCTCTGAGGAGTATAGTAGGCCTAGTTATGAGAGGCGTGGTGGTGATGATGATGATGAGCCCAGGAAGTATGGGTATGGTGAAGAGGGCTATGGACGTAAGAAAAGTGTAAGTACTCTGTTGCTTAGTTGTTTATGGCTTTATATTGTTGAGAGAAGTGTGAGCATGTTGCTTGTGTCCCTGGTAACATTATGAAGCTGCTCAAACTTGCTCTGTTAACAAGTTTATAGAACAGACAATTGTTTTTTTACATGGGGTCTTAATTTAACCCTGCCAACTTAACATCGTTCTCATAAATAACCTTAGTTTTGCTATCTGCTCTGGTGTTTGAGTGATCTTTTGGCAACACTTATGATTTTATTATTGTTGTAGGATGAACAATTTATTGATGTTTGCTTTGTCTTGGTGTTTTCTTGCATAAATATAGATAATGATGACATAGCAAGCATTGTTTTCAAATCTCATATGCTAGACATCCTAGTCCGAACGCGCCCAGACACTTGAAGAATTAATTGCTACAAAAAAAATGTTTACGTGTAGGATGATTGAATGGGTAGTATTACTATTATATACTCCCTTCGTCCCACAATATAAGCTAAGGGTTTGTACCATAATATAATACTCCTGTAAGCTAAGTATTACTTTTTGTCTGACTACTGACTATTGACTATTGAACGTTTTTTTTTTTCTAATTTTACTCTTTGTTGACAATACTCTTTTCTCATGTTCCCTATATACTCTTTCTCATTTTTTTCTCATCAAATCACCATCTCACTTATTTTCAACAACTTTTAAAATTTTTCTCAAATATAGCGATTTAGTAAATATTAGCTTATATTATGAGACGGAGGAAGTGTTTAACTATATTTACATTCTACTCCAAAATCTTTAAACATTGTATGGTTCTAAGGTATTGCTATATAATGTCCAGAGTTTCTACGAAATACATTCATGCATCCCATTAATTTGCCTTTGGCAAATGGCAATTGGTTTGGGCTACACGAGGTTTTCCAATTTAACATTGGTTTCAATAACTCTGTTCCTTTCTTGGCAGGGAGATGATAGCAATGATGATGATGGTGAGAAGAAGCACCATCGCTACAAGCATCACCACCACAAGAAGAGTTACGATGATGAGTAATCAAAATGCAGCAGATTGGACATTCGGCTTGAGAATCGAAGTCTTTCCAGAATTACCTTCTAAATAAACAGCTGGGCCATGTTTGCCTTGCTATGGGTCTGATTGTCAATGTAGAGTCTTGCGTTGTTGTCTTGTCATGTGTGCACTTCTCTGTGATCTGTGGTTTGGGCATGTTTGCCTTCATATGTCTTACAACTATTGTGGTATGTGGAGTTTATACTTCAATAAAAATAAGACTATCTGAATTATTGTTGTTTGGATTTCTATAGTTATACTGAATGAAAATATATGGGTTAGTCTTTAAATAACAGATTATGAATAGCAGATTATGTTTCATCTGGTTTTTTGGAAATATATGTTACCGTCACCACTGCATTTGGATGTATATTCCCTAGGTAGGAGACTTTTTTTCATCAGAGTCTTGGTAGGAGACTTGACTTTTATTTTTACAGATCCTTTTAACAAGTTTGTTAGTAGTCCCCACACACTCCAATTTCTTTTAGGATTTTTTTTTTTCAAAAAAACTCAACCAAATCTTATATTGAAAAACAAAGATAGAATTCATTAGTTTCTCTATTCATATCTTTTTTTGGCCAAATATTTCTCTATTTATATATCTATAAAGTATAATGTGGAATTATTAGTTGAAGCATGGCAGGAGGCTAATAGTGCTGCAGATTGGCTATAAGTAGGAGGTTACAGGTCTTCCACCTGTAAATTCAAACCATTAGTGTAGTGTTTGTTTTTTTAATTAAAAAATGATCATTAAGCTAGATAAAGAATAGACTTGAGATTAGATGCCCTGATGCTATAAAAGAAAAATATACTCCCTTCAATCCTAAATATAGGACTTAGTTGACTTTTTTAGAAAATCCTAAAAAAGTATAATAAGTTAATTATAAATTGATGATTTACCTAATTTTCCCCTTAGACTAGTTTATTTTACTTATAACCTAATGGATAATATAAAATTTATCAAATGACTCATGATTTAATAGTCTATTTCACAACTTTAATCTCTCCAAAAATAAGTCAATTAGGTCTTATATTTAGGATCGGAACTAGTGTGTGTGTGTGTGTGTGTATATATATAGCTTAACCCTAAGTAACCTTGTCTGATTATTACTGTGTACTTTTTGTTGATTGCATAATATATTTTGACTCTGACAAGATTATGAAGCACTTCTATCCATTATGGAATCAGAAAACTATGAGACCAGTACTAGACCGAAAAGTGATCCGTATTATAAATAAAAGGGATGACAAGTGTTAACAACATCTACTCTTAAGGACCGTATGCCGTTAGTGAACTAAAATAATGATTGATGATCACAATTATATGGCTAAGAAGCTATATCAAAACTGACAAGCAAAAACATTGAAAATCAATTGAATCAATATCTACTCTAAGGACAATGAATCAATTGAAAATCAAAACTGATGAAACTTGGAGAACAAAAACCCCAGGGGAGAAACTTATAGGAGCTTCTTCCTCTCAAAGAACGACTTCAAATGCCATAATTGCAATCCAGCCACGGACAAGCAAACCAAAATCGAAAGGAAACTGAAGGTGAACATGTTGGTGTTAGTAGCTTTGTTGAGGTCTTGCATCTCTTCCTCCCTATATCATTCGAACGTATATTCAATTACTAAATCAAGTGACAAATATGCCATAAGAATGAATAAAAATGTTATATAAGGTCAAAGACAATAACAATTCTTATCTTATCCCCTGAAATGATGAATGGTTGTATATGGATTACACGATGTCATTAACATTTATCAATAATCAATGAAAATCTCGGCATACACCAGGAAAAAAATAGAAGTCAGTTTCCCCTCTGCTTCACCATAAAATAAAATTCTTATACCTAAATATGATATACAATAATTTTAACACAAACCATTTGCCTTCAAAAACTCCAATTAAATTTGAAGCCTGTCATTGGCTGTGCACAAAAAGTACCTTCTTTCCCTTGATGCCTTGATGTATATAATGACTTTCAAAGTGTAATATTCATGGTATGAAATTAGTTCATGAACTTAATGACTTCCAAAGTGCAATATTCAAGGCATGCTAATCATGAACTTGTACTAAAATCGTTACACATGCATTTCAGTATATCCAATAGCTACTAGGATAGCCTCCACATTTGGAGGGAATTGCATCAACAGAAATCCTTATTTTTCTTTTAACCATACAACAAAATATTCCACATGTCACCTTGAATGAAATTATACCTCTCACGAAGATAAAACATCTCATCATGAATGGACGCAACTGTATCATGCAGCTTCATTAACTCATATTCCATAACCTAGAAGATGAGAATAAAACATACATCAGCAACCATGAACGATCAAACTACTCAGATTGCTTACTTCAATTTGTCCCTTTTCAAATAGATTTCCAATGAACAGCATCCTATAACTTCAATAGGTCCCCCATAAAAAAACCACTATCACAGTAATTTTATATCTTAAAATCAGTCCAGAATGCATAATTCATTACCAACTTGTAGGCATAACTGTATCTTACAAGAATAAATTTAAATGAACAATTCACTGTCATGGAGTTTGACATAATTTGGAAGCAAACACTAAAAAAATATTGCGCGGGTAACATTTTTAACTGCAGAGCTTTAAACCTGCCTCCATTTTAAGTATCCTCATTATCTCAAGTTGATTCTATAATTTCATCAGCAATTTAAACAAATGATTAAGGGTTATATCTGCCCCTAAAATATGTGCGGAGGATCATATATACCCTTAAGCATTTTTTTCCCCAAATTTGCCCTAGAAGTGTGCACCAATGATCATATTTGCCCCTAAAATTTACACAAAGGGTCATATGCCCTTGAAGTATATACAAGAAAGATCATATTTGCTGTTGAAGTATGTACAAAAGGCCATATTTTACCATTAATATTTTATATGTAAAGGGCAAATATGATCTTCTTGCATACTTAAAGGGCAAATATGGGCCCAAAAATACTTCAACGAACATTCAGATTATTTATCTTCTGTTGATTCCATTATTTCTCTAGCACAACATTGCAATGCCAACTATCCAGTAATTCAGATAATTACTTCATGAATCTGTGAAACCTCAAAATGCTAAAACAATTCTAGCCATGAAGCTAATAAGGATAAAGCTTACATCAACTTGTCCCTTTTTAGCAATATTAGGCCAGTCCTTGGCAGCAACGCCAGTTCTCCAATCAAATTCAACGGCCACAGTGATTGTTGGCCTATGATCAGACACCAAAAAGCAAGCCACATAGTCACCACTCTCAGGTGCAGTAAAAGCAAAATTACCCGAATCCACTTTATCCACATGGTGGTAATAATTCCCCTCAGGTGAACTCACCTACCAAATACAAACCACATTATATCCAACAATTTACAGAATTTTCATTTTTCAACCATCCGATTTGTTTAGAAATTTCAATTGTGAAAAGTAAAGCGAATTAGGGTTACCTTGACGGAGATTTTGTGGGAATCGGGAAGAGGAGAGGCGTCATTAGGGTTAACGACGAAGTAATTACCGACGGTCATGGCGTTTTGCTTGATGGATTCAGCAATGCATTTGGTGTGGCCTGAATGGAGCTCAAATCTCATGGCATTACCGAAGCAATAGAAGCATGCAAAGCTGAGGGCAAAAAGAAGATTTGACTTTGACATTTTGTGAGTGAATACTGAATTGCGTGATTGGACAAATGGAGATGTGAGGGTGAAGGAAGATCACACAATGCACATCACATTTTTTTAGACATTAAGGTTACCAAATAGGTTATAAAATGATGACATGTTTGATATATTTTTAGATTATCCATTAGTTTAGAGGTAAAATAAACTAGTTTAAGAGAAAAAATTAGGTAAATCAATTTATAATTAACTTATTTTGTTTTTTTAAGGATTTTCTAGAAAAAATCAATTAGGTCTTATATTTAGGACAGCAGGGAGTAGTATATTTGTTGTAACATTTTCATTCGTTAGTCATTCACATCTTTTGGGTCTCTTTCAAATACATAAACGTGGAATGCTAGATTATTACTCCCTCTATTCCTAAATATAAGATACTTTAGGGAGGGTAACTTGTTCCTAAATATAAGATTACTTTCTAATTTGACTCAAGTTTTTCCCAAATTACCCATATACTCCCTTCACTCAAAAAATAGTGGTTTGAAGTTTTTAAAACTTAGGTGGAGGTATTTTGGAAATTTCATGTAATTCTAGCCTATTGGAATGTTCCTTAATCTCTCTAAATTTGCTAAAGTGATCTTATATTTAGGAATGGAGGGAGTACTACTTTTCCCTAATTTGTAGTCCTACGATTTTCTCAAGTATGATTATTATTGCAATAAGTAAATTTATTCTATTTGTGCCCATATAATATTATAATCTCAAATTATATCATAGTTTCTAGAGAGAGAGAGAGTATAAGGTTTTATCGTGGAACCTTTAAGTTTTTAAAATGAAACACCTATATGGAGTAGTTTTTACTTTTAAGTTTTTATCATGGAACCTTCTATTGTTAATTTTTTATCCATGATCAAGATATCTCTTACTCGACAAGAGAGAGACTAATACCCTAAAGGTATCCCTTTACTCGACAAGTGAAAGACTAATTCCCAGCTGATTTGTAGGCACCTTAAAAGGTGGGACAGCTGGCCTGGGAGATTTAATGTTTCTTCATACCCAAAGCTAAGGATCGAACCCTAGATAATTGGTTAAGGGTGAATAAGTCCTCACCACTCAACCACACGCCCAAATTAAACTTCTATTGTTAATTTATCGTTATCTTTTAATGGAAATTTTCATGCCACATGACATCATATGTGACACCCCTTTATAGATTATTGATTTTCTAATAAAGATATGTTAAACTATAATTTTATCATTTAAAAACATTAAACCCCATTGCTTTTATCTATATGACGTTCTAACCTCTTCCAATTCTCATGACAACCTAAAAATGATGTCATATAGGGTAATGATGAGGTGCCTTATGCATGGACAATTTCCATCAAAAGGTAAAAATAATAATTTAAAGACAAAAGGGTTTACGATAAAAATATAAAAGTTCAAGGGAGCTAAATTTGAACTTTAAAATATTGAAGGTTATTATATGGGACTTCCTCAAATAAATTCCAGGAGCAATATTATAAATTTTAGCCATAAACAAACTACCAATCTCATCCATACCAAAAACGTGCAGTAGGCTAATGACTTTGACAATTCAAGTTGCCTTTTAGACTTTTGTAACATAAAAATCTGATAATTCAGTTTTTTTATTGAAAAAACAGAAATTCTTACACGATCATAAAGTATCATAACATCTTAACTCTAACAAATCAAAACACAGCATTTTTATTTTTTTTATCACATTTAGCTGATGATTCTTCATAAACAATTCACATATTATTTTTTCATGAAAATAAGCATACACATTTACATTACCAATAAAGTTTCATCTTACAAACAAAATAAAATGTGATCTGTTTTCTATTAATCACATGCCAACTAGGATCAAAATAAGATGAATTGTCATATATGTTCTCGTTGATTGAGAGTTCAAATGAGGTGGTATTCCAATAGTATGTAACTATTTCTATTCGAGATATTCTTGCGTGAACCCGGTGCACCACGTCATTTGTGGTCTAACTAATCACAAGTTGACACATATGGTCTGACGTGTAATTTTTAATTTGATGTGACACCCTAAAAAAACTCAACTAACCTTTATAAATATTTTTATTTACACTATAAAATAAAAGAAACATTGAAAACATGACATTTGAATTTTTTTAGTGGTTAGTTCCTATTTTTAGGGTGCCACGTCAAATTAAAAATTACATGTCAGACCATATGTGTCTACTTGTGATTGGTTAGACCACAAATGACGTGGTGCACCGGGTTCACGCAAGAATGTCTCATTTCTAATAATCGTTTGTATTATTATCATCACTAAGAATGGCGAAAATTAAGTTGATTGTGAAATTTATTAATTAAATTTATATTTGGAACTATGGTGGTGAAAAACAAAGCTTGGATCTATGCCCTAAAATTATGGAGTGAAATTCGTGTTTCTTTCTTCAATATGCGCCGCATGCAATGGTGTTTCATTTCATGCGTGTTTCTTATGCGTGTTTCTTAATTTGTCCACATCTATACCCCTAAGTCTCGGTTTTACACTTCCAGTCTTTTCCACACACAAATAAAAAAAACAAAAAATAAAATCCATGAAATCCAATATTATTTGCATTATTACCACCATATATAATCGATTCAAAGGGAGAGTTGCATCACCTTTTTAGTATTATAAATAATTTGTCCTATTCGTAGATCGTTTATCAGTTTGGTTCATTTGAAAGTTAAATGGCCCAATTTTCTTTGGAATCTATATACCACCACAATAATGTGTGATTGATATTGTTTGGAATGTGCATACATGTTTCTTACTCTGGACGAGTTAAGCACAAGAAATATAGTTTTGAATCCTTCATGCATGGCAATATTAATGACAATCATTTCCAACTTACGAAAATAAAAGGAAGCAGTCATTGAACAAAGCCGAGCTAATGAGCCATTTCATTGGCCAGGCTGGCATTTGAGAGTAATAATCATTAAACAAACTGATAGGGACGATAATGAGTCATTAAACCAAAATATCCAACATATATAAGAAAATAAAATCCATATAGTTTAAGTTAGGCTGCCTAATATATTCTCTTCCCCAGTGCTTTTCTCAGTTAAAAAATATATATTCTCTTCCACAGCATCCTCACCAAGTGGGACTAGAACCAGGTTGACCCTCATTTTTTTTGTAGTATGAAAACTATGAATGTGTGTGTGTGTGTATATCATTATGAAAGATACTTAGGTGGATGATGTGCATTAGACGATTGATCCCAACCAATGCCAACCTAACTTGGTCACAATGACAGCACAATTTATTTCGTTTATTCAATGAACATGTCGGTCGCCCTCTTCCCTTTCAATTATCAGCTACCAAGCTCCACTACTTCAATTTGCAGAGGCGGACTTGTTAGCAAGTGGTCCACTATTCTCAACTCTCTTCTTCCATTCATATAAAGATAACAGTTAGTTGACTAATATATATGTAGGAGTCCATATCAAGACAATTGTTTCGTTTTTGAATTTGTTTTTTACAATATTAAATGTAAACCATCTTATTTACTGTGTATAAATCAATAGAATATGTAGGAGAAAAATTTTGAATATTACCAACAAAATAGATCAAAATCTTATATTTAGAATCAAATTCTATGATCATCTAACATTTATACTACTACTAAGTAAAGAAGGTACTATTTGACAAAGTATCTTAAAAATATTTTGAATCTGTATAATATTATATTGTATATCAATTTACAAGTTAAATATATACACCCAAAATAAGTCCTACATAGAGTTGGATTTTTTCACGTCTGAATGTGTGGGGTCGATCGCTCCATAAAATTGGCCACCTTTTTTGTGTCCCTCTATTTACTCCAGAAATTAACATGGTTCTCAAAGGCAATCCTGGTCACCATATCAACACAAACTTAAAGCAAAAGGCTGACTCTAGAGTTGAATTTTCAACCCTTATTCTCATATATACAGCTCACATATATATGAGTTATTATTGAACTCTATCTACACTACTTTTTGTTGCAGAAGAGATGAAGTTTGGGAAAGAATTTGCTTCACAAATGGTGCCAGAATGGCACGAAGCATACATGAATTATAACCAACTCAAAGTAATTCTCAAGGAAATATTACGTACCAGGAAGAAAAATGCACCATTGGACACAATGGCTTCCACTCCAAAGGGGTCTCTAAAGAGAAAGTTAACTATGTATAGAGCCTTTAGTGGGCTTACAGGTTTACAAAGAGGTTCATCAATGAATAGTAATGAAGATGAGGTTATACTTGTTCGTGAAGAGGAGAAAGAAGGGTCAGAAAATGTGTACCAGACATTGTTTCTCAAGCCTGCTGAAGAGTGTGGAGAATTAGAGGCTTTCTTCTTCAGGAAGCTAGATGATGAGTTCAATAAGGTCAATAACTTTTATAGTATAAAGGTGAAGCAAGTCATGGAAGAGGCCGAGGAGTTTAACAACCAAATGAATGCCCTTATTGCTCTTAGGGTGAAGGTGGATCAAGTGGGAGGTTTCAGAAATCATGATTATAATGTATCCACAACTTCAAATACTATGGAACACCATGTCAATGATGAAAGTCCTAGTAAGCCTACATGTGTTATTTTTGCATTCATTTCTCAAGTATAGTCATTAGAATCAGTTTTTGAAATACAATAATATCATGTGATCAATTTGAAGGTAAGTTCTATAACCACTTGGATGTGATCCAAGAAGTTGAGATGAGCAGCGAAAGGAATGTGGAAGATGAAAATGGAAATCGCGCTGAAAGAACCGGTTCCAAGATATCGATTAAGGGATTCATACCACCTTCATTGAAGGTCCTGGATCATGTCAAAATTAATATGGTTGAACCTGAAACGCCAGTATCAACATTGAAAGGGCTCCTCACCAGTTCAAAACAAGGATTGTCATTCAGCAAACAGGAGCTAAGGAAGGCAGAGGAACAACTAAGCAAGGCCTTCAAGGAGTTTTATAATAAGCTCCGGCTTCTAAAATGCTATAGGTAAGATGGTATTCTCCTTCCATTTTCAAATAATTGGTGGACTTTTGTTTTTTACAAGATGAATAATGATACAATCTTTTTTCATGCAGCTTCTTGAACCTGTTGGCATTCTCAAAGATCATGAAGAAGTATGATAAGGTATACTCCTATTTTGTTTGAAAGGCAGTATTTGGCTGCAGCATTTTGTCTTTCCAATATGTTGACTTGTAATTCTACAGGTCAGTTCAAGGAATGCTTCAAAGGAGTACTTAAAAATGGTGGACAATTCTTATGTTGGCAGCTCTGATGAGGTTCTATGAATATATCACGCACTAATCTTCTATCAGTTATTCAAGTTGTGTTCAAATACTTAGATTAAATGGTGCCTGATTCATCGTGTAATGTACAGGTTAATAGGCTCATGGGAAGGGTGGAAGCTGCCTTCATAAAGCACTTTTCAAATGGGAATCACAGAAAAGGGATGAAAATACTGAGACCTACAGCTAAAAGAGAGCGACACAGAATTACATTTTTCTTGGGTATAATCTGAAATTAGTTGTTGTTCTATGGTGTACATAATCTTAGTGATAACTGAAAGTACAATTTTTTTTCTCTGAAACAATTTCTTTTTCCATTTCAAATGATGAGTGTAAACCTTCCTTAGTTATGTTTGCTATAACTTTAATGTCTTGGTACTTGAGAATCCATATTCTTTCATACTCCCTCCAGTCCTATTTATAAGTCACCAACCGCCCAAATTGTACAGATCAAGGAATGAAAGTTATAGGAAGTTGCATCATTATATTGGTCTTTTTTTTTGTCTTTTCCATTTTTGCCCCTCCCACCTTTATCACTATGACCCATTACTTTTTTTCTCTCTTCATTAATCCTCTATATTTATGAGTATACATGTGTCTTTTTCATCTTTCTCTCTCTTCTCATCTTCCAATGTTCATTTTCCAATGATAAGGGTATATTGGGAAAATTTTATTAAATGAGTTAGTTAATGATAGTTGGTGACTTATATTAAGGACCAAATTTTAGAGGCGGTTGGTGACTTATAATAAGGACCGAAGGGAGTATGTCTCCCTGTCTTTCAATCTGTCAGACAACTTGACTTGGTCATAGAAGTACTAGTTGAGTTTCCTCGAACAGTTTCTCCATAAAAATGATGAATTTTCAATCTACTCTCTCACAGTAGCATCCTCATTGTTATATTTATCAGGACTACTTACTGGCTGCTCAATTGCTCTCATGGCGGCACTTATTATACTTATTCATGCAAGAGACATTTTAAACAATATATATTCACAATGGCAAAATGATTACATGTCCAACATATTCCCTCTTTACAGGTAAGTTGGATGTATTTTTTGTGACATTTTATTGCTCCATGTCACACCTCTTTGTGCCTTTGCTTTGAACATGTTTTTAACACATTCTCAAAAAAAATATGACTGCTGCAGTTTATTTGGATTCATAATCTTCCATATGCTTTTGTACGCTGCAAATATATACTTCTGGCGTCGTTTTAAAATCAACTATGCGTTCATATTTGGTATCAAACAAGGCACAGAATTGAATTACAGACAAGTTCTTCTTCTTAGTTCTGGCCTCGCAGTACTCACATGGGCTGCAGTCCTCACAAACCTGGACATAGACATGGTTACGAGAAGAAACAATTTCTCAAAAGTTACAGAATTAGTTCCTTTAGCTCTTCTTTTTGTAAGTTTCTACAAGACATATTATTCTCATTCATGTTAATGTGTCATTGACTATACAAGCGATCAGTTCAATAGACTGCCATTTGCTTGACTTCTGTCAACTTATCCTACTGAATTTGTTTCACAGGTTTTGATTATCATCATATTTTGCCCCTTCAACGTCATATATAAATCCAGCCGTTTCTTCCTTCTCCATTGTATGTTTCATTGTATTTGTGCTCCTCTTTACAAGGTAATGAAGAAAATTTTTAAAGCATACAAAGATAAACATAATCTGCTTATGTTAAAATCTTTAGAAATGATAAGATATCCCTTGATTTCTTCATTGTTTGTAGATTACCCTCGTAGATAATATCTTGGCAGACCAGCTTACAAGCCAGGTTTAATATCTAACAAATACTGCTTATTATGCTTAAATATCACTCTCATTGAGTCACTGTAACATAACATATCTGCTTATTCTGTTTTTGTTTCAGGTGCAGGCCTTCAGAAGTTTGGTATTTTATGTTTGTTACTATGTCTCTGGAAGCTTCAGGAGCAGAAAAAACAAATGCATTGAAAATGAAGTGTATAGAGCATTTTATCTCATTGTTGCTATTATTCCATTCTGGATCCGTTTCCTTCAGGTTTGCAACTGACAGACAGCAGTTTATTGTTCAAACTTGTAACTTATTGACCCCTCTGGACTCTAAACATGGGGCTTATTGGTTTTGGAATATCTAATCTAACAATGACCATAATATTTTTTCAGTGCCTCCGAAGATTTGTACTTGAAGAAAGAAAAGTAATGCATGGGCTTAATGGGCTTAAATACATGTCAACAATATTTGCCATAGCCGCAAGGACTATTAATGAGTTTGCATTGAATGGAGTAGTGGCATGGACAGTTTTGGCTGCAGCTTCATCAGGCGTTGCTACGATTATGAACACATATTGGGACATTGTGATAGATTGGGGTTTACTACGAAGAGATTCAAAAAACCCATGGTTGAGAGATAAACTCTCTATTTCTAACAAAAGTGTATACTTTGTTGCTATTGTAAGTTATTTTTGGGCTCTTTCTGCCTTCTTTATCATTTGAGTTGGTTAGTGTTTAATTGTTTGTGAACAAAACATCTATTAGGTGTTGAATGTTTTGCTGCGACTTGCTTGGATGCAATCAGTTTTAGGGATTAGGGAAGCACCCTTCCTGCATAGAAGTGCCTTAACTGCTGTGGTGGCTTGCTTGGAGATCATTCGCCGCAGCATTTGGAATTTCTTCAGGTATTGCTTTAGTAGCTAGCTAGTGAATAAATCAATAAATTACTTACTACATGGAACAAAGTGTGATTATGTTTAGTGGTTATTGTAAGAAGGGAAAGGTCTCATATCCTAATACATGGGAAATATGTTGAGTAGAAATAACATGGCATTATATTTAATTGTTCTTGACTGCATAAATTAACAGCTAAATATTTTGTCATTTTTATTCATACTTGTTTGTGTTGCTTCATGAGCAAATCCAAAGTAATTTAACATATCTGTTTCAGTGTTTTGCAATCAAGTGAATTCTGATCACCTCATGATAACCGACTAAAACAAAAATACCACTTGGTATTCAATACTTGGTTGTTTGTCAACAGGTTGGAGAACGAGCACTTGAACAATGTAGGAAACTATAGAGCATTCAAGTCAGTACCCCTGCCATTTACCTATGAAGATGATCAACAACACACTGCCACATAAATTGGAGACACATACGGCAAAAAGAGACAGCTGTGAAGATGTAAAAGATCGGGAAATCAGAAGGAATATAACAGTAATTTCTTTGCCTAAATTGGATATATGTCTATATTCAGTCATACATATTCAGCAAATAGTGGTTTTCTTTTTCTTTTCTTTTTTTGACCCCTGAAATAGTGACAAATGAGTTAAAAATGAGGAAAACTCCATCTTAGTCCTTCCATTACAGTAGTTTGATTCCAGCTGCAACTCAGGCATTTCTAATAAGCATATGAACGTTAAATTCTGTTTATGTTTACAGCTTCCTTACCCTACCTTACAATAGCCAGCAACACATGCTCCACTAGAGAGAAGTAACAAAATGCTTTTTATGCCAACAATCTTACAGAGTTTACCATCAGATTGAGTTTACATTTGAATTTCCACCATAGATTATAAAGTTATCAACACGGGATAACAGGTCAGTAAAGATACATAACGGTGTAAAAGTGGATAAAAAAGGTGGTGAGAAAGTATCATTTTTCAGAGCCAAATGCCAGTATAACACGCTACTTATTGTATACCAACTGATAGATTTTGCTTGGTTCCAAACAAGAAGGCACACTCTAAGAGAGAAGTTGTACTACAGTGAATAGGTATCCTCTTCATCAGTATCTTCCCCATCCCACAAGGATGCTCGAGGATCAGCTGGAGAATTTTCAGCAGTTACAGCACCAGTACTATCGGCATCTTGGTTATTAAAGAGGGTTGAAAAGGAAAATGGATTGCAGGTGGAACTAGCTTTTTGAAGACCTCTTATGGCTTTCATTGCAGCAAGAGTGCTGCGATATAATTTCGCAGTTTCCTCACCGAGAGTTGAGGATGTCTCAGGTGAAGTATTTGCTGCAGCATCTTTGGGCGATTTGGATTGATCTTCAGTAGGCTGAGCAGACTGAATTACTTCTTCTTGAAGAGGGAAAAGCAGTTCAAGATTTTCCTCACATTCATGTACAAGTCTGGTCAGAGGTTCTGTTGTGAAAAAGGGTTGACGAAGAACAAATTGAGTAAAAGGCAACAGCAACAATCTACCCGTTCTCTTATCATACTTCTTCAGAATTTTAATTAGCCCTGTTGAAGCAGAAATATGTTAATGGTTTCAGAACAAACAATTCCCTAAATGCAAGCATACAAGCGCACATGAAATCTGCACCAGCTGTATCTTTAAGTTATTACATACAAAGATGCCACTTTAGCATAAAGGTCACAAGACATCACAACTGCCACCCCATCAATACAAAGGTTTAATCTAATAGGAACGAGAAGATAACTAGATGTCCTACCTGCAAAATTTAAGGAGCTGTAGTTTTTTAGTAGCACCATCAGTCCATGAATGGTGACCAAGTCCTTCCTGATATCCATCATTTCTTCACTAAATTCACTTTCTGACTTGTACATTTCATTCCTGCTGCTTTTTTCTTTAAGACGATCAATTCTTTCCTTCAGCACCTGTCCAGATTTGTAGATTAAAAACATATCAGGGCTGCACTAACAAATTTTAAAAGTGAGTCACAGATTTCCATTTCACCTTTTTCAGCAAAGCATTTGATCATTATACATTGTTTTCTCATAAGTCAAAAATAATCCCCAAAAATAGAAGCACGAGTCAATTTGCTTTTTGCTAATTCAAATATGAGACTAAAAATTCTATACCACAGTTATATACGATAACAAATTCTATATCACTCAACTAGAATAGAGGGGCTCATCTAGCTTGTGGGAAGAATAATTATAATGAGAGAAAACCATATCATTAATGTTGAAAGATACTTTTATAATAGGTTAAAATCCTTATTTTGACATATATGGAAGTGAATAATTTCCTCCAGTCCTAATTATAAGGCCACTTTGACTTTTTTGAAAAAAAAAATTATGGATGCAAATTTAATCACTCCAAATTGTCTATAGTGATCTTTTTTTCTCAAAACTAATTTGTTCAACTTATAAACTAACTTATAATCTAACTAAATGTGACATATGTTCTAATTTAGTAGTCTAATTTGCTTCTTTAACTTGCATAAAAAAAGTCAAAGTGACCTTATATTTGAGACCGAAGGGATCATACATATTATGTTAAAGCCTGACAAGTTTGGCAATAGACTTCTGCCTTTTTTTTCCAACCTAAATATTCGTAGGAAATGATCACAATTTGAATGTCAATAAAAGAGGATAATATGGAACGGTAGAGGGGGCACAAGTAACTCCCTTTGTACATTCCCATAAGCTTCTTCTCAATGTCTTTGAAGACATACTAACTGCCATAGTAAATCAATTGTCATGACCCACATTAAACATGTCCAACCGCTAGCCTAACAAGTGAGAGAACCAACCCACAATATCATGTGGCTTGTGATTCGTTTATCAGAGACATGGAATCGAGATTTGGCTAAGCTACAAGTCACCAAATTTCTAGATTTATAACTGATTGAGTCGTTACACACAATTTATCTCCTTTCAATAAGTAGCTTATGCAATAGCCATGCCTAAGCCTTCACATGTAAACCACTGAAATTAGAGAAAGGATTAAAAAAACACTACCAGGGACCATGGCCACAAAGTAAGGCCTTCATACTATACTCCGAGACCCTAGTTAAGCTCACGACTTGTGATAAACTTATTTGGATTCACCGGCAATCAAGTTTATAGCATCTCCTAAAACAAATCCAGCTTCCAATAAGACCGTTTTCAACAAAACAAGAAAGGAAATAAATAAAGTAACGTAAAGTTCAATCAATGAGCCAACTCACGTGAACACAAAAACTTTCCTTTTACAGTCACGGCAAAAGGCACAGGAGTACCAAAATTAGAACTTTCACTTCACACGTGGCCAATTCAATAAGACAATATGCACCCATTAATGGAAAAATTAAATACCACCGACCCAATCATATTCACACCGTCATTAATCCACACTCATACTAAAAGGGAAATAAAAAAAAGGAACCTGAAATCTGATGACCAAATCTTCCTCGGTGTCAATATAAAAGTCATTAAATTTGTGAAGCTCGTCGTTGAGAATGAGGATGAACCAGGCCTGGAGGTCGAAATAGGGAGGAGGAGGCTGAGGCTGGTGGGGAAGGGCGTCGGAAGGGAGGTGCTTCTGTTTGATGAGCTTTTTTAGGGGTTTGTAGCACAGGAATTTGTCCCTCCACTCTGGGATCGTCTCTTCCAAATGCCTTTTGAATTCCTTTCCGAATTTCATCTCTCTCTATGTATGCTATGCTATGCTATGCTATGCTATGTGGTGAATGAATGAAGGAGAAGATGGGAAATGAATGGGAATAAATGAGGGTGAAGGTGAAGGTGAAGGCCACGGACGGTAGAAGCGAGATGGATAAACGAATATTCCAAAAGCTAATTGATAAAGGTCAAAATGGGAATATTTTTAGGGAAATTTAATTACAGGTCCCCCACAAGGGAGTTAATACTGGAAAAGTCCCAAAAGTTGAAAATATTAATGCAGGGTCCCAAGGGACCTCACATTAATATATTTGAAATGTGAAAAGACAGTTTTGCCCCTAGCCTTAAAAAAAATTTACCCCCACCCCCCTCCCTCACCCACCCCCTCCCCCCTCCTCCTCCCTCCCCCACCCCACCCTCTCCACCCTCCCCCAGCCCCCCCTCCCCCACCCCACCCTCCCCGTCCGCCTCCCTCCCCCTCCAGTTCCCCCCACCCCACCCTCCTCCCTCCACGCCCCCACCCCCCACTCCCCCTCGCGACCCTCCCCCTCCAGGGCGAGGGTCGCGAGGGGGAGTGGGGGGTGGGGGCGTGGAGGGAGGAGGGTGGGGTGGGGGGAACTGGAGGGGGAGGGAGGCGGACGGGGGGGGCGGGGTGGGGGAGGGGGGGCTGGGGAGGGTGGGGTGGGGGAGGGAGGAGGAGGGGGGAGGGGGTGGGTGAGGGAGGAGGGTGGGGGTAAATTTTTTTTAAGGCTAGGGGCAAAACTGTCTTTTCACATTTCAAATATATTAATGTGAGGTCCCTTGGGACCCTGCATTAATATTTTCAACTTTTAGGACTTTTCCAGTATTAACTCCCTTGTGGGGGACCTGTAATTAATTACCCCATATTTTTATATGGGATAACGCCCGCGGTAAGGATTAAGGGACAATTCTCCCACCAACATCCAACACTATAGAGTATTTTATACATCTTTTTGGGTTCACATAACTTTTGGTCCCTCAAGTTTCACCCAAGTTTGGTTTTAATCCTTCAAGTTTAAAACGCGTGCTTTTAGTCCCTTAAATTTGCACTGTTAGTAGAGTTAGTCTCTCAACTTTTAAGTTGTTAATTAGAATAAATCAGTTCTTTTTGAACATATGGATGACAAATCGCTATTTTAAAAAAAAAACTTCTGAAAAATAACCAATGCGCTTTTATTTGTTGTTGATTTAGGAGTAACTCAAATTTATTGATATACGAATTATTTTCCACATGATCATGACAGTGAGAATGAAGAAGGATAAAAAATTAAACAAGAAACTAAAACTGTTTCTTTCCAAAATATAATCAAATATGTACAAAATATTTTCAGCCTGCCGGCATTATTTTCTTTTTGTTTGCACGGATGTTTCAGAGTATATACCACGGCTTGGTAGATGGCGCCATTTTGACTTTTGTCTATGTATAACTGCATATAAAAAAACTCATTTACATTTGGCCGAGCAACTATTTTTCCATATATGTATACAAATTTTCCTTCTATATATTCAATAACAACTTAAAAAGGAGTAATAATTATATACTTTTTTTCCGAAAAGACCTGCCTATGAAAAGAGTGAGTTAAATTTTAAAAAATAAGGAGGATTATTATATGTTACTCGTAGATACTCTGAAGTAGATTCTCCAAACTACTAAAGAGAGAGGACTATCTATACACAGATTATTTTTTGGGTCTAATATATGAACAGACTAAAGAAACATTATAATGTATATTTTCTCAAGCAAGCTGGAAAACATTATGTATGTTATCTATTCTCTAATAAAACACTGCCCCTCCGACCACGGGTTTTACCGATAATGGGTGAACATGTGTTCCAAATGGTCAGTATATTCTCTGATCCTCGAGGTAAACTAATGCATTAATCATCGTATTCGCCTATCGACCATTTAATATAGTACTACCTCATGTCCTTAATTTAGGATTTAATTGACTTTTTTTTAGAGATTAAGGTTGCAAAATAGGTTATTAAATGATGACATATTTGATATATTTTTATATTATTCATTAGTTTATAGGTAAAATAAACAAGTTTAAGGGAAAAAATTAGGTAAATCAATTTATAATGAACTTATTTTGCTTTTTAAGGATTTTCCAGAAAAAGTCAATTAGGTCTTATATTTAGGACCGAAGGGAGTATTTGTTTTTCAAGCTAGCTGAACCTCTGGTATGTTGCACAAGACTATTTTCCAAAAGGGTAATGGACCTAATCTACCTTCCAAATAACTATCCAGGAGCACTGGGTACCCTGAACTAACAACAGGCTCATATTTACATTAATAGTAACCAAAGTGTTTAAAAAATACCCAAGTGGACGGTCAATCACATTTGATCGTTAATCTGTCCATGTGGCCCCCACGTGAGTTAAATATTTGCCATGTAGGATATGTCATGTGGGGGTAATAGACCTAATCTAACCTCCAAGTAACCACCTAGGAGCACTGGACACTTTAAACTAACAACAGACTCATATTTTCATTCAAAGTAACCAAAGTGTTTAAAAAATACCTCCAGTGGAAGGTCAATCACGTTTGACCGTTAATCTGTCCACGTGGTCGTCACGTGGGTTAAATTTTTGCCACGTAGGATATGTCATGATGCTTTTATTTTCTTAAAAAAAAGCACATGTCACGTCTTGTGATGGCTGTGTTTTTTTTTAAAAAAAAAATCAGCTTGTATATTTATATATTTAATTAAAATTAATAATCAACTATAAGATATTGAGAGTCCAAAAGAGTGTGGGATATTGGGTGACAATATTGAAAGCATTTGGGGCTGGGAAGATGATTCCTGTTTAGTACCAGGAGAGAGGATGGAAAATTTTTGTGACATGAATTTACAAGTATTTTAGAAGTGAGGCTAAAATTTCTAAATTAACACCTATAACTATTTTATTTTACATCTTATATATCTTAAAATATTACAACTACAATTCTTCAATATTTAAAAATTCATCTTACAAAAATTTTCATATTAATCAACGTCATTATTGGAACAAGAGAAAATAAAAAATAAATAGACAAGTAAGGAACTCAAATTTTAAATAAAAAAATTAATAATTGTAACATACCTATTAACAGCTGGAACATACTAATTAACAATTGTCTGGTTCCTTAATTGTCCTGTTGAAATTCTGAGTTTCTTACTTATCATTTTAGAAGTTTGAGTTTCATACTTGTTTTTTTTTTTTTTTGAAAATTTGGATGTATTTATTTATCATTTTTTCTGCAGTTTTTAAGGTGCTATTGAAATTTAGGATTGTTGATCTAGACTTATTGGGCCTGGGTGAGCTGTTTGGTTCATTTGAAAGTGCAGGCCGACATTTCGAATTCGAGTCCTTATAAATGTTAAGAATATTCGAATATAGGAGTATGAGTCAGATAACCATATCAAAAGAAGAAACGTCAACAATTAACACTGGTCTCGCACATGTTTGGTTTTGGTTAAATAATTGTTTCCATTGTAATTAACTAATTTAATTATTTTTTTAATTATAATATAATTTAACTACGCTGTTCATCAATATTGTTATAGCCATAGGAACAAACGTTTGATGAATAACGTTAAAAAGACATTATAATATTAAGAAGATTTTGAATTCAAGTCCTTATAAAAGTTTAGTTTTACTATGTTTGGAGATTTCGAAATCTAAGTCCTTACAAGTGTAAATAAGACATTAAGAAGAGATATTATCAATTGAGCATTATAGTATTGGGATAATCACAATGAGGCCCTCATAGTGCAATTAATCATATTTAAATCTAAAGAAATCATCAAATCACATTAACAATTAATGAGACTGCAGTATTGAAAAATCAATGACAACTCATTTAATATTACTCAAGTTCCTTAAGACATGACCTCAATTTCACTAACCTTTAGACCCTAAATGTGATTAAACACTTTATAAGTGACCTAATCATTGTAATTTTCCCTATAATATTGGAATATGTAAAACCACAATATATAGCAGAACCAATGTGAGAAAAAGATGTGACCAAAGAGTTTTTCCTCACTACACCTTAACAATCAACTACTATCAAAGAGATTCAAAATTTCCATTTAAAATCAAGCTTATTAATTCCTACTTGCTTAACTCTTGTTTTTCAACCTTTCTTCAATTAAAATCAGATTGTTTATGACTCTATTTAAGCTTTAAAATTCTGCAGAGAAAGTGTGACACACACATGTCCAACAAAATTGATATTTACATTATCTTGGGAGAGAAGCAACAATTTCCAAGTTTACACGCAAGTATTTAACTATTTTACTTAAATTCTCTTACCTCTAGTAAGCATATCAGCACCTAATTAACCACAATATTTCAAACCATTTTTTTTTATGATCAGTTCAGTCAACGCAAGAAAGGAAAACAAAAGCATTGTTACTTCAATATACCATTGCCTACTAAGTTAACAACCACAAGCAGCATTTTCATACACCACTGTATGCATTTTTACCTCATTATTGAAGGGCAACTTATGGAAATCAACAATATCAACAACAACAGAATTTAAATACTTAAATAAAACAAAACATGGCCATTACCAAAAGAAACCAAGCATAAATCGAGAAACCTTTAACTTTGAATTGAGAGCATTGCCTAATATTCTTAAATAATTAAACTTTGCAAATCTTTGTGCGTATTTGAGATTGATAGCATCCATAAACCAAAAACAACAAAAATTCACTTCTCTCTCTTTTTCTTTAAATTCTGTTCAGCCATATAACAATTAGAATCATCTTATAATCAAAGTCCCAACACCCCCATTCGGTCCTCTCTCAAAACTCCTCACCGATTTCAGAACATATAGAAAGGTAGGAATTTCTCACTAAGATTCATTGTTCACTTTGCAAAACGGAGATGAAAACGCTCTAGATCGAAGACGAGAGAAGCTGGACGAAGGGAAGTCGAGCTTGCCTGCATCGGAACCGTCTTGCCGTTGTCGGAGGGCACGCCGTCACCGCCACAGACATGGACAACAATCACAACTTCAGCGAGAGATGAATAGAGGCGAAGGTGTATTGGATTCATAGCAAGAGAAAGTTGGATGTGTACAATTTTGTAGAGAGAAGAGAGGAGAAATTGAAGTGTTTTTGGAAGAGAGGAGAGTGCAACAGATTTGGCAGTGGAAATGAGAATAAGAGAACGTAGGAATGGAATTTAGAAAAGAGGTGACGGCTAGGTTTAGGGAGGAAGTGACTAGGGTTGTTGACATGTGTACATGTATAATTATTAATGAAAATTCTAATTATCTACCTAATTGTTCATTATTAATTATATTTCTAATACGAACATCTTTTACACGACACTTATATCCCTTTGTTTCCATTTGACTCTCTCCTCTGTATTTTTATTTAATAAGACTTATTTTGTGTGGAAACAAATATGAGTGAATAGTTTAAGGATTATTTCATTGATATAATAACATATTTATAATATAAAAAGTTTCCTAAAAATAATAAATGTCTCATATAAGTTTAACTAATAAAATCCCTAATAAGAACAAATATCTTTCTACTCTAATTATTTCCCAATACTATAATTCACAGTTATGACTAAAATATGCTGATAAAAAAAAAGTTATGACTAAAATATACACAAATAGTCTACTAATAAAAAATAAGAAATAGTAACATTATTTTCATAATTTCTAATAGTTTGTCCTAAATTTTCTCTTTTATTCCATTTCATAAAAGTTTAACTTATAACTTATATTCTTTATTCCCTTTTTAATTTTATCATATTATAAAATAAAATTCGGGGTGTTACAATTCTCTCCTTCTTAAATAATTTCATCCTCGAAATTATGAGAAACTCTCTCTCTCTCTCTATTTTATTTTTTTTTAACTATTGATTGCAATTCATATCCTTTCATTGATCATAACATCTTACCATATTGATAGTCATACTATTTCTGAATAACTATAATTTTGAACTTAAATAACCTTGATCATCTATAATCATCATCTCAACTTTCATATAAACTCTTGAATCAGAAGTCATATCCTAAAATTCTTAATCTATAAGATAACTAAATTTACAGATCTAAAAATGCAATTACTAAAACTACTATTAATAATTTCATATCTTCTAAAATCAACGTCAATGCTCTATTCCATAAAACCATCATATAATCTAGCCAATTTGGCTATATTTCACTAATAAAATCCCTAATAAGAACAAATATCTTTCTACTCTAATTATTTTCCAATACTATAATTCACAGTTATGACTAAAATATGCTGATAAAAAAAGTTATGACTAAAATATACACAAATAGTCTACTAGTAAAAAATAGGAGATATTAACATTATTTTCATAATTTCTAATATTTTGTCCTAAATTTTCTCTTTTATTCCATTTCATAAAAGTTTAATTTATAACTTATATTCTTTATTCCCTTTTTAATTTTATTATATTATAAAATAAAATTCGGGATGTTACATATCACTTATCACATATATTAATGAATGAGCTCATATATGCCTACAAACATTTTAAATTGTGTTAAACTCGTAAAATTGTACACACTTTTTTTTGGATGGGGTCCATGCAATGGGTGGCTCTGCACGCATGTTTCGAAAACTACAATTTTAGTATTTTATTCAATAGCAGAATGAGTACAAGTAAAGAGATGCTTATCGTGTACAACTTCTCTTCTTATTATATGCATAATCGTCTCTTTAATATTCTTTTATTAATTCCTTTAGCTGATTTTTTTTTTTTTGAACTGACTTTAGCTGATATTTAGAATCTTTAATTTTTCGAGAAGTAATTCGTACGTTACTAAAAGCAATGCATGTATGCTAATAAACAACGTTTTTAATATTTTGCTCTAACGAGCTATTATTATTTTAATTTGGCGTTGCAAAGATTTTATATCCACGTGTTTTGTCATAAGAAATACTAGCCTTTTTTTCTTCCTTTTTTTGAAAGCGCGCACACACATTAAAAACGTCCAAGTGAAAGTCATTCGCTTGTTTGACCTCTTGACATGTTTGCAGGTCTAATGATGGTTGAATGTTTGTATCATTACATTGTACTATAAATTAACCGTAGCAATGTGGATTCTCTCCTGGAGCACAATGTGCGTGCTGAGCCCAATGGCTTTAATACAGAGGATTTATCAGAAATCCTGATTGACTCGAATCGAGCTAGATAAAAGAAGAGCGACAAAATTTTAGGGAAATTATCTAACAGCGTTGCACTTTTAAATCTCAAGCTCAAAACCTCTTAGTTAGGTTCAATCGTTTACCAGTTTAATCAAAATGTTTGGTCGCCGGTTTTTGAAAACAACTTCATCCGTCCATACCTGCCCTTATATCCACTCTCGTGTTAGATTAGTTTGTCCCTTCTGCACTACTTCAATGTGTACGTAAACTATATATATGAAACCAATAACATAGATTAAAATTTTCAAGAATCGTTGGCTGTTTGGTAGGCTTGTGCATGGACCAGACCAAGCTGGACATATTACTCCTGGGATTTGTACCAATCTAAGGATTTATATTATATTGATGATGATAACACTTTTCACATATTATATTCACGATAATAACACTTTTCACATCAAAGTGATGATCATGGAATTGGGATTTGGGAAGGATCACATCACATGTTTTATAAGTATCTTTCGGCATATGTGATGGTTATTAAATTATGTTGGGCCCTGCTTATTTTCTAGTATTACATTTATATTACATTATCACATGTTTTATAAAAGACATACATGCTCACATACTTTTAACTGGGTAAGACCAAGCTCACTGGTTCTGGCCGAAAAAAAAAGACCAAGCTCACTGGTCTAACATATAAGTCTGAATTTTTTTTGGACCATGATTAAAAGCCTGAATTGGTCGGGTCCTTTTTCCATTTTCTCAGACTGGACTAGGTAGGACCAGAATCGGTTTGCCTACTGTTTGGTATGTGGGAGGGAAGGGGAGGGCAAATGAGGGGGGAAATTTTTAACTTCGATTTACAAAAATTAAAGAAATTTTAATTTCTTTAACTTATATTTACAAAAATGAGGGAGGTCAAAAGTTTTTAATTAGCACTTCTCACAACCCAATTTTTCAACCTTTAACAATTTAACTCAAAAGTTTTCTTTCTTCTCCCCTACCCTCCCCAAATCTCTCGTCCTTGACACGATGAGAAGAGACATACCACTTTCTCCTCCGTGGTTTAATGTTACCTCATATTTAATATTATATTTTATAACTTTTTTTAAAAAAATCTTCATTTTTTATTTTATGAGGAAAAAAAGAGAGGATTATATATAACAGATTAAAGAAGAGTATATGAACAGTAGATACCACTTATATACTAAGTATGAAATCCAGTAACACAACAAAATTACAGTGACTCGTACTTAGAATTAACACTGATTAATTCTTACAAACAAACAAACCATTTCAACTTAAGAAAGTCATAAACTCAGCAACGTTCATCGAATTCAAACATCTTACTTCTTTTTTTTTTTTTTTTGGTTACCCAAGGGTATCCCACCCGCGTGTCAAGTGAGACTAATCCCTCGCTGTTCTGAAGTCCCATATAGGGGGTAGACAGCTGGCCTGTGAATTTGCTCCATTCGCAAGAGCTGAGGATCGAACCCCCAACCACTTGCTTAAGGGACGAGAGTACTTACCACTCACGCCAACCCGCCAGGTTAAACATCTTACTTCTTTACATATCATTCACTCGTTACAAAAATGATCAAAGTACGAACCATAATTAACAAAAAACGTGGAGATCTAACTTGAAGTTAATTGCAATAATTAAGTAGATATTATACATACATGATGTGGTTTGTGTGGAGGAAAGAGAATGGCACGTGGCCCACGTGGGCAGGGTGGTAGGCAAACAAGTACTATAAGCTATAAGTCTATAAATACGAAACCGAATAGCATGCACCATATATCTCAAGAAGGTGGAGAAGTTGAAGACTATATTATTATAGGGTATGGCAGCAAACATCGTACTATTATCTCCCTGCCAAACCCGCCGTTTCTGCTACAACTCCACCGTCGAGTCGCAGCCGATCATAGCTCATGAGAGGCCTCGGCGACGTCGTTTAAAGTCATTCGTATCATCTCCGCCGTCGCGCCACTTTGTGATCTACAGTAAAGGTTGCACCTTCAAGTTCCGTACATGTGATAACGTCACTCTTCGTAATTTACCCGGTGCTCCTCCGGTAGTGTATATACATATCCTCCTCTCTATCATTTCTTTTCATATCAAAGTTATTTTTGGGATATTATATTAAATTTTAAGTTATACTTCATTGGTTTGATCTTAAAAACAAGAATTATATAATTAATTAACACCATCGTTTTACTGAGGAAAAGTCTACAAAAAATTGAACTCTCTATAACATGATGATTAAGATCTACTACCAGATTACATTTACCGATTGGAATGCATATATTCCTACCTTTAGTCACAAATGTAACAGTTAAGTTGTTTGTTGATGTTAATATAAGACCTCAGCTCTAAATCTTTAGTTTTTACATAATATTCTTATTGGTTAAAATAAAAGAAAAAGGGATTCTCATCGAACGTTAATTTCGATGCATGTAGATATATATATAAAAAGAAGTATAAAATCGGCAATCAAGCGTTAATTTTAATGCATGCATAGTAATAGATAAAAATTATTTTAGAAAAATCAGCGACCAAGCGTTGATTGTTCTAAACTTCTAATGTATATATGTAAAAAAAAGTTATTTTAATGCACAAGATGAAAAAAGTATTCTACAGAAACCAGCAAATGAAGAGTTAATTAATTATGATGCATGTGCTAAAAAAGTAATTTAGAAGTTAGTTATATAAGCTATATATTATATATCAACTTAATTATTTGTTAAGTAACATTATTAAATATTAAGTAATGGTTTGTACTTGACAGGTTAAGTTTGAAGAGTATATGGATGACATGGGAAGAGTAGTGGGAGCCGTTATTCCAGAAAAATCAACAGCTCTACGGCTCAATAAGGTATATACTCTCAAATTAGAACTACTAGCTAGTTAATTACGTTTCTCTTGATGTTTACCAAAATATATGAAAAATCTTCTCATTTTTTGTTATAAGTTCGTGCATTTTGTTTTTGTCCATCATTATGTAGAAAGAACAAAGGCACAAGCAACTTCTAAGTATATATCATTTCTGATGGCAAAAGAAAAAAGAAAGAAAGAATTCCAACTAATTAATCTTACATGTCGAACTGAACCTTTACGTATCTTTCTCTGTTCGTTTCCTCTTGTTATTACTGCTTCTAATTGATTGTCTCTCCTAAACATTTTTGTGTTCGCTTTTGTATAGCTCGAAATTTCACAACTTTAATTTTAGCATGTGATCTTTTCACGTCAAATTAATATTCATGAGGTATATCTTTCACACGCACTAATAATTAAGTGCACGCTTCTCTTTGTAAATTTATAAAAACCAGAGTACAATACATTTTACATTTAAAACTATGAAAAAAATATCCCCTCCTCTAATTCATAAAACCAGTGTTTTGATGAAAAAAAAAACAGAAGTGAACAATATATTCGTTTATATAATTTAGCATATATACCACCACCATAGCATAATATGAGAGCTAGTTGATTTATTAGTAGAGATTACTGAAGAAAATTAAATTATGTTTTTTAACGTATATCTATCATAGGATCTCTTTAAAATACTTATTAGATAAAATAGGAACACATTGACGAGAAATATAAATACAAATACGAGAACAGATAAAAATGTGTTTAATTTAGAATCAAAATTATATTTAATTAAATTAATTTTTATATTTAGTATTATAGATAGTATTTATAATAGTAAAATCTTAGGTTATTACTTAAGTATTAAAAAAATCTTATATAATGATACAAAAAGATATATTTAATAATTTTGTAATTTCCTTTTTTTGGTAATCCAAAATAGAGTTTCTAGACGCCCATACATATTGCAAATAAAGGGCGTTATCTAGTTATTATTATTCATTTATCCCCAACAAAATTAAAAGAAAAGAAAACCCTTCTTTTTTTGGCCAAGAAAACCCTTCTACGCCACGTCGATGGAGACATGCATGTCCCCCAGCCCCCCCTTCCCCCGGGGGGCCCCCACTATACTAATCACATGTAGAAGCTGAAAATGAACCTAAATTTAATTTAATTATGAAAATTTTGATGCAATAATTAAACAGGAAGAGTGGAGAATAAAAATGCCGGTTATAGAAGCCTTATTCTTGAAGATACAGCCAGTAGTAGACATAAGAGTGACAACAAAATCGAATGGACAAGATTATCCACCCCATGTTCCTTCTCACATCCCCAAGCTCTGCCAAACGAGCATTGTAAGAACTTAACCCTTCTTATTCCATCAATCCCTTATTCAATTTTATAAACTCTACCTAATTAATTACATTCCGCAGGACTTTTCATATCATAGCTTATTAATTAATCAATTCGATCGATCTGCAGACAAGATGTGAACTTCAAGGTCTAAGTTCATCTTACATGCCACCATCCTTTAACCTGGAAGCTTATGGAACCATGTACCCTCTAAAACATGGAATTGATGGTAGCTGCATTATTAAGAATCAATTAGAGGCCAAAGTTACCATTGCTTTCTCTCCACTTCTCTCTTGGGTTCCTCAGCATGTCATGGACGATGTCGTGCAATCGGTTAGCCTACTACTCATTAATCAGTTAATTAATTAACTTGTCATACAATAATGTATTGTTATTAATTAATGATCAATAAGATATTAATCATTTTTTGATGATGAACATATACAGATTGTGGGGTCAATCGTAGAAGAGATCAAGAAAGGATATAGCGTTAGATTATCAACAGATTACAGGTCATTTCAGAGGAGTAAGTTAAAAAATTCAAAGAATTTGCACCCGCCTAATTAAATTTCACCATGAAATATAAGGTTTATTTATAAATTCAATCCTGCATTTATTTTTTTATTCTTAATTCCTGAAGTTTCTGTTTCTAATTACATTCGTAATTGACGTGTAAGATTCAAGAATTGTATCACATTCGCACTGCAGCAACAAAAAAAAAAAGACAAAATATACATAATGTTTCCTCGTCTAATATAGAAGTACTATACAGTTCAATTTAAAAAGTCTAATGTCTATATATAGCAAAAGAAAATTGTTCTGATAAAAATAAAAGGAATTATGGAGATGCGGGGGATCGAACCCCGTGCCTCTCGCATGCAAAGCGAGCGCTCTACCATTTGAGCTACATCCCCAACTATAAAATTGAGAGGTATAATATTTATTTATTCATAATATATCACTTTTTGTCTTCCATTTCTCGTGTTCTAATGCTAACGATGCCTTGGCCCAAAATAGTGAAAAACGCTGAGGATAAGCTTGATGGAATATGTCTTATATATGACCCATTATAGAGAAAAAAACAAAGAATGAAAAGGATATGATCCACGGCCTTTTTCGAATTCAATCGACAGTTGACAACACACCCATTTATAATTGAACACCATTGATTTAATATCTTGCTCACTACATTGCTTACAGTATAGTTCTTTGTTCATTTTTACTTTTTGAATATAAAGAATAATATAATTAAATGAAACCCAAATGATTACATTTGTCTGTGCTTTTCAAACCACACTATATCTTTTATTTTAACCTAAAATATTTATGGCTAAAATATTAGCCCAATGTCCCTCATAAATGGAATATTTGGACATAATACTAGAGTAGAGACACCAAACATTTTAACATTAGTGTAAAATAATAAAGGTAGATCTTATATTTTTCATATCATATGAATCCATTATATATTATTCCCTCCCGTTATTAACAACATCTCCTTGGAAAAGAAAAAAGACTAATGATACAAGAATGAACACAGCTTTTTTCAGGCAGCTTTTTTCAGGCTTGATATCTATTTATCTATATCAGTAGAAGGAATAAGATAGTAAATAAAAACAGGGGAATGGGAAATCATTTTAGGTCAAAGAAAAGGAAGAAAACTTTTGTTTTAGTTGAAGAGGGATCGGCTTCTACTTTCGACGCCTCACTAAAAGCCCAAACTATTGAATGAAGGTATTCCCAGCGGGGCAAACAGAGAATGTTTTTTATTTTTTTAAAAAAAAGGTAGCATGCAATCTTAATTAGAACCAAATAGTCCCAGCTGCGCAAGTGAACAAAAGCATATCCTTTCAAAAACATCCTACCCCAATTTATTGTAAATATCAGCACATGTTGCGACCTATGTGACATTTAACTCGATACGACAGCATCACTTTACATGTATGACCGATAAAATGACATCATATATACTTCATAGTCAGGTATGCTAATGCCATACACGGATCCAACGAATTTGAAAATGTTCTACTCCCTCCGGTCCTAAATATAGGACCTAGATAACTTTTTTGGGAAGATTAAGAAAGACATTCCAATTAGTTTGGATTACATGATCTTCCCAAAATACCCTCACTTAAATTTAAAATACAAATAGAGAATCATTCCAACATTGCCTTGTTGATTCTTGGAAAACGCCCAACAGAGTTACGATGCCCTTCTTGGTCGAATGTGCCGCCATGGTGGCCGGCGGAGGCGGCGGCTGAGCAACGGCCGGAGCAGGATTCGAAGGCGTAATTTTAACGGCCGGCGCAGAGGAATCACTAATACATAATCCTTTCTACATCATTCTACTCAATATTCCAATCTCAAACATGAAAATGACAGAGATACCTTAAAAAGCAAAATTGGTAACAGAGGTAACATATTTTCAAATCTGAGAAACTCCTCCAAGAATCTGAGGGTGTTGATCTTTCTAGAAGAATCAACCAATGGATTGTCCTTCTTGCCAAGGCCGAAGGAAATTACTCCTAAAAGAGCTTTCTGAAGGTTGTCTATTACTTTAATGGTGGTGGCATTGGAATCGAGACCGTCAGATTCATAGTGAGAGATTAGTTCTTTGGCATCAGTCACTTTCCCTTTGAATGTGGTTTAGGTTTTGAGGAAGAGAGAGTAATTTACAGTGTGGGAGTGAAATAGGAGGAGTAATTTAGGAATGGAGGGAGTATTAAAGAGTTTTTAAGAAGGGTAATTTAGGAAAAATGTGACCAAAAATCTATCTACGTCCTATATTTAGGACCAAAATGAAACTTCTATCTAGGTCCTATATTTAGGACCGGAGGGAGTATATGTATATTGATGGCTTTATTAGGCCTTACTTATTCGTTGGTTCTTGTTTTGGTGGGAGTACCCGTGACAAATTCGAGGTGGCCAATTTATGTGTTCAGTTTATCAATAGCGTCTTTATTATTGAGAGTTCCTAGCAACGATGCCAAATTTTCCCAGTTACTTATCAATTAGTATAAGCTACTTGCTTCTTTATTTTGGGAAGAAGATGATGATGATACATGATCAAACATCACATTGAAGTTTCAGCAAAACTAAAGAAATAGTAATTGAAGTGAAGGGATGATTAGAATCCCAGAACATGAGGTTATTCAAGCTCCAGAAGGCGGATGATCAAACTCAAATTGATCCACCGGGAACAATAACAAAATGGATCAAGAACCAAATCAAAATGGAATTGGTGACCACACCCTAAATGGCTTCAAGAGCCTGAAGAATGTCCGCCTTCACATCCTCGAAGTCTTCGACCCCAAAGCTGAAACGGACCAGGTTGTCATGAATCCCATATATGGCTCTTTCTGACTGTGGAAGGTCCCTATTGAAAGATAAATGAATATGACATCACAAATAGGATCTTGCCCGTGTATCGAATTAGCAAAACAGCCAAATGAATAGATAGAAAAGAGACCAGTTAGGAACAAAACAATGAATTTATAGAGTACCAGTAAGACATGATGGCAGGCTGATCAACAATGCTCTCACAGCCACCAAAGGATGGAGCAATGTAAGGGATCTTAAGTGAATCAACGAATTTAATGGTGGTTATTAAGTCTCCATCAACCTGTGGATGATAAGAGATAGAGAAGTCAATGTTAGCCACATAAACGGTATCAAGCAAAACTTGCAAAAAAAAGAAAATGAATCAAGCAGCTTGTCCCACACTGGAAATGCAATTCGCACCTCAAAACTCACAACACCTCCAAAACCAGTCATCTGCCTCTTGGCAAGCTCATGCTCAGGATGGCTTGGTAAACCTGGATAGTAAACATGCTTCACCTGCCAATAGTATTGCACCATTAAATCAGTTCACATCATATCAAGCAAATTCAGGACATTCACATGTCAACAACAATACTGATAAACTCGAACAGTCTATTACTATTCATTGATGATGATGTACGCCATCAATATAAAAACCACATTTGTAGTTCATAAAAGTAATAATTTGTTAAAAGTGAGGGATGCCAAATACATTGAATCATGTGTTTCTTTTGCAACGCAAGAGAAACATTTCTATTTCGCATTATTGATTACTAAAATAGGTAACTGATCCCAAGAGTAAATACGAGACGTTATACAGAAGGACATATTAAAATAAAAAATAAATAGTTCTAAAAGAACAAATGCTGTAATTCTGTAAATGTAATGCACATGCTAACTTCAACATGATCATTTAGAAGTGCTGGAATAATGACCCTATAGTTGACCAGAGAAGGTTAAATATTAAAGGCATACAAGAAAATGAATGGAAATTCAGATCAATATGAATCAAGTAAACACATTCATGAAATATCTCTGCCTGCTCCAACAAGCAGAAAGCACTAATATGCACAACATCATTAAAGAATGTGGAAGAAGTTGGCATGACAAACATACTTCATGTAAAGAATGATGCATTCATTTTTTAAACAAAGATGTTATATTGATGAAAAAAGGTCATCCTTTCTAATACACATAGTCCATTCTAACTCATTAAAATAAGTCTTTGTCCAAAATCCGAATCAATAAAAGTGACATTGTACATACAAATGTATCATACCTTAGGATGTGCCTCTAAAATCTTGGCCATCCTCAATGCTATTGAATTCTGATGCTGTACACGAAGATGCAAAGTTTTCATGCCTCTGATGATAAGGTATGCAGCATTCTGTTAAGTGAACACATTTGCAGTTTATTAGGCACAGAACAGGAACAATTGATTCTGACAAGTTATGATACAAAAAAATTGAAAAAATAAATTACTCAAGGGCATGGGTTAATATAAAAGACTTACTGGGTTGAGTGTACCACCCAAAACGTGATGTAAATTGCGAATTTGTGTAACCAACTTCTCCGGACCACTTATACAGCCAGCAATAACCTGGAGCAAGGAAAAATCATATATAAATTAGCTATGACCATAAATTTAAATACTAATAGTAAGGTTTTTTTAAATAAAAACCTTCCCAGATAAGTTGAGGCTGACTTACATCATTATGACCAGCAATGTATTTTGTTGCAGACTGAACGACAAGATCGGCACCAAGGGCAAGGGCTTTCTGGTTAATAGCTGTAGCAAATGTGCTATCAATGCAAACCAAAGCCCCTTTTCTGTGACAAAGCTCTGAAACCCGCTGAATATCAACACATCTGAGAAATGGATTGGTGGGAGACTCAGTGAAGAACAGTGACACCTGCATGCATAAAGAATAATGCACTATGAACCATGTTATAACTTGCAAGTATCAAAACACACAGCTTTCTCATCACCACTGACATTATGCTGATTCAGCGCAGCTTCCAAAGCCCCCACATCAGCTGGATCAATAACAGTGGCCTGCATTGTAAAGAAATTAAACAAGTTTTATGACCACTGGAGCTGTAGCAAAAATGTAAAGAGGCAGTAGCATCAATAGACAGTCGATCAAAAATATATCAATCTACCTATACCAGACCCTAACCCCAAAACTCAGTCATACATTCATCACATCTTCTGAAGCAATAATAAATTTAGTTCCCTCTTTCTACCATTAAGACTTAGTAATGGAGCCTTTTCCAATTAAATATATGTCCTAAAAGATCTTTAGGGTATAGACATCTGATGAACTTATAAAGGTTACACAAGTTTAGAACCAAAGGAAGAGAAGCATATCTTCCCTCATCACCAAGAAACAAAAAATTTACAAAAAAAAACAAAGACGAGGAATAGGAAGAAGCATAATATTACCGTGATTCCCATTTTTGGAAGAAAAGTCTCGATAAAAATCCTAGTCTTCCTATAGCAATCTGTAGTGGTGACAATATGTCCGCCAGCTGGAACTAATGCCATCATAAGAACAGTGCTAGCACACATCCCAGATGCCAGAACCAAAGTTGATTCAGCCCCCTCCAGAGCACTGGTTCAAAACAACCATTAGTGCTGCTCTACCACACGGGAAAAAAATTAAAAATCAATAAACCACCAAATGCCAACCTTAGCTTCTCCTCCAACACCACTGTCGTTGGGTTCCCATAGCGCCCATACTCAAAACTGAAACTACGTTTCTCCTGATACACGATGAAAACAGTCCATTCATCACAACATACATCAATAAACAACACTACCAGTCTACCACTTTTTCACATTTTAAAACTCCACATAGTTCAGTACTTCCTTCAAAGGAATATTCAATGACCTAATTACTACCTTGAAATCAATGAGCTCAGCAGTCTTCTTGAAGTGGTAGGCAGTTGTATTCACCACAGGAGTAGTAATGGCATCAGTTACAATACCACGACCTAATCTTTCACCTGCACGGACCACAAGTACAATTAATCAGATCACAAATCAAATGCACGAAATTTAACATCAGAAATTAATTAAGCTAAACAAGCCATCTAATTATAACATATTATTTTTGGTGTATTATACTACCTCCGTTCCTAAATATAAGATCATTTTCCCTAATTTGATTAGATTAAGGTGTCAGTTAAGTTATTTATTATCAAATGATATTACCAATTTATCTTAATCATATACAGTTATCCTCACTATCTCTATCTTACTTGTTTCTTATAGATAAGTATTATTAGGGTTAATTAGGGAAAAATTAGGAAAAATTAGAAAATGATCTTATATTTAGGAACAAATTGAAATTTGAGAGTGATCTTGTATTCAGCAACCGAGAAGTACTTTACTTTATAGGTCAAATAACATAGTTCGGTTCAATCAAATTAATTTATTCAGATTCTCCAAAAACCTCAACTAATTCAATTAAGAAACAATAAGAACTGGTCAAGGTCAGTCAATCGGAGATTCGACATAAGAAACCACAGTACAAAAAAGGATGCCAACAGATTTAAAAAAAAACAGATAGAGATAAGATCTAGATCCCTAAGATTCGCAGAATTCAAAAAGCGAAAAGTAAAGTAAGTAAAATACAATCCAAAACAAAAAAATAAATCTCCGAGCCAAAAGCTCACAACAACAACAACAGTAATGAATAAAAGGAATGTTACCGGCATGGATGGAAAGGCTTCCATCAGATTTCAAAAAAGAAGAGTAAGAACTATGAACAGAAGAGCCATCAAGAGCTCCATTTCCGTCAACACCTCCCTCCGAGACGACGACAACGTCTTCATCGGCCGCCAGCTCAATAGGAGCCACGTGGCGGGCAGGCACGGCAGCGGCGGCGTCGTCTTTCGACGCCGCCGCCGCCGGAGGAATTCCACTGGCAGCAGAACTATCAGACCACGAAGCCGCCACAATCTGCGCCACTCCAATGTTACTGCAGTTCCTACGTGCCTTCGTGCTGAGCTGGCGCTGGAAATTCGGAGGAAACCTCAGGATTAGCGAAGACAGGCCGTGGAATTTTCCGGCGCCGGCGGAGGAGTTGAGGCGGGCGGTGAATCGGCCGTGGTTGAGTTTTTCGAATCTCGGAGCGGCGGAGAAATCAGGATCTGAGCGACACTCGAAGGAGAAGGAGGAGAAAACCCTAGCATAGCTTGATACTGCCATTTTCGTTTTGTTTTCAAAGGATTCACACGGAAGAAGAAGAGTTTTCTGTTTCCTTCTCTCTCTCTCTTTTGCTCAGTAGAATCGAATGAGAAAGGCGACGACGAAATGCAACTTCAATTAATAAGCCCGTGTATTTGTCATTTTGTGTCTTTTTCTTTTTAATTTAAGTGCAATTTTCTGTGCTTCTTTTTTCTTACTTCAATTATTTTGTGTGTTTTTTTTACTGTAGCCTACTTGTATGTAATTCTGTTTTTGTGACCCAGTGTTAAGAGTTCAGACAAGCAATCATATCATACACACCAATTTCTAAATAGATTGATTACCAATTCTTGCTTTTTTTTAGGCGACTATGAAATGGCGGGTTCAATTAATAATCCTTTTTTTATTCGCGGGTTCAATTAATAATCCCATGTCTAAATATATGACTATATTGAGCTATCTTTTGATTTCTTTTTTAACATTTCTCTCAAATTATCTTGTTGAAACTCCTAAATGTACTCGTAATTAATAGTCAAGAAATGGAAGGTGAAAATATTATGTGATTCTAAGTTTTAACTAAGTTTTACATTTAAAAATGGATGAAATATAATCTGACGTGAATGGTAAGTACCCTTGTCTCTTAAGCAAATATAACTCTTATGAATGGAGTAAACTCACATGCTAGCAGTTGTCTGCTCCTTTTATGGGACTTCTAAAGAGCAAGAGGTTAATCTCACTTGACACGCGGGTGAAGATACTTTTAGGGGAAAAAATGGATGAAATATATTTTAATAGGATGTAGCATTATAAGATCTTGATTCTTCCAAAATAAAACACAAAAAGTAGGAGCTTATTTTTTCTTTCCCTTGCATTGATCTCATCAAATTAAAAATTGTTTTTTATTTCTCTTTTGGTATTATGGGTATGACATCACACATCAACGGTTACAACCTAATCTAAATCGCTGATTATAGATACATCAATCATCAATGGATGGGACAGCTGGGCAGGAGTTTCAACGTGCTACACGCCCAAGTAGGGATCAAACATTTGACCTTAGTTAAGGTTAGATGAATCTCATGCAACTCAGTGGAACACTCTTGATTTAAAAATTGTTTTTCTTCCTCATACCACACATTAAATTAAAATATGTCTGAGGGTTTAAATTATAGTCACATGGGGCCACAAATAAAGCCAGACCTAATTTATGCAAAAACAATTGGGACATTAAATGTTAATAATCTTTTGTATTAAGGAAAATCAATTATAGATCTAATGAGAAAAAACTTAATTAAGATGAGACCTCATATAATAAGCTTTTTAGTCCTTTATATGAGCATACTTACAACTGTTATAGATTTTTAGAACACGACAACTTTTTGTTAGAACACCACAACTTTTTAGGCCTCCTTTTTAAGCTATAACAACATTATAATCATTATTCACAATTGTTTGAGTTCTCTGTCACTAACAATGTTTTGCCAAACGGCTTAAAACTTATAATATTATCAAAGTTCCTGGACCTTTCTTTAATTAGAAGATTTCGTTAAGTTTCTAACATGAGACATATAATTATTCAATTGGTCATATTCAAAATAATGGAAATTGGAAACGTATATATATTTATTAGTATCCAAAACAATACTTTAAACATAATGGTCTCTCTTAAAAGAATATATGTGTCTAACGATGAGAAAAAAATAGTCATTTGTTCCAATTCCTGCATAGTCATTGGCGCATAAACCCTAAAATCAATTTATTTCTGCAGTTTAAAGCAACACAACCTTATAAATAAAAAATGAAAATAAAATCAGACTGCTGTAAAAATACAAATGTCTCTTCCCGCGGCTGAAATCAGGAAGGCAACACCATAGAAAAAACTCACGCAACAACGAGAGAATAAGTCCTACGTCTCTAAATGTCAGAGAGGAGTGAGAGACAAAGAGCCGAAAAATGCTTTGGATAGTTTAAATTTGATTATATCAACAATAGAAAAACATTCTAAAACTAAATTTGGACTGTTTATATTTAAAATCGGTTGCAGTATGTAAATAACCGGATCTGAATTTTCTAAGTCTATATTTTCTAAGCATCTCTAAGCCTCTTATAATCTCCACCCTTCTTTTCATCCAATGGCTCACAAGCTGACACATGTAACATTTAAAAAATGAAAGAAAACATTACAAAAAGAAACATTAATTAATTATAAGATCAACAAGGCAGGAAACTTTATGGAGCTGGATCAATTGCATACATCAATAAAGATTTTGGGTGGTTAATTCTGATTGCCATAGTTAATTCTTTTTTTATAACATTGCCAGAGTTAATTCTGATTTGAGATCATGAGGTCAATTGCGAATTTGCGAGTAGTTAATTCACAGGACTTGCAATTCGTATCAGTTGGAGGGGCAGGAACAAGGTATCAACTATTGGACGGGCTCCATCAAGGTATGATTTGTCATTATTTATCATACTTGTGAATTATTATCAATTGAGAATGCTTATGAGATCAACACAGATAAGAGAATTATTGATTGGGTTTCTGTTATAATTGAGTTTATTCATTTTATTGATTTTTTTCTGAATTTTCTTTTCAAACTAAGGTGTTAGTAAATGTTATGCTTGCTCAAGTGAAACATATGTGCGTGAATTTAATTTTCTCCATCTGTCTCGTTAATTTCCTAATCATAAGCATATGGTAATGACTATGATAAAATCACAATTTGTATATTGAATTTTATATGTAAGTTAGATGAATTTGATTTTCAGGTTTATATGATGGAAGATGATTTGACCAAGAAGAAAATGAAGCCATAGACGAAGACGATATAGAACGCATGTTTTCTTTCTTTTTTTTAAATGTTACATGTGTCAACTTGTAAGCCATTGGATAAAAAGAAAAGTGAGGATTAGGAGAGTCTTAGAGATGCTTAGAAAATATACGCTTAGAAAATCCAGATCCGTAAATAACCTGATTAACATTTAAACCTTATTATTACATTAATTATTCCCCTGAATTTTCAAATTTATGCGTATAATAAATTAATAATTTCATACTGATGACGATGCCATTCAATTTCGTCCTCGCGATCCATCCACAGATTACATCTACTTTAAAGGATAATTATTTTGAATGAAACCATATTGTTAAATCCTTGTTATGATCATCCATCATATAGACAGTGGCGGCTCCCATCTTATTAAACTCCTATCAACTGTGACTCGTATATTGTTTGGATTCGATTCATGTATTTACGTATAAAATTATAATACTATTTTTATAAAATAATCCAATATAATCGTGATATAGGGTAGAGGATGGTGGGCACAACATATTAATTTCATCACTAAGACAGAAATATTATTAAATGTGTATTTAACTTTGTTGCAAATAAAAAAGTACAACTAAAGAAAATGCAGATCAAAGTATAATATATAAAAGTCTAAAGTATACTTTTAGTCCCTTATGTTTGCATCAAGTTTCAATTTAGTCCTTTATGTTTGGAAAGTACACCTTTAATCCTTTTTTGTTAACACCGTTAATTTAACTTAACGGAAAATGCTAACTTAACAGTTTTAAATGATTCTTTTATAATTAAATTGGACTAAAAATGATAAATTTTGAAAATATAAGAATAATTACACTCAAATATTTTAATAAGAACATTTTTTCAGTATTTAATAATTACTTAAAATTGTTAAATTAGCATTTTCGGTTAAGTTAAACTAATGGTATTAACAAAAAAGGACTAAAAGTGTACTTTCCAAACATAAAGGACTAAATTAATACTTGATGCAAACATAAGGGACTAAAAGCATACTTTAGCCTATATAAAAAGAAGAAGTAGTGGGCCACATTGTAGAAAACTAGAAACACATGAGAGATCCCAGAGATGCAAACACAATCAATCCATCGTTGTTATTCCCTCTTGTTGTAGATATAAAACCTATTTATTCAGGAATGTGATGGCTTGATCATGTTTCCAATTTTTTTTTACTTTTTCCCCATTTATAAATGTTACTTCTCAATAATAAATATGAGTGGAAATAAATATGACTTCATTGTTCATGTAAGTAACGTGATTTTAACTAACTTAACTAAGATTATTATTTATTTAATTATATTAGGTAAATATATCTTATATTTAGTATCAAGACTAATACTATTATTCTAATCCCATATATACAGGTAGGTTATGGGGTGAAAATTGAAATCACGATTCCGTGAAGGTGGGTTAACGTTGAGTTACGATTGCACATGATTAAGGCATCCACAACTTTATATAATACTCTCTCCGATCTTAAATATAGGACATAGTTGATTTTTTTGAAAAATCCTAAAAAAAGCAAAATAAGTTAATTATAAATTGATTTATCTATTTTTTTCTCTTACACTATTTTATTTTACCTATAAGTTAATGGATAATCTAAAAAGATATCAAATATGTCATGATTTAATAACCTATTTTGCAACTTTAATCTCTCCAAAAAAAAGTCAATTAAATTTTATATTTAGGACCAGTAGTAAAAGCAAAGCCTATAGCTGCTAACAAGAATAATAGTGCTTCTTTACGTTATTCATTCATTCATTAACTTTTAAACGTTGCACTGTCAAAAGGCAAAAGACAAAACCTATCCACAATCTTATATTAATCATCGATCGATAAGTTAAAATGAATAAATAATAAATAAAGTTGGGGAGGGGCTGCTCTTGCTCCACCCATTCTCCTGCAAGTCGTGCTAATTTGTTTGGATGAAATAAAATATTAATAAAAAATAATCAAGCACTGTGAAATACGAGGGTGACAAAAAGTGTCGCCATCCTTTACCTATTTACATTTCCATATATGACAACGAGTGTTTCGCTTTGTAACATAGGTTAAACTTTCCATTAGCAGCCGGGTATTTAGAGAATCCGGATCGGGACTGGTTCTAGAAAACAAGATTAGATTGTTTAATTTAAAAATACATCAAAAGCTAGACATTATGTTTTGAAAGGTAGGGATCACACACACACACACATATATATCATGTGAATGCTCAAAAAAATATAGGAGTGGTATTATTCGTGTGTTGTCCATCAACGTTAATTACAGCAGGCACGTCAATATCTCTGTAGTGTCCAAGTTATAAGTCTTGGACTTCTCAAATGTATCAATCAAAGGGTGCGGTGGGTCTTTGGAATTTAAGACTGGAAGTTAATCCACAACAACTAATTATTTGTACTCGAATACGACGCTGATTCCATTTACATTGGTGTGGTCTGTGCTGGATGCTTTTAATACGTTTTTAATATGACATTTAATTGACTTATACTCCCTCGGGTAGTTCTTAATACTCCCTCCGGTCCTAAATATAAGACCTAATTGACTTTTTTGAAAAATCCTAAAAAAAGCAAAATAAGTTAATTATAAATTGATTTACCTAATTTTTTCCCTTAAACTAGTTTATTTTACTTATAAACTAATGGATAATCTAAAAACATATGAAATATGTCATCATTTAATAGACTATTTTGCAACCTTAACTTCTCCAAAAAAAAATTATCTAGGTCCTATATTTAGGATCAGAGGTAGTATAATATAATAGTACAATCACCAAAATAAGCTTTTAAGAAAACATGTGAAAATTAATTGGGAGTTTGAAGTTAATTTTTTTCCAATTTTACCAACATTTACTATAATAATATTGAGAGAAAGAAACGCGTAAACATTAATAAAACATTAATAAATATAGAAGAAATTTAGGGTCAAACTAGGAAAAATACATTAAATGATGAGAGAGTATAAGAGTAAACTCTTATATTTTGGTCCAAAATCATTCAAATTTCGGCATTTATATTACGAAACGGAGGATGTAGATTTAAATTTTTTACTTTTTTAATTGAGAAAAATAATAATTTACTATTTATTTTTACCCCTTTTCTTACTTAATTTACATTTTCCTTTTCCTTGACATACCAAATCACTACAAAAAACGGGCTCTTATCGGCGTTTTATTTGGCCTCGAATCGGCGGAATTTTCCGGCGAAATGACGCTACGGCGTTTTGGCAAAACACCTATAAATATGTCGTGGAAACGCGGGCACATCGGCGTTTTGAAAAACGCCCATACAAGGGTAAAACGCCGGAACCAAAATCCAGGAAAAATTAATATAATATTCGCATATCGGCGTTTTACCCAAAACGCCGATATGTAATATAATATAATATTATTTAATTAACGCACACTGGCGCTTTCCCAAAACGCCGGTCCGCGTTTTTTCAAAAAAAAATAAAAAAAAAACCATTTTTCGTCCTGGTTGTTTAAAACTAGGACGAAAAATGGTCAAAAATGAACAAAAGATAAGCACCAAAGTGACAATAACAATAATAGACATAAATATAAGGAATAAAAAACATAATTCAGAAAACAAGATACATAAATATATATAATCAAACAACAACAACAATATGTAAAACAAAAACAGATATCAACATTACAAAAGAAATGTCACCAAGAACCATAAAATCAAAAACAACAACAACATTGAAGGAGAGAGACGAATGAGAAGAAAACAGGAGAAAATGAGCGACATAACTGAAGGAGGGGGGAATTATTTATAGGGAACGGAGGTGCGGACCAGAGTTTTGCGAAAACGCAGGTAAAAAAACATTAAAATAATGCATATAGGCGTTTGGCAAAACGCCAATATGCATTATTTACATTAAATAATGCATATAGGCGTTTTGCCAAAACGCCTATATGTATTAAAAAATAATAAAAAACATATCAGCGTTTTGTATAATGCACATAGGCGTTTTGGCAAAACGCCTATATGCATTAAAAAATAATAAAAAACATATCGGCGTTTTGTATAATGCATATAGGCGTTTTGGCAAAACGCCTATATGCATTAAAAAATATTCAAACCGGTTTTTTGATCAAAACGTCTATATGCTTTTTTTCTGTAAAAAAAAATAAAAAATATCAGGCGCCTCTTTTTTTTAAATAAAATAGGACCTTACTTAGGTCAAGTTCCTTTCTCCAGGTTCTCAAGTTCTTTTAATATAGGAGTGACACATGTCCTTTTATAACAACCAATTGAATGGATGGTTGTTAAAAAAGGACACGTGTCACTCCTATATTAAAAGAACTTGAGAACCTGGAGAAAGGAACTTGATGTAAGTTTTTCCCAATAAAATATACATATCGGCGTTTTGGTAACCCAAAACGCCGATTGGGAAACGCGGGAAAAAATGCGGGAAGTGCGCGCCAAAATTACCGGCGCTTCATATAGGCGTTTTCATTCAAAACGCCGATGTGCGTTTCATTTAGGCGCTTTGAATCAAAATGCCGGTATGCGTGCGCCGGAATGGCCCGTATTTTTTGTAGTGAATTAATTGACTCTAATTATAGATACATGTTATTATTAAATGATATATTTGACTACATTAATCATCTAAACTAAAAAAATAATTGATTTTACACCGGGGATGATGAATATGAAGTTTATTTTTTCAATACCTCCTATTTACGTAGCGCATATCTCTTGCACAATTGGATTGAACTTTTAAAAAACAATGAATAGATAAACATCGCCCCACCTCGGCTTCAAAAAGCCTAATCTTATTATTCCTCCTCTCCGAAATATAAAACCATTTTTTTGACAGACCAAAATATAAAACCTATTTAATCACTTTCATTAGATCAGATTAAAGATGTTTGTTACTATGACATGATTTTTCTAAATTATCTTAATATCCGTCTCTTAGAGGTAGGTCCCCTACTTAACTATTGTTGGAAGATTATCAATAGGGATAAACATTTAAGAAGAATTTGACATAAATTAGAATAAGATATTTAGAACCAAAATCAACATCCAAATATGTTATATATCTAGGACTTGCAGAGGGAGTATAAAGCTACATAACTAATTTAGATGTATTGTGAAAATGAGTTATTTGAAGAAAATATGAGTTATTTTTTATATGAAATTTTTAATTGCGTCTTGTGGTTTAAAATTTGTTTTACATGTTTACATTTTTATCAATATTGATGTTATGAAGAAATAATTAAAAATTTTAGAGATAAAACAAATTGAGGTTGTAAAATTAGGATCCAATTTAACCCCAACTAGCGTAAGCTTCAATGCCATAAGTTGTAAAATTAGGATCCAATTTAACAATCACTAGTGATTTCAGTGATAATCATATGACTAATGTACTTATAACAAATTTGCAAACTTCAGGTTGCAAGTTGATCATGTAACATGGACAGTCAATGTGACCATTTCATAGATGCATCTAATATTTATAAAGTATAATTTAGTCCATATGATATCTGTATGGGCCCATATATAATTCATACTATACACATCTACATGTGTAAATTTCAATCAAAACTAGTGATGTTTCATATTTCATATTTCATATTTCATTCTTTTGAGAACAAGTAATTGAATCTTCTGGTTCATTAGTGAGTATTGATGTTATTTTGCATCATTATGATCCGGGATGATCCAACCGGTCATTGCCAAACATTACATTTATAAACTTCAGGTTTATTGTAATATTAATTCATCATCGATAACTTCTAGTTATCGTGCCAAATTATTAATTTGACCTTAATAGGGAGATTATACGAGATTTAGGAAATTATAAAAGTGAAATTTCATCCAATGAGACTCATACATGTATTCCAATAATTTCTCCTCAATTGAGTCATGCAAAATACTTTCCACTCGCAAATAAATTATTAGTTCTTCAGGAATTAATATCATTGTATCTAATGCATATAGTTCTTCAGGAACTAATATCGTTGTATCTAATGTATGTAGTTCTCCAGGAACCAATTTCATTACTTGTTATGCACATAAATTTATGTGGCTTTATGTCATTGAATGCTTGAGTAGAATATAAGTGTTTATAACTATCAGTCATAAAAATAAAGTTTTTTATGGCTTCAGGCCATAAAATTAAATTCTGTATTTGGCTTCTTGCCACTTTATATGACTTTTGGTCACAAAAAATAGAAGTGTCATTGCTTCAGGTCAATATATGATGACTATAAATCATTGGGTTCTGAGCACTTAATACATAATTAGAAAATTATTTTATGTGACTTCTGGTCATAAAAATAAAATCTTTATTGCTTCGGGCTATTGAGCTTTGCACATTTAACAATTAAGCAGAACATTTATAAGATTTATATGACTTCTGGTCATAAAATTGAACTTTTATAGTTTCATGCCGTGAGGATTTGACCACTCGATCATGTAAAAACTTACTTTTTATGACTACAGGTCATAATAATACAATCTTTATAGTGGTTAGACTCTGAGTATTTAATAATTTAATATAAAACTTAACTTTTATGACTACAGGTCATAAAAATAAGACCTTCATGGCTTCAGGCCATAGTGCCCTAACCATTTTAAACAAAAATGTTATATGACTACAGGTCATACAAATATAATATTTATTGTTTCGGGTTGTTAGCTCTAAACATAAAATTGGTATATTTATGTAATGGAACTCCAGGTTCCATCAAGTATTTCTTCAGACCGTTATGTGATAAAATTTCAGGTTCCATCAAATAAGACTTCAGACATAAAATGAATTATATATGTGATGAAACTTGAGGTTTCATCAAATATGGTTTTAGGCCGTTAGGCTCTCACCATAAAAACGAAATCTTGAACCGGTGGAATTGTAGGTTCCATCAAATATGACTTCAGGTCGTAAAAAAAAAAATTTTAGCAGATGGAACTTCGGGTTCCAACAAATTCAAATCCAACTTCACACCGTAATTAAAAAAATAATTTTTTTTTTCAGATTACAACTATATTTTAGGCACATCATAATACTAAATATCTCAATTATATTTAGCAATTACAATTCCAATTGAATTAGAATCTTACTATATAATATCATTTATGATAATATTACAAAATTTCAAACTTTATTTCACAAATAAAAATATTCAAAACACTCATAAATGTGAGTAATATGAAATGGTCCATTACCATTCATAGACACATAAATACATTTTTTTTATTTAATCAAAATATGATTATCATTTGCAAAACAATTTGCTAGAAAACAAGATATGAATGTTGCCCCCTCTCATGACAAAAAGTTTATCGATTCAAAAATAATTATATGAAAACATCAGACATCAAACAGTTTGATTGTAGTAATTAATTGCATGCTTTGGAAATAAAGTCTTTTAAAGAAGACACCAATGTTTAATATAATTTTTATGGCATTGCAAAGTGATCAAGGCGTTTGATCAGTTACATAATAATAAGCATATATTTGAACCATAATATTCAATCATTTTGATCCATAATGTCAGTGATTTCTCATAACTTAATTACTTTAAATAGAAGGGAAACAAAGTCTCATTGTATAAAATCTCCATTTTCATTCTAAAATGAATAGGGGAAAACTCTAGAAATTATAAACAAGCTTGTTGTCTACAACGAAGATTAGAGAAATGAACACACATTAGCCTAAAAAATTAAAAGTTATAATGTAAATTGCATAGTCTCTTTAAACACATATATTGTGTCAATTATTTCTTCATAATTGCACATCACTCATGATTGAGATTTTCCATCCAAGGATGCAGTGTTTGTAAAGTCTTAAAAGAGTCCAATTCAAAGGGGAAATTTTGCTTTTGGTGCTCATTATCACCATAGCCCTCATGATCATGTCACATGCCCAACAACCTAATTTGTTTATATAACGATAATGAGCTCAATGCTTTAACACATATTTTCATCTGATTCATGTCTAACACCAAGGTTACTTTGTCCGAATTTCTCTTTGAGTTAAAACTCAATTTTCATATCATCTCTAGCCCCAAACAATTTTCTAGAGGTTTACAAATTTTCATCTCAATCCACACAAGAATGAAATTCTTAGTATATGGAGCTTCAGGATCCATCAAAATCAAATACGGCTTCAGGCCGTAAAAAAATGAAATTTTTAGCAGATGGAACTTCGGATTCCATCAAACATGGCTTCAGGCCAAATCTTTACTATGTGAAACTTCAGGTCCATCAAATATGGCTTCAGGCCATAAAAATTGAAAATGTTACTCGATGGAACTTCAGGTTCCATCAAAATCAAATACGGCTTCGGGCCATAAAAAATTGAAATTCTTAGTAGATGGAGCTTCAGGTTCCGTCAAATTCAAAATACGGCTTCAGGCTGTAAAAATAAATTGGAATTATATATTCCGAAGAGATGACTTCAGGTCATCATTATATTGGAGGTTCCACAAATCACAAAAGATAAAAGATAAGAACAAAATGAAGAGAATGATATTATTGCAATAATATTACCTTGGTGAGTCTCGTGCTCGGTTAGAGTTTCGTGCTGATAACGTGTTATGAATATAAAGGATGAGAAGACAATATGAGAGAAATGAGAAGAGAGTAGAAAGTTGTATTCACTTGTATATTGTATACAATATTGAGTCCTCTATTTATAGAGGAGAATTAGGTTACATCATCAATAATATGAATCAATAATAGAGCCTAAATGATAGGAGGAATATAGGGGATTGTACATCCACAATTAGAGATTTTCATAACAGTTTTTAAGTATTAGATGTAGTATTAAATGATTTAGTTTTAAATGGAAAAAGAAAATGGAATGATAGTGGAGTTTGAATTAGGACGTGGTGTGTGGCCGAAAATGGAAAGTGGATTGAGTTGTGTATGAAGAATGAAGGGATGAAATAAAACCATACGCGTATGGCCTTGGATTCGCTTGGGCCAGTGATTGATTCAAAAAGTGGGCACACCCATAATCATTTTCTGATAATGCCTACTCTGAATCCGAAAGCATATGCCTCTATTATTTTTCCCACTAATTAATCAGTCCCCACCCTACATTGAGTACATTCTCTCAACCAATCATCACCAAACCACTATTTCAACCTTTTCCCTCACAACTCACTCACGCTAAGTACAACCAATGAATTATTTATATGTATACGCGATATGAAGTTGGTGTGGATACGAATATTAGTAGGACTGGGGTACATATGCTTGTGGGTCTAAATTGGGAAGTTTAAAAATGGTGGGACTGGTGTGTATCTGTGTCTGAAGATGTTATGGTTTCATATCAATTCTTTTTTGTTCTGAGGCTTTGACGTTCCCTGTCTGGACTTTAAGATTTTCCGCAGACTTACCGAATTTGCAAAAGAATTACGATAAAAGAGATGCCAGGGTCATGTTATGAGGGATCTTATTTGGATGACTTCTATGCAATTTCTCAAAGCAATAATTTAATCACTAAAATATTATTCAACTTGTTATGATAGGATTCAGAGCAAGAAATACTAAGTAACAACAAAACATGGCGTGTAACGTCTAAATTATTTTTAATGATTAAATTACTCACTCACAGGACCAATTTTATTTCTTTTTTCATTTTTCCGGGTCAGATGACTACATACGAATTTTCTCAATCTTATTATAAATTATGGAATATGGAGTTGTTGTCTTGGAAAAAATAATTGGGCATTATAACTTATATACATGTAAATAATATACATGAATTTATGTATTTCTCATGCTATTTATAAAGCATTAATAATAGGCTTATATTAGAATTTATGCGAAACAGGGGCACATAATATGATTGGTTTTATTTTTTTTTATGTTAAAAAGATCGTTTTCGTGCTATTAATCATATCAGATAACATCAAGGAAAATGATGTTTTTTTTTGTATATACTCCCTCCTATCCCTAATATAAGAGCTAGCAGCAAAAAACTGCTTCTTAAGAAAATATGTGAGTGAAAACATGTGAGTGTTAGTTGGATGTTCGAAGTTAATACTTCTTTTCCAATATTGCCATATTTATTGTGATACTTTTAAGAGAGAAATACATAAGTATTAATAAATATGAAAGAGAATTAGGGTAGAGTTGGAAAAACACATTAAATGAGGAGAGAATGTGAGATGACCTCTTATATTATTAGGGACCAAAATCATTCAAATTTTGACTCTTATATTAAGGACCGGAGGAAGAATTTGAAATATGGTACAGAAGAATGTGAATATATAAGAGAAAAAATATTAAATAAATTCTATATGGATAAAATATGAGCCTCCTTTTATTTTGTGTCGCTTACATATGGTTTCCTTATAGAATATTTTAAAAGTAGTTCTATTAACTTAGAAATATTTAACAATAATATATCTTAGCTATAAATAATTTATATTCAATGCTCATTAAATCAAAATTAATTTTCGCTAATTTACATGTGTTACATACTAGGTCTTTGATATACTCCCTCTGATCCTAAATATAAGACCTAGTTGACTTTTTTTTGAGATATTAAGGTTACAAAATATGTTATTAAACTATGATATATTTGATATATTTTTATATTAGTCATTAGTTTATAGGTTAAATAAACTAATTTAAGGAAAACAATTAGGTAAATCAATTTATGATTGTCATATTTTACTTTTTTAGGATTTTCTAAAAAAATCAACTATGTCTTATATTTAGGACCAGAGGAAGTAATATATATTTATTTAACATGAATTCTAATTAGAAATTAATTTGGGAATTCATGGAGCGCACATGATATTAGAAATGTCCCACTAAATGCCCAAATTAAAATAGAATCCTAATAGACTTTTTTTGGTTGTGCTTATTCCATGGGGCATCAAATTAATTTTTCTCTAGTTCTAATTTCAGAAACGAGGCACCAGATAAAGACTAAAAAACTGTCATATTAATCCTTCATCACCACACACCTAATCATTAGGTAAAGGCGGAAGTTAATCAATGACACAAAACTTTCCATCTATGTTATGTGCATGCTCAGCTACTCTATCTATAACAAAGTCATTTTCCACTAGCACATAACTCACAAGTACCTATCGATCCCTACTAAAGAATAATTGAGACTCATTGATAATTTAACGAAAATGACGGGAGTTGTCACGTTTTCTTGTGATACAGTATGCCGCAATATCATCAATTTCATGTTGAGGATTCCAAGCAATTTCAATTATACTTGTGGAAACTCTTGATGCTCTACAGCAGCAAGCTAAATTCCGTTGGTCATCAAGTAATGTATGTCTCCTCCACATCCGATCCCATCATCTTCTAATACTGTCCCGTCGTCTATCTCCAATAATTTTGTGAAGTCATTTTTAGATGTTTTCTCAACACCCTCTTTCTCGCCAAAACAACGGAGTCATCCCTTTTTTCTTTTCATTTTCCATCCCAAGTTGGATGGGCCAGACCAAACAGTTTGAAGCCTACTTTGGACTTTTTAGATCAGCTTGATCTCATGTGAATAGTGGTTTCAGCTCCCAGGCCGCTAATCCAAAGTGAATAGTGGCTGTAATCCCTCAAAAAGAAGAATAAGAAAGAAAGAAAGCGAGCTGAGATAAAAGAACAAAGGGGAAAAAAAAGAAAAGAACAGTAATCCTGCTTTGCCTAGAAGGAGGGGTGATAAAAGAGTAAATATAGCAGCAATTTGGACACATTTTTGTGTGATCATGCACTTAAATTATTCACCTTCAATTACTGGTGCTGCAATTCATTTAACGTCTAATTTTTAATTTATGATGTTTTCCCTAGTTTTTTAATTATATAATACTCATATATCGAAATATGATTTATGATATGATGAGAAAAATCACAATGTGTAAGATTATTTTTGTTTACTATATTGGGTGAAACAATATTTTTTATTATAATAAAGGAATTCAATTAGCCTTCAATAAAACAATCATTTTCATTTATAGTTAATTATCCTTGATTCAAGAAGCTAAGTAAGAATCTGGATTGCCATGCCTTAGAATATTGAGATAAATCATTCGCGATCGATTAACTCCGTAGCAGATCACCTAACTAAGGAAACGATAGGCGCGGTGCTGGGGTTTTATTCAGCTGTGCAACCTCCAAGATTATTATGTTTGATTTTTTGATTCATAAAGACTCTAACTAGCTCTCCCAGTTAATGATAGTACAAGTTGATTCCTACTTTGATGTAAAAAAAATAATACATGAAAATACATATTTTGAAAAGATTCCTTGAATTGAATGGAGATAATTGTGGAATTAGTTTCAGTGCTCGTCTCAAAGATGACTAGAGGTGCTCATCCACTCTCGATGGTCATGATCCATTGTTGGCGGTCCAGATTTATTTATTTTTTTAAATTTGTGATTTTCAAAAAACAATTATTTTTATGGTTGCAATTCAGTACTCTCTCATGCTGTGAGAATATCTATCCTTCGTCAAGACCGCCCTCATGGGAAGTGGGTAGGGGTTGATCAAGGAGGCAGAAAAACCCTTTCTTGCTTTGAGAATATTTAGCTAACTTTTCCTCTATAGACATTTCTTCTCTATGCCTATGATTAATTAAAACTTGCCAATGTGTTTTTATTGAAATAAAAGAGAGCAGTATCAATTAGATCACTAAAGGGTGGTTTTGGTCATACCCTCCGGTAATCCAGTTGATATTCTCTAAGCAGAGTTTGTTTCTTTAATTTGTCTTTTCATCAACACAAGAGTATTTCTTTATTTTCAAGAAAAATGATGGATAAACTCATTGAGCCATTGTTGGTAGTACTGGGTTCAATCTGGAAACTGAAGTGAGTATTGGGCCTGCTAACATATAAGAGTGTTAATTTCCAGAAGGAATGCAAAATGATATCCAGTCCGTTTCAAATGCAAAAACAAGACATCCATGGCCATTTCTTCAATTTTTATGAAAGTAAAAAAAAAAAAAATCGGACGTCGTTTACAAATTGTGGACCGGTGGTGTTAGAAGAGGCCATTTGGGGATGTCATTGAAGTGAGAAGAGGCAGAAGAATGATGTTGAGAAAGGATGTGATGAAGGAAGGGAAGGGGGTGAGATTATCCAAAAAAATTTTACTTCGTTCTTAAATATAAAATTACTTTCATAATTTGATTATATTAAGGATTTTAGTTAAGTTAATTATTAACACATGATATTACTAATTTATCATAACCATATACCTTTATACACACTCTCTCTTTCTTGCTACATTGTTATTATAGAGAAGCATTATATAGGGATTAATTTGAGAAAAATTAAGAAAAATAGAAAATAATCTTATATTTATAAATAAATTAATTTTAAAAGTAATTTTATATTTAAGAATGGAGAAAGTATTTGAGAATCATGGTCATCATACATTCATTCACATTCACCACTTGAAATAATTTCCCCTCCTGAAACAATTGTAGAAAACCGTTATTGAGTGCACTATTTTCTTTAAAACATATCAACACAATTATTATAGTCTTATTCAGTTTAAAAGAACTATATGGCCATTTTAAATGGCCATAAAACTAACGGGATCTGCTATATATGGCCATTTAAGATTTTAGGCCGATCATCTTGAACATGTTTGTATATTAAAATTTTGATATGCTGTTGATACTTTTAGATTATACTTTATCGCAAAACTAATATGAAAGTCATATTTTTATATATTAAATTTATGTTATAGATTGGCATTGATATTGTATTCTATTGTGTCTGAGAGTATCCCAACCCTCCTATTCGAACTGTATTCGCTTCAATTTTACTTTTCAGTCTCTCCTGATTGTTGGAAGCACCACACATGTATAATTGATTACTTGATATTTACAAGGATCGGGATTCAAATTGTAAGGTCAAAAATCATAATAAAAAACAATTGTAAGGTCAAAAATAAAAGAATTCAAATTGGCAAAGCTTCATAAATTTTCAAGTTCTAAATATTATGAGGTATGACATTGTGTACTTATTTTTCTGCCTATGCCGCAAACAGACCTCAGTAATGTCAGAACCAACGTTACACCATCCTGATAGTGGGGATTACAGTATTAAATTGGCCCCAACACCGCAACACGCAAGTGCTAATTTATGCTAAAAAGCTCTTTAGAATATTAATATTCGAAAAAATCATGGAAAAGTATTTTTAAAAATCTGTAACTTATTGTGTGTGTCCAAAATTTGCATAGCATCTATATTTTCTGGGTATAAAACATAAAAAGCATCAACCGATTCTTAACAATTAAACTTTTAATAGTGGTTCCCCTAGTTTCCCATAATATTTTCTTCCAATCTAAACATTTTGTTTTTATAAAGAATCGTTGTTTGATTCAGCAATCCCGTGAGAATTAACGCAAGTTGAATAAGAAAGAAGTAAGGCAAACCATAAATCAAGTGCATATATATAGATCCTAGCTCTCTGCTGTCAGTCAATTTTAAATCTTAAATACTACCTCCGGTCCTAAATATAAGACCTAAATAACTTTTTTTTGGAGAGGTTAAGGTTACAATTTTTTTAGGATTTTTCAAAAAAGTCAATTAGGTCTTATATTTAGGACCGGAGGGAGTATTATAATATCACTAAGACTTTTTATGTGAAGATTAAGAGGTCACGTATAGCACTTAATCCTAACATTTTTACATGTAATTGTAGTATACGATAATTTATAACTAAGGTAAATTAGTTTGAGAAGAAAAAAAAGATAACTATAAATATTTTAAAATGATTAATTTTAAATCCTTAATAATTTCTCTAAAAAACCAAAGTAATTGAACGGAGTATATACTCTGATGTTCATAAAATGACACGAAGTCCAGTGGGTTATTGAGCATTAAAACAATACTTTTTTTTTTGAGAGGTTAAGGTTACAAAATAATCTATTAAATCATGACATATTTGATATATTTTTAGATTATTCATTAGTTTATAAGTAAAATAAACTAGTTTAAGGGAAAAAATTAGGTAAATCAATTTATAATTAACTTATTTTGCTTTTTTTTAGGATTTTTCAAAAAATTCAATTAGGTCTTATATTTAGGACCGGAGGGAGTATTATAATATCACTAAGACTTTTTATGTGAAGATTAAGAGGTCACGTATAGCACTTAATCCTAACATTTTTACATGTAATTGTAGTATACGATAATTTATAACTAAGGTAAATTAGTTTGAGAAGAAAAAAAAGATAACTATAAATATTTTAAAATGATTAATTTTAAATCCTTAATAATTTCTCTAAAAAACCAAAGTAATTGAACGGAGTATATACTCTGATGTTCATAAAATGACACGAAGTCCAGTGGGTTATTGAGTATAATGAAGTCATTATATGTATGGGTCAGTTAGGCCCCTTGAATCTGATCATGCCTTTCCTGCTGCACCATTTACTCAATAGTTCATTATTGAGCAATCAATGTTGTTCCTTAAAAAACCGAATAGAGTCACCTTCACCCATAATTCTCGCTCTCCTTCATTTACTTCTGTTTCTCAAGCCTCAAGTATAATAGTAATGGTGACTTGCAGTACAACTCCTACTCAATAGCCTGCACAGAATTTACAACATCTTTTAATTAACATTGAAATTGAAATTACAGGGCTGATTTCACTGGCGCGAAGGAGCTTTCTCAGTAACAGTAGTTTCTCTTTGTTTTGTCCCTCTCCCATGCCTTAACAATCGCCATATACTAGTACTCCCTCGGTCCTATTTATAAGTCGCCAACCGCCACTAAATGTTGGTCCTTAATATAAGTCGTCAACTACCACTAACTAACTATTAATTAAAGTTTCCAAATATGCCCCTGTCATTGAAAAAAGAGATCTCTGCATTTACTTTTACTTGTTTCATTATGACTCATTTAATAGTTGTGAAGAGGGACAAAGATGAAAATGAAAATAAAACAAGACAAATTTAATGATGTAACCGCCACTAACCGTCATTCCTTAGTTTGTACAATATGGGCAATTGGCGACTTATAAATAGGACCGGAGGGAGTATATGTCAATCTAGATTTACCATTTCCTTTATTTGAAGAACCAACAGCAGGCATCAAATGCACTATTGAAAGATTTATTGTTAGTCCACTTCCGTTAATTACTTCATTTATTATTTGGTTTGGCACTTTTTAAGCTTTTTTATTTCTAAATGGGTCGTCTTAATTATTTTGTGCCCCAAAATTTTGAAGCATTTAAAAGAAAGGCAACAAAATATTAATGAATAATTAGTACTGGAAATTGCAAATATATAATTACCAATCACAATTTATTTCTTAAAATACTTTAACTTCTTGTTTCAGGGTTCAGGCTTTAAATTTAGCCGACGCAACCTCTTCTCAATTGTATGTAACCTATTTTTATTCTGTGTAACAAATGAAAAATATTTGTATATAATTGAAGATAAAGAAGTGTTAAATATACTGATAATGAGTTGCACTCGCTCAAATACTTTGGTTTTAGCCTTAGATACATTTGAACAATAAATATGTAATTAAATTAGAGAATTTTTAGTTTAAATTTACTAAATAATTTAAGAATAGCTAGCAATCATTTTTCAAAAGTACTTTTGGAGTATCTTATGCTTATGTCTTCATTGAGAAATAAATTTGGATTATGACGTATAAATGGGGAGAAAAATAGTCCCATTCATGTGTAAATATTGCTTTCAAGCCGAATAACAAAAAGGAAAGACATGGCCCCGAATAACAAAAAGAAAAGACACGGCCACTTGAAAGAGAGGAGTTAAGGAAAGACATGGCCACTTGAAAGAGACGAAGTTGATGTTTTAAGTCTAATTAAATAGTAGTGTGATAAATTCATGCATGGTTGTCAATTTTCTCATAAACTTTTGTTCTTAGACATTGATTTTCTGTCTATTCATTTTTGGGTGTAATTAAGATAATTGACTTTTATGAATCAAATTACGTACGTGTTCAAAATTTTCTTCAGCTGAAGGTCGTCAATAATCACATGAAAAACTACTGTGTCTCTATCAAGGGATTAGAGAAATATAAACAAGATAGGCGTATTTGTTTTCATTTCTTCGAATACTCTGTAATATACACCCTTTGATCGAGCATACTAATAGATAATGACATATAGGTTCCAGAAGGAAATTAATGGCCGTTCCCAATAATTCTTCAACAGTGAGTTGTAGATAACATTTAACAACTGCAAATTCAGAAATATTAATGCAAGTATAACATGATGGCCAAAAAATTGCAAATATAAATGTTCTAAATACAATTTTTACACATTATTAAATTGATATTCACATCTCATTAATTTGAATTTTTCTTGTAGACGACAAAATAATTCAATAAGTCAAATACGCATATACATGCATGTGTATAATTTTCCCTCTAAGAGCCCGTTTGGTTGTAGGAATGTAAAGTGAAGAATTAGAAAGTGAAAGGGTGAAGATGGAAAGTATAAAGAATGATGAAAGTAAAGTTTGTGGGGTCCAGAAAAAATGTGAGATGGAGAGAGAAAGTTTGTGGGTCCCGAAATATATTTAAATGACCAAAATACCCCCACTTTCCTCACATTCCAATTCCTTCTCACTTTCCATGTGCAACCAAATAGACCCTTAAATGTTTTTGATTCGTTCTGGTAAAAAAATGGTTTTAATTCGTTGGTTCAACCAAATCAACTGGATGAAAGAAAAAGTGGGGAACACTTTTTATGTTGATTGCGAAGATGAGGAATGTGTGTCTCATTTTAATCTCTACAGTTCAGGTTTATTTTAATGGTCCAAATTTAATTTAATTCATTTTTATTTTTAATAATTTCTTATTTTGATGATAAAAGTAAAAATATAGTTAATTTTATAACTATTATTTGTTCAAAAGCATTAAATTTATCATTGAAAAATAGTTAAATAAAAATTTTGAACCTATACCATATATATCAAATTTTTGATAATCTATCTAGACTTTATTTAACAATAAAAAATGAGTTCTCATTGCAAAGTGAAACTAATTATTGATTGCTTAGACATTAATAGCACATCGATAAAGGGTTTTATGAAAGGGTGATCTCATAATTTCATAAATTATCCAAATAATAAAGTAAAATCATAGCCATGCATAACGCTTTACTAACCAGACAAACAAATAGGGGTTTGTAAATACAAATAGTAAATTTAACTCATTTGTTGATAAGAAAGTAATCTCCTCTTTTCATCATTCAAGTGATTTCATTACTCCTATTCAGTAAGCTACTAAATTTGATGTCATTTTACCCAGTATTCCTTGTCGATTAATGTGTCGCAGTCATGGTAAATCCAGAGCCATGTGGACTCATAATTATCAGAAATAAATGTACATTGATAAGCTTCACAATAAAAAGAAAAGAAATAAAGGCAGAGGCAATACATGTGCTGTGGCTATAAGTTCACCCCATGTGGAGAGTTTTTCAACTTTCAACCAAGCCCTATTTTCCCCTCGATCAATAAAAACAATTAGAGTAATTGGGAATCAATTTCCCCACTCATCATAAAAAAGATAATTTAAGTAGAGAGAATTAGTCGCAGCATCTAGACCATTGTTTGTTTGATTTGTTCTCATTTGGGCGGTCTGATCTTAATTGTATATCTTATTATCTTATAGTATGTTGAAATAGATGTATAATCTAAATTAAATTTAGACCATATAGGTAATACTCGACGGTGTAGACACGACACGACTAACGATCTCTACCCATCTTTTGTATAAGTAGGGAGACTGAATTGTAGGGAAACCAAATCTAATTCATATTGTGTACCATTGAATTATATATGTTTCCTTGTATTTTAATTTCTTTTGAATAAACTATTTGAAGGATAAGGATGAAACACATAACTCTGCACTACAACCTCAACGAATCTTATATATTATCTCACTACCGTGAGGCTAGACGTACATGGATCATGTAGCACCATCATGCTCTATAAGTAAATAACTATTTGGGTATATATTATTCACCAGTTGATTTCATTCTATAGGTTCAACAAGTTCTCACCTTAGTTTCCCAATTCTTCTTTTAATTAGATTTCACATTACTTGGTCTACCCTCCTCACTAATGCATATAATGCAATTGTTTGAACAAACATGAAAGGTTATAGCTCTGTACAGTTTATATTAATCTAAGTTGGTCTGTTATCACTTTATTACAAGCTCACACACACAACCTTATAATTCTGTCGTGCAAATTTCGAAGAGAAAAGAGAAACGAAATTTCCTGCGATCTTTATATATTTCTCTGTTAGAATAAGATGAGCATGAGCGTGCTAAAAAGGATTAAGTTGAGGGCGATAATTTTGGTTTCAAGTACAACAAATGAAGAATACACTTTTATTCATTAAATTTATATTTTCTTTAAACAAAATATTACTATTCATTTTGCACATGTGAAAGGGTTTTCATCAACAGTAATTTACGTGCAAATGATTTAATATATATAGTATTTTAGGAAAGCAAATATGCATTTCTTACATATAACTAACTTAAATATTATTTTTTATATCTTTAAATTAGTTATCTAGCTTTTATATAAATATTTGAAGTTTTCATGCATTCTTAAAAACATGCTCACTTATGCTGTTAAAATCCTTTTAAAATTCTTATGTATATACTCCCTCCGTTCCTAAATATAAGATCACTTTGGGGAAGTGGATAAGTTCCTAAATATAAGATCACTTTCTATTTTGTCTCAATTTTGGTCCAAATTACCCTTATACTTCTTCTTAGCTCCCTCACTTCTCTCTCAAATCCCTATTTGTCTTTTAAATTTAAGTGAGGGATATTTTGGGAAGATCATGTAATACTAATTCATTGGAAAGTCTTCCTTAATCTCTCCAAATTAGCCAAAGTGATCTTATATTTAGGAACGGAGGGAGTATTTAGCTATATAATATTTTAAATAACAGGAGCATGTATATTATACGTTGATTTTGAAATAAATTAAAGTACAAGATCTATAGCATATCTATAGAAGAATAATTTGTGAATGTGAAGATGACGCATGGCAATCCTCAGGAATTTTTTCAATTTCTTTCAGGAATTTGAAAGAAATTATACGGTGAATTTTTATATGAAAAAATAAGGAAAAAAATGAACCCTTAAACCTGTTGATACTTTCGCCCACTAATAAACATTTTCGATACACAAAAGTATAGTCAATTAATAATTTTTAATAAATCGTAAATGAGAAAATATATAAATTGGATATAGGAAGTATTGCGAAAATATGATGAAACAAGAAAAATAAAAGAAGAGCTTGTCCATAGTTATTGAGAGAAAGTGACGTTTCATAGCATAAGAAAAAAAAGGTGACAATTCAATAATTCTGTGTTTCTTATCTTGACATGCACTAGCATTTACTCCTCTGCTTCATTTATAAATATATATGCAAAGAAAGTTTCTACTCAAATCAAAATATCGTAATTTTTTATTAAAAGGGGAATACTCCTTTTTAAAAACAAAAACAATGTTAAATTTCTAGAATAAATAGTACGAATCGTTTCTTAAACATAGCAAAATATGGATAGTTTCTTCGTAATCTTTTGAGAGATTGTACGTTTTTCCAATGGAGAAGACAACCCACAACTCTGTATATACATGTTATGGCCAATGAGATGTTAATCTAAACAGCGCATGTGTAAGCAATAGTTTTTCATTGTACCACGAAATGCTAAAACTTATACCATTATTTCTAAATTAAAATAGCTCACGTGTAAGCAATAATTTTTAATGTGTGATATTTAGTCAATGTTCTAATAAAATGACAAGCAACTTTAATGAAATTTTTAGTTTATAATATAGTAAACAAAATTTGATATTCATAAACAAATTTAAATTAGTGGAATTTAAATAAAGTGTAATCAAATATTTAAATAATGTTATATAATATACACCGTGTAATTTATTTTATGAGCTATCCAAAAGATTAAAAACTTGGTTTACATTAAAAAAACTTGGTTCACAGAATAGCTTTAATTATCATATTTCCCAAGCACGCAAATTCCAATTTCAAGTCTTGATTAATGAGGCGAATCCAGCTCATCAAATAACAAGACATATATCAAGTTTCAAATAATAATACTTACTCTATAAGCCCAATGAGGCGTAGACCAACTGGTAAGAAATAAGAAGGTAAGACACCACGTATTCACCAGGTCATGGGTTCGAATCCTTGAGAAGTCGTCACCCCCAAATGGGGAATCCCGGCGGCGACTTCGGATTAGTCGATTCCCCAAAGGGGGGTCGGACAGTGAAAGCTCTAAGTAAAAAAAAATACTTAACTCTATTAAATTAATATTGACAAATTAGCTGGAAAAAATTAATATTGACATTAATATCATAAAATATAAATCAGAATCCAACTTTCCTATGGGGTTCCGTTAAACTTTGTGTATAAATTGTAATGACCTGTAAAATGGGACAGCAATAGTATTGGTCTGGAAAGTCAATGGGCACATGGCATTGAATGTTGGAAGCATGAAAATCTTTGAGGGAGCGATGTTTACTGATTTTATAATGAAATCTCTTTCTTACTTGCCCCACAATTCTATGATATTTTCTTAAAAGATATTCCTATTGGCATCATCTTCTTATCCTCTACCTCCTCTCCACCAGTGCAAATATATCCATTCAGAAAACCTGCAAAACAATGAAAATATACAATTTGAGTCGCGTCCATGAGGATCAGACATTGTCCTTAAGAGCTATATCATGACTATTGACAAAAAAAAAAAGATCGTGGTGCCCCCCAATATATTAAACGAACTCTTCCTATAAAATATACATGGCAACCGAACTAAGAAATATTATTTAGTCAGTAAGGTAGAAGTATACAAAAGAAACAGAAAAAATGTTCATATAAACCGAAACACTTAATATAGGCCTCACAAAGCTAAATTTCGACAGCCTCAAAAATCACCATGAATAATTATCAGTTTTGATCAAAATAAAGTGCCATTAAAATGTTCAAATTCGATGTTAGAGTTCAGTCCAATAAGCTCAATCAATTGAATTATTTGCAAAAGGCCTCCAATGAAAGTGTTTAGTCCTAATTTAACTTAAATAAAAATGGTGGAAAATATTAGCCGGATTTCACCTCTAGTGGTCTTTTCTCGTGCAAGTTCATTTTTCCTCTTGACTCATATATATAGTAAATTAGTAATCTAAATTTATTAATAATTTGGACCCCACAGCCCCAAAATAATTTGGAACTTATTCCTTATGACGTAGTCACTGAATATTTCCAACAGTTTCCCCCAACAAATCCAAGCCTTCTCTTGCCTAGTTCATCCCTTTGAAAGCGAAACAAGACTAATCATTGAAACATGTAAAGTAAAATGGAATGAGGTAAATATATAGTTAATAGATTTAAGACTTGATTATCTAATTTGCCTATATTAAGGAAGTTAGTTAGTTGAGTTAGTTAAAATTATATGATATTACAACCAAACTACAATAACCTACCTATACTCACATCCTCTCTATTACTTCTTGTTTATTAGGGATATCATCATTAGGGATAACTTGGGAAAAATTGATAAAAATTATAAACAACTCGATAAGTCTTATATTAAGGAATAAGCTCACAACTCCAAATAAATATTATATTTACGAACAGGTGAAATATAGTTATATAAAAAAATTCTAGACATTTATTTTAATAAAGTTTTCCCTCTCTAGTTTTAACCTATATATATATATATATATATATATATATATATATATAAGATTTTCAAAAGAAAAAATAAGAAAAATAAATGAATAATCATCGTGTTAATGCATAGAATATAATCTGAAGTGGTATTAGATTTTATATAGTAATAGATATTATATACAGTATTTCTCTTTTCTTTTGTATATTTCCTTTCCACAATCAAACATTACCAAAAGCCTCCTTTAATTTCCAAGATAATATGTGTGACTTCACATTTCAGGCATACGTCATATGTGCTTGCTTTTTCTACGTATTATATGTTGTTTCAGGATTGAAAATAACGCTTTATTAAACAAATAACGATCGGTCAATCTGATAATTCTATTATTTGTACAAGTTAGTGGTCCACTAAAAATTTGAGTCAATAAAAATTTGAGTCAATTTGTCACGTTGTTGATTCATATAAGGTTTAACCAAATACATAGACATGCCTCTATCACAAGTTATATTTATACAAAAAAAAGAGATCTTATTTGCAAAACTCATATTTTTTTTGCCATGGGGAAAACTTATACTCCCTCCGTTCCTAAATATAGGATCTAGATGACTTTTTTGAAAAATCTTAAAAAAACAAAAAATAAGTTAATTATAAATTAATTAACCTAATTTTTTCTCTTAAACTAATTTATTTTACCTATAAGCTAATGGATAATCTAAAAAGATATCAAATATGTCATCATTTAATAACCTATTTCGCAACCTTAATCTTTCCAAAAAAAAAAGTTATCTAGGTCTTATATTTAGGAACGGAGCGAGTATTTATTATACTAAACAATTAGTAATGAACAAACTAAATATAAATATCACCAGATCGGAAGCACGTTTACATTCGTAGTAACTTGCACGTAAAGATCATTATTACACACATATATCTTCACAAGCTGAATTGCCTGGTGCTTCAGAGTGCTTCAGACACCTCACTAGTAGTTTGAATTAAATTTCAATATTAATAAGAACACAGTGCAAATATAAAAGGCTGAAATCTTAGTGGTCAAGGCTTTCTTCAGGAAGCCGATAACCACTAAATGTGTCTAATTATGAATGAGATGTGGACGTTCATATATATGGACATGCCTATAAAAAAATTTTGTACTCCATATGAGCCATTCAAAATGCAAAGTCATAACAGCTTAAGCTTAGTTTCCATCTTGATAAAGTACATGACAACCTAGCAGATTAAGTAGACAAGGGAAAGATAAACCCAAAAAAATAAGAACAATGAATAAAAATCTTTGAAAAGCCAGACTGTGACGTGAAACCAACAGCAATAAATACCATAGTAAATACCGCTTTATTTGGGACGTGCTTGTGCGCAACTTAAGCACAGGAAATAACTTTGGAGGGGGGGGGTAAAGTAAATTAAAATAAAAGTCATTCAATTCACACTCTTTCTACCATCATCAGTTTTGTTCATCAAAAGAACATAACCCAGAAAAATCAGGACTTAGATGGAGATCAAATACAAAGGATAACAATGAAATATCAAGTCTAATCAGAACAAATTTGACTATATGAACATTTGATCGATGTACGTAGCGACCAGTAGTAGTAATACTAACACGGAAGCCATTCTTGCCTTCATAAGTTACATACTTCCCAAGAAAACCAACTCTAACAAAGAGCAATGAAACTTTTTTTTGTCTCGCTTCATATGGCGATGGAGAGAAAATCAATGGCTCTAGATTTGAATATTGCACTGTATGATCAGAACATGGGAGAGTCAGAGGGAGAAGAGTTGACTAAATTAAGAATGCTGTTCCAATAATTCTTGTTATCTTCATAGAGCTCACTTGCACTGCCAGGTCCATTACCAATGTCACAGTTATTATTATTAGACTCTCCTCCGCCCTCCTCCGACAAACTCCGGTCGTCGGAGTTAGTATTAAGCAAAAGACTAGTGAACAATCCTTCCTCAGCAATAGCATCAGTACTAGCCCTAAGAGTCTCAGACGTCCACGTGCCTTCCATGGACATTGTTAACTCATGCAGGCTAGACGCAAAAGACATGGAATTATGATCCATACCATCTTTGTATTCTGGAAGATGAACTGAACTTTCATAACCTTTCCATTCTTGTTCACCTTCTTCTTTCACAATTCCTGTCTCAGAAGAACCTGAAGAGCCCAAATATTCAATCATAGGCACTGTTGATTCTCCAAGTCCACTGGTCATAATTGGTGGAGCGTTCTCTGAGAAAGTCAGTGAAGATGAAGGCGATTCAAGGTCGCCGCCACCAACATTATTATTATTATTATTATGGCCTTCAGTACATTTCAACCAACCTCCATTACTCCATGCCTTGAGGACATCTAGGGAGCGTGATGAGGAAATAGGTGGTCCCTCTAGTTTATTATTGGCCACTACTGGAGCTGAAGAAGTTGAAACTGAAGATGAAGATGAAAACCCTGAAAGTTGATGCTGATGCTCATTCTGCAACGAATGTGAGCGTAGTTTTGATTCTCTGACCAGCCTTGCTTCAGCTTCAAGCCTAGCACTTTCCCACTGAGCCATGTGACTGAGGTTGGCTGCACTCTTATTAGATTGGCCGTCAATGGAGAGAAGTGCATCATTCTTGGGCTTGTGGGTCACCGGGTCTATTCCCATTTTGGTTAACCTTTTCTTAAGATGAGTGTTCCAGTAGTTCTTGATCTCATTGTCTGTTCTCTTTGGCAAGTGTGTTGCTATAGCTGACCACCTGAATACAGGAAAACAGGAAATAATAGAGGCATGCAATAGAAACCAAGGCTAACCCTCGGATTCATCAAGGAATAATGGAAGAAAGTAACGAATATTTTATGTCTTGATGAATTTCAAATGCAACTTTAATATGGATCAAAATGAAAAATAATGCGTAGCATTTTCATTTTCCAATTGCACTTGGAATCACATGCATGGCGCATTGATTTAAATCCTTTTGCATTTATTAAAGACCCAATTGAGAAAAGTTGGACGTCAGGGAGAAATTTATGGAAATGGCAGAAAGCACATTTAATATTATTTGTTGAAGATAGGTCAGAATAGGTGGTTGTGGGAACTGAGAGAGGCCAATGCATTTAATACATACTGCACAAGAAGGGAAAGAAGAAAGCAAAGAAATACAATAACATATTAAAAAATGAGTAAGAATCAATGGCCAAACTTTCAAGAAAGTTAGAATCATGATGGGTTTTTCATAAATCCGGTGCCTGTCTGTGTTCTCAACACAGATCAACCGGCCGGGAGAAACCAGGGAAGAAATTATATGCATATTTGTCTTCTGAAAAGTTAAGGACAAAAACCTGAAGACAAACCAAATGGCTGTCGGTAGAAAACTTCCTTTAAGTCATAACATACAATAATTTGCATCCTAGCTTCTACTACTGAGCATAGATATATAGATAGATGATTTTGTTTGAATGCAAAACCTGTTCCCTAAGAGGGCATGGAGTTGAATGATGGTTTGCTCTTCTTGCAAGCTGAACTTCCCTCTCTTTATATCAGGCCTAAGATAATTGGTCCATCTCAGTCTGCAGCTTTTTCCACACCTTTGAAGTCCTATAGACAGCAATAGAATCGATTAATCATCACATATCAGTGAATTACTTAAGCTGCAAACAATTTTCTACTATTATTAAACAAATATCATCTCAAAATTACCAGCTTTTGCTGGCAAGGCACGCCAGCTTCCATGGCCATGTTCTTCAATATAAGCTAACAGTTTCTGATCTTCCTCAGGAGTCCATGGCCCTTTCTTTAAGCCCACCTTGTCGCAGCATGGTGATCGACCCATTTGGAAGAGTGTAACACTTAAAATTGTGGAAGCTTCTCCTCTTCTTTATATAGCACAAGAAGAGTGTAACACTAAAAACTGAAGTAGCTTCTCCTCTTCTTTATATAGCACAAGGGGAGAAAACTATGGAGAGAGGAAAGGGAGGGGAAGGACTGTGACTAGTTAATGAAGAGATGGGCAGAGAGAAGAAAGGTCAGCGGCATAAATGGGATAAGAAATTAATTTGGCAGAGTATATGTGACTATGTGAGCTATCATTACAAGAGTACCCTTCCTTCTACTGAATTCTCGTTTATATTCCTTCTTTTGGCTTTGGGGATTTTTTGCAAATGCATTGATGTAATATATATATAAATGTGCATGATATAAAAAAATATATATGTATAAATGGGCAAAAAAGAAAATAGAGTGGTTTCATTGTCTTTTCATAACACTAGACTGAAGTTTTAATCCAATTGACAACAATGAGCTGCCAAGTAATAGCCATAACTTTTTCGTAACACGTCACCCAAAATTTATGGCATAGCTAGGGCCGGTTTTAATTATTCATCATACGGGTCCACTGCAATTTCTATTTTATCCTTCCATCGATTGGTATGTAGATTTTTTTCTCTTATTTCCTCTTTATAATAATATCAAGTACATAAACTACTGTTTACAGTGAAGTACAAGAGCATACAGCCGAATACAACTAACTTATGGAGGGATTTAAAACTAAACTCAGTTCCAGTGAAGCTCAGCCAGAGAATTCACTTCTATATGGTCCTTCATAAGTTCCAACTACAAACATGGGGTCTTAACTAAACTAAAACTTGTTTCGTACTTGTAAAGTTTCACATAAAAATGTTGACTGAAACTTTGGCCATAGTCAGTCATTATTTAGATAAATTATAGTCGACAAGGTAATCTAAATTCTTTACCAGCCACCAAAGCAGACTACAGCCTACCAACAGACCACAGAGAGTTCCAGTCCTAATGTGTGCGATTTCTCCCTTTTCAATTTTCACCCTTCTGGGTAAAAAATGCATGTGCCGTGTTTGACCGGTCAATCAGTTTAACTAATAGTATCAGCTATATAATAATTCTAACAAGATTAATTATCTTCGATTTGGCACGCTTTTGGTGGACAACTCTTTTTTACTGCACGTAAATAATTTTTTTTGGGGGGCCTTGTGACAGAATTAACTTATGCACCCAAACTTTTGTAAGTATTCTGAGGTTCATTAAGTAAGCACAGGGCCACAGACTATCTTTTGGAGGACCTGGACCGGTTCACTAACTTGAGGGTTACGTTTTGCAAAATGACTACGATATGGGTATGTTTTGATGCCAACCCCTAAACATACACATGAAATCAACCCTTGACATCGAACAAGAAATGAGGGCGATCGATGGTATATATATGATCACTTTAAGACCGTTGCAACTACTTAAATGAAGGCCTAAGTTTTCTAAGCATTAAGGAAAATGCACACTCATAATCTTTTCATAGTTGCATTAATATATGTATGTCCATTTTCCAATGGCAAATCTAGAGAGGTCCCAATCACAAAGTATCTAACTTGAGTAGTAGCATTTGGTGTAACGTTAGCGGGAAAGATGTTGCAGAAGGCTTCTGTCGTGAAAAGTCTTGTTTTCACATAATGGAGCTACCCATGCTAGAGAGTGCAACGACTAGGTGAGAATGAGCTGACCCATAGTTTCGTCCAGGACTTTACTTGCATTGAAATTCATTGAAGAGCCATAAGTAACATTTTGAGAAAAGGCAGAAGACCCAAATAAATTAAGAAGGCATCTACTAAAGATGATGGTGGATCTTAACCCATAAGTTGACAGTTACCCAGATCAGAAACTTGAGCTGCCAAAAAAGGTGGATACTTTAATGTATGGGACTGTGATAAACTGATTTCACAGAAGAACTTCCTTAACGACTGAGTTTTAATTAGGGGTGAAATGAAACACGAGCAATTTATTAATGTGGGGCACTGAGGTTGCGGGAGGGCATCTTGAAGGATTTGGCGCATGAAAAGACAAAAGAAGGGCCCCTAAGATGAAAAAAAGGGCTGATATAGAAAAACTTTAATGTGTGTATTTGTTGTGCGATGGAAAGGTCTCATGGATCCAAGACTCATATAGGCTTATAGCAAGGACAATGGGGACACCCTTCTTAAATTTTGCTTTGATCATTGCCAGCTCTAGCATTGTAATGGTCCAGCACAGTCATAATGATCCTATTAAATGAGTGCCCCTTACACTTGTCAAAGTCATACGAGTCCCACGTGGTCTATGCCCGACAGTAAGGGATGAAAATCGACCCATTATATGTTTCAACAAATAAAAATCTTTCCTATTTACCATTGGCATTGATCTCAGTGTGCACCAATTCAGAGTGTGCCAGAAATGCTATCATTTTCACCCGAAACATAATTGAGCCAGGCAACGTTTACTGAGTCAAAATTCACTAGCACCGTTAATACTTATTTGGCTCCAGCGGGAGAATCGGAGTACCCTGTAACCAAAAACTGATCTAGGAAGTTGGTAAGGTCACTTGATCAATTATAATTTGAGCAATGGGAGGTGTAAACATGAAAATTACAATCACAGGTATTGTTAATAATGATATTTCTTATTCAGACAGAATCTTGATTGAGCTAAAGACACCCTTGTCATCAGTAAAAACCAAGTGAAGCAAAGATTAAAAACATTAAGTTGTTAGATACTCCCTCTGTTAATCACTCTCACAATTCAATTGTTTTTAAATATGAGATCACTTTCTAATTTTTCCCAAATTAACCTCATAATATTTATAAATAATAAACAAACAAGAGATGCAGAGTAGAGATAAGTGTAGAGACATATACATTCATGTATTTGTTTATAAATAAGAAATTCCTTTACTGGAGAAGACATCTAAAAAATAGACCATCAGTATATCTCTCTACCAGGAAGAAAATTCCCCTGTTTCTTTTGTTTATGTCTCATGTGTTTCAAGGGAGGAGGCTTCGTTCTCACGATTCATGCCTACAGATCAAATATCAATGAAAAGAGATATTTATGATTTGAAGTCTTCCACTATTTATTTTGTAGTCCGTAGAAATTCAATGTGCATGTATTACTTTAATTGCAGGATTTTACCCAACATAAATCACTACTTTACCCGGAAGGGTGAATAACTCGTTGATCTTTTAGCATTGCTGTAGCAGGTAAGAATCTTGATGATGCCTAAATATGATGGCAAAGTAAATGAAAAGCTACACTCAATAACACCAGTGGTCAATTTGAACAAGAGATATACAACATCGCGTAGGTAGGCGGGCCTGAGCTCATTAAATCACCGATCACAGAGTAAATCACATCCTTATTTCTCCACAAGGTTTGTTAGCAGATAAGAGTATAAATTAATTTGTCATAACTCGTCATAAAACCATGTTATGAACATAGATGTCTTTGTCACTAGAGAAAGCACATCAAAAAAATGTTATGATGAAGGCATCATCAGGTGATACCGACTTTTTTAAGGTTTTAAAATTTAAGTTTGAGTAGGTTGAAACTTTTGATTACATTCATGTGCGTGACTATTAATTTTCTTAATTAGTATCCAGATTTAGAATAGATTCCTCCAACTTGCTGATCAAATAAATCCCTAGGCTTGCATTCAATATTTGAAAATGATATTGAGTTCTTGAACAAATGCTGCGGGGCTCATCCTTGTATCGCACGGCTGTACCTAAAACTATCCATCCTAATGAGGCTAACTTTTTCATAGTCATCTCCTCCTTTCATTAAATTTTAGGATAGACAGACTCACCAGAAAAAGAAATCGGTGGAATTCAACCCTCCAATATTTTTTATTTTTTGGTGAACCTATCAAGCTTTTTTGTTACTAAAAAGAGGTGACCATCAAGCCAGTAGTAAAAAGGACAAGTTTTTGTAACCATTTTCTAGAGATGTTGAACCAGATGAGGTCACATTAGAAACCCCATAAGTCGGCATTGTGGAAATTTATGAGGGGTCCATTCCATATATGTGAAACCCAACCGTTAAAGTAGTACCAAGAGTTCAAACGTGCTCCGGAGTAAGGTATTACACTTATAAATCTCTAACTCCGAGTGCACATATGATTTTATTAAAAAAAATAAGGATCGTTTTCAAGCACACTCCCAATTTTATAACGAATCCCATCTTACTCTTTGTACAGCATTTGATCCAAATTCAAAATCACGAGGTTCCTAATTGACCGTTTGTCAACCTTATTAATTAATGACTATTTGAGTTTGGAATTTGTAAATTCAATAGAAGAAGTGCTATACATCATCGATCCTTAATATAAGAGCCTAAAATTTGAATGATTTTGGTCTAAAATTAAGAGCTCACATTATATTTTTTTTCATTTAATGCATTTTTTTCCTATTTTGCTCATAACTCTCTTTCATATTTATTATGCTTATCTATCATAATAAATATGGATAATATTTATCTTAGTAACCTTTTTTGTCTGCCACTGAATTTATCTCTGGCAGATTTTCTCCATATCCTTCCGTTGATGTTTCTTCCTTTTTCTTTTTTCGTTTTCCCAAGGATATCCCCACCCGCATGTCAAGTGAGACTAATCTCTCGTTGTTCTGAAGTCCCAAATAGGGGGTCGACAACTGAATTTGATCAAACCACCAACCACTTGATTAAGGGACGAGAGTACTTACCACTCACGCTAACCCGCCAGATTTTTTTCTTCCTTTTTCTGTTCTCTTGGTTTGTTTCCCTCAACTTTTGGCGCGCCAAATCGTTTCAATGGAACTGAGTAGGCTTTTTTTTTTCTTTAGAGTTCTGATTCCATCTAGAAGGCCCAGTCTCAAGATTATGATACAGGCCTGACCCATACTCTCAGTAGCCCAACTTTTCGAATTCATTTTTATACGGTCCGCTTGGAGTTTCGACAAAGTTCTCGCATTATATTTGTATATATCAAAAAGTTCTTATTGGATTAGATGTAGAAAAGACTTGGTTTTATTAAATTAGGTTGAAGTCTGTGCATTGTATGCGTGAAAATATTTATTAATTTGTCCATTAATATTCATTGAACTTGACAAATAATTAATCTAGGACAGGGATCATATAATTATATTTCAAATTTATTATCTTTTGTAAGTTTTAGGGGGGGGTGATTTTGTGAGATTGCTTCAGTATATTCTTTATGTCTGATGAACCTGAAACTTGACAAGCGTATTGTATTGTTGTTTTAAAATTTGATACACCCTTGGTCCTAATAATTATATAGGATACAAAATTAATTACTTTAAAATTTTTATAGTTATACTTTCTCTCAAAACAAATGCATCTTATTTATAAATTATTTAATAACACAATTACATGGAAGACACTTTAAAATCAAATAACTTATTTAGCTTCTTCAATCTATAAAAAACGAAAACAATCTTACATTTAGAATCAAATGTAATATTTCATATTAATGATTATTAGGAGATAACTTGATATAAACTTTGAGCAATAACTAGAGGGATATCATACATGCTGATTCATAAGATCTCAAAATAATTTATATAAATATTTTAAAATAATGTCCTTATTTTTATAAATCAGTTAATTAGATATTTACAGCGTGAATATATAGAAAAAATCTCATGAAGTGGGGAAAGTTAGAGAGAGAATGTCCTTCTTCTCTCTAAAAGCTTGTCCTCTTTTCAGTACCTCTTCTGGGGAGGTTGAGTCACACCTTGTGTGTGTGTGGTGTACGACGTCGATGCCGGCGAGCGGTGGCCGGAGCGCGCGGGATGGTGGCGATCGGAAGCTGTCCGACGCCAGCGACGGTCGTGGCAGAGGATGGGTCTTTGACAGGCCGGGCCGTGGTCTTCCGCCTTGGAGAGGCTGCTCAGCGGTGGGTAAGGTGGCGGCAGTTAAGGAGCACGTGAGCTCAAATCTGGTGGAGGTGATGGCGGTGACGACCTCGGCGGTGACGGACTTCGCGACCTCGGATCTGTCCGAGGTGGTGGTGGCTCCAGATCTGCTTGGGGTCGGAAGAGATGGTGAAGATCATGGTGGTGGTGGTTTCCCGTTTCTTGGTGGCTGGCCCATAGGTCCGGAGGTTTGCAAAGCGGGTGGCTTGATGAAGATGAAGGTTGGTGGCTGGCCTACAGCCACCAAAAATCCATGAGCCTTAAGCTTAAGCATTACCCAAGTTTGGGGGTATCTTTGGTGGTGCTTTTAGTGTCTTGGTCACCCCTACTAGTAATTAGGATTAGGATATGTATCTTGTTTCTGAAATTCCTTTTGCGTTTGTCTTGCATGGTCTGTCTTAGCTTAATCTTGCAAGTTAATTTTGTTTTATGTGGAAGCTGGCTACCTGTCACCATGAGCTGTACTCTAATGGAGTTTGATCTCAAATTCCAACAGTTTCGTCACCTCTTAGGAGGTGATTGTGGAGCTGCATTTAATTGGCAGCATTTGCATCAAGGAGGTTGGGCTCGAGAGAGCACGTCTTTAGACAACCACCCTCTATTGCTTTACCCATGGCTCATGACAGATTGGAAGCTTAGTTTCTTTACTATCTACCTGCAATGATTAGGAATCGGCATCTCTTTCTGTGTCTGGTGTGTGTCTTATCTTGTTAATCTTTTGTTGTTAGTAGTTATGGTTGAATTTCAGGTCATATGGGTCTGTAATTTAGTTGTTCTGCTATGGGGTCTTCTGTATAATCTGGTGTTTTCTGTCCAGGTCTTAGTAGAGCTTGTAATGCTCTGTTTAAGTGTCTTATTAGTGTATGTACTCTAAATTTTCATTAATGAAAAACATCCTTTCGGCCAACAAAAAAAATCAGATATTTAATCTCATATATTAGATATTGAAGGCTGCCTTTGACCCAAACTCACAACATTTATTTTTATTCATGCGATTGTGTTCATGTTCATCGTACTGGACAATCACACGCACATACTTTCATTTCATTACATTTTCATGAACCTATAAATGTCATACACTCATACCTGAGCTTAGTGTGATGATCAGAAAAAGAAGCGGCATCAACCGCTACAGACGACCAATCATATGGCAAAAATGCACCAACTTTCGAATTCTCAAACAAATCCACGCTTCCATGATCATCACTGGCTTCAATTCAAACGTTAGTTACCTCAGAGAACTCCTTTTCACAAGTGCCATGGAATTTCCAGACACTATAGAATACGCCCACCAAGTGTTTCCTTATATTGCTAGGCCAGACATTTTCATGTGGAACACTATGATCAGAGCCTCATCTCAAAGCTCAAACCCCATAAAGGCCATTTCTTTGTATACCCAAATGGATAATCAAACTATAAGGCCTGATAATTATACTTTCCCTTTTGTACTCAAGGCTTGTACAAAGCTTTCATGGGTTAAAACTGGTAGTGCAGTTCATGGAAGGGTTGTGAAATTTGGGTTCCATTCAAATACACCTATGAGAAATACCCTTATATTCTTTCATGCTAATTGTGGGGATTTGAAGATAGCAAGCTCACTTTTTGATGATCATGCTAAGATGGATGTGGTTTCTTGGTCAGCTTTGACTGCTGGATATGCCAAACGTGGGGATTTGAGTGTTGCGCGTCAGCTGTTTGATGAAATGCCTGAGAGAGATTTAGTTTCTTGGAATGTGATGATAACTGGGTATGCTAAACAAGGGGAGATGGAGAGTGCAAGGAAGCTTTTTGATGAAGTTCCAAAGAGAGATGTGGTCACTTGGAATGCTATGATTGCAGGTTATGTTCTGAGTGGCTTGCATGAGCAAGCATTGGAGCTGTTTGAGGAGATGAGGAAAGTTGGGGAAGGTCCAGATGAAGTGACAATGTTGAGTCTACTTTCTGCTTGTGCTGAACTAGGAGATTTGTGTACAGGGAAAAGTTTACATAGCTACATTTGGGAAATGTGTTTGGGAGACTTGAGGGCAATAATTGGGAATGCATTGATTGATATGTATTCCAAATGTGGAAGCATGGAAAAGGCGCTTGAAGTGTTCAACGAAATTAGGGACAAAGATGTGACCTCGTGGAACTCAGTCATTGGAGGCTTGGCTTTCAATGGCAATGCTGAGGAAACACTCAATATGTATAGAGAGATGCAGAGGAATAAAATGAGACCAGACGAGATCACGTTTGTGGGAGTCTTAGTAGCTTGCAGCCATGCTGGTAAAGTTGATGAAGGTTATAAATATTTTGACCATATGAGGAGTGAGTGTGAAATTAAGCCCAATATTAAGCATTATGGTTGTATGGTGGATATGCTGGGACGTGCTGGACTATTGAAGGAAGCGTTCGATTTTATAGACTCCATGAAGATTGAACCTAATGCAATAGTATGGAGGACTTTGCTTGGAGCTTGCAGGATTCATGGAAATGTGGAGTTGGCGAAAATGGCAAATGAAAGGCTTCTTCAAATGAGAAAGGATGAGAGTGGTGATTATGTTTTGTTGTCTAACGTATATGCTTCAAAAGGTGAGTGGATTGGGGCAGAGAAAGTAAGGAAGTTGATGGATGAGAGTGGTGTGAAGAAGAATCGTGGGTACAGTTTAGTTGAAGCAGATGACAAGGCTCTGATGCATTATATGTTTGATTCTAAACCGAAGTTGAGATCAAGAGGCCAGGTATAGCTGCTAATTCGCCGATGAGATGCCATCGTATCCCATGTTCTACTCATCAGTTACTAAATATAATACTCCGTTACTAAATATAATACTCCCTCCCGTCCTAATATAAGACCTATTTGAGGGAATGAATTTGGTCCTAAATATAAGACATATTTCTAATTTTTACCAATTTTTTCCTAAAATATCCCTATCAATGCCCCCTAATAATAGACAAGAAAAGAGGAAGGGTTGAGACAATGCTCCCTAATGGTAGATAAGAGGAGAGAGAGGGTGGAGTCAATGCTCCCTAATGGTAGACAAGAGGAGAGGGTGGGTGGATTCAGTGTTCCCTAATAGTAGACAAGAAGAGAGAAAATGTAAGGATAAAGGTGGCTAATTAGGGTATATTGGTAATATCATGTCATTTTAACTAACTTAACTAACATCCTTAATCTAATCAAATTAGGTGAATATGTCTTATATTTAGGATCGGAGGGAGTATCACTTTCCATATAAGTTTGTTAACAAATGATATTACCAATTTATCTTAACTATATATATTTATCCCTACTCTCCCTCTCTTGTTATTATAAAAAACATTATTAGGGTTAATTTGGAAAAAACGTAGGAAAAAATAAAAAATGATCTTATATTTAGGAACAAATTGAAATATGAAAGCGATCTTATATTTAGGAATGGAGGGAGTATTTTTGTTGATTATGATCTGACTTATAGCAGCCCGTGACATTTATAGGTTTTTGTTGAAATATGAGGTGTATTGTAATTGTAGTATTTTGTTGTATAGGTATAGATATTGGGCCCTTAAGTGGGTGAGGCATTTTGGGCTTATAAGGTCTAGTTTTTGTAATTATTTAGGTATAAATAAGAATCTTAGGCTAAAGTATACTTTTGGTCTCTTATGTTTCCATCAAGTTTCAATTTAGTCCTTTAAGTTTGGAAAGTATACTTTTAGTCCTTTTTTGTTAACACCGTTAGTTTAACTTAACGGAATATGCTAACTTAACAATTTTAAATGATTACTCCCTCCGTTCCTAAATATAAGATTACTTTGGTTAATTTGGGGAGATTAAGGAAGACAATAAAATTACATGATCTTCCCAAAATCCCCTCAATTACTTAACTTAAGAAGGAGGAGGGGTTTTCAATGAAAAGAGGGAGTATAAGGGTAGTTTGGGCAAAACTTGAGATAAAATAGGAAGTGATCTTATATTAGGAACATATCCACTTCCCCAAAGTGATCTTATATTTAGGATCGGAGGGAGTATTTTATAATGAAATTGGACCAAAAGTGATAAATTTTGAAAATATAAGAATATTTACACTCAAATATTTTAATCTGAACATTTTTTCAGAATTTAATAACCATTTAAAATTGTTAACTTAACATTTTCCGTTAAGTTAAACTAACGGTGTTAGCAAAAAAAGACTAAAAGTATACTTTCCAAACATAAAGGACTAAATTGAAACTTGATGCAAACATAAGGGACGATAAGTATACTTTAGCCAATAATCTTATTGGTCTTTATATGATGTATTCGTTTCATAAGTGTTGACAAATCGGTAGGGAAAGAGAACAAGATGAAGAATTAAACAAATCCTTATATTGATAGATGATGAAGAAGAATACAAAAACAACAACAATATTCTAATCCACTAGGACTAGATCAAAACATCCCTCGTAGAGGTGATGACCACCCCTCATTGAGGAAATGAATTTACAAAACTAATCCCTAACACTAGGGTAATGAGGGAGAGAGACCAAGTTAACTCTCTCTCTTGGTGTAGACTCTCATAAATCTCACACACTAAAATGTTTATGTTAGGACCCTTTATATAGGCAATAGAGTCACTAACCACTTACAAGATACAACCCATTTAATATGATCCTAATATTTCTAACACGCCCCCTCAAGTTGACACTACTTAAACTTATGAAAGTGTCAACTTGTCAATACAATCAATAGGGTTTAGTGAATTAATTAGATCGAGTTCTTTTGATCTTGTAAAAAAAATGGAAGACAATTTCCTCTGTTTGTCTTCAAAAAGACATTCGTTTAATCTTTCTCTTCATCATTTTCATCAAGTTAATCTTCAATACATTGTTCTTCATCTTAGTCTTCAATATTATGATATTCCGCAGCAAAACTCATGAAACACTTCTTACAAAACCATAACACAAGCATTAACAAGACATCGATCTTTACATCACCGTTTACATGACCGATGCTTCATTTACAATCTTGCATTCTAGCAACCAACGTTCGAATTGTTGTACCATGCAAATATCAATTGTATCTATCACAAACTAATAATGGTAACTTGTCTCATCAAACTTCTTGCACTGGACTCTTATAATTGTTTCATCCATTAAACCAATATGCAATATAATGTGATTATACTTTCATCCCAATTTCCATCACGTACCTGCTGAATAAACAGATTCACCACATATGAGTTCATAGGCACTCCAAACTCGTCCTCTAAGCACACTCCATTCTTTATATAACCAAGAATTTCAACACTTCACAACACTATTTCAAAACAAAAAAAAATCAATCTTTGAACTTCTTGCATCACCACTATGAATCTCTTAAATTAATGTCACATTCCAAAGAAAAGAAGTCATTGTTAGAAAGTTTAATATGGAAAGACAACGACAAAGACCTCATCTATCTCATTCATATCTTTCAAGAGAATGTGAAACAATAGTTTCTTTGAATCGGAATTGCAACAGCAAATAAAGAAAGTTGTAGGAGAGATCTTTAAAGTAAGGATGAATTCTTTGGATTGGGAGCACTTCTTGAACAATCTTTGTTGATTGACCTTGATTTGAAGGAAGGGTTGAATTGCATAAAAAGAAGAAGAATCGGGCTTTTGTCTTCAAGATACTTCATACGAAAATCTTTAAAGTCAGATATGATGATTTGAGTTATGTAGTGAAACACAACGCGGTGGATGAATTTGGGTAGGAGGATCTTGAATAAATGTATTGGACTTGGATTTGCTTCTTGGGATATGCACCTCAAATCTTGATTTCACGACATACCACCATCCCAAATAGCAAAGACTCAATATTGATTAATAATGATGCAAAACCTGAATTCTTGATGAAGATTTGATGACTTCTTGGACGCTGAACATTAAAACTCAATATCAACTAAAGAAGATGATGAAGATGACTGTATAACCCAGATTTGCTCTGATACCATGTTGACAAATCGGTAGGAAAAGAGAACAAGATGAAGAATTAAACAAATCCTTATATTGATAGATGATGAAGAAGAATACAAAAACAACAACAATATTCTAATCCACTAGGACTAGATCAAAACATCCCTCATAGAGGTGATAACCACTCCTCATTGAGGAAATAGATTTACAAAACAAATCCCTAACACTAGGGTAATGAGGGAGAGAGACCAAGTTAACTCTCCCTCTTGGTGTAGACTCTCATAAATCTCACACACTAAAATGTTTAGGTTAGGACCCTTCATATAGGCAATAGAGTCACTAACCACTTACAAGATACAACCCATTTAATATGATCCTAATATTTCTAACAATAAGTATTAATAAAGTTTTCTAGAAGTTTTGTTTCATCTTATTCTCTTAAACATTGCTTAGATCTGTCAACCGTTTCCTTTGACTATTCGCTGAGAAAATACATGGCCACATGGGATTACTGGTTCCAGTCTGTATTCCAAAGATGTCTTCACTGTTCAGTGGGAATGAAAAAGTGATATGCGCTTGCTTCTACATCTTGCAGCAGTGTATTTGTACTGATATTATTAAGCGGATGAATCGTTTTGAAAGGAAAGCTCCACTTGACCTGGTGAAAAATTAAGTCAGAAGAAAAGCAAATACACGAACAATTTCAGATCTTTGTAGAATAACAATTTATTCATACTATTTTAATTAAAAAAATTTTAATGGCATATTATTTTCAATGAGAATTATATCAATGGACCGAAAGTAAACGATACTCACTTTGAAGGAATTTTAAAGTTCAAATTATTTAGGCGGACCATATATAAGAATGATCTAGGCCTTTTAGATTATAATTAAGTAGAAGCTAGTGATTGTGATGTAGCAAGTTTTTAGGCCACATGGTCAATTACTTAGAAATGTGAATTTTCCCCCTTAATATTAGACAAATTTCTATTTATTTTTTATTTTAAACTATCCCAATTGATACTACAATATAAACAAAGAAGAGAGTGAGGGTGAGAATAAAAGTAGGTGGATAAAATGTTTTCATTTAATTTATAACTAGTTTAACCAACATTCTTAATCTAATCAAAATGAGACAATATGTCTTATATTTAGGAATTATTAATTTGTTGGTTAGATACTGCACTAGAGATCTGCCTTAGATGAAATAAAAAAAAAAGATCTGCCTAAGAAAGTCACATTATAGGGGGGAAGTTGAAGTGAAGCAAAAACAACACGGGAGACCTGGACAACTTCACAAGAGCCTGAATGCTACAATATCAGATGCCATTATTATTTTTAACTTTGGTTGCCAATAATCATTTAAATTTTTAAAAAGGTAATTATTTATGTAGATGTTAGTTGAACAATTGTAATAAATAATTCTTAAATGATGATGTAGTGATCTAATTTTTTATTTTATAAAAATTAAATTTAACATGTTAGCATTTACCAACATTTATAACTGCAATGCAATGTCAGAATCTTTTATCAATAATAATTAATAACTATGTTATGGTTAAATGATTGAGAAGACATTTTTAAAAAAATTAATCAGGAAATCAAAACCTCATGTAAAAAGGGATCATAACCCTGTCAACATTCATCAATATAATGCAGGTTATATTCCCTCCGGTCTATAAGACCTAGTTGACTTTTTTTTAAGATGTTAAAGTTACAAAATATGTTATTAAATTATGACATATTTGATATATTTTTAGATTAGTCATTAGTGTATATGTTAAATAAATTAGTTTAAGGACCGGAGGGAGTATTAATTGACCTATTTTGCTTTTTTAGAATTTTCCAAAAAAGTCAACTAGGTCTTATATTTAGGATCGGAGGGAGTATTAAATTGATCTTAGACTCCAAGTATTGAAACAAGAGTAGTTTGTATAATAGACTATAACTTAAGGTCATGCAAGATTCTATTACAGATTTCAGTATTAAAATATCTTATGGCCAGCCTTCTGATAGTGAAAGAAGAGTTGACTTTACATCAAGACTCAAGATTGGTCTTTTAGCCATCAAAACAAGATTGATTGGTTCTTCCTGCATCAAGAGAAAGAAGGAAATCACACAGCATTAGGAAGAAGACGAGAGTCTCTGATTTTTTCCCCTCCACGTCAAACAAAATGAGTCAGAACATGATCGCCCTTCTGATTGGAATTGTTGGTGCAGTTTTGACTTTATCTGCATATTCACAAACCTTCATATCCCCAACTCAATCCATCACACTTGGCCTCTTCGTCCTCATGTTTGGTTTGCTTGTAAGAGAAGGTCTTATATACATCTAGCTCCTCATCTGTTTTGCTTTTCTATGGAAATACTTTTCACCTTCTACTAAAGTCCACTATATCTCTTGTATTGATTATATGTACTGTTTTCTCATTTCATATTTATGTACTAAGGAGTCTCCCTACAAAGATTTATGGATTAATAACAAGGCTCGGTTTCATCCTCTTGTACTTATCAGTAACATACGCCTGTCTTGATTACTTAAGTTCCTAAACTTTACACAAAAAAAGTGAGTGTAAAAGTCTTGGCAGGTTTAAAGTGTTAGCTTGAGGTGAGGAGATGTTAATTAAAGAGAAAATAACTTTTGTTTATTTCCCACATGAACCAAAAATAACGATTCCATGTAAAGCCATAGAATATATTGATATCAAAAGAATTTGGGCATAACTTGAATAGTAACTAGAGCTAGAACAGAATTTCTTGCATGCCTTGACTCCATATAATTTTCCAGAATAATTTGCTGGTATTATATCTTGTTCAAAAGGTACAATCGAAACCATCTTGAGAAGTAGAAGCCCTGAACTGTTTGATTGAAACTTCATAACTGTAGCACATGAACAATCAGATGGGACATTAGAGGGAAGCCTCTTTTTTGTTGCTGCATTGATAATAATGTGATGCCAGCTGCTTGTATTGAAAAGCTGTACCTGTAGACAAGATCACAAAAAGGAACACAGTAGCTTTGAAGATGCTGTAACAATTAGTGACAAGTACTTACCAGACCATACATGCCAAACAACTTAGTATCAGTTCAACGATATTCCTAGCAGAGAAGGCAGTAGTCAAATCCCCCCACTGTTATGAAGATAAAATAATACAAAAGAATAAGAATAGTATGATTCACACGCATTAAATTTAAATATTGCACGTAGAGAGACATCATTGTGCTAAAGTTCAGAAATTTAAGAAATAGTAATTACTTCTGCTTAAATCCTTGGTGCAAAGTCCATCAACCTGCAAATTCAGCAAGAAACTCGGAAGCTTTAATATTTAGCTGTTTAGAGTATATACTTTCCTACATTGCGGCCAATGTCTCAGCTGGCAAGAAAGTCCATTAAAACTTTAAGGGTAGCGTACGTGATGATCTCCAGAAGTGAAGGTAAGGGATATTTCATCCAAAAATCTAGCATGAGAAAATGAGGGTTTCATGTAGCCAGAGATGACTTGCCGGTCAATTTCATTGCCTATTCAAAGTATAGTAAAGATTGCCGGCAAGTCATCCTTGGCTGCATCACATGACCTCATTCCCACATGCAAGACCTTTTGATGAAAATTTCAAGGATCAATAACCCAAAGTGACTATATTTATTTACTTTATCACAAAAAAAGGGAAAGTGGACAATCTGATTCTAATGGTGTGGTTGTATATTATAGCCAATGAAATGGAAGTATATCACTGAACATTCCCGAATGGGGAAGACATCAGTCCCTATTAGAATGAAGATCAATAACAGATAGAGAAGAAGAAGCTAATTGGACAAGAAAACCGTGTTTGGCAGGGAATAGACGAATGACGGGTTGATGCTAAAAGTGATGTAAAATGTGCATAAAAGATGTAGTAGGAGGTACAGCTTATACAAGTTGGGAAGCAAAAGTAAAAACATGCATTAATGAGAGGCTAGCATTTTCTGCAAGTTGTGGGGACAGCCCTATAACTGTCTCATAGTTGTCCTTTGTCTCAAAGGGTATGAAAGAAAAAGTCGAGTAACTTGGAGCATTCTTATTGCTAGATGTGACTTTTGCTTCAGGGGTGAAATAATAACAAAAGAAACCTTTTTCAAAGAGAGAAGGCAAAGGCTTGCTTGAACTGTTGAACATGTGCAAATCCATGTGAGAAATTTAATTTTTACTCGTATTAAAGTAGGGTATCTAAGGACCTTACTTTAAAATTTCAAATAAAAAAAGAACAGATTTTCTCTTATTCCCTACCCATGAACTTGTTATACGTGCGCATAACCTTATTATTTCTGCCCATGACATCGTCAATGTTTGTTCATTAACTTGTCACAGGGTGGACCATGACCTTGTTAGAGCTGCCCATGATTTTGTTATACGTGCGCATGACCTCGTCATTCCCTACCTGACCTTGTCACAGGGAGGGACAATCTGGTCTTTTTATGTGAAGCATATTAAAGTAAGGTCCCTAGTGACCCTACTTTAATATGTGGAGTTTATGAGACTTTTTTACTATTAAGTCCATTGTGAGGGACTAGAGATTAATTTTCGCAATCCATTGAGAAACCTGCAAGCCTTAAGTTCTTCTGAATAGGTTTCTGAGATCACCATACTGATACTGTGGAACGTGAGGGTCATTTAAGAGAAGGTACAGCTTTTGGCACAGTTGAAGCGACAGTATCTTACTAGGACTTGTAGTGTTCATTCACTTGGAAACAGTCCATTGTCAGATGAGTTAGGTGAAATTGAATTACTACAACTGGACACGTAAAGAAGCATACCAGTATTATTTCTGGAAAATTGGTGAGCCTTTCACGGGATAAATCTCTGAATTCTTATCCTTTTGCAGACACATCCTATTTTTTGAAATATGATTCAACGGTAGCCAGTTAGCCCCACATGCAAAGTTAATCTTTGATTTCTTATAACCTTCAACATGTTAATCTTATCGAAGTAGTATAATCATAATGCATTGGTTTCAAAACAAAACGTCTGGATTCCTCTTCGTTTAAGCATGATTGGAAAAAAAAGTACTATGTCAAGCTGTTCCTAATATCGCAATAATTTTTTAGAAATCATAATGCCACCATTGCGTCCTTGCGTGTTTTGAATGTTGTCATGGTCGTTTTGAATGCCCATACCTCGCTCATCATCTTCATTAGGAGACAACAGAAATAGAGGGAGATATAATACAAATTTGATTTTAGGGCATTATGGTACTTCTTCTCTTCAATGATTTTCCATAGGCCGTTGGAAAATAAAAAACCACCATATAGGAGGTAAACAATTTTCACACGTTCAAAGGAGAATCAACTTCTGATGGACATAGAAAATGTGGAGAATCAATCAACCAATTGATGGAAATTTTGGATCTTCCGTTTCCAAAGTTTCATTTCAGCAAACCCAACGGGCACTTTAAGTCTAGACAATTTGGTCTAAGTTTTCTTCATTAGTAAAAAGTACATTAGGAGCAGAAAGATGTTTTAACGTATTACTCCTTTAAAATCAAGTTGACTTTTTTTAGAAAAAATTAGAATGCAAAATTAATAATTTCAAATTATCCATAGTTATCATTTTTCTTCAAAAAAAACTAATTTATCTTACCTATAAATTATTTTATAATACAATTACATGTATGATGTGTTAACATTAAGTGATCTATTTGACTTCTTTAATCCCCCAAAAAAGTTGTTGATCGGTAATACATAGTCTTCTTACCATGCCTTAACAAATATCAACATGCTGTTTCTTTTGGCCATCTATGGAACTAATGGAAGTATAATTAATTTGTTTTATTGGTTCAGGACGAAAACTCATTGCCTGCTTCCATCAAATCCAAAGTCGTTTGTTATCATCATTTGATTGGATTTTATGGAAAATTATTAGGTTTCAGCAATCTGAAATAACCAACAGAGTTAGAACGGCAGCATTAAGAGAATGATAGCCCATAATTTTGCCAAACTGTAAGTCTGGCCGAACGATTCATCAATGAGTTGCAAAGAACCTGAATCTCATTTTGCTAATACTGCACGTCATCAAATCACAATAAAATTTAAGAATGTTCAAAATGAGATTGAGAGCCTGCCACATCAACAGCAAAATTTCAACCCCTCGTAACTCTTCGAAATCCAAATATTAGTCCTTGAATAGTTGACAAGATTCACGAATCATCAAAATGTCACAAACGTTTCATTCTATTATGCAACTTCCTCAAACACTAGAAGATATCTATGAGCAATTTAAGTTATCCTACACTCTTAGTCCATCATCAAAGACTTTTGTTTGAATGTAAACGAAAAACTAAGGGGATTTTAAAAAGCTGTAATGTTTATTGGGCTCTAAAGATGAGAAAAAAAATGCTTAACGGGGTCCACAATTCGAGAAATTGAATAATATGCCGTGCCAGTAACTCAGGAAAGAGTTGAACAGACGGTTATTTCTGGATCACCAAACACAAAATATATCTCCCAATACACTGTCTTAGTAAAGTTAGCTTTTGACTCCAACCTTACCTAGTAGGGCGAGTTGCATGCATCCATACAATGAGGTTTCAAGGGCAAATAATGCAACATAACATCACCTGTTTCCAGAGGTAGATAAGGAAAGCAATTGATACCTGCAATACAGTTGTCACAAGGCTACACCAAAATTTGATGTAACAAACAACTTACCAGGAATCAACACAATTCAATTCAAATGACAAAACATTTCACACGACAACCAATGCTGAAACAATTAGGAAAACAAAACTAAAAGCAATGGTACAAATATGTAACTACCCAACAATCATAGCAACATAGAATTTTGAATTCTAAAGACATAAATTAGAATGTGAAACCGGTAACAAAGGAAGCGACTTATATAGGTTCTTGGGAGCATAACTTATCAAGCTTAGGGAATCAAGGTAAAAAGGACATGGCCAATTTTAATAGTCTCCACATAAGTTTGGTCCACTAAGTAGAAGCATCATGGAGGGCATTGAGTTTGTCAGACCCTGGTTCATCTGGTCTTCTGGTTTCTGGTTAAGGCAGTAGGCAGGCTTCGGGCTTCATAAATCTCAGCTGTTTGGATGGGAAGGGAAAGGCAACAAAGGGAAAAGAAGAGCATCAGAATTCTACATGGGATATTGGTCAGGTTAAGATATCAAACTTTTATACACAAAAGTGAATTGGCTATTTCATAGGCATTTCCCAGATAAAAGACAAAATGGATTAAAACTGTAGTCTACCTGCAGTCAACCATCAACCAAGTTTTAGTAAGGATTGTTTCTCCTGCGAGAAACATTGTTCTGACTAGGCAACCTGGTAGGAGATACTGAATATCAGCATGAGATCTTAAAATAAAATATCAGTAAGAGCAGTCTCTTCACAACATGGACAAGGTCAATAAGAAGCCTCGGTCCCCCCCTACAGTCTCTTTTTATGGCAAAAGTTGGTCCGTTTGTTTTCATCTGGAAAATCATGACTCTTAAAGATACTTTAGGCAAAAAACAGTTGCCTATAAAACAGCTTCAGGTTAGAATATTTTCCTGAAGAATACATAGGCTGAAAAAAGATCCAAGAAGAAAACTATACATCCTCCTATAAACTTATTGAATATTTCATCAGAGAGATAGGCTCAATTTCCCCTTCATGAAGGGGGTGGGTATCAATTGATCAGAAAACGCTACAAGAAGTCAACATTCACAAAACAAGCACACCCTATGACAAAACAAATCAAAACCTTAGTTGTTAGATCCTTTTTACAAAAAACACTCCCTCTAGTCCTCATCATAAAAATCAATCAACAACTTAATAGAGATTACAAAATTTGGTTAAAATTAATGAATGTTTTAAAATATTAAAATTTTGCTCCATAAAGTTTGTCAAATAGAGGGGGTTATTTAGAAAACTGTTTACTTTGTTAAAATATTAAATTGTATTAAAAAAAGACTTTATAACAAGGAAAAGAGGGAGTAAAACACAAGTTTCAAATGGGTTCACTTCAAGCTCTCAAAACTCTGTTAGACCTTACACAATTAGACCAAATTCACATTCCACACTAGTTATCTTATAATATGAGTAGTGAAAATCACACAAAAAAATTCATAATTCACGGAAACAAATATGAAAGATCAGAGTGTGCAAGGAAATAGGTTACCCAGACATGTTAGTTCGTCCTAAAGAATAGCTTCCATAGGCTCCATAAGCACTGCCGCCGCCAAGCTATTGATATTCGGAACATTATTACATAAAAAAATGGGTCAGAAATTATGGTTGTATATGATATTTATGACTCGTCCAAATGGAATATTCTTGGAATTTCATGGTTAAAGACAAGTACCTGTAAACTGCCATAGCTTCCAAAATCACTACCAGCTTCCATATCATTTGGGCCACCATAGTCACCTTGATATGAAGGTCCACGTCCATAGTGTTTGCCATCTCTATTGTCATAGTCTGAGCCATCTGGTGAAACAGGAACATATGGCAACACTGGAAGAAATGCAGGAAAAGCACCCTCTTTATCAAAAAAATTTGCTCTTAGCCGAGTGAGAACTTGCACAATGGCATCCTTGGCAACATCGAGGTCTCCAGAAATCTAATCAACAAAGAAGATAAAAGTTGTTCAAAATTAGACGACATTAGAAGCAACCTTAGTCCACACAAAAGATCCAGGAAAATCACACAAAAGATTCAGGAAAAAAATAAATGACACTATAACAATGCACCTACCTGTACCATTTCATCATCATCAGATGCAATTTTAGGAAGATTTTCCTTCGACAAGATGCGGATGTTAGCCTTTGTCAGCCTCCTAATTTCAGTAATGATAGACCCACCTTTACCAATAAGGCAACCAATTCGTGAGATTGGCACCAGCAGACGGGTTGTGAATGAGATGATTCCTGAATCTCTTTCAATTTTCTCACTGCACCGGGGTTGTAAACACACAGCTGCCTCTATAGTTGGAGAAAATGTATCTTCGAAGAACTGAGTAATCGTAATGTTAAGACTATCACATATACAATAGAAATCAACACAAATAAAGAAGGCTCAAAGGATGTTCAAGATTTTACCTCCTTTTTTGAAATGATGATTAAGCAATCATCTCCACCTGCTGAACTATCAACTTTGATTGTTGCTCCAGAATCCTGCCTAATTTGGTTTATTATAGCACCACCCTTGCCTATCACACCTCCAATATTTCCAGTTGGACAAACCAAGCGAACCGAAAATTCTTTTGATGATATTTCATCTCTTGGAGCTGAGTACATTGACCTTGACCAGTCTCCTGCATCACCTTTATATCGTCCATAAGCACCCATTAGTGGAGCTATCCCCACAATTGGTGCTCCTGTGGGAGGACCAACAAGGTGGCCACCAGTAGAATGCATAGCAGAATTGAGCAGATGCTGAGATCGAGATGGATTATCGTGAAGTCGAGTTGCAATCTGATGCAGAGCTTTCTTCACAACTGCTGGGTCCCCAGTAATCTATAGTTTCACATCCACGCAGAACAGAAATTAATTTATGATTATGCTCATTATTACCCAATATTCTGGTAACTCATATCACCAAAAAGAAGAAAAGTTATTAAATAAATAGACTAAAGCTCAATTAGTACAACAAAGTCATCTTCACAGCAAATAAACCACTAGCCACTCGAAGCACTATGGAATTAAGAAGAATAATAGTAATAGACAAAAAATGAGATTAAATTTTCACAATGAATGTTGATCTAAGTTATGACTGCAATATATACAATAATACATGAAAACAGAATGGTAAAACTGAAAGTAGAGCTGCAGAAAACTGACTGACAGCTTTCAAGAAAACAAACTTGACAAAGATAATAAGTAAAAATCCAATCCAGGACCATATGAAATAAGTAAGAAAGATAAGAGATACTAATAGTCAGACATCAATAAAATAAAATATAAAGCAAACTACATTATTCACAGGCCATTAATAATGAGGGTCAATCTTTAGTCCCGATGTAATGCAAAGAAAAACATGTTGAACATAAAATAAAATATAAAATGAAAGACAAGAATAAGCAAAAAGCCCATTCATTTCACCTGCACAAGTTCATCAGAGCTCAATGAACATCGAGGCAAGTGATCATCCTTCAGTATACGTATCTGAGCACCAGTGTCACTACGAATACTCTGAACTATCACCCCACCTTTTCCAATAATACAACCTATCTGATCAGACGGTACAAGCAGCTTAGCTGCAACTTGTGAGCCTCCCTCAGAATCCTCATCTCCATGAAATTCTTCAGCAACCACTCTATCATGAACCTTAATCAGCGCATCGTGAGCTGGCGACACGAAACTGCCCCCATCCCCAGCAGCATTAGTCTCCTCACTAGTGCTATAGATTGTAATCACACGCTCATCACATCCTGGAACTGTCTCACCAATCCTAATCTTTGATTTTGTGTCTATCCTCAGTTGCCTAACAATCTCACCTCCCCTACCAATCACACTGCCAATCTTTCGGCCCGGGCAGAGATAACGGTACACCGTATCTTCCGCTTCAATCACAAACTGCTCTCTATCATCACCACCATTCCTCCTTTTACTTCCTCTATTATCATAGTCTGATTGAGGGCGTGAACGCTTTCCATGACCAGCCATTGCAGACAATACTATATATTCGATTCCAAGTCGGATTTAAAGCTTTCAGGAGAGCTTAAATACTTAATTAATCTGCCAAAGATACAAAATTTACATAATGAAATTCATAAGTAAAATTTATTCATTTCAAAACTTGCAAAAAAAGGGTTTTTTTTGCTTAGATACTTAATTAATCTGCCAAAGATACAAAATTTACATGATGAAATTCATAAAAATCATTCATTTCAAAACTTGCACAAAAAGGGTTTTTTTTTTTTTTGCTTAGATTCATTTGAACAACATATTGCTACATGACAGAAATTTGTATTGTCATTATAAATTCAGAATGAATTCAATTTTAAGAATCCCGATTACTTCATGCGGGTAATGGTTGAAGAAAATTAAAGGCTTAAAAACAAATTCCACATAAACGGATCGAGAATTAAAGGAATAATTGGGCGTAGATTATGAAAGGATTAGTGGGGAAAATCACAGACAAGAGAATTAGTAAATAAAAAAAGCGTAAAGATATGATTTTGAAGAAAAATAAGGTTACCTTTAGTTGAAAGGAGGTACAGAATAGTAAGGCGTAAAGATAAATAAACAGATCTGATGGATGAATAGGTGAACACTTCAACGCGTGAAGAAGAAGAAGAAGAAGAAGAAGTTGGAGTACAGAATTAGCAATTAGGCTTAGGCGGCCCTTCGGTCAACTCAATCAGATATTTCGTATTTCTATTATTCTTTTTTTTTTTTACTTTCTTTTTTCCATTTTTTACTTTCGTTTCTGTTCAAAGAGCCGCTTGTACTTTAATTACTTAACCTATGATGGCGGTTCTCACGGTGTGGGCCCGAGATATTCGAGGTGGAGGTTGGTTTGTGAGACGTGGCTAAAGGTAAAGCAACGCGATGGTCACACCCACACTTAAGACGGCTCTACTTGGGTTCCGAGGGCTAACCTCTCTTAGACTGTTAAGTTTGTTCTATGAAAAGTATAATTGGAAGGTTCTAAAGGAGGTTGGGGAGTAAAAGAGCATGTCTGACACTCTTATCTTATGGTTGCATAACTTGTCATGGTTTTGTCTTCTTTTGTGAGTAATTTTTATTTGTATTTGAACATGACTATGACTTGTGTTATCATCATTTCTTCCTTTGTGTTTATTATTCAGACCTTAGTGATTTTCCACCTTTCACGCAAGGATTGTGTGTTTGAAGCTGCTTTCGCAGCATGAACATCAAAGAGCATAACCTTGGATAACCACAATTTGTTGCCCTCACCTTTGATCATGAAAAATCATTAGTTTGCTATCTCATTACTAATCTATACGAGAATGTCTCTCATTTGTCTTAGTAGTTTTACATTTTATTGCTTTCAATAGGAACAAATTCATGTTATCAGTGTGCGTCTTTCAGTTGCAAGAGTCTATGTTATCAGCGTAGCGTTCGTGTTTTTCAATTCTAGGTCAAGTGTCTATATTTGATTTCACATAATGGAAAATATTTTAATACAAAATGATATCATCGTGCAAATATCTTCTCTAGTGTTGCAAATACATGTATATATATAACACGTAATGTTGTAAAGGAGAAGAGTTAGGACACATTTGTTGTAAATAACTCAATATTGTCAATAGTTTTGTAAATATAGCACATTCAGCTTTGAAATATCTCTTAGCATAATGTTGTAAACACATGCACACAATACATTATCTTGGAGTTGTGACACATTTTTTGTGAATATATGATTGGTAGTTTTTTTTTAGGCCAGCATATGATTGCTAGTTTTGTAGATATAGCTATTATGTCTATAAAATATGTGTTGTAAATACATGTACATAGCACAATATGTTGGAAAACAAGAATTATGACACAGTTGTTGTAAATATGATTGATGGTTTTGTTAATATGACTACTACCTACTACGCTTGTAAATATTTTATATAATATCGTAACATGCCCAACACATTATGTTGGAAAATACGAGTCGTGACAAAATTGTTGTAAACACGGATAATGGTTTAGTAGATCTGACAACTACATTTTCAGATATCTCACATGATATCGTAAACATACACACATAATCCATTATGCTTGAAAACATGAGTTATGACACAATGTATTGTACATATGGTTGATAGTTTTGTAAAAATGGCTATTAAACTTGTAAATATATCTGACAGTATTGTAAATACTAAATACATACACATAACATATCATGTTGGAAAGCCGAAGCTATAACATATATGTTGTAATAAATTTGGCGGATAATCTTATTAAATATAGCCATTAAACTTGTAAATATCTCTTATAGTGTTGTATATACATAAACACGATACAGTGCTTCGGAAAGCTAGGACACATCTATTGTAATCAATCTATGGCTATAAAGTATCTCTTTAAATATATAAGTAAAGGTCATGATAGAGTTGTTGCTGGTATTTTTAGTGGGCCTACTGCTGGCCAAAAAAATGTGTTGAAGGATGAAATTCAGCAATATTATAATTGTAGATACATTTCGGCATGTGAGGGGGCATGGAGGCTTTTTGGATTTGACATTCACCATAGAAAGCCTTCTGTTGAAAGATTGAGTTTTCATTTACCCAATCAACAATATGTAATTTATAACTGTAATGATGACGTTGCTGATGTTGTTGAGAAACCGAGGGTTAAGGAGTCGCAGTTTTTGTCGTGGATGAAAGTTAATTCTTCTGGTGATGAAGATGCTGTGAAATTAACTTATGCTGAATTTCCCAAGAAGTTTGTATATGATAGGACACAGCGTCAATGGAGTACTAGGAAAAGTGGTTTTTCAATTGGACGTTTAGCTAATGTGTCCCCTAATTCCGGAGAGCTGTATTATCTAAGAATTTTGTTGACAAAAGTAAAGGGTCCAACATGCTATGATGATATTAAGAAAGTGAATGGTGTTGTTTATGAAAATTTTAAAGATGCTTGTGAGGCCTTTGGTCTTTTGGATGATGATGTAGAATTTGTGAATGCTATTAAAGAAGCTGCTCAATGGTCTAGTGGTAAGAGTCTACGTAAGTTATTTGTTATCATGATTTTGTCTAATACGTTGCAGAAACCAGATTTTGTGTGGTTTAAGTGTAGAAATTTGTTATCGGAGGATATGTTTTACATCCCTCATACGCGTCGGCTACATTCAGGTTATATTCTAGAATTTATTTGAGAGTCATTGTTTAGATTAATTTTCTATTTAGTTTTTGCAAATTAAAGTTTTTTCCGTGCAGATATTATTTCAGATGAAGTAAAGCAACATGCTGCTTTAGTTGAGATTGATAAACTTTTGCAACTCAATGGAAGGTATCTTTGTGAGATTGATGGGATGCCAAGCCTTGAATCTGATCAGCTTATTGATTATACAAATCGCCTTATTCTTCAAGAAATAAGCTATGATCGCCCAGCATTAAAAAAGATTGCTTCCTCAATTTTCGCATCCTTGACTGATGAGCAGCTCTCAATTTATTTTTCTGTAATGAAGTCTGTGGAAGAATCATCTAAAGGTTTCTTTTTTGTTCATGGTTTTGGAGGGACGGGCAAGACTTATTTATGGAATGCTCTGGCTTCTTCTTTGCGGGCTGATGGACACATTGTATTGACTGTTGCAAGTAGTGGCATTGCTGCTACTCTCTTACCATCTGGAAGGACAGCTCATTCTCGATTTGCTATTCCAATTGTTATTGCCGAAAATTCATGTTGTTCTATATCTCAAAAATCTCCACTAGCAGAACTTCTAATTGCTACTAAGTTGATAATATGGGATGAAGCACCAATGATTCAGCGGTTTTGTCTTGAAGCTTTTGATCGAAGTCTTAGGGACATAATGCATTGTGATAAAATTTTTGGTGGAAAATGTATTGTATTAGGTGGTGACTTTCGGCAGATTCTACCTGTTATCCCCCACGGGACGCGTGCCTCTATAGTCCATGCTTCAATTTCTTCCTCTTATTTATGGGAATATTGTGAAGTGTTTCATCTCACCAAAAATATGAGGGTAACTAGTAGTGGTAGCTCTGCAGATGTGGATAAATTAAAGTGGTTTACGAAATGGCTACTTGACCTTGGAGATGGTAAATTGGGTATATCTCAGGATGGAATTGCTGATATTGACATACCAAAAGAATTTCTTGTCCCTTATAATGAATATCCTATTCAAGCTATTGTTGAAGCTACATATCCAGATTTATTGTCAAACTTATCCAACAATATGTATTTCAATGAAAGAGCTATTCTTGCACCAACAATTAAAATGGTTAGCCAAATTAATTCCTACATGTGTTCACTGCTTCCAGGTGAAGAATTTCAGTTTTTGAGTTGTGATTCTGTTTGTCGTTCTAGTGAAGATAATGACAGTGTTGATAGTCTTTATACAAGTGAATTTTTGAATACCATTGAAAGTTCTGGTTTGCCTCCACATACCTTAACATTGAAGATTGGTGCACCTGTTATATTGCTACGCAACATTGATCAAAGCGCTGGACTTTGTAATGGTACAAGACTTCGAATTACTCGCATTTCGAAGAACGTTTTGGAGGGTATATCATTAAATGGTTCTCATCCTAATCAGAAAGTTTTAATTCATAGAATGAATTTGAATCCATCTGAATCAAGACTTCCATTTAAGATGCGCAGAAGGCAGTTCCCAATAAATTTGAGCTTTGCAATGACAATTAATAAAAGCCAGGGGCAGTCTCTCCAACACGTCGGTGTATATTTAGAGAAACCGGTGTTCACACATGGTCAACTATATGTTGCTTGCTCTCGTGTGCGCAGCGTTGATGGTCTCAAAATATATATTCCCAGTTCTAGCGGGAGTCTTGAATGTACCACTAAGAATGTTGTTTATGATGAAGTTTTGAGGAAAATCTATAATGTAAATTAGTTGTGCTTAATATGGTACATTGGGTACATTGGGTATGCTGGAATTATGTTATTGTAATAGTCTAAATCATTGTCAGTTAATTGAATTATTGCACGTTTTGGTGAATTTGTGGGGAAAATTGTTCAAAAGTAATTTAATGATGAATTATTATGATTTCTACAATTAATGATGGTTAAAAGTGTTTTTCATATACAATTTGTGTTTTTCATTTTAAAATGAAGTCATACTTTTATTATTCATCATTACTTTAAATATTGTTAGACTTTCTGTGGACAAATGAAACATAAATTCAAACTTCAAGGCAAATCTAATTTCATTCCATAAATTCATTGATGGTATGTTTAAAAATAACACCTAAAAATAAAGAACCTAGATAAAGAGAGGGAAGATGCAAAAAACACGTTTATATATAGAAGATTAATGGCGACTTGGTTTGTACAATTTAGGCGTTTGGCGACTTATAAATAGGACCGGAGGGAGTAGTTGTACTTTAAATCTTTGCCTACAACGAGACTAACCATGTAATTAAACCTGTCTTGCAAATGAAAACCCTTCACGATTATTTTTATTTAGGGTATAGATTTTCATATCGTGGGTCCCATGTCATTATTATATGAAGTGCTATTCCTCATGATGTACATATTTTGTACTTGATTTTGATTGCATGGAGCCGCTCAATTGTATTGGAAAAGAAGTGCTCAGACTGAATTCCCTGTACATTCATTGCCTTGCTCCTATTCTTACATCCCTTATCGGAGAAGTCATCTTTTATGACTGGGGGAGCAGGTTCTCTTCTTTGTGTCTCTAGGGAGAACTCCTGTTCATTTCTTCCCTTATTTATACTCTCTGTTATATCATCACTTCTAACCTTCGAACTCCATAATCTCACTCACACCAGACCCATCCCTCGCAAAAGTAAAACAAAATGTCGGCCGTGGTGGAACCCAAAAATATATCAGATCTTGAGATAGGCCCGTTTGCCGGCGAAATCGTTGTTAGAGTTGATCGTATAATACGGATTCAACATCTTTGTCATCCCCATGGACCGCATCGACCGATGATAGAGCAAGGAGGTGTTCAAGTAGTTGTATTTGATGATAGTGTATGTGTCTTTAACTCTTTCTTTCTGCTTCGTGTTTACATGTCCGTCATTTAAGGGAAGGATCTAATACATTTTTAAAATTATTCTTTAGAAAATGAGGATGTTACTTGTGTTTGAGAATCAAAATACTCTAAACCGTGCTCGATCTTTGTTCGCGGAAGAGAGGGTTCTTCGTTTGGGTAATTTTGAAGTTTGTTTGAATGAGGCTACTGCTGGAGGGACTTTGTACATCAAAGCCAAGGAGGAATCGCATTTTGAACATATCCTGGAATGTAACCCCCTGTTTCCCAGGGCCTTGCCCCGTCACTGTTTTGATTTGGTTACTATCTCTGAGATTATTGAAATCCAAACCCCAGGTCGTGGCTTAGTAGGTCAGTAGGATTTTTCTTTTTTAGTATTCTTTGTATAGCCTTAAAGTCATTTTATTTAAAATAATGTTTTACTTGTGATAATAACAGATGTCTTTGGTGAAGTTGTTGACTGCTATGAAAAGGGCATGGAAGCAGTTGATGAGGTCGATTCTAGGGAAGTTATCCTGGTTCTTAGAGAGACTGGTGTCTTGGCTACCAGGTAGTGATGTAAATTTTTTAAAATCATTCTACATGGTTTACCTTTGAACTTATTGATTTCGTCATTTTTATTAATTATTAATTATTAATTGTTTTGGAATTTCAGGGAACCAACTATTTTGACCTGTGTGTTTCATGGCCAATGCGCCGACTCAACAATAAGGGATTACAATCGTGTTGCGAAGGACGGCCCCGCTACAGTGGTGGTGATGTATGCAATGATCAACCGGGGAGGTATTAGGTCTTTTTTCTTTGTTGTTCAGTTAAAGTAATGCATTTGAGGTTATTCTGTTTGATCTTTCTTTCTTTTTTATAATATGTTTAAACTGTGTTTACTTCTCCGATATTAACACGCCTATGTTTTAATTTTCAAGAGTACCCAACTTTGGGAGAATACAATGATGCTACCCGGACTTTTTTTAATCCTCCGTTTCCTGAGCTTTTGGAGGCGAGGAAGGCTCTGGTATATCGTTTGACTGAGATGTATAATAGGAATGGAATTCCTATCCTCACTCAAGCCTCGGAGGAACCTGAGGATAGCATTGACCACGTTTATTTATCCTAAGTGATGTGGATTTCTGGCTGATGATTTAATAGTGGGGGATCTTATATCATATAAATCTCGTGCAGCAAGCCTCTTCCAAAGTTTTGTTTCACTGTTTTTTAGCTTCTTGAGCTATGCTAACTAGACTTTCCTTTCAAAGAGGTCGCTGTGCAGTGCTTAGATCTTTGATGGTCTAATGGTCTAATGAATAAAGTATATCTTCATATACACTTCTGCGTAGGACTGAGGTAGGGTGTTCTATTTTCTGCCGATTGACTATTGACTAATACATAATGCCTAATGTCTAATCCTTAATGTCATACTTCCTGAACTATTAAATATAGGGGCTAGATTGAGACTTTATTTTGGTCCTAAATATAAGACTCAGATACATTTTTGGTAACCTTTTTTCTAAGTTACCCTTCTTCTTCATAACAACTCCTTTGATATCGGAGGAAGAGCTACTAAGTAATTAAACTAATTAAGGATGGATCTTATTGGAAAGACATTTAAAATTAATCCTTTCTTAATCTTCTCAAAAAAGTTATCTAGGTTTTATATTTAGTATAGGATGGAATAATCTCTTTTACTCCATCTGGTACTAAATATAGGACCGAGTTATAGACTTCATTTCGGTACTAACTATATGTTGTTGACAAATGTTTGGTCACGATTTTTAGGTATTCCTTATTTTTTTACACAAAAAGTGTTGTAGATCCTATTTTTAGGACTGAAGTGTCTACTTTATGTTTGTTCAGAAAAAAAACAAGTCCTTATTTTTAATGTGTTAAAGCCATGGTTTTTAGCCCGGATGGAATGATTTATTTTTAGTCCTTCTTATATTGCTTTTCCTGTCCAATCCTTTGAAATCATCTAGAAGGCAAAGATTGAGGAAATCTTGGTAGGTGTGTGGTGTCGCTTTCAATGTCATTTTTCACAGAAACTTGATGTCGAAGTTGTTGATTTTGTCTATATAACCACACATTTTTTTGTTCAAGTTGTCATAGGCTTCTCTGGTTGTTCGTTTTGTATTTTAGTTGTGCTTCGTTCTGTCCAGTTTCTTTCATATACGCAGCAATTTGTATCAAGGTCATGGCCGATGAAAATTCAGTGGTGCCTCTTTCACGTTTGGCTAGAGGGCTGTGCACATATTACATTGTGGTCAAGATTGACCGGATCATATATAAGGAGGCCCTTGGTTATTCTGCTGGTCTTGAGAAGGCAGTGAAGGATCAACAAGCTATGCAGATTGTTGTGTTTGACCAGGCCGTATGCTGTTTAGTTTGCATGTGTGTTTAATTTTTCCAGTTTGTGCTAAATTTATTTTTTGACTGATATAATTTATGTTGCTTTAGCTTGATAGAATGCTAATTGTGATCGATGAGAGGAGTGTGATGACACGTTTTTCTCGGCTGATGCTTCATGATAAAGTCTACCGGATTTCCAATTTTTTGGTCCGATTGAATCATAAGCTAGATGAGACAAAGTATCACTTGACTTTGACACATACCAGTGTGGTTGAGCGAGTTGAAGTCCAAATGCCTGATCATTGTTGGGACCTTGTCACCGTTCCTCATGTAATAACTGGGTTGGCTGATACATCTGGCTTATTTGGTATAATATACAGCGCAGTGACTATTAGAGCTAATAAATTTGTTAATATTGTTATGTCCATTTTTTCCATGTTCTAGAATCTAATTTTATTTATGCTACAGATGTTTGCGGTTTTCTTGTGTCAGTGTATGACTCTCCTATGGCTAATGATATTGGTTGGTATTGCCGAGAGGTTACAATCTTGCTGGAGGACAATGGTGTGCTTGCTTGCGGGTTTGTCTACTTATTTATTGCTAAATTGTTGTTCTTTATTTTGTTTTATTGGTTTGTGTAGTTATTGTTTTTCTTTCTACAAATTTTGATGAAGGGACTCGAATGTGCTGCCCTGTGTTCTGAAGGGGGAATCTGCTGAAGTAGCCATGGAACAATACAAAGCATTGAATTGTGATGGTCAAGTTTTGGTTGTCATTCAATATGCGAGAGTTGTGGAGGTTTCGGAAGGTGTGGTTATTTGACAATTTTTAGATGATGCCTATATATGTTTTCCTAGTATGATAATCTATGAGATTCACTTGATTATGGTTTGTTATGACAGATGAAAATATGGTTGTTTCTTATATGAATGCAACAAGGGTTTTCTTCAATCCTCATTTCCCTGATCTGTTCGCAAGAAGGAAAGCTATGCTGTTGAGGAGTACTCCTGTTGATTCTGTGTCATCTATTCCAATTCTATAGTTGTCATCTTCTGTGGGAATGGGTTGATAATAATATAGTGGGCTTATGTATGTTGGCTTCAGGAAGTTTTTAATGTTGTTTGTTTGCTTTACTCAGTGTTGTATGTCAGCTTATATGTATTTCTTTTCCGGTTCTGGGTTGTAATGAATAAGACGTGCTGTAGTTTGATGGGGAAGATGAGAATGCAATATTCAAGACAGTGTACTAATTCTGATGTTTTAGTGTGATATGATGGCGAAAATATGTGGCTCAATTTCTCTTATATTTTATCCAATTGGCGATTTTGCATCTATTATTGTTCCTCACCATTCATTAAAATGTTTTAAGATTGACTTGATTCTAATAGTATGTCATTCTAAATTTGCAAAGAGTACTAATTATTTAGTAGAGTTGAATGCCTAAGGCTATTTTTACCAAAAGAGGGAATGACAAAACTAGATGTTAAGAATTTATTTGGTTTTATATATGATATAAGATTGTTGAATATAATGTACTGAAAATATTGTGTTTTGATCAGCTTTATAGTAGCATTCTGCATGTCATGTTCCTTGTCTTGGTTCAATGGGTGGCGAAGTGTTTACCTTGATGTTTGGGTGTTATTAGATGCGAAATTTGTGTGTTGTCATTTGTAGGGCTCCATTGATCTTAGATGGAGGGATATTTAATTTTTTCCTATCTGACGAATAATTTCGCTAAAACATCAGTTACCTTTTGTTAAAGTGAAGGCTGCATTATTACTTTTAGATTTTACACAAATTTGTTTGTTTTTTGAGGTACAACTTTAGAATAAGGCATGAGTATTAAAAAAAAAGATGTGTTTAAAGTGCTTAATAGAGTAGGCTGTTCTTCAATTTTTAATAATAATACTGCATTCTTATATTATTTTAAGTCGGGGAGATAATTATACATCTACTATTCATCATCACTTTCCACAAACCCTAAATCAAATCCTAACTCTGATGCCTTTGGAAGGCATGGTTCAGGATTGTCTTGCCGAGAATTGTCTGTGTCGTCCCTGATTGTCAAGTCTCCTATTGCGGGGTAAGCTGCGAAATTTGCCTGGATGGTCGGAGCCACGGTTGGGGTTTGATATGTCGTTGCTTGTGTGTGGTTGATGCGGGTGTTTCTTAGTGGCCGGATTCTCTTCGACGGAGTTATTGCCATGTAGAGATTGTATGCGAAGTTCCAGAGTTCGATTGTATCGTTTTGTTCCATTGAGCTCGCAATACACACGGAAGGTAAGAGATATATGTAGTCGTCCTCTGGGTTGAGCTCTTCCAGTGGGTTTTCAATTTCGCATTGTTCCCACCAGTGGTTCATGAGATCGTGGCTGCTGAATATTGTAAGTAATGGATACACAAGAGGGGGGGTGAATTGTGCTTCAAAAATTAAATGCTCAAATAAAATAACACACGAGTTATACTGGTTCGGTCTACCTGACCTACGTCCAGTTCCTCAACCTCCCAGGTCGAGTTCCACTAAACCTCAGGTTTTAAATCGGGTTCACCTGAAAACCTTACAACCGCAAGTTTTCACGGGCTCACTTGCAACCTTACAACAAGTTTCACTCAGGCTCACTTGTAACCTTTCTAACTAACTCCCCCTTACACCAAGCAAGGGGTTTACCTTTTCACTTAAAGGATTTTTGACTAAGTTCTCTTAAAGAACAGATTGTGATACACACTTAAGTACAATAAATGCTCTTATGACAAGAAGAGACTTAACAAGAGTACAGAATAAGTAGGTGAGAGTAAACTCTTGATGTGTTAAATGCTCTTCGCTTTTCTGGGCAGCTTTGAATGCTTGAGAATGTTCTTCGTTTTCTTGCTCTGACTTTACTCAAGAATATTCAAAAATTCGATTCTTCATAAATGAAGTTGAGTTCTCTTATATAGTCTTCAAGCATTCTGAGCTCTTGGTAGGTGGGCTAGCCGTTTGAATATGTCCGTTTTTCCCTTGTTACCGTTTGCCCATTTAATGCTTCATCAATGCATAGCAGGGTTGACTTGCTTTATCTCTGAAAAGTAGCCCTGACACCTCTGCTCTGACAAAAGCATTCTGACTTCTGAGTATGTGATGTTTACTCTTGCACTCTTGCTGACGGATGATCATCATTCATCCGCAAGTGGTAATCTTGCTCTGCAAGTGTTAAGCTCTGAGTCCCAATGTCAAGAGTCTTTCCATCCGGAAGCTCATTTGCATCCGGAAGCGTGACCATGTTCTGCACATACTGGTTAGTCCAACATAGCAATATATATATAAGAATTATACATGCTGTGGGAAGCTTGTTCGCTATGGGGAGTAGTTTACTTAGACTGTGTTCTGATTTGGTTTATGATGTATCCGGAAGCATTTTTACATCCGGAAGTAAAACCACTAGATGAAGGATCTTTGTTCACTATAACTCACTCTCACTTAGTGTATTTCATCCCAACACTCAGCGCTAGTCACTAAGCTGTCGGAAGCACTTTTACTTGACGTAGTGAACTCACTGACGCTTAGGGATATATTTCTTTTATCAGTCTGTGTCAGTCTAAATCTATCAGGAAGCACTTTTACTTGATGATGTAAACGTACTGACGCTTGGGGTGATATCTATTCTATTAGTCTGCGCCAGTCTAAATCTAACAGGAAGTGCTTTCACTTGGCGAAGTAAACTCACTGACGCTTGGGGTAATATCTAGTCTATCGCTCTGCGCCAGTCTAAGTCTAACAGGAAGCAAACTTACTTCCGATTGAGTCATAGCTTAGCCTTAAGATTTGTGTGCTTAATGTTCATGGACTAAGTTAAAACCCTATTGATTTACTTGCTGACGGTGGGGGATGAAAGCATTCATCCGCGTGCGCAAGTCCTAATCTATCCGAAAGTAAAACCTCATCCGGAAGCGCTCTTACTTGGGATCCTATGTTAATCCTATTGCTTCCTAGGCACTTGGTCTAATCCTTTATATTTTAGTCTTCATCAAAACTTAAGATTCTAACAAATATGTTGTAGATCCAGCGGAAGAACATGAAATCTGGTTTGTAAAACCGTCTTGTGTTAGCCCAGACTTCACTTGTCCTCAATACTTCCCATTCCCAGCCACCGGACGTTTCATTGTAGGTTTCGCTCACTTCTAGACTTCCAACCTTGATTTTTATTTTCCTGACACCTTGCTCTTTGTAACTGTTAATGAAGGTTTCTAGGACGTTATAGCAGAAAGGTGTGTACATAAATGGGATTGGTGGCATTTTGGAGATCTAGAATGTATGGTTCTTGTAAGTTTAACGTATGTGTGTGAAGCTTGCTGACATCGTCTCATGCTTTGAGGCTTAAATAGATGGTGTGAAGTCCTGTTTATGCAGATTTGAATTGATGCAAATAGTATATTTGGTTTCATTTTTTCTAATGAGGATTGCGCTGAATGACTTGTGATGAATGGTGAGCAGGGGCCGTGAATAATGCGGTTGATAAATGATAGTTACCAAGAATGATATGATTTCTGAGTTATTGATGTTTGTGTTGCAAGAATTTGTCTGGATTTTTGTACCTTGGCTATTTGATTGATCTAGTAGACCTCGCATCGCTGTTGTCTTTTTTTTTCGGCGGGGAAGTGTTTACCTTGATGTTTTGTTGTTATTAGATACGAAATTTGCGTTGGTTTGGGTGCTTATAGTTGTGCTACTTTGAAAGTCATTGGTTGCATTGTCACATTGCCAACACAGATTGATGGTGGTTCATTGGTTCGATAATTATTTTAAACTAATTTGCCTTGCCTTTGTTCTGATAGGTCTGATTTGGTCCGTGTAAATGGCATAGAGTCAGTATGAAGCAGTGAGTGAGTGTGGAAATTAATGCATGTTATTGGGAGTTCAATTTGTTTTTTTTTTGAAATATTTTTGTAGATGTAGACTGGTATGATCTCTTAGATGGTAGTGGTTGCATGACTGATTTGATTTTGCTTGGAGTTTGACCTTTTACATTTGTTGTTGATTATTTGGGGGTCCTACAGTAATTGTGAATCAGTAATGTAATGTTCAATGTAACTCATACTGTAGATGCTGGTATGATTCATCACCTTTGAGTGTTATGGTTGTCTGACCGGGTTTCAACAATGTTATGTTTTATGTTGGAATTTGCTCCCTTCGATTTGGTGTGGCCTTTGTGGGTCTCATAGAGTTTATGAGATTCAGTGGTGGACCAAGCAATATACCATCCAATTTGTAGATGAATAGATTGGCCATCTCCTATGAGTGATTTGGACGGATGAAAAAGGTTTCAAGTATTATTTTATTTTGCTATTAATGTGTTATCTTGGAATTGTGGCGACCTTGCTTATTTACTAAGGAATTTAATGTCTGATTTTAGCTGACTAGGTGTTTGCATACCTTTGAGTGATAAGTCGGGATGGCAATTTATTTTTTGGCTGTTACCTAAGCAGGTACATGTTCTTTGTTCTTTTATGTGTAATTGTTAGTTTTTGGGAGTTTTAGTTGATTTATGTTGAATTTTTTTTGATATAATTTTGTAGATGTAGAATGGTATGAAACCCTATGCATGAAGGGTGGCGGAGAAGTGATTGTTTTCAAGAATGGGTCCTCTTTACTTGGTGATTGGTCCAATTGATTTGATGTGCTTCTTCAATTTTTCTGGGACACATACAGTGGGTTCTGGCAAGGTTTTGGACTCATGATTGATTTGATTTAGATTGCATTTGTCTATCTAAGATTTGCTCTTGCTCATTTGTGATGTTAGTGTATGTTTGAATCAGTGATTGACCGTTCAAGGTAAGTCATATTGCAGTTGATTATATTGATCACCTATATCTGATAAGGGGGGCTGACAATGTATATATAATTTGTATGATGTGTCATGGTTTTAATTCTTTCGGAGTTTTGTTGATGCTTAGTAAGGCAGTTAAGTTTTTCAATATTACTTTCTAATAATACTGAATTGGTGCACCTTGGAAATTATATTAAGAACTTCCTCAATTCCTGTGTTTTTGAGTTCTGAATGGATATCTAAGAAGGTGTAATTACAAGGTTGTGTTTTGTTCATGTTTTATGTTTGTTCTTTGCATTTTTTGAGTCAGGGGCAGTCTATTGCTGACAAGCTGTTGGTTTCAATGATGATATGATTTTGCGTGGATCTTCTTTTCCTAGATTTGTTGCGGCCCTTGTGGATTTCTTTGGGTACATGAGAATCTGGGTTGTTTTTTAGGACTATTATGTTGCAGATTATCTTTTTGTGTTGAAACTGAAGATGAAAAATCGTTTGATATCCATTCATAGATATGGGGATGATTGTCTATTATTGGTAGGTTTGGTAGGATGGGGATTGGAGGTGTAGTAGTTGAACTAAAATCATGGTATGATGTAGTTTGTGGTTATGATGTGATTTTGATTGATGCAGGATTTGTGGTACAGTTATTTCACTAATGTTAATAGTTAAATTCGTTGATAGGATAAAATATACTAATCTCCCACCCATTGGGTCACTGTTCTGTTTTGTGTATTTTTAGCTGAGTTGGTCCTTTAGAAAAAGTTATGTAATATTATTATATGGAATATTATAAGGAAGTTTATTATTATATGGAATATTATTTGGAAACATCACATATTTTTTCTATAAATTAATTAGTTTTAATAAAAGAATTGGCATACAAAAATTGGCATTCCTAAAGTGCTTCAGAGGTTTGACATTCAAATCTAAAGTTCTCTTGGTCTTCCTTATGCCCCCCCCCCTTAAACATTCTCCCGCCCTTTTCTGGGTGATTTGAATTTGAATTTTAGGTTACATTGCAAACTTTCCTTCTTACCTTCCCCTTATATATAGAGCATTGGTCATCTTGGATTGAATTGTGTGCCAAGTATTGAGTGTTTGTTATTTGGTCCTTCATTTCCAGAGAGAAATTTTTTAGTAATGGCTAAGCTGACTTGTATTAGTGGTCTGACTAATGGTTCTGATAGGTGGGCTGTCAAGGTGGGAGTGTTTAGGAGGTGGAAGGTTTATCAGAAGAGTGCTCCTGGGTTACTTTCATGCGCCACAATGATTTTTGTTGACAATGAGGTAAATGATCACTTATTTGTGTTTTTTATTTACATGGAAGATAATAGTAGCTAATGAAGCTATTGGTGTTCTTATTTGATTTTGTTTTGTTAATCCTGGAACTTATGAAATGGGGGAATGGCATAACTAAATGTTAAGAATGACATAAGTATTTGCATCTGCTTAGTAAGGCATTTACATAGTTTACTATCTTTTTGTTAATTCTGCATTTTTGTTGATATTCTTGTCCTTTTGTGGTTTAGTGTTTTTATTCGTACCATTGTTTCTTATGAAATGTATAGGGGAGTAAAATCCAAGCTAGCATTATGGCAAGAGATATTCAAGGTCATTTGGCTGAAACATTATTGGAAGGGAAGCACTACTATGTTGCAAACTTTCAGGTCTTAGAGAATTCTGGCTCTTACAAGGCTACAGCTCATGCTTTTAAACTGTTACTTAGCCCAAGTACTTATGTTATGGAGGATCATTTTGATATTCCATTGAATCCGTTTAGTTTTATGTCCGTGGTTGATGTTCTGAAATCCAAGGAGTATGATTTTGCAGAGCACTTGATTGGTAACTGAATTTTGTGCCTTTGTTTTGTCTTTTCTCTGTTATGCCCAGAAATTTTTGTTTGATGTGCTATTTTATATACATTGTATTAGTTATTGTTTGGATAGCTTATTTGTTTTTGTTCTGGATAGACTTGGTTGCTTTGGTGAAAAATGTTGGTGGTTTGGAAGAATATACACGTGAAGAGCAAACTAGGAAAAAGTTGAGGATGATTCTCTGTGATACCGAGTGAGTTTCTGTTGCTGTGCACATGTGTTGTTTTTCTTAGGTGTCTTCACATAATCTCTATTATGTGGTTGATAATTTTTTTCAGCCGTGATTATTATCTGCTTTGTGGATAACTTAGTTCTATTTTTTAGGGGCAATGAAATTGAGTTGGTCTTATTTGATGAGTGTTCTGGTGAGGTGTATTATAATCAACTTAAGGAGCTTGAGTCCCCTGTTGTTGTACTAGTCAATCTTGCAAGGATTGCGTTTGATGAAGAAGGTAAGGTGGTTGTTGGACTATATCTGCTACCTTGCTAGGCTATTTTCTCAAAAAGTTCCAGGTGTATTATTTTTCTAATGTAGAGTATTATTTTTACTAATTATTATATTGTTTTCAGGGAAAGCTCAAATTTGTAGTTCATTTGAAGCAACCCGGGTTCTAATTAATCCAGACATTCCATCTTGCACTGAACTTTTGGAGAGGTCTGTTTTTCATAAGTTGTTATAAAAAGGTTTATAACTTCATTTTTTGCACTTTGTATATTCGTTTTTAATATGCTGAAGTCTAATATTTTTGCTGGGAAATTTACAGTGCTAAGAAAATGGTAACACCCCTTTCTGGAAAGCTTGGTGACCATATAGTGCCTCCTTCAGCTCGGACCTCTGGTGGTGCTTTGGAAGAAAATACAAGGATCTGTATTTCAGAAGTGCCTTCCCAAGAGATTGTAAGTATAGCTGTTCTGGTTTTTATTAACCTTATTGATCTTTCTTCTGCTGTAATGTTGTCTATTTGAGGAGAGGGGCTCCATTTTTACGGTCCAATACTTTGTTGACTATTTTGGTTTATATATTCAATGTAGGGATCATCATTTGTCCTGTGTGTGTTGTTTACCAAACTTGAAACCAAGTATGGTTGGACATATAGTGGATGTGCAAAATGTTCCTCAAAAATAAAGGATGAGGGCAATTTGTTGTATTGTCCTGGCTGCAAAAAGAAGCCAAGTCTTATTGTACCAAAGTAAGCCTCGTCTTTAGTGCTGGTTTTATTTATAGTCTTATATGATTATATTAATTCTATTTTGTTGTTCTCTAGACTGAAGGTTCATTATACGGTGGAGGATGAATCTGGAACAGCCTCTGTTGTTTTTTGGGATAAGTTGGCTTCTCAAATACTGGGGAAGTCTGCCGCTGAGATGAAGCAGATGCTCTTGAGTGTATTATTCTTCATCTTCACAACATTGTCTGTGTATTTTTCTGTATTTTTTATGTGATGAATTTTATTAAAGTGTTCTTTGTTGTTGTAGGAGAAGAGGGAGTATGATTTCCCGGATGAATGTGATGCTATAGTTGGGAAGCGAATGCTACTAAAACTTAAGAGGAACTTATTCAATTCAAGTCACTCATCTGCAAGCATTAGTATTTTACAATATACTATTTGTGAGAACTTGAATGAACAATTTGCTGCAGCTGCAGCTGAGAATGTATGATTTCTTAAAATCCCTGTTTGTTGTTATATGCAAACTTGAATTGTTGTAATTCTTATTCTTGGTGGTTTGTCTTGTAATGTATTTTGTAGGATGATACTCAGATTGGTGAAGAAGCTGTTGATCTTGGCCGTAATACATGTGAATCCCCTTTGCAAAATACATTTGACAAGCTGCCACCCATTGTTGATTTGACTGAGTTTGATGAGCAAGCAAGAACTCGGACACCAAGTAAGGCAGTGTATACTTTGGATGACCTGCCAATCGCTCATAACACTGAGGTTACTCCTTCTTCAGTTAGCAAAGGTAAAAGGAAGTCTGGTTCTCGGGCAGACCCCTCTGGTTATGAAGCATCTGTTTCCCGTGCTGATCATAAGCTAAAGAAGATCATCAAGAAAGAAAAGGTGTAGACACCAGGTCTATACCAGAGTATGTCTCAATGGAGATGATAATCTATGGCTCATAGATGGTTTATGCTGTGTAATAGTCTGCTGGTTGTATCTTTATTTGAGTCTTATGTTTGTTTGCAATATTATGTCCTTGATGTTTAGTGTATGTGGTTATGTAGGCTGAAGCAGTATAATGAGCTTGTAATATGTCGATGAAGTTGTTATGTAATAGTCTAGTAGAATTTATGTGGTGTTGTAGTACTCAAATGGTGTAAGCTATGTTTCAAATTAATGAAGTTGTTGCTATGTTCTGTGAGTTATGAGTTGTCTGTTTTTTTCTTCATCTTTAGTAATATCCTAAATATTTATCTTATATAAAATACAATAAAGGAATATGCTCAGACATCAGTGGTTTCATGCAAATGGTTGTGCTGTTAATTTTATAAGTAGATGTAAAGATGAGTCTTGGTAATTGATTTTGTTTTAATCATTCCTTCTGTTTTAATTCCTTGATAAGACCATTTAGGTTGATTTTCCTTATATCTTGGATATTCATGACTGATTAGTAAAGTACAATCATTTAAATTGCACTCTATATTGTACTTGATAGAATTTTTTTCATTGGATCACAAACGTTAATTTATCTATTATTTATTATTAAGTTATATTTGATGTCATATATAGGGGAAACTACCTTTATATTGATTACTTCTCTTAATCTTTCCTTGTACTTTTAATGTATTTGGACATTTAATGTTTGATTTGTATGGGATATTATTCAACAATAGTAATTAGCTCCTCATCAATAATATTTACTCCCAGTACAGAGAGATACTAGATCTTATAGCTAAAAAATTATGTTTTTAAATGCCACTTATTCTTATATTATATTTATTCTAGACAATTGTTCAAGAGATAGAACCCTTGCCTTATGTGGGAAATTTTACTTCTTTGCCAAAGTTATTGTTGTTTTAAAGGTAATTACCATTAAAGTACAAGTACTTGCGAAGTTTAGTCCAATTTATTAAGTCAGATTGTTTCTAAGGCACTTTTTTCTACCAAATGGGCTGGTTGAGATAGTCCTTTTTTTCCTTTAATTTGTAGTGTCTGAGATGGGCTTTTTGCCTCCTTACAAATAATGACATGTTTGGGCCCGCTTTCAAATGGACCTAATTAAGATATCCATACTAAATTGGCTGGCATAGCAATTTGTGCAGAGATTTTAATCAAAGTAAAATCATATCATTATTGCAAACTATCAATTACTTATCTTATTTATTCTAATACACTACCTAGTATTACATATAGGATCCGGTCCCAGACCATTATATTTTAATGAAAGTAAAATCATTATGTTATTATATATATGAATGTGGGGAGAGCCGCTTGCTCCTTTTTTTCACTTCCTGCTTTTTCTTCTTTGCAGTACGGACTCTGGTTTTTATGGTAGTGGAGTCAAAGCTGCAAAATGGTTGAACTTGATGAGTCGCCCGAAGAGTGCTGTGTGCGAGGAAGGGGTTGGGAGCTCTATCCATCACATTCCTTGCTGCCAGCCACGTAGTAGGGTGTTTTCTTCTTCTACCTTGAACAGGGAATGTGATTCCTTGAAAAGCGAGGTATTGTCGGTGAGTCACAACAACAAGGAGAATTCTGGATTATATGATACTGATGGAGGAAAATGTGTGACCCCCATTTTAGATGGTCAGCGTTGTCAGTCTCGCAGGCATCATTCGGCGAAGGCCGTAAGTAAGGTCTCTAAGAAGAGAAAATTTTCCGGGAACACATTATTGGATTCATCATCATTGCTTCAGCAGTTTGAGAGACCTTATGAACCAGGTTAATATTTTCTGTAGTTCGATCGCCGTAAATCCTCTTACTGTACTAATGGTCTGCGTTATATATGTAGTCTCGGCATATCAAATGATCCATGGTTGTGCATATAAGTTTAATGTTTCCTTTTTTTTTATAATGGTAGTGGTTTCAGCGCTGAACGAAGTAGTTAAACATTTTTTTCATCAATTAGTCAATGTTTTTCCGTTTTTTTCCTGGTTGCATTCTCTATCTTTAATGGTACTAAAATTTCAATGGCGTATATGGTTTTTATTTATTGTATTTTGTGGATTATGTTCCATAGGTGGGAAGGAGCGAGCTGACAATCTTACTGGAGGAGGGTTTCAGCGGATATCTAAGGGTTAAGGTGCATGTTTAGTACTGTAGAATATAGCAAAGTGCACCTAACATAATACACAATATTGTGGTCCATTTGTGGTAACCAAGAATTATTTTCGTGGCTTATTTAGTAACGACGTTAAATAAGTTAAGTTTGACCGTTATGTGTCAAATTTTGACCATTAAATTGTGGGTAAAGGAGCATTTTCAGTACTCTAGAATATAGAAGGAGCACCAAACATAATATACAATATTTTGGTCCATTTGTGATAACTAAGAATTATTTTCATTGCTTATCTAGTAATTCGTTAGCTAAAACTCACTTTTGTAAAATAAAATCTAATTTGACATAATGATGTAATATATGTATATTGAAATGACAATTTAACGAACATTATTTTAAGTTTATAACTATGTAATCAGTTAGAAGTAACTCTTCTTCTATTACAACATAAGGTCATTAATTTGGGTCAAGCCAGTATGACCAACCCGTTTTAATTTGTGTCGAGCCAGTATGACCAACCCGTTTTAACTCAGTAAGGCGAACCTGTTTAGTTTATGATTCTTCGCTTACATTTTTTATATATGTAAAATACTAATGACTTATTAGTTTATACATGCATGATACTAGGATAGTCTATGGATCTTTATAACTTTGTAGTGTTTAATTATTTGACACTTTGAATAAATTGTGACTTAGTTGTTTATGGTGTTTAAATATTGTATATTATGTTTGGTGCTCCTTCTATATTCTAGAGTACTGAAAATGCTCCTTTACCCACAATTTAACGGTCAAAATTTGACACATAACGGTCAAACTTAACTTATTTAACGTCGTTACTAAATAAGCCACGAAAATAATTCTTGGTTACCACAAATAGACCACAATATTGTGTATTATGTTAGGTGCACTTTGCTATATTCTACAGTACTAAAAATGCACCTTAACCCGATATCTAAAAGAATGAAAAATTTGCTGGGTTTACATCAAAAGGCTGAATATTTAGAGATGAGTGAAGAGATTCCTAGTAGCGAAAATGTAATAGCGTCTGTTTTGAAACACTCTGATGATACATTAAAGGCAAAAGTGCTTACTGATATCACTAATCGTTCCATTGGTAGTTCAAATTTCTTGCCATCTTTGAAGACTTCAGGTAATTCTTTTATGGTCTGAGTAACAGATAGTTTAGTTGTAGGCAAGTATTTTAGGTGTAATAATTTCATTATTGATTTGTTATGCTTCATCTAAAAATGCAGATGGGTTTGATGGATCTTCAAGTAACGCATATTGTAACATCCCAAAAATTTAATTATAAAAGTTTTATAATTTAATATAGAGCAAGGATATTTTATTTGTAATCTTGGAAATTATTTGCCTAAAAGAAATGGAGGAATTAAAATTAGTGAAGAAGTTTAGTTAAAATATAAAAAGGAATGATAAAAACTTGGGAAAATTTGTGGACCACATGTTTGTATGTGGTGTAGGTAATTTGAAAGTAAAATAAAAAAAAATTGCCACCAACCTCCCCAATCAATTGAAACTCTCGGACTCCTCTCTCTCATTTCTCATCTTCAACGAAAATTCATCTCTTTCACTCTTCTCTATTTTTTCTCTTCGTCCAGCCCTTACTTCCTCCGTTTTCAGCAATTTCTCCCCCATTTCTCACATGCAATTCAAGATTTATTGTTTAGGTAAGTATACCTAACCTTCACATATAAGTTTTATTTAGTTTGGGAGAAGATTTGAGCATGATCAGATTTGGGAAAAATCTGATTTGATGAAGGGAATTTGTTAAAAAAAAACTGTTTGGGGATTTACCGTCCATAGTACTCTCATGAAAGTTGGAAGAAAGAATTGATGTTCACATCTTCCTTTTTCTGTTCTCTTTCTTTCGTTCCAGCCACTGTTGGGGGATGATTAGGGAGTTAAAAATTCATAGCAGCAGACTCTTGGAGTTTTCAAACAAATTGTTGGTGAGTTCCTTGCCTTGTTTCATTTTCTGCAACTTAGGAATTTTGGGAGTGAGGGACCGATTTTAATATAGAAGTTGGGGGTACAAAAACATTAAATTAGTTGCTGTGAAAGCTTAAATAAGTTGATGTTATGTATGTGCTGGTGTGATTGCTTGAGTTTTGTTTCATTGATAAGTGCGAAAATGTGTTTGTGGTGCTTGTATATGAATTTGAATATATAATTGTATTTTTGCTGCATTGGCTGAACTGAATGTGCTGTGTAATCTCCATTTCTTTGATTTATGAAAGTGTTGAATTGTGTTAATGAACTGGAAATTTTCATTACATTTAAAGACATGTTACTTATGTGATTCCAAGGGGGACTTGGCTATTTTCTGTTTGGATTCTGCCCTAAAATATACAGTATTCACATCAACTTGAACCTTGTTTGGTCATTTAAAATTTTAAACCTGAATTGATGGATGCTAATTTGATTATTTACTAAGCTATGGTGAGTGTTTTGTAAAAATTTAAAAGGCTAATCTAAATCTGAAATGGGTTATTTGAAATACTCAATGCAGATGTGTTTGAAATAATCTTAGAGTAAAGGCACTCTTAGTAATATAATTCATGTATGAAGATTTGTGATGAAATCAATGTGATGCGTGAATATTTCAATTAGGTGGTGGCTGAAATAAAATTTGTTGCATGTATAATTGTAATTTTCTTAACCTGAAACTATGATAATTAAATCAGTTTTGAGGCAGTGAGGGAAGTACTTTCTTTGACTGTATATTGTCTTATTGGATTGTGAAAATTGTGTGAGGTGTTTATTGTTGATACATGTATGTTAGATAAGTTATACTGCTGAAAGTTGTTCATGAATATGTGATAAAATGATGCTGATTTGGTGAACTAATACAAGAATAAATTCTGTTCTATATCATAGAAAAATGAATGGGTTAAAGGTTTTATTTTCTGTTGTGGGTCTTGATATTTGCTTACATAATCCTCCTCAAACTTAGTTAAAAAGGTAGAACTGATACTTATAAATAAAGGGTTCAAAATTATGATTTAAAACTGAATGGAATGCAAGGCTTTATTCTCTTCTTTGATGTCATTGTTGGTCATGCATTTTTCTGAATGGACTCTCGTCTAAAGAAGTATTAATTCACATTGAAATGGTTGATTGGAAATATGAGAAACTCAACTTAAAAACATTAAATGTTGCATGAATGATTAAAACTGATATGACTCTCTGAATAAGTTAATTAAATGGACTTCATTCAATTATGTTTTGTGGATTTGAGTTGGATGAGAGTAAAAACTTAACTCTCATCCTACTGCTGCACTGTTTTAATTTTTAAAGTAATGTTATATGCTGACTGTTATGAATTGGATTGAAAATTTGCAAATATAGTAATATATGTGTATGCTTGGACAATGTGTATGTTGCTGGATTAGGTCGTATGTGAAAACAATGTTAAATTCTGATTGCTTTCTATTTAGTACTTGTTTTATTGATATGGAATGATGTTGTGACATTGTGTGAATGACATTGTGAAGGTGTAATGACTTCTTTGTACTCTCTTTGGAATTCAGGACTTGCTACTTGATTTATGCTTTCTGAATGATTTGAGAATTCTTGAAACTTACAAGAAACCTTTGAATGTTTAATGCATAAGCTTTAAGAATTTTAATGATTTGGAAGAATAGAATAATTACATAAGGGATGGGTAGCATTAAACATATTAGGATTCGTGAGAGATCGAAATTAAATACATACAAACATAGTTATTAAACCTCTTGTTTCACATTAGGTAAAATCAAGGATAACCACGGTGTGAAATTCTCAAGGCATCATAAGGGAAAATAAGTGTTGATGTACTGCTAATGGCTGGAGTCCAGGTGACAGTTTGTTCCATACACATAGGGTCATTTATTTATTTATTGTCATCACTAATATAACTGTTGCAGGTGAGTCAATAGCATATTGTCCTTATATACCTTTATGTACATATGTATGATTTATGATTTATGGAGTACTCCAGGGGGTCGCTCCCTCTTTGTCAATTTAAAATTCTGTTTGGTGAGGTGAAATTTCCTGCAGGTCTAAACCAGCTGATTATGATAAACATTTCATAATGTAAAGAGTTGGTTGGTGCACATAGCACCCGTGAGTGATTGAGAGAAGAAGCTTCATGGCGGGGTGAATATATTACTGGCCTGAAGTGGAGGCGTTATAGACGCAATATAAGGATAAATGTTATTATTCTCTGAATAGGTTAAAATGGAATTAGAATCATATAGCCTATTGCATTATTTAGAGTGTATGAAATAAACTGCGGTACATTTTGGTTTCAGGTAAATGGAGAGAACAAGGACGGTAGGAAGAAAAATAGCAGGAATGCTTGTTGTGCCCTATGTAGGTTAAAGTCTATTAGAACTTGTAGTACATTATCCATAATCCTATTATGTATCAAGTGAATAACTTGTGAAATACATATTAGGAAGCTATCATCTATGATAGTCATTCTAGTATTAGTTGTTACTTTCCAATTACAATGAAATCATATTTAGAGTAATCATTCAACATCTCTTCATTAGGATAAAATCTTAGATATTAATTTAGCCATTTAATAGATATGTAACCACTTGAATTTTTAATCAATAGTATATAGTTTTATAAACTATTATAGAAGTCCAACTCAATGAATAAATGTTTTTAGATAACTTTCAAAGAGAAAATATTTCAACTATCTTTCAAAAATAAAAAAAGTTTTAATTTATTCTCATTTTTGGACTTTTAATATTATAATAGTGGTTATAAATTTATTAAATTGCAATAAATATTGTAGGAAAAAGCTAGGATGTTACATTTGGTATCAGAGCAAAGATTTTGGCACAGATTAGCTAGATTACTTTGCTCGTACATCACATATCTATGGATACCATTAGAAAACTATTAGTAAACCCTAGGAATGACCATTGTTGGTAATAGCTTGAAAGATAATAGAATTGTATTGGTGAAGAAACAAACAATTAAGGATGTTAGATTAAAGTTTAGCAGAAGCAGGATTTTAAGCATATTGTAGCAATAGAAACCCTTAAGAATAACAACTATTATAGGTGCCAAAACCTAGATTACACAAGTCAACTAAAATTCTTTGGTTAGAGAGTGGTTAGAATAGAAAAGGGTAGATAGTTAGTTCTTGTAATTCTAGGGTAATTACAAGTGACTATAGGATTAGGGATAAAAAAATCATTTAAAAGGAAGGACTGTTATACTGCATGCTTCTTGATTTCTTTGCAATTGTTGGTGCAATACAGGAGTATTGACACTTATTGAGATTACTGCAAAATATGGTGAAAGAAATATGTGCAAAAGAAGTGGAAAAGAAATATTTGATTGGATTTAATATTGAATTATGATGGTACAAAGCAAGGATTTATAAGTTGATGTTTGCATTATTATGTGGGGTTATCTACCTCCATCTTATTCCCCTTTGTTGTTTTGATTGAGCATAATGATTTTTATGCTTTATCCACCATGTGGATTAACATATAAAATGTTATGCATATAGAAAACATCGTTTTCTTTGCAATGGCTGAATTGATGTGAGAGGTGCAAATACCTCAATTTTTGATTGGAGAATTGAATGAGTGACTACATGTTAGTTGTAAAGTTTGTTGCCCTTTTCTCTTTCAATAATTGATTGGTTTCCTTGAGAAGGGTATACATGATTGTGTATGTTAATTTTGTGTCATAAATATAGATACATGTTGAAATTCTTGTTAGACTTTAATGAGTGTGATTGGGAAATTGTGCCTTAGGTATACATGTGTGTGATGGGGTTATTGATTCGTGTATATGTAATTCTTTGTGATTGCTGATTGGATGACTATCTTCTCTATATGAAATAGAGAAATTTACATGTTTGATTGTATGATTGTATTGTGATCTATATATGAATGAATTGCTTGTTAATTGCTTTTGATGATTTGATATTGTCTTGGTGGGTGTTAGTAAAAAAGTAATTAAATTTTGAAATTTCATAAATATAGATAGCATGATATTCAAAATGAAGTAGGAATAATTGATGAAGTAAAATAAATGAAAAAGTAGTTTAGAAAGGTTGGTAAGAGACAAGGATGATTCTTGGGGTCTCGAATATAATTATGAACCCGGGCATAATGATAGTCGAGACATCAAAGAATATCCAATAGAATGAGAGATAAAACACCCTTAAAATTAAAAAGAATTGCTATATCAGTACCAAGAGAGATAAAAAAAATTAGAAATTTAGAAGAGAATTGTTTGTTGAATGTGTCTAAATCTGAATACTAATTGGATTTAAACAAAATTCAAGTAAATGCTCAGTATAAATGAACAAGGATCAAGTTATGTGATTGTTGATATGTCTTTGTATCTTTGTTTTCCTTGGTTCCATATGTGAATTATGTTTGCCATGTTTAATCTGATATGCTTTTATTATGCCTCTTGGTTGTGATTAAAAATTGTAATGCAAGAGTGACTACTTTGCAGTAAAAATTCAGATATTTTGCTTGGGTTTGATCAAATGTGGTAGTATAAATTTGGTTTGCAAATTGGTTGGTGACTTTATTTGTGCATGAGCCTTATGTGTGTAATTTTCCAACAGAGTTGTTTGGAATCTGAGATGTATTCTACCGTGAAAGGTATTTTTTTGATGCTATTAGTTTGTTAATATCATGTTGTTGGTTTTGTGTCTCTCGCACTAGATGAATTGATGGGCTTACATGTCTTGGATGAGAATCTTTGGTCATCTTCACTCTAATTACAAATAAGGACTTTGATTTCTCTGTTAAAAAAAAAGAGATATGTTTTGACTGAAAAATAAAGAAATAAATGAATAAAAATAAAAATAAATGTGATGCATGCTCTATTGTAATGAATATTAAGGAAGATTAGTATATTGTTGAGTAAAATGAAAACTTGTCACTGTGAGTTTATGTTAGTCACTATAAAATAAGATTTGAATATGTTATGGAATGATTATATGCAATTATTGGTGCCAATTTGTGATATGTGATTCAGGTGCAATTGTGTTATAACTTGTGATTCATTTGATTGATCTTGGTAATGTGATTTACTACTTGTAAAATTTCCATACCACGCTTAATTGTTATCTCTTTTGAAACTAATTTGAACAGATTTTTATAAGCATTGTGACTTAGATTTCTAAATCTCTTTGTCCCACAATTGTTTGAACTAAGACTTCAATCAGATTTTGCCTCCTGTGTTGTGTGATATTGCATTAGTTGCTGGATAAGGTGCTAGTGCAAAAAAAAGTGTTAAACTTTGCTAGAATGTGAGTGATTTTCTGTGAAATTGTGTTTGCCATTGTGACAAGTTTTAGATCTGGATCTCTATAATGCGTTTTGTGTGATTCTGTAGTGAATGTCCTGTTAACTAAAAGTGCTTAGAATTATGAATGCCATTGATTGTGAAAAAATGATGATGATTCTGTTTTCTTCTCTGTTAAGTGCTGTTTGTGATTCTTTTAAGTGTGTTCATAAATGATTGATTAATATTGATATGTTAAAGCTCTGTGTGTGATTGAATGATGTTTCTGATAAGTTTTAGTGTAACTAATGATAGATGAGTATATGTCTTTGACATTATTTGTTATTATTGCTTGTCGTTTGTTATTAAGTGAGCAGTGGGGTATTTGCATTGAATTAGTTATTGGTATAGAAGTAACTTCAAAACGACCTTATCTCTCAGCTCCAAAATAAAATTATATAGATGCAAGCTTATCATTTTTCTCTTCTATATTATTCTTCTCTATAAAACTTATGCTCTCTTCTTGGTGCCCAAGCTTCTTATGATATGGCTTGAGAGTTCTTGGCATCTTTGAGAACCTCAACCATATTGATCTTCTTCTCTTCCATCATCGTTATATCATGATAAATATGATCATCAAACACTACATCAATTTCAACAACATTGTTTGTCACAACCATAATCATTCAAATACAAAATCACATTCCTAATAATGGGCTCATTCTTGAAGTTTGTCATAGAAACTAATATCTCTAAAAGCTTAAATGCTTCATTCTTTTCTGTACTTAATAAGCACTTCTCTCCTAATTTCGAGGACGAAATTATTTTAGGGGGAGAGATTGTAACATCCCAAAAATTTAATTATAAAAGTTTTATAATTTAATATAGAGCAAGGATATTTTATTTGTAATCTTGGAAATTATTTGCCTAAAAGAAATGGAGGAATTAAAATTAGTGAAGAAGTTTAGTTAAAATATAAAAAGGAATGATAAAAACTTGGGAAAATTTGTGGACCACATGTTTGTATGTGGTGTAGGTAATTTGAAAGTAAAATAAAAAAAAATTGCCACCAACCTCCCCAATCAATTGAAACTCTCGGACTCCTCTCTCTCATTTCTCATCTTCAACGAAAATTCATCTCTTTCACTCTTCTCTATTTTTTCTCTTCGTCCAGCCCTTACTTCCTCCGTTTTCAGCAATTTCTCCCCCATTTCTCACATGCAATTCAAGATTTATTGTTTAGGTAAGTATACCTAACCTTCACATATAAGTTTTATTTAGTTTGGGAGAAGATTTGAGCATGATCAGATTTGGGAAAAATCTGATTTGATGAAGGGAATTTGTTAAAAAAAAACTGTTTGGGGATTTACCGTCCATAGTACTCTCATGAAAGTTGGAAGAAAGAATTGATGTTCACATCTTCCTTTTTCTGTTCTCTTTCTTTCGTTCCAGCCACTGTTGGGGGATGATTAGGGAGTTAAAAATTCATAGCAGCAGACTCTTGGAGTTTTCAAACAAATTGTTGGTGAGTTCCTTGCCTTGTTTCATTTTCTGCAACTTAGGAATTTTGGGAGTGAGGGACCGATTTTAATATAGAAGTTGGGGGTACAAAAACATTAAATTAGTTGCTGTGAAAGCTTAAATAAGTTGATGTTATGTATGTGCTGGTGTGATTGCTTGAGTTTTGTTTCATTGATAAGTGCGAAAATGTGTTTGTGGTGCTTGTATATGAATTTGAATATATAATTGTATTTTTGCTGCATTGGCTGAACTGAATGTGCTGTGTAATCTCCATTTCTTTGATTTATGAAAGTGTTGAATTGTGTTAATGAACTGGAAATTTTCATTACATTTAAAGACATGTTACTTATGTGATTCCAAGGGGGACTTGGCTATTTTCTGTTTGGATTCTGCCCTAAAATATACAGTATTCACATCAACTTGAACCTTGTTTGGTCATTTAAAATTTTAAACCTGAATTGATGGATGCTAATTTGATTATTTACTAAGCTATGGTGAGTGTTTTGTAAAAATTTAAAAGGCTAATCTAAATCTGAAATGGGTTATTTGAAATACTCAATGCAGATGTGTTTGAAATAATCTTAGAGTAAAGGCACTCTTAGTAATATAATTCATGTATGAAGATTTGTGATGAAATCAATGTGATGCGTGAATATTTCAATTAGGTGGTGGCTGAAATAAAATTTGTTGCATGTATAATTGTAATTTTCTTAACCTGAAACTATGATAATTAAATCAGTTTTGAGGCAGTGAGGGAAGTACTTTCTTTGACTGTATATTGTCTTATTGGATTGTGAAAATTGTGTGAGGTGTTTATTGTTGATACATGTATGTTAGATAAGTTATACTGCTGAAAGTTGTTCATGAATATGTGATAAAATGATGCTGATTTGGTGAACTAATACAAGAATAAATTCTGTTCTATATCATAGAAAAATGAATGGGTTAAAGGTTTTATTTTCTGTTGTGGGTCTTGATATTTGCTTACATAATCCTCCTCAAACTTAGTTAAAAAGGTAGAACTGATACTTATAAATAAAGGGTTCAAAATTATGATTTAAAACTGAATGGAATGCAAGGCTTTATTCTCTTCTTTGATGTCATTGTTGGTCATGCATTTTTCTGAATGGACTCTCGTCTAAAGAAGTATTAATTCACATTGAAATGGTTGATTGGAAATATGAGAAACTCAACTTAAAAACATTAAATGTTGCATGAATGATTAAAACTGATATGACTCTCTGAATAAGTTAATTAAATGGACTTCATTCAATTATGTTTTGTGGATTTGAGTTGGATGAGAGTAAAAACTTAACTCTCATCCTACTGCTGCACTGTTTTAATTTTTAAAGTAATGTTATATGCTGACTGTTATGAATTGGATTGAAAATTTGCAAATATAGTAATATATGTGTATGCTTGGACAATGTGTATGTTGCTGGATTAGGTCGTATGTGAAAACAATGTTAAATTCTGATTGCTTTCTATTTAGTACTTGTTTTATTGATATGGAATGATGTTGTGACATTGTGTGAATGACATTGTGAAGGTGTAATGACTTCTTTGTACTCTCTTTGGAATTCAGGACTTGCTACTTGATTTATGCTTTCTGAATGATTTGAGAATTCTTGAAACTTACAAGAAACCTTTGAATGTTTAATGCATAAGCTTTAAGAATTTTAATGATTTGGAAGAATAGAATAATTACATAAGGGATGGGTAGCATTAAACATATTAGGATTCGTGAGAGATCGAAATTAAATACATACAAACATAGTTATTAAACCTCTTGTTTCACATTAGGTAAAATCAAGGATAACCACGGTGTGAAATTCTCAAGGCATCATAAGGGAAAATAAGTGTTGATGTACTGCTAATGGCTGGAGTCCAGGTGACAGTTTGTTCCATACACATAGGGTCATTTATTTATTTATTGTCATCACTAATATAACTGTTGCAGGTGAGTCAATAGCATATTGTCCTTATATACCTTTATGTACATATGTATGATTTATGATTTATGGAGTACTCCAGGGGGTCGCTCCCTCTTTGTCAATTTAAAATTCTGTTTGGTGAGGTGAAATTTCCTGCAGGTCTAAACCAGCTGATTATGATAAACATTTCATAATGTAAAGAGTTGGTTGGTGCACATAGCACCCGTGAGTGATTGAGAGAAGAAGCTTCATGGCGGGGTGAATATATTACTGGCCTGAAGTGGAGGCGTTATAGACGCAATATAAGGATAAATGTTATTATTCTCTGAATAGGTTAAAATGGAATTAGAATCATATAGCCTATTGCATTATTTAGAGTGTATGAAATAAACTGCGGTACATTTTGGTTTCAGGTAAATGGAGAGAACAAGGACGGTAGGAAGAAAAATAGCAGGAATGCTTGTTGTGCCCTATGTAGGTTAAAGTCTATTAGAACTTGTAGTACATTATCCATAATCCTATTATGTATCAAGTGAATAACTTGTGAAATACATATTAGGAAGCTATCATCTATGATAGTCATTCTAGTATTAGTTGTTACTTTCCAATTACAATGAAATCATATTTAGAGTAATCATTCAACATCTCTTCATTAGGATAAAATCTTAGATATTAATTTAGCCATTTAATAGATATGTAACCACTTGAATTTTTAATCAATAGTATATAGTTTTATAAACTATTATAGAAGTCCAACTCAATGAATAAATGTTTTTAGATAACTTTCAAAGAGAAAATATTTCAACTATCTTTCAAAAATAAAAAAAGTTTTAATTTATTCTCATTTTTGGACTTTTAATATTATAATAGTGGTTATAAATTTATTAAATTGCAATAAATATTGTAGGAAAAAGCTAGGATGTTACATTTGGTATCAGAGCAAAGATTTTGGCACAGATTAGCTAGATTACTTTGCTCGTACATCACATATCTATGGATACCATTAGAAAACTATTAGTAAACCCTAGGAATGACCATTGTTGGTAATAGCTTGAAAGATAATAGAATTGTATTGGTGAAGAAACAAACAATTAAGGATGTTAGATTAAAGTTTAGCAGAAGCAGGATTTTAAGCATATTGTAGCAATAGAAACCCTTAAGAATAACAACTATTATAGGTGCCAAAACCTAGATTACACAAGTCAACTAAAATTCTTTGGTTAGAGAGTGGTTAGAATAGAAAAGGGTAGATAGTTAGTTCTTGTAATTCTAGGGTAATTACAAGTGACTATAGGATTAGGGATAAAAAAATCATTTAAAAGGAAGGACTGTTATACTGCATGCTTCTTGATTTCTTTGCAATTGTTGGTGCAATACAGGAGTATTGACACTTATTGAGATTACTGCAAAATATGGTGAAAGAAATATGTGCAAAAGAAGTGGAAAAGAAATATTTGATTGGATTTAATATTGAATTATGATGGTACAAAGCAAGGATTTATAAGTTGATGTTTGCATTATTATGTGGGGTTATCTACCTCCATCTTATTCCCCTTTGTTGTTTTGATTGAGCATAATGATTTTTATGCTTTATCCACCATGTGGATTAACATATAAAATGTTATGCATATAGAAAACATCGTTTTCTTTGCAATGGCTGAATTGATGTGAGAGGTGCAAATACCTCAATTTTTGATTGGAGAATTGAATGAGTGACTACATGTTAGTTGTAAAGTTTGTTGCCCTTTTCTCTTTCAATAATTGATTGGTTTCCTTGAGAAGGGTATACATGATTGTGTATGTTAATTTTGTGTCATAAATATAGATACATGTTGAAATTCTTGTTAGACTTTAATGAGTGTGATTGGGAAATTGTGCCTTAGGTATACATGTGTGTGATGGGGTTATTGATTCGTGTATATGTAATTCTTTGTGATTGCTGATTGGATGACTATCTTCTCTATATGAAATAGAGAAATTTACATGTTTGATTGTATGATTGTATTGTGATCTATATATGAATGAATTGCTTGTTAATTGCTTTTGATGATTTGATATTGTCTTGGTGGGTGTTAGTAAAAAAGTAATTAAATTTTGAAATTTCATAAATATAGATAGCATGATATTCAAAATGAAGTAGGAATAATTGATGAAGTAAAATAAATGAAAAAGTAGTTTAGAAAGGTTGGTAAGAGACAAGGATGATTCTTGGGGTCTCGAATATAATTATGAACCCGGGCATAATGATAGTCGAGACATCAAAGAATATCCAATAGAATGAGAGATAAAACACCCTTAAAATTAAAAAGAATTGCTATATCAGTACCAAGAGAGATAAAAAAAATTAGAAATTTAGAAGAGAATTGTTTGTTGAATGTGTCTAAATCTGAATACTAATTGGATTTAAACAAAATTCAAGTAAATGCTCAGTATAAATGAACAAGGATCAAGTTATGTGATTGTTGATATGTCTTTGTATCTTTGTTTTCCTTGGTTCCATATGTGAATTATGTTTGCCATGTTTAATCTGATATGCTTTTATTATGCCTCTTGGTTGTGATTAAAAATTGTAATGCAAGAGTGACTACTTTGCAGTAAAAATTCAGATATTTTGCTTGGGTTTGATCAAATGTGGTAGTATAAATTTGGTTTGCAAATTGGTTGGTGACTTTATTTGATCAAATGTGGTAGTATAAATTTGGTTTGCAAATTGCGAAAATGTGTTTGTGGTGCTTGTATATGAATTTGAATATATAATTGTATTTTTGCTGCATTGGCTGAACTGAATGTGCTGTGTAATCTCCATTTCTTTGATTTATGAAAGTGTTGAATTGTGTTAATGAACTGGAAATTTTCATTACATTTAAAGACATGTTACTTATGTGATTCCAAGGGGGACTTGGCTATTTTCTGTTTGGATTCTGCCCTAAAATATACAGTATTCACATCAACTTGAACCTTGTTTGGTCATTTAAAATTTTAAACCTGAATTGATGGATGCTAATTTGATTATTTACTAAGCTATGGTGAGTGTTTTGTAAAAATTTAAAAGGCTAATCTAAATCTGAAATGGGTTATTTGAAATACTCAATGCAGATGTGTTTGAAATAATCTTAGAGTAAAGGCACTCTTAGTAATATAATTCATGTATGAAGATTTGTGATGAAATCAATGTGATGCGTGAATATTTCAATTAGGTGGTGGCTGAAATAAAATTTGTTGCATGTATAATTGTAATTTTCTTAACCTGAAACTATGATAATTAAATCAGTTTTGAGGCAGTGAGGGAAGTACTTTCTTTGACTGTATATTGTCTTATTGGATTGTGAAAATTGTGTGAGGTGTTTATTGTTGATACATGTATGTTAGATAAGTTATACTGCTGAAAGTTGTTCATGAATATGTGATAAAATGATGCTGATTTGGTGAACTAATACAAGAATAAATTCTGTTCTATATCATAGAAAAATGAATGGGTTAAAGGTTTTATTTTCTGTTGTGGGTCTTGATATTTGCTTACATAATCCTCCTCAAACTTAGTTAAAAAGGTAGAACTGATACTTATAAATAAAGGGTTCAAAATTATGATTTAAAACTGAATGGAATGCAAGGCTTTATTCTCTTCTTTGATGTCATTGTTGGTCATGCATTTTTCTGAATGGACTCTCGTCTAAAGAAGTATTAATTCACATTGAAATGGTTGATTGGAAATATGAGAAACTCAACTTAAAAACATTAAATGTTGCATGAATGATTAAAACTGATATGACTCTCTGAATAAGTTAATTAAATGGACTTCATTCAATTATGTTTTGTGGATTTGAGTTGGATGAGAGTAAAAACTTAACTCTCATCCTACTGCTGCACTGTTTTAATTTTTAAAGTAATGTTATATGCTGACTGTTATGAATTGGATTGAAAATTTGCAAATATAGTAATATATGTTAGAATCTTAAGTTTTGATGGTGACTAAGGTATGATATGGTCTAGTACTTAAGAGAACATAATCAACACTTAGGAGGGATTAGATGACATGGTTAGAATCCTGAGTTAGATCACTTGAGAATGCAAGATCACTTCCGGTTAGATTAGGACTTGCGCATGCGGATGAATGCTTTCATCCCCCAGCGTCAGCAAGTAAATCACTAGGGATTTAACTTAGTCCATGAGAATTAGGTACACAAAACCTTAAGACTAAGCTATGTTTCAATCGGAAGTGAGTTTGCTTCCTGTTAGAATTAGACTGGCGCAGAGCGACAGAATAGATATTACCCCAAGCGTCAGTAAGTCTACTTCCCCAAGTGAAAGCGCTTCCTGTTAGACTTAGACTGGCGCAGAGCAATAGAATAGTTAGTACGCTAAGCGTCAGTAAGTCTACTTCCCCAAGTGAAAGCGCTTCCTGTTAGACTTAGACTGGCGCAGAGCAATAGAATAGTTAGTACCCCAAGCGTCAGTAAGTCTACTTCGCCGAGTGAAAGCACTTCCTATTAGATTTAGACTGGCGCAGGTTGATAGACTAGATATAACCCCGAGCGTCAGCGGAAATGCAACATCAAGTGAAGTTGCTTCCTATTAGATCTTGACTGGCGCAGACTGATAGAATAGATTTCACCCTAAGCGTCAGTGAATTCACCACGTCAAGTAAAAGTGCTTCCGATAGCTCAGTGACTAGCGCTGAGTGGTGGAATGAAATAGACTAAGCGAGAGCAAGTCATGGTGAACTAAATCCCTCGTCAAGTGTATTTACTTCCGGATGTAGAAGTGCTTCCGGATACACCTTAGATTTAGGATCACCCACTGCATGAGACTATATGATTATATTGCTAAACTAACATTCAAGTGCAGCACACTCAGTAAGGTTGCTTCCGGATGAGAAGTTGCTTCCGCAAGCAATCAGGATGTCTGAACGTTCAAAGAGATGCAGTGTCAGAATGCTTTTAACAGAGCAGAGGTGTCAGGACTACTTTTCAGAGATAAAGCAAGTCAACCCTGCTGAAGCATTTAAGAAGATGTTCCTTCCAACGGTAACAAAAGGATAACAGATATTCAAACAACATTGTTACCTACCAAGCATGAGGAGTATGAGAACATAATCTGAAGATTCACTCAAGGTGTCAAAGCTCATACTGCCCACAAAAGTCAGAGTTCATAAGAGAGCTTCTGATAGCAAGAGAGGATCCAATAGCAAAGCACTCTTATCATTCATGGACAAGTGCTTGGAAGACAAAGTTCCTCTATGTGATAGCAAGCAAAATGTTAGAGTCCACGAGCTTCAGATAGCAAGAGAGCTTCCGATAATGAGTCTCTTAACATCCTGGACTTATGCTTGAGGAACGAAGTCCTCTCTGACAGCAAGCAAGAGTCGGACCGTACAAAATGTTCAGATGTCAGAACGACTTTTGTCAGAATAGTATTGCCAGAACAGTGTTGACAGAACAGCTTGGTCAGAGCACCTTTTTAGATAAAGCAAAGTCAACCCTGCTGTGCACTAATGAGGACAACGTAAACAAGGCCCCAACGTCTATAATCAAACAGACTTATTGCCTCTCCAACGGTTAGATATTCAGAGGTTGGTATAAAAGGGATGTTCTTCATTTCTGAAGAAAGGGGCTTGAAAAAGAGAGAGAGAACAGGGCTATTATCTGAAAAACACTATTCTACATTCCTCTCATCTTCTACTCTCGGACTTTGATATGTAATATTCTTAGAGAGTGATTTATTTGTACTTAAGTGAGTAACATCATCCACTCTTTGAGAGAGTTAGTTTTGAGCTTAAGTGTTTAACAAAATCAGTTCATAGAGTGAACATAATTGTAATCTTACATTTTGTAAGGGGGAGCATTTAGAAGTTTTCTAAATCTCCATAGGTTGCAAGTTAGCCCGTAAAACTTGCATTTGTAAGGTTTGCAGGTGAACCCGTTGTAAAACCTGTGGGTTGTTAGGTGAACCCGTGCTCGTAAAACCTAAAGTGTAAAGGCTTCTCTTGTGCCCGGTTTAAACAAGAATAGTGGATTGGAAATCTCAGGTGTAGCCTGGGGACTGGATGTAGGTCTGGGTGACCGAACCAGGATAAATTTATGTGTGCATATATTTATACTTGATCATTCTATTTTTGCATCACATAGCATACTGACTTGTGCATAGCATTATTTATTATCATCATCACCGAGCACAAGCAGTCTTTCGAAAAGAGTTTAAGTTTTATTCCCTCACCCAATTCACCCCCCCCTCTTGGGTGACAGCCACGAATTTCATTTGGTATCAGAGCAGGTCACTTGTTTAAAGGATCAAACGATCTCAAGTGCAAAGACCTTGGCTGATTTGGGTTAAAATGTTTTCCAAAGGCTTTGATCATACCATTCCACCTGTGTTAGAAAATATTGATTTTTGTTGGTGGAAAGCAAGAATGGAAAGTTTTATAAAATCCACTAGTTTGAAAGTGTGGGATATTTTTGAAAATGATTTTGATTTCAAACCAAGAGGAAACTGGACTGAAAGGGAGAAAAATTTGTTTTCCTTAAACATTAGAGCAATGCAAACTTTATACAAAGGCTTAACTGAAAATGATTTCCAGAAAATCAAACATTGCTCTAGTGCTAGAGATATTTGGAATACTCTTGATGTGATATATGCTTCTAACCCATCTCTTGAAAGCACAGCTGCCCAAAGCTCAACTCGTGCTCTTTGTGGATCACCTACTGATGAGCTTCTGGAAGCTGATATTGAGGAAGCAGACTTCAGTGAAGAGAGTATCCATCTCTGCCTAGAAGATTCAGAAAGTGAGGTATCTGGATCTGAAATTGAACTCTCTGATTTGCAAGATGCATACAATGAGTTATGTACTGAATATTGTAAACTTGCAAAAGAACTTCTAGGCTTAAAAGAAAAAGATAGGAAACTTGAAAAACTAATTTCTTCTTCTACATCTAAAGTTTCCGAGGATTCTTTTAAAGAACTAGTGGTTCCGATAGCTAGCCCACTATCGGTAGGGAAAACTTCAACATGTCTTGAAAAATGTTTTGATTGTAAACACGTGTTGAAGGAAAAAGAAAAGCTTTCAAAAGAAACTGAAATTTCAAAGGAACAAAAAGCTTTTCTAAAGAAAACTAATCATGATAATGATAGGAAGCCTCATTTTGATTATCATTCCATTATCTGTCATTATTGTGGTAGATTAGGACATATTTCTCACACATGCAGTCTTAGAAGAAATTCAAATGTGAGAAATAAGTTTGTATGGATTCCTAAAGGACAAGTAAGGTCCAGTGCTAACCATGTAGGACCCAAGTACAAATGGGTACCAAAACATCCTCCTAGTGCCTTACTTGTGCAGGATAGATCAAGAGTTCCTCTTATCCCAAAGAAGAGAACTCGTGGTGATGCAACTGCTGAAACCCACTGGTACAATCATAAGAAGCTGTCGGCCACCACAAGGGACAATGGTTCTGTCTCAAGGATGAGCTATCACAAAGATCCATTCATCTATCCTGAGAAGAACAAGAGAGAGTGGATTCCTCGATCATCATTGGAAAGGCTCTTGAATCCTACCTCTCAGAAGAAAGTGCTTCGAACCAAGGATAAGTTTAGAAGATCTCCTTGGGTAAACAAGGGATCACTTAGCAACGAAGCATTTGATAGTAAAATCTCCTATGCTAATATTAGATGGACTTATTGAGATTTTACATTAAGCATCCTAAGATGTGAACATTATATTCATCATTGAAGAAAGCTTAAAGAAATAAGTAATGTTCATAATCTACATGAGATCCATGACTATCTTGATCAAAAACCTTGTATATCCTTGTGCATATAGTCATGATAGATTCACCATGCCATACACATAGCAAGTAATCTCTAAGTGCATGTGAATTACATATAGCCTACAAACTGACCTTCAGATCCAGACTTGGATACAAAAGGAAGGAACTATCTGATATTTTGTAGGAAAGGCAATCCGGAGGTTCAGCAAGACAAGGGTGAAGATGAGTTATGGGCTAAAATGAACAAGGAACATGAACAAAATCAGAGAGAGATAGGCTAAGATAGCCACCCCTCGGACTTGACCAGGATGTCACTGCTGCCCTCAGAAGGGAAATTGAAATGAAGCGGATTGCCCAAGCAGGAAGGCTCGCCCTTGGGGAAGCCATCTGATTCATGTGCCCCCAACAGTCTGCTGGCACAGAGGCAAGCTTGAGATAGCACTAAGTGATCAACCTGCGGAGATACCCTCTGCTGAACCTGTGTCTCTCTCTGCGCCAGCACCTAATCTGAGTGAAGAGCTGTGTATGAAGTATGGGTTCAAGAGGCCAGAGTTGCGAGTAGTAGTGATCACCAAGTGAATTCATCCCTCTGCACCAGCTCCAATTCATCCTATTAGCCTCAACAGGACTCAGGACTGTACCTCATCTGAACAATTAGTCAAGTCTTGATAAGCATTCGTCACGCATAGATTTTGGTGCTGCTCTGAAAATAGAATCCTTGCATTGTCAACCAAAATCAAGCGAGCTACTGCTTGATGCGAATGGAGCTATGGTGATATCATTCTTACCCTCCTCTTTACTTGAATAATCTTTTGGGTAGTAAATGCATGATGAGCTTAACAGATTTTATTTCTCTGAAATTGATATGATTTCCCTTATCTGTGATAACCTTATTTTCTGTAAAAATGATCCTATCATATCAAATTCATTTTCTGATATAATGCATACTGATTTTACAGATTCAAGAAGTCTGACACTTTGAAACTGAACCTTCTTCAAAACCTACTAAATTTGTGCATGCTGAATCATTGTGTTCCAAGATTTCTGACATTGTTAAGAAGATTCAGAACTAGTTTCAGAATTTTGACACAAACAAAAAACCTTCTTCAGAGTTTTTCATATGGTGTCTAAATCGTTTTACTCATATATGCTTAGCAATTTTTTTTGGGGCGCCGCTCAGAAAAGAAAACAGTTTATACATTCACCTTGATTTTTGAAAGATCCTTTTTGAAATGCAAACTTTCAAAACAGATTCCGATCCTCTTTAAACTTACATGACAACCATTCCTCATGATAGCATTCAAAAGTTATTTCTGATTTTCCATTTCATATGGTATCTCTTGCATCAAGTTTTTCAATGCATAAGCAGCTATGGGATTCGAGAACAATACATCCCTCTTAATTACATCTTAAGTTCTCAATCTACTAATGATCTCGATTCAAGTTTGTGGTTTAGGAATGTTGACACAGATTATTGAAGCTTGAACAATGAGAATGACCAAGAGAGAATGGCAACGAAAATGCCTCTTATCAAGATGTGTGGAATGGCTATACTAAACCTGAGAAACTCTCGCCAATACACATGAGCATTTCTATCCCTCACATATTCTGTTGTGAAATTTAATGGATAGTCTCTCTCTTGTCTGACATGCATTAGAAATCTTAGGAAATGCCTTGAATTAAACTCTGCTAGATCTGTAAAACATGGCATAGTATCACAAGCATGCTATAATCTGTATTAATTTCGAGCTTGTTGATATCCTAATAACAATGAGATCACACTGACCATATCTAGAAGAACTTGAGCTAAAATTTGGAAATTATTCTCGTAATCACATGCTGAAATTTGGCTGTTTTTGTAAACCGGATTTAGTCTTGAAATCAAACTATTTTGTGAGGACGAAGATTTCTCAAAATTTCATTGTGTTAATAATTCACATGTCTTCATGATCTAACATGAACATCCTTGAGGCATATTTATTGAACTATACTTGCTTACGAAACTCTGAAAATATGCCACCTGTTTGATACTCGCTATACTATCACATTGATATTTATCTATGAGAGTATAAATGGAGTTCATATCTTGATAGTGAAACTATGTGAACGTGTAGACAATTTCAAAATTAGTTCTCACATAATCATTGATCATATTTTCTTAAACCAATTAGCAAGCATGATTTCTTAAAATTATTAACTTGTGCTGACTAACACAGATTGACTTGAATGTCCTGAGTATGGTCTCCAATGTTAAATCTTAAGTTCTTTCACTGACCATCAGGAAGCGCTTGCTTCCTCAAGCACATGCAGGACCAATCATCAAGTCTGAGCAAGGTTGCTTTCGCAACAATCAGCGTCTTCGATAGCAGGCCAACTATTGAACCATGGGAAGAGTAGAGTGACTGCCCAGTCATGTCCGCTTGTGGTTGTAGCTCAGCTTGCCGAAGCGAATCATCAAAGCACTTGCGCTAGGGGTTTCCACTTGAGATAGCACACCTCTTGAAGATGTCAGGAAGCATGCTTATCTGCGTATGATTCAGATTCCTGAGTCTAATAGAGTATGAGTACCCCTCATCTGTGGTAACATCTACACCTTACCATTTCTTACATATGATGCATACATGGCATTGGTAAGGGTGTCAACTTAGGATGTTTCTCTCAATCTGCATTGACTTCAAAATCATTCACTGTCTTAGAAAATCATCCTAGCTCACACATCTGTATCCTCTAAATGACATGCTGGAAAGTAATTGATAACATACCTCTCTTATATGCTTCCTTTCTTGATTTAATGATGATTAATCTTAATATAGAAGAGAAGTAAGTGGACATTACCTGTTAATGATCCCTTGAAAATAGAGAGTCACATGCTGTCATCGATAATAAACTCGTAAGATGCTGTGATGCAAGTTGTTTGGAAATTATTTTTGGCACTTTTAAAAAACACAAATTTCATTTGATTTCATTAGGTATCAGATTTCATCTCATTTGAATTTAAAATCACATATTTCATTTGATGTCATAATCATCATTTTTAAACACATCAAAATTACTTTTGATATCATGTTAATCAATTCGAGAGGATCAAAATTACATTTGGAAAGAATTTTCACCTTCAAAAAGAAAACTGTTTTGTATGTTTTGATCTTAATTTAATTATGATTAGATTTGATGTATCAATATCTCCTTTGAAAAACATGTTTAACTATCCTACATAGTGTTTAGGGAAAATACAATCATTTAGGATCATGAGCCATTATTGCTGTTCCTTGTTAATTCTCGTACATTGTATTGAATAGTCTAGAACAAATCTTTATTAGCGATACATAGGGAGAAATATTAGGTAGAAAGCCCATTCCTAGGAGAACGATAAAAGTATCCCCATCCCTAAGGCTAGCTTGCACCTGTTGGATTTTGATGAAGCCAAAAGGGGGAGAGAGATGAGATGTCTAGAGATGAGATATAAGATGTCTAGCTAGAGATGAGATATGAGATGTCTAGCGAGAGATGAGACATGAGATGTCTAGAGCTGAGAGATAGATAAGATGCCTAGATTTTTGGGGAGAGAAATGGGGAAAGGAATATAGCTCTAGGATGAGTGATCTAAGTTTAATTATGTTCTCTAGTCATCTATGGGTTTGTCATCATCAAAAAGGGGGAGAATGTTAGAATCTTAAGTTTTGATGGTGACTAAGGTATGATATGGTCTAGTACTTAAGAGAACATAATCAACACTTAGGAGGGATTAGATGACATGGTTAGAATCCTGAGTTAGATCACTTGAGAATGCAAGATCACTTCCGGTTAGATTAGGACTTGCGCATGCGGATGAATGCTTTCATCCCCCAGCGTCAGCAAGTAAATCACTAGGGATTTAACTTAGTCCATGAGAATTAGGTACACAAAACCTTAAGACTAAGCTATGTTTCAATCGGAAGTGAGTTTGCTTCCTGTTAGAATTAGACTGGCGCAGAGCGACAGAATAGATATTACCCCAAGCGTCAGTAAGTCTACTTCCCCAAGTGAAAGCGCTTCCTGTTAGACTTAGACTGGCGCAGAGCAATAGAATAGTTAGTACGCCAAGCGTCAGTAAGTCTACTTCCCCAAGTGAAAGCGCTTCCTGTTAGACTTAGACTGGCGCAGAGCAATAGAATAGTTAGTACCCCAAGCGTCAGTAAGTCTACTTCGCCGAGTGAAAGCACTTCCTATTAGATTTAGACTGGCGCAGGTTGATAGACTAGATATAACCCCGAGCGTCAGCGGAAATGCAACATCAAGTGAAGTTGCTTCCTATTAGATCTTGACTGGCGCAGACTGATAGAATAGATTTCACCCTAAGCGTCAGTGAATTCACCACGTCAAGTAAAAGTGCTTCCGATAGCTCAGTGACTAGCGCTGAGTGGTGGAATGAAATAGACTAAGCGAGAGCAAGTCATGGTGAACTAAATCCCTCGTCAAGTGTATTTACTTCCGGATGTAGAAGTGCTTCCGGATACACCTTAGATTTAGGATCACCCACTGCATGAGACTATATGATTATATTGCTAAACTAACGTTCAAGTGCAGCACACTCAGTAAGGTTGCTTCCGGATGAGAAGTTGCTTCCGCAAGCAATCAGGATGTCTGAACGTTCAAAGAGATGCAGTGTCAGAATGCTTTTAACAGAGCAGAGGTGTCAGGACTACTTTTCAGAGATAAAGCAAGTCAACCCTGCTGAAGCATTTAAGAAGATGTTCCTTCCAACGGTAACAAAAGGATAACAGATATTCAAACAACATTGTTACCTACCAAGCATGAGGAGTATGAGAACATAATCTGAAGATTCACTCAAGGTGTCAAAGCTCATACTGCCCACAAAAGTCAGAGTTCATAAGAGAGCTTCTGATAGCAAGAGAGGATCCAATAGCAAAGCACTCTTATCATTCATGGACAAGTGCTTGGAAGACAAAGTTCCTCTATGTGATAGCAAGCAAAATGTTAGAGTCCACGAGCTTCAGATAGCAAGAGAGCTTCCGATAATGAGTCTCTTAACATCCTGGACTTATGCTTGAGGAACGAAGTCCTCTCTGACAGCAAGCAAGAGTCGGACCGTACAAAATGTTCAGATGTCAGAACGACTTTTGTCAGAATAGTATTGCCAGAACAGTGTTGACAGAACAGCTTGGTCAGAGCACCTTTTTAGATAAAGCAAAGTCAACCCTGCTGTGCACTAATGAGGACAACGTAAACAAGGCCCCAACGTCTATAATCAAACGGACTTATTGCCTCTCCAACGGTTAGATATTCAGAGGTTGGTATAAAAGGGATGTTCTTCATTTCTGAAGAAAGGGGCTTGAAAAAGAGAGAGAGAACAGGGCTATTATCTGAAAAACACTATTCTACATTCCTCTCATCTTCTACTCTCGGACTTTGATATGTAATATTCTTAGAGAGTGATTTATTTGTACTTAAGTGAGTAACATCATCCACTCTTTGAGAGAGTTAGTTTTGAGCTTAAGTGTTTAACAAAATCAGTTCATAGAGTGAACATAATTGTAATCTTACATTTTGTAAGGGGGAGCATTTAGAAGTTTTCTAAATCTCCATAGGTTGCAAGTTAGCCCGTAAAACTTGCATTTGTAAGGTTTGCAGGTGAACCCGTTGTAAAACCTGTGGGTTGTTAGGTGAACCCGTGCTCGTAAAACCTAAAGTGTAAAGGCTTCTCTTGTGCCCGGTTTAAACAAGAATAGTGGATTGGAAATCTCAGGTGTAGCCTGGGGACTGGATGTAGGTCTGGGTGACCGAACCAGGATAAATTTATGTGTGCATATATTTATACTTGATCATTCTATTTTTGCATCACATAGCATACTGACTTGTGCATAGCATTATTTATTATCATCATCACCGAGCACAAGCAGTCTTTCGAAAAGAGTTTAAGTTTTATTCCCTCACCCAATTCACCCCCCCCCCCTCTTGGGTGACAGCCACGAATTTCAATATATGTGTATGCTTGGACAATGTGTATGTTGCTGGATTAGGTCGTATGTGAAAACAATGTTAAATTCTGATTGCTTTCTATTTAGTACTTGTTTTATTGATATGGAATGATGTTGTGACATTGTGTGAATGACATTGTGAAGGTGTAATGACTTCTTTGTACTCTCTTTGGAATTCAGGACTTGCTACTTGATTTATGCTTTCTGAATGATTTGAGAATTCTTGAAACTTACAAGAAACCTTTGAATGTTTAATGCATAAGCTTTAAGAATTTTAATGATTTGGAAGAATAGAATAATTACATAAGGGATGGGTAGCATTAAACATATTAGGATTCGTGAGAGATCGAAATTAAATACATACAAACATAGTTATTAAACCTCTTGTTTCACATTAGGTAAAATCAAGGATAACCACGGTGTGAAATTCTCAAGGCATCATAAGGGAAAATAAGTGTTGATGTACTGCTAATGGCTGGAGTCCAGGTGACAGTTTGTTCCATACACATAGGGTCATTTATTTATTTATTGTCATCACTAATATAACTGTTGCAGGTGAGTCAATAGCATATTGTCCTTATATACCTTTATGTACATATGTATGATTTATGATTTATGGAGTACTCCAGGGGGTCGCTCCCTCTTTGTCAATTTAAAATTCTGTTTGGTGAGGTGAAATTTCCTGCAGGTCTAAACCAGCTGATTATGATAAACATTTCATAATGTAAAGAGTTGGTTGGTGCACATAGCACCCGTGAGTGATTGAGAGAAGAAGCTTCATGGCGGGGTGAATATATTACTGGCCTGAAGTGGAGGCGTTATAGACGCAATATAAGGATAAATGTTATTATTCTCTGAATAGGTTAAAATGGAATTAGAATCATATAGCCTATTGCATTATTTAGAGTGTATGAAATAAACTGCGGTACATTTTGGTTTCAGGTAAATGGAGAGAACAAGGACGGTAGGAAGAAAAATAGCAGGAATGCTTGTTGTGCCCTATGTAGGTTAAAGTCTATTAGAACTTGTAGTACATTATCCATAATCCTATTATGTATCAAGTGAATAACTTGTGAAATACATATTAGGAAGCTATCATCTATGATAGTCATTCTAGTATTAGTTGTTACTTTCCAATTACAATGAAATCATATTTAGAGTAATCATTCAACATCTCTTCATTAGGATAAAATCTTAGATATTAATTTAGCCATTTAATAGATATGTAACCACTTGAATTTTTAATCAATAGTATATAGTTTTATAAACTATTATAGAAGTCCAACTCAATGAATAAATGTTTTTAGATAACTTTCAAAGAGAAAATATTTCAACTATCTTTCAAAAATAAAAAAAGTTTTAATTTATTCTCATTTTTGGACTTTTAATATTATAATAGTGGTTATAAATTTATTAAATTGCAATAAATATTGTAGGAAAAAGCTAGGATGTTACACATATAAACCTGAATTGAGCAGTCAGAGTACCCAAAATCCCATTTCTGGATGTGTTAATTTAGATGATGATATTACTCTACAAAACATGCTTGATATTGGTATGTTAATATATAAAAATGTTTTTCTCCATATATAGTTAATTGGCATCTATTGCTTACGTTGGTGCACACAATGTTATTTTTTTTTTCAGAGCAAGTTGCAAATTATAAAGAAATTCTACTAAACTTGGAGTTTAATGAAGCTTCATATAATGATGGTGCTGCTCTTGAAGTAGATCTTGGTAATATTTCATGGTTTTAATATAATACTGTTATAGGATCATTCCTTTATCATCTGAGCTCATTCTGCTTTTGTTATTTGAGATGGTTGTGATCATATAAAATGGTTTTTCTAAAGGATAATGTCATTTGCTGTGAAGAAGGATCCCCTATGTGTTCCAGTCAAGAACAAGCTTTTCCAGGTTCACAATAATTATCTTTCTTTGTTGAATGTTGTTTCATTTATGACTGTTATGCGTTTATATTGTATAAGTTTTTGTTTTAATTTTTTCAGAGTATATTGATGAAGGTGATTGTACATTTGTTTGTAAATATTGCGGAGCTTTATTTTGGTATAATGAAAGAATTCGGAAAAAAGGGTCAAAGCAGAAAAATATTGTATTCTCAATGTGCTGCATGCAGGGTAAAATCCAACTCCCTATGATGAAACCTCCTCCTCCTCTTTTCCAGCATTTATTTCTTGATAAGAAATCTGATAAGTCTAAAAACTTTATAAAGAATGTTAGACAATATAATAATATGTTCTCCTTTACATCGATGGGAGGAAAAATTGACCATGCAAAAAATTCTGGAGGTGGACCGTATTGTTTTTCGTTGTCGGGTTCTGTTCACCACAATATTGGAAGTTTACTACCTTGTGAAGGTGCTAGACCGGTGTACTCCCAGCTTTACATCTATGATACTGAAAATGAAGTGCAAAATAGAATTGACGCTGTAAGGTATTCATAAGAATTTGTACGTTAAAGTTTCAGGTAGCATATTATTTGTAGTATATCTAGCCAGAGTTTGTATTTTAATATTTGTTGATGTTTTGTGCAGCAAACATTTGGATGCAAAATCTATTGATGTTGGTATTGTTGAAGATATTAAGACAGTGCTTGATGAAGTTAATCCATATGTTCAGCGTTATAGGTGTGCTGCAAACCACATTCAAAAAGAAAGAATCGCCTTTGTTAAGCTGTGTTTGTTAAGCTCTAGAAATCATGATGGCAGGGTATATAACACTCCTACAGCTTCTGAAGTTGCTGCACTCATTGTAGGAGACGTTGATATGAATTTTAGTGTTAGGGACATTATTGTAGAGGAAAGATGTGGAAAACCAAAAAGAATAAGTGAGTTGCATGCATCATATCTTCCATTGCAATATCCATTGTTATTTCCTTATGGCGAAGATGGGTACAGAGATGATATAGAACATAGTGAAGAAAGCCTTTGTACCACCAAGAAGAAAAAGCGGTTAAGCATTAGGGAATTTTTCGCTTTTCGTCTTATGTCTAGGGATAGTGAAGTTTCTATACTGCTTCATGCTGATAGGTTGTTTCAGCAGTTCGTTGTAGATGGATATGCAATGGTTGAAGCCCAAAGAATACATTGGTATAAAACACACCAGAAAGAACTTCGCGTTGACTTATATCAGGGTTTAGCTGATGCTGTTTTCCAGGGTGAGCACACTGCTTCCGCAACTGGGAAGAGAATTATCTTGCCTGCGTCTTTTACTGGTGGGGCGCGATATATGATTCAAAACTATCAAGATGCCATGGCTATTTGTCGCTGGGCTGGGTATCCTGACCTTTTTTTGACTTTCACGTGTAATACTTCGTGGCCTGAAATTGACCGTTTTGTTAAAAAATATAATGTTAAAGCTAATAATAGGCCGGAAGTTCTTGCTAGAGTATTTCGAATGAAATTACTAAGGCTCATGAAAGTCTTGAAGGAAGACAAAATTTTTGGCGAGGTTCGGGCAGGTATATATATTTTTTTCCTCGTGAATATTTTTCTTTTTACATTTTTTCAGGTTAATATTCGAACTTTCGTTTTCTATATCTCATTATTCCTTATTGTTCTATTAATTACTTAATCTATGATATGAGAATCTAATAATTTTCTAACTATTGTTTTAAATTTTTGGCAGAGGTGTATACCATAGAATTCCAGAAACGAGGATTGTCGCATGCTCATATTTTGTTATTTCTTGAAGATCATGACAAAATAAAAAATGTTCAACATGTAGATCAATTTATTAGTGCTGAAATACCCGATGAATTGACAAAGCCACATCTTCATAAGCTTGTCAAGAGTTACATGATTCATGGACCATGCGGTATTAACTTCCCTAATAGCCCATGTATGCTGAAAAAGAAGGAATGCAATAAAAGGTTTCCCAAGAAATTTTGCCAGAACACTGAAATTGATGATGAAGGTTTTCCTACATATAGAAGAAGCAATAATGGTATGACTGTTAAGATTAAAGAGGGTGTTTTTTTAGACAATAGGTTTGTTGTGCCCTATAATGCAACTTTGCTTCAATTGTTTGAAGCTCATATAAATATTGAGAAGTGTAATCAATCTATGGCTATAAAGTATCTCTTTAAATATATAAGTAAAGGTCATGATAGAGTTGTTGCTGGTATTTTTAGTGGGCCTACTGCTGGCCAAAAAAATGTGTTGAAGGATGAAATTCAGCAATATTATAATTGTAGATACATTTCGGCATGTGAGGGGGCATGGAGGCTTTTTGGATTTGACATTCACCATAGAAAGCCTTCTGTTGAAAGATTGAGTTTTCATTTACCCAATCAACAATATGTAATTTATAACTGTAATGATGACGTTGCTGATGTTGTTGAGAAACCGAGGGTTAAGGAGTCGCAGTTTTTGTCGTGGATGAAAGTTAATTCTTCTGGTGATGAAGATGCTGTGAAATTAACTTATGCTGAATTTCCCAAGAAGTTTGTATATGATAGGACACAGCGTCAATGGAGTACTAGGAAAAGTGGTTTTTCAATTGGACGTTTAGCTAATGTGTCCCCTAATTCCGGAGAGCTGTATTATCTAAGAATTTTGTTGACAAAAGTAAAGGGTCCAACATGCTATGATGATATTAAGAAAGTGAATGGTGTTGTTTATGAAAATTTTAAAGATGCTTGTGAGGCCTTTGGTCTTTTGGATGATGATGTAGAATTTGTGAATGCTATTAAAGAAGCTGCTCAATGGTCTAGTGGTAAGAGTCTACGTAAGTTATTTGTTATCATGATTTTGTCTAATACGTTGCAGAAACCAGATTTTGTGTGGTTTAAGTGTAGAAATTTGTTATCGGAGGATATGTTTTACATCCCTCATACGCGTCGGCTACATTCAGGTTATATTCTAGAATTTATTTGAGAGTCATTGTTTAGATTAATTTTCTATTTAGTTTTTGCACATTAAAGTTTTTTCCGTGCAGATATTATTTCAGATGAAGTAAAGCAATATGCTGCTTTAGTTGAGATTGATAAACTTTTGCAACTCAATGGAAGGTATCTTTGTGAGATTGATGGGATGCCAAGCCTTGAATCTGATCAGCTTATTGATTATACAAATCGCCTTATTCTTCAAGAAATAAGCTATGATCGCCCAGCATTAAAAAAGATTGCTTCCTCAATTTTCGCATCCTTGACTGATGAGCAGCTCTCAATTTATTTTTCTGTAATGAAGTCTGTGGAAGAATCATCTAAAGGTTTCTTTTTTGTTCATGGTTTTGGAGGGACGGGCAAGACTTATTTATGGAATGCTCTGGCTTCTTCTTTGCGGGCTGATGGACACATTGTATTGACTGTTGCAAGTAGTGGCATTGCTGCTACTCTCTTACCATCTGGAAGGACAGCTCATTCTCGATTTGCTATTCCAATTGTTATTGCCGAAAATTCATGTTGTTCTATATCTCAAAAATCTCCACTAGCAGAACTTCTAATTGCTACTAAGTTGATAATATGGGATGAAGCACCAATGATTCAGCGGTTTTGTCTTGAAGCTTTTGATCGAAGTCTTAGGGACATAATGCATTGTGATAAAATTTTTGGTGGAAAATGTATTGTATTAGGTGGTGATTTTCGGCAGATTCTACCTGTTATCCCCCACGGGACGCGTGCCTCTATAGTCCATGCTTCAATTTCTTCCTCTTATTTATGGGAATATTGTGAAGTGTTTCATCTCACCAAAAATATGAGGGTAACTAGTAGTGGTAGCTCTGCAGATGTGGATAAATTAAAGTGGTTTACGAAATGGCTACTTGACCTTGGAGATGGTAAATTGGGTATATCTCAGGATGGAATTGCTGATATTGACATACCAAAAGAATTTCTTGTCCCTTATAATGAATATCCTATTCAAGCTATTGTTGAAGCTACATATCCAGATTTATTGTCAAACTTATCCAACAATATGTATTTCAATGAAAGAGCTATTCTTGCACCAACAATTAAAATGGTTAGCCAAATTAATTCCTACATGTGTTCACTGCTTCCAGGTGAAGAATTTCAGTTTTTGAGTTGTGATTCTGTTTGTCGTTCTAGTGAAGATAATGACAGTGTTGATAGTCTTTATACAAGTGAATTTTTGAATACCATTGAAAGTTCTGGTTTGCCTCCACATACCTTAACATTGAAGATTGGTGCACCTGTTATATTGCTACGCAACATTGATCAAAGCGCTGGACTTTGTAATGGTACAAGACTTCGAATTACTCGCATTTCGAAGAACGTTTTGGAGGGTATATCATTAAATGGTTCTCATCCTAATCAGAAAGTTTTAATTCATAGAATGAATTTGAATCCATCTGAATCAAGACTTCCATTTAAGATGCGCAGAAGGCAGTTCCCAATAAATTTGAGCTTTGCAATGACAATTAATAAAAGCCAGGGGCAGTCTCTCCAACACGTCGGTGTATATTTAGAGAAACCGGTGTTCACACATGGTCAACTATATGTTGCTTGCTCTCGTGTGCGCAGCGTTGATGGTCTCAAAATATATATTCCCAGTTCTAGCGGGAGTCTTGAATGTACCACTAAGAATGTTGTTTATGATGAAGTTTTGAGGAAAATCTATAATGTAAATTAGTTGTGCTTAATATGGTACATTGGGTACATTGGGTATGCTGGAATTATGTTATTGTAATAGTCTAAATCATTGTCAGTTAATTGAATTATTGCACGTTTTGGTGAATTTGTGGGGAAAATTGTTCAAAAGTAATTTAATGATGAATTATTATGATTTCTACAATTAATGATGGTTAAAAGTGTTTTTCATATACAATTTGTGTTTTTCATTTTAAAATGAAGTCATACTTTTATTATTCATCATTACTTTAAATATTGTTAGACTTTCTGTGGACAAATGAAACATAAATTCAAACTTCAAGGCAAATCTAATTTCATTCCATAAATTCATTGATGGTATGTTTAAAAATAACACCTAAAAATAAAGAACCTAGATAAAGAGAGGGAAGATGCAAAAAACACGTTTATATATAGAAGATTAATGGCGACTTGGTTTGTACAATTTAGGCGTTTGGCGACTTATAAATAGGACCGGAGGGAGTAGTTGTACTTTAAATCTTTGCCTACAACGAGACTAACCATGTAATTAAACCTGTCTTGCAAATGAAAACCCTTCACGATTATTTTTATTTAGGGTATAGATTTTCATATCGTGGGTCCCATGTCATTATTATATGAAGTGCTATTCCTCATGATGTACATATTTTGTACTTGATTTTGATTGCATGGAGCCGCTCAATTGTATTGGAAAAGAAGTGCTCAGACTGAATTCCCTGTACATTCATTGCCTTGCTCCTATTCTTACATCCCTTATCGGAGAAGTCATCTTTTATGACTGGGGGAGCAGGTTCTCTTCTTTGTGTCTCTAGGGAGAACTCCTGTTCATTTCTTCCCTTATTTATACTCTCTGTTATATCATCACTTCTAACCTTCGAACTCCATAATCTCACTCACACCAGACCCATCCCTCGCAAAAGTAAAACAAAATGTCGGCCGTGGTGGAACCCAAAAATATATCAGATCTTGAGATAGGCCCGTTTGCCGGCGAAATCGTTGTTAGAGTTGATCGTATAATACGGATTCAACATCTTTGTCATCCCCATGGACCGCATCGACCGATGATAGAGCAAGGAGGTGTTCAAGTAGTTGTATTTGATGATAGTGTATGTGTCTTTAACTCTTTCTTTCTGCTTCGTGTTTACATGTCCGTCATTTAAGGGAAGGATCTAATACATTTTTAAAATTATTCTTTAGAAAATGAGGATGTTACTTGTGTTTGAGAATCAAAATACTCTAAACCGTGCTCGATCTTTGTTCGCGGAAGAGAGGGTTCTTCGTTTGGGTAATTTTGAAGTTTGTTTGAATGAGGCTACTGCTGGAGGGACTTTGTACATCAAAGCCAAGGAGGAATCGCATTTTGAACATATCCTGGAATGTAACCCCCTGTTTCCCAGGGCCTTGCCCCGTCACTGTTTTGATTTGGTTACTATCTCTGAGATTATTGAAATCCAAACCCCAGGTCGTGGCTTAGTAGGTCAGTAGGATTTTTCTTTTTTAGTATTCTTTGTATAGCCTTAAAGTCATTTTATTTAAAATAATGTTTTACTTGTGATAATAACAGATGTCTTTGGTGAAGTTGTTGACTGCTATGAAAAGGGCATGGAAGCAGTTGATGAGGTCGATTCTAGGGAAGTTATCCTGGTTCTTAGAGAGACTGGTGTCTTGGCTACCAGGTAGTGATGTAAATTTTTTAAAATCATTCTACATGGTTTACCTTTGAACTTATTGATTTCGTCATTTTTATTAATTATTAATTATTAATTGTTTTGGAATTTCAGGGAACCAACTATTTTGACCTGTGTGTTTCATGGCCAATGCGCCGACTCAACAATAAGGGACTACAATCGTGTTGCGAAGGACGGCCCCGCTACAGTGGTGGTGATGTATGCAATGATCAACCGGGGAGGTATTAGGTCTTTTTTCTTTGTTGTTCAGTTAAAGTAATGCATTTGAGGTTATTCTGTTTGATCTTTCTTTTTTTTTTATAATATGTTTAAACTGTGTTTACTTCTCCGATATTAACACGCCTATGTTTTAATTTTCAAGAGTACCCAACTTTGGGAGAATACAATGATGCTACCCGGACTTTTTTTAATCCTCCGTTTCCTGAGCTTTTGGAGGCGAGGAAGGCTCTGGTATATCGTTTGACTGAGATGTATAATAGGAATGGAATTCCTATCCTCACTCAAGCCTCGGAGGAACCTGAGGATAGCATTGACCACGTTTATTTATCCTAAGTGATGTGGATTTCTGGCTGATGATTTAATAGTGGGGGATCTTATATCATATAAATCTCGTGCAGCAAGCCTCTTCCAAAGTTTTGTTTCACTGTTTTTTAGCTTCTTGAGCTATGCTAACTAGACTTTCCTTTCAAAGAGGTCGCTGTGCAGTGCTTAGATCTTTGATGGTCTAATGGTCTAATGAATAAAGTATATCTTCATATACACTTCTGCGTAGGACTGAGGTAGGGTGTTCTATTTTCTGCCGATTGACTATTGACTAATACATAATGCCTAATGTCTAATCCTTAATGTCATACTTCCTGAACTATTAAATATAGGGGCTAGATTGAGACTTTATATTGGTCCTAAATATAAGACTCAGATACATTTTTGGTAACCTTTTTTCTAAGTTACCCTTCTTCTTCATAACAACTCCTTTGATATCGGAGGAAGAGCTACTAAGTAATTAAACTAATTAAGGATGGATCTTATTGGAAAGACATTTAAAATTAATCCTTTCTTAATCTTCTCAAAAAAGTTATCTAGGTTTTATATTTAGTATAGGATGGAATAATCTCTTTTACTCCATCTGGTACTAAATATAGGACCGAGTTATAGACTTCATTTCGGTACTAACTATATGTTGTTGACAAATGTTTGGTCACGATTTTTAGGTATTCCTTATTTTTTTACACAAAAAGTGTTGTAGATCCTATTTTTAGGACTGAAGTGTCTACTTTATGTTTGTTCAGAAAAAAAACAAGTCCTTATTTTTAATGTGTTAAAGCCATGGTTTTTAGCCCGGATGGAATGATTTATTTTTAGTCCTTCTTATATTGCTTTTCCTGTCCAATCCTTTGAAATCATCTAGAAGGCAAAGATTGAGGAAATCTTGGTAGGTGTGTGGTGTCGCTTTCAATGTCATTTTTCACAGAAACTTGATGTCGAAGTTGTTGATTTTGTCTATATAACCACACATTTTTTTGTTCAAGTTGTCATAGGCTTCTCTGGTTGTTCGTTTTGTATTTTAGTTGTGCTTCGTTCTGTCCAGTTTCTTTCATATACGCAGCAATTTGTATCAAGGTCATGGCCGATGAAAATTCAGTGGTGCCTCTTTCACGTTTGGCTAGAGGGCTGTGCACATATTACATTGTGGTCAAGATTGACCGGATCATATATAAGGAGGCCCTTGGTTATTCTGCTGGTCCTGAGAAGGCAGTGAAGGATCAACAAGCTATGCAGATTGTTGTGTTTGACCAGGCCGTATGCTGTTTAGTTTGCATGTGTGTTTAATTTTTCCAGTTTGTGCTAAATTTATTTTTTGACTGATATAATTTATGTTGCTTTAGCTTGATAGAATGCTAATTGTGATCGATGAGAGGAGTGTGATGGCACGTTTTTCTCGGCTGATGCTTCATGATAAAGTCTACCGGATTTCCAATTTTTTGGTCTGATTGAATCATAAGCTAGATGAGACAAAGTATCACTTGACTTTGACACATACCAGTGTGGTTGAGCGAGTTGAAGTCCAAATGCCTGATCATTGTTGGGACCTTGTCATCGTTCCTCATGTAATAACTGGGTTGGCTGATACATCTGGCTTATTTGGTATAATATACAGCGCAGTGACTATTAGAGCTAATAAATTTGTTAATATTGTTATGTCCATTTTTTCCATGTTCTAGAATCTAATTTTATTTATGCTACAGATGTTTGCGGTTTTCTTGTGTCAGTGTATGACTCTCCTATGGCTAATGATATTGGTTGGTATTGCCGAGAGGTTACAATCTTGCTGGAGGACAATGGTGTGCTTGCTTGCGGGTTTGTCTACTTATTTATTGCTAAATTGTTGTTCTTTATTTTGTTTTATTGGTTTGTGTAGTTATTGTTTTTCTTTCTACAAATTTTGATGAAGGGACTCGAATGTGCTGCCCTGTGTTCTGAAGGGGGAATCTGCTGAAGTAGCCATGGAACAATACAAAGCATTGAATTGTGATGGTCAAGTTTTGGTTGTCATTCAATATGCGAGAGTTGTGGAGGTTTCGGAAGGTGTGGTTATTTGACAATTTTTAGATGATGCCTATATATGTTTTCCTAGTATGATAATCTATGAGATTCACTTGATTATGGTTTGTTATGACAGATGAAAATATGGTTGTTTCTTATATGAATGCAACAAGGGTTTTCTTCAATCCTCATTTCGTCATTTTTATTAATTATTAATTATTAATTGTTTTGGAATTTCAGGGAACCAACTATTTTGACCTGTGTGTTTCATGGCCAATGCGCCGACTCAACAATAAGGGACTACAATCGTGTTGCGAAGGACGGCCCCGCTACAGTGGTGGTGATGTATGCAATGATCAACCGGGGAGGTATTAGGTCTTTTTTCTTTGTTGTTCAGTTAAAGTAATGCATTTGAGGTTATTCTGTTTGATCTTTCTTTTTTTTATAATATGTTTAAACTGTGTTTACTTCTCCGATATTAACACGCCTATGTTTTAATTTTCAAGAGTACCCAACTTTGGGAGAATACAATGATGCTACCCGGACTTTTTTTAATCCTCCGTTTCCTGAGCTTTTGGAGGCGAGGAAGGCTCTGGTATATCGTTTGACTGAGATGTATAATAGGAATGGAATTCCTATCCTCACTCAAGCCTCGGAGGAACCTGAGGATAGCATTGACCACGTTTATTTATCCTAAGTGATGTGGATTTCTGGCTGATGATTTAATAGTGGGGGAGCAGTTGATGTGTGGTGGTTCTTTGTTTTTTGAACATGTTTCAACATATGTTTCGTTAATCTTCAGTTGTGGAGTACTTAATTTCGTTACTATGCTTCTTTTCTATGAATACTAGGGCTTCCTAATGCAAACTTTTGCTTTGTTATGTTTGGATTATCAGTTATTTGTTATCTCCCTGTTTATATGTTGGTTTTTCCATGTTTGTATGTCTATTGGTATGGTCTTTTGCCTAAGCAAACTTTTTCAAAGGTCGGGAAAATGCTTCAGATATTTTTAGCTGTTTACTTGGTTTGCATTACATATTAATTTTGGAGTGGTGTTATGGTATTAGTTTTGTTCAAGTCAGTAGCTAATGTTTATAGTCCTTGGATGTCAAGGGGTTGTCTTGAATATCTCTTAATTATCACATAGCTAATGTTTTCACAATGTTTCATTTGCTTGCTCTTTTGGTTGGAGCATTAGGGTACTTTATTGTATATTTTAAAAACTCTTGAATATTTTGGTTGGTTTGTGTGGAAAACTGCTGTAAAATGCTAAATTTTAGTTTGTGTTTTACAAGGAAAGGCTTGTGGTTTTAGCAGAACGGGGATGTTTAAAAATTTTTGCTGGTGTAGTCTTTGCTACCCGCGCAAAGCGCGGGTAATATTTGCTAGTTCAATTGAAACTTGGGGCTTGGCAGTGCTACGTCGGCTACTATTGACAGGAATATAGTACATTATGAGTGCCAACTCCTGTTTCACGTGCTTGGATACGCACGTATGGGCGGCTAACAGCTCAACATCTCTTTGCAAGGATGTGTCTTTTTATTACTTTTATTCCAACATTATATATTGCATTGCAAAGTTAACTTCTTCTAAATAGTAAAATCAGAATAAAAACGAGGGAAAATTAGAAAATGCTGTGAGTGCTGAAATCAGATTAAGTCATTTAACTCATGATCATTTTTGTATGCAGAGTCTCATAAATTGACTTTGTATAGTAAGGGCGTCAGTTTTGTTTTTTTGCCAGAAATAAGAAAGTCAGTTTGGTGAGGCAAACTTAAATATACCAGTACGTTTTGCTCGTTTATCGAAAAAAACAAAAATGGGCGGGCGAAATAAATTATTACACTCTTCTTTCCCATTATTGTCTAAATAGGCCAGACTCTTAACAGGAAGCCTGTAGCCTTTAGCCTGGCTATTTAGGTCCTAGTTTGGTTTGACCTATTCATTAAATAGGTCAGACTAAGACCTACTTAAAAGTCTTTTTATGTAAAAAAATGTCAGGTCTATTTCAATAAGGTCTAACCTAAAAACCTTCAGGCTTAACCTGTTTAATAATTAATGTAGGTTATACTAGGTTTGAAAGCTTGAAACCTATTTACGGTCTTTTAAATTTGATATGTAGGTCTTAAAAGGGCTTTAGGCCTTTTAAAGACCTAAATTCAAAGTAGACTTTTATAAAGCCAGAAGCTTTTTAAAGGCCTACATTGTAAGTAGACCTTTAAAAAGGTTTTTAGGCCTTGACCATTTTTCTCAGACTTAAAACCTACATTCAGACCCAGACCAAGACTTGTGATTTCTGGTTGCATTATAGACCCAAACCTATTTAATCAAGAGAACTTTAGATTTGAATGTCAAACCTCTGAAGCACTTTAGGAATGCCAATTTTTGTATGCCAATTCTTTTATTAAAACTAATTAATTTATAGAAAAAATATGTGATGTTTCCAAATAATATTCCATATAATAATAAACTTCCTTATAATATTCCATATAATAATATTACATAACTTTTTCTAAAGGACCAACTCAGCTAAAAATACACAAAACAGAACAGTGACCCAATGGGTGGGAGATTAGTATATTTTATCCTATCAACGAATTTAACTATTAACATTAGTGAAATAACTGTACCACAAATCCTGCATCAATCAAAATCACATCATAACCACAAACTACATCATACCATGATTTTAGTTCAACTACTACACCTCCAATCCCCATCCTACCAAACCTACCAATAATAGACAATCATCCCCATATCTATGAATGGATATCAAACGATTTTTCATCTTCAGTTTCAACACAAAAAGATAATCTGCAACATAATAGTCCTAAAAAACAACCCAGATTCTCATGTACCCAAAGAAATCCACAAGGGCCGCAACAAATCTAGGAAAAGAAGATCCACGCAAAATCATATCATCATTGAAACCAACAGCTTGTCAGCAATAGACTGCCCCTGACTCAAAAAATGCAAAGAACAAACATAAAACATGAACAAAACACAACCTTGTAATTACACCTTCTTAGATATCCATTCAGAACTCAAAAACAAAGGAATTGAGGAAGTTCTTAATATAATTTCCAAGGTGCACCAATTCAGTATTATTAGAAAGTAATATTGAAAAACTTAACTGCCTTACTAAGCATCAACAAAACTCCGAAAGAATTAAAACCATGACACATCATACAAATTATATATACATTGTCAGCCCCCCTTATCAGATATAGGTGATCAATATAATCAACTGCAATATGACTTACCTTGAACGGTCAATCACTGATTCAAACATACACTAACATCACAAATGAGCAAGAGCAAATCTTAGATAGACAAATGCAATCTAAATCAAATCAATCATGAGTCCAAAACCTTGCCAGAACCCACTGTATGTGTCCCAGAAAAATTGAAGAAGCACATCAAATCAATTGGACCAATCACCAAGTAAAGAGGACCCATTCTTGAAAACAATCACTTCTCCGCCACCCTTCATGCATAGGGTTTCATACCATTCTACATCTACAAAATTATATCAAAAAAAATTCAACATAAATCAACTAAAACTCCCAAAAACTAACAATTACACATAAAAGAACAAAGAACATGTACCTGCTTAGGTAACAGCCAAAAAATAAATTGCCATCCCGACTTATCACTCAAAGGTATGCAAACACCTAGTCAGCTAAAATCAGACATTAAATTCCTTAGTAAATAAGCAAGGACGCCACAATTCCAAGATAACACATTAATAGCAAAATAAAATAATACTTGAAACCTTTTTCATCCGTCCAAATCACTCATAGGAGATGGCCAATCTATTCATCTACAAATTGGATGGTATATTGCTTGGTCCACCACTGAATCTCATAAACTCTATGAGACCCACAAAGGCCACACCAAATCGAAGGGAGCAAATTCCAACAAAAAACATAACATTGTTGAAACCCGGTCAGACAACCATAACACTCAAAGGTGATGAATCATACCAGCATCTACAGTATGAGTTACATTGAACATTACATTACTGATTCACAATTACTGTAGGACCCCCAAATAATCAACAACAAATGTAAAAGGTCAAACTCCAAGCAAAATCAAATCAGTCATGCAACCACTACCAATCTAAGAGATCATACCAGTCTACATCTACAAAAATATTTCAAAAAAAAAAAACAAATTGAACTCCCAATAACATGCATTAATTTCCACACTCACTCACTGCTTCATACTGACTCTATGCCATTTACACGGACCAAATCAGACCTATCAGAACAAAGGCAAGGCAAATTAGTTTAAAATAATTATCGAACCAATGAACCACCATCAATCTGTGTTGGCAATGTGACAATGCAACCAATGACTTTCAAAGTAGCACAACTATAAGCACCCAAACCAACGCAAATTTCGTATCTAATAACAACAAAACATCAAGGTAAACACTTCCCCGCCGAAAAAAAAAGACAACAGCGATGCGAGGTCTACTAGATCAATCAAATAGCCAAGGTACAAAAATCCAGACAAATTCTTGCAACACAAACATCAATAACTCAGAAATCATATCATTCTTGGTAACTATCATTTATCAACCGCATTATTCACGGCCCCTGCTCACCATTCATCACAAGTCATTCAGCGCAATCCTCATTAGAAAAAATGAAACCAAATATACTATTTGCATCAATTCAAATCTGCATAAACAGGACTTCACACCATCTATTTAAGCCTCAAAGCATGAGACGATGTCAGCAAGCTTCACACACATACGTTAAACTTACAAGAACCATACATTCTAGATCTCCAAAATGCCACCAATCCCATTTATGTACACACCTTTCTGCTATAACGTCCTAGAAACCTTCATTAACAGTTACAAAGAGCAAGGTGTCAGGAAAATAAAAATCAAGGTTGGAAGTCTAGAAGTGAGCGAAACCTACAATGAAACGTCCGGTGGCTGGGAATGGGAAGTATTGAGGACAAGTGAAGTCTGGGCTAACACAAGACGGTTTTACAAACCAGATTTCATGTTCTTCCGCTGGATCTACAACATATTCAGCAGCCACGATCTCATGAACCACTGGTGGGAACAATGCGAAATTGAAAACCCACTGGAAGAGCTCAACCCAGAGGACGACTACATATATCTCTTACCTTCCGTGTGTATTGCGAGCTCAATGGAACAAAACGATACAATCGAACTCTGGAACTTCGCATACAATCTCTACATGACAATAACTCCGTCGAAGAGAATCCGGCCACTAAGAAACACCCGCCTCAACCACACACAAGCAACGACATATCAAACCCCAACCGTGGCTCCGACCATCCAGGCAAATTTCGCAGCTTACCCCGCAATAGGAGACTTGACAATCAGGGACGACACAGACAATTCTCGGCAAGACAATCCTGAACCATGCCTTCCAAAGGCATCAGAGTTAGGATTTGATTTAGGGTTTGTGGAAAGTGATGATGAATAGTAGATGTATAATTATCTCCCCGACTTAAAATAATATAAGAATGCAGTATTATTATTAAAAATTGAAGAACAGCCTACTCTATTAAGCACTTTAAACACATCTTTTTTTTTAATACTCATGCCTTATTCTAAAGTTGTACCTCAAAAAACAAACAAATTTGTGTAAAATCTAAAAGTAATAATGCAGCCTTCACTTTAACAAAAGGTAACTGATGTTTTAGCGAAATTATTCGTCAGATAGGAAAAAATTAAATATCCCTCCATCTAAGATCAATGGAGCCCTACAAATGACAACACACAAATTTCGCATCTAATAACACCCAAACATCAAGGTAAACACTTCGCCACCCATTGAACCAAGACAAGGAACATGACATGCAGAATGCTACTATAAAGCTGATCAAAACACAATATTTTCAGTACATTATATTCAACAATCTTATATCATATATAAAACCAAATAAATTCTTAACATCTAGTTTTGTCATTCCCTCTTTTGGTAAAAATAGCCTTAGGCATTCAACTCTACTAAATAATTAGTACTCTTTGCAAATTTAGAATGACATACTATTAGAATCAAGTCAATCTTAAAACATTTTAATGAATGGTGAGGAACAATAATAGATGCAAAATCGCCAATTGGATAAAATATAAGAGAAATTGAGCCACATATTTTCGCCATCATATCACACTAAAACATCAGAATTAGTACACTGTCTTGAATATTGCATTCTCATCTTCCCCATCAAACTACAGCACGTCTTATTCATTACAACCCAGAACCGGAAAAGAAATACATATAAGCTGACATACAACACTGAGTAAAGCAAACAAACAACATTAAAAACTTCCTGAAGCCAACATACATAAGCCCACTATATTATTATCAACCCATTCCCACAGAAGATGACAACTACAGAATTGGAATAGATGACACAGAATCAACAGGAGTACTCCTCAACAGCATAGCTTTCCTTCTTGCGAACAGATCAGGGAAATGAGGATTGAAGAAAACCCTTGTTGCATTCATATAAGAAACAACCATATTTTCATCTGTCATAACAAACCATAATCAAGTGAATCTCATAGATTATCATACTAGGAAAACATATATAGGCATCATCTAAAAATTGTCAAATAACCACACCTTCTGAAACCTCCACAACTCTCGCATATTGAATGACAACCAAAACTTGACCATCACAATTCAATGCTTTGTATTGTTCCATGGCTACTTCAGCAGATTCCCCCTTCAGAACACAGGGCAGCACATTCGAGTCCCTTCATCAAAATTTGTAGAAAGAAAAACAATAACTACACAAACCAATAAAACAAAATAAAGAACAACAATTTAGCAATAAATAAGTAGACAAACCCGCAAGCAAGCACACCATTGTCCTCCAGCAAGATTGTAACCTCTCGGCAATACCAACCAATATCATTAGCCATAGGAGAGTCATACACTGACACAAGAAAACCGCAAACATCTGTAGCATAAATAAAATTAGATTCTAGAACATGGAAAAAATGGACATAACAATATTAACAAATTTATTAGCTCTAATAGTCACTGCGCTGTATATTATACCAAATAAGCCAGATGTATCAGCCAACCCAGTTATTACATGAGGAACGGTGACAAGGTCCCAACAATGATCAGTCATTTGGACTTCAACTCGCTCAACCACACTGGTATGTGTCAAAGTCAAGTGATACTTTGTCTCATCTAGCTTATGATTCAATCGGACCAAAAAATTGGAAATCCGGTAGACTTTATCATGAAGCATCAGCCGAGAAAAACGTGCCATCACACTCCTCTCATCGATCACAATTAGCATTCTATCAAGCTAAAGCAACATAAATTATATCAGTCAAAAAATAAATTTAGCACAAACTGGAAAAATTAAACACACATGCAAACTAAACAGCATACGGCCTGGTCAAACACAACAATCTGCATAGCTTGTTGATCCTTCACTGCCTTCTCAAGACCAGCAGAATAACCAAGGGCCTCCTTATATATGATCCGGTCAATCTTGACCACAATGTAATATGTGCACAGCCCTCTAGCCAAACGTGAAAGAGGCACCACTGAATTTTCATCGGCCATGACCTTGATACAAATTGCTGCGTATATGAAAGAAACTGGACAGAACGAAGCACAACTAAAATACAAAACGAACAACCAGAGAAGCCTATGACAACTTGAACAAAAAAATGTGTGGTTATATAGACAAAATCAACAACTTCGACATCAAGTTTCTGTGAAAAATGACATTGAAAGCGACACCACACACCTACCAAGATTTCCTCAATCTTTGCCTTCTAGATGATTTCAAAGGATTGGACAGGAAAAGCAATATAAGAAGGACTAAAAATAAATCATTCCATCCGGGCTAAAAACCATGGCTTTAACACATTAAAAATAAGGACTTGTTTTTTTTCTGAACAAACATAAAGTAGACACTTCAGTCCTAAAAATAGGATCTACAACACTTTTTGTGTAAAAAAATAAGGAATACCTAAAAATCGTGACCAAACATTTGTCAACAACATATAGTTAGTACCGAAATGAAGTCTATAACTCGGTCCTATATTTAGTACCAGATGGAGTAAAAGAGATTATTCCATCCTATACTAAATATAAAACCTAGATAACTTTTTTGAGAAGATTAAGAAAGGATTAATTTTAAATGTCTTTCCAATAAGATCCATCCTTAATTAGTTTAATTACTTAGTAGCTCTTCCTCCGATATCAAAGGAGTTGTTATGAAGAAGAAGGGTAACTTAGAAAAAAGGTTACCAAAAATGTATCTGAGTCTTATATTTAGGACCAAAATAAAGTCTCAATCTAGCCCCTATATTTAATAGTTCAGGAAGTATGACATTAAGGATTAGACATTAGGCATTATGTATTAGTCAATAGTCAATCGGCAGAAAATAGAACACCATACCTCAGTCCTATGCAGAAGTGTATATGAAGATATACTTTATTCATTAGACCATTAGACCATCAAAGATCTAAGCACTGCACAGCGACCTCTTTGAAAGGAAAGTCTAGTTAGCATAGCTCAAGAAGCTAAAAAACAGTGAAACAAAACTTTGGAAGAGGCTTGCTGCACGAGATTTATATGATATAAGATACTAGAGGTGATATTGTAACACTTCTAAATTCTAAATGTTGCTCCATCCATCCAAATATAAAATCACTTTCAAATTTTAATTTAAATAAGGTCAATTTCTAATTGTTTCCAATTTTTCACCAAATTAAGCATAATAATACTTATCTTCAATAAATAAACAGAAGACTAGAAGAGGGTGAGTGTGTGAGTGAGTATAAATGTATATGATTATGGTGAATTAGTAATATACATTGTGCATTAATAACTAACTTAACTAACATTTTTAATCTTATTAAATTAGAGGAAATAGTCTCATATTTACAAACGAATAGAAGAATGTTATTTTATAATGTTCATCAAACCTTAATCTTTTGTTGTTTCAATTTCTCCTTCAGTAGTTCATCTTTCAGGCACATCAACGACCCCATCAAGGTAATCTAAATCGAAGCATGGTTTGCAGCACTAGTTCGTCAGATGTTACATTTTCACTTCTCGAACTCAAGACCCATGTAATTAAGTTATATCAGCAGCCCAACCAACTAACCTAACCCTTAATCTTTTTTATACTTGACCTAAAATGGATTTATTTACTGTATCCAAAAAAAATGGATTTATTTATTTATCTATTCATTCATCATTTATATTTAGTATTAGTATTTTGGTGGGCGAAACTAACATGGGGAGTTAATTACAGAAAGATAAAATAGTTTGCGTTGCGAGAAAGATAAAATAGATTGTTTGCGTCGCCGATCCATCTATATTCATATGTAGCCCTCTCCAATCTCCATCGTGCTATCAACAATTTGTTAAATTCGAAAAAGGTGCCCTGAAATTGTGAAATGTCAAGCTCGAGCCAACCCCAGTTCCGCTACTCGCAAACCCCATCGAAGGTCCTCCACCTTCGCAATCTGCCATGGGAGTGCACAGAGGAAGAGCTGGTAGAGCTCTGTAAACCCTTCGGTAACATCGTCAACACGAAATGTAATGTCGGCGCCAATCGTAATCAAGCTTTTGTTGAATTCGTTAGTTCCCTCTCTCTCTCTCTCTCTCTCTCACCTTTTATCTAATTTTGACTTCAATATTTTGGAGTAGCTGTTAATAGTACTTGTAATTTAAATTTTGACATTTTAAAAGAGCCGTTTTGGTTATCCATTACTTGTTAAATGATGACATATTTGATACTTATATTTTTAGATTATGCATTAGTTTATAGGTAAAATAAACTAGTTTAAGGGAAAAAATTAGGTAAATCAATTTATAATTAACTTATTTTGCTTTTTAAGGATTTTCAGAAAAAGTCAATTAGATCTTATATTTAAGACCGGAGGGAGTATCACTTTCTAACTTTTTCCAACTTTTTCCCAAATTAACCCTACAATGCTTGTAGTATATAATAACAAGCAAAAAAGGGAGAGTGAGGATAAAGGTATATAGTTGGGATAAATTGGTAATATCATGTGTGAATAACTAACATAACTAACATTCCTTAATCTATTCAAGTTAGGGAAAATGATCTTATATTTAGGAACGGAGGGAGTTGCATATTAGTTCAGTTAATGATTTTTGGATTCAAAGTTCTTGAGCTCATTTGATTACATTGGAAATATTCTTGAAAGTTCTTAAGCTCATTTGATTACATTGGAAATATTCTTGAAAGTTCTTGAGCACAATTGATTGCATTGGAAATATTCTTGAATGTTCTTGAGCGCAAATGATTGCATTGGAAATATTCTTGAAAGTTCTTGAGCTCATTTGATTGCATTGGAAATATTCTTGAAAGTTTTTGAGCGCAATTGATTGCATTGGAAATATTCTTGAAAGTTTTTGAGCGCAATTGATTGCATTGGAAATATTCTTGAAAGTTTTTGAGCGCAATTGATTGCATTGGAAATATTCTTGAAAGTTTTTAAGCGCAATTGATTGCACTGGAAATATTTGTTGTCTGCCAAGTGCATGTGGGTGTGGTTTTGAATGTTTGATGGAACACTGTTCTTTTTTTACTATCTAATTCTAGCTTATGGACTCTTTGGAGTGTTGGCTTTACCAGGTAGATTTAAATCAAGCCATTTCGATGGTTTCATATTATGCCTCGTCTTCAGAGCCTGCGAATGTTCGTGGTAAAACCGTCTATATTCAGTATTCTAATAGGCATGAGATTGTTAACAATAAAAGTCCTGGTGATGTTCCTGGAAATGTTTTGCTGGTTACAATTGAAGGTGTGGAAGCTGGAGATGTGAGCATTGATGTCATCCATTTGGTATGTGCTTTTTGAGTTGATTTGGAAAAATGCCGCCCCTTTTTTGAGTAAATGTATGGCTTTACTTTACTTCATTATTTTTAGTGTGCTTTTCTGCTAATTTGATTTAGTTTTACTTATTTTAAATTATCATGCTTGAAGTACATTAGACATAAATGTATATTAGTTATCAAACAATGATTCATGACAGTTTTACTTGTCATGAACCGTTGTTCGATAACTAATATCACTAGAAAGTGATTCTTCTTCTAAAATCAATTTTTGTTATAAATCTTTTATATTTTAGTGTATGAAGCAAAGTCTATTTTTTTTGGTTGGAGTACGAAGTGAAGTTAACCTTGCTGTAAAATATGAAACTTTGAGAATAAAAAGCAGGCACAGTTATGAGAAGAAAATGGACCTTTTTATTGCAGTCAGGGGTTAACCCTAAGTCACATCTGGTTATGTCCTGTAACCCAGTGTTTGACTAGCAAAGGAGTGCTAACCCCTTGAAGGAGGATTAAACAAAGAAATAATTATTAACAGTAGAAAAATTGAATGTTGAATCTTTATTTGCTTTCTCTGCTGATCTCATGATGCAGAGTTGAAAGCCTGTTACCTTCTTTCATTTTTCGTGATTTATGATATTGTCAGAGATTAAAATCACTTTACTGTTTAGATAAAGATATATAATGCCAAGAGTCATCATTTAAGGTTTTTTGCAATTAATTTTTGTTTCTAATTCATCTTAACCCTTTATTCTTGCTATATCCCATCAGTTTTTTCTATTTTACTTTTGAAAGGGGATTCTCTGATATCTATAGGTTTTTATACCTTCAAATCTCATGTCGTTCCCTTTCACCTTTCAGAATTTCTTAGTGTGATCTTTTATCTGCTTTCTTTTGTGAGTTAGAAAGAATCCTGATTAAATCATATGCCATTTTTTATTGAAATCGGTTGAATCACAAATGGTGATCTATCATATTTTGAAACTTTTGTTGGAGACAGTTTGGAATAATTATCATGTGCTTCATACTCCTTTCTAAGGTCACCCATATAAGTCCAGGTGTCATTCTTTACTTATTTCTCATCAGTTTGAAACTTATTGTTTCCTGATGATCTCATGCTTTCCGATTATTTCAGATCATCTGATTTTATTTTCCCACCTCATTCTCTTGAGGGAAAATCAATATGATGTCTGAACTTGAATTTTATTCTGTTATTCAGGTGTTTTCTGCGTTTGGGTTTGTGCACAAAATTGCTACATTTGAAAAGGCTGCAGGATTCCAGGTGGGACAGTTGTCTATTACTATATGTGTTGGAAATAATTCAACACTGAATAATTTGAATTAGTCAATTTAGGTTGTTCTAGTTTTATAGGGTTTGTTATTGATTTTTATATTATTTATTTATTTGTTTAGTTTATCTAGCTAGATTGTTGCTAGTTTGACTTAATTTTCTATTTGTATTTCTCTCTCCTCATATTACTATAAATATGAGAGACCATCATTAATAAAATTGTCGGACTATTCTGCCGTTTCTATTTTTTCTACAATATGGCATGTATTTCTGTGTCACTGTTTTATCCATTTTATCTGTGTTTTATCATGGCAGGCTTTAATTCAGTTCAGTGATGCTGATACTGCTGCTTCAGCTAGAAATGCACTGGATGGAAGAAGCATACCCAGGCAAGTAGTGCAATTTCATCCTTCATCGTAGATCGTAATTATGGCTGAGCAATTATTAAATTTACAGCTTATGCTTTTGTAATCAGATACTTACTCCCTGAGCATGTTGGTTCTTGTCATCTGCGTATTTCATACTCAGCACATACTGATCTTAATATCAAATTCCAGTCTCATCGCAGCAGGTATTGGTTGAAAAATTACTATAATTATTTAGTCTCACGATTGCTGGTGTTTGTGATTTGCAGACAAAAGGTCAATAGTCGTCCTAGCTGTCACTTTTCTTGGTGTTTTCTGACCTGCTAATTGTTATGTGCTTTTTGTCATCTAGGGGTTAGTGACGCTTGATAGTCAGAATACAGATGTGTTGGCATATCCACTTAGTAAATTTCTTGATCTTATTCCTGTTATTGCCATTAAAAAAGTTACGTCTTTTCCAAAATGAACTGAAGGAAGTGACATTTTTTTTGGCTTGTGGACACTTTTTTTCTGACCATCTTTAGTATTGATGCTAGCTGTTCATAGCTTACACTTGCTTTATATTGGGAAAATCGTGGATTTCTCACCCCTCTTTTTGTTCACTGAATTTGTTATTTGAGAAGATTATCCTTTTCTACTTCTAGTTTGTGATTGTTCTAGTTAACAACGGTTTTCTGGATTTCGGTTAGACCTGGAGGAGATTTATGCTGAATAATTGATGTAATGATTGTGAAATTATAAATTAGAATGAAGGAACAAAATTTATATGAACCATGTTAAGTACTGAGTATGAGACTTGTAACCGTTATCATTTATGAAAATGCTGGGAAATTGAATTTTGAATCCATGATGAAGAAATCCAAAGTGCCCAAATATCTTTAGTGAAGCACTTCCTATTTCTTCTATGCACTTAAATGAGCAGACAAAAAAAAGGTCAACTCAGTTCTAGTCTCCACTTGGTGGGGGTGCTGAGGAAGGGAATTGTTAGCAAAATAACTATTTTGCTAATGATGAATAAGCAAGAACAGTAAAGAAGAAGAAATTCAGAGGGTTAAAGACAAGAAATGGAGGAGTTCAAGAAGTAGAAAGGGTTTAGGAAGAGAGACACTGGCCGTTGGTTGTCAAACACAAATTCAATTCATAATTCAAGACAAGACCCTTACAAAAAACTCTAATGTCAAGTTTTATTATTCTTGACCTAATTAGAATTGGGCCTCACTAAACCCTAAGTCCAACATATACTAGTAATAATAATTTAAATAACAAAACATCATAATAATAATCCCAAACCTAATTACCCAATCAATCTAATTAATTGACCCAATCAATCAATTAATAATTGACTGAATCAATCAACTAAATTAACTATTTTATTCCAAATATTAATGACATAATAGGAATATACTAGGTAGTTTAACTTCTTGCTTTTTGCAAAGTGACTGATTCGAACCTACTACCTCAGACCCCATGGCAAGCTAGCTTATCGTTGAACCAAGTCGGTCCTTCTTAAATGAGCAGACAGATTTAACAAAAGTTTTCTAATCACTCATATAGCTTACCAGTTTTCTGTTTTGCTTACTAGAGAGTTCACAGGCTTGAGGAAAAGTTCTAATCACTCATATAGTGCTGACTTTTTTTACAACTCTGCAGGGACTACACGAATCCTTACCTTCCTGTTAATCCTACTGCTATTGAGGGGATGGTGCAGGTATTCTTTATATCGTGTTTGTGCTTTCTTGTTTTTAGCATGTGCTAACTAGTTTTGATGTCCAGTCTGTTGTTGGTCCTGATGGGAAGAAAATAGAACTTGAGAGTAATGTGCTTCTGGCATCCATTGAAAACATGCAGTATGCTGTCACAGTAGATGTTATTCACACGGTAAGAAAAGTTATTCCTTGTGAACATCAAGTTGTTGGCAAAATTTAATGGCTGTTGCTGGTCTACCTGTCACAGGTCTTCTCTGCATATGGTACTGTGCAGAAAATTGCTATATTTGTAAAGAATGGGCAAACACAAGCTCTAGTTCAGTACCCAGGTACTAAACCTATTTACTCCTCCGGTCTTATTTATAGGGCAGAGAGAGTATGTAAAAAAAGGTCCTATCTATAAGGCACATGATGTAATTTTCACAGAGATGTACAAAATTACCCGTCTTAAATTAATAACATTATTTCCTATGCACAATTCTCTCTCTTCTCTCATGTTACTTCAAGTTTGTTTTTTCCCCATACATTAATTAGGTGTATAGTTGGGAAGTTTTTATATTTTAATGTAGATTTTGATGAGATATAAGGTTGTTATTAGTATGTGTGAAACCTATATGAAATCCCTTATAAATAGGACTTGAGGAGTAAGTTTTTATTTCTTTGGGATCAATGTTAAAAAATGCATATTTAATGTATGTGCTTTATGAAATATTATATGCTTTGTTGGGAATAGGAAGCATGTGTCCTGGTTTGTAGCCCGTAGTGTGTTATAAAAGATAGAACCCTGCATCAAGATGCAACATTTCTTTTTGAGACTTCTATTGACTTGTGTTCGTGGTACTATGCTTGGCGGTCTGGAACAAACTGGATGTACTTTCAAGTTTGTAGGAATATAACATAGGTTTCTTAGCATAACAGAATTACAGTTGACGATAAAAGAAATTATGAAGAGGCAACCTGCAAGTATGGCAGTTCCAGTGGGTCACATGAACTCCATATTATGACTTTAGAATAGCAGTAAAAGCATATTTTAATTGTTATTGTTACTAGGTACTATACCATGGTTCTTGCTTGACTCTATTGTCTTTATTTTGGCCAATGATTGGCGTCAACTATAATCTGACGGAGGCATCTGTTGTTTCCTTACTATAATCAGACATCCAATGCTTTTCTTATTTTTATTTTCTTGGCGTTCATTTACTTTTTATCTACAGATATTAAAACTGCAGCAAATGCCAGAGAAGTTTTGGAGGGGCATTGCATATATGATGGTGGCTATTGTAAGCTTCGTCTATCATACTCTCGTCATACTGATCTCAATGTAAAGGTATAAAAATATGTGTTTTTGAGTTAAAGTTCATGAGGGGAAAATGAAAGGATAAATATTAAAGATGTACTAAGAAGAAATTTGGGCAATTCGTGATCAGAAAGAGATTTGTTAAATGTATGCTTCTTGACACCTGATTTGTTTTACAATTTTTTTTTTATGTTTGGTAAATCATATATCGCGCTGATTGTAGTGTTTGTTTAACAATGTTCTAATTATAGGCTTTCAGTGATAAAAGTAGAGACTATACAGTCCCAGATCCAAGTATGCTTGCAGCACAGGCTCCTGCCACAGCTTGGCAGAATTTTCAAGCTTCTCCTATGTACCCTGGTAGTTTCCCTGCTGTACAGGGTCAGGTCCCTGGAGGACAAGTTCCATCGTGGGACCCAACTATGCAGGCAGTTTCACCCAGTTATGCGCCAGTGGCACCCGGCACTTTTCCTGGCCAAACATATGTGACCCCCGCGGTTCCTGCTTATTCAACAGCAATGCCGGCTGCTTCATCACCTCCGGTTCCTGCTTATTCAACAGCAATGCTGGCTGCTTCATCACCGCTTGCACAGACAAGTTTTGTTTCTCAAAATGCAAATTCTCATGGAGTCTCCCATTCTGGGATTCAACAGAATGTAAATATACAGCCCACTAGTGCCTCACCTCCAGCTCCTGGTTCCTCACCTGTTATGCAAGGAAGCCTAGTCGCTCAAGGCAATCAGCCAAATATTAGACCTGGTGGGGCTTCACCTCCTGGCCAACAGCCTTACTATGGATGATGAGTTAGTTGTCTTTGAAGTAAATTGAAGTCACCTGGCCTTCACAAAACATTGAAGTCCCTTCCCCTGCGATTGGTTTCCTTCTTTTATTGATATATGTTGCCTTCTAGTGGGATCTCAAAGAAGTCTGCCCTGATTTTTTTCATAATCTGTAATGTAGCAAGTGTCATGTCTTTTCACTTATGGCTCACCCTTGTATTTTCTAAGCCACTATACTCCTTTCTGAGCCCTCTATTGTTCGTTATGTTCCCTTCTTTTAGTGAAAGTATTGTTAAATAAACCTTTGTATCATAGATAATGGATGCGCTATGTATACCCCTGTACTTTTGTTTGCTGTGGCCGTGGCTAGATGGAAAAGTTTAGCCGATCCCATTGGAATTGTGTCCTTGAAGGGCCTTACCATAGAGGCATAGTCCTTAACCCGAGTGAAGGAAAGAAAATACATGATCTTTCAAATATTAAGGGACAGTTAAACTTCTCAAGGTCTCACGGCCGATTTAGCATATACTCCCTCCGGTCCTAAATATAAAACCTAGTTGATTTTTTTTTTGAGAAGTTAAGGAAGCAAAATAGGTTAGTTAAATATGACATATTTGATATTTTTTTAGATTACCTATTAGTTTATAGGTTAAATAAACTAGTTTAATGAAAAAATTAGGTGAATTAATTTACAAGTGACTTATTTTACTTTCTAAGAATTCTCCAAAAAAGTCAACTAAGTTTTATATTTAAGACTAAAGGTAGTACTTTCACTTGTCCTTATTATATGAGACCAATTAATAAATTCTCACATACCAATAAAATTGGTTAAATGCATTAAATTTGTCTTAAGACTCAAGTAATTTCTAATAGTACCCCACTAATTACATTGATTTCCAAAAATATAACTACTATTCTCTCCACTACCCTTATTAAATATGAGTATGCATGGAAAATACTAATTGAAGCACTTTGAAAGCTAGCAAGTGCTTTATAAGAAGGACCAAAATAACTTGATGTCTTATAATAAGGATAAGGGGGAGTACTAACCAAGAAGTTTATGTCCTCAGAACATCCCTACTAAATTTCGTATAAAATTTGAAAGCTAATTAGATTTGAATGTTAAACTTGATTTGCATGGTCCATATGGATTTTTTTTAAAAAAAGTCTTTTATTTTTTTAAAAAATATTCTTTAATGGATATAGAATATAAAATCAAGATTTATATAAAAAAATATAAAATTAATATAATCTCTGCACTCCCATTTTTTTGAAATTTAACTTTTTTTACTTGAAACATTATAAAAACAACTAAATCTAGACCGTATCACTTACATTTGAAGGGATCATATATATTATTTTTTTTAGCAGGAAAATTGGTTCCACATTAATAGGATTGAATATCACCCATGTGTTTAGTAGGGAAATGACTCTCATAGTAATGAATTGAATATTGCACGTGCATTTTGCTTGTTTGTGTTGAGATATCGATTTAGATCATAACATTCTGTTGGATGAACATTTTTTTCCAGTAGCTCGTTATTTAGGAATTCGGCAACATGCATGCTTGCTTCAGAGGGATCGATTTACCCTGAGCTTATGGAGTGAACTTGGGGAGTGTACTTGTTTCCTTCTGCATCAAGTGGCTGATTTCTTATACATTTCCATTTTTTAAACTGAAACATCTTGTATGTTTCCTGAGACTTATAAGGATTGATAATATGGAAACTATAGGAGTATTTTGCATGAGCTTTCAACGACTCATTCCAAATAGCAACAGTGAACTACTTGTTAAAAGGTTATATACTATGCATTCATGTGTCATGATAAAAATTCTTACAAGCAAAATGATATTTCTGACCTTGTCCTTGTGTAAACCTTGGGAGTTAGTACTTAATAGAACGACTCATTAATCATAATTATAATCATAATCATAATTACAATTTTTATTTGCATGAAATATGATTAAAAACATTATTCAATATTTAAATAAATAAAACTAAACTAGCTCATCATTCACCTAAATAATACTATTGGCATATAACTATGATAAATCAGAAGAATGTTCTCTCCATGATTTTCACAAACTCGTGGAAATCTATTCTTCCATCTCCATTTTGATCAAAGTTAGCAATCATCTTCTGGCAATTCTCAAGTTCTGTGACTTCCTTCAACCCCAAAATACACAGAACTCTCTTCAACTCCCTCCCATCAATGAAACCATCCTTGTTCTCATCAAACACATCAAAAGCTTGCTTCACCTCCTCCAAGCTTGGTTCTTCCTCTTCAAACATCCCAGAAATCTCATCCGAACTATACCTATCCTCAAGTTCATCACTTTCTGGGCTGCAAACAAATCCCATCTTTTCCATTACCATTTTCACTTCTTCCCTCTCTACCTTCCCATCACTCTCTCTAACAGTATTCTCATGGAACAAACTCTCACCGTGACTCACCTCATAGACTGAAGACTGTACAACATCTTTTAACTTTGGGTTTGCAGAATTGGATTGGGATAAGAAAAAGAAGACAATATTTCTGAGAAAGATGTGTATTTTGTTGAAGAGTGCACTGATGAAGAAGAAATCAAGGAGACCAAACAGAGGAGAGTGTGATGACTTCTCCATAGTGATCGAGATATAAACAAGTAAGTCTAAGACAGATATGTACAAAGTTAAGATATTTCAAGCGGTCAAATTGCTGGATGATGAAGGGAACGAGGCATGTGGGGTTTTATAATGAAATTGGAACATGAGAGAAATGGTCTTAAGGGGACATTGTCATGGGAGGAAACTTCGTATTATGTTCCTTCACAGAATTATAAAAAAGGAAAAAAGATTTTGTTCCCTTGTGGTCAAGTAGGGTCAGGCTGTTATTGTCCAAAAAAAAAGTAGGGTCAAGCTGGCCTGTTTTTATTATTTACCTTATTGTGTTTGGATTTTGTCTCAACGTTTGTTTCAAGAGACAAGGCATGCCCAAACTTGGATTAAGGACGCTATTTTCCGTGTAAAAGTAGTATTTCCAGGTAAATTATTTGTTACTTGCCTATGTTGATTCCATGAAATGGGAGGGAAATAACATGGAACTCCTTGGTGAGAAAATGTAGTGGAAAATGAGGATTTTGTTTTTGCGTGCTTGACTTTAGCTGCGTGGACTTGCTTTTCCATTGCATAGTTTCCTTAAGGACGCTGAACCACGGCTTGTGTTAGTGTGGAATTGCTCTTTACAAACTAGAAATAGAAATTAGAAATTGCTTATTTCGTTACTAAATATAAGGTTATTTTGATTTTTTTTGTGTAAATTAAGGAACAAATTAAACCACTCAATTATACCATATGTTACGTGTAATTGATTATATAAAATGGTGGAATAAATTAATTTTGAGCGGAAAAATGACAAAGAATAATTTAAAGTGATTAATTTTGTATCATTAATTCTTTTTAAGAAAAATAAAAGTAATCTTACAATTAGGAAAAGTAGTCATAATGATCTTCTAGGAAACCAGCATAAACAAATCCTGGCAAGGCGCAATTTCTTTCACTCACCTGGTTTTATTTCTAACTTATGCTAAGCATATGGATATACGTGTAGTAGATATGATAAATTTGTTGAAATTTCAATATGTTCAGCTGAACTTCTTTTGGATAATAATAACTAAATTGATCATTGTTTTTTTTTATCAGAAAATTGATCATTGTTTTGGCTCTTTGATTCTTTTCAATCGTTAATTATGTAATATGTTTAGGGAAATTTGCATTCTAGTCCCTGGGAAGGGAAATTATTACTTGAAGGTCCCTACACATTCCAAAATAATTATCAAGTCCCTTGGGCCTTTCCTGCAATTATTTGCTTATGTGCAATGACCATTTTGCCCTTATGAAAGCATAAAAACCCAAAACATGCACAAGATAAAAGTCAGGGACTTGCTACAGCGGGTGTGCCTACTTGCTACCGCAGACTTGAGGACTTGCTACTGAGACGTTAAGTGACCAACATTCCCTCCCAGTTACTGCAGGTTTGCTGATCTGTAAACACAGTAACAAGTCCCCATGCCTGCGGTAGCAAGTAGGCACACCCGCGGTAGCAAGTCCCTGACTAGTCACTCCCATCCCATGTGAATAAAATGGTTTTTGAAAAACATGGTGCGGCACATATCGGGGTAATAACAAAAAGTGGTCACTGGCTTTATTAAAGGGCCCTCAGATATGAATGACACTTGGGAGGGAATGTTGGTCACTTAACGTTTCAGTAGCAAGTCCCCAAGCCTGCGGTAGCAAGTAGGCACACCCGCGGTAGCAAGTCCCTGAATTTTATCTTGTGCATGTTTTGGGTTTACATGCTTTCATAAGGGCAAAATGGTCATTGCACATAAACAAATAATTGCAGGAAAGGCCCAAGGGACTTGATAATTATTTTGGAATGTGTAGGGACCTTCAAGTAATAATTTCCCTTCCCAGGGACTAGAATGCAAATTTCCCTTATGTTTAGACCATTTATTCTGATAAATGAGAACTCGGTTTTGTAGATTCATTTGGGCAAAGATTTATAAAAGCGCGTTCATTATGATCTGAAAGGAATCAAAATCATGAACAATACATAACTGATTTTGATTTTTTCAGAGACAATAAGTTGGCACTAAGAATAAAGGACAGTATTGTGGACACTTCTTCAGTCTGTGGGATTTCAAACTTTAGACAACGGTCAGTCTTCACACTTTAGCCGTAATTCCTAAGACATTTGGCAACAGTTACTTGGAAATAGGCAAATACCTCCACACTTTTTTTACACGTTTCCTCTCTATCTTAATCTTATACCCTATTTTCTTACTTTCTCCAGTACGTAACATAAAAGCACAGCCGCTAAAATAAATTTATTAAAAAAACATGTAAAAGTTAGTTGAATGTCTGGAGTTGATACTTCTTTTCTAACATTGCTCATATTTACTATGATACTTTTAAGAGAGAAAAATAATAAGCATTAATAAATATGAAAGAGAGTTAGGGGCAAAGTAAGAAAAATGCATTAAATGAGTAAAGAATGTGAGATGAACTCTTATATTTTGGATCAAAATCATTCAAATTTTGGCTCTTAAATTAGGTCCGGAGGGAGTATTATAAGACACTAACTAGCAAATCTCACATACCAATAAAATTAATTACAACTATTAGTTCTATCTTAAAATTCAAGTGATTTACAATATTACCCACACAAATCATTCTTATTAAAATACCATATACTCCATCTAGTTTGTAATATAAGAACTCAGCCATAAAAAACGTTTCTTGAGAAAATGTGAAAAGTTAGTTAGGTCTGAAGTTATTTTTTTTCTTACTTTACCCATATTTATCAGATAGTATTAAGAGAGATAAATTGATGAGTATTAATAAATATGAAAGAGAGTTTAGCGCCAAAGTAGGAAAAACGCATTACATGATGAGAGAATGTATAGGTGAACTTTTATATTTTGGATAAAAAAACATTTAGATTTTGGGCTCTTATATTATTGACCATCATTATTAATTACTACTCTCTTCCACTACCCTTATCAAATATGGGCATAGATGAAAAAACATATTTAATACCTTTTTAAAATTCAACAAGTGCCTTATTATAAAAATGATTAAATGCACTTGTTAGTTGATGCCCTACAACTCATTTCCTAAAATTTGAAGTGTTAAAAAACATACTACCTTCAGTCCTAAATATAAGACCTAATTGACTTTTTTTTGGAGAGGTTAAGGTTGCGAAAAAGGCTATTAAATCATAACATATTTGATATATTTTTAGATTATACATTAGTTTATAGGTAAAATAAATTAGTTTAAGGGAAAAAATTAGGTAAATCAATTTATAATTAACTTATTTTGTTTTTTTATAGGATTTTCTAAAAAAGTCAACTAGGTCTTATATTTAGGACCGGAGGGAGTATTACATATCATGTATATATGGTAAAAAAACATATTACATATTATTGTTTTTATTGAAGTGTCCCCAATAATAACCCTTAATAAGGTGATAAGTTCTTCTTTTACAACAATTCTTGAAGCCAAAGGTTATTCTAGTATATTTTAGGAAAAAGGTCAATAGCTATGTTTTTTCATATATTTAAATTAACTAAACAGGGCATACATTAAATACCGGAAAAGTATTCCAAGCTATGTTTTTTTTCGTGGATTTGCGCCTGAATTTACTTAATAGTTGAGTCAAATTCTTAAGATGTCACTTGTGTTCTCAGTTTTAGTTTATATATGACGATGTGGTTATTAATGTCATGTTGTGTCAAGGCAATTCGTATGATATATGAGCCATTTATCTGACGCGAATTTGTTTCCTAGTCAACAATCAACATGCAACCAAAGCGAGATGTGCATCCATTTAAGTAGTTTATTTTTGTTGCCATACAAATATCCTCTCACTAAAGTAATTACGTTCGAAACATTACAAATATCTCGGGGCCCACAAGTTTTCTTTTTCCATCTCACACTTATCGTGGGGCCCACAAACTTTACTCTCTCATCATTACCCCTACTTTTCATCTCTTACCCTTTCAATTTCTAATTATTTACTTTCTTTCACACAACCAAACACACTCATAGTCACTCATTACTAGCACATAGCTTAGTAATGATTTGGATCTTAGCTCCCTGTGTTGTAGTTCCCCGAGTTGTGAGTGACCAGACTCTTCTACTAAACCAAGCCCTATTGGCATTTCTCCTATTTATATTCATCTTCTCTTTACCTTTGACCCTATCGTGGACTCTGAAATTCAAATGGGCTTAATCATTCTGGCCCGAAAAAGGGGTTTACTCCAATAGATTTATGTTCAAAAACCCAAACTAAACTGGGCTTAAAATTTAGCTGATGCCAGATTGAGTGTTATCTAGTGAGCCTGGAGTTCATGACCCATGTCCAACCCTTACCCTGCATCTAATAAGTTGATATTGAAGCGCTCAATCTATTCTAAATCACCTAAACACAAACTGAATCCCCAAAACAAAATTTCTTAACTCGTTCTAAGGAATTTCCATTTTAAGGGCATTCAATTATCCAATTGTTGCATAGGAAAAAAAAAAGTGTGTGGTTATCCAATTCCAACTTCAACATTACAAGTAAAGAGTAACCTTGTCAGACTCAAAATTGGTATACCTAATTGGGCCATCATGATTCCAATATATATAAATGCTAAACCGAATCTATCTATGAAATTTTAATATCCTCCTAATCAATCTGTCCTTCCAACTAATACACAGCTCAACATGAATGGTAATGAGTTGGGTGTTTCCATTATCTCTTCATCAGTCAGTTCATAAAAAAAAATCTCCTCATCAGGCCACTTGCGTTGAATATTTTTTGCCACTGTAGGTAGCATTGGGTTGAATGTTGAAACTAGCTATAACAAGTAATAAGAAACCTGAAGAAGAGAAAAGGCAGATATATATTGCACACAACACAAGATAGCTTTCCAACATTTCCTATAGAGACTGGGCTCTTATAAGTTATAATAATACTAAATCCTTCTTGATCGCATACATAATGTCAAGTGCAATTATAAAAGTGTAGAAAGTAAGAGGAAACTACATGGTACCATGCTAATTTAACGTTGTACTAAGAAGCTTCGTGTTTAATGATTTATACAAAATGGAAACATGAAGGTAACCTCTGCTTTTAGAATTGATTTAGGGATATGGGAAGGTCAAACCTCATGGAAGCCCCTGGAATGCACGTGAGACCTTCATTAAAGAACCCCTCCTTAACTCATAAGTCGGCCAATCTCGCATCCATAGACACACAAACACACACTCTCATCACTTCTAAGTCAAATGTTATTTTATTTTTTTTTTGTCATGTTCAGATAAGAATGAGACAACTAAACTACTAGGCAAGTCCCTTTTGATTACCGACAAAAGCACAAACTAATTAATTAACCATGCACAAACAAATTCTGGGATCACACATATAAACCATTAAAACATACAAATGAAATTGTTCATAACATAAGAATATAATCTACAGAGAAAGGGTAAAAAAGACACATTGAATTTGTTGATATTTGTTGCACTAGTAGGGAGATGGACCGAGGGAAGAAGGTGCAATAGGAGGAGAAGGAGGAGGGGTAAGAAGATCTGCATATTTGGGATTAGTGTTTGCTTCTGGGTCTCCATAATCCATAACTTGTGCCGTCATCATCCTCAATTGTCGGGATTTTGCCTACACCACAAGTAAATGAGTTCTGGGGTGTCAACATTATTGTACAACCAAAGCAAAGCATAAGGCAAAGACTGTAGCTTTATGTTTTTCTCTACATATGCAGATGTAAGTAGACATTTTTTGAGGGATTAAAGAATGAACCTTAGTAGTATCAGCCTTAGCAGAATAATGTTGGGGAGGAATTGTCTCTGTCAGAGATCTTCCGAAACCTTAAACAACATTGACAGAAGAAAAAAAGTGTCACGGTCATAAAAATGAAATGAAGAAACAATAGTCAGTGGAGAAATGAGGAGTGAAATATCATACTACAGGGGAAGGAGTGAGAGAGCAGAAAGATGAGCAAAAGAAGAGGGAGAAAACGAGAGGGGCCCATCATCACTTTGCTGAGCAAGTTTTTGGAAGGAAGAGGCTAAAGAGAGAGATTCGACGGCAGGAAGGAACGGTTGTGAAATGTGAAGAGTGAGAGAAAGCAATGAAGATATATTTATACGTATATTATCATAGTATTAGTATATGTGTGGGATAGTCTGAAATTCTGAATTATGAAGCGCATTTACTCTCATGTGATCCAACGAAGGACCGTCATTTTCGTTCACTCTGTCTCCCACTCTAATAAAAGTCAATTCATTTCCTAAACACACTTTGTTTTAATTTCGCAATACGATACTTTTTTTGTTTTTGGACAAAACAATTTTTCTTTATCAAAGTGGACAAAAACAACATGACTACTCTACATTATTATGAGTATGCCCTAGGTCCTATCCTAAAAAATCCGGATCAATACTTTTGGCTCGATAATCAGCCCGGTCCTATGTGACTCAGGGCCAAGATCAGGTAGGACATGTCCTTCGAGCCACATGACATTTCCTGTTGGTCTTGAAACATTTAAATCCTAAAAAATAATTAATAAATAATGAAATAAATTGAAAAATAAAAGAAACTGAGAAAACAATTAATGAAATATTTTTATATGGTGGTATATTAAATAATATATATTTAAATTTGGGAAAGGAAATTTTTTTACAAAAATTATGTTTCTGGGTCAGGTATCCCTATTGGTTCTGAAGTCTATACCCTTGTCATGTTCTGTTCGATGATCGAGTTTGGTCATGTCCTAATTGTTATCCTAATATGAATGATTATTGGATCAAATTCCATCGGACCATGACAGGTTCGTGTTGAACTACCGGGCTTTTAGTTTTTTTGTGAAGCTCTAATACAAACTAGATTAGTCGGATATGTGTATCAGAAATAAGTGGATGAATCCAAAAATAAAATGTGGTTCCCCTTGCAATAAAATTATAGATTTTTGGAAAATATTTAGGCCCAAATACACTTTACTCTGATTGCCTTTTATTATTTAACCGACATTAAGAAATGAATATGTGTAAATAGTTGACTTGAAATGATAAAAAATATAAGAACTTGGTATAAGCATAGTTCTAATTTTAATTTGGGTATTAACCCATACACACTCTCTGAGTCGATCAAGATCTTAGAATGAAAGAAGGATGAAGCCTTCCCCATCCTAACCAAGTTTTCTCAATATTATCCCCATCCTAACCAAATATTATCTTATGTGTGTTTGGATACCACTTTTTGGGCTTCAAAAGCTCAATAATTTAGACCATGAAAGCTTTTTTCACATTTATTTATGTTTGAATGTGACTTCTATTTTGCTTTGTTTTTCACATCTATTTAGCCTCTAGGTGAAGCAAAATTAAGGAGATTTTAGTATGGTGATGAACTTTTAAAATAACCAAGTTATTAGTGTATTTAATACCTTTTCAACTATTCACCTAGCCTTATCTACCAAATTTTCTCACCCTTACACTTCCGCTCCTCACACTAGAAACACCACTCTTGGAAGCTGCCGGCCACTCATCCTCGCTCGTTTATTTCTTTTTTTTTCATTAACTACATTTATACAGTTAATTTCAAGTTTTTAAATTTAGCAACATTTATTTGGGAGGCAATGAGCTTAGGGTCAGATATCGCGCTGTAATAAACTTAACGTGATCTCTACTATTTGAGAAGGTACTGGTGATTTCTAGCTATAATATCAGTTAAAATCTAGCTCACAAAAGATTGCAGGCTTAATAATGATGTAAATTTAAAGTGAGACAAAAGAAGACGTCGGTGAATATTGGGCACACGTGACAAGAGATATGGGATATATCATATATGGCCTTAAATGTGGAAACATTACAATAATATGTTTGGAAGCAAAGAGTGAAAGTGGGAGATGTGTTTTTAAAGGGGAAAGGCACACGCAGCTTCTAACCTTCCCATTTCTTTTGGCACTTTTTGTTGTTATATACTCCATCCAGTTCCAAATATAAGACTTAATTGACTTTTTTGGAAAATTTTAAAAAAACATAATAAGTCAATTATAAAATGATTTATCTAATTTTTCTCTTAAACTAGTTTATTTAACCTATAAACTAACGACTAATCTAAAAATATATCAAATATGTCATAATTTAATAACATATTTTATAACCTTAACATCTCTAAAAAGATTAATTAGGTCTTATATTTAGGACCGAAGGGAGTATTAAATAAAATTGGGCTTCCAATAAGTTGGCCACTACAGTTTTAAGGTAAACAAATGTATACATGATTTGCAAGTCGCCATCACGTTTCACATATAATATATAATAAATTTAAAGAAGTGATATACTTTAGGCAGGGACCACAAGAATGAGAGGCTCATGCTCCACTATCTCTAAAGTTGGAAAATCAGATGCCTTCACTTTCTACACCAAGTGGGAGGCTTTTCTTTGAGCCAAACCTACTGATGTGTCTTTCTGAGATGGCCTTTCCACCTTCATTAATTATCCCTTTTGCCTTCTTCTCTTCTTTTCATGGCCTTGATCCAGAAATAAAATACTTTTCTCTTGGCTCCATACATACACATAATTTATTTAGATGCATAGCCAATACTTTGCCTGGTGCTGTTACTTTATGTGGTACCAGGATTAATATAACTCATAACACTGTTACCATTGGGTCTTAATATAACATCTCCTATGTGGTGGTTTTTTACACCACATATTAGATCTTATTATCTTAAGCCTGGTTCAAAATATATATGACTTGATTTCGGTTAAAGGTGTTGCCTACAGATGAAAACATTGACTAACATCAGTTCAAGAATATTGGCTGAACAAAAAATGATAATTCAAGATTCACAAAACGGAAACAAAGAAAGAGAGAGTGGTTTGGAGGGGTTCCTTGAGTTGCCAGCTCTGGTCAATGAGGATGGTGAGATATTCAACTTGTGATATGATAGAAGCACTATTGGTTATTATTGCTATGCAGTTATACCTAATTAGTTGGCACCCTTCATTAACTTTGCGTGTTAATTATGGCGCCTTGTATATGATGATACCTCTATGTTAATCGAGTTTTCTAATGATACCTTGATTTGTTTTTCCCTCTTTTGTAAATGCATTATGTAGATGAAAGGCACATGTATAGTACATACACACAATATAGTCTGTATTTTAGGCACGTACCAATCATATTTGGTCATGGTTGGTGGATAAATGCCCCAAACAATGTTGCATGCGTAGAATATCGATGATCAAAGAAAAAGAAAATTAGTTTGGCCTTGATTCTTAACATATTTTAACAAAACTAGAGGTCTATACTTTTCTTTAACAGAAACAGTCCAGATCTACACTTGACTTAATCGCGTTAAATTATATGCATCAATTAGTTATTTTAATCATTCTGTAAATATAGTTCATATAAACTGAGACCATTATCACCCTCCTCCATCAACAGAGAATAGAAATCCATCATTTTTCCGTACCTCAAAAAGTGATGAAAAAATGAACACTATTAACTGATAACATTGTGGATATAAACTATGTTATATATTTATTTTCTAAACGTTAAAATTGCTCTTTAAATATAGCATTTAGGTGATGAAAATATTCCAAAAACTTCGTCTGCACAGTATATGTGGACAAACAGAATCTACCAATAGGGAGGGCTTTGAAAAGGAAAGAGAAAAGAAAGATGAAGCTTCCTCCTTTCTTAGGCACTGAATATTATTCCTCTTATGTGGTAAGAATTTAAGGGGCATGAATGCCTTTAGACTTCTGGCATACCCTACTTTCAATCACAGACAAATAATAGGGTCCCATTTCTACTTCCTCACTTGGTTGTACTTAGCAATTCACCATCTCGTGACAAGTTCTGGATTCTCTAGGACTTCAAATAAAACAGTATTTACAACACATTACCATAACAATACCAAATATACAAAATCAATTTTGTCTTGTAATTGTATTGCAATATACAAGCACATTCTACAGCACAGATCTCTTATACATTCTATCTAGAATCTTGCAAAAATTCTTACACACACTCATTGTCTTCGACATGCCTCGAAACTAGAGTGCATCCAAGAATTTCTCAAACTCTTGATGTCAAATCTGTACAATATAAACAGAGACAGAAAGCCTAATTCCACCAAACACAGAATTACATTACGGTAGGGAAAATACCAGAACAAGAAGTTCAATTTGAACTCCCATTCTTATTTATATACATCCCGAAACTAATAGACAAATTCACTAGGTTCTATCTATCACTATGTAATATAAACTTAACACTTATGTACATAATCTAAAGCAAACCATTATCATTGAAAAGGAAGAGGGAAAAAAGTCAAGCCGTCACTTCGAGAAAGAGGAATAACTCTGCAAAGACAAGAAGGTTTCCTGCTCCTCAAGAAGAAGAAGGACCAAAGACCAATCGTTGGTTGTTCTTCCGCAGGTTCACGACAATAAATAACTCTTCCAAACAAGGCTGGTGAGCACATGTTGCCTGGAATTTGTAACTTCCTTATGAACATATAGGAGTCATCTGAGTTTTGCTGCACCCAAAAAAATTACAAATATTTTAGCAAAACGTTTATGAGGTCTCATGAAAGTTGAGTGACCTAGACAATGCCGCTGGATTGGCCTGCAAAACTGTTGAGTTTTGTGCTGAATGATCTTTCCCATCACCCTTTGATGGGAATGCCCTAAAGAGTCCTCCCTCTTGAACTGACTCAGCCTTATCATTCTTAATCCCCAGCGTTGTCCATATAGAACTTTTCGCTGCTTCACCTGGATCATCGATCCTCAAAGTTTTAGGAACCCAAAGGTTCTTCTCTTTGCCATTTTCTTTACCACTACGTTCATCCTCTGCCACTGAATCACTTATCTTGAGCATGTTTTCTTCTCTTGAATGTTTACCCAGGGTTGGCGAATTTGGTCCAGAATTGGAACTCATGTTGTTCGGTGATGATGGCTGTGGTAGCCAAGGTATGTTCCAAGCACCTGAGACAGTACATCCCCAATATGCAGCTGCAGGATAGAAAGGCATGGGAAATCCTGGTGGGCAAAACGCAGGTGGTGGCACTGCAGAGTTCCACTGCACCGGATTCCATGGGAAAGGCCAAGGTGCCCCGGGATAGTAAGGAACTTGAGGCGGGAAACTCTGCATTGCTTGATCTTGTTGCTTCTTGATGCTTGTATCATCCATCGGGTTTGATGACATCACATGTGATTTATTTGAATGATCGTCTCCTTTCTCTCCACAGGGATAGGGAACAGGAATCCTTAGTTCTTCGGGTCTATGAAATCCATTTCTTGTGCAGTCTTGCATTGTTTTATCAGCAAGGTTCAATACAGATGCCATTGACTCACACAAAGGTGCATCAGACCCAAAAGCAAGGACCGTGCCATTGGGCTTCAAAGCAGGATGATGGATTCCATTTGGCATTTCTGCTCGAGCAGTCTGAAGTGCTTCAGCGACAGTTAATTGGCGATAATGAGAAGAATTTTTGTTCTTTCGACGGCCAGCACCCACAGGTACATTCCTCATAGTTCCACCAGCTGTCCAGTATCTCTGGCAGTTCTTGCAGAAGTGGCGGGGTTGGTTGACGTTATAATTATTGTAGTAGCAGAATTTGGTGTCCATGCTATTGCAGCGTGGGCAAGGCAGTATTTTGTCCGGCTTTTTCAAAGTTTTTTCTTGTGAATTACTGGTCTCGCCCTGCTCTTCTTCAGATTTTGAAGCCTTCAATGCAGTAGTGTCCTTCTCAGCAAGGGGTGTAATACATTCTTCACCTGTCCTTGAGGCTGCATCTATATCAGTGACCTCTTCAGCAGATTGAGTAGGAGCTCCATCCTCAGTATTTTCATTTTGATCCTCTCCCAATGTGTCCTGTATTCATAACAACTCCAGTAAGGCATGTTGGTAAAGACCAGTTTTTTCTCATAATCACTTCATTAATATTATTATAACATTAAATCAATCGGAATATCAGATTTCTGAGTGGTAGAAAAATCGCTTTTTATGGTTGTCTTCTCCTGTTCTGCATGCAACAAGGTTTCTTAAATGCATAACTAACTGAGCAGGATCATTTTGTTTAACATTGAAATGAAACTTTGACAACACAGCATAAATAGCTACTACATGAGAACAAACAAGAAGAATAGATTAGAATTCAATACCAATACATAAAATTGAAAGTTGAAAACTCTTATTTCAACCACTTGTTTCAAATCCATGGCAAAATATAAACGATCAAAATCCCATGCAAGTGTTCATCTTTAGACATGTAATTCCACTATGTCAGCAAAAGTTGAAGGTTTGAAATATTACCATCCACCTTATGTGCAACAACAGGTTCAAGAGCAAGGGGAAGGCAATGCTTTAGAAGAAGCTAATTAACCTAGATAAATGATACTCCCTCCGTCCTAAATATAGGACCTAATTGACTTTTTTTTGGAGATGTTAAGGTTACAAAATATGTTATCAAATTATGACATATTTGATATATTTTTAGATTATTCATTAGTTTATAGGTTAAATAAACTAGTTTAAAGGGAAAAATTAAGTAAATCAATTTATAATTGACTTATATTTTGCTTTTTTAGGATTTTTCAAAAAAGTAAACTAGGTCTTATATTTAGGACCGAAGGGAGTATTAGATTTCTAGAGAACTATGACTCAAATCATAACGTTCCTCGTACAAGGGACAACATCAAATATAAACCCAGAAGAAGGCAAGGAGAAGAGTTGAATTCTATATTCTATAACACTCAAAAGCCAAATAGAAAAAGGAATTTGGCACAAGCATGCTGCCAACTCAGAGAAAACGAAGCAGAAAAAAGCATGTACAATAAACTATTTGTGGTCAAAACTCAGAAGGATCTAAATAAGAAGAGAGAACAATAAAATTGCTCCATCCATGCCTATCCATATATATGGTGTAAATCATAATCACGGTTCAAAAGCAAAAGTAAAGGGACATACAGCAGATCTCACCAGAAGCCTGAATCCCAAAAAAGGCACAGATTAAAACGGAGGCAGATAAATAATATTGGCAAGCACTATAACAAAATCAAGTTTGCATAATGAATGCTAATCCCACACAATCATACTGCTATTTCAGAACCTGACAGATTAAAGTAACATAAATCAACTTTGCATCAACTTGCCAATGATAACATTTAAAAAAATAAAAACAGAACTTCGTAGAAGAATCAAAATTTAAAAAACACAAATCAATAGAAGCTCACCACAACAAATCAGCACAAACAGCATTACCAAAAGCAAAACCAACACCAACCCATTAAATAAACCAACGTTTTAAATAAAGGGTCACAGTAAAAATCAAAACTTTCCATACCTTCTCTGTTTCATGCTCATCCTCATCCTTCTTGGTGTGGGACTCGCGAGAAGAATTGGTGGGAGAAGGAAGATTGTGATCAACGGCATCATCATCGTCGTCATCGACAATATCGCCGGAAGGAGAAGGCGGAGCTCCGGCGTGGATCTCCGGCACAGGGATGGTCATACCAAAGAGCTTAATGGCAGGGTCTTTTGCTGCTTCCGACATTTCTGTCTTCAACTTCTCTCTTCCCTTCTTTCTTTTAAATAAATTTCAACCCTTTTTCAATGCTTTTTATTAAAAGAGAGAGAAAGGTGGGAGCTTTGTATTGTGGAGAGAGAGATCCGACACGTTGTGTGGGAAGAGTATTAAGTGGGTCGTCGGGTGAATTCAATTCATTTGAAGTGTATGTACTGCGTAATGTAATGTAATTCTTTTACTTTTGTGTTTGTGTTTGTGTTTGTGTTTTTTTATTTATTTTTGTTTTGTTTGTTGATCCGGGGAAGCAGGTGGGGGATGCCACGTCAGAAAGGCGCGAGGGATTTGAGCCACAAGTTTCTTTGTGGCCTGAAAAAGATCTCTCTCTTTCTTTCTTTTGATTCTCTCTCTTTCAGTTGCCTCTGATTGTAATCACAATAACACATATTCCCTCCCATCCACGTTATATATTGCGGGGAAAATGACATATTAATGGCTTGTTTGGTTGCCAATGGAAAGTGGTAAAGAATTAGAAAGTTGGGAAAGTAATGGTTTTTGTGTAATTTACATATATCCCGGGACCCACAAGTTTTCTTTCTCCATCTCACATTTTTCCTGGGCCCCACAAACTTTACTCTCTCATCATTACCTAATTTATCTCTACTTTCCATATTCACCCTTTCACTTTCAATTTCTCCACTTTCTTTCCTACAAGCAAACGGACTCTAAGTGTTCTAAGTTATACAAAAACACCATAAACTTACTCAAATTTTTAAAAGAACGATCAAAGCATTAAACATTCATTTGAATTGTTAATTACTGCCCGGTTTAATTCGGACTCGAGGGGTAGGAGCGTTGCTCACATAGGCAATATTGTCTCTTTGGTTTCAATTGATATTGTTAAATGTTACAAAAAGACTAAAATGTCATCCTCTCCAAAACAAACACTCACCCCAACTTTTACCCCTCACACTACAAGAAAAGCGCCACATGCCGGCTTCCACTTTGCGGCGGTTCTAGAAAAACCGTCGGCATGTTTTTGGCGTTTCGGCGGTCGTACACCAACGCAGGAACGCATCACCAAAAACGAGCGCTACGCGCGATGATTTTCATTTTTTTTATTTTTTTTATTTTCCAGAACGCGTGCCGGCGGTTGTACGCGCTGGTACGTTGCAATGTTTTTGATTTTATTTCCCGCCACTTCACCGGAAGTTCGAAGCGCGCCAATGATTTTAATATTTTTTAAAATTAATAACATGCCTGCGGTCCAAAACGCCGGCACGTTTGCAATTAATGTGGTCTCTACGTTCCGACGGTCAGAACCGCCGCTATGCTGAACAGATAATCTAACTCAGTCGGGTTTAGAAACGCCGCTAAGTAGCGAACTTCACCTATAAATACTGGTCTTCCCTTAATCCATTCTCGCCCCTTTCCATCTTCTCTCTTCTTCTTTCTCTCTACTTGTTTTCCTCTCCTTTGTTTACAGTTTTAAAAAAAAAACATTTTTTTAATGTTTTAGTTTCCTTTTATATTTTATCACATTTTGATCATATTTCCATTTTTTCATTATGTTTTATTTTATTTTTAGTTTTACACCCCCTTATTATTTATTTTTTGTTTCTGTCATTGAAACTTTAATTTTTTGGAACTGTTTTATTTTTTTAGTTATATATTTTTAATGATAAACTGTTAGTAACTATATTTATCCATAGAAATAGTCTTTTTATTTTTGAACTTTTTTTTGTTTTGTTAATAATGAAAATTTGGATTTATTATAATAAAAGAAATGGGATTGATTTTATGGTGCAGTATTTTTATTTTGTTATTTATCATTTCTTATTATTTTGTTATCTATCATTTCTTATTCTCACATTAATTTTAACCATTATTTATAATTGTTAAAATTAATGCTTTTTTTTTAAATACGAAGCTTAACATGTTGGCGGTTCCATACGCCGACATGTAAATATTAAAGTATCATACACGTAGCCGCGGTTGCAAACGCGGGAACGCTAGAAATTTCAAAAAACCCGCCAATTTGTTCCGACGCGTATAAGCGCCGGCAAGTGCAGCCGGTACACGTTCCGGCGTTTTTGAAAACGTTTCTGCGGTTTTATAAACGCAGGTACAAAACTTTCCGACGCTCAATTCTCCTGCGTTTGTGATAAACGCTGTAGAGTCATGCCGGCGGTTAGAACCGCCGGAATGTAGCGAAATTCTTTCGCCGGCATGGCCCGTGTCTTTTGTAGTGTCATTAGAAGGCATTCGACAACACACAAACGCTCCTCTCTTCGTCGTCATTTTTGGAATGTTCCCTCACCTGACTTCTTACTTCCATTCTGGAAGGATTCACGACACTCTGACCACCATCAAAGTGTGTAGGGTTGAAAATGGGATTTTCCCATCATTTTGACATGCAGAGTTTGAAATTTTCTTGTGACCTTGTTATCCTTTGAAATATTCAGAGTACTTCATCAGTAATTTTCCCTTAGATATGTGAGTTCAAGATAATACCTTTCGATGAAAAAAAGATAATACCTCAACCCTTATACACAAAATCTATTCGAAGATTCAAGTCTGTTTTTTTAATATAGAGAGGGTTATTTTCTACTTTTTCAATTCAATACTCCAAAAACAAGAGATAGAGGTTGAGAATAAAAGTGTGTAATTAAAGTATTCTAATAATATCTTAGAATTTTAGGTTTAATCCAATTAAATTAATAAGTAGGGTCGATATTTAGAAAGAAATGGAGTAATTTTTTTGTTTATATTATAGGAGATGATGTGTAAAAGTATAAATAATACTCCTAAATGTTTTATTTTTATTTTTGCTTTTATACTATTTTTTTAAATAATAGTAAAAATGAGAGAGAGTATGTCGTCTATTATCTATACTAAATTATTTACGGGTAAAACTAAAAATCCGCATCAGTTAATTCCCCGAGTATAACTATATTAAATTTCGTTGGATTGTATAAAATAAATAATTACATATAATAAATTAATAATATGTATTAAACTGCAACAAATGAAAGAGAGATCCACTTTTCAGCTTTTTCTCCTTCCTCTTCTCCATATATAGTCTCCTCTTATCTTTTCTTTTCTCGCCCACCAAATTCCAGTCATTCATCATTTCTTAAAAAGAAAAGAAAAATTAAGCCCTTTCTCCAAAAGATATGCTTTTGACTATTTGCTTGATAATAACCATTTTCTTACTTCTCTTTTTGGTATTTGTGGATGACATTGCATCTTGGCCCGCCTCCTGCTTGTACTTTCCTCCCCTTTTTATTCCTTTGCAATAGTACAAAAAAGTCACAAATTAAATTACACACATTAATTGAAAATATTTACAAACAAGAGTTCAGTGTGAATTGATAAATACATTTAGTTTGAGTTACAAAGAGGCGCAAACAAAATTTCTGAATTTCATTTGACCGAATTTTTTTTTCTGAATTTCTGATGAATTTGAAACAATATTCACAACTTATTTGTCACTTAAGTTATTGAGACCTAATTGTAATCAACATTTAGACACTAATTGTTGTTATATATTCTGCTTATTCTTTTCCCTTTACGCCCACATCCCAGCACTTATAAAGCCACCAATAACATCTCACACTCAATCTACAAAAGGAACAATCTTTTACATCAATTTCGATTTCCTGTTTTTTGCATATACTCTCTCCGTTCCTAAATATAAGACCTAAATAACTTTTTTTTGGAAAGATTAAGGTTGCAAAATAGGTTATTAAATGATGACATATTTGATATCTTTTTAGATTATCCATTAGTTTATAGGTAAAATAAACTAGTTTAAGAGAAAAAATTAGGTAAATCAATTTATAATTAACTTATTTTTTGCTTTTTTTAGGATTTTTCAAAAAAGTCATCTAGGTCCTATATTTAGGAACGGAGGGAGTATTACCGTGGGCTTATATTTTGTCATAGGTATTATAATATTTACACGATTTTTATGACTTTATTTGATATATAAATGGGTGCACCATTTCACAGCCGCGAAAATTTAAAGACACAGATAAAAAAAATCCATAATAGGATAAGGGCGACAAAAGTTAGAACAGACGTAATTTATAACTCTTTTTTAATTGTCTTTAGTTCTCAAACTTGAAATAAATGCGACACGTAGGGATTCAAAAATTTTCATCCACGCCATAAATACTATCACTCGACTAAATTAAGCTCGTGGCTGTGAAGGGAGGGCAATAAATAACATGGGCACAATGATAGGAGATGATGAATTTAAAAATTAAAGCAGCACCGTGTTAATTTCTGCTCAGTGCTCCTTATAAATCCACAACTTGATAGACGCACGGTTTCCTTTCTTGTTCATATGATGAAATCAATGAAAAGAGAATGATGCCCGGGTCCAAAAAGTAGAAAAGCAATGAAACAAATTATGGGGGAGGAAATTTGTAATGGCATAATAAAATTTGAGCCCGCTGATATAAAATAGGGAGGAAAAAAGGGCTTGCAACAATTTTTGAATTAACGAGCAATTCACTCGTAATTGGGGTTTACAAGAAGGATGAATTGAGCTCTAAGTAGAAATAATTATCGATATATCAATACGATACAAGCTAAGCTAGTACTATGACAATGACTTGGAAAAGTAAAAAGACAGCAGGCAGGATTTGTGATAAAGGCCTTTGTGGAGCCTTTTTCTTTGTGTAGCCTAATTGGATTGTGACAGTGGTAGAACATAAAAAACCCAACAAAGCTCATCAATGAGATGCCATTAGTTCTGTGGACATCACGCGTGACCCAACCCTCGCTCCACACATATCACTCTCCCCCACCAAATAATTAGCAATCTCTTACTCTTTTTTTTTGGTTTTGATGATATGGTTTGTTTGCACTTTGCTGTTTGGTTTGAGCGAAGGGAAGAGGAAGGAGGGGAGGGGATGGAATGGAATGGAAGATTTTAATATTACTTTGTTTGGTTTAATAAGTGGGAAAGGGTGGGGAGAAGTTTTCAATGAAATTTGTTCGGTTTAAGAGGGGAGGGAGTGCGTAATAATTACTAATTTACTCTTATGCCCTTTTTTATTGAGTTATATTTTTTTACTTGTATGTATGTATGTAAATAATTTTGCACATTCATTGCAAATTATATGTTAACTATAAATTCATATGAAATAAAGAGAACACATAACTTTTATAACAAGAGATGATGTAAGTATAGTTTCATTAATAAAACTAGGTGTAGTTGATTTCCTTGTTTAAGAAATATTAAATTAACAAATTCCATTCCAGCATTTTATTAACAAAAAGAATATGTGTTATGCTTCTCCTCCGTCAATAGTTAATAGAGGAATATGGCATTACATAGCTACCGGAGTACGGAACTCTTGTTTATTTCCAGTCATTACTTTCATTAAAAAGAAGAAGAAAAATCACTGGTGGTTATTTGAGTTAAGGTTACCTGGAGTGATTATATTTGGCGTCAAAGCTCACAGTGACAAATCAAATCACCTAAACAATCTACAAAGCACATAAAATGTGATGGATGCATTTTTGAACTACAATCAAAATAGCAGTGGGCGTCTTTTTTCTTTCTTTATTATTTTTTTTTTTTGAGGAAATGAAGCATCATGCTGAGTATTTATTAACTAAATCTCTAACATGAAAAAAGGTTTTCTCACACGTGATCGGAAAAAAAGAGAATGGAATTAGGCAGAAGAAAGAGCATGATGAAATAGCTTTCCATGATCAGAGAGGAGGAGGAAGATATGGTAGAAAGAGTAAGCTCATACAAGTAAGAAGCTTTTAAGTTTTCAGCGTTGTCATAGTAGTATTTTTTTTTCAATTGCGGCATGCGAAGGAATATGATAAAATTGATAAGGGCAATTTAGTTCAAGTTTTTTCTCTAATATGCGTGTTCCAGATAAAAACATGTCATACTATTTAACTTAATCAATATTCTTGATATAGTCAAATTAGATAAAGATGTTCAATATTTAAGCCTAAGAGTAACATCTCTTTCAAAGAAAAAGAGTTTATGTGCTTTAACTTGTGCTTTTTATCTAATAACATTCATGCATAAATTTGAAAACAATATTACTACCTCTCACCCTTAATATATACAGTATTTGATTGATAGTGTAAATTGCAATGCAAACTATGCACTACTACCAACCATAGTTTTATAGATGTAAAACAATTAACAAAGCACATTGGAACTAATTAAGTGTGGTGTGATCATGAAAGTAATAGTATATTTTTTTATCAGAAGAAAGTAATAGTATATGCATTAAGAATAAAAGGGAAATCTGTGTAGGTGGTACATATGCAAGCAGAATTGTTAATGATGGTATCACAAACACTTCCTTTTTGATTTCTCAAGGGTGGGATACCCTTGAGAAATCAAAAAGGAAGTGATTAGTTGTAAAGTGGATTAAATATGCAGTAATTATCGTGAGATGTTTAAAAAAAACAAAATAAAAAGGAAGGTGGAAGTGGGGGAATAAATTCACTTGGCAGAGAAGGGTGCCAGGTGTAACCAAAAAAAGAGAGAGAAGGGTGCCAGCTCATGGGTATGGGACCCACCAGGAGAAAGTAAAGTGAAAAAGTGGCTACCTCTGCCTCCAAAGCCTACAGCACTAGAAATAGCTCCTCCCACCCAAACATGCCTGTCACGTGCGCCACACGTGTGATCCATCTGCCTCCTCCTGGCTCCTGCTGCCCACTTCCTTAGCAATAGCACCCATGACTACATGTCTTGCCTTCCTTTTACTTCTCTCCCTCCCCTTTTCTCCTTTTTCTCTTTTGATTAATTTTAATCATTTATTTCATTAATACAGAGTTAAATAATCACGTATTTATTATCATTTGAAGAAATAAATATTATTCAAACATGATTAGTTACAATTTTCAAGTTCTTTGTTGAAATTGTTGAAGATAATAAACATAAAAATGAACAGTGGAATAGACTGCTAAGCAATTTCATTAGGATAGGGATGACTTGTCTATATAGACATCACTCATGCCCTCATATCAGAATTAATCGGTTAACAATAAAAAAATAATCAAAGTAAACATGGCAATGAACAATATAGTAATATACAGTTATATGGTGAAGCGGAAAGCGGGTAAGAGATGTAAATGAAGAAATCAGACCCAAATACGCTGTCCTTCATTGATTTCGGGGTTTGAGTTTCCTGTTTACTCCCAATAATCCAACACATGCTACTCATCATTATCTAGAAGACTAGAACTATCTCCACCAACTTTGTAACTTAATAATTACTATAAGAATCAGTTAATTCTTTTAATTAAGGAAACAAATATAACACTACATTTTGATACTTCCATCCATTTGGTCCTATATATAAGATCTCTTTAACTTTTTTATTGAAAAATTAATTAAATTATAACATGACACGTGTAATTACATTATACGGAGTAGGTTAGTTTATGCGTAGAATAAATTAGTTTTGAGAAAAATCTAATTAAAGTCATTAGAAAATAATTATTTTTACGTCCTTAAAATCTCAAAAAATTTTAAAGTGGTTTTATAATGAGGACTAGAGGGAGCATATGATATATAATTAAATTGAATGTCAGTTTATAAATAAAATAAACTGGTTTTAATTAAAACAATGCAAAGGCGAACTATTCAAAGAGTTTTTATCTTGTATATATGTAATTTTTCCTTAAAAAAGTCAACGGGGCTTTTATAATTAGTTTGTGAGCGAGTACCTTTCTCCATTTTTATTTCCTTTTTTTGTCATTTTATTTAATATATACTCCATATTTTTTGAATCTATTTATAAGACACTTTCAGTATATTTTATGTGGACCACAAAAAGCCTTAAACCCCATTAATTTTACCTTAAAACTCAATAACTTCACAAACCGATTCTTATCCAGTATCCATTATACTACATAAAAATAAGGTCAACATATAATAAATAAATGATTACATTTTTTGGGCACATAAATGAATGATTAAACAGTATCTTATATTTACGCATGAAACAATGTGACGCATGAAGAACTTGTCGCGTATGAAATATGTCACGCATGAAGACATATAATCAGTATGTTCATACGCGACATGTAGTAAAAGTAATAAAAAATTAATCTTTGATCATGAAAGCTCGGTTTCCAATCTTTGATCAGGATTATTAGATGTTATTATTATATATGTATAATTAAGTGTCTCATTTATGAATTATTGTGCAAAATTGATATTTAAAAAAATGTTTAAATGCATGTGTCGCGCATAAAGTTTGATTGCTGCGTTTTTTTTATGTGACAAACTATTAAAACAATGAAAGAAATGAAAAAATAAATAAATATATTTGTTTGTCGCGCTTAAACATCACCCATACGCGACAAACATAAACAAATATATTTCCCTACAATGTTTGTCACGTTGGAGGATATAAACGCGACAAAAGCTTTTGTTTTGTCACTTTGCCTACATGCGCGACAAACCTGACGCGGTTAGCTCCCATTTTCTTGTAGTGGTAGGCAGCTGACCTGTGAATTTGCTCCATTCGCAAGAGTTGGGGATCGAACATCAAACCACTTGTTTAAGAAACGAGAGTACTTATCACTCACGCCAACCCGCCAGGTTTGGTATGTATCCTTTCAATTGGTAAAAAGTGCTACCTAACACGCACAGAAAACATGTAATAGAACATTGTTGGAGTTAATATAGAAAGGAGAGTTGATGATCCAATATAAACAATATCTTAATTAAGTAGATTAGACCACCGAATGATGGATATGCAGAATCACTCCTCCAGACAAAAAAATTGCGGAGATTCTCCTTGATAACATATCCATATGAATACTTGATTCGCATGCATGGGGTCAATTAAGGTTAGGTGAACTGTCAAGTTACATACTTTCTATGTATATTCACAGTAGCTTATTTAACACATAACACTTCCTTTAGCTTATGACGTACATAATATTTATGAGATGAATGACTAGCTCTCCAAATCTTCAACAAAATGAACACGAAAGAAAATAACGAAACCTTCTGTGTAGATGGACATGCATTGATGATAATTAACACCTTATATGGAAAATTATCTCTGTAGAATTGTCAACTAAGTACGAATGACCTAGCCAATCCATATCTGACTCTCTTAATTGGCACATGGTTGGGACGAAGGACCTCATGAGATTATATAGTATTTATTGAGTTCCTAAATATAATACTCAAATAACTTTTTTCGAGAGATTAAGGAAGTTAAATAAGCTACTTAATCACAATGTATTATCCTGTGTATTACTTCACTCATTATTAAATATAAATCTAATTGACCTTTTTTTTAGAAATTAATGAAGTTAAATGAGCCATAAATCATAACTTATTTTTGTTTAATTAGATTATGTATTAACTTATAAGTAAAATAAACTAGTTTAAAAAAATTCAAGTAAATCAATTTATAAATAATTTATTTATTTTTTTAGGATTTTTATCAAAAGAGTCAACTAGGTCTTATATATATAAACAATAGAGTATTGGATTATATGTTAGTTTATAAGTCAGATAAATTGGTTTAAAGAAGAAATTCAGATAAATCAATTTATAAATAACTTAGATACGAAGATTTGTTAGGATTTTGCGAAAAAATCTATCAAATTTTATATTTAAAAACCAAGGAGCATATATGGTTTTTTGAACTTGCATTTCATCAGTGCAGGCTATTTTTTTTTTCAATTTGTCAAAAGTCAGATTACTAAAGACTGCTTGCTTATAAATGCATAAGCATTCATCACCCAATAATTAAACAAAGGCGGGAATTTATTTTTAGATTAAATATCATTTTGGCCAGTAAATTAGTTCAAAAATAATAATTATTTGGCCAACGAACAATAAAAAGTTTTCATTCTGCACAATAAACAAAAAATGACTCATTTTAATCAATGGAGCACTGGAAAATAATAAAATATCATTCCCCCACTTGAAAATGACACTTAGTATATACTATTTCTTCGATCCTATTTATAAGTCAATAACAACATGTTTCACATATACTAAGAAGAACATTAAATCTCATCATTAACTTTTTCCATGAAAATCCAATAAATTTCCAATTTTACCCGTATTTGATATCTACTACACCGTATTGAATTAAAGTTAACATGTAATAAATTAAGGGTAAACTTGTACATTCACACATAAAATATTTTATAATGTGATTATATATAGGATCTATTAAAACATTCTCTCTCTAACCTGTATAAGAAGGGGGAGTATTTTTTTTATAACTAGTTGTAGTATTTTTTTCATAAAGGTGGAAAGAACTTTTGCAACGTTAGAACTTAAAAGTTCGCAAGTTAAGACTACTCTTGATTGTAGATTTTACAGGGTACTTCTATTGTCCTAGCATTTACTTTGTTATGTTGACAAATCATTTAAACTAAAGTCTAAACCATTTGTCAAGTAACAATGGCCTCCACCAATTAATCTCAACCAAAGTTCCAAGCTAGCTAGTCTAATACTCCCTCCGTTCCTAAATATAAGATCACTTTGGGGAAGTAGATAAGTTCCTAAATATAAGATCACTTCCTATTTTATCTCAAGTTTTGCCCAAACTACCCTTAAACTTCCTCTTTTCCTTCTTTTAAAGTTAAGTAATTGAGGGGATTTTGGGAAGATCATGTAATTTTATTGTCTTCCTTAATCTCCCCAAATTAACTAAAGTGATCTTATATTTAGGAACGGAGGAAGTAATTTATAAATATTTCCAGCATGTTTCACACATAATAATGAAAATCTCATTAATTTTCTGTATAATTAAACAAATTTCGTATCTTACTCACATTTAATTTTTACTATCTTACACAAAAACAAAGGCAATATATAATAAATTAAGGTAAATTAAACTTAAATATTTACATAAAATATTTAATATTGTGACTTGTACATAGAAATGAATAGTAAATCTTTCTCTCCTTTCATAAATTAAGGTAAATTAAACTTAAATATTTACATAAAATATTTAATATTGTGACTTATACATAGAAATAAGGGCGAAGGCCCAAAAGTGATACATAACTATTGGCCAAGGAACAAAAATGATACATAGCTATTGCAAGGTACACCAATGGTACCCAACTTTTAACATTGAATCAAAAATAATATTTTCACTAATATGACAATAAGATTACACATGAAAAGTCCAAAATGCGCTTAGAAATTAAATAAATTTTCTTTCTCACCCTCTCCTTCCTTAGCTTCTTTCTTCTACCAACACTTCCTTCAATAAATAACTCGTCCACCGGTGACTTCAACTCTCAGTAACTCGTTAGGGCGGTCAGGTTGCAAAAACATGAAAACAGAGAAGTTAATCACCCACACTTACACATCTTAAAGCACATCATTTCATTTCATTTTGCTACATGCACCGCTCTTTTGCTCTCATTTAACTTCTCTGTTTTCATGTTGTTGATCGCCCTAACGAGTTGCTGAGAGTTGAAGCCGTCAGTGGACGAATTATTTATTGAAGGAAGTATTGGTAGAAGAAAGAAGCTAAGGAAGGAGAGGGTGAGGAAGAAAATTTATTTAATTTATAAGCACATTTTGGACTTTTCATGTGTAATCTTATTGTCATATTAGTGAAAATATCATTTTTGATTCCATGTTAAAAGTTGGGTACCATTGGTGTACCTTGCAATAGTTATATATCATTTTTGTTTCTTGATCAATAGTTATGTATCATGTTTGGGCCTTCGCCCTAGAAATAAATAGTAAATCTTTCTCTCCTTTCCATATAAATAGGACTAGAGCATTTGATTAAGTGCATTTGTGGTAACATCATTGCCTTGGAAATACGATTGGGAAGTTGTGGGCGACTCTGCAATGGTGGATTGTGAGTGGGTGAAAGAGAAATGCCGGAAATAGTTGAAACTTGAAACTTTAATTGGGACGATAAGGTTGAACGCTTTACCACAATAGGCACCGTTGCGATTTTTGTACTATTTTGTGCCTGACAACCTCCATTATTGACTTGAGATTTGAAAGGCCAATCGAACGCGGAAACCGTATGTTTTAGTCACTCTCCAAACTTAATAATCAATTTTAATTAGCTGGTACTAAATTACTAATACCCTATATACTCCCTCCGGTACTAAATATAAGACATGATTGACTTTTTTTAGAGAGATTAAGGTTGCGAAATAAGTTATTAAATTATGAAATATTTGATATATTTTTAGATTATCTATTAGTTTATAGGTAAAATAAAATAGTTTAAGGGAAAAAATTAGGTAAATCAAATTATAATTATCTTATTTTTCCTTTTTAGGATTTTCCAAAAAAGTCAACTAGGATTTTCCAAAAAAGTCAATTAGGTCTTATATTTAGGACCGGAAGGAATATTATTCGTCAAAATTCCCAGCTCATGTGCTTATGTATGTTGACTTGTTGTTATTAAATTTCTTAGAGGGCAAGGACACTTCTTTACATATGAAGTAACTATCCTAAATGATTGGGCATTCTGATCTAACAATTGGTACATTTACACCCTGAAGTTAACTAAAGAGGACCAATTTTACCTTGACCCAACGGTCAATGACGTTTGACCGTAAAAAATTGCAGGGTGAGAGTGAAGGGTAAGAAAGTGGGGAGTGTGAGGAAGAAGAGACATAAATATAAATAAAAAGAATATATTTGTCTCATATGTAATTTTACAAAGTTTTTTGACAATTAAATGTCACTTTCCGTCAGGTCAGGGTAAAATTGGCTCACTTTATTTACTTCTAGGGTGTGAAATGTACCAATTGTTAGTTCAGTGTGCCAAATAATTCAATGTAGTTATTTTAAAGGTAAATAAAACTTACACTTTCAAAAGCTTTCGGTCTTTCACCCAATTTTTGGTGCAGTACCTCCCAATGGGGCCCAGCTAATAAGCAACTTGCCCGATTCAATTCATTCATTATGATTTAATGAGTGCTTATCATCTCCATAATCACAAAAGGACACGCTTTTGCACTTCTAATGTACTCCTCTTCTTATTGTTATCTTAATCTATTTCCTAGCTGACGTCACTGCATTTTGTAATATAGAAAGACTCTCCACGAATTATCTTATTCTAACTCAAATACATGAACCAAAACACCTCCTTCCTTAACATCTTTTTACTAACCATTTGAGTTAACATCAGTCGTTTTTTATTTTTCTCCCTCATCTATAATTAAAACAATAGACAAATGTATATATATTAGTTTAGATCGCACAAGTAATGGAAGCTTCTGTTAATTAAACTAGGGGTTAATTATCATAATTCTCAATGAACAATAAATGGTGTCATTTTGGCAAATAAACTATAGAAAAGTCTCTGATTGACCAATACTGTCAATCAACATTTAACTGTTTAAAATTTTGTATTGTTTGATTGTAACACAGTTATAGGTCAGTTGACGTAATTGACCAATAAGGGATTTTTTATAGTTCATTGGCCAAAATGATATCATAATTTATTGTTCTTTGTGAATTTTGATATTTCATTAATAATATGTTATGAAATACTACCTCCGGTCCTAAATATAGGACCTAATTGAATTTTTTTTGGAGAGATTAAGGTTGCAAAATAGGTTATTAAATGATGACATTGACATATTTGATAGATTTTTAGATTATCCATTAGTTTATAAGTAAAATAAACTAATTTAAGGGAAAAAATTAGGAAAATCAATTTATAATTAACTTATTTTATTTTTTAAGGATTTTTCAGTAAAAGTCAATTAGGTCTTATATTTAGGACTTGAGGGAGTATAATATTTAACCCTTAAACAAGTGCCAAATATTTACAGCCTAACTTTTATGCAAGTGCGTGAGTTAACCTAATTGAGAAGTGCCTTTGCCATCAACGGTTCTATTAAAAAACTAGAATTTGCCAACAATCAAACCACATTAAACAAGTGTGTAACATCATTTTTAATTTAATTGTGCCCTCTTAGTTGTGATAATTAATTTTACACTCTTAGCATTGTCAACTCATGTACCTTTGCTTTGGCATCGTTATGTCATGTTAGATTAACCCCTCATATTCTTCTCCCTCTTTATAACCATTAGAACTAATATTTAAATAATTTTGATTTTGTGTTATACAATTTCTTATAAAATTAACTTCTTTATTGTAATAGTAAATCATCCACACACTCAACCAAAAAAAATAGTAAATCATGCACACCAAAATTTCGCCATATAAATTTAATTCATCAATTTTTCGTTCTGTAATCTAGTATTTTAATAAAAATTTCTATGAAAAAAGTGAAAATGAACGCTTCAAGTGTTTGATATAATGATTATAAATAGAGAGGTTGAAGGAAGAGAATGAGAATAGAAGATGAGAGGTTACAGGAACGGCATGCACTCATGCTAAGAGTGCTAACACAATGAATTTTAAAGGATTTAGTTAGAAGAAAAACATAAAAAAAATGTTATAAAAAATATAAAAAACAAACAAATATCAAATTGAAAAATGAGAAAAAAACACATATGCTTAAATTATGGTATGATTTCCCTTAATAATTTTTTAATAAAAAAAGCTGAAAGGGCATAAAAGCCCAAGATATGGGCCCACCAAATGATTCAAGAATGATTTAAAGTGGTCATAGAAAAGGTTAATCCAATCCCAAATAAGTACCAAAAGAGCCCACGTAAGGAAGCAAAACGTGTCAAAGTGATACTATATTGGCGTGTAAGCCTAATGCTAATAGTGTATACTATATGTAAGTGTAACTATGTATGTATGACTTGATCTGACCTCTTCTCTTCCCTCCCTCATATCTCTTCTTCCTCTTCTCTTCTTGATAACAAATCAGTGATGCTTCTTCTTCTTCTCCTCTGTTTTCAGCCGTCATAATCCCCACTTCTTCACTCTATTTCACTACTTTGATTTGATCAAATATCAAACTTTGTCCATCAAACTCACCCCCACCACATAATTTAGCATTAAAATCCATTTCATGTATTTGGGTTCCTCCAAGATTCGATCTTTTCGATCATCCATTAGGTGATCGATCCAATTTCAATATACTTTTGTGGTTCATGATCTGTAATTCAATCTAGTGAATTTCAAAATTGTGAAGTAATTGGATTGGATTGGATTGGATTTCAGATTGTGTTATTTGGTTTTGTTTTTTATTGAGATGGTCTATTTCCATAGCTCAATCTCTCTCTGTAATCCCGTTGACCAAGCCCCTCTCATGGCTAATAATGAAATCACGCATCGCAATAGAAGGCTGCCCAATTCATCAAATTCTCCTCATGTTATGACTTGTGATCGATCTAAATGGGTTTTATTAGAAGTAGTGTTGTTCATTGCTGTGATTTTCGCCTTTGGTTTCTTGTTCTTCCCATTCATTTACTATATTTTAACTGGGGCTGTTGAAATCACTTGTGTGATCCTTTATGCGCTGAAAGATGAGATTTTTATTGAGCCTTCGATTTATGTGTATGTGGGGTTTGGGATTTCGTTTGCTTCGTTTGCTGTGTGGGGAGTTTTGAATTGTGTTTGTGCTGGTAAGAAATGTGGGAATCGCGGTTGTAAGGGAATGAGGAAGTCTGCTGAGTTTGATATTCAGTTGGAAACAGAGGATTGTGTGAAGAATTTGTCTAATGAAGTTGTTAAAAAAGGACTCTTTGAAGTGCCTCGTGATCATCATAGGGAATTGGAATTGGAATTGAAGAAGATTGCACCAATTAATGGAAGAGCTGTTTTGATTCTGAGAGCAAGATGTGGATGTTCTGTTGGGAGATTGGAAGTTCCTGGTCCAAAGAAGCCTAAAAAGACTAAGAGGTAGGGAATTTATACATGTTTAGGTGTAATCTTTTATAGAATTAAATCAATCTGATTTGAACTAAATTATCATTGAATAAGCCTATTCGGCAATAAAGTTGTAAGGTAATATGTGATCATGTACAGTTAGTTACTTATACATGAGAATATTACAAATACTTGTTCTTTCTTATTTCTCTCATTCTTTATTGTCACTTCTCTATGATCTTGGCTATAATCGTAGTTTAATATGGCTGTTGGCTATATTCTCACATGTTGCTGTTAGGACTGTGGGGTATCTAGCTGTTTTCTGTATGTGATGTGATGACTAGAGTTAGTGTTTGTTCTGTTTGATATTTTATTTGCTTGCTCAATTTCATAGTTTACACATTGATGTTGATTATCAGAAGTTAACCTTCACTGAGTATAAACATTATTCCAACCCTGTGTACCTATGTGCTCAATTACAGAGCGTAATCTCATGTCCCAGTTGAAATATTTGGTTAGAAACTTGAAGTCTCTGGTATTATCAGAACGATTGGGGAGAAACTTCTAGCCTTATGAGATAGTTTTTTACTGGTGTCTCTTTGCTCAATGTGTTATTTTTGTTGCTTTGCGTTTGTTCACTGAACCATACCCTATCTAGTGTCTTTACTCCCGTTCAAAGTGGGAACAAAATTTAAATTTTGACATGACTTCGCATAATCATGCCCAACAGAAAAAGAAGTCATGTATACTCATATGCGTGTCAGATGTCATGAAATTTGATATCCTCTGTCTCTCTTCAAGTAACTTGAACATTCTTAGCTGGCCAAAAAAAAAAACTTGAACATTCTTAGTAAATGAGGTAATCATCACTGGTCATTTCTGAAATGTTAACATTTTATGACTCGTTCACCCCGTTTCCTCTTTGGCTTTATTTGCTGTCCCATTCTATCAATATGTGATTCCCCCCCATGAATCGTTGAATCAGCGTCACAATGTATCTAACGTATGATAGAATTAAAATTATAATTTTTAAAGTGACGATTTAAAATAAATTCATGCTTATTTTGGCCAACAAATTCATGCATCTATTTGGATGTGGGCTTAGGAAAACACGTCATTTTTGAATTGGAACCGTTTTTCCGTCCTTGACCATGTCTGGTGCGTTAATCAACTAGGGACTAGGCTTCGAAATTCGAATAACATTGATAAATGAAACAGACGGGGAATATTCCTTTCCTATAGCTAGGCTCACAAAATGCACGACTCCGTTATTAGTGGGCTAAACATGGCCATGTATGTACACCCACTACTTACATGACATTTTCATTGATGTGCGATAACTACCCTACTATGGGATTGGGAAGAACGCCAAAAATTGAGATATCTAGCCGAAATAGAATAATGGTTAGAGCTATTTAATCATGATACTGACTCGGTAATTGTTATCTGACAATGAAATTAGAGGAGTTTGCTCTGCCATCGGGTACCGGATCAATTCTCAACTTTGATTTCATATGCTGTTTGGTCCTTATAATCAATAGAATTTTGAGTTTATGTTTCCTCCGAATTGTTATTTTGGGTCAGAAGTATTCCCCCGAATTGGTCACACAGCTGCTGCTATGCACTTCTAGAGCTCATGGGTAAGGGTGGAAATAACTCAAGCAGACCTATTAGGGCCTATGAGTTGGCCTACTAAAAGTCTAGACTATTTTGTATTCTAACAGGTCAGGCTCAGTCATAAGCTTAATTTTTGGACCTATTTGTTTAATAAGTCAGACCAAGGTTAAAAAAAACCTATGAAGCCTACCAGGCTGACCTATTAAATATAAATCTACGACTAATATTTATTGAGCTAGTATTATTAAATTCAATTCTTAATGACTTGAAGGTTATAGTTGTTTCAATGCTTTGACAAAATATGTGATTTAGACGAGTTTGAGTTTTTAATTAATTTTATCTTGTTATTTTGTTTTTTACCGGAGTCATAGGTTTCTTTTTTATTGTAACTAATTTAGAGTTTGTTTAAATATTGACCTATTAATTTATGGCCTATTACAATGTTATCGTTTATGGCCTAATAATTTTGTGGTCTATTAGGTCTATCAGCTTTTGGCCTATTGGCCTAAATAAATTATCAGGTCTCTTAATAATTAATAGGTATATAATCATGTTAGACTTTTTAATAGGACAAGCTCATGCCTGAAAATAAGGCTTATGATAAGCCACAAGGCAGGCCCAGACTTGTATACTTCTTCACAGGTCTGACCTATTAAGGCAGTGGCCTAGCTACACTGGCCTAAGCTATTTATGCCCGCTACTTATGGGTAGCTGAGACATAGTTTAACCAACTTCCTCTTCTTAATTTCATTTTGGGCCAAAGCCCAGAAGTCTCTTTCTATGTTCACATTGTTTTTAGAGGAGGGTTCCTTATGAAATTTGGCGTTGCTTTAAGTATATAATATAATCGCGATTGATGTAATTATTTTTTGGTTGATCGTTTATATATAATTAGAGGAGTTGGTTTGTGAGACGCATGAACAGTAGTAAAATATTGAAACATCCATTGGTGTTGATGAATAGTATCCGTTCACTTAAAACCTTTTTCAACATTTTAATCATTATTGTCATGTGTAACAATACATTCATTTAAATACGTTGACAATCGGTAACGTGTTGGCCTTGTTTTGGTCATTTTGACGTGTTGACCAACAAAAATAGTTGGTGACGTTATGTGATAGAGGAAACTTGGACGTAACAGGTATAATACTCCCTCCGGTCCTAATTATAAGTCGCCTTTGATTTTTTTGGAAAATCCTAAAAAAGCAAAATAAGCTAATTATAAATTGTTTTACCTATTTTTTCCATTATACTAGTTTACTTTACGTGTAAACTAATGGATAGTCTAAAAATATATCAAATATATCATAATTTAATAACCTATTTCGCAAATTTAATCTCTCAAAAAAAAGTCAAAGACCACTTATAATTAGGACCGGAGGGAGTAGATGATTATACCGAGTCTGAGGCAAAACATGATTATAGTTCATATTAGTTATTATAAGCCCCACCCCGGTTTGTACATTATACTCCGCCTATCTTTAATATTAGACATATTTTGGAGCAATTGATTTACAGATTGATGTGTATACATTTTTGTTTCAAACTAGTTATTTTTTACCTGTCTTCAAACTCTAAAATAAGTTCAATTTCATCTTATATTAATAACCAAGGGATTAATTAGCGTTCAACTGTGTCTGTGTGTGTGCGTGCATGTGTGTGTACGGTGTACATATATTTTAGCAACGGCGTTCGCATGAAGTTCAGTAGTTGGTCAAGTTGGGGTATTAGAGCCTTTTAAGTTGAGTACATCTCACGAAAATAACAAACGTTCAACTTTTGTAACATTTCCTTTAAATTTTATACATATTACATTTCAAATAATGTCTCAAATTTAATTCTATATCCTTTTATTTTTCAAAAATAGTTTTAGTGCATTTACAAATGAAAATGCGCTCTTTTCTCATTTTCCATGCCACTGTGAAATAAAGTCACCGCAAGTTTTTTTTAGGAATATAAAAATCAAGTTCCGGTGAACCTTGACACAACTTTGACAGATATGTACTTTAACCACATTGATAATACTCTCTTGCATTTTTTTTTCAGTCTCAGAAGATAAGGCCCTTGCCTAAGTACATGTATAATACAACGGCAAAATAAAAACTGTCAATAACTGTAGAAGTTTTTTTTTTATAACACAGTATGTCAATAACTGTATGTCAAACACTGTCAATAACTTGAATATTGTTTGACAGCAAGAAACAATAATGGATCGAATCATCGAAGAACCAACATCACCACCAATCGGAATCAAAGTGTACGGAAGCCCTCCGCCTCACCCCCCGCCACCACCATCACCACAAGAACCGCCCCACGTCATCAGTCCCGGCGACTCTCCGGCTTCAGAAGGCGGCGGGAAATGCCGTGCATTAGCAAAAGGAGTCCAAAAAACACTAACAAAAACTTCCATGCTTGTTAACTTCCTCCCCACTGGAACACTCCTCACATTCGAAATGATCCTTCCCACCATCACTAAATCTGGCCAATGCTCAGATGTACACACCCTCATGATTCACATATTACTTGCTATATGTGCTCTCTCCTGCTTCTTCTTCCATTTCACTGATAGCTTTCGCGGTTCGGACGGTGCCGTTTACTATGGCTTTGTTACACCTAATGGCTTGTCCGTGTTTAAGCCAGGGATTGATGTGGAGGTTCCTAAGGATGAGAGGTTTAAGGTTAGTTTGACTGACTTTGTTCATGCTATAATGTCGGTCATGGTGTTTGTTGCCATAGCTTTTTCGGATCACAGGGTTACGGATTGCTTGTTTCCCGGGCATGAGACGCAGATGGATCAGGTCATGGAGAGTTTTCCTTTGATGGTTGGGATTGTTTGTAGTGGCTTGTTTCTTCTGTCTTCTAATGCTAGGCATGGTATTGGTTGTACCTATCCTATATAGATAGATTATTCTACTTAATTACTGCATGTGTTAGATTTAGTTTTTAGAGTTTGTAATTAAGTTGTATTGTGAATTGAATCTTATATTAAGGTAGCTTTTGTACGTAGTGTCATGGATAATATACTATATTTCTATGCTTTCTGGTTTTCCTAGTTTGTGCCACTACAAAAAATTGGATCATTTCAGCGTGTTCAAGAACAAGCATTTGCGCGGTTTCAACCGCTGATATGGCGCTACAGCGCGCCCAGCAAGCGCTGTAATTCAGTGCGTGACAAATACCATATTAGCGGATATATGGGACCGCTGTAGCGTTGGTCAAACAGCCGTTTTGGGAAAGCACGGGCATCTGCGCGGTTAGCCTGACCGCTGAAGTGGCCCATTACCACTGAAAAGGGACGGGAGCCAGTGGTGTGACGAACATCTTGCTGACTGCGCGACTGTTTACCAATCTCAGACCTTTGGACGTCTTCCGGGCTGAAACGGAATTTCACAAAATTCTTCCACTGATCAGGATCAACCCCAGGCGGTACTTGTCCAGCAACCTCCGCTTCAGTTCGATCTCCCAACTTATTCCTATTGTTGAATAAAGTATTTCTATTTGTCTTCCACCCATCCCCTATCTTCTTCAGAGCGTAGTTTTTCACGTGACTATATTTATCTGTAATCTCAAATTTTCTCTAACAAAAGAAATTAAACATAATGTCAGTATACAAATTAAATAATAATAGTTAAACAACTAAAATTGAGTAATCGATTCTTACTTTGACAATATTGAACCACGCGTGGTCACGCTTGCGGTCCGGCACCTTCTTCCAATCTAGCAAATCAATAGGAAACATGCTAAAATCAGCACCAACACTACGACAGAAGCGGTTGAATAGAGTTTCCGCTTGTCCGCTGGGCTGCCCTGTGACGTCGAAATATTCTTCAAGCAACACCCTCTCATGCAGAGGAAGGTGATGAGTCTGTGCGACAGTCAACCGCCTTCTTGAGGTCGTGCCACCTCGAAAATCTGCATCATGTGAAAAGTAAAGATTAAAATAAATTCATTAAATTGCATGTGATATAAAAAATAAATATAACAAAAAATAAAAAATATGTATTAATAATATTAAAATTACTCACTTTTCACTCGAACTTCGGAGCCAGGTGCACCTCTAGACGTTCTCCCCCGAGTAAATGTGGTTTGAGCAGGGGGCACCCTACTGCTTCTCTCCTCGTCACCATCACCCTCCTCATCATCCTTATTGTTCCCCTCCTCATCATCATGATCAATGTTCTCCCTATCATCATCATCATTCCTGCTCCCATGTCCCTCTTCATATTCTTCCTCCTTATGCCCCACCATATTGCAATTCCTGTCTCCTGAATTGTGGTGATGATCTAACACTTCATTCCTGTCAGCATCATCAAACACACTATCTATCGGAACATCATCAATATTGCGGTTGATCGGCGGTGTAAATAATCCTGGAACAACAGACACGTCCAAATCAAACTCGCTATCCTCACTACTACTACCAGACATGCGCTATATATAGTGGAAGAAACACGCTAGAAAAACTCGCAGGAAAGAAAACACGCTGGAAAAGAAAACACGTTGAAAATGAATATGAATCAGGTGTATTTATAATACAAAGGCACATCAGCGGTTCCAACCGCTGATGTGTACAGTCATTAATGTTTTTATTGTTTCGAGGCTGGGACGCAACGATCAGGAAATTAACGGTCACTGCATTTCCGGGACTGCAATCGCTGATGTGGTATATTAATTTAAAAAATCTGACAGCGGTCACCTGCATTTTTCTGCTCTGACATGATTTAAAAAATTATAAACCACATCAGCGGTTGGACCGCTGTAAGTACTCGCTGTTCCGTCTTTTATTTGTTTTAAAAACAGTTATTTTACTTTTTTGTTTGAAAATAATAAAGTTCAACGTTCACATCCGAGGTTCAAACCGCTAAAGTGAGTTGTATTGTTTGAAAAAGAATTTGTGTTGACTGACAGTTTCTTTTCAGCGGTCAACCAAAAAGGCGCTGAAATGGTCATCCATTTCGGCGGTTGGTGGCGAACCGCTGAAACGCAAGCGTCCAATTTAAGCCTTTTTTTTGTAGTGTGCGTTTTTATTATTATTCTGTTTTTTTTTTTTGCTTTTAGCCTTCGGTGTCCGGCCCCGTTCAGGGGACCGACTAATCCGAAGTTACAGCTGGGATTCCCCATTTTGGGGGTGACGACTTCCCAAGGGTTCAAACCCATGACCTGGTGGGAACGCGGTATCTTACTTTCCCCTTTCTTACCAACTGGTCTACGCCCTTGGGCAGTTTGTGCGTTGTTATTGTTTACAATAATGTCCTCATTATACGTAACTATAGTGCATATAGATATCAGTGCGCGTTTCATGAATTTTAATTTCTTTTAATTTAATTGTTAAGATGTCTTTTTGTGTTTTGTCAACATTTTCCCCATTGTGATGACTAAAATCTGATCAATACATTATTGTTGCATACAAGATTATTATATATACACCTATTTACATATTGTCCAAATGTAATTTATAGGAATTCTATCCTTTATAAATAAAGCTTCGTCAAATGTTTTACAGGTAGCTAGATAGAGTCAGGCGCTAGCTATAAATAATAACTCTTCAATAATTCAAGAATGTGCGTAAGTGTATGTGGATAGGATGGAGATAGCAATTGACTATTATTTTTGTTGTACATTTACATTCTATAGAAGCAGCCGTTCAGTTCAAACTCACGCGCATCTGGTGCATCCTCATTGCTTTCTTTGCGTCATATATATAATGACATTTTGTTTTGTCTGAGACTTGGGGAATAGAATGAAATGAACTTAATGGAGCTTTTTTTTTTTTTACTTTGCTAATCTTTTGTCAATTCTAATGGTGGGTTTTTGGTCTGTTTACTGCCTCTTTTTCTTAAACTTCATTGAGACAGCAGCGAACCCAACACATCTGATCTCCTTCTTGTCCAAGTGTGGAGGCTATGCCTTTGAAGTTTGAATCACAAAATCCGTTGAATGCGCTTTAACTAAATAATTGGCAAATGGTCTTTCTCTATATATTAGCTGTTCTAATTTTAGTTTCTCCAAAATTTGGTACAATACAAGTCAATTTTGACGTTGAAAATTACAGATGGGACCAGAACGTACATATCGACACCCGTTTTGATTAAAAAACTTGCATATTAATTAAAAATCAAACTTTTGGAAATAAAATTTATAGTATTTGTCAAATCATATTGTTGCCATGGTTTTTATACATTTATAGACATATTTTAAGAAAGGGAATTTTTCTTGGTCAAGTGATTTTAAGAAAGGGATCACAAGTCATTTCAAAGAAAAAGTCACCATAGTGCCATAAATTCCCTGGACAACGCATCTTCCAGTGTCGCACAAATTTATTTTACAAATTTAAGTATTAAACATATCTGGTTCTTCTCTGTCCACAATATAATTTCTAAAATTGACTTTTCACCAGAAAAATTGACATATACCAAACAGCAACTAGAGACATAAACACAAAATGAAATGAACATTACGCTTATTTTGTCCCTAGCTAAATCCAGCAACTAGTCAATGGCTTGCTCCTTGAAGCCTTTTGAGCAGCACTATTGCTCAGTCCAGCTATCCCACCAGGAAAAACAAGAGTACACCATCACTCTGGATTTTCTCTTCACAATATATCAGATTCTTCATGAATCTCAAAATTAAACTCTACTACTGCCTCTCACTAAACCAATAGTCTATACTGATTTACCCTTAACAAAAGACAACCAACACATCATTTATATATACGATTACATTAATTGCTTTACAATTTTTAGGACTGATGTATATGTACCAAATATCCCTATCACTACACCCGTTAATATTATTCCCACTATCACTACAGTTTCTACACAAAGTTTCTTATATGCCCCTGAAATCTTCAAGTAGCACAAACATGGAAGTAAAATTGAAGCTGTGACACTCAAAATTGCCCCAACTAAAGACATGAGGTCTCCAAAGAAAGGAACAGTGATGGCAACTATGACCGTACTGATCACCAACGCCGTGCTTATGGATATATTTGTGAGTCTACTTCTCTTCTTGTCGCAATAAGCTCCGGCTGGTAGCAACTCCTTCAAAGCATTCTTGATTGGTGTCACCATCAAAGCATACTTAGCTATTGGATTCACCAATGTAGTAACGATTGCTAATCTTGAACTAAACTTATTTACTGGTAGATCTAACGTTATCTGTGATTGTACATCTGAACCAAACATCAAGTACCCGAATATAGCCATTGATGCATAACCAAAAGTGCTCAGCACAAAACACATCAACAACACCTGAAATCCAAACAAAAAATAGTTGAGAAATATACTCATCGTGGAATAAAACAAACAAACCACTAAATTTGGACAAATTAATGATGACAAACAAACCACTCAATCATAACACGTTACATGATGTTTCTGAGAAAACTATGCGTATCAGTGTGTTATATAACGGTTTATGAATCAAACAAATTAATTTGAAGAAAAAGGATAAATATATACTTGATTTTATCCAGATTCATTTGACTTTTTGGGAAAAAGTAAGAATGTAAAATTAATTACTTTAAATTGTTAATAGTTAATTTTTTTTCTTCAAAACTTTATTTTAGTTATAAACTAACCTATTATATAATTACATGTGATATATGTATAATTTAGTGATCTAATTTGCTACCTTAAATTAAAAAAAAAGTAAAGAGGTCTTATATTTAGATGGGAGGGAGTAAGATACAATGAACAAGGTCATATATTTAAAATTAAATTAAATTAAAAGGGAATTCCAGCTATTTTTTACTCAGCTAGAAGATAAATGAAAGGACTTACATTGGAAAACTGAGGTTTCTTTCTGATGGAATTATACATGGTGGGGAAGACAGGATGTGCACAATAACAGAAGGCATACAAACTCACAGCAGTAGGGATGCCTTCCCAATTGACAAGGGTCCCTCTATGATGAAATCCAACTCCATCCACCGTTGCCGTCCAAAATATGGAGCAAATTATGATGACAGAAGCAAATACACCACTTGCCGATACATAAGACAAGAGATTTAAGTTATCCAACCAAACAGAAGGAGTAATTACAAGACCAATCAGTATAACAAATAGTTGCCTCCCACCAAGTGATAATAAACCGCCTAATTCAATAACAGTGTTTGGGAAAATATTGTTCAGGTTATCCCCTTCTAGGATTAAAAATCCTGTTGCCACCAAGTAAAGTTCAGTGTACATAGATATTGCCACAGCCAACCTTCCTTTCATTCCAAACGCACGATGGCCTATGTCAGGATAAGTTTTGATTCCCAGATTCATATCCATGCATTTCTTAATCAAAATGCCAGTGTAAAACGTTGCCATGGCAATTAAGAATAGTAGAATTAAGCTCAGCCATCCTCCAGTTGCTAGAGCATATGGAATGGAGAGTATTCCAACTCCTGAAAAACCAAAGCAGCATATAATAATTATCAGTTATAGTTTCATATTAATAATTGAGAATTGTAAAATATCGATATATATATATATATGTTACATAACTTATTCCGGGAATCTTATGCTATGTGTCATCTCACTCTCTCCTTATCTTTTTCTCAGTATGCACGTGACTCCGATAACTTTTCACATTTAAAAAAGAAGAATCATTTCAGAGCGAACGTATGGATGGACCGACATAAAGGTGATGATTCCCAGATCGATTATGGGAGTGAGTATTTTCAAAGGAGATTATGAAATGGCTCCAAACTTTACAATACTAAATCATTCAGATCCAAGAAAGATTTGTTTTTCCAATCATTTATCATGACGAATATTGCAAATAAATCATGGAGAATAAAGAAGACGAAATATAGTGATTAGAGGAAAGTAGAAGTACCTGATAAAGCATTAAGGCAATTAAGGCAAGTCTTGAAGAAGGAGGTGGAGCCATGGCTAGCTTGGTCATCGTCGGACACTTTGTTTTGTACTGCTTCTTCATTCAGCAACGGTATGTTGAGGTTTACCTCATCTGCTTGATTCGCTTCCATGGATATTGAGAGAGAGAAAGAGATAGGGATTGAGATTACAGTGAGTGACTAGGTACAGAATAAAGCCTCACCCTTCGCCACATATATATAGTAGAAAAAGCTATATCAACCTTTTGTTTGGCATATTCTTGAATCTAGCGTAATTTTTTTTTTGGTAAAGTTAGGGGCAAACGCCCAGTTACAAATAGGCCCACTGCTCACTTGCCATCATACAAGACCGGCTATCCACTATCAAAGTGCGTTCCACCGCAGTTGGTGGATCTACATAAATTCTATCCCTCTCCAACTGTTGAAAACTATGATTAGCCATCAAATCGGCTACCCTATTAGCTTCCCTCAATACATGATTAATCTTGCAGTTCCACTCCCTCTGAAGGAATCCCCAAATGGACGCCCAAGGTTCCACAATAGCACGGTGAGGCCTTGGCTTTGATAACATCTCCACTAGCTCTAGTGCATCGGTTTCCACTTCTAATTGTCTTATTCCTCTTGTCCAGCAGACCTGTAATCCTCTCAACACCCCCCAGGCTTCAGCGTTTAGACTGTCAAGAGCCTCAATCTTACTCGCATAGCCACATACCCAATTGCCATTAGCTCCACGGATAACTCCCCCACAACCTCCATTATCTCTACCCTTCCATGCCCCATCTGAATTTAATTTATACCATCCTGGTTTGGGTGCTATCCAGGAAACATTAGCACGGTGATTATCAGCACGCTGCCCAGATTGGAGATCCCATCGGTTGAGATAGTTCTCCAAGTAAAGTCTTACAATGCTCTCGCCATGTTGAGGTCGCACAAAATCCGGATTAAATTTTTGCTTATTACGCCATTGCCAGAGATGGCTACATGTAACAGCAAATAACTCAGGCCACAGACGACATTCTTCTCTGGTCCTGCTCCACATCAGATTCCCTTCAAACCAATGGTCCCAATTAGATCCAAAAAAAATCTCACGATCTCCAACTTGTATTAATTTCCGCCATGTTGTCATAGCCAGAGGACAGTCTCTGAGTGCATGCAAGATGTCTTCCGGCTGATTTAGGCAGATTGGGCAGTTGGCATGTCCCCCGGTCCATTTGCTAGTAATTGTTGCCGTGGGCAGTTTCCTCCGTAAGCACCGCCAAAGGAAGGTCCTGACTCTCTCTGGTACTTGAAGTTTCCATATTCTCTTCCAAATACTAGTACTATAATCCACTGGAGTATCATGTAACCAGTTATAGGCACTCCGTGTAGTGAACTCACCATGTCCCGTATGTTTCCATGCCAAAATCAACTCTCCTTCCGCTGTGGCCCCTCTCTCAATATTCTGTTCAAACACATGCCAATGTTTCACCAATCCTTTCCACAACCGTGAGTCGGTTGCCTTAGCCTCCACCTGCCCTCCCTCAAGCCAATCTCGGCCATACTTACCAGTCAAAACCTGAACCCAAAGATCGGAGGGGTTGGTGTGAAGTCTCCAAATCAGTTTGAGTAGGAAAGCCTCATTCATGTGTTGTAGAGACTTAACACCCACCCCACCTTTGTCTTTAGGCATACACAACTTATCCCAAGCAACCGGGTGCCAGACTTTTTTCCCTTCTTCCTCACCCCAAAGAAAATTACGTTGAACTCTTTCAATATCCTCTATTATACCTTTGGGAATAAGGTCACACTGCATATCATACAAGGACATCGTGTTTGTAACCGAATTCACCAATGAAATACGCCCAGCCAGAGAGAGACTAGAAGCTTTCCATCCCTTGAGCCGTTTATTCACCCTGTCCACCACGGTTTTGTACTTGTCACGTCTACGTTTGGGGAAGCTAATTTCAGCTCCAAGATAGCACCCCAGCTCCGCAACTTCCAGAAAATGGCTGCGGCTACATATCGCTCTACGCATACTAGTTCCAACATTAGGAGAAAAGTATATCACAGATTTCTCCTGGCTTACTTTGTGCCCGGACATCGCTCCAAATTCCTGCAATACACTTAAAATAGTGTCAGTGTTCACAAGGTCTGCTTCTGCAAAAAGAACAAGATCGTCAGCAAACATCATATGAGTGATAGTGGGTCCTTTCCCCCCCGCTCTCATTCCTTTCCAGTGTTTGGCTCTCACACTATCTAAAATCATGTGTGTCAGTTTCTCCATACCAAGAACAAAGAGATAAGGGGAGAGGGGATCACCCTGTCTCAGACCTCGGGACGGCTTAAATTGGTGCAATTTTTCCCCATGCCAAAGTAGACTGGTCGATGTAGTGTTAACACAGCTATAAATTCTCCTGACCATCTCCTGGGGGCACTGGATTTCCTCCAAAACATTCTCCAAGAATTGCCAGCTCATTCTATCATAGGCCTTCTCTAAGTCAATTTTGATTGCCATGTAGCCTTTTTTTCCCCTTTTACTACGCATAGCATGTATCATTTCATTCACAATAATGATGTTATCATGTATATTTCGTCCAGGAACAAAACTGACTTGGAATGGAGAAACCAGTTTGTCCATCTTATCCTTTAATCGACCAACAATTAACTTCGAAAAGCATTTATAGATCACATTGCACAACGAAATAGGCCTGAACTGCTGTACTTTCTCTGGGCGATCCACTTTAGGAATGAGGGACACCAAGGTTTGATTTACTTCAACCAGCCGGGCTGGGTTCTGCCAGAATTCTTGGATTGCTTTGAACACCGAATCACCAACTGTCTCCCAACAGTGTTGAAAGAAGATAGCCTGAAACCCATCGATACCTGGGGCCTTAAGCCCACCTATGGAGAAGATAGCACTCCTAACTTCTTCTTTGGTCACAGGCCGAAGAACACCATCCCACTGTTCTTGCTCCAAGACCGGCCAACCATGCACAGTTTTTGTCCAGCATCTATCAGCAATATCTTCTTGAAATAAACGCTGGAAATATTGGTTGACAAGATCACCACACGCTTCCTTACCTTCCACCCAAGTGTTATCCTCATTTTTCAATACATCCACTCTGGATTTGTTTCTTCGCACTCTGGTTTTAAGATGGTAGTACTTGGTGTTCCGATCGCCATCGTTAAGCCACTTAGCTCTTGATTTTTGGAACCATAGAATTTCCTCTTGTGCCAGCACCTCCCGAAGATCTTTCTGAAGCTGACCTTCTAGTTCTTCCAGAAAAGGATTATCATACTCCTGCAATGAGCGCTGAATTCCACTGATACGATTCAGCAATTCCCTCTTCCGATGTTTTATGTGACCAAAACAATTCCTGTTCCACTGCCAGAGTTCACCTTCTAAAGCCCGCAAGGCTTTCCAGGCTGTAGTTTCATGCTGCCACTTTTCCTTAACCAGGTTCTTGAAGTTGCTATGCATCAACCAGGCTGCCTCAAATCTAAAAGGTCGACGTGCTGGATTATGCTGGTCACCCTCTAACTTGATCATGAGGGGATGGTGATCAGAATTTAGCCGCGGACCCACCAGAACCTTTGCTTCTCCAAACTGTAAACGCCATGTATTATTGCTTAGTGCCCTGTCTAATCTTTTGTAGATTCGAGTGGCATGACTCAGAATTGGACCACGCCAAGTGTATCGGTGTCCTTCAGAACCCAAGTCCATCAAGTGGCACTTATCAATATTTTGACAAAAACGTCTACATTTCTGGTCTAGTGGAACTACGCCCCCCCGCTGTTCGTCACTAGTCATGATATCATTAAAGTCTCCTGCTACAAGCCAAGCGCCCTGAATATTAATGCTTATTTTATGAAGTTCTTGCCACAACTCCCTTCTCTCCATCTCGCGCGGACTTGCATACACCGCAGTAAACCACCAACTTGTGTTGCCCAGTCCCTCAATCCTACAATGGATGAACTGTTTATGGCATTGTACTACCTTAATACTCACACTAGCATCATTCCACAAGATCCAGATGCCACCGGTCATCCCTTGAGCTTCACTAAGAATCTGATTTCTAAATCCCATCCTTTTGATAGCTTTTTGAGCCCCAACACCACTACATCTAGTTTCCAAGAGCACTAGAATGCTCGGTTTATAACGCCTCCTCAATTCCTTCACCGCATTACCAAACTCCTTACTGGCCGCTCCACGTGCATTCCAGATACTAATCATAAATAACATATGTAAATGAGAACGCATCACCACTTAACTCCTACTGAGAAAGGGAATCTTCTTTCATACTCTCCTCCCCTCCCATAACAGCATCAAGGAATTTCTCCTCTGCTCCTAGTAATTCCTCTACATCTACGGTATCCATGAGCACCTTTTTAGATCCCGACCCCGGAGGTTCTTCTTGGACACCCTCCATGTGCTCATCTTCACTGTGGCACCCCATCTCACCAGGTGATTCTAAATCTTGATCAGGCGGTTCTTCTGGTAGTGGCCTCTGCCCTGTACTTCCTACTGGAGAAGGTAGGGCCAGCTTGACATCAATATGACCACCTCCCCCTTTTGGGCCCCGTTGTGCAATTCTCTCCTTGTACCCCCCTGTATGGGTCTGAACTCGAGTCTCACCCCGGCCCAGGATAGAGGTATGGGCTTCATTCCTAGTTTCTGTGCTAGTCCCTTTGAGTTGAACTCTCACATCTCCTCTTAACTCTTTTATTCCCTCCGCTGTACCGCGTGGGCCATTGTGCTGCCCACCTTTGCCCTCCTTTTGTTTCTCATTTACACTTTTAGCCTTTGACCGCTGATTCATTCCCTGCCCTCCTGCCTCTCCTCCAACATGATTGGAGATATTTCTCAACGGTTCTCTGTCCTTACCCTGTACATTTTCCACAGACAAGGATGGCTCCTCTACTTCTAACACCTCAAATCTCGACGTACCAGCTTTCTCTCTGACAGGCCGATCACTCTTCTTCTGCCCCTGTGCAGATGTACTCCCCTGAAAATTGACCCTTTTGCCCTTTCGATTATCTTTCACCAACATCCATTCTCCAAACTTTTCTGGTGATTTCTCCACCACAGTACCCCTATCCTCTTCCATATGATGATTCCCTTCCTCACCTTTCTCTTCATTTTGGCTGTTCCCCTCCTTACTCCTCTTAGCTGGACATGTTTCTAGGCTATGCCCCATCCGCCCACAGTGGAAGCATATGAGGTGAAGTCCCTCATACTCAATTTTCAAATGATTCCCATCCACAATATATGAAGGTAGCAGGGGGGCGTTTAAATCGATCTCTACACACATCCGGGCATAAAGTGTTCTAGCTTTCAGCAAAGTCATCTCATCTATTTTAATAGCCTTCCCTATTCTGTTACCCAAATTAAAGAAGAATTTGCGGTCATAGTAATCAACCGGGAGCCCAGGAAGTCGGACCCAAACAGCAAGGTGTTTAATCCGCTCATTCCACGGATTAAAATTACTTTTCCATGTTTGAACCATCAAATAATGATTCTGAATAATCCAAGGCCCCCCTTCCAGTGCAAAATAATAATCATCCATGGACGAAAGAGAAGCAAGTAAGTAACCATTACCTAAACAAGATAATTCCAATCTCCCCTGCACTTTCCACAGGTTCATGAGTCGCCGCTTGAGTTGCATATACCCAATGGACCCACCCACCAACTTGACAATAAGTGTTGACTTCCATTTTCTGTTCAGTCTCGCTTTTTCTTCCTCAGAAAAACTAATATGAATTCCTTGCTCTGTTTCAGTGGTGGAAACCCCTCTAACCATGTCTTCTATTCTGCTAGTGATGAGGTTACCATCCCAATCGTCTTCCAAAACATCATACTCGGTCCCCTCATGGCAGTGAGATGTGGGTTTGACCGCCTCCCGGTACGATTTCACTTGGCTCGCTGGCCGCCCTCCGTTTCCCTCTTGATCGGTCATCCACGGCTCCTCCCTCGGAGCCATGGAAGTATCCCCAGAAAATCCGCCGTCAGTCTTCCGTACCTTCCCCCTTTCTTCAGTTCTCTGTTCAGCACTCGCTTCATTCCCCTGCTCTGCAACCGATGATCCGCTCTCCCCAAAAGCCTCGTTGGGGCTTGGTATCTTCTCCTCCAGATTCGCCGTCGGCTTATCTGGTGGATGTTTTCGAGTCCCTGACACACACGATGACATTAGAAAAGAGAAACCCTAGCAGACCCCTTTTTAGTGTTTTGATGTTTGAATCTAGCGTAATTAGACACGTTTTTTCAGAAGGAGTTTGTTTTAAAGTTTTAACTTTCGCATTTAGTGGTAGGCATATGTCTACGTTTGTTTGTGGGCCTGTCTTGGATCCCTTAAGACCGTGTGTGATTCAGAATTTAGAATTCAGGATCACATGTTGTTGTACGGGGGGGCTCAAGGCTCTACTATGACACGAATAATTATGTTATCAAATACTATAAAGTACTCTTTTGGATATTAATAATTGAAGGATATATCTATCTAAATTAATTAAGTTTAATATGATAATTCAGTTATTTGATATGATATGTTTTGAGAGAAACATAATTCATTTTCCTTAATGCTCTCTCTTACCTTATTACTCTCTCCTTCTATTTCAAAATATAAAATCATTTTTTCTAATTTAATTAGATTATGATGTTATTTGATATGATATATATGTCAAAACCATTTTCCCTTTATGTCATACACTGAACAATTCCTGTAATTCCGCCATTTCGTGATGTATACAATATCGTCAAAGGATTTTAAATTTAATTTTTTTTGTCAACGATTTTAAATTTGATTTAACATTCCGCCATAGATATGCATATAGTCAAACAATTTTAAATTTGATTTGACTCATACTATATCTTGTCATGGTCAAAAAGAAAAAAATGAAGGAGTACCCACCAATTAGGTCCATCTGCAACTTACCTCCTGGAGTGTCAAGGAGTGGTTGAAAATCTGTTGAATGAACAATCAGCTCTGAAACATGGTTTTCCGATCCGAAACCGCATACTACCTTACATGGGAGACAATTTCGGTAATTGCAATTAATTAAGAGAGTGTCATCATGCCTGCTAGAATTCGAATGTTAGAGATAGAAATAAGCATGGGATTTTAGAATACTGGACCGCTCATATTTACCCTTGTAAGGTCACACGTGGAATAACCCTGATAGGTAAATTGGGCTCTTTATTCCAACTCGAGTAATTGGTCACTCACAAGTCACAAGTAGTATTTGTTCAAGATAACCAACTACTCCCTCCGGTCCTATTTATAAGTCGTCAACCGCCACTAAATTTTGGTCCTTAATATAAGTCGCCAACTACTACTAACTAACTCATTAATTGAAGTTTTCCAAATATGTCTCTGTCATTGAAAAAAGAGATATCTTTTGCTTGCCTCATTATGACTCATTTAATAATTGTGAGGAGGGGCAAAGATGAAAATGAAAAATAAAACAAGACTAATTTAATGATGTAACCACCACTAACCGTCATTCCTTAGTTTGTACAATATGGGCGGTTGGTGACTTATAAATAGGACAGGAGGGAGTAGAAATCAGATAGAAGGGTGAAGTACAAAGAAAAACCGTCTACCACAAAATATTGCACAGGCATTAATAATGATACGATTGTAATTTATTTGGTGGTAAAATAAACTTGATGATTTTTTTGGCGTATTCTTAAAATGATGAGATTAAGGTTTGTTTTGACAAATTTTGCAATACAAATTAAGGTACAAAATAGTAAAATTTATAAAAATAAAGACTAAAATATTAGGATAAAATGGTAAATTGGTTGATATCACCCCTCTCCTCCCATCATAAACCAAATTTGGGATCATAAAAACCATTATTTCCCCTTCCCTTCAAATCAAACTAAATAGCGATTTTAAAACATTCCCTCCCTTTCCCTTTCTCTTTCCCTCCCTCAAACCAAATAGGTTCATGGCACAACCTTCATAGCTTGTGTTATATATATTTGGAGTCATTATAAAAGGTGCAAGGTGATGTACTCCCTCCTTTCTTTAATATAATACTCTTTTGACTTATGTAAACAAATTAGATTACTAAACTATAAATTAGTTTTAATATAAAAAATTAAGTATAGACAATTAAATTTGCATTCTTAATTTCTCGAAAAACTCAAAGTGATCTTATAATTAAGAATTAGGACGGAAGCTCAATCATTGATCTATAACTCATGAATATAATTAAAAAACATCGCATGGGGAGAGTCTCTGCAGGGAGTTGATATATTTAGGTCTAATAATGCTTGACTTCAAACTCTATTGGACCCTTGAAAATATTGATCAGTATTAGGATGTGATGGTTAACACTCTCACACCCACACACACATGTTTCTAAAAATACACATGATCATCGATTTAGCCATGGAATAAAATATTTTCAAGTTTATCAATATATCATTCCATGACTTCTTCAGTTGGCGACGGTCCAAAGGATTTCAAATTAATTAACAGCAACGTTATTAGTTTGCTGGGTGTTTTTTATTGATCGACATCAAAATACTAAATCAATATTGTACATAATACAACGTTTGAATACATAATAAGAACATAATAATTAAAGTTGGAAGCGTGGGAGAGATTCAGGAAGAAAGACAAAATATAGCAAGAGAGAGAGCAAAAACAATCAGAAAAATATATTGGGTATAAGGGAGTTCGTGTTCTATTAGAAAACGGAACTAATTAAGAAATGAAGTTTATCAAGATCATGATATATGTAAAGAAAGGCCATTTGGTTGTGTCGTGCCTTGACTGAATCCCATGCAACGTGGAGACGTTGAGGTGGTCGCTTTTCCTTCCGTCAGAATTGTATCCATTCTTACAGAGCTCATCATCAAACAATAAAGTTATTAAGATAAACCCAGTGTCTACCTGGATACACGCTTATATTGTTGCATTATAAGTTTATGAATTGCAAATACTATCTTTCTCCCGTTATATGAAATATAATCTAGCTCGTTGATCTTTTTTATAAAAGTTAAAGGAGGATTAATAATTAACTATTTGATCATAATATATATTATATATTATATTATATATTACTTATAAGTCAAATGAACTAATTATAGGGAAAAACCAAATAAACAAATCTAAGAAAATTTTTTCACATAATTATAAAAAAGGTTGACTAGGTTCGATAAAAAAAAGGTTGACTAGGCTCTATATTCAACAACGGATAGACTACTAATTACGCTGTATATTAAATTATTTCATTGATTTATCAACTTATAGGATTAATATGATTATAAAAACACGATTTTTGGAAGAAATTTTATGACAACACTTGACGCGGATTTAAATATTATAGTTAAAGGTCATGATGCTTTTTTTTAGCAAAGCAGCCACAAACTCAATTACAATGGGGGACCATATATAATTGTTGAATATCGAGGATGTTACAACTTACTCTCTTTCCATCTAATTAAGTTAAATGACCTCTTGATGAAAAAAAAGTTAAATGACCTGGAATTCCTTTTAAAAATTTGCAAAATTAAAAATAATTAATAATTTTCTCGGTTATATACTTATTACATGTGTGTTTGGGGGAGAAAAAGTGAAAGCAACTTAAAGGACCAAGACATAAGGCTAAAATACCAGAAGACAAAAGGCTAATCAGATATTGATATGTTGTCTATTACGCAATGGCACTTAGGATAAACTCTTCATGATCAAGAATAAATACCCCAGACAAGGCAGGTATATATATCTCAATGTGGTCCAATTTATAAAATCATTTTAATTGAGAGTTTAAAAACAAAGTAATTTTTTCCTTGAAAATCTCATCAACATAATTTACAATATCTCCATATTGGAACAATCCAAATATAATGTTCTCTCTGATCCGTAAGATAAGAGCCCAAAATTTAAATATTTTTTTATCCAAAATATAAGAGCAGGACTAAAAATGTCTCATCATTTTGTAAGTTTTCCTATTTTGACCCTAATCAATTTTTTTGAGTTTTTAATCTGGTGTCTTGGGCCAACCCCTATTCACGGGAACTCAACGGGCTCAGACTAATCCAGATCCGCACCGGGAACCTCCACTTAAGGGCAAAGTGTTGGCCAAGGGGCAGACTGCATTCCCAAAGCTCGAACTTGAGACCTCTGGTTAAGCGGCGAAGTGAGGCTACCACTACGCCAACCACGCTTGGTTTTTGACCCTGATCAATTTTGTTTGCATTAATTGAATTGTTATCTATTATGAGGAGAGAGAAGGAGAAAAATAACACTCTTAGAGAATGTGACAATTGCATTTGTTCTCTCTTACTAGTAGTATCATAATATAATTATTGACAAATCGGTAGGGAAAGAGAACAAGATGAAGAATTAAACAAATCTTTATATTGATAGATGATGAAGAATAATATGAAAACAACAACAATATTCTAATCCTCATAGACTAGATCAAAACATCCCTCATAGAGGTGATGACCACTCCTCATTGAGGAAATGAATTTACAAAACAAATCCCTAACACTAGGGTAATGAGGAGAGAGACCAAGTTAACTCTCTCTCTTGGTGTAGACTCTCATAAATCTCACATACTAAAATGTTTAGGTTAGGACCCTTTATATAGGCAATAGGGCCACTAACCACTTACAAGATACAACTCATTTAATATGATCCTAATATTTCTAACACGCCCCCTCAAGTTGACACTACTTAAACTTATGAAAGTGTCAACTTGTCAATACAATCAATAGGGTTTAATGAATTAATTAGATCGAGTTCTTTTGATCTTGTACAAAAAAAATATGGAAGACTTCCTCCTTTTGTCTTCAAAACGACATTCTTTTAATCTTTCTCTCCATCATTTTCTTCAAGTTAATCTTCAATACATTGTTCTTCATCTTAGTCTTCAATATTATGATATTCCGCAGCAAAACTCATGAAACATTTCTTACAAAGCCATAACACAAGCATTAACAAGACATCGATCTTTACATCACCGTTTACATGACCGATGCTTCATTTACAATCTTGCATTCTAGCAACCAACGTTCGAATTGTTGTACCATGCAAATATCAATTGTATCTATCACAAACTAATAATGGTAACTTGCCTTATCAAACTTCTTGCACTTGACTCTTATAATTGTTTCATCCATTAAACCAATATGCAATATAATATGGTTATACTTTCATCCCAATTTCCATCACGTACCTGCTGAATAAATAGATTCACCACATATGAGTTCATAGGCACTCCAAACTCGTCCTCTAAGCACACTCCATTCTTTATATAACCAAGAATTTCAACACTTCACAACACTCATGTATCTCATTCATATCTTTCAAGAGAATGTGAAACAATGGTTTCTTTGAATCGGAATTGCAACAGCAAATAAAGAAAGTGGTAGGAGAGATCTTCAAAGTAAGGATGAATTCTTTGGATTGGGAGCACTTCTTGAACAATCTTTGTTGATTGACTTTGATTTGAAGGAAGGGTTGAATTGCATAAAAAGAAGAAGAATAAGGCTTTTATCTTCAAGATACTTCATACGAAAATCTTTAAAGTCAGATATGATGATTTGAGTTATGTAGTGAAACACAACGCGGTGGATGAATTTGGGTAGGAGGATCTTGAATAAATGTATTGGACTTGGATTTGCTTCTTGGAATGTGCACCTCAAATCTTGATTTCACGGCATACCACCATCCCAAATAGCAAAGATTCAATATTGTTTAATAATGATGCAAAACCTGAATTCTTGATGAAGATTTGATGACTTCTTGGACGATAAACATTAAAACTCAATATCAACTAAAGAAGATGATGAAGATGACTGAATAACCCAGATTTGCTCTGATACCATGTTGACAAATCGGTAGGGAAATAGAATAAGATGAAGAATTAAACAAATCTTTATATTGATAGATGATGAAGAAGAATATGAAAACAACAACAATATTCTAATCCTCATGGACTAGATCAAAACATCCCTCATAGAGGTGATGACCACTCCTCATTGAGGAAATGGATTTACAAAACAAATCCCTAACACTAGGGTAATGAGGAGAGAGACCAAGTTAACTCTCCCTCTTGGTATAGACTCTCATAAATCTCACACACTAAAATGCTTAGGTTAGGACCCTTTATATAGGCAATAGGGCCACTAACCACTTACAAGATACAACTCATTTAATATGATCCTAATATTTCTAACAATAATAAGGGTAAAATTGGATAAACAAAATTAATTTTGTGTACCTAACTAACTTTCAATGTTTTCTTTGGAAGCTTATTTTGGCGTCTGAACTTTTATATTATGGACGGATTAGAGGCAGTAAGTTTGGTTCAAAACCACATAGTCTCATATAAAAAAGTCGGTTTAATTAAATTAGACAATGTGTAGAAACCACCCGATCACCCATCTGACTTAGATGCGGATTCTTGATTAAATTAGACAATGTGTAAAAACTAAAAACTATACCCGATCGATCACCGACTGACTTAATTGCGGATATGACACCCAAATACACTTTAACATGCATGCAAAATTGCTGTATATAGATGAATAACTGTAGATGCATATTCTTGTTTATTACTGTTTGAAATGATAAATATAGGGGACCTGTAACTGTTTAACTACTGAATATTAGTCATGGTTTTTAATACACACATTTTTAAGTACTCCCTTGGCTTAGACTCTAAAACTTAGAATTATTTACCTAATTTAATTAGAGTAATGATATTAGTTAAAATATATGATGTTACCAAAACGCCCAAACGATAACTTTTATTTCCACACTCTCTCTTTTGTTTGTTTATTACTCCCACTGTTTCTAAATATAAGAGCTAGTTAACTTTAATTTATGGAGAAATTAATGAAGCGAAATGAACAATTTAATCATAGCATAATTTGTATTTTGTTAGATTATATGTTAGCTTATAAGTTGGGATAAAACTTTGTTGTTGTTATTGTTGTATATGTTAGCTTATAAGTAAAAAATAATTTAGTTTAAAAAAAAATTAGGAAAATCTTTTAAGTAGCTCATTTAGCTTTCTTAGGATTCACCAAAAAATCAACTAACTCTTATATTTAAGAATGAGAGGTGTATTAATAAGTATCAATAAGGATAATTTGGGAAATATTGTAACAAATTAATTAAAAAGATGTCTTATATTTAACATCAAACTCACCTCCCCAAATAGATTATGTATTTAGGACCGGAGGAAGTATCTGTGTTCATTATTTTTCTTTAAACTAATACATCTAACCTCTAAATTAATATATAATCTAATAAAATGTGATGTATCTTGTAATTAAGTAATTTGTTTAACTTTACTAATCAATCAAATAAATAAATATATTAAACAACGCTGAGAGTTTTATATACCAAAGTTAGCCCTACAATACTATACACGGTATTCATTATAAGCTTTTGTATAATTGTTTTCGATCTAAATATATGGTAACTTAGACTTTAGAAGGTTATTTATTTAAGAAATTGACAAAGAAGGCATTAAAAACTACTTCCACGTTTTTTGGGGTACGAATAAAAAGGAGGGAACGTCTACGGAGAAGAAAGACGGTTATGGGTCAATTTCGGGACCATGAAAACACGGTAATGAACCGTGGCGAAATGAATTTTCGCACGCATGAAAGCATTGACTTAATTTAAATATTGAATTATTGATTTATTGGAGAATGAGGCCGTAAATAACCTTTAAATTATGATTTTTTATTGAAATCTTTTCTCAAAATAGAATCGCTTAAAGCTTTTCTTTGGCCACATTAGTTTTAAAAGGGAAATGAAGTATTGAGTAACAGTTCTAGCTGAAAAACTTCTTAAAGCATTCGTAATTGCATATTAAGTTGTAGTTAAAATAATTTTTTTATATATAGATCGAATTTGATGGCAACAACTACTTACTCATGTTGAAAAGTCGTTTGTGCTAAAAAAAAGCAATCTACGATTGCGTGGTTTTGAATTACAGTAGAAGATCGGTAGAGAGGAAGGGGACTGGGCTGTCTAGGCAGGATGAACACTGCAGGTGAAGGGTCGTCTTCAGTCACATCATTCTGTTTAGCATCAGGTTTCACGTGTCAATTAAATCTTTAATGTTGAGACTCAATTTTAATCCTAAATATAAGACGTAATTATAATTTCAGTCAATTTTTTCTTAAATTGTCCTTTCTTCTCTCTCCCTCCCTCTCCTCTTCCCTCCTCTCCTCCTTGTTCATTTCATTTCAGACATTGATGACTCGTTTGGTAGTTAGAAACTTAAGAAAGTGTCATGAAAATAATTGAAAAGTTAAGGGGTAATATGGTCATTTACATATATCATGGAATCCACAAGTTTTTTCTCTCCATCTCACACTTTTCCTGAGGCCCACAAACTTTACTTTTTAATCATTACTTCTACTTTCCATCTCTTACCCTTTCCATTTCTAATTCTTTACTCTCTTTCTTTCTTGCAACCAAACATAAAGCTATATTCCTGGGAAATCAACAAGATCTTCGACTCCATCGGTTCCTTCTTCAACGGCGGTGATCAGATCCCCCTATTATTTCCTCCAATTTCAAATCTCTAGGTTTTTACATTTTCCCCAATTGTTTTTACATTTTTCAAATCCCTGTTTGCAATTGCGACTCAACTAGCTGGAATAGCACAACATAAAACACGTACTCAACTTATCGATTAAATAATATAGCTGTAATTGGGCCAAGAAAATTTATAATTGTTGTGCCAAGAGCGTGAATTGACTGTGGCAGTTTAGTAAATAGTGGGAAGGAAGAGGGGAGGAGTAGAGGGAGGAAGTAGAAGGTGTTGTGGAGGAAGTAGAAGGTGTTGTTGAGGGAGAGGTATTATTGGAAAAACACCTAAAATTAACTAACTTAACAACTATCTTTAATCTTCCCAAATTAGGTAAATAGGTTTTATATTTAAGACCGGAGAGAGTACTCTCTCCTATCCTTATTATAAGTCACCAACCACCCTTAGTTTTTTGTCTTAATATAAGTCATCAACTGACATTAACTTATTTATTTATTAAATTTTTATCAATATGCTCATCATCCTTGAGAAAAAGAGAGTTCTTTAATTGCAATGACCTTTCCTCCTACTCTTATTTTCAATATAAAATTAAAGAGCATTGGAATTTGGAAAGATGAAAAGAGGGAGAGACATGAGAGAGACAGAAATGGAAAAGACAAATAAAAAATGATTCATTTAATGATGTAACTTCCATTATTTGTTATGTGAGATTTGAGTGGTTAGTGACTTATAATAAGGATTGGAGGGAGTAACTGTGTACGAAAATAGGTGGGAAAAATAAATAATATCTTTTAAAAATTTAAAGGTATGAATTACCCTTCAATTATTATTTTTCTTTTTATTATAAATGACCCACCACACCACCAATGTTGGGTCCCAGTGCTGACCGTCATAACTCTGACAACAACATCGGGGCACTGATTGTGGGGCCACTTCCACATGGCACACGCTATGTGGCGTCATATGAATGTGCCATGTGACATCAACTTTGTATGCCAAACAATTAGGGTTGCACAAGGATTATGGCAGATCAAGTTTACCCTCAACCTGAGGTCTAGTCTGAAATCACCTCGAGTTGAACTTTGCAACTCGAGGCTTAGTCTTGCCCGGAGAAAAACCCAGCAGCCATTAAGCTGGACAGACCAGAACAAGTTGGACCGGGTTTATGGTCCAACTAGACGAAATGCTTAGTGAATTCAAAGGTAAAAAAAGTTAAACCAAGCCAAAATGATGCCAAAAAAGAGAAGATCATGAAGCGTTGATACGGTGAGGGAAGAAGAAGGACGAAGTAGCCAGATGGACAAGGATAAAGGATCTATCACGAACATAACGACTACAAGCATCTTAAGGAAGTAATCAGTGGAAATGAGGAATATATTTGGGATCTAGAGATTCTATTGTGAACTTCAAACTCTTCATCATCAAATGTGCGAAATGAAATAATGTTGAAGTTAAGGAAGGAGAAGGAGAAGTTGTATGGGTTCTCACATGGGGTTGAGAAGGAAGTGGAAAGTTTAATGAAGACAAGGACATTTGAATGCAATATTTCATTAGGGTTAAAGTGCGAAAATGCCCATGCAATTTTTATGAAGATGCAAAAATACCCATGTAAAATTTTTTGGAGCAAAACTGCCCATCGAATTTCAAAACTGGGGAGAAAATAATGCCCAGCACAGTTAATTTTTTAATTTTTTGACGCGTCATCTTCTGCAGATTCATCTCCCACTAAAATATGTAGCAGACTTATGAATTTATTTCCCCTTGTTTGATGATGACGCGACAAAGAATGATGAGTGAAAAAGTCAAAAAAATCAACTGTGATAGGCATTTTCGACCCAGTTTTGAAATTTAATGGGCAGTTTTGCTCCAAAAAATTTTACAAAGGTATTTTTGCACCTTTGTGACAATTACGTGGGTATTTTTGTACTTCAGCCCTATTTCATTTTCCCAATTCATCAGATCCTAGTTCCTGATTTGTCCCTTTGCAAGTTTAGGTTCCTGACTTGTCCTTTTGTATATTCGGAGGGATTTATTTATCATTTTTCTTTGTTTTATCTTATTATATTATTGTTATATGTTTAATACATGTGCAATCATTCAGGTAAAGAAAAAGCATGCTACAGCTGGGTAGGGTCCGATTCATTGGTAAGATATGTCATCCGGTCAAAACCCGATCTTACCTGACTTCGAGTTAGAACTCGATCCAGTCCAACACTGGTTGGGTTCTGCTTTCCCCTTTTCCAATTGGTCTGGGTGCGAGCTGGTCAGGCCGAGCTAATTGGGTTTCCTAGTGTGTTGAACAGACCTACAAAAAATGACGCATAGTGTGGAGGGCTCAACCAAGGTTTTCACACCCGGACCGAGCCGGACGGTCCGACCGGTCGGACCGTCGGCCGGTGACTAAAACGGCCCAATCACCTCGATTGGGCCGTTTTACTGTTCAAACCGGTTTGACCCGGAGTTGACCCGGGTCGACCGCTGTTGACCCGGGGTTGACCCGGGTTGAACCGCTTTTGACCCGCTTTTGACCCGGCCAGAATTTGACAACTGCAGAAAAAAATATATCAACAGAAAAAAAATGAACTTGATTAAAAAAATATCTTCATCCTAATTATATTAAGTTATTAAGTATTAACAATATTTATATATTTAATTTTCATTAAATTATTACGTCACCGGTTCGACCGAACGGTCCAACCGTTTCAACCGTTTCAACCATGACCCGCTCAGTTTTCCGGCTCGACGTCCGGCTCGGGTTTTAAAACCTTGGGCTCAACCCTTCACACTAGGCTCAGTGGTAGCACCAAAGGTGGTTACTACCGAATTGTTGATTCTGTCAAAAATCTAATGATAAAATTAAACAAAAAAATTAAACTAATTAATAAATAAATAATTTTGGGTAAAGTAGAAAAGAGTGGAGAAAGGGAGGCAGAGACTAGAGAGAAACCACTTCCGTTATAACTCATAAACCTACATTGCAGCGCTACGTAACAGTCAGAAATAAGATGTCATTATCCAAGAGGCTATGTTCACCAAAGTTACTCTAAATACATTTTTCAGCAACAAGAAATTATCAAGACGAATAGAAACTCAAAATAATTAAGATCTATTATGACACATTCAATAATATGTCAGTTAATCTTCTAAATCCTATATATATAAAGGGAATGGTGGAAATCACTGTTCATTTAACAGTGTTTCACCATTCCCTATATATAATATAATATAATAAATTTAAATTTTAAAATTAATTATTATATATAGTTTCTTTTTTTAAAAAGATAGTTTTTTTAAAAAAAATTATGATTTATTACTCTCTCATTATGTCCATTGTAATGGTTTAATATGTTTTTTTACCATTTTGCCCTTTGTTGACTTTACATATTATAATTGACTTTTTGTTCTTTCTCTTCTTTAATACACATTTTATCTTTATTTTGCCTAAAAATTCTATCTTATCAATAGAGATAAAGTTGAAAAAAAATTTGTGATACATTAAATATTTTATCTATTTTTAATTCTTTTAATACAACAAAGTGGTTTTTTCACCTTATATTTAAGGACGAGAAGAGTACTATTGTTATCATTATCATCAAATAATAGTATTCTTATGATCCGTAATATACCAGCCAAAATTTAAATAAATCTTTTCGAAAATATAAGAATCCACCCTTACATTCTTTCATCATTTGAAACATTTTTTTTACTTTGCCTCAAACTCACATTCATAGAAACTTTTCAGAATCTTAGTATTTAATCTACCATTTTCCGTTGTACTTTGGGCCTGTTTAGATTTAGCTTCTGGAGAATAACTTCTCGGAAAATAGCTTTTGAGTAGAATAGTTTTTCTAAAAAATAGTTTTTGATGAAATGAGAGTGTTTGAATTAAACTTTTTGAGAATAGTGTTTAAGAATAACTTCTGAGTAGAATATAACTTTTCTGAAAAATAGTTATGATGAATAGCTTTTCATATTTCTTTTATTTGAAATAAGTGTTTTTCCTAAATGAGAGATTAAAACTTTTAGCTGGAGAAAAATATAGTTTTTCTCAAAATAGCTTTTGGAACCCTAAACCTAACTTTTCTTAAAATATCTTATCCAACAAAATTGAGTGTTTAAATATTTTTGTTTGAAACCTAGGTTTATGAGCCAGAAAAACTTTTGGAAATGTATCCAAACAGCCCTTTTGTCTTTCTTTTAACATATCAATGTATACGTTGTGTTTTCTTTTCGTTTGTTTAACCATATGCATTCCAATTACATGTACATTCCTTTACTTTCGAAATTTGTTGTTTCACTATTCTTTCTTACCATGCATAAATTTACTATAGCCACTACCTCCGCTTCTAGATTGAGTACAATTTATCCCTCAAAAGTCAATGTTATTATTATCTAGTTAATTTTGATAGTAAGGCATGTGTGGACTTTATCACATGTTTTATTGATTGAACATTAACATTCTGTATAGTAGTATATAGGATTATGGTGCATATATTTTTAGGTGCTCTTTGAAAATTAATGCATTTGTTCAATGTTGTCTCTAATCTCTATCTCTAATATATTAAAAATTGGCCAATAATCCTGATCACCTTAATAAGCTAACAACATGTACAGGAAACTTTGTCCGTTTTTTCTGTTGGCAAAGAGCTTTCCTCCATTTAAGTTTTACCGGGAGAGAGAAGCTATAGAATAATTTCGTGTGATACGAGAGGGAGCCACGAGTTCCACCAGCGTTCGTCTTCTTGATTAACTGTCGACTCCTATTATGAATTAAATACCTCCTCAGCAGAAATGGTGGTTGGAACTATTTCACCGGTTATACATGGTAGTCTGCATACAAGTGCACGGAAAGTGTTTGCAGTGTGGTCTCTCTTATTCGAACTGGTAGCTTCGATTTGGGTTCATCTTTAATTTATTTGTTTTTTCAGTTCATGGACTCATCTTTACTTAAGTATTTTTTTAGGTTAAAATATACTTTTGGTCATTTATTTTTGCATTAAATTTCAATTTAGTCCTTTATGTTTGGAAAGTGTGTTTTTAATCCTATTTTGTTAATATTGTTAGTTTCACTTATATATTAACTTAACAATTTTAAATGGTTATTAAACACTGAAAAGTGCTTATATTACAATATTTTAGTGTAATTATTCTTATATTTTTAAAATTTATCATTTTTTGCCCCAATTTAATTATGAAATAATCATTTAAATTTTAAATGAAACTAATAGTGTTAACAAAAAAAGACTAAAAGTGTATTTTTCAAACATAAATAATTAAATTGAAACTTGATGCAAACATAAGAGATCAAAAGTATACTCTAGCTTTTTTTTGGTTCATGTTTTCATTCTACTATGTTTTATAAGCACTATGTTGGGTCTTCTTATTTTGATTATATGCACTATAATGGGTCACATCTTGGTTCATCACATAGAGGACTCAACTAACTATGTACCTTTTACTTTAATGAAATTTTCATTTTATAAAAAAAAATATGAAAACATCCTCCTATATTCTATATATAAAATTAAATTGATTTTTTAGAAGATTAAGAAATATAACATGTTATACATGTAATTTAGATTATATAATATTTCCTTCGTTTGTAAACATATAAGTTATAACATACTGGAGTAGTCGGTGATGGTTTTAAATATATAATCTAATTTAATTTTTGTCAAATTTTCATAAATTATTCCATTAGTGCTACTTCAACACTTGTCAAGTAAGAGATTGTGAGTTAAGAGGAGATGTGACTGAAATATTTAAAAAACATCATGCTAACCAATATCATTAATTTATTCAAATAAATTTAGGATAAAAGGGAGTAGTATTGATAATAAGGTGGATTGGTTTTGAGAAATAAATAAATATAGATATTTTAAAGTGATAAATTATATATGGTCATTTCTTATAAAACGTCAACACGGTTATATCCTTCATATCCGTTTAATTTGACATATTTAGAGAGAGGATAATGAATAAAATACACTCATCTCTTCTCTATTTTGTTTTAATTATAGAAGCATCTTTATTTTAAAAACTTATACATACATTCCTCAAAATCCAAATAAGTTTTACATAAACCTCCCACTTATTTTTGAAATTTCATTTTTATCTATCCAAACCGTTAGTTTATCGTTAAATTTGACTTTTAAACTATATTTGAACCAAAATTCCTTTATTAACATATATAATATTTATTATAAATTTATGTTTGAAAATATATTATTGATAAATTAAAATAATACTCACATATTTCTTTCAAATGCACTCACGCACATTTATATTTGAAATCTCTAATAGGTCTGATAATTTTTTTTATTTTTTATTAAAACAACAAGCTTTTAAAATTTGATTTTTCAAAACATTCATTAAAAACTATTTATTTTAAATTTCTTTCAAATTACTGAGAACATATTTCAAATATAGTTTTATTCAAAGCGTAGTGAAATACTTTTTTACATTCTATAATTGATTTAGATTTAAAATTCAGAATTCTTATACACATTTTTTACTTAATACAAAACTTAATATTTGTATGTTTAGATTCAATCTTGCAACTTTACCAAGCAAGTTGCAAGATCAAACAAGAACAGAGAAGCCAAGAAGCCACGTATGATATGTGTGTGTGTGTGTGTGTTTAGATTCTCTGAGTTGTGGGCTTACGTCCATCTGTAGATTATGTTATTATTTTGTCATTTAATTTCTTTATCAGGATCATGCGGCTGCCTGCAAGATATGTTTCGACATTCTGTCCTTTTGCTTTCCTTTTTTCTGCCTGTTCCCTCTTCATACTATCCAACCATCGTTAAAATATAATGCCAAGAAAATAATAAAAAAATCAATAGAAGAAAGACTTCTCATACCGATTTTCTCTTCGAAAAATATCAATTTGAATTTGTGTGTGCAGGGGCCATAAAAGTGGTCAGTGCTCTTGATCCCTCTGTATGTCTCCTTATCTTTTTGCCTGTGTTCAACATCCACGTGTTGGTTTTGATTCTCTTGGATTATCGTTGTGCTTATATAAGCCCCATCATCCCTTCCTTTTCATGCCCATGCATTATCTCAGCATTCTTCTAGAGAATTGGAATTTTGTGGACAGTATCTGTCCAAAGATAATAACAAAATTTTAGTGGAGATGGGAATTTTGTGAGCAATTATTTTTACCCTTTAAAGATATGCAGTCATGGAAGAGTACGAGTGTTCTATATTGTTTACAAATAATCATATCTTATCTACTTGTCTTGTTGCTGGTCAAATTACTGTCTAACGTTTTTCGTGAAATATAGCGGGATGTGACGGGAAGTGTGTGGGAAAACTCTAACTTCATAAAGCCGAATGAATGTCGCGGGTAAGTATTGGTGAATTACTCTTTGTGTGTGTGAGTGTATTATGGGGCAAACAACGTTTAGTTTGGATCTATAACCAGGTATTTAAGTAACTGAGTACTCCCCTCACGATAGCGTCTCCACTAAAACTCCAACAAATCTAAGTGTTAAAGTAGAACCTTACACTGGTAGACTTGCTATATATTGATTATCGGTCGATAATTTTGTACATGCTTTGTCATTTAGGATCTTTTAATTTAGATGATTAATTAGAAAGAGAATCAATTGTAAATGTAGAGACATGAATGTGAAATATTTCCGAAAATGTAATTCTTCATGTTGTTGAAAATGTGTGTTACGCCCTCTAGTCCTAAATATAAGACATATTTAACTAATTTGAGTAGATTAAATATGTTAGTTAAGTTAGTTGATTTGACATCTTTTTCCCAAAAAACCCCAATCATATATTACTTAATTAACTCACCCTCCCCTCTCTTACTTGATTACTATTGAGGGAGCATCAATGATGGTAATTTTGGAAAAGATTGACACAAATTACAAAAAAGTCTTATATTTATAACCAAAATTACCTCCCTAAATAGGTCTTATATTTTAGATCAGAGAGAGTATATAAAGAGTATATAAAGTTCGTTAAACTGTAAAACTTGGTAGTTTATGTTGACATAGGAGTATAAAACGAATTCCCGTCACAACCCGTAGTTAAGTTGGTTTTTCTCTAAAATATATTTTTCATTTAAAGAAGTTCTCATTTACCATGCATACATACTATAGCTAGATTAAATAGTTTCTTTAATTTCTCTAATTCTCAAAATTAATCAATTGGATCTCATATTAAATACTAAATATAACCATTTTTCACCACGAAAAAAAAAATTAACAAGATATAGCACTATTGATCATTTTGAATCAGCATGAGATTTGTAACGATGATAACAGACACGCTATTTTGGCGGAAAATGGAAGCTTAGTAGGAAAGAAACAGGGTCAGCTTTCATTGTTTTGTTCCATAGGAGATAGGACCCATACCATGCGCTGGCTGCTATAGCATCTTTGGAAAATTATTTCAATTGATTTCAGTTGCTCACTCAGTCAGCTACATGATTATGTCCATTATTTTAAGTCAACAAACACTCTAATCATTGTTCATATTCAAAATTGTCACGCGCAGACTCAAGTAATTGTATAATTCTATACTTACTTTTAAGAAAATAAAAATACGTAGTATCGTTTTTACTAGCGACATAGCGGCTTCATCAAATCACCTAGGATTTAACTAGTGTATATTCACGTTCAGCTTCAATCTACATTCCTCCTTTTTGCATGTAGAGTGTAACTGTACGAGATACTCTCACCTATCTTAAATATAATGTCATTTTTAACTTTTTTTTAAATTAAAGTTGCAAAATTGATCACTTTAAATTGTCTATAATTATCTTTTTTCTCAAAACTAATTTATTCTACTTATAAACTAACATATATATTCTAATTAGATGTGACATATATGTTAGAATTTTGTGGTTGATGCGCTTCTTTGACTTTTGCAAAAAAGTTAAAATGATCTTATATTTGGGACTATTGGAAGTACTAGTTATATGGGCAGAAACCACAGGCGAGAAATGATGTTTGAGTTATTTAATTTCGTAAAAGTCATAATGAGTTTTTAATGACTCATATTAACAATTGAAATAGCCTTAATTGACAAATGAATTGAAAAAGTTGTTATTAATGGACTATCCTCTTGCAATTGTCCCTTTTTCCCATGATGCTTGGGATATTAAGCATTTTGTCCTTAATTTTTTAATGTTACTGAAATATAAAACAAGTTTGTTTTCAATTTCAAAAAAAAAAAACAAAAATCAAAGGCTAAACAATCCCTTCCAAGTTACTCTCTCTCTCTCTCTCTCACTAGCTAAATATAAGCTTCACTTTTGTGAATGAGTCTCCAAATATAAGCTTAATCACTTTTTGTTTATCTCAACATCTATTGTGATTTTTCTAGTTTTTTCTTTGTTCATCTTTTCCCCATGATTTTTTTTGTATTTATTACCTTTTATTTCCCTTCACTCTCTTCATGTTCTCTTCCATTTTTAATACTAAGGGAATTATTAGAAAGTAAGTTATATTTTTGACATATTTATCACCTTTAACTACTTTTTTTAGCTTTCTTAATAAACATAAAGTAGTTAATTGAAGTGTATAATAAGAGGCTGGCTAGAACCTAAATATAGTACTCCTAAGTATAAATTGATTATTCCTGAAATTTAGATACATTGGGCCGTCAAAATTGGTTCTGGCTGTGAAATGCTTTAATTGTATTCTGCATGCTGGGCCTATATCCACACATACACATGGGTCATAGCATAGTGAACCTTACGGGGCCCGTTTTGGATATTAATTTTGCACCCAAAAAAAGTATATTAGGTTTGTGCGATGAGCCGATGACCATGAGGTTGACACTAAGCTAACCAGTGGTGAATCGTTTGGTGTACTTTATGACCATCATTGAAATGATCTTGGGAGAATGACATTAAGGTCTGAGGGGCAGAAAAATAGTATCAAGTTCATAAGGAATTTTAGTAGTTAATATAACGGGTTTTGTCTCGCAAAACAAATTTTATTTAGCATTTTTTTGCTTAAACAATTTTATTTAATACAATAAATGATGTTGATAACCACTTCAAGAGTAATCAATGGCCGTAGAAAGAATTGTCAATAGCCACAATAAGACATATTATTGATAAAGTTATAGTTGTCAGCCTTCTGATACTTGTTATCAGGAAAGCTTAAAGTTGTTACTAGTGTTTGTTAAAAATTCCAAATGGGCATAATAATAAATCAATTTTAATTGACACAGCAAAGCTTGTTAATGATTGAAGTAAGAATTGACAATGGTCAAAACAACACTTGTCAATAGATATAACAGCACTTCTCACTCGGCAATGATCAATTTAATCTTAATATATTTTTAAAAAATCTTAATTAGTCAGGTCCCTTGAGACCTTATAATTAGTGAATGACGTAGTGATATTTTTAAACAATCTTATTTTCTTTGCTTTGAAACCTTGTCATTCTCCCAACGATCTTTTATTTGTATACCACTAATAAAAGATTTTTGGTTAGTTTAGCTCGTGATGTTTAACTTGTTCTGTATCTTTGCAATTGGGAGTTTCCTCATTTTGTATTAGGTTAATTTCTGGAATCTCATCTCTAATTAATTTATTCCCATGTCATTCGATTTGGCTCAGCAATGTTCCCATCTCTTAATAATAATGAACCACTTGCACGTCATATATAGTTTGATATATCTCATACCATAAACCAAAAGAACAATCTTTATCTCATCACAACGAAGATTCCTTTAATCAGAGAACAATTTCGATCTCATCACAGCGAAGATTCCTATAATCAGCTCTTAGTTCTTACATAATTTATATAAAAGATGCCGTGCTTTCGTTCCTGATTAAGACTAGCTTCCACGCACATACGTACGATAGAGGCCCTTCCATATTAGTTTAAGTGAACTTTTAATCATAAATTATTAACGTTTTCCAGTTTCCGCGGCTTTCTAAACTCTAATAATGTCGAAAACCTCAAAAGCAATAATGTCGAAAACCGAAAGTTTCATATTTAATTTTTTCCTCCACTTTTACTCTTTCATCTTGACTTCTAGTCTTCCCCCACTACTGCGCCACGCATGTCCGCCAGTTAATTTCCTTCTTCATTCTTTACATAGAAAAACCCTGTGATTATGAGTTGTTTGTTTCTAGCCTTTAGATTTAGGGTGTGTCCGATCTCTCATAAATTTTGTTATCAAAAAAGAAAGATTAAAACTGAATTAAGTAAAAGGATTTGCAACATATGAAGTGATATAATTAGGTATGCAGAAGCATTTAACAGGTAAAAATATCAAATGCAAACATGAATTAAGAGAATTCGGTAAAAAGTAATATTGGAAAAACACGTTACTAATTGAGTATATAAAAATGAGTAACTAATTCACCACAATCCATTATATATTTCTCCAATTTTACCAACTAGTCTAGTAGGTATCGATCACTACATTCCGATCACAAAAACTAGTTAATATTATACACTTAAAAATTAGTTAGAATTAATTTTTTATTAAATTGATTGAAAAATGATTTTTTTCGTGAAACTTCACTCTCATTAAAAATTAAAGTTTATGTATATTCACTCTTTGATGAGTCCAATGACAAATAAAATACTCTATGTAGTAATTTGGTCCTATAAAAAGCATTTAATACTCGGTGTGGGTGATTTTCTAAGAAAAGCGCATTTTTTTACGTTTAACCCTCTGAAAAACACATTCAGTGATGTAGAGATAGCTAATAATTCTTTTAGTCCTTAGCAAAAGAAATTAACAAAACGACTTATCAATTATCACTAGTACAGACCAAAAATTTAAAATAAAATGACTTATCAGTAGCAGGGAAAAAATTTAAAACAAAATGACATATCACCGGTACAACAATTCAAAAGTGAAGACAAAATAATTAATAACCAATCCCAATGTACTTCTGACAGAGAGAAGACGGTGTTCTCATTCTCATTTAAGGTAGAAGAATAATACAAAAATAACAGACAAACTTGTGCCGGATTTTCCAACCTATAAGCGGCTGCTCATGTCGGAACTTGGATGAATTTTATATGTTTCTCGCCCGGATCGATCTGATTCATAACATACAGAACAATGCCTATACCTATGGGCCAATGGATGTGTCATTTTATGTGTTTTTAACGTTCAAGTATATAGCTACAATGTTTGGCGATCCAAACCATGGGGTGTGTGTGAGACAGAGAAGTTCCATTCATGCGATGAGGCTTAGCTTGAACCAATTATTAAAATCGTAAATAAAGAATTCAAAACCCACGAATAGTAACAGATTTGATCATTCAATACAAACAAAAATGGGGAAATCATGGGGTATTATAAATTAAATGGCACTTCTATCAATTACACTGCAGCAAATAAAATGAAGTTGATGGACAATTAAACTTGTTAGATAGTATATACTATAATGGAACAGATGCAGAGGACAAGTCAAAACCCTGCTGCCCAGAACCAAAATTCTGGTCTCTCCATGGCAAAACTTGCAGAGAATTACCCTCCTGGTTTTCCTAGGAAGGTAACATAAACATAATGGTCTTTGCTCTATATATACATGCACACACACCACAGGCTCATCCACGTACGCAATACTTATATTAGACATAATGTTGATATATGTCCCTCGTCGTGTAAATACTTGGTTGGTTGCACATCTATACATGAGATTAATATTCGGGTTGATGCAATAATAATATATATGATTGTAAAATCACAGGTATTTGCAGAGCTAATAGGGACATATCTTTTGGTGTTTGTGGTAAGTGGAACGGCTGCATTGAGCGGTTTTGATGAGAAGAAAGTATCACTACTAGGAGCTGAACTTGCAGCCGGATTCATTGTCATGGTTATGGTCTATGCCATTGGACACATCTCCGGTGCCCATATTAACCCAGCTGTATCCTTCGCTTTCGCCGCTTCCGGCCATTTCCCATGGAAACAGGTACATACATACATACATACATATATATAGTAAATTTTCGATACCTAAGAGAGGTATCTTAATACGAAAGGGTTTTTAAATTCATGTGACAAAATACGTACGGTATCTTGGGAAGAATTTAGGAGAAAATCTTATTCAATGATTAAATGAATAAATGCAAATTGTAAAACCATTGACAGTGTTCTATTTAATATATGCACTATATGGTATCTTTTTTTTTTTTTTACTTGATTAACTCCTTCATGGGTGTAGGTCCCATTTTACGTGGGAGCTCAGATGATAGGAGCTATTGCTGCCTCTTTTACGCTGAGAGCATTATTGCATCCAATAAAAATGCTGGGAACAAACTCTCCTTCTGGATCAGATGCTCAAGCCCTTGTCATGGAGATCCTCGTAACTTTCATTCTCATGTTTGTTATCAGTGCTGTCACAACCGATTCAAAAGCTGTGAGATATATCAATCCTAACACTTACAAAATTGTGCTTCTATCAAAATAATTTACAATAGTCCCAAAAACAGAACGAAAAAATGCATGCTAATACTTTACCACCTTTACATAATGCATATACTTTGCAGGTTGGAGACCTGGCAGGGGTTGCAATAGGCTTTTCAGTGGGCATAGGAAACATCATTGGAGGGTTAGTAATGATGTACCAATAAAACTAAAAATATAAGAAAATTTTTTACCACCTTTACATAATGCATATACTTTTACCATGAGAAGACAATTAGGGAGTAACTCACAAAAATATAGTATTTTTTTAACTAATTTAATTGAGAAATTTTTCTTAGTATTCCCCATATATAACAAAACATAAAAACATAATGGGATGTTTGTTTTGTTGGGTGCAGACCAATATCAGGGGGATCGTTGAATCCAGCAAGAACATTGGGTCCAGCAATAGCAAGTGGGTCCTATAAAGGAATATGGGTCTATCTTGTTGGACCAACTATTGGTGCTGTATTAGGCGCATGGTCCTACAGTACCATTCAGGAGAATGCTAATAACTCATTTCTGTCCAAACTTCGGTCCACAAATAAGGAAGCTAATCAAGTTGTTGTACAAGATGATCAAAACTTGCGCCCCAACAGAGTTTAAAACCTCAACTACAGAATCTACGGTGCCAAGATATTGAAGGTCTCTATGCTACCATAAAAAGAAAAAGGGGAAAATATAATAGGGCGGAAAAAACATTCTACTTCTTCACCTGCTGTACAATCTGCTTGCTTCATGGAATCAGTTCTACCTATTTGTATAAGTTGGCCAAAAAGTTGTCTCATTATAAATAATGCAAAGTATGTATAGGATCTAGGAATTTCTTTTTTGACTTGGAAGTGTTACCTTCATTTGGGCTGGGAAAGTTGGCGAAAAGTAAATTCGATATTGTTTTTCAATAAAAAAATATGCATCTTTGATAGCAAGGATACCTACCCTTTGATTTTGAAATAGAATAAAATGATATTAATAAAAGGAAGTGCCGGCTTAGCCTGGATCAGCGGTAGTTCGCTTGCCGTAGAGTCTAAGGTCGTGCATTCGGATCACCCTATTTGCATACAAAAGCAGAGGTAAGGCTACGTACCTAGTATATTTCCTTTCCCAGTACTATCATCAAATGGAGATTGAACTAAGTTAGTCCTTGAAATAAAATGATTAATGGACAAAATGTCTACATATGTACATATAAACTGCTAGGATACAAATTTATATATACAGAATTTTAACATAAATATAAAGAAAGACATGAAACATAAGAAACAGAAATTGCTTTTAAGTTTTCTAATAGAGAAATTATATCGTAAGAATAACTACCTCTCTCACGTTATCTTTTATCATTTTTTCCTGCCGTTATTTGTTTTCTTTCCAGCCTCTTGACCTTTATAAAATGGAATCTAAAATGTTACCTACTGAAAAAAATCTAGTAAAGCAAAGGACCAGCTAATATATTTTAGGGTTAAACCAACTTTTGTCCCTGAACTTTCACCTCATTTTGCTTTTAATCCCTGAACTTTCAAACACATGGTATTGGTCCCTGAACTTTCACTCCATTTTACTTTTAGTCCCTGAACTTTCAAACATAAGGTATTGGTCCCTGAACTTTGCCTATTTTAAAAGGATTAGTCCCTGAACTTTGCTTATTTTAGAAGGATTAGTCCTTAAAGCCTTTTAACTCTATTAAATCCTCCTATATGACATTGACTGTGTCAAATTGGATGACTTGGCAAACTTATTAGGATGTTGATGTGACAAGTATATTTTATAATATTAATTATTTTAATTTCTTTTGTCATGGATGATATTAATTATTTTTAACAATCCATAAAATCTGAATTTTCTTATCGGAATCTTAAATATGAATTTCAAAACATACACAACACATTAAAATCTTTTTTTATCAGATCAGATTTCATAAAAAAATTCAGATTTTATATTTGATTTTTTGATAAAAAAATTCAGATTTTATAAATTGTTAAAAATAATTAATATCATCCATGGCAAAAGAAATTAAAATAATTAGTATTATAAAATATACTTGTCACATCAACATCCTAATAAGCTTGTCAAGTCATCCAATTTGACACAGTCAATGCCATATATGAGGATTTAATAGAGTTAAAAGGCTTTAAGGACTAATCCTTCTAAAATAAGCAAAGTTCAGGGACTAATCCTTTTAAACTAGGCAAAGTTCAGGGACCAATACCTTGTGTTTGAAAGTTCAGGGACTAAAAGCAAAATGGGGTGAAAGTTCAGGGACCAATACCATGTGTTTGAAAGTTCAGGGACTAAAAGCAAAATGGGGTGAAAGTTCAGGGACCAATACCATGTGTTTGAAATTTCAGGGACTAAAAGCAAAATGAGGTGAAAGTTCAGGGATCAAAAGTTGGTTTAACCTTATATTTTAACATGAATGATTTTGACATGAAGGATTATTTTGAATATTTTAAAATTGCTATGTTAACGCCTTTTTGTGAAAGTAAAAAATTTGTGACGTGTTTTTTTAACAAAAAATCTATAAATGGGAAGACTATATGTCAACTCAACGAATCTTTGTATCGTTTTCATGATTTTAGTTGGGAATTATTTTAAGACGCAGGGAGAATCAAAAACAAGAATCGTCCCATACAATAATACAAGTGGATTTAGGTGATGACCAAAGTTCAATTAGAGACCATATAGCACTCCAACAAATCTAGAACTTAAATAAGAATTTTGGAAACTCTTTCACATTATAAGACGGCCCTTTGATAATTTCCATGCGCACCACCACCCATATACACTAAGTCTGTGAGAAAAGATTCCTCTAAACAACAATATGGATACGACAAGTCAAAATATGTGGAGCTTCAGTCCTGGAAAAGATCAGCCAGACATCCCAAGAACCCATAAACAACCCTTTCTTCTTCCCTTTGCAAAACTAGCAAAGAATTATCCTCCTGGTTTCTTTCGAAAGGTAACACAAACGATCTACGTCCTCTAGCTTAGTCACATTTATATGTGCAATGTATTGTTGAAGTCATCGGCAACAGCTTCAGCTTTTAATTAAGTAGCTTTAGGAATATATATACATATTGTATACTTACGATCAACATTCTTTGGATTGATGCAATATATATGTAACATTATATATGGCAGGTATTGGCAGAGATTATAGGAACATATCTGTTGGTGTTTGTGGGAAGTGGAGCGGCTGCGATTAATGCATATGATGAACAGAAAATATCAAAACTAGGAGCTTCACTTGCAGGAGGATTCATTGTGATTGTGATGATCTATGCTATAGGACACATTTCTGGTGCTCACATGAACCCAGCTGTGTCCTTAGCTTTTGCCGCTGTGAGGCACTTTCCATGGAAACAGGTAACTACGTGTTTTTTGCTTGCTAATTGCAGCAATTTGAGTTTGAAATGTTACTAAAGTATTAACTTGCCAACGCATATTGTTGTCTTTTTAAAAATAATATTTATGCTTCTTGATCGAATCGAACTATAACAATAACCTTGCCTCTGCCTCTGCCTCATCGTCAAAGAGCCTGTGGTTGCCGTTTGTTTTAGTTGGATCCACATCCTACATGGGTGGGCCCCACCACATGTAAGGTTCTATCCACGAGTGTACGCCTCCACTAATTATTGCAATCAATCAATTAAACAAATCATAAAGCGACAACGATGGGCTCTTCATGTGCTTACGTTCACTATATATATTTCCACATGCTATCCAATACACACACATACATACATACATACATGTATGTGTATCTTCCAACCCATATGACCACCTCGAGCATATCCAACTATCCAAGTTATTTGTAGTAGGAAAATTGAACGCATGTTTTTTTATAAAGAGAGGGAGGTGAGGGAATCCATTTTTATACGGGTACTACGTCCCTTTTGCTCAACTGAATAGCCATATATTATAACGATCAACATGACTTTTTCTAGCACACTAGCTTGTAATCAATTTTGCATGTGGACTGTTTCTTCACAGGGGTCCAATAATGTATTATGAAAAAGGGAATGGCGTCACCTGATGAATTCAGAATCAGACAAAAAAGGCTTATAAATTTGTAGTCTACTGGTATTAAAGTTTTTATACAATATCAAATGGTTAGTATTAATCCTCTAGACTCTAGTAGACCCCAAAAGTTCATGGAGGTTCAGGTGGACCCCAAAAGTTTCCTATAAAATAAGCTATTTTTGTTATGAATCACCTGTTGAATTGTCGATCTATTGGGAATACCTTCAAATACCTAATTACCTGTTACTGTTTAAGCAGGTCCCATTATACGTGGCAGCACAATTGACAGGAGCCATTTCTGCCTCTTTTACGTTGAGGCTTATACTGGATCCAATAAAACAGCTTGGGACAACCTCACCTTCTGGAAGCGATGTTCAAGCTCTCTCCATGGAGATTGTGGCAACGTTCACTATGATGTTCATCGCTTCCGCCGTGTCAACTGATGCAAAAGCTGTAAAATCACCTTATATATCTTCATCCAAATCATTCTTTTATTTTAAAACCTTTTACATGATACCATCATTTTAGTTAGTCCCACAAAGAGTTCACATTATTATTGTACATTTACATAAATTTATTTCACCTTACAGATTGGAGAGCTCGCTGGAGTTGCAGTAGGCTCTTCAATATTCATAGCAGGCATACTTGCAGGGTAAGTGCAGTTGCATTGTACACACATTGTCTTTGTTAAAAAGGAACTCCTTGAAAGAAAAAACTAAAGATATGAATGAAATTTCGCTGAGTATGCAGACCTATATCAGGGGGATCAATGAACCCAGCAAGAACACTTGGTCCTGCAATAGCAAGTGGATCCTATAAAGGAATTTGGGTTTATTTTGTTGGACCAGTTACTGGGGCACTTTTGGGAGCATGGTCTTATGCTACTATTAAAGAGACAGATAAGTCAGCCTCTGCAACCCCACTGATATCATTTCCCCTTGAGCTATGCTCAAAAAATAGAGAAACCGAACAAGTTAAAAACAAAGGCGACCCACAAATTATGGGTGAAAACAATGTCTGAAATTCTCAATGTATCGATTAATATGAAGTATCATTCTATTCATCAATTCGTCCATCATTTAGATACAGTATGCTGATGAAAAACGTTCTGCATATGTTTACCATTTGTCCTAATCCTAATTCCTAACTCAGAATACCAACTTAACTTTCTGCATGACAGATCCAATTTCACCACGTATAATTATGTTAATTTTAAACCAAATAGATATGAAAACTAATTTTCAAAACCATGAAAGAGTTTACAGATTGGATGAAGCAACATTTCATTTAAAACAATTAATATACTATGGAAAAAGGTCAGTCACAGCAGTCACATGTTACAACAATTAGAGCACGGGTGCGTGCGTGTGTATTTGCCAATCGATGCAATTTGATTTTGTAATGTTAATAAAGGAGTATTAACTTTTCAAAGCGTGTGTTGTTTATTAAATAGTTTCCATGCTTCTTGGTCGAATCCAACCATAACAAATTAACAATAGCCTTGCCTCTGCCTTATCACGAAAAGCCTGTGGTTGCCGTTTTGTTTTGGATTGGGTCCAAAACATGTAAGGTTCCATCCACGAATGTACGCCTCATCCGCTAATTATTGCAACCAATCAATTAAACAAATCGTAAAGTGACAACGATCACTATATTTTTCACATGCTATCCAATACACAAATATGTGGTGTGTCATGTGTGTCTCTTGGACCCATATGACCACTTCGAGCGTATCCAAGTTATTTTGTAATATGAAAAGACGCATGTTTTGCGAAAGGAAGAGAGGAAGGTATGGGAATCACTTTTATATGGCTACTACGTCCCTTTTGCTCAACTGAATAGCCATATTATAATGATCAACATAACTTATTCGATCATAAGCTTAGAATCATTTTCGCGAGTGGACTCTTTCAGTGTTCCAATAATGTATGAAAAAGGGAGTGGCATAACCTGAATTGAGAATCAGACAAAAAAGGCTTAAGATTTGTAGTCCGGTGGTATCAAAGTTTTTATACAATATCCTATTGTCAGTATTAATCCTCTAGTAAAAAGTCAGATACAGTCTTTATTCATTGTGGCTCAGGAGGACCCTAGAAGTTTACTCTAGAAGTCAAACTAAGCTATTTTTGTGGATGGGCTATCAATGGAGTGTCATTCAATTCTTGAATCCGTTCATCATTTAACTACAGTGTACCGATGAAATACATTCTGCATACATTTTACACTTGTCCTAACTCTTGACTCCTAACTCAGAATGACTGCTTAACTTTCTGGATAAAAGATCCAACTTCACCACGTATAATTATGTTAATTTGAAGTTTGAACCCAAATGGATAGGAAAACTACTTTAAAAAACCACAAGAGTTTACGAATCAGATGAAGCAACATTTCATTTACATTCCCATAGGGTCCGTTTGTATGGCAAGAAAGTGAGGGAGGGAAAGTGAAAGTGAAAGTGAGGTGAAGGTTTTTTGGTAATTTTCATATATCCCGGGACCCACAAGTTTTCTCTCTCCATCTCACATTCTTCATGGGCCCCACAAACTTTTACATCTCATCATTACATAATTTACCTCTACTTTCCATCTTTATCCCCTTACACTCAATTTCATTTCCAATTCCATTATACACTTTCCTGCCAACCAAACTGGCCCATAGTTTCATATCATACTATGGAAAAAGGTTAGTTACACTAGTTATATATGTTACATCAATTAGAGCACGTGTATATGTGTGTGTATATAAATAATAAGACAATATTATGCAAAACTAGAACATGAGACATTATAATGAAGCATCTACTAACTAACAATCAAGCAGCCTTTTGACATACCACAAAACTTCCTGGATTAATAGTAATGCTTTTGGTGCAATTATCAGTTTTATATATCCCAACTAGTCGATCTGCCAGCTCAAACATATTGTTCCTGAGACTGTTCAAGGAAAAACATGACGTAATAAGAACAGTAGGCAACTAATCATCATCAACCATACCAATAAACATAAGGTTACACCAAACCAACCTTATGATAATGAATTGTGCATCCTTAGTCCTGTCCTTTACATAATGTCCCACGATAGATACGTTCTTGAAGTCTATCAAAACAAATAACCCATTAAATCATTTATATTGCATATGAAAAATACATTTAATAGTGAATTGAGCAACAGGGTTAATGAAAAGTACCCAGAGCTGCATCAATTTCATCCATCACATAAAGTGGGGTTGGCTTATAATGATGAAGAGCAAACACAAGCGCCAATGAACTAAGAGTCTGCAAATACAACAAAGTTAAACAACATGCTATAGGTTAGGGCAGAAAATTGAAGACTTATTGATGAAAATTGAAAATATAGTTGGCAATACTTATAATTTGAATCAATTCACAGCTTCAAACCCAACAAGTTTGATAACTAACCTTTTCACCACCTGATAAATTCGCAATATTCTTCCAGCTTTTCTTAGGTGGTCTAACACTGAACACAACCCCTTCAGAGAAAGGATCTAAAGAATCCACAAGCTCAAGTTCTGCATCACCTCCAAGTGTGATCATCTGCAAACACGAGGAATGACAAGCTAATTATCATGACCCAACAAGGTACATGCACATGATACTAAATACACAGAGGAAGACAGTAAAATGAGGCATAAACAAGTAGGAATAAACAAATAAAATATCCAAGGGTACAAAGAAGTATTGAATGAATTACTTAAAAAAGAACTAAACCAGACATTTAATTGTGAAAAGTTCTAGATTCAGAATCCTATTGCCAGCAACACAACTCAGATTAGCATCCAAATCATGGCAAGTTACGGTAATAGGGGTAAACTGTAATAGAATTTACAATTACAACAAGTTAAATAGAGAAATGTGTAATTAAGCATGCCTGTGTGTGTGTGTGTGAGTCAATAGATTTTGATCATTATATTGTGCATGTATGAGAGTGATTGTGACACACACACACAAACAGAGAGAGAGAGAGACAGAGAAAGAGAGATTGTTCAAACCTGATACATTTCTTTCAATTTTAAAGATATGGCATTGAATCCTGCCATAAATTCATCCAATCTGAAATAACAATCAGTTAAGATTATTGTCACAAAAGGAGATATAATATGAATACAGAAAAAAGAAGAGTTTGCAGACCTTCTCTTCCTCCATTCATCATATTGCTTCTTAATATCATCCCGCTCCTGAGTGACTTTGTTAAGTTCCTCAACCCGGTCATTGTATAACAATACCTTTTTACGATATCTAATATTCAAAAGCAACTTCATCAATGCAAGTTCAGAATGAAAGATAATAAACAAAATAAACTAGCAATCTCATACTCTGAAATTGAATCAAGATTTGGACTCATCTCCTTCATTTGTGCTTCCAACAGTGCAACCATTTCAAGGGCCCTTTTCAGGTTACAAGCTTCATTAAGATTATTTTCAGCCAATGTAGCCTGAACCTTCTCATGATCCACCAAATCAACCTGAAGTCTGCAACCAATTTACAGTTTGATAGAACGTTGAAAAAGAAGGACAATATTATTTCGATACAAAAAGGACAATATATTGCATATAATAATCAAATCACATACTGTTCTCGGTGCTTTTGAAGAGCTGTTTGCAATTCATCAAGCCTTTTCTTGTAACCCTTCCCCCTCATTTCAAATTCCTTGTATTCTCTTTTCATGTCTTTCAATTTAAAGTCAGCATCAACCTAAACACCATCATTGCCGAAATTAATTTCAAACTACGAAGTGAAAAACTCAAGAAACACCCATGAGAGAAAGTACCTCAGAAGCACGTAATTCTTCTACTGCTTTTTTCACCTTATCATAATCAGATTTTGAGCCATCTAACTCTACTTTATGTTTTTCAAGCATCTGTATAGAAGAAGCAGACAGAAAAAAATATGTTGCAATGTTTGAACTACAAATTATTGTTATACAACCATAAGAAGGAAAAAGAGCAAACCTCTTGTATTTTCTTAAAGTTTTCTTGCACCACAAATGCTTTCTGTTCTATTTCTTTGAAGGTAGCTTTTGATTTTTCCTTCTCTTCACTTAACCGTTCTTTATCCTTCTTAGCTTCCTCAATTCCTTTACTCAACTTCTTAATCATTTTTTGTCCAGTCTCTATTTGGACTTTGCAGCGGTTAATGTCTGAGTTATTCTTATCAATATCCTAGTAATAGAATCCCATTAGCACGCACATGACATAAAAATTATCTGAAGACTATTCTCGGTGTAGTAAATGCTTACTGATTGAATTTTCTCGACCTTTGACTTCTGCAGCTTTAACCTTTCGCCCCCAGCATTTTCAATATTTTTTTGAAGCTTCAAAGCCTAAAAAATAAGGGAATCAAGGATGAATGAGTGTAAAAATAACTAAACTCCAGGTTTCAAGTGCAAAACCCTGCAAGGCACAACATAAACAAAAAACCAACCAACCTCTTCCTTCAACTGTTTGGACCCTTCATTAAGCTTATTAATTTCCAATTCCTCTGTAGCAATAATCTTCTGCAACTGTTTCAATCTGTTAAGCTCATCCTTTTTGGGCTGGGAGGCAGCTTCAAGAGAAGCAAGTTGCTTTTCAATATAACTATGTTGTGAATTCAAACTGTCAACCTGTTGAAAGAGAAAGTGGTCAGTGTGTGATAGCATCAAGAAATAATGAACCCTTCTCAGATCTGAAACAAGCATTACCTCCTTCTGCGCTTTAGCCAATTCCATTTCCAAGGCTGTTACAGCTTTCTCTGAGGCCTGGTATCGACGCCCTGCATCCAGGATCCTTTGCCGAATGGTATTCAATGAATCAACCATTCCAGACAATTCCTTCTCAGCATTAGAAACAGCTTCTGTAGATACACTGCTGGCTCGAATAGAAGTCCCCATTTTACCACCACGAGGCTTACTGCCTCCCCCACTCATTGTTCCAGATTTTTCAAACAGTGCCCCATCTAGAGTAACAACACGGCGAAAATCATTATTTCTACCGTATGCGATACGTGCTGCCTGCAATTAGAGGAGACAAACGTGTTACTTCATTATTTTCCACGCAGAAGAGAACAGCTGCAAGAATACTGTGAAACAAAATTTCCATGCCATTAATTTCAGCAGCAAAGTGCCAAAAGACAACGAGCTCTAAGATTTAAATCCTTGTTTTTTGAAGCTGCTAATCAACTTCATGGTATTATCATGCATTCAAATTCAAATCAAAGATTGACCAAGAAAATAAATTACACAGCCAAAAGTCAAAACCAGAGATTCATCAGCAAGTTTGTGTACGGACTTTTCATCAGAAACTTTGAAAACAATAACAGTATAAAAATCAATTGAGAAATGAATCCTAACCTGGTCAAGATCATTAGCCACAACTGTGTTCCCCAATGCTGCAAAGAAAGCAAGTTTCATTCTCTCGTCTTTAACTTTCACTAAATCATAGAGACGTGGAACTCCCTCTGGAGTGCTTACATTCTGTTTCAATTTTGGAAGAAGATCGACTTGCTTCTCCTGAAATAGAATACAAGAAAACAATGTACTTCACAATTATTTAGAAAATGCACTTTCAAGAACTATCATTTCATCCAATATAAATGAGACCAACTGAGAGCCCAATAAAAAAAAAGAAAATCAATATTATCAATACTATACATGATACTTAAAGCCTCAAAAAAACCATATAGAATACCAATATCATGAAAGTTGCAACACCAAGATTCTCCCTTCGAAGTAGCTCAACACATGCTTGTGCAGCACTGGTCGTTTCCACCACAATATAATCAAGTCCAGCACATGCTGTTGATACAGCAACATCATATTTTGCTGCAAAAATTTATTTATGATAAGTCAATACATTGACAAACATTTACTAAAAAAAAAGTTTGATAGCTTGTTTTACCTTAGAAATACAGAACTTAAATTTTATTTCGTTGAAATAAAAGAACATAAACTTTTTAATAGGACAACTGGCTTAGTACAAATCTCATTTTCCCTTATCTATATACGTCCCTTCTATTTTGCAGTATATTAACAGGTCTGGCATATGCTTGCTGTTTATATAATTGTAAACATATAAAAGTTCACCTTATTTTATATTGCCACAGAATTCACTTCCAACTTTTAGATGGAAGTAAATTTCCACTGAAAGTCTAATGTTAGGTACAAACAGCCTAAAATATTAACCTTCACATCAAATTCTTTCCTCCCTAGTTCAATCATAACAGAGGGAGCCAACATTTAATTAAAAAATATTCCTCATCCTCATAAAATTATCATCATTACAGAGATCAGTCTTATAAATATTTTATTTAAAAATCAAGAGTATTCCAAAACCAGGAGTGTCTAAATAAAGAAGACAAGTAAAACAGTTTGGAAAATAAGCTTGAAGAATAACAGTTGAAAAACTCACCATCAATAGCACCTAAATCGCCCATGCGACCATAAATGCCTTCTATTTGTTTGGTTTCCTTTGCTTTCAAGATTGCCTTCAACACTGATCCCTGACTCTTCTCCGAGTCCATTATAGACTTTAGTTCTGCAACCTTTTGTCTGGCAGCTTGTTCGAGAGGAATCAATGCATCTTGTTGTTGGATGCATTTCTGAAAAAGACCATCCATATCACCAAATGCAAAAATCTTACAAAGAGCTAGAATAAAGAAAGAAAAATCACAAACCTGCTCTTCTTGACGAGCTTCTGATGCTTCACGCTTGTTTTTCTCTATGTCACTCTGAATTTGAGAAATGCTCTCACCTTTTATATTAATTGTTTCCAATATACTTTGCATCTGATCTTTAGCATCTTCATAAGCTCCACGAGCAGCTTGATGCTGAAAATTTAAAACATCACCTTTAGCCAACTATGAAAACCGAATAAATTGGACCAAAAAAAATCCATTTGTGCCTCCACCATAAGGTCAGTATTACATATCAAATGCAGAAGTCATTTTTTTAAAAAAATGGATAAGGAATTTCCATATTCTTTTAATCAATGTCCATTCATGTTTTCTTCAAACGAAAAAGAGAACAAATCACCATAATAGTGATGTTCCGTACGAGTGCTAGTTAAATAAAAGAAAAGGAGAAAAAACCTTTTCATTCAAAAGCTTGTTCTCTGTACATGCAACCTCTAGTTCTCCTTTGTGCTCAATCAAATCCTTCTCCCATGGTTCTAGCTCAGCACGAACTTTGGCAAGCTCCAAACGGTATTTCTCGGTTTCGGCTGTTTACCAATTAATAACAATAAATATGACCATAAACACAAAAAAATTTAAAACTCGAACCACACCACTAATGCATATAAATTCTAGATCAACTCACAAAAGGTGAGCAATAAACCTATCAAAAAGAGAACAAGACCACAATTCACCAACCAAAAGAATCAAAAGACATGGTAAAGATCTGGTAAACAACAAAAACCTATCGGGATTCTAAGGAATTATGAACTCTACCAAAACCAAATTAATAGGCTACTTCAGCACAAATATAATTGCAAAGAAAATAATTCCAATAAATATGATACTCATATTGAACAACAAAACAACCAACTGCATGCTTATATCAGTATCAGCGGCACAGTCAGCAAAATATATCTAAAATACAATTAGAGTAACATTTTGCATTTCAGTTATACCATAACAATTAACAGATGATTCAAATAGAAAAATCAGAACCACAAGTCGCAATAATTCCATCCTCCAAGCAAAATCAATGCAACTATAATATCAAGAAAAAAATCTGAAGCAGTAAAAAGCAACGGCTTTCTGATGAATGATGGTCTGGTAAACAAAATGATGTTTAGGAAAAGCAACAATTTTGAGCAAAATGAAAAATTCAAATTAGATAAAAATAATGAAAGTCAGGGTTAATTTTGGTGCGTTCCTGCTTCAACAAAGTTCAATCAAAACACAAGAACTAACGACAGAGCTCCACCTTTAGAACTTCCTTTAATTTCCTCTAAGACCTTCTCTTCATCCAGTAATGACTTTTGCAGCCTTGGGATAGCATCCTCAAGTTTAGGTATCATATTAATCGATTCCTCGCACTCCTTTTCTAGGGCTTCAATTTTTGAGGAATCCTGAAATAAGAAGTTAAGAACAAATGAATAAGGTGCACCATTTGTGGGTATGATCAGCTGCAGTAAACTACAACTTCCTCATACCTTTTCAACTTTTTCCGCCAGTTTCTTGATCTTTTGATTCATGTGCTTAAAATCTTCCCGATACTTCACATCCTGTCTCTCAAACTCTTTGAACTCTTCCTTGCACTTCCTCATATCATTATCCAGCTCCTGCTCAATAATAAAATTAAAGATGACCAGAAGATAACCCATATGCTTGATCTTAAGCACAATTACTAAAACCTATAAACAATAATACATCATGTAATGCAAAATGATATAAACTATATCCATGTCCTTCAAACCTCTTGTCTCTTCAAAGAGTTGTTGTGCTTAGCTTCAAGCTCCTTCAAAGTTTGTTTACTTTCCTGGATTTTGCCCCTGGCATCACACATCAATTTCTTAATCAAGAAAACATATTTTCAGCTACAGATGAACAAAACACAAGCGAGTAAGTTACAGGTCAAAAATTAAATTTACCTTTCATTCTTGAGAGTTTCTTCTAGGCTAGCGATATTTCCCTTTAGCCCATCCATTTTATCAGAGCTATCTTCATAAGCCAACTGTGCGGCTTTCTCTTGCCATTTTAGAAAAGACAACTCTTTCAGCATGTATGTCTCGGCTTCATTCTTCACATCCTGTCCCAAGAAAAAAAAATGTTAAATGTTGTTTGGAAATCACAAAAACAATGAATGTGATCACTTTAAATTTTACATGCCTCCAAACCATCTCTTTCTTTCTCGGCTAGCTTAACCATTTGTACCACTCCCGATCTACTTTCATTGAGGAGCTCTAACCTAAAATATCATCAATATCAATGCACGCATTATAAATCCGGATTTGGAAGTTGGAAATATGATCAAACATTGTGTCAACATAGGAAACAATAAATCTATCCAGCAAAAAGACCTATAGTAGGAAAGTCGCCTGAAAGTTAATTTCAATGAAATTCCAGAAAATCCATATATACAAAAGCAGCCACATGGAAGTGTGAATTTTTGTGATGAGTAAATGGGCCACTTGTTCACAATTATGATTTATTGAAATGGAGTAAGAGATCTCACTGTTTATATGATTCATCAATCTTTTCCACATATTTGTTGGTTCCGATGATGTCTTCAAGATATTCTAGAAAGCCCTCATCATGTGGTCCTTGAGCTTTTGGTTTCATAAGTGAAATTTGCTCCACTTCACCCTGAAAACAAGCACATAAGCTTCCAGATAGATAAAAGCACATCTGAAAAACTAAAGTGCCATATGACAAGTTCCCAACCTGAAGGATCAAAAACCTATTATTGTCAAGGTCAACCCCTTTGCCCTTGAGTTTCTTAGTAACTTCAGTGAAGTTACTGAGGCGATCGTTGATATAATATTTTGATGAGTTATCGCGGAAAGCCACCCTAGTGATTGTAAAGTCACTCCCTGGAACAGCCTCATATGTTTCACCATCCTACAAGGTGCAAGAATTTAGTCAATTGGATCACTTCATGCTTCCTTATCTTTAGATTAATACTATCTCCATTCTTAAATATAAGAGCTAGTTGACTGTTTTGGATAATCATGAAAAAACTAAATAAGTAAATTAAAAATTGAATTTTAATACTTTTTTCTCTTAACTAATTTATTTGACTTATAAGGTAAGATATGATGTAATAACATACCAAATATGGTATGATTAAGTGGTTCATTCCGCTTTTTAATAAAAAAAGTCAAATATTTTAGGAACCGAAGGACTAGGAGAATATTAAAAAATTGAAGGAAAAAGAGAATAGAACCATGTTGAAAGTACACACCAAATCAACAATTTCTTGAAAATGAACAGAAACCCCAGCGCTATCCAAATTCTGATAATTCGTAGAATTGTGGATAAGCTCAGAAACTTTGTTCAATCGCATCTGCACGTATAAATGATGAGATAAAATGAAAGGAAATACTTAACAAAAGTAAAATGATGTTATAAATTACACACCTGCTTGGCTCGCTTCCCAAAGACAAAGAGCATAGCATCGATAACGTTACTTTTGCCACTTCCATTAGGTCCAACCACAGCAGAAAAACTCTAAACACCAAAAAATTTTTAAAAAACAAATAAAGGCATAAATAAACCCTAATATGAAGCTAAATGGAGTGTTGCCCTAAAATTCATGAAAATTTTGGTGTAATGGAAACCCTAGGTGTTAAATTGAAGAGGAAGGAGAGGAGAACGAAGGAAAACCTTGTGGAATGGGCCGACGCGTTGTTCACCGGCGTAAGATTTGAAGTTGTTCATGACCATTTCTTTGATGAAGAGCCTGGGCGGGCGTTTGTGGGACCCATCGGACATGATTTCGTCTTGCGATGCCATTGTCTCCGATTTCTGATGAGTCGTTGACTCGGAAGTGAAAACAACGAAGCCGTCGTCAATAAGGGCTTCGCGGAATTTCGAATTTCGAAATGGCTCTCCAGTTCTCAACGCGCTTGCCGTTGTTTTGTTTTTGCAAGGGTGAGGGCTCTTTGGTCATTTCGGTGGGAGCGGGACAGTTTTGGCGGGAAACCACATTCGAGTTGTCTTTTGAATTTTTCGATAATGGGCCTGGAGGCCTAGTGTGGCCCAAACTTATGTAAGGTGGTCTATGACTCTATTGCAGAAAAGAGGCTTTACGAAGGTCCAAGTGGGACTCATTTTTGTCTGGTATAAATAGAAGCTTGATATACTTTTATTTATTATATAACCATTTAATTTCCCCGCCAAAATATTGCAAGTACTTAATAAATTTGTAAAATATAGGGAAAATTAATTTGAGGTCCCTCACAGGGGAGTTAATACTGGAAAAGTCCCAAAAGTTGAAAATATTAATGTAGGGTCCCAAGGGACCTCACATTAATATATTTGAAAAGTGAAAAGACAGGTTTACCCCTAGCCTTAAAAAAAAATTACCCCTCCCTTGTGAGGGACCGAAGAGGGAGGGGGGTGGGGGGGCAGGGGAGGAGGCTGGGGGTGGGGGGGCAGGGGAGGAGGAGGCTGGGGGTGGGGTGAGGGCGATGGAGGGAGGAGGAAGGGGTGAGGGGGGAGGAGGGAGGGGTAATTTTTTTTAAGGCTAGGGGTAAAATTGCCTTTTAACTTTTCAAATATATTAATGTGAGGTCCCTTGGGACCCTACATTAATATTTTCAACTTTTGGGACTTTTCTAGTATTAACTCCCTTGTGAGGGACCTCTAATTAATTATCCCTAAAATATATGTTAGTATTATGATGTTTGTGTTACCTAGATTTCGTATAATCTAAATAACTTTAATAACATAAACATATTATAATTCTAATAACGATTGATTAACATGATATATGAATAAAATATGGATTATCTATTTCGAGGTATAAACCTGACCTAGAATAATCAAGCTTGTGGGCTGGATTCGATAATATGAGCAATATTAAGAATTAAACATAGTAAATATGGATTATGAATTAGGGATAATAGAGATAATCTGAGATAAGATAAATTATGAAAAGCAATCAAGAACAACTGAGATATTATGAAATATAAACTGAAATAATAAGCATAAACAGAAATTAATGGATAGAACCTGGCGAGCTTTATTGAATAGGATAATCAGAGTACAATTTGAATAGCCAAATACAAGGAATCTCTCAATACAAGAAAGTAAAAAGTGATTCTATTTCTGCTCTCAGATATTCCGTACCCTAAACCCTAATTGGACCTCTCCTATATAGGTTAAGGGGTCCCATTTATTTCTCCCTGACGTTATTGCCAGGTGTTCACCTCAAAGAGCCGTTTGCCTGCCAGGTCTTCAGCATTCCCGAGTCTTCAGGCCGAGATCGTCGCCTAAATCTCTGAACCATCATCTTCTCCTTATCTCTTAACGTCAGCCCAGTTCTCCACCTTCCGAAATTTCTGCTACACGTGTCTCACCCTCTGCTTCCACTTTTCTTCATTCAGTTAAATATATGTTAAATCCGTTTTGTATTCTCGGGTTGTTGGGCCCAGCCCAACAAATGGGTAAATGCGAATCCAGGGCAACACATTTACTCCCCCAGCCTCCACGTGGCGAGCTCAGCGAGGTTTGTGGGGGTGGTTTGAAGCACTTGTCTGGTCTGGGTGAGCAGTTATTGGGTGGTTAGAGGCGGTTTTATCCATTGCCTCCCTAACCGTTAGATCTTAGCGCTCATTTTGAATTGGATGCACCTGAACCGTTAGATAGACAGGTTTATTTTAGGTTTGAAAAAATCTGCCTTTTTAAGTCAGATTTTATTCGCATTTTGTCTCTACCTTCCCATTTCCTTTTCTGGCATTCCGAATCTTTATTGTCCAAGCTTTTGAAATTCCGACATCATCAGGTGATTTTTATTCTCTTCTGGTTCTGGCATTCATTTCACGTTTCTTTCCTCAGTTTAGTTGATAGTTTCTCTCTGTTGGGCATGGTTCGTATTCGTAGCAAAATGGCTACAACTTCCTCATCTGCAACTGTCCCTCCTTCTCCAATGGACAAAAAAGGAACTGCTTTGAAGACTTTCAATCCCATCCCTGATTCTCTGAAGGAAAACACGTTGGATTCAGGTATCATGGACAATGACTATCCTTTGATTTTAACTGCTGAAGACCTAGCTTTACTGTGCACCCAAAACAATCTAGATGTAAATCTGCCCATTAGGCTCCCAGAAGGCGAAGAACAACTTGATTGGTATAGTGAAAACTGGGCCATAATGTGCATTGATTATTTCCCTCTGCGTAAGATCATTCTTTTGCCTAAGCTTATTCTGGATCTATGTCTGGGGCATGACCTTGCACCTTCTCAACTTATGCCTTCATGCTGGCTTATCCTACTTTCTGTGGAGGAGTTGTGCGACAGGTTGGGGCTGAAATTCACCCTAATGGATCTCATGAAGTGCTATACATTTCAGAAGAAGTACCCTGGGCTTTACACTTTACATGCTCGCAACAGGTATAATCCTCTGATTACTGTCCCCGCTGATATAGAGAAAAGGTGGAGAGGTAGGTTTGTGTTTGTCCACAAATCTGCTCTGGTAGATTCTGGCGTCAATCTGAGACCTACGGTGGAAGAAGGTTCTGATGGCCGCATTGATGCCTTCATGAAACTCTCATCTGAAGAGAGAAATTGTAATTCTATCTTCAATCTTTTGAAGGAATTAAGCAACTATCTGAAAGTGCCCCTACTCCTGTGAAGGAGAAAAAGCCCAAGATTCCCCCCCGTCCTTCCTATAGTAGGAAAAGGCACAGAACTGCCTCTGGGTTTTCATCTGGTTTAGGTGATAGATCCCCTACCAAATCTGCAAAAATCGAGTCAGCTACTTCTGATCCGATTAGTATTGAAACTATCAGAGAGGAAACTGGTATACCTAGCACACATGAAGTGGTGTCACTTCTGTCTGATTCCCCCAAGAAGGTTCCAATTGCTGAACCATCTGTGAAGCATCATGCTACTGCAGCTACTGACCAGAGTATGGTTTCTCTGGAAATTGGCAAGGGTTCCTCCCTGTACTCAGGATATGAGGATGTGCATCAGGAATGTAGCAAACTCCTTCTTCCTCAGGATCGTAAAACTATCCTTTCCATGAAGTCTAGAGGCTCAGGTCATATCTACACTCAGGAAGCCATGAAGGTAGATCTACTTCACCTCAGCTTTATATCAGTTCACATTCTCCTATTCATTTTTGTACCATGCTCTGCTTTCTTATTGCTGCATTATTTTGTTTGCGTCAGTTATATTTGCTGTCTTTAACTATGGAAGAAGATATATCATTGTATAAGACATTAGCAACTTCTCGTGCTATAAGAGTTGATGAGCTTGAGCGAAGACTCAGTGAATCTGAAACTCTCCGCCAAGAAGCCTTTGAAAGGGTGGTTAATGCAGAGAAGAGCCTTACCTTAGCATAGGAGGAAAGGGATAAAGCCTTTTACTGAAGTTGGGGTTGTTTCTGGAGAGAATGCTGATCTGATACTGAAGAATGTTGATCTGGGACGTGCTTTGAAGCAAGCTGAAGCTGAGAGGGATGAAGCTATTGCAGTTAGCAAAGAAGTCACAGCTAGGGAGCTGAGCACTGCTGAAGAATGGGCTTTGAAGGCAACCATCACCACAGCTCAAGAATTCAAAGATGGGAAGTCTAACCTCTGGGATTTGGAGCTTTGGAAAAAGGAGTATGAAGAGAAGTTTGGTCCCTTCCCTCAAGAATCAGAAGAAGCTGTTAAGCTACCAGGCGGCGAGGAGGAAGAAGTCTCTTCTGGAATTCCTCTCAAGATATCTGCTGAGCCATCAAAAAGTACCACTGACTTAGAAGCTGGAAAAGCAGATGATCCAAAGTGATGTAATAGAATATATAGTTGGTATTTAGGATATAATTAGTTTCCTTTCTGGACAAATCATGTGTTTGGGAATTTGGTTATGCTTCCTTTTGTTTGTATTTTGTTAGATGCACTCATTGTAGTGCAAGTACTCTATATTTGCTTCCTGTTTAATTAGCTTTGAATGTTGTTATGCTTGTCTTTAGCAATGAATTTGGATTTCTAAGTACAGTTCATTACCTGCCTTTATTTTTGAATCCTGGATCTGACTATCATCTGGGATTTCCTTTGAAATCTCTGGAAGAATTTTGCTTTTAATTCTGCGAAATAAAAGTAAAAGGTAATTAGCATAAAGGGGGTTAATAAAAGAATAACGAAAGTGCTACTCTTCTTTCTTTTTTTTTTTTTTTTTTACAACACATCATTCTTATTCCCCCCAAAAAGGTTAGAGACCAAATACAATATGTAATTAGCTTCGAATAGTTTGAATTGGTAAAAGTTTCTACCTTTTTTGAATTTGCAATCTAGAGTCAACCTGGACCTGATTGTCATCCATTTTGACATTCATAATTTCCTGAATTTTTGCAAAGTCTTAAATAAGTATATGAATTTCCTGGGTTTATTTTGGAACTTAGAAATTGAATTTAGATTAGTTAATACCTGAGAATCTGTGATTTCTCCCTTATTCTGGAGGACCTTCTGAGAAAGGGAGCTGAGATCTGGAAATTCTCGAGAATCACTCCGCGACAGAGGTGCTGATCTCGTCGTCACGAGGGCACACACAGAGATGCTGAGTGAGGTTTCACGGTCCAGGTGAACCTCAACTTTGAAGACTTAGAAATCTGGGAAACTGGATAAAAAAGTTGTTTCCTCTTATTTCCTTGATAAGAATTTGTCTTACCAAGGGTTAGGGCACTTGGCCCTTTCCTACCCATCATGGGTAGTATCTTTTAAGATATTTAGCATTCCAGCTTCTTGGCAGGACATTCCCTTGGGAGTCCTGAAGCTGGTAAGAACCCGGCCCTGTAATTTCTTTTACCAGGTAAGGCCCTTCATAATTAGGGCTGAATTTTCCATCTGAAGCCTCGGGGGTGTTTGGGAACACTTTTCTTAATACTAGCTCTCCCACCTGATATTGCTGTTCTTTAACATTTTTGTTATATTGTTTAGCACTTCGTTGTTGAAATGCTGCCATACGAATCAGAGCTTGTTCTCTGCGTTCATCAAGCAGGTCTAGCTCATACCTCTGATGCAAAGAGTTTAGCTCATCCTGAGCCCATTTATATCTGAGGCTGGGGATTCCATACTCTACTGGAATTACTGCTTCTGCTCCATACACAAGAGAAAAAGGTGTTTCCCCTGTTGGAGTTCTGGATATGGTTCTATATGCCCATAAGACAGCTGGAAGCTCATCTGCCCAGTTGCCCTTTGCTTTACCAAGACGTTTCTTCAAAGAATTCATGATCATCTTGTTGCTAGATTCAGCTTGTCCGTTAGATTGGGGATTCCTGGGAGTGGAGAACCTAAGCTGGACTCCCCAATTTTCACAAAAACCTCTGAACCTAGCTCCTATGAATTGAGAACCGTTGTCACAAACTATTTCTTTAGGAAGACCAAACCTGCAAATAATGTGCTTCCACACAAAATCCACAACTTGTTTTTCTTGAATCTGAGCATAAGGTGCAGCTTCGATCCATTTAGTAAAGTAGTCAGTAACCACTAGCAAGTAAGTTAGCTTTCCAGGTGCTGCAGGAAGTTTTCCTACTATGTCCATTCCCTAGCGCATGAATGGCCAAACTGGAGCAATGGAATGAAGGAATTCTGGATATTGATGTTTAGATGGAGAAAATTTCTGGCAAGCATCACATCTGGAAACCAGGGTGGCTGCATCCTGAGCCAAGGTCGGCCAGAAATAACCTGTACGTAATGTTTTTCTGATTAAGCTTCGAACTCCAGAGTGATCTCCACATTCTCCTTCATGAATCTCTCTAAGAGCTGCTTGAGCTTCCTGGGGACCAAGGCAGCGAAGCATGGGACCTGTGAAGGACTTTTTATATAAAATTCCTTCATCCTCATAAAATCTGGCAGCTCGAGCCTTGATCCTTCTGGCTTCATTGGTATCATCTGGTAAGGTTCCATTGGTTAGGTACTTTAGTATGGGAGAACGCCAATCCCAAACCAAATTATTTGAAAGGACTGATCCTGCACGAATCAAGGTGGATGGCTCTGGAAGGTGAATAATTGGAATAGCTCTGGTTCTGTCAGAGGGGATGGATGACCCAAGGTTAGCTAAAGCGTCAGCTCTTTGATTATCCTCCCTTCCTATCTGAGATATTTTGAACTCTACAAAATGATTACACAGTGCAGTAACTAGTTGATAATATGCTAGCATTCTGGGATCTTTGGTTTGATACGTTCCTTCTACTTGGCGGGTCACCAGCTGAGAATCACTTCTGATTTCTATCCGTCTCGCTCCAAGCTCAATTGCTACCTTCAATCTGTGGACCAAGGCTTCATATCCTGCTTCATTGTTGGTAGCTCGAAAGCTGCAGTGAAAAGCTTGTTCTATGATATCCCCAGTGGGAGATTGGAGTACCACTCCCAATCCAGTTCCCTTAGAATGAGTAGATCCATCAATATAAAGGATCCATAAGCCTGAACGACTTTCATTAGCTATTGAGAATATTTCACGTATTATCTCTGGATCACCTTCTGAGCTGAAATCTGAGATAAAATCTGCTAGTGCTTGAGATTTAATAGAGGTCCTGGGTAAGTATGAGATGTCAAATTGACTAATCTCCACTGCCCATTTGACCAACCTTCCTGATAAATCTGGCTTGTACAGGACATTTCTGAGTGGATGTGAGGTAATAACCACAATGGGGTGACATTGGAAATAAGGCCTAAGCTTCCGAGATGCGATGATCAGGGATAAGGCTAACTTTTCCGTTGGGGAATATCTGGTCTCCGTATCTAGGAGGGTCTTACTCACATAGTACACTGGCAGCTGTTTGCCTGACTGCTCTAATACCAGGACAGCGCTAACTGCTTTATCCGATACTGACAGGTACAGGTACAACAGCTCCTTAGTTCTAGGTTTGGATAAAAGAGGGGGACTTATCATGTAAGCTTTCAGGTCTTGCAAAGCTTTTTCACAACTCTCATCCCATATAAAGCTTTCCTGAGGACTTGAAAGAAGGGGTGACACTTATCAGATGATTTTGAGATGAATCTGTTCAATGCAGCTACACGCCCTGTGAGTTTCTGGACTTCTTTCACATTCTTAGGTGAAGGAATGTTCAATATAGCTTTGATCTGAGTCGGGTGGGCTTCAATTCCTCGTTGGGACACAAGGTACCCAAGGAATTTTGATCTGATTATATCCTGAAAATGCGTCCATGAAGCTCAGGAGCTGATGGCCGGCTGTTGCATCTACCATCGAATCAATGTGTGGTAATGGAAAAGAATCCTTAGGGCAAGCTTTATTCAGGTCTGTGAAATCTATGCACACTCGATGTTTCCCATTCTTCTTGGGCACCACCACCACATTAGCTAACCATTCAGGGTAGTGAACCTCCCTGATGGCTCCTGTGGAGATAAGCTTCTCCACTTCATTATTGACAATCAGGTTTCTCTCTGGGGCAAACTTTCTTCTTCTTTGCCTTACTGGTTTTTTGGTGGGGTCTACATTCAGGTGATGCATAATGATTTCTGGATCAATCCCAGTCATATCAGAATGTGTCCATGCGAAACAATCTTTATGCTGGAGCAGGAAAGTCAGGATTTGTTTTTTAAGTTCTGGGTCCAGACCTACCCCTAAGAACACTCGCCGATCTGGAAAATGAGGATCAAGGACTTCCGGCGTGAGGTCCTCTACCTGTTCCCCCCAAGAAAGGTGTTCCTGGGGAGATTTCTGTGGTTGCTATGCAGGTTGTTGGGTGGTTGCCTTCAAGGCAGCCTGATAGCATTCTCGGGAGGTGCGTTGCTGACCATGTATTGTTTTAACTCCCCAAGGGGTATTAAACTTAATACATTGATGCAGTGTAGAAGGAACAGCTTTCATTTTGTGGATGAAAGGCCTCCCTAAAATGGCATTATATGAGGATGGGCAGTTCATGACGTGATAGGTGAACTTCACATTCATTCCTGCTATTGTGGTTGTCAGGTTAATAATTGCCTTAGACTGGTCAGCAGCTCCGTTCCCAAACACTAGTGTTGTGGGATAATAGGACATTTCATCCTCCAGGTTCATTTCTTTCACCGTGCCTCTATATAAGATGTTAACTGAACTCCCAGGGTCAATCAAGATTCTCTTAACCTGGTAGTCAGCTATTTTGAGTGTAATGACTAGCGCATCATCATGGGTTCCAGGAACTATTTCTTCATCTGAGAAGGTTATAGGTCCAGGTATGGCTTCCCCCTCAGCCAAGTGAAGTTCCTGAGGCTCCATCGGGAGTTCTCTGGTGTGCCTCTTGGCTGCTGAGTACGTTACACCGCTAATATCTGAGCCTCCTGCAATAAAATTTATGGTTTTTACCCCAGATTGTGGTGTTTGCGGTTGTTTTGGGGGTCCTGGCTGAGGATTATCTGGATATTTTTTATCTGGTTTTTTCAGTAAATCAGTTAGATACCCTCTTTTTAAGAGTTCTGCTATTTGTATTCTGAGAGATATGCAATCTTCAGTGCGATGACCATAGTCTTCATGAAAATCACAATACTTAGTTTTGTCACGCTGATCTGGACTTGTCAGCATTTTAGGTGGCCACCTGACGGCGTCCCCAAGCTTGTAGAGGCCTTTGACGAGCTGGGTTGCAGATACGTTGAATCCTCTCTGTGCAAATGTTGGAGGTAAGTCCTTCTTGGGCTTCTCCGTCTGGTGAGTATCATTAGGTTCACTTCTGTTGGCAGTAGGATATGGTTCAGCTCTCCAATTCTTTTTGTTCTTTTTCTTTGAACTTTTACGAGAACCTGAGCCATTATCTTTGCCCTCCTCATCAGGTTCATAGTAAGAATATCTGGCTGCATAATCTTCTTCCCAACGCATCTGATCTTCAGCTTTACGCATAACTCCGGCATATGTATCGCATGGGTGTTTTGTTAATTCTTTGTAGAGGTTTAAGTCTACAAAGATTCCCTTACGAAAAGCATTAATTGAGGTTTCTTCATCAGGTTTGTCTATAGTGAGCCTCTCTGTATTGAAACGAGTAACCCAGCTTCGAGTGGTTTCCCCCCGATACATATGCATCCGGTATAAATCAGCTGAGGTTTTCTGCATCCTGCGGCTGCTAGAAAACTGTTGAGTAAATTGCTCTTGTAATTGAGCAAAGGATGATATGGACCTGACAGGCAATTTGGTGAACCATTTCAGGGCTGGACCTGTCAAGCTCATACCAAATCCTTTGCACATGCAAGCTTCTCTGGCTGAGTCTGATATAGGAGCTGCTAGCATCCTTTGTTTGAAGTGAGCCATATGCTCATCTGGGTCACCAGTTCCATCATATTGATTCATCGAAGGATAGGTGAACCTCTTTGGTAGTTGAGTTTCTGTGATCCACCTTGCGAAGGGTGAGTCAGCATAGCTCGTCTGAGCGTACTTAGGAGTGGGTTTTGGTGCTCCTGGGACTTGCTGAATGATCTTTTTCAGCTCCTCGATCTCACGTTCCATTCTGATCATTTCAGGATTCTTCTGGGCGTGAGCACCATCTGAACCTCGAGATTTGGAACCCGAGTTAGATGTGCTAGCACTGCTGGAGTTTTGACTCTCGCCAGAGTTTATTCCGAACTTCTCATGTCGTGCATGAGAATGTCTGTGATGGTCACGAGGAATTTTAGTTTTGTGGTTCTGGTATCCTTCTTCCTTGTGACCCATAGTTTCTTGCCTCCTTTGGCGCTGGAAACCTGCTTGGTGAGGAATTTTTGTTTGTGGACTCTGGAAAAGGCGAGTTTTACAACTGCCTTTGTTGTTGCGTTTTGGGATTTGTGCCGTGTGAACAGCATAGTCTCGTATGTCTTTATTCAAGGACTCAATTAAGCGAGTGAGATAAGCTTGTTTTTCGTACAACATACGCAGGTTTTGCGCTGGGTTATTTTCAGGATCAAAATTTTGCTGGTCATGATCTTCTTCACGACCTTCTTCATGATCATCTTGATGATGATCCTGGTGATCCTCTTGATGATCATCTTGTTGATCCTCTTGTGAGTTCTCCCCCTTATCCCCCTGATGTTCAGATGGTGTCTCAGGTTCAGGGATTTGCTTCTGGTGATCTTCAGGGATTGTTTGCTCATGATCGTTTCCATTTGGAGGAGGGGGTTGGAATGGATCTCCGTGTGGGGTATGAGGATCATCCTCATCCATTGGAACAACAGGGTCTCGATGATCAGACATGTTGGATCTCAGGTTGAATGTTAGATGAGAAGAAATTTAATTTCTTCCCCACGGTCGGCGCCAAAATGTGTTACCTAGATTTCGTATAATCTAAATAACTTTAATAACATAAACATATTATAATTCTAATAACGATTGATTAACATGATATATGAATAAAATATGGATTATTTATTTCGAGGTATAAACCTGGCCTAGAATAATCAAGCTTGTGGGCTGGATTCGATAATATGAGCAATATTAAGAATTAAACATAGTAAATATGGATTATGAATTAGGGATAATAGAGATAATCTGAGATAAGATAAATTATGAAAAGCAATCAAGAACAACTGAGATATTATGAAATATAAACTGGAATAATAAGCATAAACAGAAATTAATGGATAGAACCTGGCGAGCTTTATTGAATAGGATAATCAGAGTACAAGTTGAATAGCCAAATACAAGGAATCTCTCAATACAAGAAAGTAAAAAGTGATTCTATTCCTGCTCTCAGATATTCCGTACCCTAAACCCTAATTGGACCTCTCCTATATAGGTTAAGGGGTCCCATTTATTTCTCCCTGACGTTATTGCCAGGTGTCCACCTCAAAGAGCCGTTTGCCTGCCAGGTCTTCAGCATTCCCGAGTCTTCAGGCCGAGATCGTCGCCTAAATCTCTGAACCATCATCTTCTCCTTATCTCTTAACGTCAGCCCAGTTCTCCACCTTCCGAAATTTCTGCTACACGTGTCTCACCCTCTGCTTCCACTTTTCTTCATTCAGTTAAATATATGTTAAATCCGTTTTGTATTCTCGGGTTGTTGGGCCCAGCCCAACAAATGGGTAAATGCGAATCCAGGGCAACACAATGTTAATCACAATATTCTGGCTATGGTAAAAAAAAGCACAATGTTCTGGTAGTGTTAGGTTTCCCTCCTTTCCAATTTTTGTCTTAAAAATGAAATGAATTTTCTTATATAATACAGAAATATAAATGCTAGAAAAGTCTATATTTTTTTAAAAAAAAATTGAATGTTTAGCGTCACTTAAGAAAAGCCGCCATGTACGTATATATATTTTTTTATAAAAAATTTTTTTTAGAGTTTTGCCAACTAGATAGGCCAAACAAAACCCTGCTCGTAAATGCCCCGCTTAATAATTAAGTTTGTACATTTATATATTTTTTTTGTTCAAATTTGTACATTTGTATTGATGATCGTGTAATTAAATTTGTACATTTATATTGATGATTGTGCATTTATACGGGTCACTTCTATTACAAAAGGACTACCAAAATCTTATTTAAATTTTACATTAAATCAGTAAGTTATATGTAATTACCTATGGGGGAAAATAAAATAGAGGCAGGTTTTATGGGAGTATTTACAACCTTGGTATTAACAGTAAAACACCTTAGTTTATTATTACTGAAAGGTGAAAATTAAATGCAAACATGCACCAACTCTAAGATTTTTTTTGAAGCAGACAGAAAGACTCAGTGATGGAGTGAACATGACGGATGCTATATATATAGTGTGGAGGTGTAACAAAGATTAGTGAACCAGTTGCAAGCTAGTGCACATTTCAAATATAATGGTTAATAGATTTCAAGTTGCTCAAAAGAAAGATTCAAGAAGAAGGGTGCAGATTCAAGTCCAAATAATTCAGAACCACTACATCATTGGTGTTTCAATCCAAAGATCAAAATGGGCGCGTTAAACTTCGACTCATAGCATTAAGAGATGCTCTCACGCACTTTTGTACTTCATCAAGCAGCTGTTCCATTTCCAAGTTTCTCACCCTTTATTTTTAATTATTCCTCAACTATCTCATGTAAAAATAATTACCCCATCAGTAGAATAATAAAGTTCATCACTGGAAGTTTGATTATTTAAATCTTTCTTACATGTATTTTCATGTTACAACTTAGTTAATTAATGCATAATGCCTTTCTCATAAAAAAAGTCACCAACCAACAAACAGCTCATTTAGTTGGAAAGTGGCTTAGCTTCTTAGATTCTTCTAGCTTCTCTACTATTTTGCCGGTTAAAAAGTCTGATTGCTGTTTTACATCACTTGCCTTTTATTTCAAGTACTCCCTGTTACTCAATATAGAAATGTGTTGACTTTAATTGATTAGAAAATCCTAAAATATTTCTTCAAAGTTGATTTTCTAAATTTTTTTTAATTTTTAAAATAATTACATGATGAAGTCACTTCACTTCACTAATTTTACAAGAAAAAGTCAACTGAATCATATCTTATATTGTACTTAATGGAGAAGAAATGAATAATGAAGAGATCATCACATATATCTTTACTTATCTGTTTGACTCCTGTGAACATTTTATGGAAACACCGACTGTATGTTCCCACGCAATCGATTCATGAAACGCAACCACACAACACACGTAATCAAATATGAAGCCCTTGCAAGAAGAGTTCCTCTCAAACGAACCAAAATAAAAAGGCATGAAAAAAGGGGATCGGAAAGTAGCCAAGACGAAGGATATATGAGATAAAGAAAGGAGCAGTCGGTGGGGGATAATTCATAAGTGGATAGAAAAGAGAGATGGGAAGAGCATAATGATGACATGGAAAGTAGATGAAACCAACGAAATGAAGATACGTTTTGTGACGTGTCCCGTCGCCGCATAATGCATCGTAATGTTAGGCTTTGATTTTCATCCCACATTAAGTATTCTCACGCTTATCTGTTCTCTATCACATCCTTCCGCTATCTTTATAAATATATACTTCTACATAACTGTCCTTTCCTCTCCACTCAACTTCTGAAATCCTCAGAAAAATAAGGTGAGACGGCAACTATATTATAATATTTGTATGTGTGGGGTTTTCATACTGTTCCTTTAATTCAACATTTTAATTATTATTTTATTCTCTTCTCTTCTGTCTTTTACTCGGCATTCTATTAATATTCTATTTACTGTTTAGACCTCAAAAAATGTGATTGTTAATATTCTTTAGTGATTTTGGCCCCTGGGCTCTAGCTGCTAGGAGTCTTCTGTCAGTTGCCCTATCAAAGCTAAGCTGTTATTTTCACCTCATTCCTATCATTTTTCCAATTTTTTTCATGTCATTAGTTTCTATTTTAAAAGTGTATATTTGTTTATATGAACAAAAGACGATGTTTTCAATTTTTTTTATAATTTTTCCAAGATTTGATGTTCTAAATTGAAAATTATTTTACCTATAATATATGGAAATGCCACTTTTAATGTAAAATCTTTTTTTTTTGGCCAAACTTTTAATGTAAAATCTAATAATATAAAGAACTACAAGAAGAATATTTGGGAATTGCCCCAAATTTAAAGGGCGAACAAAGTGATACCCCAGCCTTGAGCCATCAGCATCTAATAAGCTGTTTCCAAAGCAACGTACACTTGTTTTTATAGTTTTAACGGTTTCATGATTTTTAACTATCGTTTAGCTAGTTTCATGTTTTTAGATTATGCATATATGCATGGGCAGCATGCACGATATAAAGATATATCATATTTTGAACTGGGTTTGGAGGCTATATTTGTTTTTACTTTTTAGGAGGCACCGCGTGCGTGTACGTTTTGGAGACCGTCATTCTCGTTTTCGCTTCCGTTCTGCAAACACGTTGGCAATTATAAATAATGCTCCAGCTAGATCACACTGATTATGCATGCTTATATATAAAGATCTCTGGATTTATTAGGCTTTGAATTTGATTGAATTAATTTATTTTGGTTTCTCTTTATCCGGTGTGAATTTAACTTCACACGGTTAATGATGACGACTTCATACATATGAAGCATATCTCGAATGATGTTTTTTCAATTTAACAAGATAAGCTTGATATATACAAAAATAGACATTCTGTTCCTTATTACTTGTTAGACTAAAAGACTAATGTGAAACGGTGTACGCTTGCCTTTACGAAAAAGATAAAATTAAATAAAATTATATCCTTACTGTGTACGCTAATATAGGCATTTGTTTGTTAGTCTAATTAGGAGCTTTGACAAGGCAGCAGAATATATAAATGCACCGCTAATGCAAGATATGTGTGTGTGTGTGTGTGTGTGTAGAAGGGACTATTGTTTGTGTTTGTTATATGGTACGGTAGAGGTGGCAGGTGGCGAAGACATGAAAGATTACATTGCTAACTGTGGGGAACTACTGTTGAACAAACCAAAAGATGATGCATCATTTTCGTGTAGCCCAAGCCACGTTGTGATTTGTGTGGAAGAGATGATGAGTACTGTAACCATGGAAACTGGTAAGGAGAAAGGACAGAAACAACTTCAGAGGGAAGGAAGAAGGCCGATTGCAGAATGCCGATTCTGTCACGAGGAGGACGGCGTCTCTACATTTGAAACACCATGTGGTTGCATTGGCACTTTGATGGTATAAACATATACGTATACTTCTATTTTCACCACACTTTTACCAGTATTTATCTCAAGCAACTTAAACCTGCGTACACACACACACAATGACACTATATTTATAGATTTATTTTTAATTCAATAATAAATATTGTCAACAATATCACACAACATGTTATATGAATACAACATTATATAGCTCCCCCTAATATTCCTTAATTAGTCATTTAACTAAAGACTAGCTAGGACCCTTTATCTTACAGTAATCAACACTTACAAGATCTATCCCATTTAATATATATGATCCTAATATTTCTAACAGTCCTCTTCAACTTCAATTTCGTAGTATGCACACAGGAGCTGTGTCCAGAAATGGTGCAATATTAAAGGAAACACCACTTGTGAGATTTGCCGCCAGGTACGGAGGTGCATACACACACACACACAAAAGCATTCATCAACTTCTGTTAAATAACATTGCAACCATACATATCCTCTCTCTCTCTCTCACACACACATGCTATGTAAATCTTTTTAAAATATTGATCCTTCCTATGCAGCGTTACCGTCCAGGTTATACTGTCATTGCACGGATCCCTTCCAATAATAATAACGAGGATGGTGATTATGAAAGGTAAGTTTTTTTCATACAGTGAGTTACTATACATACAAATACAACTAGATAGATGTCCTGATGAAATTGAAGTCTTCAAGTTGTGAATAGTATAACAATTTCAACAAGTAAATATGTAGTTCAATTTAATCTCACCGACTCAATAGAGATGTTGATATATGTATATGTATAGGAGGGAAGGATGGAGAATTCCAGGGACTAATGCACAGATATATTCTCCGTTGGCCCTGGTAGAAATGGCCACCAATCGGGCGGTGGCGGCTCTTAATGAAGACTGTGACTTCCGACATCCCTCTGGTGGTGTCCTCTGCGGAATCTCTGCCCTCATCGTAACTAAGCCTTAGCTTCTCGATCACATTTAAATAAATTACCTCTCCAAATTAATTAAGAGGATTTAAAATCATAATACATATAATGAAAATGCATGGTTCGTTGCAGATATTTATTGTGATGATTGTGAGGGACGCTTACTACTATAGGCCAACTCAGCAGCAGGACATAATGTTTAACTACCTTACTTTTGTGAGTGTGGATTCGTGGCACTTAAGTTTTTCTTTTTGAAAAACTTTTACTACTATTCTGGAAGTGATTATTAATGAATCTGTTAAAACATTATTGGAGTATTGCAGGGTCTGGTACTTGCATGGGCTCCATTCTACTTGATGTCCTTGATTCACGAGTGCCGGTAATTAAGTTCATTGGATTTTGTAGGATATGAATCATCATTCTCTTCATTGACTATATAACTTTGATTATGATCTTGTATGTAATATTTGTAGACTATGGAGATACCGGGAAAGGTACCGATTGGAGTGACCACTTATTAGTACTCAAGGGAAGACCTCATGATCAATCTAAGGACAAGTGTCGTGGACAGAGTCATATTATAGAGAACCAAAATCTAGAGCTCGCTGACTTTAATTTGACTTGGAACTATATTTAGAGCGTGTGTGCACAGGCTATACGAATGCGGGTGTTCATTATAGCTCTCAGTTGTGTGTTCAGAATCTGTGTAAAATAACAAGGGATAAATATCACCATTCACCCGGAAGTTTTTCCTTAGGATCACAGTAGCTCTAGAATTATTTAAGCATATTAGATAACTTTAGGGGCTGATTTGAGCCTAAAAATACTTTCAGTGTTACTGTGATCTCCATGCAAAACTTTTGGGTCAATGGTGATCTTTAAAAAATAAATATGTAGTCGGTACATTAATTTGACTTTACTGGGTATATACGAATAGTATTCAAGTACATCTTGCTTTTTTTTACCATAAGTACATAGTGCTTTAGAGCAACAAAATATAAATGACCCAGGAACATATCAGAGCAGGGAAACCTTATGCATGACTAGTACTTCAACAAAGTTCTGTTCCTTTAAAAGTTCCACAAAAAAAAGTTCTGTTGCTTGACGTGGGGTTTTCTAGCCCAACATCCAGCTCTTATTACAGGGCCTATTTATATGTGTTGAATGGTTTTGAGTTCAAATAGTTGGCCCAACCCAAAAGTGGTGGTGCAAATTTAATAGGAGTATTTTCAGAGGTCAATTTTTCTTCTGTTTTTTTTTGGCAAAAACCCATATCATAATGAAGAACGTACGCCTAAGCATAAATCAATCCCAAGCTTTTGAATCTTTGATGTGTGAACTTTGTCTGTATAACGTGGACAACTTTAATGAGGACGAGTATGGGAGTAATAATGTTTGGTCGTCTGCCCACTTTCACTGTTAAAGTCATCCAAATCAATTTCCCTCCACTTCTTTATGTTTCCCCTCCTCCCTACTTTTCTCCTGGATCTGTAGTACTTTGATTCAATAATACTTTTATCATGCATTCATATTAAATATTAATCACCCAGACGGGGTGAATAGTGAAAATTGAAAAAAAAAACATGGCGAATCCTTATTGCGAGCGAATAGATAATTTTGAATCATTTCTGTGCCGTTAATCTCTTAGAGCTTGTTTGGTCGTAGGAAAGTTTAACAAAAAATTAGAAATGGAAAGGATAAGATAGAAAGTAGGGGTAATGATGAGAAAGTAAAGTTTGTGGGCCCCACAATAAGTGTGAGATGGAGAGAGAAAACTTGTGGGTCCCGGGATATATGTAAATGACCATATTACCCCTTAACTTTTCAATTATTTACAACCCACTTTCTTGGGTTTCTTGCAACCAAACAAGCCATTAGATAATTTCTTTTAACTAGCAAGGCCAGAACTCGCAAGCAGGCAGAATTGTGCATTGTATTAATTTAGTTCCCCCTGTGGCTACAACGAGTTTCATTTGGATCTTATATTTATACTAGTAGCCACATGGATTTGTTTTTTCCTCCCTTATTCTTATTCCTTTGAGGTTCCATTAGTTAATTCAAGCTCTGATTGTCAAATTTTATGAAAGGACAACAAACAATAACTTTGCCAAATTAATGAAACAAGTGAGAGGAAACATATAAAATATAATTAGAAGTTTCATAGATAATAGCGATAGGTTCAGACAAAAGCCACTCTCATCCAAGGCATTGAAGCCTTGTGGAGTGACAACATTACATAACAACAGAGGAGTCTATGATTAAATAGACTAAAACAGGAGACATCCTCGAGCTCAATAAAACATTTGAGAGGCAGAAAACGGCCAACCATGTGAAAATACAATATAAAAGTAGTAATAGTAATACTGGTAAGGTATGATGGTCATAATAATGGTAGTCAAAGGAAGGGACTTAGGGACATTATTGGAAAGATATTATAGAGAGCCTAAGGGCACTTTGGTCCTCCTTCCTTGGTCTTCCAGTTGTTGTAGCAAGGGCACACGGCTTTGTTCCCATAATACCCCGGGGGCACGCACAGGCACTTCTTGCAGCACTTGTTACAAAAAAACAAGCATGGCTTCCTGTACTGCGTCTGGCTGCACCTCCTATTGCACTGGGATGGGCATTCTGGTCATTTCACATCGCAACAAACTTCCATTAGTTTTCACCCCACCTTTAATTCTTTTCATGCATTTCAGTCAAAGTTGCAGCCTTTTACATAAATCCAACTTTGACCGCACAGTCCAAGGACATTTGACCGACAATCGAGGACAACAGCAACAACATCATCCTACATATTTCATCCCTTTCAAAGAAACAGAAAACTACCCTACATCTACTTGTAAAACTACTAACTTTAATTTTTCCCTTCACAATCACATGGATCACAAAACTAGGCATGGAGGGAAAGTGAAGACAGACAAACAAACAAGAAGAAGAAAAGAAATGTAGTAACTTTACTTACGAGAGCCCCTGAGACTGCCAGGTCCATATGGGCTTCGGCCCTGAAAATACACAATGAAGTAGAGAGCAGAAACATTAGAAAACACAAAATGATCCTTCACATACACATCACAACCATCAGAAATAAAAAAAGAGAGAGTAGGCTACCTTGTTATCATAGAGGTTGCCTCCTTGTCCGTTAGCTGCCATGACCTACAAAAGAGACCAGGGAAACAACAATGTGAGGTGGAAAAACCTTCACAACAAGTAAAAAGACAGAGAAATTAAATGTGATGAACTTAGGCACGCATAGCCATTGTTGGATAAAGATTTTACCAGAGTCTGAACCATGGAGATGGCAATGAGGGCCAAGATTAAAGCGGCAAGGAACTTAGCCATAGCCGTTGTTGAAGTATCCTCCTGATTAAGCAAGCTCTTGTGTGTAAAAGCAAGGAGGATGTGAGATTTTTGAGCTTAGTAAAGGTGGGTTTATATAGAGACTTAGAGCTGCGGGATTTAGCTGCAGAATTAATCAGGTGCATGCACTAGCAAAGTATAGCATTAGCTAACACGAATCAAAAGTTGACACCTGTGTGAGCTCAGATTCCAAGATGCTACGGTATGAGGATTTGTACGGCCATATTGCGGATGGGGATTTGTTAATAAAAAAATACAAGTAGGTGTAACAGTGGTTTGTTACATTTATTCATTTATTATTTGCTTCTGTCTATGTCTATGGTAGTAAATTCTAACTGAAATGCTACATAGCTTAGCGTGGCGGTGTGGCCCAGAGGTATAGCTAATAGCCTAATAATGTAGCCTGCACATGTTTGGCAACTTGCCGCGCTTTAACTTACCAGTAGAATAACCCAAACAAGAAAAAGTTAAGTGGGATAGGCAAATTTTGTTTAACTTTCACCGCTACAATAAAAGCTTAGCTGCATGTTTAGATAATTAGTTTTTGTAAGTGATCACGCGCCGTATGAAATTACTACTACATGAAAATTTTATTACTACTTTGTTAAAATTAGTAATAAAATTTTCATTGTGAAAATTTTAAATGTTTAACTTTCACCACTATATTTTTATTACTCACGCTTTATGAAAATTTTATGAGAAACCGGAGTATTATTTTTAATTGTAAGAGGCAGCATGGCTTTATTTTTAACACTTTCAAGAGGACTTTGAACTAAAAGGTGCTTCTCATAAAAATTTACATTTTCGACCCAATAAAAAATTGCATTATTTGTTTTTGGGCCGATCATAATTAATGGGTGGAAATGACAAATAAGCGTGCTTCTTGTTCTTATACTCTGGTTTCTGATTTTGATGTGAACGGGGTTAAGCAAATTTATGAACCTTCTGCATGAACCGATTGATGTGCTGGAAAACACGTCGTGGTCTTAATTTTCATTGAGGTGTAGGCGGAATTCAATATTTTGTTCTTATGCTCTATTTGCGGCAAGATAAGTTTCAAATCTAAAATTGTATGATGCAAATTATTAGGTGAGAGAGAGTGGATCGAGAGAGAACGAGCATTTAATATATCACACTGTAGTTGCTGGCATATAATTCTGCAACATCGTTATTTTAAGACCCAGAATCTTACAAGGTAGCCGGTCAATGGTGCTGATATTAAACCACCGTACATATAAATGAGGTACATTATTGAACTGCAAATGCACAGTAAGGGGGGTGATTACTGATGAGTATCCGCGTTGATGAATAGAGACTCCATGATTTATTGCTGGGACTGCACCGTGAGAGAGGAGAAATAAAGGGCTTTGGTAGACCAATGTGCCTGTGGTAATATGCCTGTGGTTGAAAATGTTGGACAGCTCCTAGAATAGGCACTTGAATTATTATGATACACTCCAATTGTCAATGAAATGTTAACAAGATATAAATAGTAGTTCAAATTTTAGAAACAATGACTTCTCTTGCTTTGTGCATATAACCCCGGCCTCTAATTAATGATCTTCGTAGAAGCCTTAACTCAGTGTACTACGTACTATAATTGGGTTAAAGATCAAATTTGTCCCAGAAGTTTTAGGCTAGGATCAAATTTACCCCTAAAGTTTTTTTTGGATCATATTTGCCCCTAAACTATGCAAAATGGATCAAATTTACCCTTATATCCTACATGTCTTGCCACCTCATCCTCCACGTCATAAGTAATGCCACGTCATCCCTCCCTCCCTCCCTCTCCACCTCCTCCTCTCCTCCCCTCACTCTCCCTCCACCACAACCCCTCTCCCTCCTTCCCCACCCCCGCCCCTCCCTGCTCAGAAAAATCCTTCCAATCAGAATCGATCAGGTTAATTATGAACCAGAAAAATCCACATACTTACTGGGCATCAACCTATTCACCATTCTATCTATCCATCTTCTACACAAACACACACACACACACACACGTACTTGATACTTGAGAATTTTATCTAATGCTTAACATATACTAGCGCTAGCTCAGCTCAGAAATTAATGAAAGAGCAAAATGAGGAATTTTGAAGTTCAGAACAAACATAAACGTTGAAGAAGGAAATTGGAGAATGAACGAAAGTGCGAATGAAATAAGGAAGAAGGGGAAAAGGCACTTACTGGAACGGAACTGAGATGAATAAGAATGCACACCACCCTCTCTTCCTCACTTTGCTATATACTCCCTCCGTTCCTAAATATAAGAGCACTTTGACTTTTTTGGAGAATCCTAAGAAAGCAAAATGAACAATTTAATCATAACATATTTTAAATATTATTAGATCACATGTATGTTCATAAGTCAAATAAACTAGTTTAGTGAAAAAATTTGGAAAAATCAATTTTTAATCACCATATTTTGCTTTCTTGGGATTCTTCGAAAAAGTCAAAGTGCTCTTATATTTAGGAACAGAGGGAGTATCTTGTTAGATCGGGTTGATTCTGATTGGAAGGATTTTTCTGAGCAGGGAGGGGCGGGGGTGGGGAAGGAGGGAGAGGGGTTGTGGTGGAGGGAGAGTGAGGGGAGGAGAGGAGGCGGTGGAGAGGGAGGGAGGGAGGGATGACGTGGCATTACTTATGATGTGGAGGATGAGGTGGCAAGACATGTAGGATATAAGGGTAAATTTGATCCATTTTGCATAGTTTAGGGGCAAATATGATCCAAAAAAAACTTCAGGGGCAAATTTGATCCTAACCTAAAACTTCCGGGGCAAATTTGATCTTTAACCCTACTATAATTTGATGCACACTCACATAATTATAAAATAAACTACTAAAAAAGCACTTGGAAAGAATGTAAATATTGGACGGGGTCACATTAGAAACCCAACGTAAAGCCACCATTACTTGTATTGATAATGTATCCAATCTATTGGATAAGGCGTTTTTTAAAATAAATAAATAAACAGGTACAAGTCACTTGGATGGGTATCAGGCATTTTCTTTTTCCAAAATCACCCTGAATAATCATGGGATACAGCGATATATAACTGGAAACTTTCGTTTGAAAACACCCATAGACGAGCCTGTTCATTTTTAAATATTACATACAGGACTTATTTGAAAAAGAAGTTAGTTTGTTTTTAATTATATGATTTCTTTATATTTTTGTCACATTATTCTTCGGGAAAATGTCATTTAAATCCCTCCTGATATACAAAAGGACAATTCAGGAACTCAAACTTCCAAAAGGACCCTAAAGGAACTAGGACCTAGTTGACATTTTAAAATTGTGTGAAAAGACAAAATTATCCTAATCATAAAACAGAAATTACTAACCACCCTATTGAAAATGGTGGGTGTAAGGGTGGTTAGTAATTTCTGTTTTATGATTAGGGCAATTTTGTCTTTTCACACAATTTTAAAATGTCAACTAGGTCCTAATTCCTTCATAGTCCTTTTGGAAGTTTGAGTTCCTGAATTGTCCTTTTGTATATTCGGAGGGATTTAAATGGCATTTTCCCTTATTCTTAAATCAACTCTTTGTGTGCTCCTCAATGATAACCGGCATAAATAAAGAGAAGTGGTTAATATGTTTTAAAAAAATCGTGTGATTTTAATAAAATTAACTAACAACTTTGATATAATCGAATTAGGGATATATATGATATATCTTATATTCCATCATATTCTAAATATAAGACCACTTTTAAAATTCAATTTGGTTCTTAATTATAAGAATTTTATCCACCTATCTCATGTATTTTTCCTTCTTTTTCCAAAATACCCCAATATATACTCTGTTTGGTTATAGTAGGAAGGTGAATTCTGTCAAGAATTAGAAACGGTATTGTGTGTCTTCTTAATTTAATATAACAATATTTTGGGAACGTCAAATAATATTAACTAATTTTCTAAGAAAGTGAAAGTTATTTTTTAATTACCATAGGAGGGAGTAGTACTTATATTATTTTAAAATAAAATTAACTACTCAACTACCTCTCTAGTTCAGATTAAATGTAGTTAGTTTTACTTGAAAACACCACTCTTCAAAAAACATGTGTGAATGGCGGTTAGTTAAAGGGGGCTGAGATGAAGGAAGGGGAACATGGTGGTGGTAGCATGTGGGAGCATGTGGGTGAAGCAGAAGAGCAGAGTGGATAGTAACCACAAGATATTTCAGTGAATTAATGCATTTTGGATGCCTTGTGTGTGACTAAATATCTCCATATCTATTTATTAATACTGTGACTCTAATACAAAAACTAAAACTAAAAGATAGTAGTATATGATATTATGGGGTTGGCCAAAAAAAGTATATGATATTATGGGTATTTAGCTATTAAGAATTAAGAATGCCAGAGTGGGAGCATGTGAGATTTGTCAAATCTGAAATCTCCTCGCCCCACATGACTAGCTCCTTTCCCACTTTCTCTTTAATCATCAGATCTCTGCCACCCTAATCATTCCTCCCATGTGCCCCTTCTCTTCCCCTCTCTTAACTTTTCTCTCTCTACTCGCATTACATCTTTTACAACTCTTGCTCTTTTTCTTCTGATGTTCCCCATATCTATGTCATCATTCTTATTAATGCTCTCCCATGCATGTTCTTTGAGCACAAACCTCGCTTTTGGTAAAGACATCAAAAGTTAAAAGAAAAAGGATAAGGTCATTATTAAACATGTCAACGGAGCAATATTTTTATATACTACTCCCTCCGGGGTCCCTAATGTAAGAGCTAACCACAAAAAACGCTTCTTAAGAAAACATGTGAATGTTAGTTGGATGTCTGGAGTTAATGCTTCTTTTCCAAAATTGCCCATATTTATTATGGTACTTTTAAGAGAGAGAAATGCATAAACATCAATAAATATGAAAGAGAGTTAGGGGTAAAGTAGGAAAAAATGCATTAAACGAGGAGAGAATGTGGGGTGAGCTCTTACATTAGGGACCAAAACCATTCAAATTTTGGGCTTTTACATTAGGGACCGGAGGGAGTACTATAATATAACCCACGTAAGTATTGCCCTCAGAAGATAAAAGGTTTGTTTTCATCTTAAATACAATAACTCTTTTCAAAGCATCCCTGTTTACAACACACAGCAAATGGTTTTTGTCAACATATCGTGAAAATTCACCTGACCTGAAAAGATATTACGTATAAAGATATAGTCCTATACATTTTGTAAATAATCAAATTAAATATTTTCCTTAAAATCTTCAGTGATTAACCATATAGCTTGATTAGAAGCAGGCGCGATGGAATCTGTAATGAAATAAATAAAGATCACCTTCGAATATAGAGTCGGTAACGAGCTCGCTTTAAGTCAAAACCATGTCAAGAATGGAATCAGCAGATTCTATGGCCCTTAAAATCAGTGGGCCAACTTATTGAAAACAAGTCAGTGGGCCTTCAATGGTCCAACCTTAAATTTTATAACCACCGTCACAACTCAGAATTTCAAGGTTGGATGTACTCCCTCCGGTCCTATTTATAAGTCGTCAACCGCCCAAATTGTACATACCAAGGAATGAAGGTTAATGGAAGTTGAGTCATTAAATTGGTCTTATTTTTTTAGTCTTTTCGATTTTTGCCCCTCTTACTTTTATTACTATGGCCCACTACCTCTTTCATTTTTATAAGCATACATGTACCTTTTTTATTTTCTTTCTCTTCTCATTTTCCAATGTTCATTTTCCAATGCTAAAGGTATATTGGGAAAATTTTAATAAATGAGTTAGTTAATGTTAGTTGGTGACTTATACTCCCTCCGGTCCCTAATGTAAGAGCCCAAAATTTGAATGGTTTTGGTCCCTAATGTAAGAGCTCACCCCACTTTCTCTCCTCATTTAATGCATTTTTCCTACTTTACCCCTAACTCTCTTTCACATTTATTAATGATTATGTATTTCTCTCTCTTAAAAGTACCATAATAAATATGAGCAATTTTGGAAAAGAAGCATTAACTCCAGACAACCAACTAACATTCACATGTTTTCTTAAGAAGCGTTTTTTTGGCGGCTAACTCTTACATTAGGGACCAGAGGTAGTATTAAGGATCAAAATTTAATGGCGGTCTGCGGCTTATAAATAGGACCGGAGGGAGTATTAACGTGGGCATTCAGTATGCTCCAGAGGTATCCGATCTCGTTGTGATGCACAGAAAATAAATTATCCAGTAATTTAATATTTCAGCGCAACACTTGCTGGCACAAAAAAGGTTCTGTAATAATCATTGCTCGACCAAAACTATTCTTTCATTATTCAATTATTGGAGAAAAACAAGAAAATTTACACATTCCTGCTTTGCAAAATAATCATATAATATTTGAATAGTTGAATTTGTTTATGAATATATGACATATTTCTAATTTTAATTTTTATAGGTTTTTTGCAAACTATTTTTACAACTCCTACACTAATGATAATGAAATAAGAAATAACTAAGAAAGATAAATAAATGTTTTACAAAAATCTGTTATATGAGCTAACTTTATTGATGTTATTGATCTAATTAAATTAAGTAAATGATACACATAAGATATAATTTTTGCATGCCTCCCCCTATACATTCAACCCTGCAGAGTGCAATCTTTGATCGATAGATTTAAGTATTAAACTGATGCAACAAGCCCTGCAGTTAAAAAGAAGACGGTGCGGGCATTATTTAATTTATGCACTTAAAAGTTATAAGTACAGAAATCAAAGCATGTGTTAATTGTTGCTCTATGAGTATATATTTCCTAACTGATAAGACCACAGCCCAGGACCTAGTTTTTATGCTAATATTCACATCAATTTAATGTATTATCTCGCCACATGGTTCCAGAACATTCACACAAGATAAAGCTTGATAAAGTATATCTTATCAACCCAAAATTCTGAAGGAGAAAGTTTTTTTAAATTATTTTGGCAATAAACATAGCCATAACATATCCTATGAGGTTATGACCCATCAGACAGTTCGTTTAGTTTCAGGTTCAAAACAAATCCATCTATTTGAATTTTATTTGAACCCAATTAGAGCCTTGCCCAGGGCACCCAACTCCTTCAATTGGGCTTCAGCTGAATCAGCCTCTTTCCTTGGTTTTCAGTTCGGCCTAGCTAATGCTCAAAGGCAAACGTTTTTTTTAAAAAAAATGAAAGCTGAATAACAATACCTAATGATAATTTAACTTACAAAGAGACTAGGCAGAGCCACCCAAAACACCCATATCCAGTTATGGAGATGGGGTTGATCAAAGAGATACCCATTACTATATGGATTATGAGCTAGTTTTACCTAGTGATATGTGAATATAAAATTCTGTCTACATGAATGAATGAGAGCCACCTTCAAATCCCTGTGCACAACTAGTCTAATATCATGTACAATTTTCTTGAAAGGGACGGTTTGTATCACGCCCATCACGCCACATCTATAATGCCCATATAATTAGAGATTATACATGACACCAAATACCGCGGGCCGAATGGTGTCAGATGAAAAGTAAGGCTCGAAGTAATCTGTTTAATTGGGCACGCCAAATAAAATAATTATCCTTGGTTAATTTTGTTGTGACATAGTGAGGAAAGTTTGAAGGTGCGGTTGTGATCAGTGTTTTGTAAGATAAGGCAATTGAGGAAGAAGGTGTGGTGGGAGCGGACATAGTGGTTGCTAGATTAATTTGGCTCTGGTACAAGTTGAAGAAAGTAGAATAAAACTCTAGACAAATAGGAGAACAAAAAAAAATTGATTCACATTATTTTGCATTTAGGAGAATACAAATATATAAGAGAAGAATGGAATGAAAATGAAACTGATTACAGTGGCAATTTTTGAATTCCACTTGTTTGGACTAATTAAATAATAGAGATTGTATAATTTAACAAATAAATTCTAGATCCTAAGTTTGTGGAGATTAGGTAGTGGCATCAACATTATTGTAGGCAGGAAGCAGAGGAACAAAATTGCCAGTTGTTCTAGTGACATAATACGATCTGATACACAGCACAAGTTGCTTACTTTTATTAATCCCACTCACTTTGTGCAATACATGAGACCTCCATTGTCAATATAATCAGAATTGAACCCCCAACTTTGGGAAATTTGTACATCTTGATAGGCACAGTTAGGTGGAATTGTCAGATGCCATTATAAGGATTCCTTTTCAATTAATAATAAAAAAAATATAGCTATGGCGTTAAAAATTGGTGAATGGAGGATGATGATGGAGCCCAATTTTTTGAGGCCTTACTAGGTGAGGCCCACAATTGCCACAGCTGTCATGGCCTTTTCTATTTTGTTCTTTTCACTTCTAGGAATGAATTTGACTACCCTGCAAGTACAACCCCTTCTTCTTAACTAGGCCCCCACCTTTTCATGTTCCTGTCTTTCACTGTTCACCGTCTTTTACTATCTAACATCCATTTTAATTCAGCACAACTGGACCTGTTTTGTTGAAAATAATAATGTGTCTTGAGGAAAACATAAATCAAACCGCCGAGGGGGAGGAAAAGTCAACGACAGTTTTAAGGTAGCTTTTAATCTCTGTGAATAAAGTAGTGATTAAATGACGATACTGCATTTAATTCGAACAAACAAGAAAATTCATTTTAGTCAAGATATAAGTAGGTAAAGACTCGTTCTTGCGCAAACTATTTTTTTTTACATATAGCCCATTGTGCATAATATGTAGGTGCTTAATTATGAGAGAAACTTGCCTCCCACTTTCTTTAGTTTTGCGTGTAATCCTTGCGCGGATGGCATACTAATCTCTTCTTCTTCGATGTTCAATTTTATCGAGAGTGTCCCCCTAAGGACTGCTGCGGACTTTACGCGCACACACGCGCGCACACACATGTACATACGTATCAATTGGACATATGGAAAGGGAAAAAACGCCAAGAAACAAAACTAGTCTATCCTCATCAAAAGAAATTAAAAGGGAATGAAGGGAATATATACATATACACATTATTGAAGAAGATGACTATTACAGTGATGAGATGGAATGTCTCAGTGAGGGGATCAACAAAGAAGGGGTTGAAGTTGAGATATACGTAAGACTAGGAGCGAAAGCGAGGAGTGAAAATGAAATATAAGAGCACATACGTGCAAATGGATCGTGAATATAAATATAACGTGTCATGTGTGTTTATGTGTATGTTACATTATATATATATATATATATATATATATATATATATATATATATATATATATATATATATATATATATATATATATATAATATTAGTAATATGAGAAATGAGTGGATGGGATGATACATTCATATTCATGGCGTTTGAAGGAGGAGGGCCTAGCAGAATATATAGGATTGTGATATCTATATACACGCTGCCCTACTCCCATAAATTGAATTGAACCCTATCTAGCTTCAATACACAAGGCTATATAGCCCATGTTATGTGTGTGTGTGTGTGTATCTATATATATAGCACAATATTATTTGGAGTTCTCTGTTACTTTTTTTCAATTTATTCAGTGAATGAGACGACCATAGCATAATAAGTTACAAAATATCCCCAGTGACCCTTTTGATCGTGCCCTATCCCTGCAACCTCCTGATCAGGCTCCATTACTTTTGCTGCTTTCTTTCTTCTCTACATCATGAGAATCAATTGGACCCTGGATTCTCTACTTTTACAATTTTCTCTCTTCCGATCTCTATCTATCTTTCTTACATGATTTGTTACTTATGATGCTTCATGGATAGTCTATCATGTTTGATATATTTAAATATAGTTGATTTTAGTCTTAGATATAGGTCTAATTTTTAATCCCCAAATTAAATATACCCATATTAATGCTCTTATCATACAGTGATCTGTGATTAAGCTGTTTTGAAAAAAAAAAAACACACTCATGACCCATCTTCTCCTATAACTAATATGATATATATATCTTATATTAAACTATACATATAATATAGACCAATCTGGGTATTTTTGTTGTTATTCTTTATTTTTAACAAATTTTATTGACAAATGTATGGTCGGAGTAAAATAAACTATACAGTTTTATGGATAGTTTGATTGGATGCATAACAAGTCTCTACCATGAGGAATAGCTCAAAACTGTAATACATTATATTGGGAGTCAAATGCTCAATTATTGCTCTAACAGGGTAAGGGCGAGAAAACGATGTTTGTATTTATCTCCCTTTTGGTTTTCACTATTTTTTTTTTGTACTTTAGCTGTCAATTCCAATGAATTAGAGAGTGTTTGCCGACGCCAAAAAAAAAATCTACAATGAGAGGGAGAGAGTGCGTAGTATAATCAATAATGATGAATCAATTCCCCTGCTCTTCTTAATTTATGGGTAGAAAGAGTTAAAAATGTCTAAGTCGTCTCGACTTTATATGAATTACATGGGTTTTGTTTTATTAAAAATATTGTAATGAATATAAGAGTATAACCTTAAACTGTATTTATATCATCAATATGAGATATGCATGGAGGACGAAATTTTGGCTGGTTCCTAATTAATCTAGATTAAATAATTTATAACCCCAAGTGGTTCCTAATCTGGATTAAATAATTTATAGCCCCAAGTACTTGGGGTTTATAATTTATAAAGTCAAACAACTAGCGCATGCAGGTCGTTTGTGTGGATCAGCTCCAGTATAATTAACAAAATATACTAATTCCTATAGACGGCGTGCTAAGCTAGTAAGTGTGCTGATTATGCTTTTATAAAAAAGTGTGCTGATTATGCTACTTAGAAAGAAAGCCCTCTTTAATGTTTTCATAAAGCTGTACTTCACAACAGCTAAACAATGGCAAGTTGTTCCACCATGTGGTTCGCTTCGTGATTTTTCCACCCAAAAAAAGAGATGAAATCAAGAAATGGAATTGGATGTGAGAATTGAGAAGTTAATCTCCATATATGGTTGGGAGGACACAAAAGCATAAGTTAGAAAATGACTAACTTGATATATATAAGTTTGATTTGGACTTAAGAAAAAATATATAGTTTTTCACTTGTGGCTTTTGATTTCTAACTTCTAACTTATAGTGCACCTCATATGAGGAGATTTATGAGGGGGAAGAGAGAAAAAATAAAAAAAATAGAGGAAGAGAGGGAAAAATGGAAATTAAATATAAAGAAGTAAAATAGACCTGTATGCCTAAAAATATTTAAGATATTTTTTGGGTTGAAATTTCATTTTTTAACTCTAAGAAATTCAGCTACAATATACCTTTTACTTAATTTCTCCTATGATAACCGTTTATTAAATTAAAAATAATTTCTTCAAACTCATTCTTAAAATGAGGGAGAAACTTAACCTTTAAAATTGTCAAAAATACCATTTTCAATATTTGAACATATTATTATCCATTAAATTGTTGCTTCGAAAACTACAGCAATATACGTAATTTAATTTTAATTTTAATTTTAAATATAAGACCTAGTTGACTTTTTTGGAGATGTTAAGGTTACAAAATATGATATTAAATTATGACATATTTTTAGATTAGCCACTAGTTTATAAGTTAAATAAACTAGTTTAAGGAAAAAAATTACGTAAATCAATTTATAAATGACTTATTTTGCTTTTTTAGGATTTTCATAAAAAGTCAACTAGGCCTTACATTTAGGACTGGAGAGAGTATATCATTTAAATATCCTAGATTTTATAAAATCTTAAATCAAATCTACACCATCTAAATGGACCTAGGTGGCTGATGAGATGCATTTATCTATACTTATCTTTGTGATGACTAGCAGGACTGGTTGCGCCACACACCTTTTCGTTTGTTAAACACATTAAGATAATCCGGTATTTATTGACAACCGAAATATCCGGCTTTGAGGGTAGAAGTGCAACCCACATAGATAAAGCTACTCTTTATCTCAAAGAGAACTCTTTTTGGGATTAAAGCGCGCATTCTTATCCTTAGTGGACAAATTCACTTATAAGTTTGAACAACTATATAGTTCCTCACTTGTTGAGCCACACAATTTAATCTCCAATCAAAGGACTTTTTTTTTCAGTACTGCTGGTTTGTGTTTCGGTGCCTAATAGACACAGATTTTGCAGGAAAATATCAAATGAGCTAACTCAAATTAGGTCATTAAACTCTCACTTGTATTTTTATGTTACATATTTAATTAACTGTGTTATTTGTTCAAAAGCATCAACTGTACGTGATTCCTTATGTTTTTTTAAAAAAGTATAATGATAACACATCTGACATTTCTTGCTCTTATTCTCGGAGTTGGTAACTGGAAATAAAGATAAAACAGAACACGAAGATAGACTATATCAAATCTTGGGTTCTAAGATCTATAAATTGATATTGTTGTTACCATGAGATGAGAAATTAAAAAAAATGTAATAATTGGTTTGGCCCTTCTTCGTTCTCTCGCAAGCGGAAGTATGTAACACCAAATAGACATATATACTACATATATAGAGCGTCTGGTTATTTAGCCTCTTATGAGTTTCTTCCTTTCACTTTTACCTGAGATTGACGCTTCATCTTTTGTCCCATCTCTCCCACACGGCGCACCTAATTAATTAACACTCTAATTCTCAGATTTATCACTTATGTTGAATATCAACGAGTCTATCTTGTTGGAATGCCTTACAAGTTCTTTTTTGATAATACCCTTACATTTTCTATTTTCTCTTTCTTGTTTAAAAAATGGGTTAATTATGAAATCTGGTGGCCACAGATAACAAGCACAGCAATTATTGAATGGATGATTATAGTTTTGTTGGGTCTACAACCATTATTAGTGGGATATGTAGCGGGTTGACTGTGCCCAAAATCATTGAACCTAAGGCTTCTTATTACGTCTTACCACCCCCGAGTTTGTAATCATACATATTAAGAAGGAAAAGCAAAAAAAGTTTCGTGTATGTATTAATTATTGTGGTAGACGACATTGAGAATTTGAGATGTTAATATTAAAATTAGTATTGGATCTCTTGATATAAATAAAGAGGGTGTGGGGTTCACGATTTCTTCATTGTGCCGTCGACATCAGAGGTGAAGTTTCATTTTCAACCTTTTTAATTAACAAGACACACATACTCTCTTTTAGATAAAAACTTTTGATGGCACAATTTTACCTCTTATAGACATTATTAATTAGTGGTCTTTCACCTTATAATCGACCCATCTATTAAGTAGAGTACAAGTGTACAACTGTACAAGGAGGGTGGGACAACAAACAATTAAGGAACATGCTCTAATTACAAAGATTATTATGCCACTCTTCAAAGTGATCTTATAAAAGCTGGCTAGGCTGGAAATAGCAATCTAAGGTTTTAACCTACATAATGATAAATGAATGATTAACCTCTTTATATTGCGCTAAATTACTGACCCTATGCCTTTTAAAAAAGGGTAAAGGTGCAAAAATGAGTCCAAACTATTACGTTAGGAGCACATAGGGGTAACAAGTATTTCCGGGCTCAATTTTGGGTCTGAAGAATAAATATTGGTGCAATATAGGGAACACAGTTTATTTTGACCAATGTTGACCGTTAAACGCTGACGTGGCACGAGAAATGAATTTTTTAGCTGACGTGGCACGCTTATGTGACATTTTTTGCTGGTGTGGCGTTCATACGTGGCAACTTTTTGCTGACGTGGTATGCTTCACGCCAGCAAAAAAAATCACTTTCCCCGCCCACATCAGCTTTTTACGGTCAACTTCGGTCAACATAAACGGCGTTCCCTATATTGCACCATTATTTATTCTTCAGACCCAGAATTGAGCCCGGAAATACTTGTTACCCCTATGTGCTCCTGGAGTAATAGTTTGAATCCATTTTTTCACCTTTACCCTTTAAATAATTACCTACTTTAATTTATCCCATTTTATCTAATTGAAATCACACTATATTCACACAAGTTATACACATATTGCCCAATCATATTACATGTTTTAAACTGTATTTAAAAGTGCCCCAATCATGAAGAAATACATTTTAGAAAAAGGGTACTTATTCATCTACGTTCTAAGGGAATAGTCCCTAACTTATGATTCATTTGAGCATGTTAATTGTGGTCTCTAGAGCATGACAAGTAAACCCTTTATTTTTGTCCACACAATTAGGTTCCACTCAGCTTCATTTAGTCATTGAAATATCTCTTCAAGCGCCGCAAATAGAATCATAACTAAGTGGTACTTCTCAAGAATCGACTACATGTGAAGAAGGTCAAATAATGCCCAACTATTTTCGATTTTAAATTGAACCAACGTAGTGACATTCTCAATCTCTTTAATTTCTTAACAATAAATCAAAGGAGGTGTAAGAAATTCAACAATTATTAAAACAAATCTTGATTCCAAATTGAGACCTGTAATGATGAACTATCCCTTGAAAGATACTCTCCCACTCAAAAAACCGTAGTCATTTTTTCTGGACAAAAGAAACAAGGCTTTGTGCTGTATATTACCACTTCTAGTCTTATAGGAGCGAGTAAAATCAGAACGCAGACGAAAAAGTGAATATTTTCAGTTTTCGGTGTGTTCGATTTTTTAATTTGTTTTTCTAGTATTCGATTTACGGTTTGGTGTTATGAGAAATTATTTTGGTTATAACAAAAAAAAAGAAATTATTTTAGTATTCATTTGTAATTCTTATATTTTTTAATACATTTATGTTTTAAAATTCAAAAGTTGGAACTGTAGTTTTTTATTTTAATTTTGAAAATGATATACTCGTATCATATATCATTTAGTTTTTTTTAACTTTTATTATGCCTAGTTTAGGAAGTTATGTTGAATACATTTAGTTTATTTGCATTTTGTATTTTCTAGAAATCTTATATATTGTATTATCTCATTTGAGATCTTAACAGGATGTTATATTTAAAATTTTTATTGAGTTTTATTTATTATAAATATAAAAAATAATTTAATCATAAATGCAAAAGGATTGTAGCTTTTTGAATAAACACTGAAATCACATCAAACTATTTTTTTTGTTTTTAACTATTTTGATTCGGTACTAAAATAATTTATTTCGGATTGGTTTTGTAAATTACTAAATTTTGATAATTCGGTTTAATTTTCGCATTTTAATCCCCAATACCACGCATAATCAATCACCACGCCAATTATTTTTTCTCACTTCACCCTTATCATTATGGATGCTGGTGAAGTTGAAAACACAATAGCTATTGTTTCAACCTAAATATAATACCCCTCTTACTCATCATTTCTTAGTTTATGATAATAGAAAGTTGGTGCCACCAGCACTGTGTAGATATGTGTGGCGCCAAAATTAAGGCTTGGTACTGGATGGTGGCATTAAATGATATATCGAGCTGAGAAAGTAGTAATAAGTGAGGAAATTGTCATTACTGACCTAAAAGAAACAAGGAAAGGAGGAGTACATCTGTGGTTTCTTTTAAAAAAAAAAACAAAAATACAGGCTCTCTGCCATTGCTGGTGGGTTGGTGAAAACTGACTCCATAATAATGAATGAAACTGAGAGATGAGAGACTTGTGGGTTAATAAGCGTGATGAAAGCATGAAGAAGGTTATCGAGTAACTCTATTAAGCTGTTTATTTAAGCTTCATCCACAGACCACAAACACTGGCTTATCAGCACAACAATTATCAGTAGTACTTGGAATTCTCTCACTTTTACCCACCAATTAGCTAATGATAATTATGTGATGTGTGTGGAGTTTTCAGTTTTGATGAGGTGATTGTGAGTTTCGATGCAATGCTTGGTTACACGCCATTCCATGATTAAACCTTTGCTCCTCCATGATTGGTCTGCTCACGTCACCTTCCTCCCTCCTACACCCAAAACTATTCTCTCTTTTTCACCCCCCTAAATTATTCAACTCTATTAGTAGCAGTACTTACTTCTACCGTATATTTTTTATAAATAAAAATAAAACAAACAAACTTTGATCTGAGCTGCTCTGATTTGGCGTGTAATACTACACCACGCTTCAAAGTCAGTGCCCTCTTTCACTCAACCCTATTCCACAGTCTTTCTACACTCCTAACTCCTACCATTTCAATTTATCCCACAAAATCAAAACCCTCCTTTTCCTGTTTATTTACATTATAATGTGTGTATCTTATTATATATTATATATCTATAGTATACTTATTTGACTTTGATCGGGGAACACCTTGCGTGGCACCAAACAAACACCTGGACCGACTCACACGTGGCACTTGTTTACACGTGTCGTGTGATTACAGAGGTCATCTCATCTGCCGCTTAATTTGATTAGGATTATGTTGACGACGCAAAACGGGACGTAAGAAGAAGTGGGGGAGGTCATTAGGGTCATATCACAGTTCAAAAAAGTAGTAAAAGTGATAGATAGTGTCATAGTGCCCCTATATGCCACGGTACCGTTTCAGGCTTTCCGGACGAGTTTCTTTTGTCGGGACTTGTTGGGCATGTTCGAAAGCGGCGTCGTTTTGATTTCTCCGTTGCCGACAAAGATACCTTGGACGCAAATGGTGATGCTGCACCCCTTGTCTCAAACGTTTCCACCACCTGCTTTACATAATAGCCCATGCCATAAGAATTACATCAATACTCTACCCCCACCCTCTAGTCTCTAGCTAGGCGTTATTACAATCAATATTTTAATTGATTAATAAATTGATTAAATAAGTAGAATAAAGGGGAGAAAAGGAGCTCAATGATTTACTGTGAAAGCTGTGCCGTCCCGTCCTTCACTGCCAACTTGACAAATTAAGTAGGGTTACAGTGATTGATTCAGAGTTTGCAGGTCGTCCCTTCTGCATGCTATAATGTTCATAAGCATCACCCATATGAGTAAATTAACCTCCCCACTTAATCGCCCCCACTAATTGGCGTTGTTTTCTTCATTACTTTAGTTGTGTAAAGTAGAAGTAGTAGTAGTATTGATAACCATAAAAGCTCTGGGCTATATTTACTAGTTTGAGTAAGTCCCCATTTTTTTTTTTTTGAGGTTGCATGGCCAAGTATACTTGGATTACAGGTTCCTTAGGCCGACATTTTGGCCGCTTCTACCGCGTTGGTCTTCAATCAAAATATTGATGCAGCTTGGTGATGGTTCTGAAAGAATATTAGTATCTGCTTCCATATCATGAGCTTCCTTTGCTAGCTGGTCTGCGCATTTGATCGCCTCCCTTGGACAGTGTTTGATTTCCAACTCCCAGTGTGAGTAGATCAGCTCCCTGATGGAATTAAGCTCCTGCCGTAGAGGGTGGGAAGGGTTGCCGTTCTGCATGATCAGTTGGTAAGCCTCCATGGAGTCTGTGTAAGCCTCAACCTTTGTGTATCCTTGAGCTTTGCACAGCTTGAGTCCTGCATAGATGCCCTTAAGTTCTGCTGTAGTAACAGGGATGTACCCCAGTTTCTCTTGAAATCCTAGTAACCAATTGCCTGTTGTATCCCTGATTACCCCGCCGCATGTCGCCTGGTGCTGTCCATTGACTGAGCCGTCTGTGTCCAAACGAACGAAGCCATCTGGTGGGGGGGTCCAGTCCGGGTTTTGTGAGCCTTGGTAGCCATTTTGATTTCCAAGGGGAAATGCTATACCTCCCCTTATTTATTACTCCCCTCTAACCCCCCCATGTGGGACCCCTAACTTAACCCAAGATTATAGAACCAGGGTTAAAATCCCCACTTGGTTAAGAACCCCTCCCCCATAACCCCAGATTTTTTGTTATCTCTCCCCTCCCCTCCTCCCTCCAATCCTCCCCCTTCACTACCTCCCAAAACTGCCCACTCTTTCTTTCTTTCTCCCTTCTCTCCTAACACTGCAACTCTCATGGAGTCCTCCAACACTTGCAATCATCAAAACACCCACTTTACTACTTAACCCCCTCCCCTAAACCTAACACAACATACATATATCATATTATCATCACCCCTCACAAAAAACCAACCTACTATACCATTTCATTTCATTTCATTTAATTGTTACACCCCCTAGATGTTAGAGCCATGGACTTAACTCCAAACAACACAACCAATAATCCTAGTACTAAATCCCCAGAAGAGCATGACACAGAGACACCCCCAAGAATTCCACCTACAACAACCACAGCAGCCAAACCCTTATCTTTTTCCAACGGAATCCTCAAACGCCACAACAACCTTAACCATAACCTTAACCACCATAACCGCCGCCACCACCACCATCCTCCCCAAGTGACATACAAAGAATGTCTCAAAAACCACGCCGCCGCCCTCGGCGGCCACGCGCTCGACGGCTGCGGCGAGTTCATGCCGTCCCCCGCCGCCACCGCCGCCGACCCCACCTCCATCAAATGCGCCGCCTGCGGCTGCCACCGCAACTTCCACCGCCGTGAGCCCGACGAGCCCCTCCCCGCCACCCACGTCATCGAATACCAGCCCCACCACCGCCACCACCCTCCGCCGCCGCCCCTCCCCTTCCCGGTGGCCAACCGGAGCCCCAACTCCGCCTCCCCGCCGCCGATCTCCTCCTCGTACTACCCCGCCTCCGCGCCCCACATGCTCCTGGCGCTCTCCGCCGCCGGAATTCACGCGCCGCCGGAGAGCGCGGCGGCGCCGGCGCCGGCAATGACGCCGGGGTCCAGTACTCGAAAAAGGTTCAGGACTAAGTTCACGCCGGAGCAGAAGGAGAGGATGTTTCATTTTGCTGAGAGGGTTGGGTGGAAGATGCAGAAGAGAGATGAAGATTTGGTGAGAGAGTTTTGTAATGAGATTGGTGTTGATAGGAGTGTGTTGAAGGTTTGGATGCATAATAATAAGAACACTTTTGGGAAGAGAGATCCTTCTGGGATTAATAATAATATTAATGATGATGATGTTAATGATAATAATGATAATGATGATGGTACTAATCCTCATGGTGTTGTTGGTGGAGATATTCATGTTGGCAATGACAACGGTGGCGCGTATAATAGTGGAGTGATGAATGTTGGTGCTAATGGGTCGTCTTCGTCTTCTTGAATCTTTGGTGGAGGATGGTGGTGGAAATAATGTGTTAGAGTAAGGATGTTAATTAATTACTGTTGATTAGTGGTTTTATTTTGGTTTACTATTTTTTTTTAATTTCTAAGCTTAGTTGTTGTTATCAATGAGATGATGATGATGATCGACTTGTTCAGGATATTTTAACATGGCAGAGATTGATGATATATATCCAGAGGGAATTTTATTTTAATTATTTACTTGCCTCATCACCTTTTTTTCTTTATTATGCTTATGATCGATGGTGAATTCAGTTGTAGTTTTATAATGTTAGACATTGCTACGTTAAATTGAAGTTTTGGTAGATGTCTCGTTTCCATTGTGTACCCAATTCTTCTGTGTGATGATTTTATTTTACACTCTTGCTCAAGTTTTATTGTGGGATTGGGTGTTTTAGAGGGTGGTGAGGTTTGAAGTGTGAAGTGGCAGTGTGATAATTTGATGTTCTCTTCTTTAGGGGAAGGTGAAAAAGCAAGGTGCGCTTTTTTCTCTTTCTCCAGTCAGAGAGAATATGATTTTTCTTCAGAAGTTGTGTCTTTGAGAAAGAGGCAGAAAGTTTGCCCGCGGATATTTCAGGAGGTGTTGCTATGCCCATTGTGATGATGAATCCCCCTATTTTATTGCTTTAGCCATGTGCAGCTTGTGCTCATACTACTATTTTATGTTCCATACCACCAAGTAATAACCCAACCAGATAGGAACGCTTTCCCTAATCTGATTGCATCAGATGATATATTATCAGGTTTAACTTTAGATAATAGAGTTCAGTACTGTAGAGAACAATGGTGTTGATGATATGGCTGGTGATGATAATGTTTTTTAATCATTCTTTGTAATCAAGCACGCATATCTCCTGCTCTAATAGTTTCATGGCATTTACTATAATTAAGAAGTGATGGATCCCATTATTTTAAAGTTGAAACAAGATTATCACGTAAACCTAATTCAACGTGATATTGAAGGTATTTGTGGTGCAACATGCATGCCCATTTATGGGAAGTAAATCCTGTATTAACGAAGATATTATTATTAATATTGTTAAGTAATATTGTTAAGTTAGATTAGGATAATGAGCAGGGACTAGCTAGTAGCTAGGGCCTAGGAGGGGAAGTAGTGTACTGTGTACCGTATAAAATCATTACCAAGAATTCTCATAGGCTTGACTCTGATGGCCACCAGCAAAGGGTATGGTGTGTTTTTGTTTTTAGCAGGTTCACGTTACTTGTTTAATTCATTGGTGATGGGGCCCACACCACGGGTTTGTTACGGTTTTAGTCATTGATGATGATGAGGTCAGTAATCTTGTATTGGTGCCCCTAACCAGCCAGGCATGGGCTGGTCGTCCTTAGTCCTTGATTGGCCCTTGACAAAAATGGGGGACAATATCGTAACTTCACAAGATAACGATGAGGCATCCTCTCAAAAATCCCCACTAAACACAACAGTAACTCACTGTACCAGAATATGGTCATCTTTTCTCTCTCTTTTCTCTCTTCCATCCTGTGCACATGTATGGAGGATACATGGTACAGTTAAACTGAAATGGTCTGCGAATTTCAAGTTTTCAACTTTATGGTGCAGTGAATTTAATTGGAGGCATGGAGGCTGGTTCCTTAAACAGACAAAATTAGGAGTGTAATTATGTTGACAGAGTTAGAAAGAAAAACAAGAATAAATGAGGAACCTTGATGAGTTCCAAAATTTACAAAGGCATCCTCGTGGTACGAGACTGGTGTCATTGAGCAGAAAGTGGGAAGGATTGTGATTAAGGATTAAGCAAATGGTGTAATTAATATAAGAAAGGGTGAGAGGTTATTATCTTTAATAATGCAAGTGCGGGGTTGCTTAACAATGGGGTTTAATGCAAAAGACGATGAGGGTTAACATCATATTTGTGTAGTGAAGCCAACTTTATGTCCCTACCTCTGAGAAGTACACTAGTGTGTGTCACTTGATGTGACTCCCTATATTACTCTGATTAGATAGATGAGCCATTTTGTTTTCCTTCCCTCTTTCTAACCATCTCTTTCTCTTCTATCTAGCTAACTTCTCACACATTTACTTTTTAGTCTTTTACTCCCTCCATCATTCTCTCTGTGGTCCTGTTTATTTGTATTTTTTTCAGGTTAAATGTGTTACTAATTTAATTTTACATTAACTAACTGCATTGTTTTCTTATTTTTATAAATAATCTAAAAGGCTGATAAGAATAATACTACTCCCTACTGCTGGTTTATAACTCAATTGACTTACATGGTTCAGCAAATTAAACAATTAAAATTAGTTAAAAATAATAAATATGTATGTACGTAATGAATTATCTAAGTATGTCATCATTTATAAACTTACAAGTAAAAATAGATAAAGTACGTAAGGGGAAATATGAAGGAGAATTTAAGATGAGAGGAAGATTAGGATAAATAATAGTAAACCTTAAAAGAAAAATGATAAAAACTCGAAGAATATCAAATATTTTTTAAAAAGCGCAAAATCATAGGCGGAGTGTTAACCGGTATATGCAATCTCATGTCCAAGATTTGCAGGAATGAGTTGCCGACATTCATCAATTAATGACACAATTCATAATTCATATATATATCATCAGATGCATTGACACAACTTATTCATTGTTTACTTACAGTCTATATAGTACTGTGTCATCCACCAATCATTGTAACTAATGTATATAAATTAAACCGTATTATATTAGTCTTGGCAAAAATGAATGGTCTTGTTGCTTATACATTGTGAAGTACTCGTGTGTGTGTGTTGTGTACATAGTGTAATTGAATTTCCAATTCCAACGCATTGACCAATACACGAAGGGAGGAGGTGAGCTTTGCTAATCCATGTGAAAGAAACAACCTAACTATAACTACTCTAAGCAATTGAGTACGAAAACACGTTTGCATCTCACCATGAGTTCAATGGATATGTGCTATTAATCTGCCAAGAAAAGATAATGTAGAAGACACAAACCAAATCTCATGTACTTGCAAGCCTAATTTCTCTATAACTACAGTCCCATCTGGTGGGGACAACGACGCTATGCCTTTGAAAGCTATCACATTACTAACATGCTCCATGTGCTGCCAAATTAACTATTGCTCAACTATACAAGTCTTTAAGAAATTAAGAGCTCACTAAATAATCATTATAGAGTTTCCACTTTCCGCTTTTAGTCTCAAACTTTTTAAGATCCAAAAAGTTGGTGTCCAAGTTTATTTTTCATTGGATTCTCACAGGACGTCCCTCACCAATTAGTAGCGCTACTATGAGGTCTCTTCAAGAGAGTATCATATGCAATATCTAGGGGGCTTGGATTGGATTCTCTTTACTAATCTCATGCGTAAGGGTGATGCATATATACATATTATTATTATTATTATTGTATGTGCATAGTAGTATTCATGCTATGTCAGAGTCATTTTCAAGAATGCTCCAATAAGTAAGGAAAGTTTATATGCAGTCGTTTCATGATCTCAATACATCTACACATATAGTCATATAGGCTTCTTTATTGTGTTGCGCAGAAAAAGAGAAAGCTACCAACTTTAAAAACCCTAGCATGAAGCATGGCTTTGTCCCCCTGCATCAGGAATGGAGGTTGAAGATTTAAGACTTCAAGCCCCCTCCACTATTTTTTTTCTGTAATTTTTTATTTTTACCAACATTCCCTCTATTGGACGTGATAACATCAAGGCATGACTGAAATTCAATTACCTAACAAAGTTTTCAGTATTCACCGCCGTCAGTACAAATAATTCACTGACATCATCAAAAACACCAATTATTAAGAGTCCTCTAGTTTAGTCTCTGAATTATGATGATGGAATTAAGGAATTTGTTATTTTGTTACAGAGACTTTTTTTCGCTTTAATGAATTTTGTCCTGGAGAATTATAAAGCGGGGGAACAGAATACCTTAGAAAAGCATGCTAAACAATAAGGATAGAAAAGGACCAATTACGTTTGAGGTCAACAGAGGACCACACAATAATTTTACAACATACATATAACATATAAAGATATAAATATAGGAGTGCCGAATATGGTGGTCCATTGTTATTATATTTTGAGGTGTTATCTCTATTCTCTAACAATCTCCATCCTTAATATTCTTGCCCATCACCGTTCTTTAATTTTTCAATTCTGGTCCTATCGATCACTGCATAAGCTAAGTTGGACAGGGATTTGCATGATTGATCTCTTCTATATCTATCACCGAGCATGACATATATACTTAATTTAATTTATACGAGTAATTAATCCCTCTTTGTTTTTTTTGTTACTCCCTCCGGTCTATAATATAAGAATCAACATTTAAATGGTTTTGGTTAAAAATATATGAGCTTACATTATCTCTTCATTTAATGTGTTTTTCCTACTTTACCCTTATCCTCTTTTGATATTTATTTATATTCATGTATTTTTCTCTCTTAATATATCATAATAAAAATGGACAAGGTTGAAAAAATATCATAAACTTCACATATCCAACTAACTTTTACATGTTTTCTTAATAAGCGTTTTTAGGCACTGAACTCTTATATTATGAATTGGAGGGAGTACATGTTATTCTCTGTCTTTACTCTTTAGCACCTTTTCAACTTCAAGAGACACAATGGTTCTTCTCGCACTCACTGTGCAAGGAAAGTCGTGCCGTGAAGAAACAGAACCAGATGTCTGAACTTTTTAAGTGAGCAATGAGTTGTTTCCTGTATATACGGGTAAAAGCACAATGATAGCAAGAAAGTTTATATGTAATATAAAAATCATTTGCATTGTCTAAAAGCTAGCGGGAAAATATTAGAGATGAATATTCATTTTATAAGTCATGGGTTTATAAGGGCGGATTATGGTAATTAAGGGAGTAAATTAGAATGAAAGACGCTAGAGTACGAGAATAAGTAGAAGATTGATTAACAATGCTACTCATTTTTTGTTTGGGTGGAGATTGATTAACAATGTTACTCACATGTTTTTGGGTGGGAGATTGATAAAAAATGTTACTCACCTTTTTCCTTTGTGTGTGGAAATAGAAAGTGCAAATTAAAGAGAAGGGGAATGAGAAAGGGTGGAGATGTATAACCCAACGAGGAAAGCCATAATGAGCAGTACTGTGGTTGAGATTCACATGGTTTGAGTAGAGAGCATGTGAAAGTGGTGGAACTCTTACCCTCTCGTCCTATTGTAAGATACAATGCTTTATTCTAGGATGTCATATAATCTATTTATGTAATTTTGATATATCGTAATAATAAGAATTTTGATCAAATTAGTTCATATGAATTTTTCTAAGACATCTTATTATTTTGCTTCCTCCTATTTACTTAGTTATTTTTGAGAGAAATAATAATATAATGTTTTTTTTAAAAAAAAAAAGTCAGAAGCTTTAGAAATATGCATAACACTAAGGGTCAAGATTAATTCTGCAGTGAAATAGTAGATTTTAAATTGGAGGGGAAATTTTTTAAAAGCCCTTTATTAAAAGTGTATTATTTGTGAAAACAACATAAATCAAGATACATATATACTTTCATTTATGAGATTTGTGCGCACAAATACTTTTTGAGTTTTTGTGTAATAAATTTTATCAGGTCATTCTCACCAATAAAATTTTTAACAAGGTACTTTTCCACAAATTTCCCAATATTTGTGGTCTTTTACATAAACAACGTATTAAATATAGTATCATTTTTTATCGTTGGTCAACTTTTCAATCTCAATTGCTCCTTAGTATTTTACACAAATTAAAGTTTGGGGCATATCAAATCTAAGACTTTTTTAATTTCAGTAAAATTTTGGTTGAAAGTGGAGTATGTTATACACATCGCCCTACCTACCCTCCCAAACCATCATTTATTTCACCCATTTATTCTGTGCTTAACACATTCCTATTCCTACCATACCTAGTCCCATACCAACACCCTAACTTCCTAGTCTCTCTTACCTCTCCCATGATAAAAATTAATATTTGACTATTGCATAAGATAACCAGAATATGTTTTCTCTTTTCTTTCTTCTTTATTGACCCAAAGCCCTGAAAATACAAAAAAAAATGGCGTGGGCTGTATCTACAAGACCGTCATTGATGAATAATAAACCCATCAAGAATGAAGGGTTGGGTCAGAAATCCACAACTTCTGAATGAAGGAGTATTTATTTTGGTTGTTTCATATAATTGGACTTTGCCTGACATTATATAACCCCAACCCATTCATGAATTTGACCCAAAAAACAGGGAACAAATAATAAAACATAGGACAAAGGTTGAAACAGATTTCTCTCTTTTGCGGTTTCCATCTGCTCCTGTTCTTTGCATTAAATATAGTTTATTTAGGGGACAATATTTTTTTATCTTTGTTTATACTACCAAATTCTACGTAAAATAATTACTTTTTGATAATTTATAAGAAAAAAGCAGTTACGTTTTTAATTTTATATGATTTTTGTAAAAAATTTGATTCTCTAACTTGAAGAAGGACACATAATTTTTTGGGATTAAAATTAAAACATGAATCGTATTTTGCCAATATGATATCAAAATGTTATTATTTTTATGTAGAATATGGTGGCATAAACAAATACAAAATATTTTATCTCCAAAACAAAGTAATTTTAATGTAAAGGACATGGTATGAATATGAACTATAAATGAAAGAAGCCTGGTCCAAAATGTTAGCGTGGTGAGTGGTGACCCAAACCACGAGGGTTAAATTCTTTCCCTTACACGTGTAAGAATTTAAGCAGCAATGCTCCTTCACGTTAAATTTAGGGCTCGTTTGGAAGCATGCAAGTAATGGGCTAAATTTGAAAGTGAAGAAAGTGTTTCACTCTACCAAGAAAGTAAATGATGGGCGGCTGTTTGGTTGGCTAATAGAAGAATCTGAAACTGAATTTTTATTAAAACAACATATTTTTAGTGTAATGAATGTGGACCTTAAATGACAGTAATACCCCTTCTTATTGTAACATTCCCAAAAAGCCCCTGATTGAAAAAAGAAACCCCCACTAGGACTCCTCTTTTTTCTGCGAAGCTTGCTCTTCTCTCCAACAAGGAGGCGCTGTGTTGAGGACCCAGGTGGCCAGTTGGAGAATGGAAGACAGAAACTTGGGGACTGAGTTGTGGGAGACGAAGTTTGGGAGGTTTACAGGTTTGGGGTTCAAACTTTTCATTCTTAGTTGTGAAAAAATAGTGTGAAAATATATCTTATTACACATAACTCATGGAGAATCACATAACAAATATATCTGCGATTTGGGGTGAGATTTGAGTGAAGGTCGAACTGAAGCATGGGGTTCTGTTTGTTTGATAGGTATGAACTGAAGTATGTAGTTGTAGTTTGAGTTTACTGCATGTTTAATTGGTAATTAATGATCATCATATTTGTTTTGTGATATATTTCAGCTCAGATTTGGTGTTTTGTAAGAGCGTTTTGGCTATGTCTAACGTAAATAAATTTTGTTTTTAATTTGTGGCTATGAGTTTGTAACAATTCTGTTAAAGAATTTAGAATTTATATTTCCCTTTAGGTATTGGATATATGGTGATGTAAATGGGTGAGTTTATAAATCTGGGAGTATGGTTACTTGTGGTTAAAATCTCAATTTGCTGGATATACAAATGCTCATTCTTTAAATAATCTCTTTGAATTTGGATAATATAGTGTTTGCTCCTTAGTCAACTTTTATATTGTAATTAATTTTCTTGTTCACCATTACATACTTTTGCAGGTATATTTTGCTGGCTTGGGGTGCTTACAAAATGTGAGGGCTGCTCTTTATAGAGGAAGGACATTGAAATGCACACACACTACATTTTCTCAGACGCCATGGACAGAACATTGGATAGGGGAAGACAGTGTGCATCTAGATGTCATGGAGTTGGAGATGTTTGAATTCAATTTATTTTAGGTTACTTGTTTGTGTTGTGAGGACGAGTGAAGTTGTACTCTTTGTAGAATGCATTAGGCATAGAACATATCTGTTGCACTCTGTGTAATTCGGTTGTTGTAAGTGTGAAATGACAAATGTCAATGTAGAGTATGCATGTATGTTTTAATTGCCAATGTAAAATCTGGAGTTTTTCAATTGTGTGGTTAAAAAGAATACATGTCACTTGGTAAGCAGGTTGACTGAAAAGCAAGTAGCTGCACTGGTGCTGCATAGGTTAAAAGATTTGAAGTTGTTAAAATTGATTTCAACTTTCTGAAATCGAGTTTGAGAGGATAAAATCGATTTTACCTGAACGAAATCGATTTTGAGTGGTTCAAATCGAGTTTACCTAAACGAAATCGATTTTGAGAGGTTAAAATCGATTTGACCTGAACGAACTCGATTTTAAGCAGTTAAAATCGATTTTAACAGTGTGAACTCTCTAATATGACACAGCACATTTGAAAAATGTTCCATATGTGGGAACGTCAATTGAACCTAACTGCCGAGAGTGTGTGCCTGTACAAAGCTTCAGTTGATACAAATGGCAATAAAGAGGGGAAAATGTAAAATATGTTATACAATTGACGTTCTCAAACAAAATACATCGAATCCACATTACAACATCAGCAACTAATTGTCAAGACAAAACCAAAAGTCTTGAGAAACAAACACTGACATAGTAATACCCATTGAAATCCTGCCCTACAACTAACACAAAGATGGATTCCGCGTCTGGTGAGCACACCCCAAACACGTTTGTTGTTAAGTCCCCTTTCCTATTCCTATAACGCCCTCTTGCGTGCGCTGACACATGTACAGATATGTGGGTTCCATTTAATGCCCCTACACAACCCTGCAACAAAAGAAGGTAAGGATCACATAAAATCACTCAATATGAATACATTACAAACATTTATTCGAAATGACTATTACCTGGAAGTGCCTCCATCTTTCCCCGTTGGACAATCCTTGTATGCGCTGTGGGGATTTCAAAAGATGTGACTATAATTTCAACACACCTCTTAAAACGACATTGAAGTACCTACTAATTGTTTCTCCATACCGGCTAAACTCAAATTGGATCACCCTATTCTTGTGATCATGGGCCAGAATGTTTAAAAACATTGCCACTTGTTCATCAACTAACATATGGGTTGTTGGTTTTAATCCCCCAATTGTGTCCAGCATGTGACATAACCTGTCAAACGTTGACCTTTACATTCTAATTTGGTTGAAGCATGTTGTGTCATTGCTATAGATTATCGCTCTTAAGCATGCCCTCTTCACATGGAAATCTAACCTATATGTGCTATCGGGTATGCGTCTTAGGTTATACGCGGTACATGCTAGCATCGTCACCACAACCGTCCTCACAGCTAGCAGTATGGCTATGCAGGCAACCACAAATTCATAATGCATTTGAGCATGTATTTCATCCATCACCTACAAAAAATGACCCTACACCCCTTTCCTATATCAACAGAACGTACAACAAAATGCATCATACCCACCCACAGACATGTTGAAAAACTTAATTGATTTTAGACTTTGCCTACGAAAATCGATTTTGGCATCCTAAAATCGATTTCGCAAAAAATAAATAGATTTAAAATCGATTTGGCCATTGTAAACTCGATTTTGCCATCATCAATTTACTCAAGTTGGACCTTTTCAACTGACGTCACCCCCAAATTTTTCCCAACAGTGTAGCTAAACACAAGCACCTGGACAACAACTTCAAACAACACCCAGGCAGATTTTTACTATGTAACTATAGTTTGGAAACCAATAATTGCTAACCCATCAATTTTAAAGTTCAAACTAATTCATTTAAGCAAAAAGCACGCATCACACACACAAAACACTTTAAAAGAAACACAAACAGGGAGGGTCATGAAGAAGAAATGCAAACATGTTTGGGTTCACCATCAATGCCTAGACAAAAATAAAACTACTCCACCAATATGAAACTACATTGATCACCCTTACCTTTGTCTCCTTACTTGGCACAATGTGCAACTAGCTAATTTGAGTTAAATGCCACCCACGACAACCCACACCTCCTCACTGACAAATTCGTGTCTTGCCTGAAGCTCCCAAGGTTTGTGATGTATTTGGTTAGAGTAAATGAAGGGCAATGTGGTATTTAGCACATGGGCCCACACTCAATTTTGGTGGGAAGCCAAATTTGTATTTCTATTCTTAATTTTGGAGGGAAACTGAAAATAAAAACTTTCTAATTCAGAGCTACAGTTTCTGCCTTCCAAACCGCTTGAGAATGTGAATTGATTTCACTTTCAGATTCAGAACAAAACTTTCCTGCTTCCAAACGGGCCCTTAATGAGCCACAGAGCCAAAAAAATTTATAGTGTGTGTGCATAAATTAAACAAGTTAATTTTTTGGAAATCAATAGGATTAGGCATAATAGTACTCCCTCCGGTCCCTAATATAAGAGTTAATCGCAAAAAAATGTTTTTTAAGAAAACAAGTGAATGTTAATTAGTTAGGTGTCTGGAGTTAATGTTTCTTTTTTAATATTGCCCATATTTATTATGATACTTTTAAGAGAGAAAAATACATAAGTATTAATAAATATGAAAAAAGATTAAGGGTAAAGTAGGAAAAAACTCATTAAGCGAGGAGAGAATGTGAGATGAACTCTTATATTTAGAACCAAACTTATTCAAATGTTAGCTCTTATATTAGAGATCGGAACGAGTATTTCACAATATGAAGTAACGAATGCTGAATTCCAACTGAGAAAAATATCCATCTTTCGGCCTAACTCTATATTAATCCAACAACGAAACACGCGTACGTACGCATATACCTATACAAAATACAGTATTGTTTAGGATGGACAAGTAGTTGGCATGAAAAGATAAATGAAAAATTGGCAACTAATCAAGCAAATGAGGTGGCTGGAAATGACATCACTTAACTTTTTGAATTGATTGGTTGTAAATCGTTTAATATAAGTAATGATCTACAATTCTACATAACTGTTCGATCCCCAATTATGTAGTCGCGGTATTTAGTTCAAGCAGCGAGTTTTTTAATTTTTGTAAATGCGGTAGTCCCCATTCTCTGGCCAAAAATAAATGCGGTAGTCCCCATTGGTAATGGTACTCCCTCCGGAGGTAGTATTAGATACCTGTAGTGTAGATAGATAAAAAAATACTCCCTCCGGTCCCTAATGTAAGAGCTAGCCGCCAAAAAAACGCTTTTTAAGAAAACATGTGAATGTTAGTTGGATGTCTAAAGTTAATGTTTCTTTTCCAAAATTGCCTATATTTATTATGTACTTTTAAGAGAGAGAAATACATAAACATTAATAAATATGAAAGAGAGTTAGGGGTAAAGTAGGAAAAAATGCATTAAATGAGGAGAGAATGTGGGGTGAGCTCTTACATTAAGGACCAAAACCATTCAAATTTTGGGCTCTTACATTAGGGATCGGAGGGAGTAATAATGATTGAGTTTTGAAATGGGCCAAAGGCAATGAGTCGATGTCATATCAGAATAAGAGTGAGGCCCAATAAGGATTATTAATCATATCCCAAACATGATTTACAAACAATGCTCCTACTCGGGGACCACCACTGTCCACAGATGACATTTCACGACGTTTCAATATCTTTCTGTTTTTTTTTTTAATTTCAAATTTTACAAATCGGAAATTTCCATGTTTTTTTCGTGGGAAGTAAAATGCAAATACGCCACTCACTGCAGTCCTTGGCTTTATTCTGTTTATTTTAAAACAAGAGGACTCTAGGCATTTTTTTTTGTTACTATAAAGCATTCTAAATCAAATCCTAAGGGCATCCAATGACAAATCTGGTAGTGATAATAGGAAAACACTCCTTCAATATTCCACTTTGATTTCCATTTTTTACATGGAAGAAGTTCCTTTTTATTACTACTTTTTTAGAATTTGATTTCTTCAAATTAAAGGTCTTAAAAAATATTCTTTAATTTCAATGTCATCTTCCCTAGCTTAGCCACCTTAATTATTTTTACTTGATTTCAAAATTTAAAAATGTATTATATCCATTCTTAACATTATAAAAATTTGCACATTTCGCTCTTTCTATTTCACTTCCAACTCTTAAGTGTACGGTGTCATCCCAGTTTTGTTAACGACGCACACATGCATGTATGTATAGTTGGGAACTACTTGGCAAAAAGACAAAAAGTGTAGCTGGGAACTAGATACCAATTGTGAAGTGCGAACAATTTAACTTTGCATGAAGCAAAAAAAAGTTTGCATGACGCAAAAAAAGCTAGGATATAGTTGCCCTGAGTTTTGAAACTTGGAAGGAAACTGACTAGTTCCTAAATCCACGAGATCCATATATAAATCTTCATATCCTTAATGACTACCTATGAATTATATGATTATATAAATGAAAAGCCCATTACTAATCACCATGAACTCACACCCACAGATACACACACACACCCTTGTTCATATTGGAAGCTCCACTAAGATCAGAATAGGAAACATTGAAGTCGTGTTACAACTTACTTCATATAGTGGAATCATGCATCGGATCGCAAAACAAAACAGATAAAAGCTTATGAATAAGATTGATTTGATTATCAAATTGATTTGTTTAGGAGCGCATTGAGTGACGCAATGCGTGTGTGTGAGGGAAGAAAACACTCTAAATTTCAACGGCAAGGTTTTGGATCTAGTCTTATAGCATATTATACATGAAGCATTCTTTCAGAACATCCCCCCAAAAATGTCCACGGACACTTCTTTCTTTCTTGTTAGGGGCTGCGGCTACTCCTTATGTAAAAAAATTCTTCATTCTCATGAATTTCATTCCTTTCTTATTCATATATAACTAGTTCTTTTTAAAATTTAATAAGTGCACGTGTTGAGTGTTCGATATGACAGCAGTTTCTTATATATGATAAATTTTGAAAGTTTTAATATCAAAGTTTTATTATTTTTATTTGGAGCATTTTTTTAATTATTAATTCACTTTAATTTAATAATTACAGTTTAGACGACCTCTAATTCTTCGCTTCCATGAGAATTTTCTTCTCCATTGAAATATGGTGAAAGTCTGCCACTCTTATACCATTAAAAGGACTCTATCTTAGAACATTAGGAAACTTTAATTTTTGATAAACACCGCCTTATAATCTAACATCTATTGATAACAAACTACTGATTTGGACTTAAATGATAGTGTTGCTCACATATGCAATCCGCTCTTTCAATGAGAACACTTACCGAGATTCGAACACACTTTCTCATCCTTACAAGGGTTGAAGTTCACTTATTATTAACTCATCAATTAGTCATTGATATTTGGAATCTTCTTTATTGTGATTAGAAAATAGAGTAATAACACACCTTTTGACATATAACTCATAAATGTGTGGAGCACAAGGTATATGCATCTTCTGATCTGCATTTTCGGAATTGACATTTACCTGATTTCCTATGTATACCAGAAAGTTCGTTCCTCTATATATACTCCAAAGCCTAACATCTCCATTTTTGCTTACACACCTCACATGGAAAATATACACCCTTACACCACGGTCCTCCCTTTCTAGCTATTTACATTTTACACAGCATTAGGAGAGGCTCTGAAATATTTGCTTTCCTATCTTTTATCTGAATCTCATCCCCATTCAATTACGCTGACTAATAAACGTGTGTAATTAATTAGGGTTTTGACCAACGTACATGAGAATTGAGCGCCCTGATTTTTATAGAAGTTTGAACTACAGCTTAAATTGGTTGTATAGCTTAATCATTTTGTTCCTAAATTTGGCTAATTTAGGTAATCAATTGCATAGACAGATGACTAGAAACTAATGATTAACACTCACCACTGAACCATCTCATGAGGTACTTTTTTCAGTTTGAGTTAGCTAAATTAAAGCTTTAGTAAGTAGCTAATAAAACGTTCTTTATTTCAACAACCAACATGATTAGACATGTGGACCGTTCATGTGTTCAAGTTGATGATCTCAAATGAAACTAACACCACAGTTAGCGCGCTTGGAGAGAAAAATGTGAGAAGTTAGTCATTAAATCGCTAAAATTTTAACGCCTAGTCAAGGTAGGTAAATGTTGCTATATATATACGTTTGTGTGGTGATGGGCCAATAATCGAAGCGGCTAAAATTGTGACTCTTTACACCTTTGTCTTCACGGCACAAGAATTTAACACACTCTACAGTATGCATGTTATTATATGATAAAAATGATTGAATTGAGAAAGAGACCGTGTCATGTTGTATCATGAGAGATGAGATAAAATCCTGATGACAAGGCATTTACACAAGTAGAAAAATCAAATCGTACAGAGGGCCGCAAAGCAAAGGTAGGGTTGTTAATTAGATGATGTGGAAGTATTTGTGGTTTTGGTTGTGGCCTCAAAGATTCTGCTGCCTCCAACCTAATCAAGATTCAGTACTTGTGAAAAGACATGAACTAAAAAACTATATAAACTTCATATCAATGAATTGCATCATCAGTCCCATATATATACGCATATAAAAACACCCTCTTCATTACCGAAACCGAGAATCACAAGGCAATCAAATAAAATCCAGAAGTACGCAACTTACACTTATAGAAAACAGAACAAGCGTATCAGCACAAGATAACTAAATCAAGCTCATGAAGTAAAATTTTCCCCTGGCCTATAGCTGATTATAGAAGAGAAAAACTTCAATGAGATTGTGCAAGGCTCTTCCACTCCAAACCATATATATATAACATATATACATGTGTGTGACCAGAACATCACTCTACATCCACATGTTAATTAATATCCCAACTTCAAACAATCAAAAGCAAACCATACCAAACCAAACCAAACTAGGAAACAAGTACTAGCACATGAAATAACATAACTAAATTATTGATATATATAATTAGAGATGATATATAGAGAGTGCTCTCATCATCAAGTCCCGTTAGAGGGAGGTGAAGAGCACTCACACACTACTTCAGTCTCCACCTCTCTTTTGTGAAAACTCCGGTGACAACCACAAGCGGCGCAGGTCAGGGCGGCGGTTGTGCCCTCTTCTCCACTGGCCATGAACTCCCGGCAACCGTCCACGGCGTACCCTCCAACGTTAGCCGCGTGATTCTTTTGACACTCTCCATATTTCACACTCCGAACTGTATAAGATGAAGGGTTTGATTCCCTAACTGGCTCCTCCCTTCTCAACACAACTTGACGTTTCCTCATATCTATGTTACAATTAGCCCTGCCTGCAAATTCAATACCTAGATGAGCTCTGAAAATCAGAAACAAGAGATGAGAAAAGAGAGAGAGAGAAGGGAAAGAAAAACTAGTGAGGAAGAGAGAGGGGATACATACAGCTTATACTTTGAATTATGCATATGTCCATCGAGCCCTAACCCTAGAATGTGTATTTATAATTAAATGTTAATAAAATTAATTATGATTGATTTACATACTTAAATATTTAAATCCTTAATCCAAAGTGGGAACAACTGATCACTAAACACTTTTTACTGTGCGTACTATTTGATCTTGTGATGGAATTTTTCAATTCACTTGAAAACCCTAGATAGGACATTATTTGAAACTAAAGCTCTAGCTATAATAGTGATGTCTAATGCACGGTAATTATGCTTAATACTGTTGTGATGGCAGTACTGAAAAGGTGATCCCACCTCCTGAACTAACGTGCTATCCATAGGATTATTTGTGGTTCATATTGAGCCACGTAATTCATGAATTTGTAATGAATTTAAAAAAGGAAAAATGTTCAAATCAGAGTGATTCCTCCTTGTTAAAGCAAAATCCTGAATAGTGATGGGTTTGATTCGGGAAAGACTTTTTCATTTCCCCTAAAATAGTGATGGGTTTGCTTAGCTAAAAAATTAAGATGGGTTTAATTTGGGAAGGACCAGCTAAGCAGGATTTAACCCCAAAACGTACAGTGGCCCCTAACTTGATAGTAAAAGGCAGTTTTTGTGGGGTGCACTGAAACGATGCCAATAACAATTGTCTATAGCTCTTGACCTAAAAACGTGAACATGATAGACGAGCTTTGCCAAACCTGTACGACAAAATCACCGTGACTCCTTTGTTTCCATGTCCATGTTACTATGTTGTAGCGGCATTTCTATTTACGTCAATATAGAAAAAAGGTTTAACTTTTAATTTCTGTTTTTTTAATTTCCTCCCAGCAAATTATAATTGTCATCGTTTATAATGTTTTCCTGCTGTTGATTTTTCTAATTATTATTTACCATGTAGCTAGATTAATTAATCTCTGTCTGCAAGCATATAGAATGACAAGTGGAGGAACCAGACCTTGAGCTCGTTTACTTATGCTGCCTGTTGACGTGCATTTTGATGTACATGTTTGCAATTATGCATTCTTCTTTATGTATAACATTCTGCCATGTCAGTTTTCCTTCACGTACCCTTCTGAACATCAGCCATCATAAATGTGGTCTTGAAAGTATGTCTGGCCTTAATTTGTGCATAAACAAAGTTTATCAAGGGCAGGACTTAATTCCGTATGTATTTTTTTACCCTTAAACTACTAGGTAATTCCATAACTAGTTTTGAGGAAATCACTGTCAACAAAACTTATGAATATTATTCCATCTCTCGTCCGGGTAATTTTTCTTCAACTTGAAGGTGGGAAATTCGGTCTTCTAACTATATATTAAACACGATATCACTACTCATCTAGCTAATCAAAGGGGTCTTGAAAGCCTTTTATTTATATATAACTCCTTTTTGTTGATTTAGATAGAATTTCTAGTAAAGCATATATACGTTCGTTGATATGTATAAAATTACAAGTAGTGTTGTAAATCTGGACAAGACGGTCTAATCGGTCCAAGTGTCACCTTGAGCATCCTTCAGCTCATCCTGAAGACTCAATCACATTAAAGGTTGATTTGTGTTGGTTTACTTATTATTGGACTGAAATCCTCATTTCAATGAACCGAAACAGGTTTTTAAAGACCGGAATGCTTTTAAAAAATTGGAGGACTCATATAACTTACCTTAATATTTAAAAAAGAAAGAAACACATATATACCCATTTAAAAACCTTTTTTTGTCCATCAATAAATATCCCTTATCCCTAAATGCGTTAATAAAATCAAGCTCTTTATTGTTCTGAACATATTATAACTTAGTATATAAAAAAAATTGCATTAGAGCTCTTGAATATGTTTATTTTTAATATTAAAATTTCATATTGTTATACATTACTTCAAATTTTATGCATACATATAATATCGTTTTAATTAATTATTATGTTATTGGTTCGACGGTCATCTGTCCGCCTTGACTGTGCAAACCATGTTTAAATCACCTTTTCGCTCACTTTCCAATCTCGCTTTTACAACATTATACTCCCTCTGGTCCTAAATATAAGACCTAGATGACTTTTTTGGAAAATCGTAAAAAAAACAAAAATCATAAAAAAAGCAAAAAATTAATTATAAATTGATTTACCTATTTTTTTCTCTTAAACTAGATTATTTTACCTATAAACTAATGGATTATCTAAAAATATATTAAATATGTCATTCTTTAATAACATATTTCGCAACTTTAATCTCTCCAAAAAAAAGTTGTCTAGGTCCTATGTTTAGGACAAGAGGTAGTATTATATAAGTTACAAGGCTTTGTAACTTCAATTCCGATTTGAATTTCTTTTTCTTAATTTTGGTATGTGAAATACATTCATTATTTTTTTCTTTACAGTATGTTCCATACAAATGGGTAAGTTTTTTTTCAGTAAGAAAATTCAGATATACCAATACATATATTGTGGAGGCCAGGGACTATATAGCATGTGTTTTACTTTTGACCATATAGACACTTCGCGACTTCGCTTGCCTAGGTACTTGCCTTTGAATATATCATAATTTGAATTTGATTTCGAGAATGTATCGTGAGCGATATGCTAAATGATCCGTGTAATCTATATAAAGTGTGCAAGCGTGAGACAAAAATTCCTAACGTTTTGATCAACTGCCTTTGGAGTTTGGTGAGGTTAGTAATATTGCTGGCAGTACGTTGTACAATAATGGAAGATTGAAGAAAGGGGGCCTCGTTCCCTTTTATTACACCTTGCTATCCATTTTTGTAGCGCGCGTGTGAACAGTGTTGTTCATCAGCCTCATATTGGGGCTCTTATTCGCCTAATTTGAACCAGAGTGAGCCCGACAACTCCATTACCACTCTTCATCCCTTGATCTATTTATACTCACGAGGATGCGCAAAATTAAAGGCATATGTCTCAACTTCATCATTCAAAGGTGTAGTACTAGTGTGTGATTGTATCTCTTAGCTTCAATCTACTTTAATTTTATTAACAATGCGCTTAAGGAAAGAATTGATTGTATGTGTCCGATCTGCCTCCTGCCTCCTTACAATGTAGTACTATCAACGTTATTTACCTATAATTTGATTAAATTAATGACGCTATTAAAGTTAATAAAAATTACATGATATGTACTGAAATACCACAATATACATTTATTTCCACCCCTCTTTCTTGTTTGTAATTGAGGAATATCATTAATATGGGAAAATGTTGAGTAAGATCATTTCTAAAAAAGTTTTTATATATTTAACAATTAAATCACCTGCCAAATAGGTTCTATATATATTTAAGAACTAGCTAATAGATTATCAGATCTCACAGTAAAATAGCTTTGATTGTAAATTTTTGTGGGTTTCAAATTCCGAACCTTTAATTTTCCTTAAATTCTCCAGCTCTAGCCCAAAATATACTCCGAGAAAATATTGCTATAAGTCATATATAGAGTTCATTACTTATTACTTTCAAATCTATCCATTTTTTAAAATTACTATGATAAAAAGATCCATATATATAGTTAAATGGGCGGGGGCAAAGTTATTTTATCAAGAAAATGAACATATTAAATGAGTTTTTTATCCATGAATGAGTTCACGCACAACAAGTCTTCATTTTGGCCAGATAATTGAAATTGACTAATGTTTTAGATCCAATATGCCTGAAGTCATTAACTTATACGTATAATTGGACCTATTTGGGGATACCCGCAAGAAGAGTGACGCCGAAGGTGGGAGACACTTTTTAAAGTCTTGTCATGCGCATCCGATATATAATTCAATGAGAGGGTAAAAAATATTCAAAGATTTCCCGATGAGGAATGGATTTTAACAATTTTTACTTGAGCGCTTTTTAAGTAAGTGATGGGTTATTTGTTTCATTGTTAGTACAGTTCACGTGCATCTGGGTAATCTCCCTTATGTAAGAATTTGATGGCAATGTATCCAGACAACTTAAGAAAGTTGTGACATTGACCAATTGGGTAAGTTTCCATTTTATATATGCAAACATACATCATGAATGTCTGTCTTCATATCTGTACATGAAAAAGATGATAACATAATAGGTAATTTGGTAATTACTGATATATTTATTCTGTAATCAGATTCTGGAGTGCGTTGTGCCAACAATAAATGTCTTTTATTGATTTGTTACTATTTGTTCTCACATCTAATAATATATTTTCAAGTAAGAGCCCCCTAATTATTTGCGCCACTACAAGAAAATAAAGTTGTAGTCGCGGTTAAAGTGGGATCTGGATTCTCTCAGCGGCGAATTCTCTCTGCGGCTCTCAGCTTCACAAATCATGGTCATCCAATTGATCCAAAAGCCCATAAAATTACATGTCACCAACAATCACTACAAAAAAAACGGGTCATTACGGCGCAAGCTTACCGGCGTTTTGGTCCAAAACGCCTATATGAGACGCATACCGGCGTTTTTGTCCCAAACGCCTATTTGTAAATGCCGCTTCGTTTGGCGCGCTCTTCCCGCCATATTTCCCGCGTTTCCATATCGGCGTTTTGGAGTATAGGAAACGCCGGTATGGTTTTTAAATATAAAAAAAAGCGGTTGGTTGGTTTTTTGTTTTTTTTTTCAAACAACCGCACCTCGGCGTTTTGCCAAACGCCTATGTGCGTTTAAAATATTTTTTAACACGCACATAGGCGTTTGGCAAAACGCCTATGTGCATAACGTGCATTAAAAATGCACTTAATGCGCAGACCGGCGTTTGGCAAAACGCCTATCTGCGCATTAAGTGCATTTTTAATGCACTTAATGCCGACAGGCGTTTTGACAAACGCCTATTTGCGATTAAACAATCATTTAATCGCAAATAGGCGTTTTGGAAAACGCCTATATGCGATTAAATTAATACTTTAATCGCACATAGGCGTTTGTAAAAACGCCTACAGGGTGTCCCAAAACGCCGATGTGGGAACGGCTATAAAAGAACCGCCGATGTTCATTTTGGCGTTTTCGAAAACGTGAAAACGTGTAAGGGTCCCACAGAAACTTTCTTTTTTCTTTATCTTTTCCTATAAATATTCCTCTTCGATAGATCATGTCTCGTCGTACCGATAAAGCTCCAATAGACCCCGAAGAGGATCAGCGATTGCGAGATGAACAGCAGCGATTGAGGGACGAAGCAGAAGCCAGGCGTATAGAAAAGCGCAGGTTACAGATTGAGCAGCAGCCTACTCCACCAGAGGTGTTGCAGTACGCCAGCCCCCCGCCTATTGACAGCCCTCTTCGGGCGCCACCTTGGACTCCTTACGGGTTTGGTGGTAACCCGGAAGTCACGCAGGACGACCTCTGGAGAGACTTGAACGTCCAGATGAGCTACGAAGAGATGCAGGACATTTTGAATGAGGATAGGGAGAGGGCAGAGAGGGAGAGGGCAGAGAGGGAGAGGGCAGAGTGGGACATCCCGGTGCCGGAAATTATGATCAAAATGTCGCGCGGGAGGAAGTCTTCGAGTACTGGTCAACTGGTGGATGTCAGAGGTAATTGAATTTGATATTAATTAATAGTTACAAATTTAATTTATACAATATATATAATCTAATATATTTTTCTTACCTACAGATACCACTGGCACTGTCACCAGGAGGAGGCTGACGGCGAAGCTGGCGCATGCGCTTCCGCCGAATGAGAAGATTGAGGTGCCATATTACAACACCACCGGGCAGCCAACAACAGATGCTGCCATTCTATTCCGCCGCCATTGCCGACTCCTCGGCAAGGACTTCCGGCGCTTCCCGATCGACCCGACCAGCTGGAGGAAAGTTCCGCAGAGCCGGAAAGAGGAGGCTTGGGAGATTATTAAGGTAATACGTATTTCAAAATATTATAATACGTATATAATTGTTATTATACTTATTATTAAATAATATGAAAAAATTTCTTTTTGCAGAGCAAGTGGTGGGTCCCCGACAGCTTGAACCTCAAGAAATTCGCGATAGGGGTGGTCGGGGATAATTGGAAGGATGAGAGAAACAAGCTGTACCTGCTGAAGTCCCAGAAGGGGACTAGGCCTAGGGAGGCGGTGGAGGCAGACGTGCCCGATGGAGTGGACCCTGAGCAGTGGAGGAATTACCTCGCCTGGAGGATGGGTGATGACTCCCCATATTTAGTGGTTTTTAGGAAATATTTTGTTGTATTTGGGGAGTCATGAATTAAATAATTAAGTGATTTTGATGTGAATTGGAAATAAAGTAATTTGAGATTATATGAGTGATTCTTTTGGAAAATCTGAAATTTAATTGAAATAGGAAACTTAATATATTAAAAGAAATATTTTGATGAGAAGTTTCCTATTAATGAGATTATGTGATTGAGTTATTGTGATTATTTCCTATTTACTTCTCTTCATGAATGCAGATTTAATAAAAAAGGAAATAAAGAGAAGGAGAGGATTTGATTATGTGCAAGAAAAGGAAAGAAAAGAAACTTAACATGCAAGGCAAAGGCAATATGGTGTTGAGCTATTTTATTATAAATATACACATACATTGAGGAGAAGAGGAGGCTGGTTACAATTCTTCCTATTTTCATAAGCCTATACACATTCACATTCACATTCACGCAGCAAAAGGAAAAGGAAGCAAGAGGTGGCAAGCACTGTTCATTGGTGTCTTTGTTATATCCACGCACGCAGGGGAAGGAGATTAATGCACAAAGAGACGAGAGAGAGGAGTCACGGCACTATTCTTCAATCTTGTATTATTTAGTTATTACTTCTTCTTGAACATTTAGCATTCCTTTGGATTTTAAGCCAATTGTTATGACGATCAAAATTATGTGTGGCTAATTTCTTTTACAACCTAGAGTACTATGAACTTGTTTGTAACTTAGTATTTTGTTTCCCACTATTTAGTCATGGTTAATTTGATTTAGTTTATTTAATCTTGCTTTTAGTGATTAACTTGTTTAGTGCTTGATCACCATTAGACATGTTTAGGGAATTTAGAATTGGACTCGAAAGAGGGAATTTTAAATAGACCATGGGATTAAATAGTGTAGGATTGGATTTTTAATCTGATTTGCGACTAGGATAGACATATACCTAGAAGCCCTACATAGTCACATTAGAGCGGTACCGGTATTAATTGGCTTAGTAAATTAGTGCAAGACATTGTGTAATTAAGCTAGGCAAGGATATAGGTGGAAACCGAAAGGCATTTATAGACACTAGTACTCTAGATTAGCTAGTTGAATTAATTCATAATTAATTTAGTGGGGAATAAAATCTAAGAAGCAGATAAGGGATTAGTGGTTCTAGGTTGTTCTTTTGACTCGTGAATTTCATCTGTGTGAATATTTGTTTTATTTTATTTTCTTAGCTATTAGGTAATTAAAATCAAATTTTCTTGTTTACTCAACTTGAATGAAAATAGGAGATCTAATGCCTAGTTATTAATTGTCTGAGTCTCTGTGGGATCGACCTTGATTTACCACTTTACTAAAATACGATCCGTACACTTGCGGATATTTTTATCAAAATTTTGGTACCATCAATGGGCGACCTGGGGCGGGCCAGGGAAAGGCGCGGTCAGCAGGCTCGGGCACAGCAGGAGGTTGGCCACTCGACTGGGAGCGTACCGATGATCGTCCGCTACGATGAGATGGTATATAACTATCCACTAGTACTCTTTCTATATCTAATATCTTATGTTATAATAATACTGATCGTAGTTTAACGATTCACATATTTCAGCGGCGGGAGGCTAGGGCGAAGGACATCAAGAAGGGCATCTTCAAAGATTTCCTCATTCAAGAGCGCACCCGCTCGGATGGGACACCTCTATCCCGGAAGGCTGCCGAGGAGATTAGGAGTGTTGCTCAGGCGCAGGCTGATATCGAGGCACAGGCGCCGGCCAGGGAGACCCCCGAGTCTCAGCAGGGGGAGAGCGGGAGCCCGTATGAGGAGGTCGTTGCTCTCCACACGCAGTTGGGGACACAGGAACGTGCGGGACGCGTTCCAGGCCTTGGCTTTGGAGCCCGACCTACTCAGCTCTTCCCTCCTTTCGGAAGCCGTGGGTATCAGACTTCATCCTCTAGGGCGAGCCAAACATACGAGGCCCGGCAGCTGGATGAGAGGTTGCGGGAACGCGAGCAAGAGATTGCAGAGCGAGAGGCCCGCCTCAAGGCAGATGAGGAGCGGTTGATGGGCGATTTTCAGGCCCGGGTGAGGGCAGAAGAGGAGCGGCTGGCCCAGATGGCGCGCGATCATGAGGAGCGGTTGGCGGCATAGTTCAGGCGCCGCCAAGAGGAGTTCTTCAGTGCTCAAGCCTCCGCATCACGATCTCGTCGCCCCCGACGACGCTCTCCAGGACCCGCCAGTGAGGAGGATGACGATGATGATGAGGATGAGGAGTATTAGGTTTTTAGTTGTTTAGAATTTTTACTTTTTATCTTTATTGTATTTTTTTCTTATTTTCTTTGTACTTTTATGTTTTTGTTGTACTTATGTAAATTTCTGGAAAAAAAAATTATTGTTCTAGTTTTATTGTTCAGTTTGTTTACGTACTAATTAAATTATAAAAGAAAATTAATCTAAATTAAATTAAGTAAAATCATTACATATTTATATATTCAATAATCTTTTATTCGTCACCATCTTCACGCTCTCTAACAGTTGGTACTGGTTCATCCCCTTCCGGGATCAGATATTCCAAATTATTAGGAGCAACCAGTTGAGCTGTCTCAGTTGTAGCGTCATAATCCTCGTCGCCCATATCGTACACATCGCGAGGTTTCACCTGAATCACCATGTGCCAGTCTTTGTTTTTAGGATCAGGAACATAATAAACCTGTTGCGCTTCGTCAGCAACGATGTATGGCTCGTCGTCAGGTAATGCCCCTATGTGGAAGAGTCTCGAGAAATTCACTGAGGTGATGCCGAGAACGTCAACGTTCTTGCCTCTTTTCCCTCTAGTGTCTGCCCAATCGCACTTGAAGAGCGGAACTGGGAATGCACCATTGTAGTTGAGCACAAGTATATCAACAAGTTTGCCATAATAATGAACCTCCCCTAAACGCGCTTGTGCATCATTTCGACTAGCATAACTCCTTTTTCCAAATGACCCAAACACACCCGAGTTTTGCGTTAGACGAGAGCCATCGCGCGCAACAGTGCGGAAGTGAAAGTCGTTGACATTGTAAGAATGAGAGGTTTGAGAAAGAATGTGGCAACTGACTAATGCTCTAGACGCATATTTATAACCAATATATCTTACTTTTCCGCATTTAAGAAATGTAGGTTGTCGGAGGAGTTTTTTTTTAAAAAATGCCGTACCTGCGGTTTGCAACACGCCCATATGCATTTTAAGATTAAATAATTCATACCGGCGTTTTGCAAAACGCCCATATGCATGTTTAATATTAAAATAATGCATATAGGTGTTTCAATGAAACGCCTATATGCATTATTTTAATATAAACATGCATATCGGCGTTTTGGTAAATACACCGCTATGCAGTATTATATATAAAAATACTGCATATAGGCGTTTCCTATACACGCCTATATGCATTAGGACGCATATAGGCGTTTTTGCAAACGCCTATATGCGTCCTAATGCCTCTAGGCGTTTTTGAAAACGCCTATATGCACCTCCGTTCCCTATAAATAGCACATCCCTCCTTCAGCGAAATTGCTCATTTTCTCTCGTTCTCTTCTATATTTTTCTTCGCTTCGTCTCTGTTTCATGTTCTGTTGCTTTGTTTATTTGGCTTGATTCTTTGTTTTTTTGCCTAGTATTGCTGATTTGGTTTTTTATTTCGTTTTTTATGGTGATATTTGGTTATAATGTTATCATGCTTTTATTGCTTTTATTTCACATATTACTTGTTGTTTTGATTTTATATATTTGTGTATCTTGTTTTATGAATTACTCTTGTTATTTTATATATAATATTCTATATGTGTATGTAAGTTTGGGATTATCATATTATTCTTTATATATGAACATTTTTCTTCCTGGTTCTAAACAATCAGGAAGAAAAATGTTTTTTATTTTTTTTTTTCGAAATACTCATACCGGCGTTTCGTAAAGCGCCAGTTTGAAATATTATTTTATAATACCGCACATAGGCGTTTTGCAAAACGCCGATGTGCGGTATAATAAAAAATAATATTTTTGCTTACCGGCGTTTCGACAAAACGCCAAGGTTCATGAATTCTAAAAAGTGTGGTCATGTCACACATAGGCGTTGGCCAAAACGCCGGCAGACGTGTGAACAAAAAAAAAAAAATAGTCCGCGTATAGGCGTTTCGGTATCCGCCTATATGAGATAATAATAAAATAATACGTGCATAGGCGTTTTGCCAAACGCCGGTACGAGGAAATATTATATTATTTGTTTAACCCTCATACCGGCGTTTTGCCCCTCGCATAGGCGTTTCGAAAAACGCCGATAAGCCGCATTTCGACGGCACATTTTTAGGCGTTTTGCCAAAACGCCGTAGCGCTTTTTCGCCGAAAAATTCCGCCGATCCGAAGCCCTATAAAACGCCGATATGGGCCCCGTTTTTTGTAGTGAATGATTTTGTCCTTCCTCAACCTCCCCATATCAGATCCCTTCCCTTCAAACCCTCAGCCATCACATCCCAAATCCATGCCCTCCCTAATCGACCCCTCCGGCGCCCTCTCCTCCCTAATCGTCCCCTCCGGCGCCGACCTCATGGCATCCGCTTCCCGCCTAGCCTCGCCTCCGTCTTCAATTTGGTGAAGATTCATCTTCGTTGACTCCATTTACACTAAAAAGGGAAAAGCAAGGATTGAAGGCACTTTGTCTTTTTGTGATGGGGATCATTGAACGTAGGGAGGAGGTGATGGCATATATTGGTTTAATCATCTAAACCATAAAGTTGGATGAACACGCGAAGGAAAAAGAGGCGAGCGGATAGGAGAGGAAATCTGATCAACGAAGGGACAATGAATGAGGCTCCAATCTGGTGTGTGTGAGTGCATGGTTGTGATGAAATGACGTGTCAATTTTTAAGCCGCACGTTGAATTGGACGGACAGATGATTAAATGGATGATTTAATGGACCAATAAAATAAGACGCTGAGGGCCGCTGAGTTTATAGCCGCTGAGAAAATCCTCTCTCGTTAAAGTGGGGCTAAACCATGACATGAGCACCATATTTCAGTTAAACGAATCGATATATAATATAAGCGTGTGAGACGAAGCTATATCTCACGGTTTGAAAAAAACAAGACAACAACAAGAAAAACGTGATATATGGATAATTTAAAAAAAAAAACATTCATCTAATAATGTCACACAAGAAAACCATAACAAAAAATTATTTTTTAATTATACCGCATATAAAAACCGCGACATAGGGTCTGGATTTGGGAAAAAAAAATTCTCAATTACTTTGTTGTTTGACCAGGGTTTATTATTTCATGTTTAGTATTTATATTATCAATTTATAAATAACGGGACACCTGGCAGAAAAAATAAAATAGTAGATGGCCATCCAGCAAAAAATAAATGGACAAATGAATACCCTGGTAAAATAATAAATAGACACAATTAGTTATTTGTAAAAAATGAAGAGATTACTGTGAATAGGTTGGAAGTGAACAAGAAAATGAGAATACATACCATAGTAATATTTAAGCAGGAAGGTTCTAAGGTTCTATCAGTATAGTGTACGTAGAGGAGAGAAGAAGGAAACAAGAATAAGAGAAAATGAGAAGGAATGTGTACTTTAGAGGGGAGAAGGAAAAAGAATTAATAAGAGAAAATGAGAGGAACGTGTAAGAAGGAAAAATGAATAAGAGAAAATGAGAAGGAATCTATGGTTTTTTAAGGAGGAGGAGAAATCAAGAAGTGAAAATGGAAAGGATCACATACATGGTTTATATATATGAATATAAATTTATATTGCACCCTAGCTAAGAGCACGACATATCTATAATCAAGCTACGATATTTGTTTTTAAATATAAGCACATGCCGAGCACAGATGCACGACAAGAATTTTTTATTTTAAATACACATGTTGCATATGTATGTGAGACGTGTTATTTTTTTAAAAAAATGACATGTCACACATATATATGCAAGATGAGATTTTTTTAATAAAAAAGACGTCACACACATATATATATATATATATATATATATATATATATATATATATGTGTGTTTCTATAATTTTAAAAAATATGTCGCACATTGAATTTTTTTATTGGAAAATCTATTTCATGTGTGACATGATTTTTTATTAAAAAACCAAAAATCAAACTTTTGTATGTTGCGATTACGAGAAAAACTGCAGCGTAATTTTTTGCCATATTGCAGTTCCGTTTCAGTCGACATATGCATCGCAATTACAACCTTCTTTTCTTGTAGTGCGCAATGTTGACCTTTAATATTTTGACAATGCTTGGATCTGGGACGTCTAATGCAAGCATCTGGCTAGCCTTTTGGTGTATTAACTGGACTTATATTAATTACCACCTACCGGTAAGATCTGTGGAAAAGAGCAGGATCTCTATCCAAGATGGAGCTAAATTAGTTACCACACTGCTATGACGGTGTGTTCTTCTTGACACCTTTAAATTAAAACTAGATAAACATTATTGATTGTTATTATGGCTAGGACCCTGCAGGATAATGTGCATTTGGGACAGAGTAAAAAGGCATAGGATCAAAAGTTAGTTGATTAAGATATGGATTAAGGAGTAGATGGGGATATTTAAGAATGATGATGTTTTGGAAGAGTACAGAAAGATGAAGTCTTTTGCATCTCAACTACCCGACCATATTGTGATAGCCGAAACAGTAAAAGGACTCATCATTATCATCGTCCTTTTGCAAATATAAAGCATCTTAGGCTTCATTAGTATTCACAAATTCTCATTTGATAATATTCAGACGCCACAAATAATTGATCCACGCGTCAAACTCTATTTAATATACTCCCTCCGTTCCTAAATATAGGACCTAGATGAATTTTTTGAAAAATCCTAAAAAAAGCAAAAAATAAGTTAATTATAAATTGATTTACCTAATTTTTTCTCTTAAACTAGTTTATTTTACCTATAAGTCAATGTATAATCTAAAAAGATATCAAATATGTCATCATTTAATAACCTATTTCGCAACCTTAATCTTTCCAAAAAAAAATTATCTAGATCTTATATTTAGGAACGGAGGGAGTAATATGTAATTCAATCATACTTCGAATTTAACTAATTTTTTTTTAACTTTCGGTGAAACATAGCTATAAAACCATGTTCGCAAAATATAGATGAAATATAGCATGCAGTATGGGCAAATTAAAAATAATGAGGCTCTTATTATTGATCTATAAATTGACGTACAACCACTTCTATATAAAAAAGATTAGAACTATGATAAAGATGGGCAATAATAATGCAGGTGAAATTGGGGGAAAATGAGTATTTGGAGAAGGAAACTCCATATTAATTACTGATAATTACTAATTTTAGAGCTGACTCAAAAACTGGGGTTGCTTTCTTATACGCTATATGAGCAGTTGTCAGCGCCCTTCATGTACAAAAGTCTTGCCTTCTTTGGTGCAAGATTCCATTTTCTATATGGACCGCACTTTCCACGTGTCACTCCTCTGGGCCATTATAATTTTCCTACGGGATAAAATTAGTCTCGTCAAATTTTTCGAACTTTTTCAAGTGAATTCAAAGACAAGTGGGTTGCTTACAATTTTTGAACTTCCGTTGCAAAATCTTCAATTCAAGTTGGATTTCTATGAGGAAGATAATCAGATTTGACTTTTCAATTCATTTTATTTAAATGAACTATATAATGCATAAAGTAATATAAGTATAAAGTAAATGTGCTGTGTATAATTAAATGATTGACCGTTAATTAAATATAGCTTCAGGTTCAAATAAAGCTTGCATACTTTATGATTGACAAGTACTATATTCTAACCAATAACAAAACAATTCCGAAGCGGACGATCTAGCCATAAGAGATCTCAGCAGCTCCCATCTTTATTTCATCACGGTCCCAGTTTAATTTTTTCATTCAAGTAGAATAGGTTAATTTTTTCTTGCTTTCCTCTTGTATCGATTAAAAAATGTTTTTGGCCAAAAAAAAAAAAAAAAGATTAAAAAATGTTTACAGGTCGAGACAAGTCAAAGTCCCAACTTTCGACCTGCAACAATTAAAGTCCACTACAAACTTCTGCGCATTTACCACGTTTCAATTACATATACTTCCTCGTAGTTAAACATTTTTTTTTTTAAAAAAAAAGAATAGCTAATGTCAGGACCCAAAAATCTGAGTCATCATCGACGCATAAATCAAGCCAAATTTTAAACATAAACTTTCACAAACAATAAAACAAAGGTAAAGGAGGAAACATATCATTTATTTTTCTTAGGAAGAGGCGAAGAGCTACCAACATCATAAACAAATGTTGAGTACAAAATACCTATGTTAATTAAGGGTGCGCTTGGATGGAGGGAAAATGGGAGAAGAAAGAAAATGGGAGAGGAAAATGGGGTGAAAGGGAGTATTTTCCCTTGCTTGGATGAGGAGAAAATGAGAGAGGAAAGAAAAGGGGAGAGGAAAAGTGGGTGGGCCACATGCCCCATTTTCCTCCCAAAGTTTTCCTCCCAAAATGGGGGGATTATAGGAGAGAGAAAAGTTACATATCATTGTCCAATGACCATGCTCCACCTCACCCACCCATTTTCCTTCCTTTCTATTTTCCCTCATCCATCCAAGCATGATGAGGGATAACATTTTCTCTCCCATTTTCTTTCCTCTCCATTTTCTCTCCTCCCATTTTCTTTCCTCTCCCATTTTCCCTCCATCCAAGCAGACCTAAAAAGGCTCTAAAATTCCTTTACCGTTACGTTAACTTGAGTAACTTTGACCGTTTTAAAACGAACATTTTGACATGCGAGGCATATGTGGCAAAATATCTAAAGTGAACAAAACATCTTTTTTTGAACTGGAAGTGGACGTACAAAACATATAACTATAACAATTACAAAAGTTATTCCTACTTCAATATCATCACTACCTTTAATTTCCCACCATCAGACTATCACCATCATCATCGACACCATCATTATGTCCTACTCCTTCAACTGAAATATTAATTAAACCCAATAAAAATCTAGAGATAATCTGTATATTAAGCATCCTTACCCAAAAAATGAAAATCACAAAGTAATCAATGAGAGGGAGAAGATCAGCACTTTGAATAGAAATCATAACAAAAACAGAATCTCACAAAGTAATTGACTTGATGATGACACTCAACATAGCATTACAATTTGCTTTGTGAGATTGAACCTATGATGGAGTTAGGACTGGAAGAGGTAAGAAAAATAATGGGAAAATGAAGTTTAGGGACAAATTGCAAATATTACGGAAAATACCCTTAAGTTACAAAATGCCAATTTAGTCCTATGAATCTGAAAAATTACAATTTAGTACCACCTTTGCCGCGGCCCAGCCCAGAGAACAGCTGCTGTCACCGATGCTTAAGCAGCCTCTTTTTTGTCTCAAAACCAACCTAAAACCCAAATTGTTCTACATATATAACTCGACTCCCTTAAAAAAACCACAAACTACCAACCCAATACACTTGATTTTACACACTAAAACACCCCCAAAAATTGAACATTTATTATCTTGAATTTTCATATTAGCTCTTACAATGTGGGGATAAAATTTTTATGTAACTGGAGGGAGTATATGTATAATATAATGGATATCAAGATAAACAAGTGCTTTCGAACTACTATATATTATGCATAGATATAAGAAGCAAAAACCATGTAGGTACTGATTTGCAGTTTGGTTGCAAACGAGTAAGGATAAAGAAACGAAATACATGAAAACTTTCGAGCTCGATACATTTATAATCATGTAGGTACTGATTTGCTGTTTGGTTGCAGTTTTGTGCTAACTGGTAATTATTTTTACCGGACCATCTCAACACATTTCTAAATTCTCCCGGTAAACTATTTTTTGTTGGATTTGAATTACACCGTAGAGATCTATACTTTCAAAAATCTTATTAATTAAGTGATGGATATTGAAATTAACCTTTAATTTACTTAGTTAATTAAAATGTTAGGTCTGACTTATAAACCATAAATATTAAATAGTAGTGTAGTAGAGCCCCATGATCTTCATTGTGAGAGAATTTAAATGATCTCGGCTTATCAAAAATCTATAACGAACTGAATATGTCCAATGTAATTATCGACGCTTCATGCAAAAATGATTTGTCAAACCCAAAAATATCTTTAGGCCTTAAACTAAAAGGTCCAAATTTATTAGAGCCTTCGCCTATGTCAACTTTAAGATCGTGATAAAAAAAAGTACTCCCCCCCCCTTCCTAAATATAAGATCACTTTGGGGAAGTGAATAAGTTCCTAAATATAAGATCACTTCCTATTTTATCTCAAGTTTTGCCAAAATACTCTTATACTCCCTCTTTTCATTGAAAACCTCTCATCCTTTTAAAGTTAAGTACTTGAGGGGATTTTGGGAAGATCATATAATTTTATTGTCTTCCTTAATCTCCCCAAATTAACCAAAGTGATCTTATATTTAGGAACAGAGGGAGTATATGATAGTTAAAGTACAAATCAATACATCCGCCCACCCAAGTTTAGGTTTTTTTGTTGACCATTACGCAGCTAATATCTTTCACTTGCTCCAATGAGTACAAATTAAACTAAATGAATGTGTGTTATCTAAGTGGGTGTGTGTAATGAGTACGTGTGCGCTTTAAGTCAATATATTATGTAATTTTTTGGATATCACTATTATTTTCCCTTATTCACTACCCTATCTCTTGAATATTGTTAGAGGAGTACCAATCGGGATACTTTGAGAAGAAATTGACAAAAAATAAAATAAATTAGATCTTATATATTTGGGACCAGACCAACTCCCTAAATTAGTCTTATATTTAGAATTAGAAGAATAACATGTAAAAGTCAAGATAATAATCCATAAGTGTTTAATTTCCATTTGTGTCATTGCATGCATATTAACTATATAGAGGAAAGATGGTTTGGGTATGTAATGAATGATAGTACAAAGGTAAAATTGAAAAACCATATTTATATTACGTATAATATAAATTATTACATTATGTTTCTTTCCTTTGTGTGAAATGATTGACTACCTCTTATCATGTAGACTTTAAGGGGTTGATTTTCCTTCTCTTCTATTATAGTCCTCTTCCACTCATTTTTCTATTTCAACCCTTAGATTGTGATTTTGATGGTCTTCTACATTCAATGTTTTTTAAAATTATTAATAAAACTGTAAATTATTAATTAATTAAATAAATAAATAATTTCAAACAACAATAATTTAGCTATAATTTTTTAGAGATTTTGAATCTATAATATCGTTGAAATTTCAATTTAAAGGTGTAATTTAAATATAGAAAAAAAAAAGAAATATGATGAATAGAGAGATGAAAATATATAGCGTAGTTAACTTGATGAATACTTAATTGACGCGTGTAGTAGAGGACCGCGCCTATACCACAATCAAGATTGCCCATAGATGAATTTTAAGCGGTTTTCATATTTCTTCAGAGACCATCCATATCCCATTATCCCTTGGCCACCAGCAGCTGCCGTAATTTTTTGGCCGAAGCACATAGGTTAAAATTTTAAATATTCTTTTATCGGTGAAAGGTAAGGTACATTATTCTTATTAGGTCTCACTAGTTAGAGCTAGAACATACCTTCAAATTCAGAGAATGCTTGTAGAAATGTTTAAATATCTTCAATATCAACAAAGTTCTCAAATTTTCAGCAAAATTTGAACTCCCGATTTAATTGGTTACAAGTTTATTTCTTAATTGAACCAATATTCATAGGTGAGAAAATTGCCAACTTGAATTTTAATGTTCTTTCTAAAATTATTAACTTTGCAAGCTCGATCTGCATAGGCAGAAGTTATGGGTTTTGGCTTTTGTATATGCTCATACATACCATCTTTGATGGAGTTGGCGTGTTGTAAATTGATCCAATCATGTAGCATACAGTCCCCACCAAGCCCTACCCATCATGTCAATCTCTGAGCACAATTGTGTGCTTCCCCCTTCACATTTGCACATGTACGTATAGACTTTTTCTCAATCTTCTAGAAGCAAGGTTTTTGGGTTTTGACCCTTTCCTTGTTTTGTTTCGCAAGTAATAAAACCGATATTCTAGAAGCAGAAACTCCTTTTCAATCAATCCAATAAAAAATCACATTTCCCTGCGTATATGTTTCAATGAATCCCCAAAAACAAATAGAAACGAGGCTTTCTCTTTTCCGATGGTGCACTGGACATGGTCTCCTTCGAAGGCTAGCAGTGAACAGTGATTGGTTTATATGACATTAAAAAATTGTCACACCAGAAAGTTTTGATGGATTATCGTTTTTCATCTTGAACTTGTGTGATTGTCTTGTGCTTTTCTTCCTCCACCCTATAGTTACGTGTATCGTATGAGTATGACAATTAATGCAAGCATTATAATGTAGCCACATGCCGTATTTAATTCAAGATGAGTTGCGTTCAGATGGAGAAGGTGATCCTTGGGAGGCACATGTTCTGTCTTTACTCTGTGGCAACTTTCTTTTGTTCCTCTAGTTTCTTTTTCCTTTCGTCCACGAACCATTTATTACTATTATTTAATTTTCAAATAAATGGTCCATCATAGATAATACTCCTTCCGGTCCCTAATGTAAGAGCCCAAAATTTGAATGGTTTTGGTCTCTAATGTAAGAGCTCACCCCACATTCTCTCCTCATTTAATGCATTTTTTCCTATTTTACCCCTAATTCTCTTTCATATTTATTAATGTTTATGTATTTCTCTCTCTTAAAAGTACCATAATAAATATGGGCAATTTTGGAAAAGAAGCATTAACTCCAGACATCCAACTAACATTCACATGTTTTCTTAAGAAGCGTTTTTTTGGCGGCTAGCTCTTACATTAGGGACCGGAGATAGTATATTTTTATCAGAGGAAAATTTTAAAATATTGTGTCATATACAGGTGCCTAAAAGTTTTCTTAAAAAAAGGTTCTATAGCTTCAAATTCCCCATATCCAATCGTTAACTTTTGGTATATAGTTGTTATAAATAAAAATTAACCCATTGTAATCGTGTTTCCATTGAAACACAATCAAAGCAAAGGTTGCCTGCCGCAATATATCAAAATCAAATCATATTAATCCAATGCAAAAAATGACAATTCTACAATACAATAAACTCAAATAAGAGATTTCATTTTATTGAGGTTCCAATGAGTTGTTAATGATTACTATTAAAAACTGTAATTGTCCCTACAAAAAACTACAAAACCTATTAACACAAATACTCTGATCACCTATATGATAAGACACAAACTAACAAAATTTTTTGTTTCTAATATAAGACACCAAACGCCATATAAATTTTTCCCACTGTATCCTTGTCATTGATAGAGATTCAAAATTGGAAGTGTGAAATTACATTATATAATAAAATATGAAATTGAAAAAAAAGTGACAAATTTATCATATATTTCATGACACAACTTTCATTCATTCGTTAGTGGGAAATAACCGTTGGGTATTTATAATAATACTCCCTCCGGTCCTATTTATAACTCGCCAACCGCCACTAAATTTTGGTCCTTAATATAAGTCACCAACTAACATTAACTAACTCATTTATTATTACTTTCCTAATATACCCTTAGCATTGGAAAATGGACATTGGAAGATGAGAAGAGAGAGAAGATGAAAAAGTCACATGTATACTTATAAACATGAAAGAGATAGTGGGCCATAGTAATAAAGGTGATAGGGGCAAAAATGGAAAAGACAAAAAAAATAAGACCAATTTAATGACTCAACTTCCATTAACCTTCATTTCTTGGTATGTGCAATTTGGGCGGTTGACGACTTATAAATAAGATCGGAGGGAGTAAGGATTAAGCCAAAAGAAGACAAGACATGAGTTGTTTCCAGAACCTTTAGCTAGCTATATTCTCCCTCTAATCCTTACTAGTATTATATATCACCAAACTAACAACGTTTTTTTTCAAATATAAGGCACCAACCATTACACTAATTCCTTATTTTTTCAACTTACACTTGTTATTTTGTGGATGTTTAAAGTTAAAAATGTGAAGTTATATCATTCAATAAGGGTTGAAATTGAAAAAAGGAGCAAATTTAGCCTAAAGTATTTTACTTGTTTGTGTGGTGTAAATAACTACCTTGTTATATTCCAAAAAACACTATTAATTAAAAGTAGATGAAAACAATTAATGTATGAAATATATATAGTTTTTTTTCAAGAAGGATACTACCTATTCACAAGAGGGATACCATTTCTAGACTTTTGGGAATGATTAGTTCTTTTAAGTTTTGTTAACCTGAAGGGGAATAAGTAGTCAGCACCATATAATAAAAACAAGAGCGCAGCGTCTACTCCCTTTATCCTTAAATATAAAAAGAAAGTAACTGTATTTTTATTAAGAAAAAGCTCTTAAAAGTAGTTAAAAATAATTATTGTGTTTCAAATATATGTTATTTTTCAACTTTAACCCTATTGATAAGAGAAAGTGTACAGGGAAAATAAGATGACAGTGTGTACTAAATAAGAGAGAGAACAAATAACTAGTAATTGAAATTAATAAAGGGCATAAATGGGAAAAAATACAATAAATGTAAAGACAAGTAAAAAAGTTCACTTTATATTTTACTCCCTCTGTTCCTAAATATGAGATCAATTTCCTTAATTTGAGTAGATTAAGGAAGACAGTTAACTTAGTTATTTACATATAATATTACCAATTTATCCCAATTAAATACATTTATCCCAACTCTCTTTCTTTTACTTGTTATTATAGATAAACATTGTAGGGTTAATTTGGGGAAAAAGTTGGAAAAAATTAGAAAGTGATCTTATAATTAATTATGAACAAACTAAATTTCAAAAGTTATCTTATATTTAAGAACGGAGAGAGTATTATATTTTAGGGAATACCTATTCACCAAATTTCACCAAATATATGAGGATGGAGGGAGTATAATATAAAGCTATCACCAAACAAAGTTGCAATTGAACTCGTTGAGGTTTCTGACGAAGAAAATTCATGTTGATTTTACACCTCAAAATACCAAGTTCTTTTCTCGTAAATCTTTAGCACTGATCTAGTGGGTAGTATCTAACGTCACAGAATTCACAGGCGCAGAGGAGCAGTATTTATTAATAGAATGGTCCCAAGACATATTCAGGTCACAAAATGCGAGAAATATTATACAAGAATTACTATCTTTTATACTTTTGGGTTTGCCATAACGGGACTCATGAGCATCTCAGGTTTCTTTCTCTTCATTTGCGTTTATCCCTTTACAGTAGGGATACCACTTGCATTACCATGAGCACAACTCTCTTCTGTAACAATTGAATACGAAATAAAAAAAAACATAAAAAACAAGTGAACAAGAAAATGTAAGTAAACCATGTGCATTTATGGCCAATCAGTTCTTACAGACTGCTATGAGAATGAGAAGATGGGGAAAAGGAGAATAAAAAAGGGGTCCAGATGGGTATCCAAGAGTATCTTGTGATGCAATACTTTATTGCGCTGGATCATTCATCACAATTGATAAAAAGCTTTTGCATTGTATGTATTACTCTAGTAGTATTGTTAAAGTTTAGAGTTTGAATCAATGACATATAATATTAGGAGAGTCAATCTATCACAAAAGTTTAGGCTAATGTGATAGAACTCAACTCATTATTATGTCCAAATCCAATTCTTTCTATGTGAGACTTTGTTTATCTCTAATATTCACCTACAAATTTTTTCCTCTTTTTTATGGACTTGTACTCTTTTTTGAGTTTAAGAGGCCTCATGTCTATTTTTTTTCTTTGCACGGGCTTCTAGGTCTGTCTGGGCTTATATTCTTTTTTAATGCCTTAGGTCTACAAATATTTTTTTCTTCTTCTTTTTTTCTTTTTTCTTTTAATCAATGACATATAATGCTGGAGAGTCAATTCATCACAAAGATTAGACCAATTTGATGGAACTCACCCACATTATATACAATTGGAATACTTGAACTCTTGAAGTTTTAAAATCAGTTTCTGTGTTTTTATTTGATACTCCCTCCGGTCCCTAATGTAAGAGCCCAAAATTTGAATGGTTTTGGTCCTTAATGTAAGAGCCCACCCCATATTCTCTCCTCATTTAATGCATTTTTTACTACTTTACTCCTAACTCTCTTTCATATTTATTAATGCTTATGTATTTCTCTCTCTTAAAAGTACCATAATAAATATGGGCAATTTTGGAAAAGAAACATTAACTCCAGACACCCAACTAACATTCACATGTTTTCTTAAGAAGCGTTTTTTTACGGCTAGCTCTTACATTAGGGACCGGAGGGAGTACCAGCTTTAATTTTGTAGGCTCCTCGGTTGAAATATTTGTAAAACGTAACTTTGAATTCTTCAGCGAAAAAATAATTGAAGTCCTTCTCAACAGAAAATCATGTCTGTGATTGCTGTCACTGGTCATTTTCCGAATTAAATCAATAAGACAGACCCCAGACAAACTGGCATGTTCATATTTATTTTTAATCGTCGATTATGAACTGCTCTAGACAAAATCTAGTGAGATTACTGTTCTCACAAGCTAGCCACATTTATTCTTGACATACTAATCAGGAGTAGTGTTTAGATAGAGACTTGTTAGTCTTTTCAAGTCTGATTAGGTTAACAAAAAGTCTGATTAGCTTGTCTTATTTCTCAAATAAGTAGTTACACTAATTAAAGTAACATTTTGAAAAGTCATAGAAAACTTTGATATGTAACAATATTTAACTTATTTCTTAAATTTCAATAAATCGATTACAGATTACTACATATTGAAAGGATGGGAAATGGAGCATTAATTCATTCTCCTGGCTGGCCCTTTGTTTCCATAATTCCACCAAAGCAATCTAGCGGTCAAGATTTGGTGGTACTTACATAAACAATAGGATTGATTCAAAAATTTGTTTTGTGATTTTTTTTGTTAAATTATAGGAGTGGATATTATACATTGAAACTCACATCACTGATGAAGAACACAAATTAAGACCCACATAAATTGCTTAACCTCATAACTTGAAACTGCCCGGAGAAATGCATCAAACTTTACACCAACAACCTTGCCTATGTGAGAACACACCTAACCCTCAAGTCCGGATTAAACTGGGCCGTGATTAACCAAAAAAAACTTTACACCACCTTTAACACACATATATCATACTGTATAAAGACCCATATATATATATATATATATATATATATATATATATAGAAAGATATAATAGTCAGAAGTGATGTCATATACACTTGTAGCAGACTAAAGGATTTGAAACCTCTGTCCCACTTTGATTTAAGCACAAGTAAACATAAGACTAGATAAGCTAACATTGAGTTCCATAGCCGAGATTAACAAAAAGTTCGGAGTCCTAATTATCAAGAGCCACAAAACTAATAACAAATCTAAAACGATTGGCACACCTGCAACAACTGATTTTGTATAATGTTATTGCAAGCCACCAATATAACTAACATAATAATGGAAAGGAAACTTCATCTAAAAGCCATTTCTCAATAAAAGAAAGTGGCAAATCTGCATTACTCTCCGGCTCGATTTCATCTTGGAAAATATTAGTTGTGGTAGTAATCTCAGGGTCAGGAGACAGAGATTGGGAAAACTCAGAATTAGAAGAATCCAAAGACTCCAACCCAAACAATGACTCAAAAGTCGTCTCACATGTTTCAAAGCTGCAGTTTTCCTTGTTTTGCACTGATTCTTTGCCACCACAAGCACCCAAATTTCCAAGTGAGTTCTGAGTTACATTTGAGTTAGTGCGAGAGGGATTCTTCTTTGGTGGATTCTTCTTCCATTCCTTAAGCAAACGAGCTATGTTGTCAGCGGTAGAAGCATAACATAAAGACTGTGTTGGTTTGGCACAAGTGGAAGAGGATGAGGCTGTATTATTATTGTTGTTGTTATCGTGAGGTGAGAGTGCATCTTGAAGAGCTCTTTTAGCCATTTGAATATCAGTTTGGAGCCTTCTTTCCCACTGGCCTCTAGGCATTATTGTGGTGTGGGAAGCAGAAAACCCATGTTTTATGTTCTCTCCTTCCACACCCATCTGCATTTTCTTCAGCTTCTTCTTCAAGTGGGTGTTCCAATAATTTTTTATGTCGTTGTCTGTTCTTTGAGGAAGGTAGGAAGCTATCGCAGCCCATCTACACCAAAAACCAATGGTATATTCTCCAGTTCAGCTCATGTCTTACAATATCAAACATTTAATATAGTAAAAACTATCATCTCTGTTTCTAAAATTTATAGTGTTTAATTAATAACGTACCTATTGCCTAAAAGGGCTTGAAGATGGATGATCATCTTCTCTTCTTGGTCAGTGAAGTTGCCACGCTTAATTCCTGGCCTCAGGTAATTAGTCCATCTAAGTCTGCAACTCTTGCTGCACCTAGACAACCCTGAAATACCAAAGAAATTAAATAAGAATCCAAATGTTATAATAGATACCATTTAGTGAAGAAGTAAAACCATCTAGCTAGGTAGAATATAGATACCTGTATTGGTGGGAACAGCCTTCCAATTTCCAGGGCCATGTTTCTGAATATATGAAACCAACAAGATATCTTCTTCAGGAGTCCAAGGTCCTTTCTTGACTCCTTCTTTGTCACAACAAGGAGGTCTTCCCATCTCTACTAATTGTGATTTCTTCCTTTATGTTTCTCTCTATGTGATCAGCAACAACTCTTGGTGTTGTGGCTATAATAAAATTTCCTCCTCTAGATTGATGATGTGTATGTATGTGGTTAGAAGTGAAAGGCAAATGGAGAAAAATGGGTGGCGTGAATATATAGAGAAAACAGAACACAGAGATGGGGAAGACGCTGACTTAAAGAAAGAGTAAAGAGGGTAAAGAGTCAAAAGGCATTAAGTGAGAAGAGAAGGGAAAGTCAGCCTGATGTTGCTCTCAAAACCGCGTGACATTCAATGACACTGCGCTGGGAAATCATATTATTATCAGCTTTTAATGCCACCTTATAAAAAAGTCTAATCCCCGGCGGCCATATTAATGGGGATAGATTAGGTGTGATAAAGCTGTAGTCCAGCAAATGCCCCCGTTGGCTTTGTTCAGTTACTACCATAACTTCACTTAATTGTCTGCCTCCTCATATTTTTCTTCTTCCTAAAACCCTCTTATTTTAAGTTTAGTTTAGTTAGATGGGAGTACTACTAAATACTAATAATAGTAAGTGTAATATAATGAGGGTTTTTGATTTGAGTAACAAGAGTGTACTAGAGTGGTGATGATATCATGGAAAGTTTAGGAGAGTGGAGACAGAAAATAAATGCAAAGAGAAGGTTGATTGATGGATTATTTTTGAAGAAAACGGTGGTGATGGGAAGGGAAGTGAGGCAAGATGAAAAGGATGGTAATAAATGGGTGAATGACATGTGCAAGTGTGACAGATTAATATAGGAACTAACTCCTCACAGTCACTGCACATTGCCCCTTCGTTTCTATTCTGCCTTTGACTTTGTCCCTCTCTCTGACCTAATCTGTCTCCTATATCTTTCAAACAGATATTCATTCTTCCTTTGTAATTAATTTCTTTCACTGTTCTGAGTATGAGTTCAATGCATTTCTGAATTCCTTACTCGCCTCAGTCTCTGTTACAGTATTTCCTATACTGTTGTCTAAGATAAATATCTACTCTATATTTTGGTTCAAATTTCAAATAATGTTGAACCAAGTGGGCTACTTCTCCTCTGCTTCTCTGATAAATTGAAAAAATTGCAACCTTTATACACGGTAGACAAGGGTAAAAAGGAAAAAAAATAAAGGAATTTTCTTATCATATTCTTACACTTTCTTTCATTTTGAGGGAAATGGGGGAATGTAACTTCTAAAAACTATAAAGTAGAGGCGCAACACCATATAAATTAAGATCGATTAACGTTTTAATCAATCTTGATCTTGAGTGTCAAATGTTCTGTGATTGGTGCACATGGATTCAATCTTCAATTTTATGAACTTGTGAGTATGAGATAAAAAAATATCATGTGTGTTTACCAAAAAATATATCATGTGTAGATAATAACCCTCAACATATATACGGGTTCATCTTATAGGTTTCTAACATGTGCTCAATTTTAATATAAATCACACTCAATAGTATGAATGCATTGCATTTTTCTTTTTCCTATTATAAATCCATGCAATGCACATGGTTGCATTCTTTCAAAGACAATTTTTTTGAAAAACCATATTCCTCCTTCAAAATATTATACATTTAAAAGTTAATATGTACTACTTTAGGCATTGAATCAATCCGTGCAATGTGTTGGGTTGGTCACTCGGTTCAGACTCTTACCCTATATAGGAGAAAAATAAGGTGGAAAGGACCTTGGGAAGAAAAACCATTTAGAATAGTAAAACAATTACCTAAATATAAGACTAATCATACAAAACTTTTTAAAATTATTTTTTAATTTTACTTCCTAATACATCTCTCTCTATTTTCATTGGCAGGTAATATTGTAATAATGTATGCTCATTAAGGCTATAATATAACATAAGACTAAGTAATATAATATAATTACATATTTAACTTTTGTTATATTAAGTGGTTCATTTCCTTGATTTTTTAAACAAAATCACTTTAATATAACTAGGAGTATTAAAAATAAATATTCCTCAAAGTTTAACGTAACCTTGATGACTATTACAACAGTTTCATCTATGACAAAGCTTGAGCGAGAACTTTATGTCCCAAAAAAGAGTTTTTTACCAAACTTCTATATCAATGCTGTCAACTTCCAACTCTGCCCAATATTACAGTGTTGAAATGAGAATTTTTTTTATCAAATTTTGAAATGTGAATTAAAGGCATATATTTAATAGGAATGTGAGAAAAGACTAGAACGCAGTCCGGTGCCACCAAACCAACACAAGTGGTCAAGAGATTATAATTACATCCGCTGATCCACATCTTTAAAATCATTTGCACTCTATTCACTAATATTGTTAAATCTTGTCATTTTGAATACCTATGATTCAAGATCAATTCAAAGTCGCTCAATACAATGTAAATGAGTTTTACAATTTACTTAAAATATACAAAATTAAAGTATATTCTCTATATCTAATCATAAGATTGATTACATTGGTTTTTTTTTCAGAAATTAAGATGTAAACATTCTATTGTCTAGTTTTGCTCAAAACTAATTTACCTTGTAAACTACCGTATAATACAATCACATGTAAGGAAAGTTAAAACTAAATATTCGATTTGAACTTCTTAATCTTTATAAAAAAAATTAAAGTAATTTTATATTTAGAACTGACTTTTTTGTGGTTGCATTTTGGATGTTGTCTATTACCTGCTTTCTGTCAAATAAAAAGAACATATGATCTTAATTGCTGGAAGTGTGATAGTTGGGTTGGGACCAAATCGTGTTTGGGTAGTGGGTGCCAAGTGTAACAATACGCGAGCTAAATAGAAATGAGACGAAATGGAGCTCATCATGAGACTTGACATTGGGCTGCCCCATCTACACAATAAGTTTTGGACTCTGCTTTTGGTCATCCTCCAGTCTGAAGACAATGAGAAAAGAATTAACTCAACATTTCATACACTTAAGTGTGGTGGTTAGCCATCCATAGATAATAGAGTTGTCTTTCAAGATTGGCCCTTATGCGTTGTCACTTCTTATATCTATCATACACATTTGATGAGATTTGTCATTTGAAGTGATGGTTAAGCTACACGACATCATCGAGTAGAATGAACGTTTGTTTTATCTTCATATAAAAAAAAAGTTGTATCATGAGGAGTCATGAATAACACAATTAAATTTTTTAAGGTAGTCACAATAACAATAGAGTATATTGTATAAAAAAAAACAATAGAGTATAGGTGGTACGTGCGTGTCACCCCTGTGCCATGCTAATCTTCCATGTATCATTCCAATAGGAGGGGATGGGGGAGTATACGAACACTTCGATGAGAATTGAGAATTGAGAATTGAGAGATATAATGCAAAGAAAAGGATGTGGAGGATGACCAAAAGCAGAGTCCAAAACTTATTGTGTAGATGGGGCAGCCCAATGTCAAGTCTCATGATGAGCTCCATTTCGTCTCATTTCTATTTAGCTCGCGTATTGTTACACTTGGCACCCACTACCCAAACACGATTTGGTCCCAACCCAACTATCACACTTCCAGCAATTAAGATCATATGTTCTTTTTATTTGACAGAAAGCAGGTAATAGACAACATCCAAAATGCAACCACAAAAAAAGTCAGTTCTAAATATAAAATTACTTTAATTTTTTTTATAAAGATTAAGAAGTTCAAATCGAATATTTAGTTTTAACTTTCCTTACATGTGATTGTATTATACGGTAGTTTACAAGGTAAATTAGTTTTGAGCAAAACTAGACAATAGAATGTTTACATCTTAATTTCTGAAAAAAAAACCAATGTAATCAATCTTATGATTAGATATAGAGAATATACTTTAATTTTGTATATTTTAAGTAAATTGTAAAACTCATTTACATTGTATTGAGCGACTTTGAATTGATCTTGAATCGTTGGTATTCAAAATGACAAGATTTAACAATATTAGTGAATAGAGTGCAAATGATTTTAAAGATGTGGATCAGCGGATGTAATTATAATCTCTTGACCACTTGTGTTGGTTTGGTGGCACCGGACTGCGTTCTAGTCTTTTCTCACACGGAGGATCTATTACAACCCCTTGGGAAAAAAAAATGAAACCTAATCGATGACCGTATTAATTTTTCATTGACAAATTTTATGATTCTCTACCATCAATCAGGAGATAAGAGACTCTGATAAAAACAATCAGGAGATAAGAGATCAATAATACTCCCCCAGCTTCTAATTATAAAATTAATTTGACCCTTAAGAAACTAAGAATATAAAATAAGTCATTTAAAAAATTTTTATATTTATTTTTCTCAAAAAAAATATTTATAAACTAATCTATAATCTTATTACATATAACACATATTACAATTTAGTGGTATAATTTACTTCCTTAACCTCCACAAAACAAGTAAATTTGATCTTATAATTAGAACTCGAGGAAATATTAATCTATAAATAAATTATAAATTAATTCAAAATCATAGACAATATCACTCGTCCTAGACTCCATCCATCATAGATAATGGTATAAATATATTGATATTTGATTGAATCCGGGTCATTAGAATTCCATGCAATACAGTTAATTATGACTATATATAGCCCCTTGCAATGTCACATGCTCAACATTGCGTTACCTAATACACTTGTTTACTATTAATCGCATGTTAAGATTTAAACCCATTTTTAATATTGAAAGGGACGTGGGTATAAAAAAAGGGTGACAGAAATTTATCGAAAATTGCAGATCCTCTAAAGTATTTTTATGTCCAATTTTACTCTGAAAATAATATATAGTAGCAATATAATGTTGCTTCTCTGTTAGATCACATGATAAACATTGACTCCTTTAGCCCACATGACAAATAAAGTTGGATTGTGGGCCCACCAAGAAGCAACACGAAGACTAGATAAATGTGCAAATACACTTCGAAAGTTTCTAAAAAGTTGCAGATCTCTCCTAAAGTATTTTTAGGTGCAAGTTTGCCTTAGAAATAAATATTAGTGCAATTTCGCGTCAAAGTTAGTTGCTTAAACGGTCAAAATGTTAGTTGACCTTATTATACTGATGTTGATATATATGTCAATTGTTTTTCTAGTTCTAAAATTCAAGTCAAATTCATTAATGGAAAAAAATTAAATGCTCATCCTCTTCCCCAACTTCAAATTCCAGAATTAATATATAAAGCAGAGAAAAATGTTAGATACTTACCAAGAAATAAATAACATTTTAAGAGAAAGAGATTTATTTACCATTGGTGTATATATAGAGGCTCAACAAGACAAACAACAAATCTAGAATTTTAATTCTTTTTTTCCATTAACACTACAAAAAATTCGCTACTTGGCGGCGCCCACTTAGCAGCGTTTGTGTCAGAAAAGCCGGCGAGTGTTTCGCGTTGCGGCGGTCTAACACAAACGCAGCAATGTGTGATACAGAACGCCGGCAAGTGGGGGGAAAACATTTTTTTTGTCTTCACACTTAGCCGCGTTTGTAAACGCGACAATGTTATATAATTACTTTTAAATTAAAAACATACCCGTGTTTATAAACGCAGGAAAGTAGGTTATTAATTGCAACAGTTGTAACCACCACTTTCCTGCGTTTATAAACGCGGGTATGTTAAAATATTATAAAAGCTTCGCCGCGTTTCATGAATGCCGGTATGTTAAAATATACTAAAAAACATCACGGCGTTTGTAAGCGCGGGTATGGTAAAAAATAATATAAACTTCGCCGCGTTTACGAATGCCGGTAAGTAACGAACTTCACCTATAAGTACCGGTCTTCCCTCACTCCATACTCGCCCCTTTCCTCTCCTCTCTTCCATCTTCTCTCTTCTTCTTTCTCTCTACTTCTTTTCAAATATTTTGTTTTCAGTTTTACAAAATTAACCATTATACTTTTTATGTTGTAGTTTTCCTTATTTATTTTTTAAATTTTCTTATATTTCCATTTTTCCAATATATTTTATTTCTTTTTACTTATAAATCCTTTTTTATTATTTTTATTTTTTTCTCCTGTTATTTTATTATTTTTAATTTTAATTGATATAGAAAGTGTTTTTTTATTATATCTTTTTAGTGCTAAACTTTTAGTTACTCTTTTATTATTCAAAAATAGTTTTGTTAATATATAATAATCGGATTTATTATACTCCCTCCGGTCCTAAATATTAGACCTAATTGACTTTTTTGAAAAATGCTTAAAAAAGCAAAATAAGTTAATTATAAATTGATTTACCTAATTTTTTCCCTTAAACTAGTTTATTTTACTTATAAACTAATGAATAATCTAAAAATATATCAAATATGTCATGATTTAATAGACTATTTTGCAACCTTAACCTCTCCAAAAAAAAAAGTTATCTAGGTCCTATATTTAGGACCAGAGGTAGTAATAAAAAATCAATTTCTTTTATAGTTCAATATTATTGTTTGGTTTTTTTTCATTTCTTTCAATAATTTTCGCATTAATTTTATCCGTATAATGGTTAAAATTAATGCGGTTTTTTTTAATCCATAGAATAACTTAGCCGCGTTTATAAATGCGGGCCAAATATGAATGAAATAATGAATAAAATAATATAAATCCGTCGCTTTTATAAACGCGGGAAAAATACGAATAAAATAATGAATAAAATAATATAAATTGGCCGCGTTTGCTAACACGCTACAGCGTTTTGTAAAATGCAGGAAAGGAACGTCCCGACGCTTCATTCGCCCGCGTTTGCGATAAGCGCAAACGCTGCTAAGTAGCGAAAACCGTCCGCCGCCAAGTGCTATATCTTTTATAGTGTAATGAATTTAACTTGCATTTTACAACTAGAAAAACAATTGACATATATCCCAAACAAGTATTTCACATTGATATAATAAGGTTAACTAACATTTGACTTTTTAGACGGTTAACTTTGGGGGTGAAATTTCTCTTTTCTTTTATTTCTATGACAATTTACATCCAAAATACTTCAAAGGGGATATACAACTTTTTGGAAATATCCGAGGTGGATTTACACCTTTACACAATCCAGGTGTCACTTTTTGGATGTCCCACAATACAATCTTTTTTGTCACATGGATAGAAGGAGATGATGTTTATCATTTAATTTAACGGAAGAGCAACATTCATACAATATTTTATTTCTGGGGTAAAATTGCACCTAAAATACTTCAGGGGATCTGCAACTTTATTTGCACCATGCATTACCCTAAAAAAATCGACATTGAAAGGGACTTGCTGCATTTTTTTGGGTGTGATTAGGAACGTCCTGTAACATGCTGTTACTTAATCCCTAATTAACTAATGATATCTAATTTTAATTCTATAATCTCTTTACTAACTTTGATAGGAAAATGATTTTCCATAATATTAATATACCTATCATAGTTAAACAAAGAATATTCTAGTAATAAAACATTATCCATGATAGAAAAGGATTTCCTGATACAATATAGATGCTATCATGGATAATTAAAAGCTAACCATGTTAGAAAGGATTTGCCTAACATGGTTAAAAAATAAAACTGATTGATATTAAACAATATATATATATATATACATATATATAAAAATATACACACACACACACATGCGGAAGCGAATGCAGACCTATACATTTTGGCGATATACATGTCTAAATAATCTAAACAACCTTTGAAACTTAATTCCCTTTCCTGTTGCTCGCGCCTATGCATGATCACCTGCAAAAATGTAAGTAATCATGGGGTGAGACAACTTGTCTCAGTAATCTACTACTTAACTCACTATAACAGTGAGATGTGCGGTAGTGAGGGCGTCTAAAAGGTACCACATTTTAAAATCAGAATATAAATATAAGTTAAGTCTGATCTTCTTCCGTTTATCACTGCAGTACCTCTGTCACGTCCAAGTCAAAACAAATTCATCATCCCTACTTTCCGAATATCACTTTAAATCACTCAATCGATCTCCACATCAACTACACTTTGCCATCCAATCTCCAATCCATGCTCTCATCATTGTGAATCTCATTCGCACTTTCGCAAATCCAACTTCTCGGCTCATAACCATGTACACCCCTGGTGCTCTACTCATGTCATCCCGGAGGCACTACACTCGAGCCCTATATATGTTGCAAATGAATTGACATTGTGCCCCTCTCAAAAGTGAGAGGACAATTTCCCTCTCTGGTAACCCCATGAGAGGGAAACCCCAATCTGTCTCCAATCAGAAAGGGAGCAGTCCCTATCTCCAATCAGAAGACTGCTGGTCACAGTGTCCAATCTGTTGACCATTGGTCACAGTCTCCAATCTGTTGACCCGTACAAATAACCGTTGATTGACCTATCGAACTGTTATCATCGCGCGATGGTACATATATCTCAGTGTCATGCAATGATCCCAATTCTTTTCAACATCTCAAACTCATTCAATACCACAATCACCATCTTTGATACTTTCCATCAAAACAACATTTCAATTCCTCAACCCTAATGTACGATACTTTCAATCCAAATCACTTTCCAATACCTCTGTCCAAGTACCAATTATATATAACTCCACCACTTTCCATCGAAAAACCTATCAACACTGCTGTCAAAGCACCACACCCATATATATATCCCAATATTCCAGGAAAATCACCACCACCAGACAGGATACTATATAATGTATGTAGTTTATTTATACAAAAATAATCGTGTTTGAAAGGCACCCGATAGTCTGTTTTGTATAAAAATAACCTTTAAAGATTTTGAGGGCTAGGAAGGATTTTAAAAATCCCAACTAATGTCACCCTCAATGTTATAGTAAGGTAAGAGTGATTACCTGTTCCCCAGTAACTATGCAATAACTCATCCTTTCGTTCTTGATGCCACAAAAGCCACAGTACATCCATTCCTATAATAATGTAATACCCAATGGTAAATTAATATCATTTCTACCTCATAATACATTAGCGTCTCTCTCTAAGATCTATATTACTACCACATCCCTTCATTGTTGCACTACCACACAATTCCTTGATCAACACAGCCATTAGTCTATTAATCACCCACATAAAACACACCATTTACAATCAGCCTAAGGTATATTTATTTATATTAATCACTTTGCAACAACCTCATTTCACTTAGAAAATCAACACACATTAACAATAATTACCTATCACCATAACGAACCACAACATGATCATTCAAGCCTTTTTGCCAAGTCTTATGCTATCCTCTTCAATCTACCTAAATTTGGAATAATTGGACTTCTCTCCAAACAACCTTAACACAATAACTAAACATTCCACGTGTATTTCCTCATCAATCACCAACTTTATGATCTTTGAAACAGCCATTACACATACACATATTCCCAAGAACATTGTAAATTGTAGTGTATAATAAGGTGACAATTAAACAACAATTTATAACCATGACATACTAATGAACCCCAATGACAAATCATAATTAAAATTACCCTTTTAAAGATCTTGAATTCTAAATGACTTTTGATATAGTCAATCTTAACCTCTCATCACCATTTAAATTCAGATTTAATCATCAATGTTTGAGAGTACTCCAGTTTTACAGTTTATGAACATGTGCTCAATTCAATGACCTTAGTAAGAAATTCTCAACTCTTTAAAATTAAAACATTATTTCAGGACTCATTTAGAAAGCACCCAACAATGACTAACAACTACTTTCTCAATACATCCATTCTTTGGTCCTTTTATGATAAACTACCGGTGTACAAACTACATTGTATTTTCAAAATTCCCGTTTCAAACTATAAATTTCAAGCGAGAGTTATCTTTGGAATGCTCAAGGGTTTACTAAGAAACTCTATCATCTCAAATCAGATTCTTAACCTTTATTCTTTCCAAATTAATATCTTTCTTCTAAACTTCATTCTCAAAGGTAGCAAAATTTTCTAATTTCGAAATACTTAATGCATAACAAATAACACTCAAATTAGCTCATAGCATTAAGCCAAATCACATTCACAATACACATTCCTATCTTAATTAATCTCTGTTAGCTCATGATTCAACTCCATAATTATTAGGTTAGTGCAAGATCAAAACAGAAATCATTGTAAGCTAATAAGCATTCAATCTTCATTCGTCAAAATCACCTATGCTACTTCCCTTATTAATATGTTATTTAACAAAGACAAGAACAAATGAGTAATCCTTCTCCTCATTTTTTTTTTCCAAAACACTGTTAGACCCTTAAAATATCAGTCCAGCCATGACAATGATAGCAGTAAGAAATTTATAAATCTACATACACCCATTTTCAAGTCATTTTCGCACCCCCTTACTGACAAAAATAAGAATCATAGAACATAAACATGTTTAAAAAGTATCTCATCTTCCTTTCTTTAAATCTGTTTGGTCAAAACAGAAAAACCCAAAGATTGCCTATGTGTAACTCATTATATTATTCCAACAAACTCCTACAACATCAGATTTGAGGAACTAAAAATCTGGGTTTCTTAAGGAAGTCAACCAAACACCAAATCATTACTCAACTCTTTCCCAAAACTTGAAAATCAAAGCCTAAACATCATTTTTGTGGATTATCAAGTCCCAATCCTAAACCCCAAACTCGGCCTCTCATATGAAATTGCACAAACAAAAGAAAAATGGGCAGAGGTCAGCAAAAGAGACTCACCAAGGCCTGAATCCGGTGTTACATGTCTGTCACTGGAAACGGTCTTCTTCACCACCGGAAATCGCCGGCCGTCACTGTTGGGAAAAGAAGAACGACGAGAATGAAGAGGGACAGCGAGGGCTGGACGGAAATGATAGAGGGAGTGAGGTAGAAGAAGGTGACGTCGGCGTCGGAGCTCTAGTCCCCGTGGAGGTCGCCGGCGATGAAGAGGAAGCAGAGAGAGATGAACGAAGGAGGGTGTTGGAAAAAGGAGGGGGCGGTTGTTTTGGCTCTTAAGTGTATATATATATATATATATATATATAGAAGTGTTAGATTTTGACAATTTTCCTAATTGCCCTCTTACCTATATTTATTTACTTCTCCATTTTAAATTTCCTTCTTAAAACAAAATATAAAATAATCTATACATCAACTTATGTATTTTTCTCCTGGCAAAAAAAAACTTATGTATTTTTCTCCAATCAATAATTTAATTTCTAACTAGTACTCTTTTAATTATAAAGGAAAATACGCATATAAATTTTTTTAAAATATATTTATTCACCAAAATGCTTCAATTTTTGGATGGATTTCACATGGGAGTTCCCCAAACTCATAATTAATTCCTAAATCAAATCTTAAATCACCATTGATCCTTAATTGAATTTTCAGGATGTTACACGTCCTATGAAGCTGAAGTCAGAGAGGACACAGTTTCAAACTGTAATTAGAGCAGCATGATCAAGTCATCAACTGCTCAGTTTTTGTCAATTTTAGTTTTCCCTTTACATTCGTTTTCTGAACTTAATCTTATTAGAGTTTACTCAAACTTCCATGGACCTTGGCGAGTGATCCTTTTTCGTTACCCTTCTTGTCTTATTTCCCTGATATTCTATCAGTTTAGTTCTGTTCGCACTCAGCTCGTCCACATAAAACTTAAGAGTATACTCCTTCCTGTCTTAAATATAGAACCTAATTGATTTTTTAAAAAAATCTTAAAAAAAACAAAATAAGTTAATTATAAATTGATTTACCTAATTTTTTCTCTTACACTAGTTTATTTTACCTATAAGCTAATGGATAATCTAAAAAGATATCAAATATGTCATGATTTAATAACCTATTTTGCAACCTTAATCTCTCCAAAAAAAGTCAATTAGGTCTTATATTTACGATCAGAGGTAGTATATGGTACAAGTCTATATTATTATCGTATATTATCCTCGTTCTTTCTAGATACATGTACAATTCTATAAAAAAACTAAAATCAAATTTAAACATTGATATACTCTAAATATTAGCATTTTTAAGTGATATTCGAATCTTTATTCACCATATTATTTACTCCCTCTGCTTATATTTTATGACCTCTTCTAAAAGGTTTTATTATTAAACCCATATTATAAGAGCTTTTGCTAGCTTCAACGAGTAGTGTTAATTATTTTAAATTCCATTTTTTGTTTAACTTTACAATTAAATTTCACATAATATTAGTGACATTTTGATATTTTATATGATTTATCATATATTTATTGTTCAAGATTCTGTATCTATTTTAAAGTTAAATCACCGAATCTTTGAAAATCATATAAAATTGAAATATGAACCATTTTTGTCTAGTTATGAGATGTCAAAATGTCACTAATTTTATCTAGAATCTAATGGTTAAATCAAACAAAACTTGGGAGCCCAAAATGTTTTTTTGTAGGAAAGTAGATAGAAACTGAGAGAGGGTTAGTTGAAGTGGAGAGGACCCTCTCACATTGATGAGTACTATTTGAATCCGAGTCCACATCCTAGTCAGTGAGACCATATAATTTAATTTTAGATTTTATTCTCGAGTCTTGAACCATTTTATTAAAAGACTAATAATTTATCGTTCGCCCTCAATTTAATCAAAGGAATATTATTGGAGCATAAAATATTAGAGCGGTTGAAGAAAATTACCACTTAAGTTTTTATATATAGAGAGAAGATTTTGATTATTGGAGATTTGGAGTAACTATTTTTTATTGAATGGCTAACCACAATAATAAATTTACATCACTTATATGATTTAGGAATGTTTTATGGTCAGGTGAAATTTACGATTTCAAGTGATTATTTTTGGAATGTTCCCTATAATATTCGTGGATTAGGAAATAATTGTCTGTTATCTTTATGTCAGAAACCATTTAATTTTTTTAAGTGACTTGTTTTGCGATAAAAATGGTAGATATAATAAAACTTGAATGCAATTACTTTCTGATGCATGAAAAAAAGAAATAATTGAATGCACTTGATGTCTTTTTATGAATCCCTGATGTTTGTAGGTCAAAAAAAACCCCGGCCCCCTAATGTCACTCTCATAGGCATATTTTCAATTTGAATGTATGGAATTTATGTGCTGATCACGAAATTAAAAATTTTTCATTTATATTTATTTAAGACTGATCAATAAGTACTAATTATGGAGTTAACATAGTCAATGACTAGTTGGGGATAAATTCAATTATCAGTCAGGGAAAGTGCTAATTAACTTGCAGCAACCGGCATTCGAATTGCTGATAAAAAAAAACTGGCCTTCGAATTTCAAAGAGCATTATTGATAAAAATCAATGAAAATTGTGCATATGATCTGTATTTAAAGATTAAACAAGAATACGTATATTCAAATTTCATTCTTATTCTGATAAAAAATCTCATTTTGGATTTGATAATGTTATTAGTGAAAAATTTTTGGGTGTACTTGTAAGAATTTTATTTTTTTTTATTATATTGTTAAGGAATGTTTCCACATTGTTAAGTCTCTAAAGACTGCCATTGAAGTGATGAAATGAATGAAATGATGCGGACAAGAAGGCGGTGACGTGGAGAGGCGGTGACGTGGAGGGGGAGGGGTATTTTGGGAAAGATGGGAGGAAGATTTTCTTTTTTTTAAAAAAAAAATTAATCTTTTTTAATTATATATTTATAATTTATTTTTCCATATAAACTTGCCTACTTATCAAACTATTGGGACCATTTGTTTCAACAAAATGAAATTTGAAGGACCAAAACCTTCTCTTTGAAAGTATAGGGACTATCCTGATAAAAAAAAAGTATAGGGACTAAAACTAAAAATTGATGTAAACTGCAAGAACCAAAACCTCCACTTTTAAACTCTAGTGACTAAAACCCAAATCACACCAAACCATATGACCAAAAGTTGGTTCAACCCACCTTAAAATCAAATGTAATCAATCTCATCTCTTCATAAAAGTGGTTGTGGGATCAATTCCCACAACGAGAATGTTTGGGTAAGTGAGTGGGTGCGTGAGTAGTCACTCATATGAGAGGATTAGAATACAGGTAAAATTTTTTTTGATCAAAATAGGGGTGAAATTTTAAGATAAGTAAAATGCTGAAAGTATAAATGACAAAATGACATTTTTATAATTATTGAGGTTGCCAATTTCGTCAATGATTAAACTTCCCCATTATTTCCCACAATAAAAACTTTAGGGCGCCCAATGCCCCTATAACAAAACTTCCATGTTAAATTAGCCTTTTTACCGTAGAATGTTATTGAAATAGAAAATACTACTTCTTTTTTTTAATATAAAAATTCATCATTTTATAGTGATTGAGAAAGTGAAACAAGTCACTTAATTACAAATTTATGAAAGCGAGATAGTCATATAAAATACTACCTCCGGTCCTAAATATAGGATCTAATTGACTTTTTTTGGATAGATTAAAGTTGCGAAATAGGTTATTAAATGATGACATATTTGATATATTTTTAGATTATTCATTAGTTTATAGGTAAAATAAACTAGTTTACGGGAAAAAAATAGGTAAATCAATTTATAATTAACTTATTTTGCTTTTTTAAGGATTTTCTAGAAAAAATCAATTAGGTCTTATATTTAAGAACGGAGGGAGTATTTTGTAAAAAATATTCAAGCAAGCCACTTTGTATACTACCTCCAGTCCTAAATATAAGATCTAATTGACTTTTTTTTAGAGATTAAAGTTGTAAAATAGGTTATTAAATCATGACATATTTGATATCTTTTTAGATTATGCATTAGCTTATAGGTAAAATAAACCAGTGTAAGAGGAAAAATTAAGTAAATCAATTTATAATTAACTTATTTTGCTTTTTTTTAGATTTTACAAAAATGTCTATTAGGTCCTATATTTAGGACCGGAGGGAATATAATATATTCGAATTTTTTTAAAAAAAAAATCAAGCAAACAACTTTTTGCGCGTAGTATATCCTATAGCATACTCCAACAATAAAACAACATTGTGCAATGAATGGTGAATCCATTTGTGTATTTTGCCGTGTAGAGTATTTTAAATTTTAAATAAAACAAATAAAATAGTAAGACCGAGGTCGGCTTATACAAAACGACGGTTCGGCCTGGGAAGTAATGTTGTAAAGGAAAAGACAAATAGAACCCTGAGCCGGGGTTTTTTTTAAAAAAAAATATTGAGGTACTTGTATATTTTGATTTGTCATACTTCCTCCGTTCCTAAATATAAGATCACTTTGGTTAATTTGGTGAGATTAAGGAAGACAATAAAATTACATGATCTTCCCAAAATCCCCTCACTTACTTAACTTTAAAAGGAGGAGGAGTTTTCAATGAAAAGAGGGAGTATAAGGGTGGTTTGAACAAAACTTGAGATAAAATAGGAAGTGATCTTATATTTAAGAACTTATCACTTCCCCAAACTGATGTTATATTTAGGAACGGAGGGAGAACAATATTAACAGGGTTGAATATTAGACCCAACGAATCATGACTTAACAGTGCTATGAAATATGAACTTTCACCATCCCCACACCTTAACAGCAAAATCCTCAGCAAAATTTGCATGAAATCGAAGGAGTAAACATTCAATTTAACCCATACATATGAACACGCACACATGTGTGTAACGGTTCTAAGAATCCCATGCCTCGAAGCAACCTCTTGGAAGATAAATTCAAAGTTTCAAACCCAAGTCGCTGACATGTACTTTTCTTCTCCAGTTTATATTTTGCTCAAATCCTTTCTTATTAGGTCAGATTTCAACTTCCTTTAATCTGATTCTACATGTGAACCTTAGCTTCCTCTTTAACTGGTACAAGGTCCCCTTCTCTTCCTCTTTTTTTTCAAACGCCGAATCAGCATCCTAATGACTTCCTCTATTTTGCTTCTATTGGAATGAACTAGAACTAACCTCATGAATTTATCCCACACGTGCACTCACCATATTTCAATGTCAAACCATAACCATCCCTTTTTACTGTGACCATGGGTTTCCTTACAGAGATTTTGCACCCAAAGATGCTCATTTTTTCTTCTTATTTTGGTGTCTTCCTCTCTTACCTTTGCCAATCTCTCTTCTGGGTTTTCCCCAGAATTCTCATGAGGTCTTTTTTTTTATTATTCTCACTCTCCACATCACTCACATATTTTCATATATAGCAATTCTTTAGCTCATCACTCTCTTTTTTGTTTGTTTACTTTGTAGGTATTTCAGGCAATCAGCTGGAAAATTAGAGGCTGTTTCAGTTGAAAATTCTAATTCTTCCATAGATAAAGAGTTGAATTCTGAAATATTTCATGAAGGTACTTTTTATGTTGCAGAGGAAAGTGGCTTAATAGAATCTAATGATTCACAGTCAGAAGAAACAGGGCCTAACATAGAGTGTTCTGAAATTATGGAGGACAATGAAATTGTTTGTGGTGAAGAAACAGACTCGCCGAAATTGGTTTTCAAGTTTCAATATCAGAACTGGAAACCCATTGAAGAAATCAACGAAAGGGATGATGAAAGTTTTGGTTTTGTGAAAAACCCAGATACAACTTCTGCAAGCACAAGCAAATATGAGTTCATCTCAGTCAATAGTGCATGTAGTCGCTTCTTAGAGGAACCAAATGTTTCGATTCTCACTGTCAAGGAATTATTCATTCAATCCCAGGAAACGTCATTGGAAACCAATGATGAGAAAGATCATATGGAGAATTCTGATGTTGTGTCAAATTTAGGACATGAGTCAGATTCTAAGAGTTCAAATATTAATTCTTTGTTCACTAGTCAATCATCAGAGCTAGACTTGGGAACCAATGTTGAGCTTGACATGCCAAGAAGAAACCAAGAGGATGAAAATGCAGTGTTAACAGAAGAAGATATGGACATGGATGGTGACAAATGGTCAGATAATTTAGATGTTGGGTATGAGCCTGATGATTTTGATGAAGAAGATAATAAAGACTTGATGCAAGAGCTTCACAAGTTAGAAGAAGAGGCACAAGATAATAATGTTAGTTGCAAAGCCGAAGAATTTGGTGACAAAGAAAAACGGCTCATTGATTGTTCCGAGGAATGTACAAAACCCAATTTGCAAAGTTCATTAAGTTCAGATTTTGATGATTCCAATAGGTTTGATACACTGTGGGAACATCAAGATTTGATAGAGCAATTGAAAATGGAGCTGAAGAAGGTAAAAGCTACAGGCCTTCCTACTATTCTTGAGGATTCCGATGAGTTTCCTAGGATAATGGAAGATTTGAAGCCATGGAAGATTGAGGAGAAATTTCAGCCTTGTACTAGTACTACCAATGATGTCCCAAAATTCTACAGGAGTTACAGAGAACGCATGAGAAAGTTTGATATCTTGAATTACCAGAAAATGTGGGCTATAGGTAAGTAATTTCTTCCCTTTGTTCCATACATTTGATTTGATTTCAAGTTTCCTAATTTTGGTTATGGTTCTTTCGTATTCTTTTTTTTTATACAAATGGTTCTTTCTTATTCTTTTTAGACACACTTTTGATGTTTCGTATAAAGTTCCTTCAAAGAGCCAGTTTGACTAATGACCAATTCATGCAGTTTCTTTTCCTTTCGTTCATTAACATTACTCCTCTCATCTAAGTCATTCAAATCGCATTATAGGTTAGGATACACTAGATATGAGGTTAGTTGAACACATAAGACATGAACTACCTAATTTCGTGGAAATGAGTCACCACTGGACCTTTAACTTTAGGGGGCTAGATACAGTAATTTCCTAGGTTTTTTTTAAATATTATCTCTGTTCTTAAATATAATACATATATACCTTAAATAATTGGATTAAGGATTTTTCCAATATTAGTTAAAATCAGGTGATATAAAAAAATATTATAACTATATTCCGTTATTTTTATCCTCATTCTCTATTTTATAGATCGAATTATCATCTTTCTCTTACTCATCTATTATTGAGGATTATTAATTAGAATCATTTAGGGAAATGTAAAAAATTAGAATAATTCTTATATTTAGAAAGATATCTGTCTCTTCTCTTAAGTCTTACGTCTAAGAATAGAAGGATAAATTAATTTGACGTGTTTGATTTTGTCATTTACACCACACTTCCTAAAAAAGGTCCCTTGAAATGTAGAGATGGAATTTCTATTTTTCATGCAATCCATTTTTATTTTGTTTGGTATTACAAAAATGAGGCGGTGGGATTGTCGTTTAGAAACATAAATGTTGGTCCTAGTAGGGCAGATGCGACAAGTCCCACCAACTATGAATTTTAATTAATTGCCTTTTAATTGCACAAGGACGTCCACATGAGTTTTAGGTCTCGTTTTTATGACGAGATACCAATACTCTTAACATGCAAACTTAAACTCATGAAAATCTGCCCACCGTCTTTCTCTATGTTTCTCTATATGATCCCATATAAAGAATTTGTACTCATCAAGTTTCCATTCTCATGTCTTCCGCGTCATTTCGTTTGGACCCTTCTCAAAAAGAAAAAACAATCCATATAAAAATGACCTAGCACTGATGTTAATGCTCTACCCACTCTATGACCTTATTAATTATTCTTACTAAAATGTCATCATTTTCCCTTTGTAAACTTAAGAGCTTTCCCAGTTTGCTTAATGACCAAGTAATTAAAACGACAAAGTATGGCACTTAAATGTTTCAATATGATTATGCAGATTTTTTGCAGTCAAAGGAGGCATTACAGTCATTTTCAAGCCATAAGATATCTGCTCCAAAGATAATGTCCCAACTTTCACAAAGCTTTAACCTTTCTAGGCGCAAAAAAACAGAAGTAGACCCCACAAAAAAGTTCATTAGAGAACTGTACAGTGATCTTGAAACAATCTATGTGGGTCAACTCAGCCTTTCCTGGGAATTCCTTCAGTGGGAATACGAGAAAGCCTTGGAGATATGGGAATCCGACCAGTACGGAACACGAAGGTTCAATGAAGTGGCCGGTGAGTTTCAACAATTCCAAGTCCTCCTTCAAAGATTTATTGAGAATGAACCTTTTCAAGGTCCACGTGTTGAGAATTATGTCAGAACTCGTTATGCTATGAAGAATCTTCTTCAAGTTCCAGTGATAAGAGGTGAGGTACTTTATTCTCATTTGGATGGTGTTTTCTTGAGTTTCGAGAATGTGTGATATGGTACTTATAGTAATAGGGCCATTATTTGTGGGCAGAGGACAACATGAAAGATAAGAAGAAAATGAGAAAAAGAGAATCAGATGAGAATGTCATCACAAGTGGCATGTTAGTGGAAATCCTAGAAGAATCAATCAGAACAATTTGGCGCTTCATTAGAGCTGATAAAGATGCGTGTAACATGACTCTAAAAGGTGTAAGAGAGAATCAAACAGAGCTCCAAGACCCCGCAGATTCAGAGCTTCTAGCTGAAATCCGAGCAGAACTTCAGAAGGTAATTGGTGTCGGAATATAGGACCTATTTAATTACTTTAAGTAACGATGATGTTTACGATAAAAAAAAGTAACAATGATGTTACTTATGCCGGTTAATACTCTTTTTAGTCATAAATATAACATAATTTTGATTTTTCTTTGGGACAATGCTAAATATACTACTTAATTTTAACATATCTCAAATGTAATTACTCCCTCCGTTCCTAAATATAGATCACTTTGGGAACGGAGGTAGTATATTATAAGATAGTTCATAAGTAAGGTATATTATAAGATAGTATATTATAAGATAGTTCATAAGTAAGGTAAACTAGTTTGAAGAAAAAAATAACTATAGACATTCTAAAGGATATTAATTTTGGATCATTAATTTCTCCAAATAAATTCAAAGTGATCTTATAATTAGAAATGGAAGGAGTGTGCTGTGTTTTCCCTGAAACACCCTAATCATTTTTTCTTACTCCTTCTCCTTTTCTCTTATTTGATTATTGTTGATGGATTGTCATTATTATTAGCAATAATTTGGAAACAAGTAGATGGAAAATTAGAATTATCAAATACATATATATTTAGGACCAAAACCAATTGTTTTAAGCTCCCGTTTAGGATTGGAGGGAGTAATTAATTATGATTCCGTTCATTAAATGTTGTGATGTTGTTTTTGCCAATGAATTGATGTGATGTTGCAGAAAGAGAAGAGGATGAGGGAGATATTGAGGAGTGGAAGCTGCATATTGAAGAAATTGCAGAAGCAGACAGAGGAAGGGACGGACCAGTATCTTTACTTCTTTTCACAAGTGGATATGAAATTAGTGTGGAGAGTGGTGAACATGTCAAAGATAACGACGGATCAACTGGCTTGGTGTCGAAATAAACTAACCAAGATTAATTTTGTTAATCGAACATTACATGTACAACCAACATTCTTACTTTTCCCCACCTAACCTCACATCTTACTTTTATTTTCCATCAGTAGGAATTCATTCCCAGCTTTCCAATCTCTTCCTCACAAATCAACTAAGCCTATAGTCACAGAAATCTGTGGAGCATTACGTATTCTAGACAAATAGTAGCATCTCATTTTTATAGAGTAATGAATGAAAAAAAATAAGCGTATAGTTATCTGATTTTATTTGCTTAAATTTCATTATGATTAACGATTTCTTCCTGATCACCATCATGCATGTCCACATTATTAATCTCCTCCAGCATTAATTAAGAATGGTTAATGTGCATTATAAGATGACATTTAATCCCTCGTCCTATCCACTGCAGTGCCTAATCATGTTTTATACAGGCTCATTTCTATTTTTTTTTACTCGACTTAAAATTTTTAAGAGTGGCAGTAAAATGTAAAAGATATCAAGTTTTTCATATCTTTTGAACCATCGTGCTCCCCAAAATTTGAACTTATGTTTCTATGCGTCGTTTTATATTTTAAACTAACTAATTTGAGGGATGATAATTAAAATAAAATTTTAAGTAATTTATCTTATTTCATTAATCAACCAACTCTAATATGAATTGGAGTTAGCATTTTATGAATCAACACGTTTTTCTTGTCTTTTCCATTAAACTCGTTTTGTTCCTAAGAAGGCCGAGAGCTGAATAGCTGCTAAAAAAAGAAGATTAGGTGCACTAATGGTACAAAGAAAACAATATTAACATTGTATTAATGGGCGAGTATCATTAAAATGAAAAACGTTTGCAACAATAGTAGTAAATTTACAACAATCATTTTGGACACCAGTCATATAGACAGGAAATTAGTCAAATATTGCCTGAAATATTAATCTAAAAATAAATTCCACATTTGCAAATGTTATCCACAATCTAAACGTCTTCTGGTCATTCAATTTGGTCGATTTTTAAGTTTAAAAAAACAACTAAACCATGGCCCAAAAGGATAAGGAAAAATAAAATATATTATTTCTTTCATCATTTTCCAAACCTTCGTTTTCCTTGGGAATCTGGCTTCCGTTTTCTTATTTTAGAGTCAGATTGTGAAGTATTAGTGAATCTCATTGGGGATCAACAAGCAGAGAAGTTTCATTGTAGGGAATTTCTTCTGGAAAGAAGTTTCATGTTAAAGAGAATTTGGGATGTTCAGATTGAGTGGTACTAGTTCCTCTCCTGATGTTCTGATTTAGTTTATGTGCTGTTAAATGTTAACCACCAAAAAAGAAAATATTCTAATTATTATTTTTCTAATTAAATTTAAACAGTGGAATCACTGATAAGAGTCCTCATAAATAATTGCATAATTTTTAATTAAATAACAAGTACCATTTTTTTCAATTCAGTCAATTTTATTTATTTATTTTAGGGTTACGATAGAATTTTATTAATGGACCATTGCCAAAGTTGTAGCTGACACAATTGATAATAAAAAGACATAGAATTACCAATTGACTTTTTGGCCAGGAACGTATTTAACAAAACCTTTTATTTAGGGTTTAAAGGGCAAACTTGTTCATCTAAAATAGAAGGTTTAGTAAATATGCTTCTGCTTAAAAGATTGATTGGTAATTCTGCACATTTTTATTATCAATTGTGGTAAATGCAACTCTGGCAATAGCCCATTAGTAAAATTGCACCTAAACCCTAAACCCTGAATATAAAATAATTTTCTAATTTTTCCAATTTTTTTCTAAATTAACACTAATAATACTTATCTATAATAACAAGTAAAAGAGAGAAAGTGAATATATAGATATATAGTTAGGATCAATTGATAATATCATGTGTTATAAATTAGCTTAACTAACATCCTTAATTTAATTAAATTAGGGAAAGTGATCTCAAGAGTATGCCACCTACAAGACTAATATAGTACTCCGTATTTTGTTTAAAAGAATGTTTAGCAAGATATGAGAAACTACGTTGATAATTACTGTGGGCCTAATAGTTGGGCTTTATTTGATCAGACTGTGGCGAAGGCCCATTAATTAATGGTAGGGTTTTGTGGTGTGGCATACATAAAAAGGAAAAGCAAACCCTAGGTTGAGAGTTTGGAGGCAGAAGAGTGAAGAAGACGAAGAGTAAGAAAAATGGTGCAGAGGCTGACATACAGGAAGCGCCACAGCTATGCCACCAAATCCAACCAGCACAGGATTGTCAAAACCCCTGGTATCCTTTCTTCTTCCACTCACTCTTTTTTTCCTTTGAATTCTGTATATCTTATGTTGATTTGGATTTTGATACATGTGTGTGTGAATGATTATTAGGTGGGAATTTGGTTTATCAAACCACAAGGAAGAGAGCAAGCGGTCCTAAGTGTCCTGTCACTGGAAAGAGGATCCAAGGGGTAGGATTTACAGAATCAGTTTGTTCTTTTGATTTTTCTCACTGTTTATTGCTGAATGATTAATTGATGATATTGACTGGCTTGGTGATTATGTAATTGTGAATGTGAAGAGATATATATGAAATTTGATGTCCCATTATTGTTTGCTTGTTGATCTGATGTTATATTATGTTTAGGAGGGTTTTCTTGGTTATTTATTCTTGATGCATAGGATTATATGATACTTATTTGAAGTTCAGCAGCTGTGCTTCATAGATTATAGACAAAAGGAGGGTAAGTTTAGTGAGGAGAAGGGATGAGGGTAAGGATAGGCAGCTGTCATTCTTGATGATATATGGCGTCCATATCACTTTCCCTGACGTGTTAGATTAAGGATGTTAGTTTAGTTAGTTATTATGACATGATATCACTAATTCTCTATCTCTTGCTTGTTATGATAGATAAGCATTATTAGGGTTAATATGGGGAAAATTGTAAAATATTAGGAAATGAGTACGAACAAATTGAAATTTGAAATCGGTCTTATGTTTAGGAACATATTATATTAAAATGTGTCATTCCTGTGGAGGAGAATGTCCAACAATGCTTATGCTTTATTTTCCTTTTTGTTGTTACTGGTAACGAAGAAGTGACTAGTTTATCAAATTAATGTTAAGTTACATATTATGAATGCAAGCATCTTTTTTGTTTCTACCCTTTGTTTTGTCTCCGTTATTGAAAGGCTTTGAAGTTGTTTGCTATCTGTGCCCCTGTCAATAAGCTATGGATAGGTCTCATTTTTCTCCAGTATTTTTTCTGATGCTGATTTGGTTTTGCAGATTCCACATTTGAGACCTGCCCAATACAAGAGGTCCAGATTAGCTAGGAACCGTAGAACAGTAAACAGGGCCTATGGAGGTGTTTTGTCTGGAGGAGCTGTCAGAGAAAGGTATATTTTGCTCTCATCATTTACATTTTGTTTTTCATGTTTCCTTCTAGTAAAAGCGTCTTTGAGACTTTTATTTTCTTTGAATAGGATAATCCGAGCTTTTCTGGTGGAGGAGCAAAAGATTGTGAAGAAGGTATTGAAGATCCAAAAGACAAAAGAAAGGCAAGCATCAAGAAGTTAAGCTTAACGGGACATGGATGAAATGTGCCAGAGAAGTTTTGATTTTGGATGGAATTATGTATGGCGAGCTGCATTTGAATTTTATTTTAAAGATACTGCAATTGAATTTTATTTTAAAGATACTTGCGTTTTATAGTTTATGCTAGCATACATTACCGTGTTTGCTGATTTGATGAATTCGTAATGATAATTCTAAATGTGAGAGAATGAATGTTTTTTCATGAAATGAAGCTATCGATTTGTTTAATGAATCTAAACATCTCAGTCTAATACTACTTACTCGTGGTAAACTATATGAGGATTGAGGACTGCGGATTGGCTTTATTACAAGTAAGCCTGGTTGAATTCTAAGCTTAAGAATAGCCCGGCTTCCATTCTTGGTATTATGCCAAGATTTATGCTGGTTTATTCTTGCGATAGGGTCTCTGCACAGGCATAATCCCATTTGACTAATGAAACTAAAGATTTCAACTTGACATGAAGCAGTAGAAAGTATTTCATGAGATTGTTTTAATATTATGATAATGTCTTTAGTATGTGTTATAACATACATATTATAACCTAGTTGGCCGATTGTTTTAATATTTGTTTGGCTTATTTTCATTACTTGTCATGTCAAATGGTAATTTTTGTGTTTAATAGTTTCTGAACTGTCAGATTTACGCGAATATTGCCCTGCTTCGATTTCCCTTCAGGAATGCTGTTACAGAAAATGGGGATAATTTTCGAATGCACTCTTCATATGCTATAATTTTTATTTGATGGGTTTTGAGGATTTTACTGATATGTTCAATATTTTTATCACTGAATTTTCTAAAAATTGTTGATAGAATATTGGAACAAAACATACACTACAAAAATTTGTCATCTATGCACCAGACCTTGCAATGAAGTAAGATTATATTGACGGCGATGATATTGTTGAGGAATGGTAATATCAATCTAATCTTAAATTGTACTCCTTTAGGTCTTAAATATTTAAGGGAAGTTAATCTTGGTATTAAAGACTTATTAGTCTTAATAACAAATATTGGACCTAATTCTTATTACTGTCAATTTCTTTCTAAATTATGTCTAATTGGTGCTCCTCCAACAATAATAATCAAGTTAGATATAAAGGGAGTAAGGGAATATAACTAGGCCTTTTTTGTAAAAAAAAATGGTATCCTAATTGATATCATTAATATAATTAAAACAATCGAGTAGATTTTATGCGTAAAATTTCCTTTTGTATGAAAATCTTATATGTAAAACCTCAAATGTGGAAAAATCCTACTATACTTGAAAGTTGAAACTTTTGAGCCCAATCAGTCCGCTAGAGCTCACATCTTGCCTCTGGAAAAACTTTTGCCTTTTGTCAAGAATGGGATTCGAACCCATGCCCTTTCGGACCAGTACCTGAAACTGGCGCCTTAGACCAACTCGGCCATCTTGACTTCTGATATTATGGCAACAAAATAAATAATAATATTAGAAGAACTTGTAAATAAAACCTGTTTATTTGTCCATAAGCCGCATATGTCCATAGAGATCTTTTGATGAAAGGTTTACCTCCAAGCATGACTATTGACAGAACACAATGACGTCGTGTGATCCATATAGCTGACCCTATTTAATTTGGATAAGGTTTATGTTATTATTATATTTGTCCATAAGTCGCATATGTCCATAATTTAAGGAATGATCTTTGGATTATTTGTACGATTGACTGTAATTTTATCCTACTAGCACTAATATCCAAGTTGCGAACAAATTTTGTAGAAATATTTTGATTTGAAGCATAATATTTTGTGCAAGATTTTAAGTTCATATTCAAATAGTAAAAAAGACAGAAATATGAAAAAAAGTTAATGTAAGAAACTTTCTTCATAAAATTATTAGTACATATCGTTCACATTAAATAGTGCTTACACATACCTGTAGAGGTATAAAATATATACATGCTGACAAATTGAACATCTTCATTGGCCCCCAAAAAGACCAAAAGACAGAGGAAAACTAACCTCTTGTGGGTTGAGACCATTACAATACAGAGGTTCAACTAGCATATGATCACAACTATAGATTTGAACAAATTCTAGCATATGAAATACCTACAATTAGTCAACACAAATATATACATGTAAAGTCCCCAGCCTCCCATTGAGGAATATAAGAACAATTCCCTCTATACTCCTTGGCCAGGTCCAGTATTTATATGAACACTATTTATGACACAAGATAATAACCCTTAATTTTTCCAAATGATTCATAAATCAGTTGAATAAAGAGGAATCCCATAACATAGTAGATCTCCAAACATCACTAGAAGAAGGTTCAGTGAAAGAAAATTCCACTGTTCTGTTCATAGCCCCATTCATATCATGACTAAACTGCTGGTTTACCCCTTCCAATCCTTCACACTCTGAGTTCAAAACCATGGTTCCTGTTGCTTCATTTATGGACATGGGTTTATAACAAAAACCATCTGAAGACGAGAAATACTCGCCGGAGATGTTGCCGGAGACAGTGGAGCCACCACCCGCTGGCAAGCTCTCTGGGAACTGAGGGAAGCTGGGGTGAATATAAGATGGAGGCTTGTTTGAAATGGCTTTCTTGAATATCCTACAAACTGCCCATGCCTCCTGAAAACAAAACAGTAGCAAGTCAGTGAATGATTACTATATAAAAAGGGTATATTTTGGTACTTTATATAGGTATTAAAAAGTGCACTTGTATTCCTTTCTTTGTCAACACCAAAAGGACAACGTTTCACTTAATAAGAAATGCTACTCAACAAATTTGAAGGGTGATTATATGATTAAATATGAATAAACAAATTAAAAATTGATAATTTTAAAATATAAAAAAATATTCTAAAAATGAAAATTCAAGTATATTTTATCAAAATTTAATCATAAAAGTATACCATTTGAATTTGCTGAGTCAACAATTACAATCAATTTAAAGTTTTAAACTGGCAAAAAATGATGAAAAATACAGTTTTAAATAATATGGGATCATAACGATTTTTAATAAAGTATAAATGATTAAAAGTATAATGTAACATATATATGAAGAAGAAAATCTTACACTTGGAGGGAGGGCTTTGAGAGGGAGGTTTCTTGGAAGAGAAGAATCAGAAAGAGAAGGAAGGCGAAACTCATGCATCATCCATTCAGTTTTAATGCCTTTAGCTGCTCTGCCTCTGTAAAACACAAGTGATTTTTTTAAACCAATGCAATTTCCCTTTGAAGAATATATAGGCCGGTCCGTTCCTGTGGCTTTCCAGAACCCGGCTTTGGTGACCCGATTCGGTCTAGTGCTGTTTCTATATTTTCTGTCCCTTTGGCAATAGAAGTACAAATCTTTTTCACTACCACTGCTTGCCATCTCTATTATTGTCATAAACCAAAATAAAAAAAAAACAAAGTTCGAATATAATCAGGACATGAATCAAATAAGAAAAGGAAAACATGTAATATTTTAAGATGAGAGTTCATTGATTCTTACTTGGTAGATCCCATGGGTCATACTTGTAAATGTCCACTTGCTTTATCATGTCAATAGGAAGTGTCTCCTGCTGTATTTTCTTCTTGAGGTAAAAGTCAACAAGTTCTTCATCTGTGGGGTGAAACCGAAAACCAGGAAGCATAATATCATCACAAACATCTATTTCATTCTTCTCTTCCATTTCAACTTTTGGTTTCCCTGTAAAACAAGCCAAGCCTAGTGAGAAACTGATACTATATGAAAGAACATGAAGCAGTAGAAATTACTTTAAGGTTGATAGCAAGTGTTGAAATTAAAGGAGCTTACTTACTGGGAAATGAAGTGGGTCAAGTCAAGAAGAGAGAAGACCCGTTGTTCACTAGAGGTCTTACTAACCTACGTTCACGTTCAACCCATAGGTTTATGGGTTTTTATAGACTGATAATTATTCTCTTTTCATACTTGTTTTGGAAGCCTTCCTTTAATTTTTAAATAATCAAAGAGACAACAGCTAGATGACAAGGCAAGCTTCTAAGGTAATTAGCTAGTCTTAATTTATAAATTAATAATAGATTCTATCTTGAATTTTTCTGTTTTACTACAGGATGGGCCCGTTTAATGATATAATAATATTGAAGTAGTGTTCAATTTTGTTATATAAAAAGTTAGTGCTCAATTTGATTGATTCTTTGCCTCATTCCTCTTCTCCTATGACAAATAAAACCAGAGTCACCCATTATTGGAATAGGTATTAAATAATGTGGCATTGTGGATTTTTTAAAAAATCAATTTCACCTTTCCCCTCATAGAGAAGAGGACCCTCAGCTCCCATCTTATTGTTATAAAATCATTTACTAACTTTTTTTTACTTCCTCCTCCGGTCTTAAATATAAGGTCATTTTGACTTTACTTTTTTTGTGAAATATAAGAAAACAAATTAGAACACTAAATTACATAATAACATATGTCACATATAATTAGATGATAAATTATTTTATAGTTTTTTAAATATTAGAATTCATATGTCACATATTATTTTTGCATTCTATTATTCATTTGTTAGATATATGAGTAATCACTAATATAACCGAGGTCTACTTGAAAGGTTACGATGTCCCATCAAGAGTTTTGTTCATATGTATAATCGGACTCAATAGCAGATTTTTATTAGTCAGTGTATCTATCACCAAAACCACCTTTGATTGGTTTTTTGATCTCCATTCTTCGGGAGGGAAACAACATGAAAATAAGACAAATAACATGAAGACTCTTAAGTCTTAACACATCAATTAAAAAGGATGTTTTTACTAACCTACAAATTGATCAGCTGTGTGAATAAATACTCTCAGTTGTATGCTATTTTTTCCATTTTGGAGACTTTGAATTTATTATCACTTGTGGCATAAAAAATTCTGCGTGTGTTTTTCCAGACAATCCTTTTTTAGACCGCAGTTACTCCTTTCACCTATAATGCTAAAATTATCCAGATTAAGGAGCTTATTTGTATCTGAATAATTGTCTGATCTATTCTCTTCAAATCTACCCCTAATCAGATGGCTTCTTTTAAGAAGATTGTTTAGTAAGGGTTGAAAGAAAAATAATTAAATATGGATATTTTAAAAATCATAGAATTTAACAAAAGGGACAAATATTGAAAAAGAAAATATCATATACATTTAGGAATGGAGAGAGTATATGAATTCATGTGATGATGGATCGATAATCAATCTTCGACTGGATCAATAGTACATCATATGAAACACATTAAGCATATGTTTGTATTGTAACGGCTTGATGATAAATATTGTACAATAAAAATACTCAGAGCTGATCAATATTGACTGACTGAGATAATATTCCTAATTTCAATCAATTTCGTTTCGTTTAAACATGCTTATTGAGCAATAAATATTAAAAAGTAGAAACCTGACGGGTTGGCGTGAGTGGTAAGTACTCTCGTCCCTTAAGCAAGTGGTTAGGGGTTCGATCCCTAGCCCTTGCGAATGGAGCAAATTCACAGGTCAGCTGTCTGTCCCTCTATATGGGACTTCAGAACAGCGAAGGATTAGTCCCACTTGACACGCGGGTGGGATACCCTTATGAAATCTAAATATTAAAAAGTAGAGTACATTTTTAAATAGGACTAAATTGCAAATGAACCTTTATCTTATACGTGTGACTTGTCTAGCTATATGTTTACAGAAGTACGCATCTTTTCTTTGTAATCTGAAATGCATGTGAAGAGATGTGATCTTGTTCTATTGAAAAAAATAACAGAAAACAAAAAGAACTTTAATGCATGTCATATTTCATAAAGCTTTTTCTTCGTATTTCCATCATATGTGATGGGAAAAGTAAAACTTTTTAAAAAATAATTGCTTGCTTATAAAATCGATATCTTTTATATTCTGAATAAAATAATTATTATACAAGCAGAGAGACATGTTATGTTTTATATCTCATTTATTCCTGCTTTAAAATTGCAATTTTTTTACGGCGTTATTACTTTGAGTCTTTGACCAACCTTGCCTTTGTCTTGCAGAATATATCAACTGAAAAGAATATAATTAATCATATTTACACATTCTTCAAATCAAGCTTCAATTTTAATTAAACAAATAACCGATATTATTAGTATAATCATTAGTATATTTTTTTCCGGTCCTTAATATAAGTCATATTTAATTAATTTTACTAAATTAAGATACTAATAATAGTATAATCATTAGTGTATTTTTTTTTAAAACACCAAACCATCTTTTATTATCTCCCCATCGCTTACTTGATTGTTGTTGACAAAGTTGACAAAAGTTCGCACTAAGTCTTATATTTATAATAAGGATTAACTACTCAAATAAATCGTATACTTATTATTTATCTGAAGAAGCAGGTATACTCTGTAAACAATGCTACGTTTCTTCTTATGGACGTACGTTTACACATGTTATATGAACAATATGAGGCATTAAAGTTGTACTATTATAATATATGTTAGCCATTCAAGACATCATCATAGTTCAAACCTTATCCTACGCAGAGCAAATTTGACAGATCCAGTCACCCAGGAGGCAGTGAATTAGTATTAAGAAACGTGTGGTATTAAGTTTCAATGAATCGTTTAGCCATACGTACCATTATCTCCTTGAATTTAAATTTTAATTATTTAATATTGGGTGAATAGATTGAGGAAGCAAATGCATTAAAACAGATGTCAAGATTTCCATTAAAATGGCACATTATTGATATAAAACTAAGAGAAAGCGTCATATTCTGCAAATTATTCCCTCCCAAATTCTATTTGCTTGCCTTTCAAGTTACTGTCATAATTCAGATCACATCCGTTGTAAAAGCAAATTTGACAGATTAAAGAGGTTGTCACTTGTTAATTACCGTGAAGGATCAAGTTTTGATGAGTCATATTTACCAATAAAACTTAAATCCTTCTTAATTAAAATAATGAATATTTAGTCAGTAGATTCAGCAAGCAAACGCATGGAAATTGATATCAGGTGGCAATATATTTCCATATCTCCATGCAACTTGCACAATATTTTTGAAATGTTAATTAATATGGATAATTAAAGGTGGTTTGAAAACAGGTAGGACGTAATTAAGAGATGAAATATAAAAATAACTTAAACATGTAAAAAACAATGGATGATTGGATATAGCATTACCAAACAATTTCAAGAATGTTGGCTAAGCAATTTCCCTCACAATGAGGATGATTGAATATAATTTGCATTGCTAATAAGTGAAAATACAATGACAATGAAGTGCTCTTGTTTGGCTGTCAAAACCATAGTTTTCATTTGGTTAAGGTTTAATTAGCAAATTAGAATTGCCATGGAATATTCCATGGCAAAAAAAGAATTGCCATGGAATATTGGAGGCAAATGTTATGTTCGTCATCAATGGATGTGATACATATTTGTAAACAAAACATGCTATTTTAATATTTTTTACTAACAAAAGATAAATCATTGCTAAAAAATTAAGCGAAAATAAAACCTATGATAAAAAAACAGGTGATTAGAGTGCAATAAGATTAAGTACAAATTTATAAATCAAACTCTCCTTTTAAAAGGAGGGGGTAAAACCATTGGTGATGGTGGCTTGGTCTCCCGGGGACTTCAAAAATAAGTTTGAGCATCTAGTATCTCAATTCTCTCAAACATGACATGTCATCTCAAGATTTTTGTTCTTCTAGAACTATAGGAAGCTCCAACTTTTCACTTCCCCTCTGAATTCCTAAAACTACTTTATCTCCTACATTGTAATCATCCAACGTTTTCAGCAGCTCTGCTTTGCTTTTCACCTGATCATTTACCATATTTATAAATCACACATCTTGGCATCTGAGGAACATGATATAGGATTATTGGTACAAACTGTGAATGAGACAAATTTTGCTAGAGAAAACTCACAGGCTTATTGTCAACTGAAACGATGATATCCCCAAGAACTATATTACCCGCGAAGCCTCTAGTGGTGGCATTAAGCCCAGCCTTAGCAGCAACACTATTTCCAGGAACCTAATAAATTATTAAGTTTTTGCATATCAAAGGTTACTTTATTTAGAAGCAAATAAGTGTTATCCGGTCTTAGTTTTCGTTACGGCGCAAAAACCTAAAAGCAATTGAAGATGAAAATTATAAGTTAACATAGTCAAAATCTCCTGGATTTTTACCTGGAGAATAAGGGCTCCATTTCGAACATTAAGTTGATTTGCAGTCAAGTCTGGAGCAATATCCACATTTAAACCAGCTCTAACAACCTTAAATTGAGCAAACATGAACTTATTATATATTTCTTAAAGAAAGTGGCGACATCTCGCACAAGATGAATATAAAGGCCACAACTTACAAGCAAGAAGCAAGAAATATAAATTGCACATAATTATTTTCATGAAGAAAAGTTTAGCCAATACTAGTCTCTATTAACTACTTACTTTTCCAAATTGAATCAACTGAGGAGCAATTCTAAGTACAGTTGAAGATGGGATAGCAAATCCAACACCAGCTGATGTCCCTGGAAAACTAAAAAAAAATTAAAAAGAGAAAAAACAATCAAAAGTCACTGACCCAGACAAAACTTAACAGACATTTTCCACATGCCAAAAAAAAATGCAAGACTGTTTATTTTCTTCCTTCAAAAAGGAAAGAAAATAAATGGTAAAGATGAAGACAACTTGCCTGTCTGAGTAAATATTGCAGTGTTGATCCCAATTAATCTTCCTTTGGAATCCAACAGAGGACCTCCACTATTACAGTCACAAGACAAGTTTGAAAGACAATGCTGTGATCATAGAGCCTTTGGTATATGATACAGTCATTAAAAAAACATTTGGAACAAGGACACTCCAAGACACAGCCAGGAAGATACTTGTAAAATAAATGGAAATTTGAGATTTCATATTTAGACAAAGGAAGGAAGCTTCCAGTTACCTGTTCCCCGGATTTATGGCTGCATCTGTTTGAATACCACCGCCAATTGTGACACCAGCTTGACTAAAAATGTCCCTGTTAAGTCCGCTAATAACTCCAACTGTAAGGGTGTGATCGAAGCCAAATGGATTTCCAATTGCCAAACATTGTTGCCCAACTTTTAGTGAAGATGACTCCCCAACCTTGACAGGCCTTAGAAGATCGTTAGAGGCTTCTACCTATATTCACAGAAGTTATTTATTTGATATTCCAGGAATTGTATACTAAATTGAAATGTGAATAAGGAGATATACTCACCTTGTACCAAATATACAATGTGGATAAGACTAGCATAATCAAACATGATTTATATAGCAAACTCTTTGTGTGAGGAATAACTATGAAAAATAAAAAAGAATATACACCTTCAAGACAGCAAGATCCTTTGCCCGATCAGCTCCAATCAGTTTGCCTTCAAAATTCTTCTGTACCCTTTATACAAGTAAAAAATCAGGTTATCAGAAATGACAGAATAATCATGAAATTCGCAATGGTAGTATATGAAAAGGCGTAAAGTCTCTGTACTCACCCTTCAGATGCTAGTATATTAACTCGAGCAACAACCTGACCAGGACTTGGGTTTCTAGAAAGGGCATTACCAATTACTGAGTGGAACAAGAATACAACAGTCAGAAATCCTCCCATGTTAAAGTTTAACAGATTAATATACTAGGATATATAAAGATTTAAAAGCAATAAGCATATGCATAGATTCAAGAGAACATAGCAAGTAAGCTAGACCGTAACAACAGGAAGCTGAAAGCTCCAAAGCATGGAGTGTCGACCCTAATCCTTACTTAGTGAGGTTACACGGGAAGGGAATATACTAGACAGCTTTACCCCTGCTTTATGTAGAAAGGCTGATTCGAATTCACAACCTCAGACCTCATGGCAAACAATCTTACCGTTGAGCCAAGCCGACCCTTCCATGGAGTAAAAACAAATCAAGACATATTCCAAATGCTCTTCATCAACTCCAGATAAATGACATAAATACTTATGTGATCAAAATAACTTGGGATGAATATTTGTCTTATGATTTACAGTGCTATAAATTGGGATATAAAATAAAAGGCTCATTCATTATGTGCAATACTCAATAGTTATGAACATCAGAACCTAACTCTACCAAACCCTTATGAAGGGATATGTTGTCTAGCGAACGTATCTACTGCTCTTAAACTACAAGAAAGATAGTTCATATTAAACAAGAAACTTTATTTTTTCCATTGGATCTCAATTCTCACCATGGTAATTTGTAACAATGTGCCCCTCCTCATCCCAAACTACTCCAGAACCATTTCCTTCAGGAATCTGCCAATATCAGTCCAAAAGCAGCTACATTCATTGTATGCCACGAAATTGTACCAAGCTTCAAAGCAAAGAGGTAATTATGGCGTTCAATACTGAAAGTAGTACCTCAACCACGCCAGTTACATTTAGTTGAGGACGGAGTGTCACATCAAATATGTTAACAACGGAGTATGTGTTCCCTTCAAATAGTTGAACAATTCGATCCTAAAAATGAGAAAAAAAAGAATAACCAGACAGGAATACTGCTACAAACAAAGGGTGAACAAGCACCAGAAACAAATACACATATATACAAATGGAAGCTGACCTCAGAGGGGAACAGAGGTCCAGAAGAAAACACCGGAGGGGTAACCTGTTCAAGTGTAACTGATGGATCCCCCAAGGCTTGAGCTATATTTACAATTTATCACATGAGAATTTCAATCAGGTCAATATGATATTTCTGATACATACTAAACTGAGTTCTTCATATGAAGAATTTGACTTTTAGGAATGTTCCTAGAAGAAGTACCACTTTTGAGGAAACCTTAGGAGAACAAAATTGCTCTGACAAATAGTGAGGCAAAGGCTTTGTATTTAGCTACTTCCTTTGCAATGTTGAATCTAAAAACCATTTACTTAACACTTAACCAGACATACAAAGTAATGAACTTGCATAGGAGTATTTTACAGATGCATGATAATGTTTCCGCATATTACTAAATTCTTCAATAACTTGCAAGGCATTTCTTAGTCTCCACTCTCCAGTACTTGATAAATAGCACGTGCAGTTCATGCTATATCATTATTGTCCATCATCAATAAATTTCCACTATCGTTGGTCTTACATGGTATTAGGCGAATCCAAAATCCTAGAAAGGGAATTTTGAGTAGTAAATGTCGTTACTCCACTAGTCCTGCTATTCAACTAGTTAAAATAATTTTGAAATTCAACCGTCCCTTACATGAGATTTCTCTTATTCCAATTACTACTTTTTTTCTGCATAATGAGTGTGAATGAAATTTGTATAAAAAAGTTGAATAAAATTTACCAAATAAAATGAAACAATTACAATGTGGATTTAGCACCTAATTTAGTAAAAACTAAAGTTTACAAGCTGAGTGAAGGCAACACATTGATAATGAATTTCCCACACTCAAAAAAACAAAATTGCATGAAACAATAAGCTTAAAAAGAAACAAGCAGAACCGTGCGGACCTGAGAAGTACCTTGAAGGAAGGAAACTAAAATACACACTCCAACTTGCCAACAAAACCCGCCTAGTTGAAGAACCCACAATCTCACTCAACATGCTACCCAAATCCTGTCTTTCATCTTCACCACTCCTATAACCACAAAAAGGCCATAACCCCAGCAAAAAAAATTGAAACTTGGGAATGAAAAAATACAGTTAAGTTTGAATATGAATATAAATGATTTAAATAAATATGGTGTGAGGGACCTTGAAGGTGAAATGGAGATGGGTTGGGAAGGAAATGTGTGGCTGGAAAATGGTTGGGAATGAGAGGAGAAGGCATCAAAGAAGAGCTCTCGTCGGCTCAGAACACAGCTTTTGGGAGCTCCCACAGTCACAGAGAACAGATGGGATGGTGTCACAAGCATTTGTAGAGTTATTGTGTATAGGAATTAGGAGGAGTACTGAAATGAAGAAATGTGATGTAAAAAACTAAACTTTACAATGAAAAGTAACTGGGAATGGAATGGAGCGAGAGTTTTGGAGGAAACACATGAGGTGTACTGCAGATAAGGGCCACTCTTATATATGGAATGGAGGAGAGGTGCCGAGGATGAACACGCTCGTTTTTTTTATTTTTTAAATTTTAAATTGCACTCACTAACTACTCCTATTTAGGAAAAATCTCAAATAAAATGATATATTATAGATAATATAAAAACATTACATAAGTCTTAAAGAAGTGCAGGTATTGGAAATAAATTTGCTACAACATCATACTTGCAAGTTGCAACCTCTAGTGTAGTGGCTGCAAAGTGTACATTAGAAAAGAACCCGAATATCCTGCAAAACCACATTGAGACTAGATAAGTTCATGGATGATGAGCTAATAAAACTTTTACTGATGTTCCACACCATCTGAAAAGTCATGTCTAGTCCTATAACTGAGATCCACTTCAATGTAGCGCGAAAACAAGATAAAGCAAACAATGTTGGAGATGAAAGATGTCGTCTCCAAAATTGTTGTTGTAATGGCACCCCTTTATGACATATCATTATATGACATTGTGAAAAAGGTCCTTGCTTCCATTTCCTAATGGTGATTTCCCATTCTTGGATTGGAGGAGAAGATATTTTGAGTCTGACCTTTGGAGGACTGTGGAAGGTCGAGAAGAGGGTAAGTTTAGGGTGAGGTAGTAATTTGTGTTTTAGGATGGGGGCAATTTTGTCTTTTCGCAAAATTTTAAAATGACAGGTAGGTGTTGGTTCCTTCATAGTCCTTTTGGAATTTTAGCTTACTCACTTGTCCTTTTGGGTATTGGGAGAGATTTATTTGGGATTTTCCCATAACTATTTATCATCCACTAATCCTATTTTGGGGGAGTTTAAGCTTACAATAAGGAAATTTGTTACCTCTAAGTTATTATTGAGACGGTGTTGTATGACGGACTCAGCTAACTAATCAAGATAAATTTGCTGCCTCTAAGTAATAAGTAATTATTTAGACTATATGCTAGAATGGACCTAGGTAATTGATCTAGATACCCCACAAGTTGACAATTTTTTTAAAAAATAAGTTCATTTAAGTTGTTACTAGTAATAATTTAGAACTCTTTTAGGACCTTTTTAAATTTAGATATCTTACTTTGAGAATTAGGTGTAATTATTCCCATTACTACTTTTTTTCTATGTAATGAGTGTGAATGAATTTGAATAAAAAATTTGAATAAAATTTGACAGATAAAATAAATAGTTGCATTGTGGATTTAGCTCCAAATATTTGACTTTGGATAGGATAAAACAACTATTAACATAAAAAGGAATGGATAAAATTTTGTTACAGATGCTCAGGGTGCTAAGTATGGAACTTCTTTAGGAAGTCTGTTTTATCATTAATATAAAATATTTTTTAATTCTTATCAACTTCTTATATTATTTCTATTGGCAATCCTTTAACACTAATTAAATAAAAGAAGTGGAATGGAATAAATGAATATGATTAATGAGCTTTCAAATAAACATGTCATATAACATAATTACCATCCTTAATTTAATCAAGTTAATTAATATGCCATTTAGAAGGGCTTAATGTGGGTTCAGATGCAAGTATCAATTGAATTATCAAAGCAATCTTTAAACTGGTTGTAGAACAGTTTTCAATTTTATAAACTACATGAGTTGTTGTCAATTATTTTCAAAAGCTCAATAAAATGATAAAATCAGAGTTTCGAAAATAGAAATGTTAAAAAGTCACAATATAAATATAACAATTATAATAAAAAAAGAATAAAACTCTTTGTTAAATAATTCAAGGATAGATTCAATAATTCTTAGTAATGATTAGAATTTAGATAAACAAATATCATTGAGACTAGTTTGGATCAGCTGAAATCATTAGATGAATCCATTACAAAACTGTTACAGTTCCAAATGTTTTCGTATGAATAATTACTGAACACGTATATATACTGAAGCTTTGCCAAAATTCCTTCAAGCCCCACATAAAATGGCTTGCAACTCAAAAAATTAAACTAAACTACAAATCCTAGGCAAGAAGAAAATAAGGATTGAAGCCCTCCCAGGTAGAATCAACACCAGACTCAAGGATGAAGGGGTTAGCAACAGTGCCAGTCATTTTTTCATGTGACCTTAATACTAACAAATATAAGTTAGCAATTAAAGGGTTTGTAAGAAATGGTTTGATGGTTCTACCAAGCTCAATGGCATCAGATAAGAAGAATACCTTGTCCCAAGACACATGGAACAAGCAGTTTGAGAGGGCATAGAAACCAAGTAAATTTGCATACAATGGCAGGAAAGCATCTTTATGGTTACCCAAGCCTCCTATCCAATCAATCCTATCCTGTTTCTGAACATGCTCTTCAGCAAGGGAAACCAACTGGTGGAAAAACCTCATTCTCCATCCATGAAAATAATTCCTGAACTTATCCTTGTCACTCATATAAACTATCCAAGACTTTGAACTAGGCAGCTTTTCCAACTGGGAGCTGCATATTTGACTAATCAACAGTTTCTCTTCATAATGATTGTCAATCTCCTTGTCGAAAACCCGCCGCACAAGATCTCCTTGGGATGATACACAGCATGCAGCATCTAAAATCCATTGAGCAAGGTAATTAAAGTATTCAATCCAGTGACCAAAAACAGAAAAAAGATGGTCAAAACAGAATCTTATCACTCTATCTACTTGAGCTGGAACCAATTCAAAAGGAGGACTGTTCTTGGAGTTTTCTGAAGTAAAACACTTCTGAACATCCAATGAAAGCTGGAGTCTAATCGAATCATCTTCATCCTCCAGAATCTTGATGCATGTGAACCACACATCAAGTATTTGATGAGCATACATAGTCACGGCTTCCTTTTTCTTGAAGGTTGAAGTGTCCAAGGAATCATGTTGATCAGACACGAGAAAACCAATGCACTGAGCCTGTTGTAGCAAACCAGAGGCAATCAAGGAGTCTGCTGCCACTTTCCGCATGCTATCAGGCTCAGATGAGGAACTATGCTGTTTAATTATGTTACTGAAAAAAGCGATACAGTCTTGCAGCGGACCAATATTTTCCTCTCTGATGATTTCACCACATTCAGCATATTTTCCTCTTTCTTCATCAGACAGAACAAAGCTTGTAAGCAAAATTGCAATTTGCTTAACACATACACCCAAACAAGAAACAACAGTTTCCTGAGTCTTTGCATGCCTTGTTTTCTGATACAAGGAAACTAAATCATTCCAAAATTGAAACACAGAGTTAAAGTCCATCTCACCAACATAATTTGTTCCTGTGCATTTGCCATGGCTGTGCTTTTCAAACTGTATCAAATTCCAAACGAACACGACCCTCAAAATATAATATTTACATTTATGGTGTTTTTCTGTAGCCAAGATCTTCATTAATGTGGTGAGAAGGTTAGTTTCTGCCCACATCTGGATAACCCTGATGTCATTACTAGGCAGATCATGGGCCTGAACATCAGAGTTAGCTGCTTTTAGAAACTTCAACAGCCACTTTAATGTTGCAAGTCGAACTTCATACACTGAGTCTGACAAGCAGCGAATCAACCTGTCCAAAATTCCATCAAAGGCATTCTCTGTTGCATGTGTTGGAGACAAGGTTGAATTGGAAAGATGATGTCTCATCAGCGGTGCATATGTGATCTCTTCCTCATCCTTGGATGGTTGAAACAAGCAACAAAAATAAGATGTAACGGTTTGCTCACGAAGTTCAGCAATAGTTGGGTCATAATATGATAGGCCATAAGAAAATTCAGAATCTACACATGCCGCAGATAAATCTAAAAGCAAGTTGCGAATAGGGTAGAAATGTTTACTACTCTTGCATGCTCTTGCAATGTTAAGCATTTGATCCAGGACCCTCAAGAATGCAGTATTTAGGATAGGACAAGGACAATGAGCTGGCCTTGCAATCCATGATTTGAGGATAAGAATTTGAATCAATTCACCAATGATAAGATCTTTCTTTGAGTTATCAGCAAGACTTCTACAATTAGTATCCAACAAAGAACTCAACTGCAATAAAATCCCATGGATTAAGTTGGACATACTACCAGAGCCTTGAATTTGGCAAGGCGAATTGGAACTGGGCAATCCAGAAGCAATTTCGAGAAGAACAGAACATAATTTCTCATTGGATACTAGACTGACTAATGCTTTAGATGCAAGAACTCGAACTCGTAGATTGCTTTGAATAGAGCACCTTCTAATAAATAGCATTAAAAGAAAAGGGTCCAGCTCATCTCCTGTCTCACTGGTGACTGTTGAAGGCTTGAGCCTAGACAAAAGAATCAGAATAGGGCACAAGCTTGGATGCAGATTATTTCCCAGATTGAATTCTGAATTTGTTGAAGATGCAGGCTGAAGCAACTCAGTTGCAACTTGAAGTTCATTGAACAGAAATGAATGCAGCGGAGCATACCTAGGAGAAATCCAAAATGGAAATGATTAATAGCTTTGATGTAAACTCCAAATAATTGCATCACAGGTGTCTAAAATAATTACACAAAAACTCCATGTTAAGTGTCCCAAAACTTATAGGAACCAGGATCCCATAAAGAATTACCAGAACTGGATTATAATGCTGAGCTACGGAGATCAGTTCTTAATAAAATATAGGCAGACACCATGAAAAAAAAAAACTAGAAGGCAAACTTATTCAGCCATGTCCTAATAATGCCCTCAAGGGCATAATACATACCCATAGAGGTATTTCACTTCTCCCTGCAATATGAACCAATCAGCAGCCAATGCATAGATTGCAGGACAGCAACCAGTATTTGTTGCTGATACATTCATGCAACATGGCACGACTTAGTTTTTTGATTATCACAGAGTTGGCCAATCTCCACTAATTATATGGTAACAAATTACTAGGAGAATCAAGATGTGTCAATCATGTTAAAATACGATATGAGTTTTACCAAAAAATTATCCAATAACACGCATTGAACAAAATAGGTGCCTGTAAGTAAACACATCTGGTAGTCAAATCACACCTATGAAAAAACTCAAGCCCAGTTATTGCACGCCTTGCTGATTCTCGCTTGTGAACATTAAGAAATCCAATCATCCGACGAACCAATGCAGTATAGGCCAGACAAGCACTATTTCTTATCTCCCAATACGGGGAAGAGAAAGAGCGAATAGAGATAATTAAAGCCTCGGCAGAAAAACCAGATGTATCAGTGGCTAGGTTGGTGTCGTTGAATGCAGCTCTAAGAACATTAAATGCATGCACTGTAGGTATGACACCCTCATCTCTGATCTTTGATAATTTCTGACTTTCAGCTTCTTGTGAAGTAACAATTTCTTGGTCATGGCTCCTTGATGCAAACTCACATGTCTCACCGTTCATGGTCTCAGTTTCACTGTTCTTTAGCATAGACCCACTAGCTACATCTATAAGCCACCGCAATGCTTGTGGAAGGAGCTTCTTTGGCGTGCCTTCTGGCTCAGATAGAAACAGAGCTATAAATGCGGCAGGTATTCCTGCACTTCTTCTCAACAAATCATCCACTGTTTGTGCTTTGGCCACAGTTCTATGCATAAGTTGTTCCATCCAGCATTCTGTCAACTTGCATAGTCTGAAAAGGAAAATGCGTTCATCATAGAAGGTCAAGCTACTATTTGTAATAATCAACATCACACACAATCAAAATGATTCATTACACATAAGCTTTCTCACTTGAGTCAAACACAACTCTTATTTTATTATGCTCAGAAATTGTGCAAGCATAACCCAAATACATTATTTGATCTCATGCAATAGTCCATTATAATGCAGTGCACTATTGTTCAAATGAATAAACTACAAGGAAGAAAAAACCCAATCAGCACAAAAATTCATGCTTGAGGAACCAAACTTGAGGCAACAAAGAACTCTTACATATCAACTCTTTCAATAGTGCAATAAACAAAGACTAGCCACAATTTTACCTTGGGTCATTTGAGCAAAGCAAGCGGTTGCAAAGAGCTGTAAACCCTGCCCTTGTCTTATCAATTGCACCATTATGCTTCATTTTCAACAGTACTTCCAAAAAGTGGTTCCCAATTTTTTGGAGTTGTTTCAGGTCAAGCACAGCATCAGATGGAAAACCAGCAGTATCAACAGAAGAACCGCCCTCCGATAATTCAGAAAATGTACTACTTTGCAATGGTACCTTTCTTATTATAGTCCCCAAGAGAAGGCTCACCTAAGAAAAAAAAAGATTATTTTTAAAAAAACTGACGGTTGAACATAATTTTTTTTTGAAAAAAAATAATTAGATGGGCTAGTCTAACTTTTATATAAAATTTTAAAAATGATGGGTAACTGTTAGTTGATCCTTTTGAGAAAAATTACAGCAACAATTTGCAGAACAATGCCTATGCATCATTTCTTTATAATAATTAATGCTATTTCGGAACCATGAGCTATTCTTTTCTTCAGTGACTAAAACACATAAATTTCTGACACCTTATATGAACAAAATTATAAGTTGCATGTACAACTTGTACCTCTTTCATAGCAAGCCAGCAACCAACCATGACAACTTGATCTGATGATCTAACATCCTTGGAAAGCTTTGGATCATTACTCTCATGTTCTGATGAAGGCCTGTGTTCATGCTCCTGATCTGGTATCTCCATCAAAATATTATTATCATCAAGCATCTCATCCATATCTTCAGGCAGATACCAAGCATCAGCAGAAACCACCCATAATGCCAAAGAGGTTATCCGCATGACAAGCTCCAAAAGCCGCTCCAACAGATATCTCACCTCTGAGATGCTAGATAGTACGATATCAGCATTCCAATCCAGTTCCTCAAAAGTATATCGCAAAGCAAGTAATATACCATGGACAAAGCTGTTTTGGCAGGACGCAGAAAGGTCTCTTTCTCCATTTCCCACAGCAACATTCAACCACTCAATCATGGACTTCATATACAGTACCACAGGAGTGTTGAAACCAGACTGATTAGTGTCAGCCAATTCAGGCTTTGGGGTGAAATGAACAACATTCGATGAGACTTCGATCAGACAACCTAGCTCCAACACATACTTCCGAAAGATTAGCCTCAAAGTTAAAGCCCCAGCATCACTCTCCCTTACACGTGGACTGCAAACTAATTTCTTAGCCCAACCAATTACTTTCATCGTCATGTCATCATTTGAAATTCCAGGTAGTGGGTTTGGAAAATGGAGTAATATGCGAAAAGAACTCTCTCTCAACCTGTCCCAACTATCAACAATAGAACCAACTAAAAGTAGCGTTGAATTGGGTGAAGTGATTCCTTTATTGTATGGATAAAGATTACTTTCTGATGAAGAATAATCAAATTCCTCTCTCAATGATGGCCTGATGGACCAAACATTTATCATTATCAACATGAGCTCCATGGCCATTATCTTTCTCTTATAAGGGGCAGAGGGATAGCATGAGAAAAATAAAAAGGCACTCAACCACCTCATAAAGTGAAAGAGATCATCGGCCCTTTTAAGCACCATTTCCTTATTCCCATTAGAGGGATACACTTGATTAATTTTATACCTTTCAAGAGGATTCCAACTTCCTTGTTTGAATTGCCTTTCCAAGGCTGTTCGAACCCTAGAGAAGAACTTACGAAACAGGCTGCCCCACTTCATCTGGAAAGCTGTGGAGCAACACCTCATATTCAAAGGCACAGCTTCCCTCAATAAAGATAGCTCTAAATGGGAAGGTAGACTGGAAGTTTTGGGGTTCAGAAAGAGAGACTCAGCAGCATCTACACGAAGTGACTCATCCACATGGGTCAGTGCCTTTAACAGCCACTGAACAAGGATCTCAACCTCTATACCTTTAATGCAAACAAGAGCCTTACTTTCTGTTCCCAGGCTCTCTTGTTTCTCAGCAATTGGATTTTCACACCAATCAATGTCCCCTTCAATCAAAGCAAGTGACCGAGATACCTTGAGCAATGAAACTAGAACTGCAATTTTCTGTTCCAGATTCAGATCCATGTTTGCACAGGCAAGTTCTGGATATAAAACCCTACTTTTGTCATAGTTGGGCCCAATTGAGATGAAAGAAAGCATCGGAAATATACTGTCCACATCCAATTCCAATAAAACTGGCAGAGCGTAAGTGTTCAGATTAGAGCGGAGCTTTGAGAATCCAGAAGCTAACCCATACAATATAGGTGGAAGGCAATGTCCTCTATAAAGAGAATTCCCACCCTCAATGCCATCAGAGGCCCAACACTCATCGCGCAAATATTCGAGGAAACACTTGAGAAATGATGTGGCAGCACAACAGACATCATCATCAACATATGCCTGTATTGTTTCATATAGCAGGCTTGGGCTCATGTTTAACATTGTCTTGGCCCCCAGTCTCTTAGTTAGCAATGCCAAAGGAACATATCTTCCCTTACATCGGGACCCCAGGCAAAGAAGATCTGAACCAATCTTCTGCAAAAATGTCCTTATTTTCTCACCACCATCTGACCAACAGAGTGATGATTGAATATCCAAGAAAAGATCAAAAATTAGATGAACTTGTTTCACTGTTTGACTCAAAGGATCTTCCAAGTTATTCCAAATAATTCTAAGTATCCTCATCCCCATTTTATCAGGAATAGGATCATAATTTCCTGAAGTGTTGGTCAGATTAGATGACATGGATGTTTTTATCTGTTGTAAACATATTTGCATCACAGTTAAGGCATGAAAATTGAAGTGGCTGTCAACAGGGTTCTCACAGTAGTTACACAGTTCAGGTAAAATTCCATCATATAATATAGTCATAATCGGGCGCCCAACATCTTGATTACCCTCATAACCATTCAAAGCATCAGTCATCACACTATAATGAGCATTAAGCAAATCCCTTGACACTGCTGTAAGGATTCCTCTAATCAAACAAATTCTACTCAACACAGAAAGATTGCCTATTTCTGCATAAAAATCTCCTCTAAAAGGAATTTTGCCAATAGATTTTTCAAACTCACTATTGCAATCAACATCTGAACAAGACATACGTAAGTTAAATACACCTTGACTTATAACCAAGCCAAGCTCTTGAGAACTAATACAAACTTGCAAGGCCGCGCAGAGGGCGACCCCCGCAGCCACAAAGCAATCTCTTGAAAAAGCAGGAGACTTCAACACACTAAAAATGACAGTAACAATTCCCTCCATAACATTCAAATCCTCATGAACCAAACCACTCTCATGTCCACTTATCTCCTTAAACTTAGATGGAAAACGTTGAAGCAAGTAATACATACAAGACAAAGCCTCTTGACATTGTTCCATAACAATAGGTGAGGGCCTAGCACACTCACCAGTCTCATTAACCACAATGTCCAAACTAAAAACTATATCTTTAGCCACTAACAAAGCACAATCCTCCACGACATGAACCAAATACCCCAACTTAGGCATACCCAAAACAGACAAAGCAGCCTTAGAAACACAGAAAAACTTCACCTTTACCTTCCCACTCTCACCACAAAGCTCATCACACAAATCCCTAAAGCACCCACCAATGTGGGAGTGAAAAGATTTAGTCTTGGCCAAAGCAGATATGAGAGCTCGATGTAAAGGTGCAGAATTTTCCAAAAACAAGAGCTGCAAATACAAACGAGAGGCAATACACACGGAAGCTTCGTCCCCATGAAGGAGAAAATCGGTAAAAGATGAAGCGACTTGTTTGGCATGATTGAGTTGAGCGTAGGTTGAATTGAGAGAGATTAGCTCATGCAATTTGGCGCGAAAGTTTGAACAGGAATGAAAGGGAAGTAAAAGGTTCAATGAGTCGATATATGAATTGGGGAAAATTACTGCGCTGTATGTGTATCGATGGCGGTGCTGTAAAGCACGCCATTTGGCAGACATGCTTGCTTCAACACAGACAAGAGAAGAGAAGAGACATTAGCGAAGGCGGCTTTTTTAGTTTTAGCCAACAACGTTGTTGGTGTTCTCTCTCAGTTTTCGGGGATACTTTAGTTTAGTTTAGGGTGAGAGGTTAGCGCGGGCCTATTTGGGCTTTGTACGCGCCTCCGGCCCATTATTGCATAATCTTCTTGGTTCAGGGTGTCCTATAGATAGTATAACATACTACTACTGTACTATATAATCCTGCAACAACAAAAATAATTAATTGATCAGCTCACTAAGGTCGTTTCTACCTTAACCACGGGTTAGCGCTACTAGTTCTAATGGTGCATGTCATGGCTTCGGTTTGAGTTAGAAATCACATTACAATATTTGAATCGTTATAAAAAATTATATTATATTATACTAGTATTAAACTTTTTTCATATATAAGTGAGAGAACATAATCTATTAAAAATTAAATAATAAAATAAAAGTTCAAATTCAAATATCATAAAAGAGTACATCAAAGAAGGATGTGTTTTTCCACTTATAATTATCTTCCCTCTCCGTCTGCATCAAATTAGAAATTAACACCCCAAAAGAAAAAAAGGTAATTAATTTAAGGTCACATTCAAGACACATAATATTAAAAAAGGTCTCGCGGAATGATGAAATTAAAGTAGACTCCTAAAGACCTTATTTCAATTATTTTCCAAGTCAATAAGAGATTTTTCCCCTTCTTTGTCACTCACATAGTCATAACATTGTTATTCAAGGTTAAATACTTGCTATTGGTTAAAATGTAAACTCTTGTGATTGACATACAATAACTCGTTCTAGGTAGTCAAACATTATTCACCGCTCAAATACTTGTCGTCTTGTGACTAACAAAAGGAGGACAAAAATGTTTTTTTGACTTGGAATATAATTAAAATACAGTCCATTGAAGCCCTTCTTTAATTTTACAATTTTATAGGACATTTTCTATATTATGTGTATTGGGTGAGACTTCAAATTAATTACTCAAAAAAAAAACACCGTTCACCTCCTCTCCCTTCCATTAATCCAACCCAAGCTGGGGACTAGAGGGGTATAGTATTTGGACAATTCCAACGTGGAATGACTGGATCACGCATTACTTGTATCTCCTCTGAAGCCTGCATTATCTGGGCTCTATGTATGGCAACGGATAAATGGATGGTAGGGCTGATTGGGCCCAAGACTAGTCTAAATGGGCATGGAAGCCCATTGGGGTCTATGGTCCTTTTTTTTTTGAACTGAAATCTATGGTCCTGATTCCTGAATGTAACGCAAAATAGCCTAGGTGAAAAAGATAACCAATTTCTGTAAACAGAAAAACTGAAACTTTGAGGTTTAATTTTTTTCCCGAGCACTTTCTTTCCACTTTCTCCCACACACATATATCCATTATTGGATTTGTTTTCAACAGTTGAGATCTATTACAATTGAACAAGTATTACAATAAATCCTGACCACTCAAAGGAAATATAATGATAAATATGCTAAATGGAGAGGAAATGCAGTGGTTATAACAAAAACAAAGGTTTTGTTTTTAAAATCAGAATTTCACATAGTATTCAGAGAATTCAATAAATACACTTAGAGGTTAGAACTTATCCCTCATAAACTTAGAAAATGGCTTCATTGACGTCCAGACAGGTTTCTATTTTTTAAATGAATAATAATAATTTCACAAATAGATGCTTTTGAAGTTTGTTGCAAAATGTAAAGAGGCAGGCATGAGAAGGATTCCACATGTCAAAAGCAAGCTACTCTGTTTTCTATCATTATTGCTAGTCGTTATGGATGAACAGTGCTAGTTTCTCTCTTGTTTTTGGTCATAGCTCCCACAAAATCATACGATCGCAGTATGGTGCGTGTTTGTGTGAATCATTAGGATAATGATAGTCCGATGGTCCCATTAAAAGCTGAGCCACTCGATCCAGCTAGCTATGGCTATGTCATGCTACATGCAGCATTATATAGGGAGCTTTTTCTGTATGGGTGAAGGGCCTAGTGCGATCTTCATGAACACACCGCTGCTTTTACAGCCTAAAAGCTTCATATCACTCATATGTAAATCCTTGTAAGAAGGTAAAAGAACCGTTTCTATATATGTTATTGTAAAGCATCATTATTCATAAATGAAAACATGCTAAGTAATTGGTTGGTTGGGATGAGATATCAGAAGAGATACGGGCTATGAGATATGTGAATTTATTGTTAAAATAGGCACAGCTAGCCTAAGAAGCAGGAGTCAACAGTCTAAAATGTGGTCCATAGCTTTGTAATGCGAGGCTATTTGTTTAGGAGCTCAAATAATAAATCATTGGTTTAGCACATGCATCCATCTCAAAAGATACAAAGAGGAAATTGAAGAGTGATTAGGTAGTACGAGAGAACAATAAATTTAAGATTTTAAGACAAAAGTGAGACTCTTACGTATTATTTAGAAGCACATCACATGCTGCGTTATTTGTGGTGCTTGTACGTATTATACACACAACACCTCTATTAGTTTACCAAAATGAATCTTGCGTCCCTAAAAGACCCTACAGTGTAGCCCCTGATCAGCTTCACCACTTTCTGCGTATTTTCCTTTGGTTTTTTATAACCTTTATTATTTCCAACCCGATTATATTTAGTAGTATTAACTAGATCATGCATGTGTTATTGGTATGGATAATCTAATTAAACTAAATCACTGCGAAGAACTCATCATAAACATAAAGCACCGTTCTTTCCCTACACGGCCGAAAGTATTGTTCTTTCCATTTCAAAATGACATTTTACCCAGTTCGATTAAATTAATTAAAGGTAGAGTTAGTTAAATTCACAATACTATCAAAGCATTATTATTACCACCTTATTTCATCTGTACCATTCCTCTTTTAATTTGTTTGTTTATTATCGTGGAAGGTCAATAAGGATAATTTAAAGAAAATGCAAGAAAAATGTAAACATATATTTATAAACAAACTTATCTCCTCAAATATGTAACATGTTGTTTAATATCGGAAGGAGTAGTTGACTGCTGAAGGAGCTGCCGACAAGTTTCTCATAAGTCTCCATGACCTTTATTTCCGTGGCATTCAATTCACTGTAAAGCAGATCGCTAATTATGGTTCATTTCACAATCACTTGTTTTTTCAAGATTAATTAGTTGACAAATTGAGCGCCATGGCTTACCGGCGCAATGACTCTCTCATCTCCTGCTTTTGGATAGGTTGCTTTAACCTCATCCAGCTCTTTCCTAGTTTCGTAGGCTTAATTATAACTGCGAAAGCTCCCAAAGAAAAACTAGCACGGAGGAATATTCCTTTCCACGTTATTGAATAATATATTAAAAAATATCATCATGTTTAAATATGATATTCTCGTATCATTAGGTTACTGAATAATGTATTGGTAATAAGCATGCACAAGTACTGTAATGATTTGATTACTTCACTTGATGCTACACATTATATTCTTCATCGTTACATATTATAATATCAAGTTGAATTTTTGAATAAAATAAGAATGTTTAATAGATCATTGAAAGTAATAATATCAATGATTTTTTTTGAACTAATTTATTTTATTTATAAACTAATGTACGGATTTTAGGACAGGAAGAAGTGTTCATGACAAGTAAACCAGAGAGTGCGGCCTAAGCCCATAAGAAATGGATCGCAAGATGGTTGGGCCTGACACAATGAACAAGAAGTCCACTGGAGTTCTGGGGTATTCTAAATACTAGTAGGATAAACAGTGGGTGAATGTGAGCGAGAAGCTGATGTGACCTTAGAAAAGAAGAAAGAATGTTTTGGTGAGGAGGGAAGAGGACAAAGAGGGAGGTTCCAAAGGGGGTGATGGACTGATGGAGACATAGATGACATTTACTTTTAATGTGAAGTATTGTGTTATAGATTATAGGATCAAATTTCAAAGCTTGTCACTTCGTTTTGTCCCGTTAACCACTCCTAACTTGGAACACCTAACATGCCTAGCTACCCCGCATCTCTTAAACAAGTAACCTTTTTAATATTATTACTCCTATTATTTTGAGCTTAACCTAGCCACAGCTTCATGAATCGTGATGCAGTTCTATTCAATATAAAAAAAAAGATTTAGCATATTCTAAGGCCCTCCACATCGTTTTCACTTTTCTTTTCTCTCCCAGCTAGTTATAATGTACTCGTGCAAAGCGTCACAATAGAGTAATATCATGGAGGCACATTAATAAGAAGAATGAATGCCGTTGGCCCAAAAAGAAAAGGTACATAAATGACCACCGTTGGTGACAAAATCGGAATTTCCCGTAAGAACCGGAATATTACAAGTTTTATAAAGGAAACTGGGCTGAAAATAAAAGACATTTTTACCGATGGAGTTACACCCTCACAGGTCAGACAGAACACGAGAGTGATATCAATTATCAACATTTAATTAATTTGGTGCCAAAAACTGTATCTTAACGGGAAAAAATGATAAGGACGGTCAAAAAATTGTTAAATTAATTTGGTGCTATGAACTGAGCTTGGAACTTGATTTTATTTTTTGTGAATTAGTCATTTTCTTTTGTAGACAACTAAAAATAAGGACCGTATTTTCTGTTTTAATTATTATTGGTACAGCTATCTAAACATCTTATATAAAAATTTAAAAACTCATTATTTATAAACCTTCAAAATCTAATCTCTGTACACATCCATGCTAATTTTAAACAGTAGTAGTACTAGTTTTTTGTATGGGATGAATGGGGTTTAAGGGGAAAGCTGATTCTATTATATTGATGGGCATATTCATAAACAAGCTGCTTGGTGTTAGCAAAATGATTGTTTTCCACCTACGTGAACGGTTGTGATCGTTTATGGAAAGTACGTAACATCAGTTTGCATTTCCTCTAATTGGACCACCCCCACAGTTATATTTATAATCTTTAAAAAAAATTGATCAAGAACTTGAGAATTAAGTCAAACCATTTTCATGAGATGCTTGTTAATTAATTTTCATACCAATTTTGTCAACAATACATACAGGTAATAATGATTATCTTAATTCTTTAAGAAGGTTTTTTACTGTACAGCTTAAGATTGATATTTGAAAACTAGCATATGAACATACTTCGAGGAGAGATGAGTAAAGCTCAACGTTTTTTATGGGCGAGGCAGCAGACTCTTAAACTACACAAAAATAGTGAATTAGTCAATTGGTGGAGTTTGACGAAAAACTGTATCAATAAAGAAAAAGGTTCGTCGTTAATCCCCTTTTTTATTTTATACACCTAAATGGCCAATGGACAAAGTCATTAACATGTGTGTTTTACTGTTTTCTATTTCTGCGCATGCGATTAAATATATATGGTCCTTCTGACCAAAAAATATATATATATATATGGTCCAGATATTTTGCATTTTTCCACACTGTTTGGAATACATCTTAATCAGAATTACGTTAGACAATTCCAATTGGAAACCTCCTTTGAACGGGAAAGAAAAAGAGTGATGTTGTTATTAGATAAGGTCAGACTAATAAGAAATAAGCCTGCAGTTTCAATAGTTTTTGTAATGAAAAGAAAATTTTTTGTGTTTCATAGTGGAGGAACAAAAAGATATCCGGGTGAAACAGCATGAAGCGTGGAAAGAAATTAATTAGTATACGTTTGCATGCAAAGAGTTATTATATTGATTACCGATCAACCAATGGTGTATACATCCTAATCGTTGGCCAAAAGAAAATACATCCTAATCAGAGTTCAAATATCTGATTACATGCATGCACATACAATCCTATACTTTTCTCTTCAGCCTCGTCACATATACTTCAAGATTAGCATAGTTAATTTATTTTCCGAGACAATTACACACAAGTTTTAAGATTTAACATCGAAAAAAAACTATATATTGACTATCTTTCTTTTCACTGTTGACAATGGTTATTTCATTTGTTAATAGTAACAATTTATTAGGGTCTATCTAGTATTCCCTCTAGTCCTAAATACAATAACTATTTGAGGAGATAAATTTCATCATAAATAATGTAAGACATATTTCTAATTCTTATCAACTTTTCCCAAATTATTTTTATCAATGCTCCACAATAATAGACAAATAAGATAGACTTATAAATTGGATCATATCTTCTTTCCAAACTGGACACAGATCCTAATGGTATTAGTGAACTAGGAAAAGGTTAATGAGCGTGATTATTAATAATCTTGTCAATATTTCCAAATCATCACAAAACATAATGTATTTTTGCACCATTTGATTCTTTTTTGGTCAAACATCCATTTGATGAAATCATAGTATTTGTGCATTATTTTTAATGAAAATAATCGCAGAGGGAATGTGAAATAAAATTTTAACAACACGCACGCACGTTAATTGATTATAAAAATTGTCAATAAATTACTAAATAAAAACTGCAACGGGTTTCACACATTTGCACATGAGAACTGTTCTGGTAACCAGACAAGAAAAACAATGGTGGCCAACAAGACCTAATGAAATTATTATTTTTTCCCTATTGTTCACTGGCTCTTTATATGAGTAACACAAACACAAAAACTCACCGCTCATGTAGTCTCAAGTCCTTATCACACTATCTAGTTTATAGTGTAAATTTAGATTGGATATTGTATAGCACTACATAATATAAATTTTGGTTCAGTTCATTAATGCACTACATATTATTATTAGGAGTGATCCCATAGACGACAATTGAATATTGTAGGGATAGTGTTCTGATAGTTGAGATTGAAGGATAGAGATGCACACCACAAAACCACAAAAACCGTATGAATGATAGATTGATAGTTGGTTCATATGTCATATCCTATATTTTTTTTGGCCAATCATATCCTACATTACAATCACATGCAATTGCGTCTCTCTTACAAATTACAATCATCGGAAATTTCATTCACCAATAATTATTACAAGCAACGTTCACTCTCCCGTTAAACAGTTGTCTCAATTTTGAACACAAAGCTAATACTCCCTCCGGTCCTAAATATAAGGCCTAGTTGACTTTTTTGGAAAATCCTAAAATAGAAAAAATAAGTTACTTATAAATTGATTTACCTAATTTTTTCTCTTAGATTAGTTTCTTTTACCTATAAATTAATGGATTATTTAAAAATATATTAAATATGTCATCATTTAATAATATATTTTGCAATCTTAATCTCTCCAAAGAAAAGTCACTTAGGTCCTATATTTAAGATAATAGGTAGTATATATATTTTTCAGATGCTAGACGTGAGGGAGGGAGGGGAGAGAGAGAGAGAACTCAACATTTTGTTTGGCCAAAAGAGAACTCAACATTTTACATCTAATATTTTAGTCACAGGCCTATAAGGAACAAATTTACCTTTCTACCCCCACTAAAAATTGCTGGCACAAAAACGGGCATGCATGTTAACAAATAACAATAACAAGGATTTTTTGTAATGAAAAAGGTAACAGCGCTTTCTATTTTATCTTGCGCTCTTTTTTTCAATTTTTTTAAAATCCAGATCAAAAGCAACAATCTCTCAGTCATCACATGAACATCTTTGTGAGAGCAACACCACTCCCCAGTGATTTCCCCAAAAGCCATTGACTGCCTCGTCATTTTCTTATCCTGATTCCCCTCCTCGATTTTCAAATCCTAACATGCAATATACTCACTCCGTTCCTAAATAAAACATCACTTTGGGAAGTGGATAAGTTCCTAAATATAAGATCACTTTCTATTTTGTCTCAATTTTGGTCCAATTTACCCCTATACTTCTTAGCTCCCTCACTTATCTCTCAAATCCCTATTTGTCTTTTAAATTTAAGTGAGGGGTATTTTGGGAAGATCATGTAATCCTAATTCATTGGAAGATCTTCCTTAATCTCTCCAAATTAGCAAAGTGATCTTATATTTAGGAACGGAGGGAGTACTATATTATATTATCAACTAATGCTCCATATAAGAGTCAAAATTTGAATGATTTTGATTCTAATATAAGAGCTCACATTCTCTCTTTATTTAATGTGTTTTTTCATAATTTGCTCATAACTCTCTTTCATATTTATTAATGTTTATATATTTCTCTATCTTAAAAGTATCATAATAAATATGAGTAATATTGGAAATGAGACATTAATTCCAGACACCCAACTAACGTTCACATATTTTCTCAAGAAGCGTTTTTTTACTGCTAACTCTTATATTAAGGATAGAAGGAGTACTATATTATATTATTTAATTAATATTATTAATATTAATATTAATTATAATGCAATAAATAATCAATAGAGTACAGTACATTTCCAGGAGCACAGTGCCCCATAACACAGTTAACCAGATTCCTTTTTTCACCCGACCTCATCAAGGACTGTAATTCACAGGCCATAATTGAACATCACTATATAAAATCACACATTCACACCTATCTTCCAATCTCTTTCACTATCCATACTTCTCACTTCCTTTGACCAATGGTCCAACAACACACTCTAAACTAAAACTCATCATCTCTCCTTATTATATATGCTCTGTTTCCTCTGCTTTGATATCCCCAAAGGCACTTGCTTGTAGTGCATTTTTCAACATTGACACTTCCTCAAAACACAGGAGAGAGAAAAGGACTTCCCTAGATCTCTTTTCTTCAATGTCCATAAAAAGCTATTGATTGAGAAGCTTATAGTGTTGCCTAGATCTCTTTGTTCATGGCACTGAGTCAGTTTTAGAAGTTACTGTCTTAAACTTAAAGACCCTTACTTTACTGTTCACTTTGGAAGCTGGTGTGTTTTGTGAGGTTTGGTGATTGATGGCTGAAGCTACAGAGGCTAAAGCAATGCCTGAAGCAGAGAAGAAGAAGGAGCAAAGTTTGCCATTTTATCAGCTCTTCTCTTTTGCAGACAAATATGACTGCTTTCTTATGATCTTTGGAAGCTTAGGAGCTTTTGTTCATGGCTCATCCATGCCTGTTTTCTTCCTCCTTTTTGGTCAAATGGTCAATGGCTTTGGCAAAAACCAAATGGATTTGCACAAAATGACTCAAGAAGTCTCAAAGGTTCAAAATTTACATACAAAGCTTCAATCTTTATAACCAAATTATGTACCTCAGATCTTAGATCTCATATTTCCTTTTCTTTCTCTCTTATGATCATCAGTATGCTCTGTATTTTGTCTACCTTGGCCTCGTCGTTTGCATATCTTCCTATGCAGGTAATGCCATGCCCTTCATTATCACACTAATTAATATCAAGTCTTTACTTTTTGTTCTATTATTTGATTATATTTAATGGTTATGGTATATAAAGTTTGGAACTTTATGATACCCCAGTGATGAATTTTCTTTTAACATGTTTTTTTGTTTCAGAAATTGCATGCTGGATGTATACTGGGGAGAGACAAGTGAGCACACTGAGAAAGAAGTACTTAGAGGCGGTGCTTAAACAAGACGTTGGGTTCTTTGACACTGATGCAAGAACAGGGGATATAGTTTTTAGTGTATCCACTGATACTCTTCTTGTTCAAGATGCTATTAGTGAGAAGGTTCCATAAATTTTCCATCTTTCTCCTTTCTCTTCTTACATTTGTTTTCCTCACCATCATTTCCAAAGTCAGAACCCAAAATAAAAAAAATATACTCTCTCCGCTCCTAAATATAAAAATATAAGACCTAGTTGACTTTTTTTGAAAATCTTAAAAAAGCAAAATAAGTCAATTATATAAATTGATTTACCTATTTTTTTCCCTTAAACTAGTTTATTTAACCTATTAACTAATGACTAATCTAAAAATATATCAAATATGTCATAATTTAATAAGATATTTTGTAACCTTAACATTTCCAAAAAAAAAGTGAATTAGGTCTTATATTTAGGACCGGAGGGAGTATATGCTTTCTCTCCTTGGTAGTTAGTTATCCATGAAAAAGTGGGACCCTTATATCATGCACTTCCACTTGGTTGTAAATTGTAGCTAGAGATTACAGATGACTGAATTGTTTGTTTCATGGTTTTTTTCTTTTATTTTTTGATTTAATGTGTAGGTTGGAAACTTCATACATTACTTGTCAACGTTCTTGGCTGGTTTGGTGGTTGGTTTTGTGTCAGCATGGAGATTAGCTCTTTTAAGTGTTGCAGTGATTCCAGGCATTGCTTTTGCTGGTGGGTTATATGCTTACACACTCACTGGCCTCACTTCTAAGAGTCGTGAATCATATGCAAATGCTGGAATAATAGCCGAGCAGGTCAGGAATTTGTTCCTTTTCAACAATGTGTTTGTTTGCTTACAAAAATATGGTTTTTTTATGTAATTAGTTTTTACATGTGCAGGCAATTGCTCAAGTTAGAACTGTGTACTCTTATGTGGGTGAGAGTAAGGCCTTGAATTCTTATTCTGATTTGATACAAAACACACTGAAGCTGGGGTACAAGGCTGGAATGGCTAAAGGTTTAGGCTTGGGATGTACATATGGGATAGCTTGCATGTCATGGGCATTAGTGTTTTGGTATGCTGGAGTTTTCATCAGGAATGGCCAAACTGATGGAGGAAAGGCATTCACTGCTATTTTCTCAGCCATTGTTGGTGGCATGTAAGATCCTTACTTCACTGAGCTCAGTGTGTGTTATAAATATCTTTGGGAAGTGTTTATTAGTGATTTTTAATGTGAAATTATTTTGTCATGCAGGAGTTTGGGGCAGTCATTTTCAAATTTAGGGGCATTTAGTAAAGGAAAAGCTGCTGGATACAAATTGATGGAAATCATTAAGCAGAAACCAACCATAGTTGAAGACCTATCTGAGGGGAAGTGTTTGTCAGAGATTAATGGCAATATTGAACTTAAGGATGTAAGTTTCAGCTATCCATCAAGGCCAGATGTACTCATCTTCCGCAATTTCTCAATCTTTTTTCCTGCTGGCAAAACCGTCGCGGTTGTTGGAGGCAGCGGATCAGGGAAAAGCACCGTTGTTTCCTTGATAGAAAGGTTCTATGATCCTAATGAAGGTAACTAAACATGTTTTAGATTTGCAAGTTTTGCTTCTCTATGAATTTACTGCTGATATATTTCTTTTAATGGTTCATGCAGGCCAAGTTCTATTGGATAACATAGACATCAAGACACTTCAATTAAAATGGTTACGTGATCAAATCGGGCTGGTGAATCAAGAACCTGCACTATTTGCAACCACCATACTTGAGAATATTCTCTATGGAAAACCTGATGCAACCATGGCTGAAGTAGAAACTGCTGCCTCTGCTGCAAATGCTCATAGCTTCATTACCTTGCTTCCTAATGGGTATAACACTCAGGTTGGTATACAAACCATTATCACTCAGTCGGAGCATTGAATTACTGAAATAGTATAATCAATTCTGTGTTTTATATACACAACAACAGGTGGGAGAGCGAGGAGTTCAGTTATCTGGAGGTCAAAAACAAAGAATTGCCATTGCTAGAGCTATGCTGAAAAACCCGAAGATCCTTCTTTTAGATGAAGCAACTAGTGCTCTTGATGCTGGTTCTGAAAGCATTGTTCAAGAAGCGCTAGATCGACTTATGGTTGGTCGAACAACCGTGGTTGTTGCTCACCGTTTATCCACCATAAGGAATGTTGACAGCATTGCAGTTATACAGCAAGGGCAAGTTGTGGAGACAGGAACTCATGAAGAGCTCATTGCCAAGGCAGGGACCTATTCTTCACTGATAAGGTTCCAAGAAATGGTTGGAAATAGAGACTTCTCCAACCCATCAACTCGCAGGACACGTTCATCGCGACTAAGCCATTCACTTTCAACCAAGTCCTTAAGCCTTCGGTCCGGAAGCTTGAGGAATCTTAGTTACCAATACAGCACTGGGGCTGATGGCCGCATTGAGATGATATCAAATGCTGAAACAGACAAGAAAAATCCTGCTCCTGATGGATACTTCTTCCGTTTACTCAAGTTAAATGCCCCTGAATGGCCTTACTCAATAATGGGAGCTGTAGGATCTATTCTCTCTGGTTTTATTGGCCCAACCTTTGCCATTGTTATGAGCAACATGATTGAGGTGTTTTACTATACAAATTATGCATCCATGGAGAGAAAGACTAAGGAGTATGTCTTCATCTACATTGGAGCCGGTCTTTACGCCGTTGGCGCTTATTTAATACAGCATTACTTCTTCAGTATTATGGGTGAAAATCTCACCACAAGGGTCAGAAGAATGATGCTTGCTGGTATGACTTAATCTATTTTAGTTGATATGTCTAATGGTTTATATTACATAAAAGTGCTTGACATTTTTGTGCTATTTATTTTTTTGGTCAGCTATTTTAAGGAATGAAGTAGGATGGTTCGATGAAGAAGAGCACAATTCAAGCCTAATTGCAGCACGCCTAGCCACTGATGCTGCTGATGTGAAGTCTGCTATTGCCGAGAGGATCTCAGTGATTTTGCAGAACATGACATCTCTTCTTACTTCTTTCATTGTTGCTTTCATTGTGGAATGGAGAGTTTCCTTGCTCATTTTGGGAACATTCCCTCTCCTTGTCCTAGCTAACTTTGCTCAGGTAAAAACTCAATCCCAAACCATGTTTATTTTATACCATTTTCTTCACATAAACCATTAGAGTATTTATCATACTTGTTAACATCTCATTTTGACTTGTTGTCCAAGAATAAAACTTGGGATAACACACTAACCTTTAGGCTATTTTTTTAAAGATTCTTATTAGTGTCACGTCCCTACACCTGCTTTTCCTCTCAGAATATAACTTTTATGAGCAAACTGGCATTAAACGACAAGCAATAAGGTCTGACTATTGTTGAACAACGCACATGCTTCCCTTCAGTAAAGCCACGAGTGCATTAACTTTTTAGGAAATTCCTCACTAAATTATAATAAGTTCATAGATAAATATAACACTGGAAGTATATTATATATTTATATCATTATATCACATACTCCCCTCTATCTATCAATTTCAAAGCCAGGGAAACTTGAGTTTCTGATTCTCCAATACCCCTTTTATCACTATAAAAAACCAATACTATTGGATCATTTGGTTTCTCTCACCCATGACATGTTATAATGTTATAATATTTTGTTGGGGTTGTCAGGTGTGACAGTCACAATAAGTGTGCAGTACAGTACACCCTCATCATGCCCTTGTTTATTTTCTGGGCATGTCCTTCTTTAACCTTTACCTTCCCTTCTGGCTCATGATGTGAATCTACTTATGGGGTTCCTGAAAATGGGATTCCTTTTCTAACCACAGTACAAAACATTCAACCAAATTCTGCAAACCATTCATGATTTGTCCTGCACTGGACAATGTTCTAAATTTGCGCATGCCTCAATAACAGTGTAAAAAAATAGATTGATTGGTCAAGGTTGTCCCTTGTGAATTTCCATCTATCAATGTCACCTTTTTCTGCAAAAAAAAAATTGTACATGTTAGATAAATCATATCGCCAACGCCACATAGTCCTTATGCTTTATTTTTTTGTGGGTCCCATTTTCCTGGGTTTTTTTTACACCATATTATTGTGTCTTACAGTGCAATAATTGTTTGTGCATCTACCAAAATTTTTACCCTACGTGGCAAAAACTTACTCCCCACTAATTAATGAGTTACCGTTATGGTACTAGTCGCAGTTATTACTCCCACCCAATCTATAGATCCGTGCCTCCTACCAACAGAAATTTAATTTTGTTTTGCTGCTCAAATTTAATGATTTAGATGGATGAAATTAAAGGTATAGTATTAATTACACACACGTTTGTATTCATTCTTTTTTTTATACACATTTGTATTCATTCTAACCCCTAATGAAATTAAAGGTATAGTAGTATTAATTACACACTGACACACATTTGATCTTACCATAAAATTTCAAATTTCTTTAACTCTAAAATTTCAATTTTTGCCATAAAATATCACACTTGATTGCATATAATAAGAGGGCATCATGGGAATAATTTTCAATGCATATGATTACGATATAAGGTCACTTTAACTTTTTTTCCTTTTTCCTCAAAACCAGTTTATTCTTTTTTTTTTGCCAAAAGACCAGTTTATTCTTGTTATAGTAACATATATTGTAATTACATGTGTCATATGTTAGAATTTAGTAGTTTAATTTGTTTTCTTAACTTTCCCAAAAAAATCGAAGTCACCTACCTTGTATTGAGGGACAAAGGGAGTATTTTAGAGAATTTTATTATAGAATTAATATAATCGTTAGGCTTCCATGTTTACTCTAATTTTTGGTTTTAGTCCCTCAAATTTCATTTTCTCACATCATCAATCCCTAAATTAACCAAAACTTGAAGTATTTTACCTTTTAAAAAAAGGACAAAAACCTCTTGTTTCAAACTTGAGCAACCTGACCAAATTAAACAAAAACTTTGGGGTAAAAGGTTTTGCCGTTATCTAATCTAACAATTGAGGCAATACTAACTTTAGGTACCGTTATCTTCATTCTAACAATTGTGTTCATCAAGTGGTACTAACAATGAATTATGCAATGGTTGAATCCCACAGCAACTCTCTCTAAAAGGTTTTGCCGGAGACACAGCAAAAGCTCATGCAAAGACAAGCATGATAGCAGGTGAAGGAGTAAGCAACATAAGAACAGTTGCTGCATTCAATGCCCAAAACAAAATCATATCTTTGTTCTCCCACGAGCTTCAAATCCCACAACGCCGCAGTTTACGCCGCAGCCAAACCTCTGGCCTCCTTTTCGGCCTCTCCCAGCTCGCCCTTTACGCCTCAGAAGCTCTCATCCTATGGTATGGCAGCCACCTTGTGAGCCAAGGCATGTCAACATTCTCAAAAGTCATCAAAGTTTTTGTTGTCCTAGTCATCACAGCCAATTCTGTGGCAGAAACTGTCAGCCTTGCACCTGAAATAATCCGAGGAGGCGAAGCAGTCGGCTCAGTCTTCGCCATTCTCGATCGACACACAAGGATCGACCCAGATGATGTTGATGCTGAGCCAGTTGAAACCATCCGTGGGGAGATCGAGTTAAGACATGTTGATTTTGCATACCCTTCAAGGCCAGATGTGATGGTGTTTAAGGATTTTAATCTTAGAATCCGAGCTGGACAAAGTCAGGCCCTTGTGGGGGCCAGTGGGTCCGGAAAAAGTTCAGTGATTGCTTTGATAGAACGTTTCTATGATCCCATTGGAGGAAAAGTCATGATTGATGGGAAAGATATTAAAAGATTGAACTTGAAGTCATTAAGGCTAAAGATTGGTTTAGTACAACAAGAGCCTGCATTGTTTGCTGCAAGCATTATGGACAACATTGCTTATGGTAAAGAAGGAGCAACAGAAGTTGAAGTCATTGAAGCTGCACGTGCAGCTAATGTTCATTCATTTGTTAGCAGTTTACCTGAGGGATATAAAACACCAGTTGGTGAAAGAGGTGTTCAATTATCTGGTGGGCAGAAACAAAGGATTGCTATAGCTAGAGCAGTGCTTAAGGATCCTACAATACTTTTATTAGATGAGGCTACTAGTGCACTTGATGCTGAATCAGAATGTGTCCTGCAAGAAGCCTTGGAGAGGCTCATGAGGGGTCGAACCACCGTGCTCGTGGCTCATCGGTTATCGACGATTAGAGGGGTGGATAGTATCGGAGTGGTGCAAGATGGGCGCATTGTGGAACAAGGGAGTCATGGGGAACTTGTGAGTAGACCAGAGGGTGCATATTCGAGACTTTTGCAGCTACAAAGTCATCATATGTGAGGAGAGTTTTTAGGTGACAATAAAGTCATGTTATAACCCTTTGTGCTTTCATTTTGTTTTAGATGTAGATATTAATGTGAAATGTTGGGGTTTGTATTGTGACCTGAAGGACTAGTGTTCTATTTTCAATGGAGTAGTAACCAGCAGGTATTATGTAATTGGGTACTATAAAACTATAAATAGAGCATAGATGCTATCAAAATTTTAATTGCTCGATCCATTCTTATGTTCCTCTTTTGCTTGTCATGATGCGTCCTTGACGGGTTGGGACTGAACTTTTTTTTTTCTTTTTTTCCTCTTGCTTCGAATGTATACGTATTTTTTTGTGGCCAAAGCTTGTATACGTATTGTAGTCTTAGCATTTCGGTCAAATGATATAATCCATAAGCATAGTCTTAGCATTTTCAGTCAAATGATACAATCCCACAAATTACATAGATTTGTTGGCCGCATGGTTTACATACATGTCACAGGTTTTTTTCATTTTTTAAATTCCTGAATGAACTCCACATCCACCAAAGATATAAATTACCCCCTCCGGTCCTAAATATAAGATTTAGTTGATTTTTTTTGAAAATCTTAAAAAAACAAAATAAGTTAATTACAAATTGATTTACCTAATTTTTCCCTTAGACTAGTTTATTTACTTACAAACAAATGGATAATTTAAAAATATATCGAATGTGTCATGATTTAGTAGCATATTTCACAACTATAATCTCTCCAAAAAAAGTCAACTAGGTCCTATATTTAGAACCGGAGGTAGTATTAGTCAAGGGATTCATTTTTACAAGTACTGATTTTGTTGTTGTCATTGATTTCGAAATAATTCTGATTTCAAGTAACAATATAACCATCATTTATGTTCTAACGTGTGTGTAAGAATTACCAAGTATGGCAAATTTGTGCACAAGAATTTCAGTATTTCGAGCAATAAGTTTGATGTTTTTTGGGGAGTTTCTTGACATTTCCAATTCATAGGCCGGTTGGTCTATGTAAATCTAACTAGGGGAAAACAATTGATGCTTTGCAGTTTGCACTTTTCTCCTGGGGGAACTAATAGTTAAATTGAACAGCTCTCTTTTAATAGATGAACTCTTCTGATTGAAATGGTGAACTAAATTTAAGACACCAACCCATTTAACATATTATTTTGTTTCCAAGGTATCGTGTCAAGTGAGACTAATCTCTCGCTATTCGGAAGTCCCATATAGGGGTAGACAGCTGGCCTGTGAATTTGCTACATTCGCAAAAGTCAGGGATCGAACAAACAACCACTTGCTTAAGGGACGAGAGTGGTTATCACTGACGCCAACTAACCCGCCAGGTTACCCATTTAACATTTTTTTAGTGAAGTTAACATATTTAATTGGGAGAATTAATTAAAGGTCCTTTAAAAGAAATATAATTAACATGAGGTGTTACGAGTTGTAATCACCAAGTCAAAAGTTGTTATTGTAAGGACAATAAGTTGTAATTTACAACTCATGAAACTACATCTTAATTATCTTTATTCTACCAGACTTCAAATTAATTCTCCCTATTTAATTTAAGATAGTAAGTACTAGCATATTTAATTCCTAACTCATACTTTATACTCCCTCCGGTCCCTAATGTAAGAGCCCAAAATTTGAATGGTTTTGGTCCCTAATGTAAGAGCTCACCCCATATTCTCTCCTTATTTAATGCATTTTTTCCTACTTTACCCCTAATTCTCTTTCATATTTATTAATGCTTATGTATTTCTCTCTTTTAAAAGTACCATAATAAATATGGGCAATTTTGAAAAAGAAGCATTAACTCCAGACACCCAACTAACATTCACATGTTTTCTTAAGAAGCGTTTTTTTGACGGCTAGCTCTTACATTAGGGACCGGAGGGAGTATTAATTTCAAAATAAGCAAAGATTCTTTGTGGAGGGCCCCTCAGGTGCAGAGGCTCTTCTTTTCAACAAAGAGGAGACATAATCAGTGAAGGCAGATGGTCGGAATTATTTTGAAAAGCAAAGGATGGACATAACCTTATTTTATGTGTTACTTTTAAGGCTTTGGAATGACCCACTTGATGCAGCCTTAGAAGTTTTTTTCTCTTCTCTTTCTCTGCCTTCCTTTTCTTGAACCTTATTTTATATGGTGACAACCTTTTTAATCATCACAATTAACAGATCTCACATACAGACTGGAGCTTTATCACTTTCTCTCTTCTATATTTTTGTGTGGAATACATATGGCCCATTTCTTACACAAGCACGGAACAACCTTTATCAGTTGATCAGATCTTCTTGTCAACTTTACTGAAATGGATGCTACCATATCCATGTGTGTTCTTCATCTGCCCCATAAAAAAACAGTGAAAACCCCACGAGGACTTGGGCCCTCCCCTATGGGTTTAGCATTTCCAATGTAATTGCTAGTGTCTCAAGGGAAAATAAAACAATAATACAAATACCAAGGCATGGCAAAGATTAATAATCATCAAAGGTAATAAAGATATAACGTGGCGCCGGTTGACGTGAGTGGTAAGTACTCTCGTCCCTTAAGCAAGTGGTTGGGAGTTCGATCCCCGACTCTTGCGAATGGAGCAAATTCACAGACCAGCTGTCTACCCCCTATATGAGACTTCTGAACAGCGAGTGATTAGTCTCACTTGACACAAAGAAAAAACAAGGTAATAAAGATATGTGAGGAAAAGTATAGAAAGTTGATACATCACATCAAAGTCTTAAATGCCAAACTACACTTGTGCGTGCTTGCATGTTAGGTACTGAAATTTGCTGTATAATGCAGGAGGGTAATTTAGAGGTACACTTCATTGGAGAAGACTATTATGCATACAAACAAAAGCAAAAGGTTGTCAAGGAGATAAATGGGCAACAAACTATAAAATGAGAGGTTTTGCTTGGCTGTATTCATTTCAAAAAACAACGTCCCAGTAAATTTTACATGAAAGTGATTAAATGAATCTAGTCCTCCCTCTGATATATTTCTCGATGGATGGGAATCTACCAAAGTTGTGTACTGTAGATGGCGAAATGAGAAAATCACCAGTCTCTGTCATACACCGTACAGTTTTGTCTCCTGCCTCTTGTCTCTCTTTTGGAGTGGAAATATTCAGCTGCTTCCAACAATATTTAGCTCCTAAATCCTAATGCATAGTTACAATGCTAATTTTTCAATAATCACATGGTGGGGGGATGAACAATATATGACTAAATAAGCTCAAGTGACAAATGTAATGACCAAATTTTAGTTATAAAGCCCATATTTCACATGAAAGTTGATGCTGAAGTATCCCATTATGTAACTGGAAAATTATCCAATGCTTAGGAAGAAATAATTTAGATGGTAGATGCTTGTGAATCAAAAGGGCATGATATGGTTCAGCTGCTTTCCACAATACCAAGTTCCTAAATCCTATTGAATAGTTACAATGCTGCTAATCTTAGCATGCAATCACTTGCTAGATAATGAACAATTAATAGTTGAATAATTAAGTGACAGATGTTGTAACATCTCAACTCACTTAAGTTAAAATTGTCTGCTTCTGAGCATCATCATTTCTCACAATTCTAAAACGAGTTGGAAGGGTAGATATTAAAATTCTTATAAGGCCTCTTTCAATTCTCTTAACTAATTAATAGGAGAAACAAATGTAATGGCCAAATGATAATATAGTTATAAAACCAGTGTAACATGTGAACGTTAATGGCGGAGTAATTCATAATGTGATTGTACAATTAGCATATGGTAGATGCATATAAATCAAAAGGGTATGATATGGTGCAGGTGCTGCACTGGAAGTTGCAGTGCGCGTGGGTCCTCTACATGTACAAAGTTAAATCTTAGAGGGTAGATGTACAGTAACTTAATGACAGCTTTTTTATGAGGGTAGTAGTGACAATTGAGTCTACCATTTTTGACCATTACTCTCAGGAACCGACTCTGACTCTGAAGACTCCAGCAGGCCATTGTCTCTTGCCTGAATCAACTTGGTCACTAAGCAAAATAATAGTAATACCCATTCTTCTTGTTCTATATCTGGGACTTGGTAATTCAATAGTTTTACTGTCATTGCAGTGCTGAAGAAAGTCACAACAAATATTTACTGTTCTGGCTTACTGGGGTCACCGGTTTTACCTCACTTTGGATTTTCTCATTATCTAGTCACAGAAAGGGACCAATTATAATTTCTTATGACTTGAAGGCTGAAGCTGCTGCTTGATTTCCTGACCATTCTGCTCTCACCTGACACTTTCTTGTGAGTAATAAATTAAAGCTTGCTTTAAATCTCTGCTTAGTACTTACTTTGGTCGGTAAACTTTGTTGAGCCTTTAAATTTGAGCATAGATTGTTTATACGATTGCAGAGGCTGCAAGCTAGTTGAGGAACAAACTGGGATGGGAGAAAATCTTTTGTTTAACAGAATGAATGAGCAATTTATATGTCACCCATGAATGAATTGAGGGGTGGAACCATTGTGTTTTCTCTATTATTAGCGAGAGACCAATAATTGTACTAAATAGGGATCTCAATGTAGGATTTTTAGATAAGATCAGAATCCTAGTATTCATAAAATGACACACACATAAGTATAAGAACCTCTTGTTGAGTCGGTGAAATCTTGTGTATTGTCTAGTTTCGATTTGGTTGCTAGAATGAACAGCTTAGTGATAACATGCTGTCTCTTCATATATGGATTTTTTCAACTTTGATGTAACAATATGACCGAACGAAACTATACCATTTGTTGTGATATTTATTCAAGATTATCACTTGTATTACTATAGATAGCCATCGAAGAAAAACACAACCTCCTAGGCTCCTAGCTCCCCTCTATGCATGTCTTAAGTCTCAAGCTAGATGAATGAATTTGACTACAACTTTTACAAGATTAAGAGATAAGCCCAAGAGTATATATGCACGACCTATTTCACTTTAAGCCCAATGGACCTTGTTGGGTCGGTGATGCCATTGGGCCTGCTAGGCCTGTGTGATTCTTATTGAACTCTCATTCTTATAAACCCTTGTAGTAAGTGCACCACATAGACTAGGCCGATAGCTCAACAAATCCATAAGGGCTTGCCATTTTTAATTTCAAATAATTCCATATGTAAAACCAAGGAGTAGTCAGTAAATATGTTTCAAAGTTATTTTTCTAAATTATATCCATCTGTTTCGAATGAGAGGGAAATGCAAAAGCCACTCTTAAGTAAAAATTGTATGGATGAAATTGATAAATAAGCGAAAATTGATTACATTTTTACTTTTTTAGTGATTAATATTGTGGATCGAAGTTACTATATATAATAAGACCATATAAACTTTTAAGTTCTGCGCTGATTGAGGTACTACAAAAAAGAGTGCAAAATAATCTACGCAAACAATCGATTAGCAACTAGCGAGCATGAGAAATAAAGTAAGCAGAGACAGTATAATGTGTGCCAAAACAGTAACATAGTGAAGGAGGGAAAAAAACGCTATATATAGGTTTAATATGAGCGTGGAGGTTTCTTTATTGGACAACATGACTTTGGAAAATGAGAACCAGTGGCAAGAAGTCTAAGAATAATGTGAAGTTTGAACTGATCAATATTAAAAATCAAAGTTGAGACTTGAGATCAACTTAACGTGAACGGCGAGATGGATGAAAAATCTATAGGTCAATGTAGACAATGATATGTGGATCGACATAAGTATCTTGTGGAGCTCAAGGGCAGCTTTAGTTCCACGAAATCCGTTGAATCTTTTTAGATTTCTCCCAATAGTTACTTTGGCCACTTGGGTCATCATCAATAGTTGTTTGTTCCCGAAGAAAAATTATAAAGTTCATTAGGCATAATTTGGCTTCATACAACTTTGACGCATGTGGTTAAGACAAAATTTAACTGAATGTCGGATATTCAAAAGAAGTACTCCTTAATCTCCTAGTTTTACTCCTAATAAAGTGATCATAAAATATGTGGTAATTATAAGGTTGCAAAATCATCAAAAAGTATTTAAGCGTGGCGCTAATTAATTACCCTTTTTTCACAATGGATTTGGATTTAAAAAATGATGTAAAAGATGGGGGGTGAGTTTCTTCAGATTTAAGAAACTAAAGTAGGAACTACGCATGCATTGTGAAGAGGAGGCAAAGGCTAGGTTCTTATAAAGTGCTTTTGAACCTTTCTGTGGTTCTTTCTGAATCTTTTTTTTGTTCATCATGCATTCCAACAGATTTCTAACTTCCAACTTCTTGTCGGGTTTAGATATGTGAGTCTACAGGATCATGTGGATGCCCCTTTTTTGACTTTTAAAGTAATAAATAATGCGAAACATTTTGATGTGGACTATTATTTCACGCTTGGAAATTTCTGGTGGGACCAGACCATATGCATGTCTCTAAAATGAAAATTACAATTCAAGAATGTTTAGGTAAAATGGTATAATGTATTGTTTATTATTAAGTTCATATTAATGTTTGGCTAATCTATATATTAACCACTCCATCCCATTCCTAAATGTAAGAATATTTTTTTAAGAGATTAAGAAAGCTAAATAAACAAATTAATCATAACTTATGTTAGTGTCATTAGATTATGTTAATTTATAAGTCAAATAAAATTTTTTAGAGAAAATTTTTCATAAATCAATTTATAACTAACTTGTTTTCTCCTTTTCAAAATATAAGAGGTAACTTGTAATAGTCTTATAATAAATGCATATTTTTCATGTCTGCCTTTGTGTGTGTGTGTGGTGAAATAGCATGAAATTATATATGGACGAAGGCGACGTACCCTTGTTGTAAGGACACCGCACTAACCTAACGTTGGCTATCTGTAACTAATTAAGGAAACAAAAAGTGTTTGACTCTTATAATCTAAATAGACAAATAGATCGGGACTCATTCTATAGCAATTTCGCAACTCTTTTTTTCCTGAGGAGTTGATCAATCAAGCAGCCATCCACGGAGATGACCATTCCCATCCATCCGTTCTAGGATTGTTATAATAGTCAAGTTGTGGGTTCTCTCTACCCATATTTTAAGAGTTAAAGTGATAAACGTCAATAATTACTTACAAAGGGTTTCAAAGATGTAACATTTCTCTTGTTAGAGGGAGGTTTTTTGCGTTTAAACTACAACGTCACTAAGAACATATTTCGTTATATTTATAGCCTGCAACTGGATTGATTAAAAGTTAAAAGCGTGTCTGATTTTACTCTATGGAGACCACACCAAACGTATATATTAAGGCCACACAACACAAGTTTCAATCACGTTTAACCTATTGTTTGCCTGTATGAATTGGCTCGATTTATTGACTAGCCGGCTCCGGATCAATTATATGAAACTTTATTTACCAGTTTATGTGCACATCCCTACACATATATAACCATTCGGCTTAGGCAGTTTTCAAGTCATATCCAAAAATCAATAACGCAAGAAGCATAAATTATTAGAGGAGGTCCACAAATATACTTTCTCTAGGGAGTCGATATAATAATAAAGCTTGAGGGCCAAGTGCATGTGCATGAATAGTTAACACACCTCATTTATATGCTCGGCATACATTAATATCAAGGGATGATTGATTGGTTGGAGACGAGAACAGAAAGCTCGGCCAAATATATATGATTGAAAATTGTTACCATGCACTTAGTTTAGAAACGTAAAATAAATAAATAAGGGATTTATATAATATATATTACTAGACCCGCCAAAACTTCGTGCTCACGATTAATTAATGATTTCCCTCTATATTTGAAGATATAAGTTTGATTTGTAATGGTAGTAATTTCCTTAATTAGGTCATTAGCTTACGACAACAATAGTATACACTGTTCATTCGTTTAAAGTCTTACCTATGAACCCTGATAAAACTTCGACATATAATGATAAATATTTTGTGAAATGCCCCAATATGAACAATTAATGGAAAATCGTTATTATTATGAATTTTCTGCCTGTCGCAATAGTAGAACCCTTAACTGGTAGTCATAAACGAGTTGGACCACGGGGCATCTAATTAATGTGTACATTCTTGCTGCATTAAAGATCCTAACACCGTTGTAACGACTGGGAGTTTCCATCTCAGCCCTTATCATTGCACTAACATCCATATATATACTCCAATCACCCTGCCGAATCAAATACTTCATGTCTCTCTACTCTCTTTTTCATATGGGAATATATATGACACACAATATAATAACACCAATTAATTCTACTCATGCACCATAGTATCCAATGATCTATATATAGACAAATTGTGTGTGTATATATACACACACACACACACACATCATCTGAGCTAAAACATTACGGAGTTATGTGTTTGGAAATCCGTTTGTATGCAAAACCTAAAGTTCACAAATTTGACTCGAGCCTGTTTGGTTCAATCTCATTATTAGCTTCTGCAACGCGATGCACTGAAGTGTAATGGAAATGAATGCAAAATTAATTACGAGAATTATGTTTGGTATGCTTTTTAGAAAGGGGTGTGACAAATCCTTGGATTTGTATGTTTTTAATGTGCTAAATTGAAGTTATTAACATTTCAAAGATGCAATGTTGAATTAAAATGCATTGATTATAATTTAATTGAATTAAAAATGGGTTTGTGTGAAAAGGTTCAAATAAGGGCATAATCATCACATTTAATTGTTTATCTTAAGTGATTAATTTTTGGGATGAAAGGTATTATGTTGTTGTAAATTTTCCCTTGCAGAAAATGAAGAAAATGAGCTGAAATTGCTATTCTGAGCATTTGGAGAAAATTACAGAATAAGGCCCAGATGCTGAAAATGCTTCAGAACAGTTTTGCGAAAATTACAGAAGTGGCCTAATACTTTCTGGAAATTGCAAATCGGCCCATCTTGCGAACAACACTGTCCAGACTCCTTTTTTCAGGTTTTTTGCTTATTTTGACCCCAATTTGTACCCAAACTTAAATCCAATGATTAAGCCCATGTTCCCATTCATATTAGGTTGAAAATTAGGTTAGAAAGTCAAGTTTTGGGGGTTGGGTGCTCGCCAAAACCCTAGTTCCCTCCATTCCCTTCATCCTCTTCTCTTCACTTCTCATCCCATTTCTTCAATCTTCCATCTTCGTTCCTCTTTCCATGCCTCAATAAAAGTTCCTTCTTGCTCTTGAAGTTGATGGGAAGTGGCTTGAGCTTTGGTTCTACAAAGGGGAGTTCCAATTCCTTTCATTTCTCTTTATATTTTTGATTGCCTAGGTTTAGGTTACCATTTATTTTTTGAGATCGATTGGACTGAATTTGGTTGTTATTGTGGGTATTTGTGATTTTGGTTTGTAATGAGGGATTTGGACTCATCAATATACATGGTCATGTATATGTTCTTTATAGTTTATTTGATATCATTCTATTTATTCATGGTATTGATAGATAGTTTGATTGAATTAAATTATAATTGAACCTAATGCATTACAAAGAACTAATCACACTCTAGGGTAATTAATAATGCCTATTTGAATGAGTTCATGAGACTAGGCATTAGACTTACCAGTTGGTGAGGTTTGATACTTTAGGAAACTTAAAGAAACTCAAAGTGAACCTATTAATTGCTTGAGTAACATTGGACTTCAATCCTTAGATTTTATTTTATTATGTGGGGTTTCAATGGTGAATTAAAATCATAGGATTAATTAAGTGGCGATTCGGTGTTCCGGTCATAGGATTAATAGTTTCTTGCAAGCAATAGGTCCACAAGCACTAAAAAGCTTAACAATGCCTAATTGGATGAGGTCTCAACATATGGGCATTGGACTCATGAGTCCATGGGGTTTGGTAAATTAGGAAATTAGTGCATTAAAGTCCCCAAAAATCCTTAGAAAGCTATGATGGCCATTGAAATTCATTTCCAAGAGCAATTCACTTCCATTCCACCCTTTTATCCAAAAATACCAAAAAATATTTATTTGTTTTGCATCCTTCATTCTCATATTTAAAAATCAAAAAAATATATTTTCTTTACCCAAATTCATCTTGCATTGCATTAAATTTATTAGGGTAGTTTAATTAAATAAGGCTCATATGAGAACGATACCCGGGGTAACTTCCGCTTACCTTGAGGTCTTAAAATTTCTTGAAGAACTAGACCAAGGCACACTACACCGACCGCTAAATCGGTGTCCTTCAAGTGGCGCCGTTGAAAGCCTCCCTTCCTTCTTCGATGGTAACTGTATAAATTCCTCTAAAAGGATCACAGGATCGATTTTAAAAAATTTAACGTAGAAACATTGCATTTAAAAAAAATAAATTTGGTTTCATATAGCCAATCTTCTCCATCATCTTTCAAAACGTGAATCTCCAAGATTTAATTATTTGTTTGTTTTTGACAAAAAAATGTAGATTTAAATCGTGAACCAGACTAGCCCAAGTGTTCTTAGACAAACACAACTGAGGTTTGGAAGAAAAATTCAATTTGTGAAACCTAAGTTTTAGAGGAGTCATAAATGAGTTTTATAAACTTGATTGTGAGTTTATTGACAAATCACAAGATTTATATGCTTTTACAATTCTTTAAAGATACTTTAAACTTGTTAAATAGGGCAAAAGCCCAAAAATGATACATAACTATTGGTTAAGGAACAAAACTAATACATAACTATTTCGAGGTACACCAATGATACACAACTTTACCATGAGATCAAAAATGATATTTTCACTAATATGACAATAAGATTAGATATGAAAAGTCCAAAATACCCTCATCAATAAAATAAAAAAAAAAGGAAATTAAATACAAGTCCCTGGTAAGGGACATAATAATGAAAAAGTCCCCCTAACTTGAGAAATTAAAGTAGAGTCCCTTAGGACCTCACTTTAATTATTTCTGAAAGCGTGAACCCAAGATGTCTTTTGAAATAGTAGTTGACTATTATTTTATTAGTTGTATCAAGATGTTTTCAAGTGCAAGAGAAAATGCGGGGAAAAAAGTAATTGCTGCAAGAAAAAACTATCCTGGCAATAGAACTGACATAGGGTGGAAACATGGAATGGATGTTGATGGGAATGGCAAAAGAGTAAAGTGTAAGTATTGTGAGAAAATTGTCAATGGAGGCGTATACAGATTCAAAAATCATTTAGCATGCACTAAAATAGACGTTGAACCTTGTAGCAATGTTCCTCAAAAAGTAAAGACTACAATCTTGCAGCTTTTGTGTGAAGCAAAATGTGTTTCATCTAAAAGGAAAAAACAAATCGCTGACATTGAAGAAGAATGTGATCAAGGTGTACAAACTCAAGATGAGTCTCAAAATTCGGAAAATGGGCTGATGAATTTCCTGAGAAAAAGTACTGGCAAAGGAGTTGGCAGCACACAATCAACCATTAATCAAATGTTTAGGAAAGACTTGAGGGAAGATACATGTCAACAAGTAGCTCGATTTTTTTATACTAGTGCCATTCCTTTTAATTGTATAAGAAATCCTGATTTTATAAAGATGTGTGAAGCTATAGGAAGATTTGGTCAAGGATTTAAGCCTCCTTCTTACCATGAGATTAGAGAAAAATTCTTGGACTTGGAATTGAAGCACACAGAGGTTATAGTTGAGAACTTTAAGAGTGAATGGGTGACAACAGGTTGCTCAATTATGTCAGATGGGTGGACAGATAGAAAGCGACGTTCGATTTGTAATTTTTTGGTGAATAGTCCTAAAGGGACAGTTTTTCTCTATTCGTTAGATACTTCAGATATTTCTAAGACCGCTGACAAGGTATTTGAGATGCTTGATAGAGCTGTGGAAAAGGTGGGAGAGAAAAATGTGGTGCAGATAGTAACTGATAATGCTGCAAATTATAAAGCAGCGGGACAAAAATTAATGCAGAAAAGGAAACATTTGTATTGGACTCCATGTGCAGCACACTGTATTGACTTAATGCTGGAGGACTTTGAAAAAAAAATAACATTGCACAAAGAAACCATTAGCACTGGTAGAAGAATCACAACATATATTTATGCAAGATCTTTATTGATTAGCCTCTTGAGGAAATATACCAATGGAAGGGATTTAATTAGGCCGGCTGCGACTCGATTTGCTACTGCATACTTGACTTTGACATGTCTCAGAGAGCATCGAGTATCACTAGTAAATTTGTTTGATTCTCAAGATTGGAAGAATAGCAAGTTTTCATCTTCCAGCAATGGAAAGAAAGTGGCAAGAATTGTAATGGACAATAGTTTCTGGAAGAATATTGTGGTATGCCTTAAAGCTGCTGCTCCTCTTGTCACAGTTCTTCGCTTGGTTGATTCAGAAGAGAAGCCAGCAATGGGATTCATATATGAAGCCATGGAAAGTGCAAAAGAAAAAATCAAACAAAATTTTAACAGGGTTAAAAGAAGGCAAGTGTTAAATTTTTGTGTTTAATTTTATTATGTAATTTTGTTGTTCTATATTTAAGTATTTCTATCTTCTATGTTGCATAATTGTTTGTTTGTTTTGATTTGTGATAGTTATGAGCCCGTATGGAATATTATTGACGAGAGGTAGGAAGCTCAACTTCATAAGCCTTTGCATGCAGCGGCATACTACCTTAATCCATATTTCCATTATGACCCTGATTTCAAGCCTCACTATACAATCAAAGAAGGGTTGTATAATTGTCTGTCAAGAATGATTGATAATCAAAATGACCTCAATACAATCCATTACCAGTTGGTTGATTTTCATAATGCACGATATATGTTTGGGCATGAAACTGCACAAGCAGTAAGGAAAAAATTAGCTCCAGCTGATTGGTGGGATTCTTATGGAGATGGATGTCCAGAACTTAAAAATGTTGCAATTCGTATTCTTAGCTTATGTTGCAGTTCTTCAGGTTGTGAACGTAATTGGAGTGCTTTTGAGATGGTAAGATTTTCTTTTTTCTTATTTTTTTATCATTATCATTTTGGTTGACGTTAGAATATTGACAATAACTTCTCTTCATTTCTTAAATTTTGTTTAGATTCATACCAAGAGAAGAAATCGTTTGGGTCAAGAGAAGATGAATGACTTGGCATATGTCATGTGCAATTTGAAGCTAACAAGTAAAAAGAAAAGTAGATCTTTTGAACATGACTTTGATGAAATCCACTCTGATGATGAATGGATAAATGATGGAGTGACAGATGAAGTGGGTTTAGTGGAAGAAGATAATGTTGATGAGAGTCTTCAATCTCATGGAATTGATGAAAATATGGAAAATTCAATCTTTGATGTTGATGTAAACGCTGATTTTAATGCTGCCGTTGAAGATAACAATAATGATGAGATAGAGGAAGCAAATGGAGATAACAATACTAAAGGTGGAGAGTTTGAAGACATTGAAGATGATGAAAATCTATCATTTGATCGTCTTTCTTGAGCTTATATTTGTTGGCTTTAGTTTTTTATGTTAGAATTGATGGATTTAACTTCAATTATTTGAACTTTTGTAGTTTTAATTTCAGTTTCAGAATTTATATTTGCTTAAAATCAATTGTTATCATTTTTATGAGCTTTAATTTTAATTATTTAAATAAATTATTTAAAAAAGGTAGACTCTTACGAGTCTACGATACGATTCTACGTTTCCGATTGTACGTCCCTCTCACGAGTTTACTTAAACTCACGATTTTGACAACCTTGGTTATGTATCATTTTTGGGCATTCGCCCTTTCTAAAACAATTTCATATCCATTCCACCCTTTTATCCAAAAAGACAAAAAATATTTACTTGTTTTATGTCATTCATTACCACTATAAAAAACCAAACAAATATCATTTTATCTAGCCCATATCATTCTTGCACTACATCACTTTGTTTATTAGGTAATTAGATTAAGTAAGGGTTTTTGCCAACGATTCATATTGAACTCTATTTCTACACCTTAACGTCTAATTTTTATATTTCTTTTACAGTTGACCCAAGCACATTACCATGACAGTCCATTCACTTATGAATTGAAATTCAAGCATCCACGTATCTATGCGTAATGAAATGTCCACAAATACATGCTTCTTGATTCATATGGTAGTGGTAATGTAACCGCAAAATGAAGTTCTCGGAATCTAAATTATAAAGCTGATGTGATGTAGGGAACAATAATGACCACGAGCATGTTACGTTGTAGAAGAATGTTAAGTGAGAAATATATGCAAATAATGAGTATGATGATATATATCGATGCACCATCGTGACGTAAATAAAAACTCTCATACAAATACAAAATAAGAGGTTACGTTGCAGATTCAATTAGATTTATGATCTCATGTTGCAGTTATAGTGTCTTATGACTCTGATTCCAGAAAAAAAAGCCGACGTCGAAGATGATAATGGAAAGGTAATGCCGGTGGTTAGCGAAAATGTGAAAAAGGAAGAAACAAGAAGAAAGGTGCCGGCAAGGTGTGAGGGGGGGGGGTCGACTAAGTGTGAAAGGTGCACGTGACAGTGTTTAAGAAAAGTATGGAAATTTCGGATCCATGCCTCATTTGGGAAACTTCTTTTTCCATTCATTATAGGAGTATAATATACTCCCTCCGGTCCCTAATGTAAGAGCTAGCCGTCAAAAAAACGCTTCTTAAGAAAACATGTGAATGTTAGTTGGGTGTCTGGAGTTGATACTTCTTTTCCAAAATTGCTCATATTTATTATGGTACTTTTAAGAGAGAGAAATATATAAGCATTAATAAATATGAAAGAGAGTTAGGGGTAAAGTAGGAAAAAATGCATTAAATGAGGAGAGAATATGGGGTGAGCTCTTACATTAGGGACCAAAACCATTCAAATTTTGGGCTCTTACATTAGGGACCGGAGGGAGTATTGTGCACTAATATTGGCCCCTCCACTCATGCCACGTGGCGTGTCGTCTGCTTCAGGGAAATTGCATGTGACCCATCTTCCTCTCTTTCTCATTAGATTAGGCCTCCTCACGTACCCCTGTCCCTTGCTTATCCCTACACTCTAATCAAATTTCAAGTTAGATACACATACACTACTAGTATGGACATGAATATTCCAAGATGATTTCGCTCCGTCCCTGATGCAATCAAACATAAACGTTGAGCTGTTCTTTCTTATATGTAATGCTATTTTGTGAACTTGATATAAGACAGAAATAATGAATTTAGTGAGGTCAAAGGGAGCTTAATAACAAACTCCATCAACAATTACTTCTATATATACTCCATCAACAATTAAGGAGGCGAGAGCTAAAAAAAAGATTATTGCATCAGGCTACATAGCCGGACCCAACCCTTTTGGCGGGTTGCGATCGGGTTGACCCGCCAATCCACTATTTTGGGTTAGGGTCGGAGATTCTCCAACCTTTTTAATGTCAAACTACATAGCCAAACCCAACTAGCCATGAAGGATCGTGGCGGGCTAGTCCGTTTTTCCGGCTTTGGTAATTAATAGTTACCTTTATTGGAAACTCACTTCTAGTGTGCAATCAAAATGAATATTTTAGGGAGAGACATATTACTTGTCTCATGGTATGGAATATTTGGAAAAGGTTTAATGAGTTTTATACTAACAATTTACTTGGATTCAATGTGGTTTTGTAGGATGTTCAATATCTCTTTAATTTCCTTTTTGATGTTAGTTTTGCAACTATGATAGCTAGGTTCCAAATTAGTTGTTAACTTGTTATAGCTGATGATTTATTTCAAATTCTTGCATCTTTAAGACCTATGCAATATCTTTTATTATTTATAATATTATTTTATTTGATTTTTTAAAAAAGAATATTTTGGGGGAGAGAATGGTAGATTGATTTCTACTATTTAGTATTAAAATAAAGTTGGGACAATTGCACCTTGGTCCCAAATAAGAGACTTAATTTCAAAGAGGTCTCAATGAGTTGTTAATGACTACTATTAACAACTCCAATAGCCTTCATTAATAAGTGGTAACAACTCATTGAGACCTCTTTGAAATTAAATTTCTTATTTGGGACTTGGATGCAATTTTTCCAATAAAGGTTCTATCTGTTTTCTTAACAAAAGATAGAATCCGAGGTAGTATCGAGGTAGTATCTTGCCTCATGCTTTAGGAAATAAGAATGCATAAAATAGAAGAAAAGGGTTATGATGGTGGTAACGACGTCGGAGGCATCATTAAATGAAAGAAGCGAGGGTTACGGGCAGTTTAGATCCAATAGTAAATGAAGGGCTTGGGGTTACAACTTACAACATGGGTTTGGGGTTTGGACCAATCATTGCCTGCCATGTCAGTAGCAATGTTGTTTGACTCCACAAGGCCTCAAACATTGGAGCGAAGACTCGTGAAGCCACTGGCTTTTTTCATTGTTTGCGTAATGAGAATTGTGGCGTGGGGTCGTGTGATTAGTGGGGAGAAATTATAAATAAACTCAAAATACACACACACATATAGTATATATAGAGAGACTGAGAGAGATAGAGTGTTTAAGTTTCGTATGATGGATCACATGGTGCTGTTTAGAGAGAGATGTACAGGAAGGCCCACTTTGTTAGCTTAAAAACAAACACATTCTTATAAATCCACTTGAGTATCAATGCCCATTTGGGAACACAAGCTGAGAGAAAAAGCCCCTTCTGCTCTTTGTTTTTTTCTTTTAATTTCTTTTAATTTTTCCTCTCTCTCCCTCAATCTCCATTAAAAACATTAAGCCTACTGCCACTACTTTCTCCAAAGCAATTGTTTTCCTCTCATCCAACATCGCTGTCTTTGTTATTGTACTCTCTCTTTCTCTCTCTCCCCGTTAAGTGGTCCTCCCCCTCCTTTAAATCTCTCTTATCACTTTCTTCATTTCTGCATACCTAAGCTTACACATCTATCACTAGTAGCTACTCCTTTCTATCTCCTCTCTTCCTTCCTCCTTCTAAGAGCTATCTAGCTATAATATCTCATTAACTTCTCCCCCTCTTCCTCTCCTCTTTCTTGCTTCATTCTCCACTACTTTGTTTTTAAAGCTTAAGGGAAGCTAAGAAGCGACTAGCTATAGCTTGCCTATCTCTTTTTCTCTTTGGAAGCTAATTCAGTGGCACAAATAACCCCATAAACAAAAGGTCTAATTAAGCTAAGAAAAGACATGTCTAGCAGAAGGTCAAGGCAGCAATCAAGTTCTACAAGAATCTCTGATGACCAAATCATCGAACTTGTTTCTAAGTTGCGTCAACTTGTTCCTGAGATTCGTGATAGACGCTCCAGCAAGGTATGTCACGTCCTCTTCTTTAATTTGCACTCTCATTATAATACTATTTGTGTGTTTTTTCACCTTAGCTTTCACCAGTTCACCTAACTGCTTTATTTTTTTCCCATCTAAGAAAGGTTCATTATTGACATATTGAACGTCACACACTTAGACAACGACTAGCCTAACTTTAATAAAATATGTATATAAGATGTCTACCTTGTTTAAGGGCTTCACATGCTGTTGCTTGTTCCTCCCAACAATCTAATTAACTGAATATGGGGTGGCTAGCTAGTGAAACACATGTAAACTATGTTATCTATTATTTTAAGTAGAAAAATAAGATCGATCTCCGGACAGTCCGAGATTGACCCCGGTTTTAAGGACGTAGTTTCTAACTTTCCATACACTTCCAAAATGTATGCAGATCTCTATAGACGTCAGGCCGTTTATTTTTACATTTTGACTGGTCTACTGAAACATGTATAAACTAAATTATTATGAAAAGAGGCAACCCACCAAAAGGCAAAAAAAATTATTTAACTAACTACGTAGGCTATATAAAGGAGACACTGAGATGCCACTGACTAAAAGCCATCACAATATGTTGTACGTGAGAGTGAACCCTGAAAGTTGTTGTCCCATAATGGCACACACTAACACATACACACATATGTATACAGTGGACGGCACAATATATGAAAGTATAGAAGAAAGTGACTGCTAAGTGTAATAGAAGTGAGAGCACTTAAATATTAATATATTTGTTTGTGCTGCAGGTATCAGCGTCCAAGGTCCTACAAGAGACCTGCAACTACATCCGGAATTTGCACAGAGAAGTGGACGACTTAAGTGAGCGACTTTCTCAGTTACTGTCCACCATTGATGCTGATAGTGCCGAAGCTTCCATCATTAGGAGCCTAATTAACCAATAAACGTAACCCAATAATTAATCATAATTATTATATATTATGTGTGCTTTTTATTTATTTGTTTCCTTCTTCAACAAGTTTATATATATATATATAAGAGTGTACTTCTTCTCCTTCTACTTCTCCTTCTTTTTCCTTTTTACCCCATTATATTTAATTAGGGTGGGCTAGCTTCCTAGCAAGCAAGAGTTTCAGTTTGAGGTGTACGCTTGTACGGTAACCCCTTCTGGTAGGTAGGGCACTTGCAGGAAAGGCTTTTGGAATAAAATTAAGAGCTTGTACTACCAATATAGCTCTCTCCTCACTCTCTATATATTCCACGAGAGCCCGAAATGTAGTGCTTGTTAATTAATCCGTTAAGCCTTTTTTAATCAAACCGCTGTACTTCAATGACTTGATGAGTTATTATATATTGATGATGATATATGGGTTTGATCGACATGTCATATATGGCGGAGATGATATTTATATTTTTTTAGAGTTTGCTTATGTGTGGATGTATTACATATAGTAGCTAGAGGCTATAATAATTAAATAAGAGGGACATGTAGGCGTGTTTTACTTGGAGATATATTGTCGGTAAAGTTGGGTTCAAAGTGTCTACAAGTGGATATTCAAAAATATAAAAGCCCCGATCGACTGGAAAGTGTGTGACATGAACGTGATTTGATGAAATGTTGGATGGTTCTTATTTTCAAGTAGAGACCATCGTTTTTTAGTATTCAGAAAGAGACCACTAGCTATAAAAGACACCCACAAAAAAGTTTCTTCCTTTTATCGGCTACACGGTGAAAAAAGGATTTGGAATGTAGCGTTTGTTCTAGGAATTGAGCTTTTAGTTCCGTTATTATTACTACCTTTTAATATTTATAATTTGTTGATCATATTCTTGGTTGTTATATTTCACATAGTTTTACTTATATATTGCCGTATATAATACAATAATGAGGACCTATATATAAATATATATAACCTCCAACACGTACCAACATGTGCGCGACCCCTAATGTCGAGTGATGACTTTAATTAATTGACAGTACGTTAGAAAATGCCATTCTAGTCAGCCATCTTGAAGCGATCGCTTCATCGATCGACTATGGTCTTCTGTCATTACTCATTATTGTGGACTTTTAATTTTGTGCTGCTGTATTTTCCCCTTTTTTCATTAACTATTTTTCCTTAAATCTTTCAATACAATTATATTAATCTCAATATATAGTTTTTAAACTGAAATATCACTGTTTTCCTTCTAAATATGTTATTATGTACCTGATCTTCGTATTTAAAAGATGCCGTCACTAATGATACACATATATAGACACACACCATGCATCTTATTAAAACATATACCATTGGCAGTTGGGACCATTACCTTTCTCTTCCTTAATTTTTTTCTTTCCATATCCTAGTAGTGCTGATGCTTATCCCCCTCCTCCCTTCATTTAAATCTCTACAGGCACTGATACCGAGAAGATCGATATTTGTTCTTTTCAAGAAAAAGACTCTAGGTAACTAGTTTATTACAATACCACCGCAAAGTTTATACTCCAAATTTTCATTTTATCGAAATTAACATATCATGCATGGTTAGTTAAAGAAAATCTCCACCATTTGCCTCATACAATATTTAGTTACACACACACATATTGTGTTTTATGTGAAGTATTTTTAAGAAAAAAGGTGTACGTCCATGTCATGTCATGAAAACCTGTCGACAAATTGGTTTGTCGCCTAAAACTAGAGCTAAGTCACACTACAAATAGTACTCTATATTTTGTTTTACAATGTATACTGTCTTCTGAGTCACTCGTGGTGATCAGTGCAGTATTGTTATTATATCTGCAGTGCATACACACACATACATGGTGTAATTCTTGTCAAATAAAAAGTAATTCAATACTTGAATAGTATTGTGCTTCATTTTAATTAAAACATCATTTTGACATTTTAAAAAATTAAAAATGAGAAAAATAATCACTTTAAATTGTATATTATTATATTTTTTTTTAAAACTAATTTATTTTACTTATGAACTAATATATATAGTCTAATTACATGTTACATATATTATAATTTAGTAGTCTAATTTACTTCATTAACTTTCATAAAAAATATCAAAAAGATCTTATATTTAAGATTAAAGGAGGAAGTATTAAGTGTTAGATTCAATGACTAGTATTCTAGTGATGTCCCTTGCGATTGAATTATGCAAGTGTAATTGAACGTGTGACCAACGTATGTGTAAGTGGGTGTGCAAGGTTTCAGAGAATGCAATTGGCGTCTTATTCACATTCTATACGGCTACACACACACACACATAACAGCCAATAAATCCTAATAACTATAATTGAGCTACTAGTAGTTATGGTTAGACTTACTCTCTCTCTCTCTCTCACACACACACACACTGTGTGGTTACGTGCATTGAATGATAATTGGTTATGAGCATGCAGTATGGCCTGCAAAGTAACAATAACTAAACACACAAAAAAGCTGAATCCAAAAAAAGCGGTATTGACCAAGGAACGTGGTGTATAGATGTGCAGGCCATAATTGAATCGATATGTATAATAAGGAGGAAATGAGGCTAAGAACATATAGGTGTTAGGAGAGGGGAACAACCGAACAAGCTAAGGGGGCTATATGTGTGTACATATGTGTATATATGTACAAGTAATAGCTACTGGGAGTTTGACTCAACAGAGCAAGTGGGAGGGGGGCATAGATACAGTGTGAGAATGAAGTAACAAGCGATGAAGATTAATGTTTGTGAGCGACAACAAAAGAAAGGGACAATACATGACCCTGTAATCCCAACCCATATCATCACGTATCCATACGTTTCTCTCCCTCCCCTGCACTTAGACAACGATACATTACCTTTTGTGGTCACTCTTCTTCATCATCTTCTCCACCACAAATCTCCATTGCCCCCCTTAACTAAACTACACACCACTTTTTCCAACTTGTAGCAATATATAAATATATCATCAACCCACCAAAATTAAACAATATAATGTAATGATACCAATTTTGCGGATGTATTTGCAACAGTGAACATACTGCGGAATAAATATCATATAATAACAATTCTGTCTTTTTTGTGGGGGTGGGGGATACAGATCAATAATCTATCTTTATTATAGAAATAACGTATGAATTTTTCATGTATCCGAGTGAATTATGTGTTGCTCATCATTTCGTGTGATTTTTTGGCGGGGGCAAAGTTTTAAAATTCAGCATTAATGTACATTTTATTTCTGAGCTACATGTATAGAGACGTTTTTGTAAATATGTATTCATGTTAAATGGGTTTGAGTCCAAATGAGAGAGCTCATAACAGCAGCTCAGTGACTGTGTGTGACTGCTTTGAATAAAATACTGGGGAGGGGGAAGAAAATTTGAATGAAATGAATGTCATTTGGGTTCTAGGCCCAGTCTATTCAAAACCCAGTTCATTCTTCTAATTTGGATTATTCTTTTGTTATAAAGCCCAAAAATATAGCCCAATCATAATAACAAAGATACATCACAATAGTCACGAATCACGATGCCGCTCCTAGAGGATATTTTAGTTTGTTTCTAGAGGACTTTTTAGTTGTTACTTACTCCCTTTAGTAACATAAGGCCCAAAAAATAAGAACTCATTTCAAATTTCTCCTCATTTAATACATTTTTTTATATTTTATCTCTAACTCTCTTTTATACTTATTAATTTTATGTATTTCTCTCTCTAAAAACTATTATAATAAAAAATGACAATACTGGAAAATACATTAATAATAGACACTCAACTAATTTTTATATGCGTGTTTTTTTACAATTGGGTTCTTATATTATACAGAGTATTAGAACTGCTTCTACAATGGTAACCTGTGCTGGCGTTTTCTCATGTCCCATATTTTTTTTTTGAATAAAACTGGATACTACTAATTTACATGATGAAGCAACAAACTAGTACGAGTACAAACCCCTTTATCAAGTTCTACTCCGGTTGAGGCCAGGTGGAGCTTGATCAAGGATACAAAAAGGTTCAGATAAGGTATGAGCCATCTTTGCTAGGTAATCAGCCTCATGCATGTGTTCCCTATCCCTATGTAAAAGTATAACCTGCCATTCTCTATTTAGTAGTAACCTGACATCCTCTATAATATCTCGAAAGGGATGATTGATGTCACAGCCCCTGATACAAAAAGATATGGCTTCAACACAATCAGAAAACAACACAACATTCTTAAAACCTCTTGACCAGCATAAACGGAGGCCATTCCAAAAGCCTAACAATTCTGCGATAGCAGGTGGAACAGATACTAATTTGCAGCTAAATCCTGCGATCCATCTGCCCTCCTTGTCTTTGATTGCACCGCCACATCCGCTTATTGCATTAACCTTAGCAGATCCATCAACTTCCAACTTGACATGGTCGTTTGGTAGTGATATTTCCTTGGTACCCTGCATAAGATTTTTATCATAGAAAATGCAGTTTTCCACTAGCTCACCATCCCAGCAGGCACTGTAAAAGGACTCATAGCCGTTGTTGACCATGTTAGTAAGTTGGGGTTCGAAAACCTTTCTACAACGATAGGTCCAAATATCCCAACATACATAACCAAAGAGAGTAGCCCATGAAATCTTCTTTGTGAAGTTTTGACCAGCTTCAATTTTCAAGTTCCATTTGATCCACTCAGCACCTTCTTGGGAAAAGAAAGGTCCCTAATGTTGCGGTGCTAAAATTGATTTCCATCTATCAGTAGCATTCACACAATCTCTGATAAGGTGCATCAGACTTTCCTCATGTTGACAGTCAAAAGGACATGTTGCATCCTCCTGTAGTCGTCGTTGCCTACGAAGCTCCGCTGAGTGAAGTCTACCATGAGTGAAAAGCCACATGAAAGACTTTATCTTCTCTGGTACTTTCCATCTCCAAAGCATCTTCCAGATGTTGTCTCTATCCTGTGTGTTACCTGCAAAAAGAAGAGAATATGCAGATTTTATAGTAAAAGTTCCGTCAGTTGAAGGTAACCATATGTGTTTATCCTCTCCTCTCATCTCACAAGGTGGGTATGCACATATAATTCGCTCCACAATATTTTGAGGGAACCACACAAGAAGCTTAGCAGTGTCCCAATCCCCTGTTTCAGTCACATAATCTTTTACACATTCATTTCTGTTGATTAGCCCTTCTCTTCCTTGCACCAAGTCAATAAGGGGGCACTTCATTTCAGACCAATTGTCAAACCAGAAAGAAGTCATATTTCCATTCCCAATTTTCTTTCCAAGGCCACTTTTAACATTTTTCCACACTTCACAAGCTCCTTTCCAAGTTCTCGAGCACTGTTTCCTCACGGGCATCTCAAGCTGCCATTTGTCTTGCCACTTATATTTCGATCTCAAGACTTGGACCCATAATGCTTCCCTGTCTGTTAATAGTTTCCAGCAAAGTTTCATCATATAAGCCTCATTCTGTTTGCGAAGGTCTTTAATTCCCAATCCGCCATCTCTTTTCTCCCGAGTTATTTGATCCCAAGAAATGAGATGAAGCTTCTTCATATCAGGTTCATCTCCCCACAAGAACCCCCGGCTCTGCTGCTCGATCTTCTTAATTATGCCTTTAGGAATCAACATAGTTTGCATGTGATAGGATGGGATGCTAGATAAAACTGATTTGATTAAAGTAGTACGGCCAGATATGTTCAGCATTTTACTTTTCCAACCGGATAATCTTTTTTGGGTCTTGTTCAGTAAAGGGGCACAAGTGGCAAGGGTTAACTTCTTGTGAAGCAAGGGGATGCCTAGGTATTTACCCAAGTCACCCGTTAGCTTGACACCCATTCTTTGACTCATTTCCACAGCTCTTGTAAAATGAACATTCTTTGAAAAGTATATTCTAGTTTTGTCTTTGTTCATTCTTTGGCCTGTAGCTTGACAAAAAGTATCCAAACATCTTAACATGGCATCTACTTGGAAAGTGGACGCCTCTCCAAATATCACCAAGTCATCGGCAAAGAATAAATGAGATATTAGAGGACTCTTGGCAGTGAGTTTGATGGGACTCCATTCTCCTTCATTGATTCCATCCTGAATTAGGTGAAGTTTCTCCATGCAAATGGTAAATAGGTAAGGGGATATTGGATCACCCTGCCTAATACCCCTAGTTGACTTGAAAGATTCGGTAGCTTCTCCATTCCAAAGCACTTGGAAAGAGGGAGTAGAAATACATTGAAAGATCACATTACATAGTTTCTCATCAAGACCTATTTCCCGCAAGGTATTGTGAATGAAGTGCCATTCTAACCGGTCATAAGCCTTTTCGAGGTCCACCTTAACTGCAAGCCATCCTGTTTGCCCTTTCCTACTTCTCATAGAATGAATCATCTCCTGAGCTACAATGATGTTGTCACTACTTTGCCTCCCAGCTATAAAACTGCATTGATGATTCCCCACTATCTTAGGAAGGATGCTTTTAAGCCGCCTACTAATCACCTTGGTCACTATCTTGTAACTAACATTGCACAATGAGATAGGCCTAAAGTCTCTCATAGATTTAGGGTCTTCAACCTTGGGAATAAGCACAAGATTAGTGTTATTTATGTCCTGCACCTTCTCTGGATTATCAAACATCTCTTTTACCATTTTACAAATTTTTTCCCCCACAACGTGCCAATATTCTTGGTAGAAGAAAGCTTGTATCCCATCGGGACCCGGGGCTTTAAATCCTCCCATATCAAAGACTGCTTCCTTAATTTCAACATCAGTGACATAGCAGGATAGAAGATTCTTGTCAAAATCATTTAGAGGTGGGAAACTATGCTCCGAATTGATCCTGAGGTCTGTGTTGGCCTCACTACTAAAAAGATTGTTGTAGTAAGACCGAGCCATATTTTTTAGCACATTTTGTTCATAAACCCATTCGCCTTGCTCATCTTGAAGGCCTTAAATTCTTTCCCTACGTCTTTTAATTAAAGTAGAGGCATGGAAGAATCTAGAATTTCTATCACCCCATCGGAGCCAGTTACATCGAGACTTTTGGTACCAAAGAATCTAGAATTTCATGTCCCATATTCAATCATGTCGCCTAGTAATTTTTTAATTACTCTTGCCATATGGTTCCTTGAAGTGTGTTTCGCTTGGAGGTATTGTAGCCAGTTCGAAAAAAGAGTCAAGCTTTAGCGTGTATTTGAACTGCTGACTGATATCTACTCTCACAACCTACAACTTCTCTTTATGGAAAAGTCAAGTGACTGTTGTTTTTATGTGTAGAAAAACAAATTTCTTTCTCTCAGTCTCTCTATTTCTTCCTCATGTGCATCTGTTGTATATCGTAGTCAGATTCCAATTGGTGATCTGACTTCGTGTGGGTACCCGGTCAAATTAATCGGCAATCCAGGTACGCAGAACCGATGACCATAGATCCAAAATGTAAAACGGTCAGACCGGTCCTTACAACAATGTTTACAATGATAACTGGATTAATTATTAATTAAATATAAAAAGGATAGCAGGTAATATTATACTATTAGTATTACCTGCCAACAGTACCTGCCAACAGTTGATTAGTAACAGAATATTAACTAATAATGATATTTTTAAATATAAATGATAATTTACCTAATTTAAAAATATCATTATTAGTTATCATTGTATTATTATTAAATTAGTTTATTTGCCAACTAGTTTAAAAATATAAATGATATTTTTAATCATCCATTAGTTGATTTACCTAATTTTTTCCCTTAAACTAGTTTATTTAACCTATAAACTAATGAATAATTTAAAAATATCATTATTAGTTATCATTGTATCATTATTAATTAATTAAACATAAAAAAGATAATAATACTCTCTCTGGAGTATTATTATTATTTATTAGTTGATTTCTACTCAAGAAACAACAACAGTACCCGCCAACAATTGGCTAAAAAAAACAACAGTACCCGCCAACTGGTTTTTTTCCGAAATCTCATGGACGCTCCCTGAAGGAGGGTGGGACTGACGCTCCCAAGAATGACGAGGAAGTCAGGAATTAGAGCCCGATATTCCAAAGCGACAAAAGCGCGTGCACGAGGGATCTTTCTCACGCGCTATCCTTCTTCACATGACTCAGCTTCCTCTCATTCTTCATTCAGTTGTCTCTCAACATCCACTCCAATCTGCATCTTTTGGTTTCTACTCCGTCCTTCAGGTCATTTTATTCTACTTCTTTGCTCTCTTCTCTTTGTTTTTGTTGCTGTCCTATATATATATATATATATATATATATATATATATATATATAATTTCAATTCCATTTTATAATTGTCCTATCGATTCAATGTGAGCTTGCTGTCCTTGAAATTGAAACTCAGTAGGCGTCAGCTTTTTGTACCAAGTATAAAACCATGAGATCCACGCTCTTCTTACTTTTTTTCCTACTTCAAAAAAAAAAACTTTTCCTATTCTCTCTTGGAAGTTAAAAAGTAAATTAAATATCAAATTATTATAACATGTCACATGTAATAGATTATAGATTATAATTCAATTTATAAGTATAATAAATTAATTTTGATGGAAAAAGATAATTATAGACAATTTAAAACTACGAATTGTGCATCTTCAATTAAGTCAAGGTGATCTAATTATAATTAGGACGAGATGAGTACTTTTGTGTGATTTGGCAAGTAATGTCCTGAGTGTCAATGCCCTTATGTATTGAATGTTTTGGAATGAATTCCATATGGGCAAAGGAAGTGAACCGTACTTGTCTAATACTCTCACTTTCAAATTTGTTCCAAAATATATAAGATCATTTTTTAATTTTTCCCAACTTTTTTCCCAAATTAACCCTAATAATGCTTATCTATAACAAGCAAGAGAAGGATAGTGAGGATAAAAGTATATAGTTATGATAAACTAGTAATAACATGTGTTAATAATTAACTTAACTAATATTCTTAATCTAATCAAATTAAGGAAATTGATCTTATATTTAAGAACGGAGGTAGTACCTTGAACTGCGTGATTGTTGTATTCATTGTTTGCCTAACAATACATGGCCTTATGAATGGAGCAATGTAAGAAACTGAGGTGATTTGGTCATGTCTTCTTATTATTGAGTTCCGGGGTTATCAAAAGATTTCCTACTTTTGTTCTGTAAAATTTGATCTCCAATGCTATTCATAGGATTATTCATTCCAAAGTATCCACTTGAGGCTTCAGTCATTGGACAATTATGAACTCTGGTGGTTACACTGTTGTAGTCACCAATTTATCCCCTAGAGCAACCGAGAAGGATGTCCACAGTTTTTTTGCCTACTCTGGTGTCATTGAGTATATTGAAATCATCAGGTAATTTGTGCAATTTGTAATCCTGTAGTTAAAATAAATTAAGAACTATATGTTTGGCATATGATTTATTTGATGCATTGCTTGTTTATTTATTATTAATCTCATATGTTTTTCAGTCTTCTCACAAATATTACACCATTGCCAATTAACGATGTTATGATATGCTTTTGTCAGATCAAATATTTATTGAAATGCTGACATTAGTGATTTTTCAATGCTAACTGTACTAAGTATTGCTACTTTCATTAAATATTTTTATTTCCTGTTGCTGTTGTATAAAATTTCATGTTCTTGTAAGGCTCAGGTTGACAGACTGACAGACACTTGTTTATATAATTTCTCATGATACAGATCTGATGAAGATGAGGCTACCGCATATGTGACATTTCAGGATGCTTATGCTCTAGAAACTGCCTTGTTGCTGAGTGTATGTTGATGCTAATCCATCTTGCCTGGTCCTCATAGATGTTGGATATCATAGATTGATGTCATCCACATTAGGTCTTCTTGTTAAGTTAATATTTCTTTGCTGAGCTACACACAAGATAATATCAATATTGCCTGTTAGTAGTATGTTTTTAAATTTTAAACCATTGGTGGATTCTACTCTAGAATAACAGATGGAAAAAGAAAGAAACACAGGAAAAACCTGGGCTTGTATGCACTAGAGAGTATAGACTCTCCAACAAGATTCTAATCACAGTCCATTTGCTTCTACCCTTCCTGTCCTCCCACTATATTCGCTATTCTGATCTATCTCTTCTAACTGCCTGAGGTTCACAATACCTCCTTTACCATCTGAAGACTCACACGGACCCCCCTTTTTCTTACTCTTTCCTTTACTAGTATAAGTAAAAGAAAAGCACATATCGCACCCTCTTTCTCCTAGCATATGTCAGCCATTGAGGCCTAAGGGCCAAGTTCATCCTATTCAACGTACAATAAAGCTACGAAAATCCTTTAACGTGAAAACAAGAAACTAGATTGAATTTGCCCATTTGAGGAGTAAATATTACATGAAGAGGATAAAGACAGAATAATAAGGCTGGAAGGAATAATATTACTACTATCTAGCAATACTGTGCACTGCTGGCACATTTAAAACAGGACACATATGGAGTTTCTTTTAACGAAAGATATATGACAAGATACCTTGTATGAATTCAATATTAACTCCATCATTCTTTTTTTTAAATGGATCATCTTTTGTCGTTGAACATTAGCTATTCAATATTATAGTTTTGATCGGTTTATATACCTCTCAATGAATTTTGTGTTTTAATCCAACCTATCTCAGGGATCTTTGATTGTAGATCAACCTATATGCATTTCTCGCTGGGGATGTTCCATAGACGACTGTGATTACTGGAGTGGCGTTGCGGGAAGGCCTGAAGATAGCGCAAGTTCAGCAGTATGCTTGAAACTCTTCCTTCGAAAGCTTATTCACTTTAGTTGAACAAAATAATATAATAACGTTTCTATGAAACAATGTTTTATGGTGTTTTAAAAATAAGCATATTATTGCTTATGAAGAAATTACAAGTACTTTCAAATATGATGGATATTTCGTTTTTGTTTTTGTAGTATCTTAGTTTGCAATATTAATTGTGTTGAATTAATGGTTTAGAAGGCTGGTTACTTTGTATAATTACCAACATTTCACCTTCCATGGGCACAAGACGTGCAACTGTCTTTCTGAGGGTGAAAAGTAGTTGCATCACTGCATAACATTAATGTAAATCAAAGCTGCGATAATCTGCTGGGTTGTCTCTCATCTGAAGTAGAATAAATTGCCCCTTTCATGATTTTGCTATCTCAAAAACATTAATGTCCTACTCTTTATGCGTAACTTATGTGACTGTCTCACAAGTGACTGTTATGACCCACAGCTCTTTGTTGTTTTACTTAGCTTCTACCTTTTTCTAAATTAAAATGGTACAGATCATTGTTATTCACAGGTGGAAACAAAACTCAGTTCAACTTTAGATTTTTTATTACCTTTTTCTGTTAAACAAATGTAACTAACACTAAATGTTCAGGCTGTGCCTTTCCATAATTGAATAAACGTCATTTTCTATTTCAGGATATTTACATGCTGAAACTAGCTTCTACCCCCGGGGAGGCAGTGACTATGGCACAGGAGGTTGTGAAAACAATGGTAGCCAAGGGATATGTGCTGGGAAAAGATGCACTGATCAAGGCAAAAGATTTGGATGAGTCTTATGGAGTATCATCCACGGCAGCAGCTAGAGTAGCTGAGCTCAGCAAAAAAATTGGGCTGACTGATACAATTAATTCCAGCAGGGAAACATTCAAATCAGTGGATGAGAAGTATCATGTCACCGATATCACCAAATCAGCTGCAACAATTACAGGGACAGCAGCTATAGCATTGGCCACAGTTACAGGGAAGGCAGCAATGGCAGCTGGTAATGCCGTTGTCAATAGCAGTTACTTTGCTAAGGGAGCTCACTGGGTTTCAGATATGTTGAATCATGCGGCCAAAGCAGCATCTGACTTGGGTCAACGCAATGACAAATGAAATTTGAAACTCAAACCAAATCTGAATTTGTTGCATACTAAGGTTAATTGGGCCTGAAGCAACTGTGCGCTAACTTGTGAGCTCAAACTTCCTGTTGTCAACATAACAATAATATGTTTATCTTAATATGTTCTGGTTTTGTATTTACATAAATAATTCTGAGTTATATTCAGATATGATATAGAGTGTATAAAATTGAATGGATGTCTGACTTTTGAAACATGTACAAAGGCAAAATCTTGAGGGGGCTTAGTGCGAATTATTTTAGGTACAAATGTGGTATCATTAAAGATAAAAAGGGCGGGTACCAGACTGTTGTTGCGTACAAATCTGAAGCAATAAAAATGACATGTGAATTATACTTTGTAATAGTTTAATGGAAAAACCAATAGAACAAACACCCAAAAGAATGAAAAAATTAGCTCTATCAAAATGTAATTTGAGAAGTAACTCATCTAAGAGCAACACAATGGGCAGCGAATCAACCCATTTTCATTACAATCAAGGCACCGTTGAAATCCAAGTTGACCGCCTACTTCACCATCATCAGCTTCCAAATAAATTTTGCAGCTTCCAAAACATGTTTCACAGGGCACGAATCGAATATCCCCACAAGCTTCACAGATATCACTATTAATTGATCCGTGCTCATCATGGACTCTTTCACAACAATTTAGCAACTTTTCAAGCTTATCATTTTCATGTAATCTTTGAAGTTCCTCAGCCCCACCTATAAATTTACTCCGAATAAACACCACAGGCAATCCAACCCCACTAAACCTATCACCCAAAAGATCTTTAAGCTCATCTTTAAACCCAGAATGCATTGACACATCTCTTTCATCTACACGCACACCCATTCCTTTCAAAATGAGCCCCACTTTACAACAATCCTCATAAGTCTTTCTCACACCATGTAAGGATGTAAAATAAAAAATCACCTTATCTTTCTTAAATGGGGGGAGAATAATCTTCAAATCTATAGCATCATTACCTTCAATAATTGTCTTCTCTTTGGTGACATCAGAAGAGAATGGATTTTCAGCAATGACATGTTGTTTCTCATCATCATCATCATCATCATCATCAAAGGAGAGATCTTGTAGGGATTTTCTGAACGATGAGAGGACTTCAGGATCAAAATCTGTAATATCATCTTCCGTTATTTGAAACCAGAGAGGTTTGGATGTGCAAGTAGGTGGATTATCAAAAACAACGGATTGATCAAAAGAGAAGCTTCTGAAATGATTGGGTGATCTATAAGGACTGTTACCTTTAACACCTTCCATTAATTCCCACATGTTGATTATCTCTGGTTCACCTGAAGGCGTTCTAATTGGAGTCGTGGGATTAGATTTTGGTAACTTTTGCTCAATCATACTAGACCATGTTTTTGCCTCAATCAACCCCATGGAAAATTCCTTCTTTTTCTCCTCCTCCTCCTCCTTCTTGTTGTTGTTGTTGTTGTCATGTTCTTCAATTGAATTTCCATTTTGAAAGGTGAAACTATTCTGGGTTCCATTCTCAGGAAGCTTGTGGCTTGTGTGGTAATCTGAGAGAGTTGAATCTAGTCTGAAAGACCTCAATGTGGTGGAGGTGAGAGTGACAATATGGTAGCTATCACCTTCTTTCTGGGGCGGATGATGAACACGCATTGAATAACTCCTTGGAACAGGTAATGAAGGAGCGTTACAGTGGCTACAACATCTCTTTTGCTTTGAACTAGCACAACCCATGATGATCACAAAATTCTATAATACAATAGACCAAAGAAAAACGGTATGGCACAAACAGCTGGATGACAAATGAGGAAGCTGAGGAATGAATTTGAGAGAGGTGTATAGGATTGAAGAGAAGAATTTTGGATGATTGAAGTGAAAATAGGGAGCGGGAAGGAAAGAGAGAAGAAAGAATTAGGCAATTTGAAAAGTAACGGCTCTATTAGATTTATAATCTCTCTTCCGCGCCAACGGATATTATTTTTTACTTGGACTCCAACCATCTACGCGGCCCCGCGCCTTGCCGGGAGTATAACATTAGGAAAGTTTTTGTTTTTGAAATTTGAATTGAAGAAATATTAGGAAAGTTTCTTTTTTTTACTAGAGAATATTAGGAAAGTTTCACTGCTTCGTTTTTTATGTAATTACTATTACAATTTGGATTTGGGTAGGCAGAGTATATAACTAAGGCTTATAACTAACTAAACGCATCCGAGTGTTATATAATGTACAATAAATATCTACATATTAACTATTTCTTTTTTGAACTGAAAAATATTAACTCTTTCGGATCCTAAATATATAAAGTCACTTTGGTTTTTTTTATTTAAATAAAATAAATTAGATCACTAAATTATACTCTCTCCGGTCCTAAATATAGGACCTATATAGAGACTTCATTTTGGTCCTAAATATAAGACCTAAATACATTTTTGGTCACATTTTTCCTAAATTACCCTTCTTCTTCTTAACAACTCCTTAATAATAGGGGAGGAAGGACTACTAAGTAATCAAACTAATTAAGGAGGGGTATTATTGGAAAGACATCTAAAATTAAGCTTTTCTTAATCTCCCCAAAAAAAGTTATCTAGGTCCTATATTTAGGACCGGAGGTAGTAACATATTTCACATGTAATTAAAATATATATTAGTTAGTTTTAAGTTAAAAAATATTTTTAAACAATTTAAAGTGATCAAATAAGTGAAAGTCACATTATATATATCTAGAAATGGAGGGAGCACTTAATAAGAATATTGAGAAATAGAAATGTGTTTATTCATTTACAAGTTGAAGTGCCTTAAAAACCTAAAGTATGTAATCGAGTATCAATGACTCATTCACCCTTTGAGGTTCGATCCCCATGGAGAAACATTAAATCTCCTAGGTCAGCCGTTCCACCCTTGAGGTGCGTACAAATCAAGGAAGGATTAATCTCTCACTTGTCGAATGATGATACTTTGATGGTGGATAAAAAAAAGTTGAAGTGCCTTAAAAGTTTCGTAAAAAAAGTTCCTTAATGAATTCAGTTAACATGTAAAAGCAGCAAGTGAAAACTCAAGAGTTTATTTCCTTTTTTATTAAATAAATAAATGCGGGCAGCTAATTGAAATTTTGGCAAGAAAAACGGCGCGCAATTGGTTCTCTTCTTCGGCCTGAGGATTTGAGTATTTGACTCCAATAGACAATGTTCGTTTGCTGAATGCACTGAAACTTCCAGAAGCTTCAGCTCGTGGCCAATAACGAGCCATTTCGCAGTACTTTTCTCTTTCTTCACTTCACGTCCTCTTCATTTATTTTTCCCGTTCCAATAATCTTACACTATTCTTTTTCTTTCCTTCATTCGTACTGGTCTTGTATTACATTTATCAATTCCGTATATGCCTACTTTGACAAGTAACCTAGGGTTCTGCATTTCTTGGCTTCCAAAAACTAGCATATGTCAATGAATTGTCATGTTCCTATATTATTACCTATAATTACCTTGCTTTCAAATTTAGGAGCGTCATTGGCATTATCTGGAATTTGGCATTGCTATAGCATTTGAGATTAGGCATGAACCTTGTAGGGATTTATGGTGCGACTACTGAAATAGGTATTGGCCTCTGGAACTATAATTAATTGACAAGGATATGATTATACAATATTGACTTATGCAAAAGTTGTTTATTTCATCCAAAGGGAAGGTTTGTGTTCATGATAGCATATTATTCAATGCACATGTGAGAGCTTCAATAGCTCAGCGTGATGGAGCTTAAATAAAAAATCTAGCTGCCAATAAGATGGCATTTTGTATACATTCTTATTCTGGATAATTGTCAAATCAATTGTTAGTCCCAGATCCTTTGATTCTTGGCTTTAAATTATGGAGTTGCTTAAGTATAGTTATGTAATATACCTTCTGTTTTTCATATAAGATCCAGTGTGTTTTTTGCACTGCAGAATAGATCTATTATGTGACTGACCAGAGGTAGCACCTTATATCTTGCGTCACCAACTGTGATATATCACGATGCTATGTTCTCTCCTTTATTTGTTTAAAATTATAAGTCCTGACAAAACTGATTGGAAATGGGTGTTAAGCTATCATACCTTTGCAAACAGACCTTTTTGTAAAAAATAGTAGTATGACAATATATTATTGGGGCAGGGTATTATAATTAAAGAATGGCTTAGCGTTTTGGTGCTGCATTTGGGCTTGGTCTTGTTATTTTTCCCCCTTTTGGGAGTGTAGGTGAAATTACAAGAATGTGAACTGGTGTACAAATTATGATGACATGCATTGAACAATCTCTGACGGCTTAAGTGATTAAATCTCTTGTTATGACATATGTCATACATGCTTAATCATATGATATTTCATCATGTAATCCTTGCTTCAAATCTTCACTTAGAAGTGTCATCTCTTATCTAAGAAACTCCTGGCCACAAATTATTCATGTAACTTGTGAGATTGAATATGATAGTATGCTGTTATTTTATTAGTTTGACATGGTTGAGACATGTCACAAATCAAGAACTAATGCCTATGGCAATTTTTTTTTTTTGGCAAAGTAAAATGAATGATCTGAAACTATGAACAACTTTGCAGGTTGATGTGACCTTACAAGATGGAAGAACATTTGAGGGCACAGTAGTGAATGCTGACCTTCAATCCGACATTGCTTTGGTTAAAATCAACTCCAAAACCCCACTACCAGCAGCAAATCTCGGTTCTTCTAGCAGGCTTCGTCCTGGGGAGTGGATATTGGCAATAGGGTGCCCACATTACCTTCAGAATACTGTCACAGCTGGTATTGTAAGGTGAGCAGAATAAATTTTGATAATAACATATGTTACCCTGGTTCAAGTTATCCTTTTATTTCTCATTTCAGTGTTCTCATCTAAAGCAAACGTTTTTAAGATTTAAGAACAGTTACCTACTATGACACCTTGAAGTTTATTGTGGTTAAGTGAAAAGAAGCATGGTTCTATGATTTAGACATATGAAATTCAAATGGTCTTGAATCTTGATCATTCTTTCCTTTTGAAAACAGTTGTGTTGACCGTAAAAGTAGCGATTTGGGTCTTCGTGGCGAGCAAAGAGAGTATTTACAAACAGATTGTGCAATCAATGTGGTATGTCTCCATCTCTTCTCTACAAGAAATCAGCCTACCATGCTTGTGGCATGCAAAATAACAGAACTTGCATAATCGTTCAATCTACCTTTAAATTTCCTATATACATCAACATCTGGCAAAAAACACTTAAGCCAATATTCACCTCAAACTCGCATGCAAGACTCATTAACCTAAACAAATTCATGGAACAGACATGAGCATTGAAAAACAATATTGAGATAACCCGATAAGATTGCCTTTTGGAGTAATGAACCGTCCAATGTATTGAAAATCCTGACCAAAGTGCCCTTTCTGCTTGCATTGGCAAGCAGCCTACCATCCTGCATAAGCGCAAAGCAAGCAATTCTAGAATCGTGGGCCATCATAAACTTGGTCTGCTTTGACACATAATGTTCAACCCTCACCAGACCATTCTGCAATCCAGGACACGCCAACACCATTGTCCCCGAAATATTCGAAACCTCACAAAGCCCCTTAGTGTTTGCCGTGGTCTCAAATTGGTGCAACAATTTAAGATCCGAGAAAATATATACAAATATAGGTTAATTGGGCCTGAAGCAACTGTGCTGCTATACTAATGAAATTTAGTATACTAAGGTTTGTTGTATACTAATGAAATTTAGTATACTAATGAAATTTAATTGGGCCAAAGCAGTCTCTGACTTGGGTCAACGCAACAACAAATGAAATTTCAAAATCAAACCAAAACTGAATTTGTTTTATGCTAAGGTTAATTGGACCTGAAGCAACTGTGCTGCTATACATGTACACATATTTAATTAAAAATATTGGAATACCCGCCAATCAAGAACATGAGATCTAGAGGACCCTGATCAGCATCTAACTTGTGAGTACACAAGCTTCCTGTTGTCAACAGAACAATAATATGTTTTTCTTAATATGTTCTGGTTTTGTATTTACATAAATAGTTTTGTATTATATTCAGATATAATATAGAGTGTCTAAAATCGAATCGATGTCTGACTTTTGAAACATGTACAAAGGCAAAATCTTGGGGTGCTTAGTGATATAAGGACTTGACCGGATCGGCTAGAAGACAAGAAAATAGGAACCGGATGATCGATGGGAAGAAGAGTACCCGTCTCTTACAACCCTAAGACGCCACAAGGATGATCAACCCTTGATAAGTCTACCCACAAGATGCCACAAGGATAATTAATCCTTGATAAGTCTAGTATTCTCAAAAGAATACAAAGATGTAAGCAAAGCTCACACAGGTGAAACAAAAGTCTCAATTCATTAAACTCCGAAAATTGTAGTACAAAGTCAAGCCTATTTATAGGCAACAATAGAATACTCTAGAATTAAGAAATAACCTAATAATTGGTGAATTAATAATAATTGACATTTTGAATTGCACCTTCCTAAAAGTAGATGACTTTTTCTTGAAGGAAAAGTCAGCTTTTCAAAATAGGAAAACTATGAAAAAGGAAACTAATAATTTCAATGGCCTAATGCCTTATTTTATGGAAATAAAATAAAAGACTCAAATAAAATTAAATGCATTCATATTTGATGCTTATTGACTTGGACAACAAGTCACTCTTGCATATCCTCCAAATGAGTAATTTCTTCAATATGGACACCACATGGGCCTTGGAAATCTTTTTGTTGGGCTTCTAATATTGTGACCTCCTTTCTTGGATCTTTCAGAATGTTGGTCTTCCATCCTTTAACAGTGTCCACGTCATGCTCTTCATCATTCCCTCCCTACTCAAAAGGATTCGTCCTCGAATCTACAATATCAAAAGGTGATAGATCCGCGACATTGAAAGTAGCACTAACATTATCAAAAGAGTTCAATGTATGTATCTTGCAAGCATTGTCATTGTATCGCTCTAAGACTTGGAAAGAACCATCTCCTCTTGGTTGCAGCTCAGTTTTCTGTTGATTTGGGATTCTCTCCTTCCTTAAGTGTATCCAAACCAAATCTTCGGGCTCAAAAACAACCTTTCGGCGACTTTTGTTTGTTTTTCTTGCATATGGTTCATCCTTCCTATCAATATTGGCCCTTACTTTTTCATGAATTTTCTGCGATAAAGACACAACACTAGAGGCCAAAGAGGGGTTAAGTTCATTAGTAGAAATATAAGCATCCTTACATACAAGTCCCAAAACTTGCACACTCAATAATACTCGTTTAACCTCACTTTTTATAGAAAATAAACTCTCTTTCTTTTTTCTCTTTTTCCTTTTTCTTTCATTTTCTTTTTTTTCTATAACTTTTTTTTCACTCAGTTCATCTCTTTTTTTACTATCTCGCTCAATCCTCACTTGGTCTTCATAAGCTTCTTTTGGCCCAAGAGGTTTCAATACAATGAATTTCCCATTAAAGGGTATAGAATAACAATTTTTATAACAATCATAATGAGCTCTACTATCAAATTGCCATGGTCTTCCAAGCAAAATATGTCCAGCAAGCATAGGAACTACATCACATAACACTTCAGCATGATAGTCTCCAATAGAAAAAGAAATCAACACCTGCTTAGTGACCTTAGCTTCAGCACTATCATTTAACCATTGCAACTTATAAGGCCTTGGATGCTTCATAGTAGGCAAATCCAACTTATCAACAAGTAAGGTACTAGCAACATTGGTGACACTACCACTATCAATAACCATGCTACATACCTTGTTCTTGATAAAACATCTAGTATGGAAGATAAGTTCTCGATGCTCTTGGTCATGATCTTCCTTTTGTTGCATGTTGAGGGCCCTCCTAGCCACCAACATTTCTCCCTTAACAGGTTCAGCCTCATCAATCTCCAATTCAGAATCAGTCACCAAAGAGGGCATGTCATCATCACTCTCACTAGAGTGAATACTTTCACAATAGCCATTATCTTTGAGAATCATGGCTTTCTTATTGGGACATTGAGAAGCAATATGCCCCTTACCAAGACACCTAAAACATGTAATAGAAGAGGTTCTATCATTAGATGAAATTTCAGAGTTATGTGTCTTACCACCATCAGTTTTAAGCTTGGATTCCTCCTTGACTTTATGTGGTAGTTTTGTGTCATCCTTAGCCATAGAATCCTTCCATCTTGAGGTTGATTTAGAGTCCCTCCAACTAGAAAACTTGGAACGTTTTTCTTTTAACCGCTTCTCCACTTTGATGGCTTTGTGAACCAACTCTTCCTTATCAACAAAATTGTACATATCCACTTTGTCTCTAATTTCACTACGTAGTCCGTCAAGAATTCTGGTCATGCTTGCTTCTTCGCCTTCTTGAACTCCAGCACGCATCTTAAGAAGGTCAAGCTCATGCACATATTCATCCACAACCATAGATCCTTGGCCAAACATTCGCAACTTTCGATTGAGCTCTCGATAATAGTAGCTGGGAACATACTTCTTTCGCATCAATCTCTTGAGCTTTTCCCAAGTATGAGGTGGTCCTTTGCCTTTAAGCCGCCTCTTAAGCTGTAAATCTTCCCACCAAACAATAGCAAAGTCAGAAAATTGAAAAGAAGCTAATTTTACCTTCTTTTCTTCAGACCAATCGCTCATTCTGAAGATTTGTTCGAATTTCATCTCCCAATCAAGGTACAAATCTGGATTGCTATTACCCTTGAAGGTAGGATACTTTATCTTTAGATCGGATTCATTATTATATTTGGTATCTTTTCTTTTACCCTTTGAGGACGAAGAACGTGATCTACGTGTCTCCTCATCACTACTGAATGCTTTAGATTCCTTCAACTCCTCCATTTCCATCTTGAGTTTGAGAAACTCATCCCGCATGGCTTTCATAAACAACTTGAGATCAGTATTGAAGTCGTCTTTGTTAGATGCTTCACCACTCATCTTCAACCTTGAAATCTAGCAGCCTGTTGCTCTGATACCAAATGATATAAGGACTTGACCGGATCGGCTAGAAGACAAGAAAATAGGAACCGGATGATCGATGGGAAGAAGAGTACCCGTCTCTTACAACCCTAAGACGCCACAAGGATGATCAACCCTTGATAAGTCTACCCACAAGATGCCACAAGAATACAAGGATGATCAACCCTTGATAAGTCTAGTATTCTCAAAAGAATACAAAGATGTAAGCAAAGCTCACACAGGTGAAACAAAAGTCTCAATTCATTAAACTCTGAAAATTGTAGTACAAAGTCAAGCCTATTTATAGGCAACAATAGAATACTCTAGAATTAAGAAATAACCTAATAATTGGTGCATTAATAATAATTGACATTTTGAATTGCACCTTCATAAAAGTAGATGACTTTTTCTTGAAGGAAAAATCAGCTTTTCAAAATAGGAAAACTATGAAAAAGGAAACTAATAATTTCAATGGCCTAATGCCTTATTTTATGGAAATAAAATAAAAGACTCAAATAAAATTAAATGCATTCATATTTGATGCTTATTGACTTGGACAACAAGTCACTCTTGCATATCCTCCAAATGAGTAATTTCTTCAATATAGACACCACATGGGCCTTGCAAATCTTCTTGTTGGGCTTCTAATATTGTGACCTCCTTTCTTGGATCTTTCAGAATGTTGGTCTTCCATCCTTTAACAGTGTCCACGTCATGCTCTTCATCACTTAGTGCTAATTATTTTAGGTACAAATGTGGTATCATTAAAAAATAGAAACGGCGGGTACCGGACTGTTGTTGCGTACAAATCTGAAGTAATAAAAATAACATGTGAATTATACTTTGTAATAGTTTAATGGAACTGTTACTAGCTAAATATTCCATTCCAAGAAGATGATGTTAACACTTTTCAGGCATCCCACTCTACTAATCTCAACTATTTATAATGATGTTTAAAAGCCATAGGCTGTGGTGCCATTGCCGGCCTAGTTGTATTGATATACAAATACATCATTTGACTACGGGGAGGAAGCAGATATTATTTTGAAAAAGTGAGTGGGTGAGGTAGATTGATACTTGATACCTTACTTGTTGCGCACTATCACAGACAAACATCCACCTTCTTGGTTTGCTGTACTGGATTCTTTTTGTCTGAAATGCATCTTTCATGCAATATTATACTCCCTCAGGTTTTAATTATAAGTCGTCTTTGACTTTTTTTGGAAATGTAAAGGTTACAAAATATGTTATCAAATTATGACATATTTGATAAATTTTTATATTAGTCATTAGCTTATAAGTTAAACAAACTAGTTTAAGTGAAAAAATCAGTTAAATCAATTAATGATTGACTTATTTTGCTTTTTTAGAATTTTCTAAAAAAGTCAAAGGCGACTTATAATTAGTACCAGAGGGAGTACCTTTCAATTCTATTTCATCCATGTTCACGTTGCTTTAGTTCTGGTTTGATATTTTATGTATTTGGTTGAACTTATGGAAAAGTAACTTATTTTCTAATTTTTAAGTTAGTTTGAAAATAAATCATGTGTTATTGTTACGTGCATCCCTTGTCAGAAACAGCCTTGACCCCTTTAAGGCACCGTGGCTCTTTTTTTTGCTTCCTATATGCTAGCTGCCAAGAAAGGGTGTGTTTGGCAGCACCTAAAAGCAAGGTGCCACCGGCACTTTTCAACTTATTTTTACTTTTTGCTTATTTTTGCTTCTGGACATGTTTGACATGAAGTGAAAAGCAAATTGCTTATACATGAAAAGCAAGGTGGAACAAAAGTATCTCATAGTTGCTTCTTGCTTAATTTTGCTTCTTGCTTAATTTTGCTTCTTGCTTAATACTCTCTCTGATCCTAAATATAAGACATAGTTGACTTTTTTGGAAAATCCTAAAAAGCAAAATAAGTTAATTATAAATTGATTTACCTAAATTTTTCCCTTAAACTGGTTTATTTGACCTATAAACTAATGGATAATCTAAAAATATATCAAATATGTCATAACTTAATAACCTATTTCACAACCTTAATCTCTCTAAAAAAAGTCAACTAGGTCTTATATTTAGGACCGAAAGTAATATATGTCTTAATTCTACTTGAATTTTAATTTCATATTGTTGAATGATCTTTCAATTTATTAGGGAAATATTATTTGGTTGATGCTGGATATCCAACACCTATGGGTAGGGCCGGTCATATACAAAAAATGGTCTGTTACAATGTAACTCGGGACAACCCGATTAGGATATTACTGTTCCAACCATCGGGTAGGACAGGATCAAGGCATATGCTCCATGACCAATCGGGCGGCCCGGACCGATTATTTATTAATATTTTTATAATTTTTATTATTTATCAATATTTTTTATAAAAAAATGTTTTATTAATTTTTTCTATTAGATGTTCTTTTCTTTGCTTGTTTCTATTTTAATAGCTTCCTATCTGGCTAATGTTTATTAATTTCTCTAGAGTAAGCTACGTACCTCAGGTTATGTTTACAATTGTATTTGCATTTTATTATTTTTTAGTTAACCCTCTTCATTTGAAAGTCACTCAACTATCTCTTTAATTTTCAATTAAGAGTGGCTAGTGCTATATTCAAAGCGGTTCACTAACCCCTTTTTCTAGCAGCTATTTCAAGTTTATATGCATTTTAAATTACTATTTCAAGTTTTAAATTTTAATTCATATTTTCTCTCTAAATTATAACAATATTTTGATGTCATATGTACTTCTAATAAAATTTAATGCTTTAATCTAATCTTACTTTTTTCAAAGTAACTATCCAAACATAAATCTAAAAGTCAGATTGAAAAAAGTAACTTATACTCACTGCACATCCAAACATAATCACAATACACAATCGGACTTTTTTCCAATCTTACTTCTAAAAAAGTCCAATTGAAAAAAAGTTATTTTTCCACCGGCAATCCAAACACACCCAAGCTCAAAGACCTCTTTTTGGTATTGGCATCTGACATTGGGACAATTTATTGTACAAAATTTTCTCGCTTGTTAAACATATTTTACATGAAAATTATACAATGGTGGCTACAAGAAAGCATTTGAGTGAAGAATAATACATATATAAATATTTATATGTATTATTCATATATAGATAGGTAAATTGATAACTTTCAATCATTACCCAACTGTAGTCGGCAATTTCCATTTACCACTGACAACTTCCACCGATAAGCTTTTGATTGACTGACAACATGTCGGCCGTTGGGACTTTCTTCGTTATGTGTATATTTGTACACGTGAAAACGATTAAACAAGGCAATGAGTAGGCTACCAGAAGAAATAAATACATAAGATATCTTCTTTGATTACAAGTACACCATTTATTCGGATAATTTAGGTGTTGAGAAACCGTTGAAGGTTTTGTTGGTGAGATGGAGATTGAGATTGAAATCGATTTTTTGTTGGCCAGACAATGGAATTCTCAATCATTTTAATTTTTTAGATATAATTTGGTGGCCATGCTTCCTATCAAATAATGCAGCACCGCCCTCACCCACATCATTACAAATAATACTCATAAACCTGGACTATTATTTCAGTTGGTTGAAGTTGTTCTAGTTTAACTACAAATCTTGAGTTTAAGACATGAAAATGCAATATTTTATGAATCAGAGGCGTCAACCTTAATTTTAATGGTTCTGCCATTCCTTGATTTAGATCAACCTGAGGCCGTTGATGTGAGTGAAAACTAGTTTGCCTCAAGATGTTAAAGGAGAAATCCAAAAGAAAAAAAGAACCTTCCTATCTATTCTCAAATTTCAAACTTTTCCCATTTTAAAAGAGATTATTCCTCAAAGTCAAGATTGCTGTTTTTTTCTTGTCCCAACCAATCAAGCATATCTCAAGAGCGTCCGAAAATTCAATCTCACACAACGTACCAAAATAGAGGGTGATCAGTGACATAATAAATAAATTGTGGCCCCTTCTCCTTGAAAATTTCCTTTTTGCTTACAAAAAATTAGTTTCCTTTTGGACTCATGCGTTGTATAGGCTTATTCTTAACCAGATAAACTATTAAGTTGAAAAATAATTTGACCAGGTCACTAGCCCTGTCGCCGACGTTTACCATGTTTATCTTATAATGTTCTATTTTATTTTAAGTTTGTATTCAAATCCTATTACCTATCACTATAATGTCAGTTGTGTTGACATGAAATGAAATCAATAGTCAATACAAGAAAACGTCGCATTTCAAATAATCAACTCCATAAAGCATACTCCCTCCGGTCCCTAATGTAAGAGCCCAAAATTTAAATGATTTTGGTCCATAATGTAAGAGCTCACCCCACATTCTCTCTTCACTTAATGCATTTTTCCTACTTTACCCCTAACTCTCTTTCATATTTATTAATGATTATGTATTTCTCTCTCTTAAAAGTACCATAATAAATATGGGCAATTTTGGAAAAGAAGCATTAACTCCAGACATCCAACTAACATTCACATGTTTTCTTAAGAAGCGTTTTTTTGGCGGCTGGCTCTTACATTAGGGACCGGAGGGAGTATTTGTTTTAACTTTTTTTACCAACAGCATGTGTTTTATATTAGCGTTTTTTTTTAAAAAAAAAGAGATATATGTTGTGTTTAAACTTTAAATACATTATGCATGGAAGGTAAAAAAAATACATTATGCATGACTTCATCTATATTTTCCACAACGCCAATATGCCATAACTGAAATCCTGAAATTATATGGATGCGGATTTTCTGCGATTTGGACTCATATAATGAAGTTTTTTTTAAAATAAAATTTGTTTCTCTTTTAAAAAGAATTATAAAATTCATTCCTCAGTAACCGATCAGATGCCTAAATAATTCAACCCATAATCTGGGGCTGTGGAAAAAAAGCGTGCTACTCCTATTCATCATGGCAGGCATTATGCCTTACATTGAGCTTATAAATCCCACAACCTATACAAAAGTATAATTTTTCTAATGAACACATGAATAAGTACAAATCTATGTTACACTGAAGACATCCAACTGACCAACTGTAGGGGTGGGAATGGTCTAGGCCTGGCCTGGCCTGACGTGGTCACAAAATGGTCTGGTCAGTGGTATAATGGATCGGCCTGAGCCTGACCTGTGACCTATTACAGACAATTTTTTAAGCCTGAGCCTGGTCTGTGGCCTGGACTGGCCTGACTATTAGCCTGTTAGGAGGCCTGATTAATTAAACATACTCAATAAGAGGTTTAGAAATATGAATGGTGGGTAACATCATTTGAATGAATGCTTAGAGAATGTGCGACAATAAACACACTAGAATAGAAGATGATATAATTGTGATTTTATATTAAGAGTTAATAAAAATAATATCAATTAATATAGTAACATAATTTTTTATTTAAAAAAATATTCTTTAAATTCTTAATAGGCCAGCCTGATAGGCTAATAAGATTTTTTCTCAAGCCTGAGACTGGTCTGTTAAGCAAAACAGTTCAAAAGAAAAAGACTGGGTCTGGGCCTGGCCTGGATATAAGGAGGCCGGTCCAAGGCCTTAACGGTCCAAGTCATAGGCCCCTGATAGCCGGCCTGGGCTATTCCCACCCCTATGACCAACTTCACCAAATATCTTCGGTTCAAAAAAAAAAAAGAACTCCACCCTATTAATTAATTATGTGATTATACAGTCTCTTCTTTTGTGGTGAAAATATTGTTTCTTTTTTATGAACTAAATAAAATATTGTTTCTTTGAATAATAAAAAAACTGTTGAGTCGTCTGTCAAAAAATAATGTTTAGTTTTTTTAGATTATTCATATGTGTATATATGAGCCTCTATATCAGTTGTTTTGACAATTAGAGGATTCAAAAATTAATCATCACAGAACATTACAAGTTTACAACCCAATAGGCAATAATGCTACACTCAAGTAGAGCTGAGAATCTTTAACCTGGTCCGTCGGGCTCAACCCGACCCGCCTTAAAAATGCGGGTCGGAGCCAAAGAAATTGGAACCCGCTTATATTGGGTCGGGTTAGGTTGCTGGCCCGCTTATCTCGGGTTGAGTCGGGCCAGCCCGTCGGGTTGACGGGCTAGCCCGCTTACTTTTTTTTTTTAAAACAAATTATCTGTCTTTTATTGGGTAATGAAAATTATCTGCTTTTTCTTCTAGAACTCATCTTCCTTCTTTCATTCTTTCACGTCTTCTTTCTTTTCATTTTCAATTTCAATGTTTTTAGGCTTTTTTTTTTATGTGTGTGAGGTTTCAAATTTTTGTTTTGGAGTGTATAACGTGAATATATGAGTTTAAGTATATATTAAACATATGAGGAAGAAAGTATCGCCGAAATCATGGATATATGCTCTTACGTAAAGGAATGCAAAAAAAGTCTTTTGACATTGTAATATGTTATAGATATTTTAGCTTTGTTGTTGGGCAACAACAAAAAAGAAAAAGTTGGAGATTAAAAAATATATAGTTTGCTGATTAGAAAATAATGACATATGTTATGGATCTTTGAAAATCATAAACTATTTTGAATTTGTTCACATTATAGTTTTGAAATTTAGATAGATAAATTTCAAAATAATAATGTGAACAAATTCAAAATAGTTTATGACTTTCAAGCATAAATCTTATATATATAAAAGTAGTTATCATAGAAGGTTCCGGATTGTTATAAAAAAAAAAAAAGAAGGTTCCAAATACCAGTTGGGTAGTAAATGAAACAAAAGCCAATTATAAACCACAAAATATATATATATATATATATATATATATATATATATATTAATTTTCCCCGGAGATGATAGAGAGAATTTCTATGTCCAGACTAAAAAGAAAAACAAAAGAAGAAAAAAAAGTGTACATTGTATCTGTTGTATCCAAGAGTGAAAGAGTATTGTTCACTCGTAGCACCAAAATTTGACTGTATAATAAAAACCCACAAAACAAACACCCAGCTGAAAAAATTACCTGTGTCAAAATGTAATTTGAAGAGTGACTCATCTATGAGCAACACAATGGACAGCGAATTAACCCATTTTCATTACAATCAGGACACCGTTGAAATCCAAATTCACCACCTACTTCACCATCTTCATCATCATCAGCATCTTCTTCATCATCAGCTTCCAAATAAATTTTGCAGCTTCCAGAACATGTTTCACAGGGCACAAATCGAATATCCCCACAAGCTTCACATATATCACTATTAATTGATCCATGCTCATCATGGACTCTTTCACAACAATTGAGTAACTTTTCAAGCTTACCATCTTCATGTAATCTTTGAATTTCCTCAGCTCCACCAATAAAATTACTCCCAATAAATACCACTGGCAATCCAATCCCAATAAACCTATCACCCAAAAGATCTTTAAGCTCATCTCTAAACCCAGAATGCATTGACACATCTCTTTCATCGACACGCACACCTATTCCTTTCAAAATGAGCCTCACTTTACAGCAATCCTCATAAGTCTTTCTCACACCACGTAAGGATGTAAAATACAAAACCACCTTATCTTTCTGAAAAGGGAGAATCTTCAAATCTATAGCATCATCACCTTCAATAATTGGCTTCTCTATGGTGACATCAAAGGAGAAGGGATTTTCAGCAATGTCATGTTGTTTCTCATCATCATCATCATCAAAGGAGAGATCTTGTAAGGATTTTTTGAATGATGAGATGACTTCAGGATCAAAATCTGTAATAACATCTTCCGTCATTTGAAGCCAGAGAGGTTTGGATGTACGAGTGGGTGGATTATCAGAAACAACGGATTGATCAAAAGAGAAGCTTCTGAAATGATTGGGTGATCTATAAGGACTGATATCTTCAAGACCTTCCATCAATTCCCACATGTTAATGATCTCTGGTTCACCTGAAGGAGTTCTAATTGGTGTCCTGGGATTAGATTTTGGTAACTTTTGCTCAATCATACTAGACCATGTTTTTGCCTCAATCAACCCCATCGAAAATTCCTTCTTTTTCTCCTCCTCCTCCTTCTTGCTGTTGCCATCATCTTCTTCAATTGAATTTCCATTTTCAAAGGTGAAACCATCACTGTCACTGACTTTACTATTAGAAAACTTGACACTATTCTGGGCTCCATTTTCAGAAAGCTTGCGGCTTTTGTGGTAATTTGAGAGAGGAGAATCGAGTTTGAGAGATCCCAATGTGGTGGACGTGAGAGCAACAACATGGTAGCTATCACCTTCCTTCTGGGGTGGATGATGAACATGCATTGAATAACTCCTTGGAACAGGTGAATAAGGAGCGTTACAATGGCTACATCTCTTTTGCTTTGAACTAGCACAACCCATGATGATCACAAAATTCTATAATACAAAATATGGGCAGCCAAAAAAATGAAATTTACAAAAAACCCACCAAGGAGAAAGTATGAATCTGCTTTAAAAATTGATGAAAGAACTCATTCATCACTGCTTCTGATCAGGGAGAGAAAAAAAAATGATCTTTTTCGGAGAGAATAGAAGAAGAAGGGGAGAATATTGAATTGGTCTGTGAGGAATTGGTTTGGTGAGGAAATGATAAAGAAGGTTAGAGAAGTGGTCTTTGATATGTAAAGTGGTCTTTGATATATAAAAGGAGATGTCAAACAACGAGGGCGAGAGATGAATTGTGAAGCATATAATGGTATGGCACTAAGAAACATACCTGATCCCACACGGATTGGTTTGGCCTATTCTCTTTTCTCATAACATGATTGATAATAATAATAGAAAAGGATTTGGTTTTTTAATTTAATAAAACAAACAAGAAAGAATGGGTTCAGACTTCAGAATAGAGAACCAATAAGGCAAGAATGCGAAAATCATTGCTTGAATGACTCTTTTCAAAACAAAGTTATTAGTGTGAATCCTCTGTTCTGTTTCTTCCTTCACGTCGTATTAAGTCTTCTGTTTTTGTTCTCTTTTACTGTTACTCTTAGGTTGAGGCGGACGGGTTGAAATGTCACCGCCACTCGCGCATTATGGCGCGTTCAATGAATTACACATACAGACTATCTAATTATCACATGCACTATTAATTTCAAATATTATATTTAATATTTGGGTGAAGCTACCAAATGATACTAACCTTTACATAAAGTTGCATTTCTAATACTACGCGAGGTGTAAAAATAGTATCAACTTAGTGTCCGGGTGCAAATATAGTATTTTCACTTAAGGGAAATAAAATTTAGATATGAAAAGACTCTTATGCCCCTCATTGAATAAAATTTTGATGAAGGAGGAATGTGGACATATGAGTCTTTTCATATCTAAATTTTATTTGTCTCAAGTGAAAATACTATATTTGCACATAAACCTCAAGTTGGGTATTCTTTTTGCACCTCACGAAACTTTAGTATTAGAAACGCAATTTGGGGTAAAGTTAACTATCATTTTTGCAGCTTATTTTTACATAAAGTAAAAATGGTAAATACAGTGAATTTAGAGTTTAACTCGTGAAGCCCACCGAATTCTTGATAAATAGAAGAAATTTTATTAGATCAAAATGTAGTTTTATTAAATCTTGTTATGTAGTTAAATTACTCCCTTCGTTCCTAAATATAAGATCACTTTGTGGAAATGAATAAGTTCCTAAATATAAGATCACTTCCTATTTTATCTCAAGTTTTGCCTAAACTACCATTATACTCCCTCTTTTCATTGAAAACTCCTCCTCCTTTTAAAGTTAAGTAATTGAGGGGATTTTGGGATGATTATGTAATTTTATTGTCTTTCTTAATCTCCCCAAATTAACCAAATTGATCTTATATTTAGGAACAGAGGGAGTAGTAATTAACGACTAATTCACTCCTAATCAATTATCAAGTGTTCACCCTTTGTGGTGTCAACAAATTAACGGAAGATTAGTCTCTCATTTATTGAGTAGGATAATATATACATTGGTAGTTGATAAAAAAAATATGTTTTATTAGTTAGAAATGTAAAAACTTAAAATCAGAAATTAACTAGTACAATAAGACCACTAGCTCCAAGAGCTGCGCTCGGTTGGACCCCACTTGCTTTTATCATATTTGTTCACAAGCGCGTCCAACAACTCCTGCATCGAATTTACTTCTATACCCTTCCTCTTAATTGGGATTAATATACAAAACCATTGGCTGCATTTGTTTTTTATTTTGCTTTCCTTTGAGTGATTTTATTTTTGGTTTGTTTGTTCTTTAAGAATTGGTGTTAGTTGTCATCACTTGTTTCATCAGGTACGTAAAATACTACTACTATATTCTACTTACTTCCTCTCACATAATTATTACGCTTTGTAACCGTCATTATCTTAGGGTTGAAAATTTGTTATGTTTTGGTATTTTAATAAATAAATTTCTTCTGTGTCATAGGGGACTTGCATTACTAGATGATGATAATTATTTAAAGAAAAATAGAAAATACGCGTTACAATGAATTGCAACGGATCTGTGGCGTATGTACAAATTATTGGGTGTGCTCATATTTTGATAAGCATTCATTAAACACCAAATATGAAGTATTCAGATTCTCTATTTTTTTATTAATGAGAAAAATTCATTTGATGAATCACATGTACAAATTAATGAGTGTTTGATTCTTTCGTTAAACATTTGAATCATCTGAATTTTGCCCAGCCCATATCCAAATAAGTTATTAGTAGGTGATAGTTTATATGTATTAGTGTCGCTTAATTTGCCATCCAAAGGTTAATTGTACCCTCTTCTATTGCCTTTATTGACCTTCATCTTTCAACTCCAATCCCTATATACATATCTGCTTACATAAATTTTACGAATTTTATGGTGCATGTATTTGCATATATACCCTTCTGTAGTGAAATACTCCCTCCGGTCCCTAATGTAAGAGCTAGCCGTCAAAAAAACGCTTCTTAAGAAAACATGTGAATGTTAGTTGGGTGTCTGGAGTTAATGCTTCTTTTTCAAAATTGCCCATATTTATTATGGTACTTTTAAAAGAGAGAAATACATAAGCATTAATAAATATGAAAGAGAGTTAGGGGTAAAGTAGGAAAAAATGCATTAAATGAGGAGAGAATATGGGGTGAGCTCTTACATTAGGGACCAAAACCATTCAAATTTTGGGCTCTTACATTAGGGACCGGAGGGAGTATAAGATATTTGTTTACATGAAGGAAGACAAATAAGTCACTTCATTTTACATATATGTTATGTGTAATTAGATATTTAGATTAAATAATTGATAAGCTAAGTATGATAAATTAGTTCTGAAAAAATGCAAACACTTTAAAATTATTTATTTAGCATTATTAGTTTCTTCATAAAAACTTAATTTTTTGTTTAGAACAAAATGGAGTGTTAATTAACATGGTAATTGTATTTCTCTCCTTGTATATATACACATAAGGTGCATGAAATACGGTTGAGTTCATTTAACAGCATCTACTAACTAACTAGAGCGCCACTGATAATGAATGTGGTAGTTGTAAGAGATATTATAGTACATGAAAACCCTCTTTTGTATGTATGGTCTTTAACGAATGATGGCCAATAATATATATATCGTCTTAAATAAAAATCAATAGATGAAGCATTGAGTATATAATTATGGATATCATCTTAAGAATATGAGAAGCGTTGGTATATAGTAACTGGCATAAAAAAGCATAGAACATAACATCATTAATTAGCAATACCTTCGAAAAAAGAAGAGAGTTTCATGAAATAACAATAAGACCAGACAAAAAGAGAAAGTCTTGATGGGGAGAAATTTGCAATAACGAACAATTGCATGCCAGTACAAGACAATTCTGGTGCGTTAAATGATAGCATACCTAATTACTTTTTGTTGGCAACTAATTTATTAAGTAATGGAAATAATAATAACTAGCCTCGAGTGGACAAAAAGAAGATGGTATCCTACGGTAGATGTAGGTTTAAGCAATTGAAAGATATGAACACCACACCAAACGGGATTAAGTAACTTCAGATGGAGATTTATAGATTCAATAAAATGTTTTCAATTTCAGAGGTTAATGGATGGATGGAGATATTCTCAAGATTTGGTTAATATTTTGAATAATAAGTTAAAATTTAATTAAACATGTATACTTTTTTATATAAAATTTTAGGAAAAGGGTTGTGTTACTCTATAATCCAAATGCGGGGTCCATAACTCAAAACTTACTAGGGGATGTCTCAACAAATTATGTATAATGACGAACAAGTTAGGTTATTTATTTCTGTCCTACACATATAGACTACTATAGTTGGCTAACTTCATAGTTATTGTAGAGATGTCATCTTAAGTGTCATAAGACCGTAACTGAAAATACAATGAAATAGTACTCCACAATAGGAATTGAACACTTATCAAATGAAGGAATATTCAATCGATTCGCTAGGTCAAAATGCACATATCTTGAAATTTTATGATCTAATTAGAACTGAAATGTGATGTGGGTGGGGGTTGGGAAAATGGGTGTTATCATAAGTTGTTTTACATTTACATATACTTAAATATAAGGTCATTTTTAAGATTCAATTTGTCCCTAATTATAAGACTCTTTTTCACCTTATCTCATAGTCTACCCTTATATATTCATTTTACAAACGAATTGTATCCTCCACACTCTCACATATTTCTAATTTTAAAAGAGGGTCATTAATGGAAAAACAAATAAAATTAATTAACTTAACTACTTTTTTAATCTCTCCAATTAAATAAAATGATCTTATAACAGGAGGGAGTATAACTTATGTCAATGATGCCTTTTTTATAAAGTTAAAATTAAAGATTTTCTTTCCTAAATTTCGATGAATGTGTATTTAGTTGGGACATATACCGATATACGTGTACAATGATCACGAGCCCTGTAATTTAGGAGCCGTAAATAGTAACATTTTAATTTTAAATAATTGCAGGTTCAGTGCACGGGACTTGGGAATGTGAAATTAAAAGGACAATGCAAATGTATCTAGAATAGTATCCTAAAAGAGACCCTATCAAACTAACTCGTGAGGGTGCGTAGAGGATCAAAGTGGAATGCTTTCATTAAATAAGTACGTATATAATCGCTTTGGTATCATTTATCAATACTAAAAAGAAAGAAAGAAGGAGAGCAGTTAAAATGAGATGAAATGAATGAAAGGGAAAATAAGAAGGGGAAAAAGTCATAGTCAGAAGAAATCGTGGTCCAACTGACTTATTCAATAAAAGTCGGCCATCCAGTGTCCTGAAAAATGAGGGATTTTTTGTTAGAAATTGTGGGTGTGGGACATAGAACCGAAAGCTGCGATTCTTCGTGAAACAGAAATAAGTAGGGAGGCTTAAAATTGAATAGCGAAATATAGAAAGAACGTAGGGCCGAAATTTGTCACAAACATGACACTTGAGTTTAATAATATATGTTTACCAATTCTTATTAAAGAGCATTATAGAAAAGTTACAACATGCTCGGGCTAATTTAACCAAATTTTTAATATCAATTAATCGATTGTTCAACTCTTAGACACGCTGAAAAGTAAACATATTATGTTATTATATACTCCCTCAAATTCTAAATATAAAAACATTTTAACTTTTTTTGTGGGGTTTAAGAAGCAAATTAGACCTCTAAATTATAATATATGTTACATGTTATTAGATTATAGGATAGTTTATTATATGTAGATTAAATTAGTTTTAAACAAAAATATAATTAAAGACAATTTATGCATGCTTAGTTTCTCCAAAATATAAAAACAATCTTATTATTAGAATTAGAAATATTTGTAATAATCAAAGAGAACCTATAGTCGCTCAAAAAATGGAAAAGAAAACATGAAAAATGTCATGCATTATGGTGCGACAAGAGATTTGTATTGTAATTTTTTTTTCGTTTCGCGATATAAACGTATGAGGCAAAACACGAAATGTAGTGATTATGGAAAAACACATAATGTCGCATCACAAGACGTGATATCATTTTTTGAAACAAAAATGGAAGATATAGAACCACTGTGACGAGTCATTCTTAATTTTATTTTCAAAAATGCAACAACTTATGTCGCGCCACCTTGTGTGGCATAAGCTTAAGCTGTGAGTTTTTTTAAAATATCATTGTTGGTTGGAAGGAGAAAGAGTAGAAAGTTTTTGGATGAAAAAGAGTAGAGAGATCAATAATGAAGAATCAAATACTAGATGATAAAATAATATATTTGGTAGAAACATATATTTGAACAAATAGGCATGATAAATTATATACATAGTAAAAAATAAATATTAAGGGATAGAAATTAAGCATTGAATGGCAAAAAAAAAATTAAGCATTGAGACTTGAGAAAACTCAGCCTACAGAGAGAGGAATCTTGATAAATGACGTTTTCGAGAACATGAGAGAAAAAATTACCATAGAAACAAGAAGTGATATCTGGAAATAAAGCCAATAAAGGCATACACAAAATGAAAGAGACAAGTCCATATCATTAAAAAAGTAAGGGAAAAGGAAGGTATGATACACGTTCCAATGAGGCCACCGCAATTATCCAAATAAGATCACACGTGGAACAGGGAGTGCATGGGGATTGGTCCACCTCATCATTACCATACCTCCACAGCCACGTGATGTCACGTGCTACTTTATTTTGTTCATTCCCTCTGGCCACTTGTTCCTGTGCTTATTGGATCCCGTGGTTTCCCTTATCTATCCCCCATCCCCATTTTATCATCATTCTCTCATCCTTTTTATTCCAAATTAACTCTTCATTCCTTCTCTTATGTTTCTCATCAATTTGACCCATATACTGAAATAATTACATGTGCCTTTCGTCTGGCGTTTGCCCAAAAATTTTAATAACAATGCCCCACTCTACGTTTTCATCATGATCTCATTTATCATCCTCCTAGTTTGTAACTGATTATGATGTTATTGTGTTTCCACCTAATTTTGGCCCGACAATTTGTGCTTTTAATAAATTAAACTCCCAAGATTATTTCAAACACACAAAGCCTTGTTTTATACTATTAAATTATGATTTATGCATCCTTTTGTTTCTATTGGACTAATTTCACTCACGGTGGTTATGTCTTATATATGTTCTTAGTGAACATTAATATTCAAGAAAATGTCATGTCCACCACCTTTTTTTTAAAATATTTAAGCCTTATTAGGTCTTACAGTTGGACTGATCTCACATAATTACATAACAAACTGATGTTTTAATTTTCATTAGGAGATGTACCTATATTAAGTGACTGACAATACCTCAAATATGATTGCTTCAACTAAAATAATACGTATGCTTAGAAAAGAATGTTTAGGGTAGATCTTGAAGAGCCTATAGATGTAATGTAGAAATCCTTGTATTTCAAACGAAGATCGAAGAATGACTGAATGAGGAATTGGAAGTTTATAGACTAAAAAAGATGCTTTGAGAAAGAAAAAAAATGGAAAGCAGCAAACAAGTAGAAGATAGTTCAAAGGCCTATGTCAAAGCCCAACTTCCCAATCTAAAATTAAAAAAAAAACACACAAGAAGAAGCTCAAACCCAAGGAATTAAACGTTTGAAGCCCATAGATACATGTATGACAGAATGAAAACAAAGTCCAAATAGATTCTCTTGACAGTACTGTGTCCTCAGCTTCAGCACCATCACACGTACAGCAACTTTTTCTCAAAGAATGGGGCTTCCCTTGCAGACCAAGGGCCATGAATAGATTATTCCCAGTCATTTCTTGGCTCCTACGTACTTTTCAAATGATCCATGAGAACATGTGAATTGTAAAGCAAATCCGTATACATATGTTAAATAATTACCTCAAACAAATTTGAGTACTCCTATTTATTAGAGTTGTCCGTGTTTGATTTATCAACCTCAAATAGGATTGTACGTTGAAAAACTATTATTTAGGATTGTACCTTTAAAATCTATTATTTAGGATTGTACATTAATTCTTTACTTCATTTGTTTCTAAATATAAAAAATCATATATGTTAAATTATAAATGAAATAAATTTCTTTAAAAAAGAGTATAATCTGTAGGCTTCAATCATTAATTCCTCTCTCATAAAAAATCATTAGTTCCTCTCACTCAGCCAATTTGTCATTTGTCATTTCACACTGCACTTTGATCGTATGCATGTCCGTACAAATGCAACGAGGTCATTTCTTAAACCTTAATGATTAATCAATGAATTACTGATAAAGTTGAAACAGTGAAACCCTTTCATGTCAAAATCCTCAAAATAGTAAAATGTAAAAGCGGACATGTGACGTCAATATGAAATGACCTGTCGTCCACCTGTCTTACACGCACACACCTCATTATCTCCACATGATTCCTCTTCTTTCAAAGGCACACACACAAACACATATGAAAATACTTGAACATTAAGCCGAAAATGATGTTATTAGCCAGGAGGACCACATATGTAAAAAGAAGGAATATGAAAAATCAAAATTAAAAAGGAAATCCAGAAAAGTGGGGTGGGATAGTGTGGTTTGGCAGATAGTACAATGTGGGGGCGGCAGGAAACACTGATGTTGGATTCTTTGAATTAGTTGCCATGAAGTGCGCCTCTATTTACTATTTCTATATTTCTATAATCCCTACCCTCTACCCCTATACTCTTCCCTATTTCCCTAATTTCCCCGTATTTATATGTGTTTGTGTGTAATAGTCATAGTCATTCACGACAGAGACACCTGCTTACTTGTATTATCGTAATAATATGATGATGCACCAATATTACTATTTTAAAGAATGTATCCATTCTCCTGCATCTTAACACATTTGTTTGTTCTGATAAAAAAAACACATTTGTTTGTTCATTTCGGTTATTTAATCGAATCATCCCCATTCAAATGTTAAAAAAATCCCCATTTGAATGTCGACCGTGAAAGTTCGTGTAGCTAGCTACCTAATTCGATGTTTCTTATTTTAAATTAAAAAAAAATTAATGTCGGACAGCTAGCTTGTTATATATATATATAAACTATAAAGTACTTCATTTTACAGTAAGGTCATAAGTAAGAATTTGATTTTAACTTATTTTAACACCCGTAATATGCACAATGCCCACCACTATTAAAACCGTTCCTTCGAGACCGCCCATACTCCAAATATAAGTTACCTCCCTAATTAATCATTTTCTTCATTTTTATATATTAGCGAGTCAAGAACAAAAGTCATTTTCAATTCAGTTATTCGCTAGTTTTTCCCAAAACGAAAATAAATCAAACATTATACAAAATTCCAAGCTAAGCATTATAAACTTTAATCTAAATATATGCCGCACGTGGTTATTCAATTAGGCTTAAACTAATTAGCTTGCCTAGATGTACTCATTTTCTTTTAACACGACACTCTGTCTTGATTTGTCAAGATTAACTGCTCGGTTCAAATAATTAAAGTGCTGAAAAACATCCAAATATATAGTGAGTTAAGAAAATTTTGAAGAGATCAAACTAGAAGAGGGGGAAAAGCTAAGAAAAAAGTGATTAGGTATAACCTTAAAGCTAACGAGTAAGAGCCTTGACAATAAGGAAGGGATTAATTTAAGAAAGAGATGGGCTGGATGATTGTCTTATGGGGAAGTGCGTTGAATAAAGTAGGAGTATATGGGAAACAAGGCGCGAGGGAGCTAGGACATCAGATCCCAGATTGAACCATCGGCCAGAAGATGCAAATTAACAACTTAGCATGTTGAACAACAATAAAATAATGATGTATGGTTATTAGGGGAATAGAAGAATTAGGTGGCAATGATAAAGAATCCTTGGAAGATTTGATTTGTAAGAAATTAAATTAGTATGAAGATGAATCCAAACCTGGTGCTTAAATAAATATAAATGAAAGAAGAAGAGAGAGGAAGGGAGAGGAGGGAAAGCAAAGGCACATGGGGGAGATAGGGGAACAGAGAGCATGGTAGTTAGATGGAGCAAGATAGATCACGTTCTCGTTCTCTAAAAGTTCTATAGCTTTTTTTTCAAATCAGTTTTGAATGTTCCATAGAGGTGTCTAGCACAATTAATCAGTTTTAAAAGGTTCTTATATGCGAGCCAATGAACTTTGAAAACGAGTCATTTTGGTCAACACTATAAGAAAACATTTAACAATATGTTTGTAATAACGTGGCGAGACACATGTCGAGTGGTTTGCCGAGGTAACGAGCCACATGTCTTGCCGCACTAGTTGTTGTCAACGTCCACGTTAGCATACCAACTGACAATCTACGCCACATCATCACAAACATATATAAGTTATTAAGTGTTTCCTTACGGTATATATTGGCTAAAACACCCCTTGTAAAAGTTAATTGGCATATAAGAACCCCTTAAAGGTTAGAACTTAATTATTTTAGACACTCTTTTGCCAATACCTTATTAGTTAAATTGCACCTTAACCCTTATAATTCAATAGTTTATTTTGTTTTCTATAGAAAACGATGACCTCAGAACAACAAGATACATATAGCACAGAGTTGTTGCCATATATATAACTTGGAGATAATCAACTCAACTTCAATAAAAAAAAATTGTTGTTTATTCAAATCCTAAAATGATCCTCATTTGCCTATGGCTTAAAGCTCATGTATTTGGTGGAAGTGTGTATTATTTTTTGGTTACCCAAGGGTATCTCATCCGCGTGTCAAGTGAGATTAATCTCACACTGTTCTGAAGTCCCATATAGGGGTAGACAGCTGACCTGTGAATTTGCTCCATTCGCAAGAGTTAGGGATTGAACCCCCAACTACTTGCTTAAGGGACGAGAGTACTTACCACTCACGCCAACCCACCAGGTTTGGAAGTGTGTATTTTAACTACAACCTTTTAATCATGAATGGCTAGTTCTAATTATCCAATCAAGAGAGAATTTTCATATCTCGACTGTGTTCATATATCTAAGGTGATAAAAAGAAGAGGGAGGTTTGAATGAGATATAGATGGAGGAGGGTATGTAGGGTAGTAGGGGTTGAAGGTGGAGAAAACAAAGTGGGGGTAGGAGTTCCCATTGATACGGCGGGCATTGGAAAAGGGAAGGTGGCCAATGATATGTCCTTACTTGGGTAAAAGACATCCCTATTATTCCACACATTTAATTTCATATTTCTTTTCCCATCTTATATATGTCATGTTATACATATTATGCTATGACCGTTCCCCTCACATCTTCTTTCATCAATTCATACATAACCTACGCCGGAACCCTCCTAAAATATGCCCCACTCCATCTCTTGGATATATGTTTATATTATATTATAATATTTATGGCTTCTGATGCTACGTACTACATTGTCAAATTTAACGGTACATGATGAAAGAAAATTATATTCTGCCATGTAATAAAATGACCAAAAATCACAAATAAAATTGAGGGGGAAATGAAACATGTATATATATGTTTGTGTACACTAACTCACTCCATCTCTTCCTCCGTTTGATACTCACTATCAAAATTTATCACCATTGTATTATGTGTTTCACTTTCATTTTACAACTCTAATTTTCACTTGTCATTATTTCTATCAAAGTTTGCGTCCTTGCATACGAGCACGCCACTATTTCAATTTCGTGCCTTTATCATTATGCTTAATTTCCTATTATACTCTATTAACGTCAAGCTTAATTATCCATATACATCGCGTGCACATAGGATCGATCTTGGCATAGCTTCCACAGTTTTCATGTTAAATTTTACAAAAAAATCGGTTTAAGTTTATTTTTATTCATTTCTTAATAATTGTGTTAATTTTATTTGGTTACATAGCTTGATTTGTATAACACCTGATCGTGAAACACTTTAACAAGCCGGTTTGGAAAACAAAAGAAACCCTTAAACAAGCGTACATAAACATGATACAATTACAATAGAATTAAGGTGTAAATCTAGCACTCAACAATTAACCAAAATGTAGCAAAATAGTCAACAATTTCGATGGGCAAATGTAATAACAATTTATTACAAAATGGTGCAAATGCATTATCAACAGATGAGGTTTCAGATGTGAGGGATGAAGGAGACCTTGAAAGAGAGTGGAACTTCAAATGTTTATGGTTTTTTTAATATTGAAACTTTTAAGTATTAAAATTTCCCATACATTAATTATTATTGTTGGGTATTAAATTTGCACATTCGCATAAGAGAAATAATCCAAATATAATGGAAACATTAAACTTGCTCATAGGGTAATAGTTGAGTATCAATTTTAAACAAAAAAAAAAGTATTAGAGTTGCTCCTATATATGTGCCAATTGTTGAGTATTAGAAATGCACATTTGCCTTTTACTAAAGTTGCAGTAAGAATATTAAATTACTACTAATTGATAGGGGGATGACCCACTTTCTGGGTTCTAATTAAGTTTAGCCAATAGTAACAGCAATAAAGCAAACACAAATATATATACAGAATATTATTTGAAAATCCCAATGAGAGTATCTACAATAGAAAATACAAGTATGTGGAGGCGACGCCAGAGATCTCATGAAGAAATTTAATAAACAAAATCCCCAATAGTGCAAGTTTCCATCCCTGAGGATATGACTATGAAAATAATAGAATAAGTATATACATCTCCTTGGATTCTGGATTATCATGTTCGGAATGGCAGTGTTTCCTCGTCACACATGACCTAACAACTTACCTCTCTGAGCACTTAAAATCAAGTGGCCATTGTTTGGCCTTTGCAACAGATGCAAGATTCCAACTAAAGTTGTCAATGTTGGCATCTTTTGTCCTTCATTTCTCTCTCTCTCCCTCCTTCCCTTTAATATATCTCACTTCTCTTGATTGAATATACAATATAAAACCCTTAATTTTGTTAACGGTCAAGTATTATGTACATGTATACACATACCCAACCAAGTAACTTCTAGATTTCTCTCCAACGAAAAACTAATAATATAAAAGGAAGAGGCTCTCTTGGTTTTTAACGGGAAGGTGCATTTTTGACCTGGCAGAGTGAAGGGAAGCGATGATGGTGACGTGACATACTAAGTATAGAATAACACGTGGCATTATATCCTATGTGTCAAAGCCAACTAAGTAGACTTGAGTCATATGAAGTTTAACGGTCAAAATTATTTTTATCAATTGATTGGTCAAAATTGCTATGTTTTTCATACTTTTAAGGCCATATTATATCCCCCCCAAAAAAAACATTTTTTCACACGCACTGCTGTAAACTTTTAGAACAAAAGTAAAACTTATTTCTTAAGTTAATTATCTTCTCCTTATTTGATTTTTGTTGTGATCATGGAACAATTAAGCTGAGCAGATAGGTTGATCCGAACTATGCTGAGGATTATGAGGCCAAAACATGCATGAATAAGAATTGTATGAATGGGGCTTAAGTTAATTGTATTGTGGAATCATTAATGCTTTTATTTTGTTATGTTGGGCTTTGTTTTGGCCAACATCTTCTCTCTACATGAACCTCAGTATGTCATTTTGAATCATCGAGACCCTTGTGGGTGACATGTTTAGCGTATTTTATTATTGTAGCACTCTAGAGTAATATTTCAATATATACCCTAAGTGGTACATGCGTCGTGAGACTTCGAGTTAATCCTACGTTTCGTAGTGTGTCTCTCCAGTTCCAACAATCTATTGTCTTCAAAAGATTGCTATCTCACCGGTTCTATAAGGCAATCTGCATTCAGGTGCACAAAAGGAGTCTGTGTGGTCTTTTCCTTAAATATTTTATTTTCAGCTTATTATCTTTTCATTTGAGCCTCCTAGTTATTTCACCATAATATAAAGAACTCAATTAGCTTTGTACCTTTTGTTTATGTTTAATAAAATCTTCATTTTATAAAAAAAATTGTGGAATCGTTCATTTTATAGTAGCGTGGTCGATTTGTTACACACTTACTACTACTAATTATACTACTGTAGTAGAATAAAGAGAGAGATCAGAAAGAAAGAGAGAAGATCCTATTATATGAGAGAGTAGGGGGGTAGAGGCCTAGAGGGGTCCATGAAGGAAAGGTCCAAACTTTGATTATACTTTTAACAAAAATTACACCTTTCGCTCTCTCTTTCCTTCTCTCTCTCTCACACACAGAGTCTGTCTGAGCCTGTGTGCATCCATTACCATTATCCTTCTCTTCCTCTGAATCTGGAAACTCTGCCACCATGAGAGTGAGAGCCAAACCCTGTTTTCATCGCCAACCCCTTCAATAATTGTCACATATATACTACACAACACACACATCACATATATTCATTTTCAACAACTTCTTTAACCATGGCCTTCCCTCCTTCTCACACTTTCATGTTTCACACCAATCATGAAGACCATCATCACCATCTTTACCACCACCACCATCATCACCAAGACCCTCACCTCTCACCATCACCATCTCTCAAATCCTTCCCTCCATTACCACCCCAACACTTCCAAACTCGTAATATTAATTCTTCTTAAAGACTCATACTTTAAGTTCAATTAAGCAAATTAAATCCCACTTTGTTTTTTGAGTCAAAAAGTAATCTTTTTTTTCGCAGGTGGTGGTAGTGCACCCTTCATGATGAAGAGATCGATGTCTTTCTCAGGCATGGAAAGCAGCAAGTGCGAGATGGATATGAATAATAATAATATGATGAACAGTGTAGTGGTAGGGGAAGTAGATGAGTTGTCAGATGATGGGGAAGGGTCTGTGCAGATAGGGGAGAAGAAGAAGAGGCTGAGCATGGAGCAAGTGAAGGCGCTTGAGAAAAGCTTTGAGGTTGGGAATAAGCTCGAGCCAGAGAGGAAGCTTGAGCTTGCTAAGGCTTTGGGTCTTCAGCCACGTCAGATCGCCATTTGGTTTCAGAATAGGAGAGCTCGATGGAAGACTAAGAACCTCGAGAAGGAATATGATTCCCTCAAGAAACAGTTTGATGCTCTCAAGGCTCACAACGATGCTCTTAACCTTCAGAACCAGAAACTTCATGCTGAGGTATATATATATACATCAATCATCCTTTTTTTCAATTCCTAGCTCGTGATTTATAATTAATTCTTTTGAAAAAGGTATGAACTTATATCTCTTTCTTCACTGATCTTGGGATTCATGCCAGGATTTATTGAGTACTTAATCTTTGATTTGTTCTCCTTCTTCTTCCAAACTTGCTGGACTAGATCAGTTTTATTAGTTATATAGTGTGTGTGTGTGTGTGTCAATGTGGACAAAGCTTTTCTTATAAAAAACATGGATGTTGAATGTAATTGTTGAGTTGTATCTTCTTGTTTAGAAGGGGAGAGCTGAACAGTGTATGTATATATGTCATTGAATGGTTTGTTGAATAATTGAAAAGGAAGAGATTTTTCGTGGTTGATCTTTGGTTCTTTCACACACATTTCGCTACTGCGAAACCTCCATTTTAATTTCATTGACTTAGCTATTGATTTCACATGTTTCATCAGTGACTTTTGAAGTCATCGATTCCCTCATTAGCTTTATTGTTATTTTTTCCTTGATTAATCTAATCAGTCTGATCATTCTTGGTGAAGTGTCAGTATGACAAAAACTAGAAAAATATATAATCTAAACTACTGCTTTCTTCACATATTAATATATTGTTATTCTCCTTTTGGGCCTACTAACGTGATTCTCTGTGATATCCACATATAGAAGAAAACATGGACACATATAAATCATCAAACTAGCTAACATGGTTGGCTATAGCTAGCTTGACTAACAAATAGTGTTTGGATTTTTTTATTACTGTGTGGTATGTTGGCAGTTAGAAGCTCTCAAAGGAAGAGATCAGTGTGAAGGAGGAACAGTAATTAGCCTGGTGAAGAAAGAAAATGACGCTTCTTGGAGCAACAACAACAACAATAATAATGGAAGTGACAACAGTTCAGAAATGAATTTGGACCTTTCAAGAACACAACCACCTCAGAATACTAAAAGCCACATCGAAGGATCTAATAATAATCTAAAGCCCACAAGCATAACACAACTCCTTCAGTTCTCAACAAGATCTGATCTCCAAGACGAAACTTTCTCCAACATGTTCAACACTACCAACACTAGTACTATCGATGGTCATCATCATCAGCAGCAGCATCAGCAGCAGCAAAACTTCTGGACCTGGCCTCACGAGCAGAACCACCATTATCATTGAACCTTGTAATAAAACGATTTCATCATCATTCTGATGATTATGATGAGATTGATTGGAGGGAAGAAAGCAGGTTTTTTTTCTCAGTCTCGGTTTGAATTTACGTTTCTCATCAAGTAGAGTAATGTTGTATAAAATTTGGACATATATTATATTATATTATATTATATTATATTATCTACTTTTATATCATCATGTGAGGAAAATTGGTGGGCTTTTGATGAGCAGTCACTATTGTAACTTCTTTGCTATACATATGCAATTCAGATAGAAAATTGCGACACATACACATTACATATATTCATATATATGGTAATACTATAAGAAATTAAAAATACAAGGATAATAAGTTGAAGTCATCACATTCACATGCGGCACTTATTAGTGGATTTCCAGCTTTGGCATTACAGGTATGGGGCATAATTTGAAATAGGATTCAGTGCTCTTGCAATGTGTGAGTATATAAATAATAGTTTCAGGTAAATATGTTGGTCAGTTGGTGCTTTGGAATCATGGAGATGATATCAGGTTGAAGGAAGATGAGGTAAGGAGGAAGCATTGTCGTTATTGGGTGAAGAGCCAAATGTAGGTGGGAGTATGACTTTAAAAAGCAAACATAAGGGTAAAGGAAAGAAAGAAAGAAAGAAAGAAAGGAGCTTGTGGTGGGGTTGGAAATAGGGAATAGGGATATATTGTAAAGAGAGAACAGTACAAAAAAAAATCCATTGATTCAGTAATAATAAAATCCAGTGAGATGAATAAGTGGCATGATGATGATGATGGGGCTGAGAAATGAAGGCGACGTTTGCCAATATAAGTCTGACAAGGGAAACTACTTAACTCTGAAAGCTCAACAATATGCCATGTGAGCCACTGCCAAAGCTTAAATAATATCTCTCTCTCTCTCTCTGAGTTACTGAGAAAAGTTGGATTGTAGGTATCTGCCAGAAAGTTGATACAGGATACGGTTAAAATAGTAAGCTACAGTCCCCTTTCCTTGCAATCAATCAACCATTACGCAGCTGGCTAGCCGCCCACCTCATTATATATGTTACTTCATGCTTCACCAACCTGTTTTTGTGTGTTTGTGAAGTACCCTTCTGAGTTTTCAACCTTATTAATTGGTCCCAACCAAACCGTACAATTTTCATGTTTTTTGTCTAACGTCAGACTTGGAAATATTTTTGTTAGACTTTTTTTTTATTACAAAGTTACAGTTAGACTCATGGTAACTAATTGTTGATAATTGGTAACATGCATGAATGTTACTAACTGTTGGTTTTTAATTATAGCTTGAAATGTTTTCCACTATTTTAGCTTGCAAAGAGTTATAGTATTTATCATGAACATTAGGCATTTCAAATAATTGGTCGGATAGGACTAATATCTGAAGGAAGAATTTTCTACGTAAAATTAGTTCATTTAATCAATAGAAAATAATTTAATAAAATATGAGTTAGTTCGCTGTCAATTTAAGCTAATAATTTAATAGCTGAATTTCATATATAATAATATGAAATTAATTTTATATGAGCTTATTTTATTAAAGAATGTTTTTACATGTGTGAGTATTATATTCTCTGCGTTGCTTTCATTCCAAAAATTGAGTTTGTTTATTCGATAATTTAATTAGTCCACGATATTTTGGTTGAAATTCGATATCCGTACTTAAGTGTGAATACATAATAGCAAATTGGAGCGAAAATACAAACACCAAATATCCACAAACTGTAACGAGGTTTTCGTTGTAATCTAGGCTAGAAGCAATATCTAGAACGGTATTATTTCTTTTGTAAGTGAACATTCAACACATGAAGTCAGCGCTCAAAAACCAAGACTGCATTGCTAATTTTGGTTTACATTTTCTCAAATATAAAGTTCTCTCTATAACTCCAAAAACACCAACACTTCTCTCTTCAACCAAAGTCGAGTTGAAACCAATGCAATTATATATCCTTGAAATAAATGAGATGAACAAAATAGATGAGTTGAAGGCAGTATAGTTTTGATTTTTCAATATATGTAATTTGAATGAAGTGGGAGGATATTTGGAAGAATTATTTGCCATTTGGAAGCAGAGAATAGTGGCATATAGTGAAGTCTTGTCTTGCTTCCTGCGATAAGAAAAGTCAAACGCAGATTCAATGAGTTACACGAACAGTTACGGATAGAGTGACAAGTGTGAGGACAGTATCAAGTGGCAAGATATATCAAAGAGAATCGGATGTTGATGTTTTTCTCAATAATTGGATCGGAGATTAGATGGAATGAATGAAATGACGTGATTGAGATGAGCCATTAACGTACTTTATTAAATCTTTAATGAACTCCTATCCTCAATCATTTGTATCTACGCATTGAACGCGTAAGACTAAAATATTATATTTAGCTTGGAAAAATGTGTGATCATGGTATGTGTGTGTGTCTGTGCGCGATTCCTTTTTGATTTCCCATGATATAGATTTGTTTGGAAAGAAAGTTGAAATATTTAAAAAGCGTTTTCTTAACTAACGGGGTATTTTGGTCCCAAAAAAAAGCAAATGATGTATAAAGCTAATACGAGATGATTTTTGATCTGACAAATATGAATGTATGGACATTCATATTTTAAACAATTTTAAAATATGTATATAAAGCAAATGTACGCATATTATATTCATGTTTGTCGTAATATACTTACGACACACAATTTTAAACAACATTTTGAAGGACGGAAAGGATGATAAATTAGAGGCATCACACAAATTGAATATGATTCTATGGGTATATATTGTCAGTATATTGTTTTTGTTTTCTCATAAACAGCTCTCATTTTTTTTATTTCTTCTTCAATGTTTTGAGGTAGACTATCTTTTAAGATCAACTTCAAACTAATTTGAATCAAAACATGATAGAAGACATTAAGGTTGACGCCCCTAACCCATAAAATGCAACATTCTCACGTCGATAAACTAGAATAACCCCATTCAAATGATTTAATCGTCTGGTCTGGTTTAAGCTGCTGTCATTTTTAATTTTGATATGCTAACTTAATGTTCACGCGGGAAAGAAACGGAATGTGTTCAATCCCCCAAAGTGAAGCCTTCACATGTTAATTAGTTAATGTCAAAATTTAGTTAAAGATGGGTTTGAGATTAAAATATGTGTACATGTATGTAACGCAAAATTAACATAATTCTAAGTTCTAAATCTACAACACCATGTAAAAATATAAAATAACTATAAGAGCATGTCTCACTAAGATGTAATAGCACTTGATACATTTCAGCTAAACAAGTTACAAAAATTGAGTTGATTTTCCAACTTGTGAACTTCTCTCAAACGGGACCACTTTATCATATAGTCGCACATCACGCATTATGTATGTCAAGCTATGTTAGTTTGATAAGATCCAGTAATTGACGTCAATGTCACATTCAAAGCTCATGCCTAGGAGGATTCTGTGCATTACTTCTTGGTGTCTTTTGCCTTGAAAATTTTGCAATATGGAGTAGTAAAAAATAATATGATTAATCTTTTCACATAAAAACATGTCTTCAGTGTCATCAGTTCAGTTCTCAACAATAAATTCTTGGATTTCAATTCCTGTGTGGCGAGCCCCACCTTGTACTCTCAACAAAACTGCATCTCCAACTTTAAGAGAGGTAACAGGAACAACTGTTTTAGATGGTGCATTTCCTGAAAACAAATTAACAATCAAGGAATCACACCAAAATAGCTCAAACTTGTAGGAAACAGCAAATATAAAATCATTTACCTTCAGAGGGACCAACTAAGGCCACTGTTTCTGCATTTTGCAGAAAGATACTGTAGATAGTCCCATCATCAGAATGACTCTGCAAAAGGAACAGCATTATTTGCAGAAGTTCTTGTCTACTCACTTGTAGAAAACAGTTCCATCAATATTATTTATTTCCATCTTCATGCACAATCACACACCTTGGCTTCCACAAGTATTAGTTGTCTTGTCTCAATTTTCACACGGCCAACAATTGCAATACGTGGCTGACCCTGCTCATTAACCACTATCACTTCTTTTCCGGCTTTTAATTCTGACAGGTAGCATGTTTTTCCTCCTGGAACAGCAACATAGGCATGTACTGGTCCCTATAATGATACATGCTTTGTGAGTCCTGTTTGAACAGTTGTCCAAAAAATTTAACGCCAAGTGGGGCTACTAGCCGGCAGTTTGCTAAAAAGATTCACCACTACTTTTCCTCATTCCAATGTTAACTTTTAAATTTGGAATTCCAAAACCTTTGAATACAAGACACAACCAGACAGATTTATCAATACATACACATCACCTCGGGCTATTGATATAAAATTTTATTTGTAGTTCTATATATTAAGAACCATGGGGAGTATATATACTTTTTCATTTCTCAAGCACCTGTGGATAAGTATGTTGACCACTTAAACCACCGACAGGAGGAACAATTGCATCCAAAGGTCATTGATTATGAAAATACTAATTGTAAGGAATTGTAGTTTTGACAACACTTGAATGTAGAACTTACTGCATTCACTCGGAAGGGTCTGCTTGCAATGTAATTGGACTCCAAACATTCTGAGTGGACAAGAAATAGTCCTCTAGCGAAAGACCCAACCTTTGAAAAGCATTTGCATATAAGGAAGGCAATATCACTGAATTAGCTCAGGGATAATTGTTGAAAGAGTATTGGACACATACCAAAAGTCCTTCACCAGGTCTCATAAGGCTACATAGATCAACACAAACACGATCACCCATACCAATCACTTGGACTCGTGTGACACTGGCTTTGGTCAAATTCAGTAGACTACTCTCTTCATTTCTTCTGTTAAAATATTCCTGAAAGTTTATTAGTGAGGTAAGAGGTTGAGCCTCCTTACTAAAGAGTTCTCTCCCAGCTACAGATTTACCTTTAATTCAAGAAGAGGTTCAATGTCTTCTACTTTTAGAATTATGCCACCCAGTCCATGTTCCAGTGCCTGCAAAATCCAAGGGGAGCGCAATCCCGGAATTAAAGTTTAATGTGAAAGAGGACTGCAAAATTACCATGTCCAGCTTACATTGCTTGAACTAGTTGAAAGTTTTATGTTTTGATCAGTCCAATTATTATATACCTCAAGAAAGATTTTGGCTTCCGATGGGTTATTGGATATTGCAAACACCGTCTTTTGGCTGCTTTGGAATGCTGCAATTATATTTTCAGCTGGTATTACCTACGCAACGCCACACACAGAGAACTAGCATTTTATATACATTGCTCAAGACTATAAATGCCAATTCTCTAAGACAAGTTATTAGGGTACCTCCAAACTAACAAATTAAAGACACACAATGCCAAGAGAAGAAAACTATAGTTGATAGAGGTGAAGCTGCTAGTGTGACTTAGATAACAGATGTGCAACTGTTGAAGTCAAGGAGATTTACGAAATGTGATCAGAGTCCATACACATATTTTGTTTGTAATAAATAAACATAAACTTACATAAGACAAATGAATGTCCATATGAAAATTGGGAAACTAAATAATTCCAAGTACCCAACATACACCAACTATAGAAGTTATAACAAAACCCTCTACTAGATTAATCGCAGAACTCAGCATACCTAAGAATGAACCAACCACAAAAATTCAAAGCAAATTGAAGATACCAAAGTTACAAAACGCATTAACAAATTATTGATTGCAATTGACGATTCATAACTTAGATCTGGCAGCCAAGCAAAAAGTTAGACAACACTTCATGGTAATGATAAACAAGTTAACCATAACGCAAGGCACACACCACACCTCATCTCCCAAGTGACATACATACCTGCCAATCTAACAAGTTAACAACAACATTATCAGCATGCTCATCCTCAGGCCGAAGTCTCTCTAACTCATCAGGACTTGAAACATCAAAAACCGTAGCAACCCTTTCATTCTTGCCGTCCAAAATCTGCCCCTCACCAATAAACAAAGGCCAAATCACCGCAATAGCTGTACATACCCATCAAGAACCAAACTTTATCACTCAAAAAGCTACATGCACCTCCACTAACACAATGAATCTATCTAAAGACCAAAAACAACAAATGGGTAAGGGTAAAAGCGTAAAAAGGATGAAACTTTTGAGCATACATGACCATTCAGTGGCAAGATTTCGATGGTGGGGTGAGAAAATGAATGTATCCCATCCTCTCTCAAGGGCAGCCGTCATGACGTGCTTGTTTTTGGTCCATATCCACACACTCTTTGATTTTTTGGCGGCAGAGGAAGCCATTGAGGAACAGAGAGTAGAAGTGAATGGATTGAAGTTGTAGCAACGGTATGTTCTGCTTGTGCTCTTATGTTTGGCTGACAAATAAAAGTGATTATAATGGTTGGGATAAGTGAGAAGTGTAGAGAAATGAGAGTGGGAAGAAGCGAACCTGAGGTTGAAATGAAGGAAGGTAAAGGTAGGTTGCTCTGGAGGTTAACACCTGCATAGCAGAATGCCAACATCGTCCGAGGTATTGTTCACCCAAGTCGGTCTTTTCTGGAGTTAAACATACATCAAATGCTTTTACAAGTTTTTTTATGATCAATCACGCCTGCAATTGAAGTATAAAGTTTCTTAGTATATTGGTAAGTAGTAAATCTAATGAATTGAAAGAAAAGAATACAACAAACTTGTAACATAGTTTTGTTATTATGCTTCACTAATATGTTGTCATGTGTTAGTTAACAATTTTTTTATGTTAGGTTGGAAAAATGGGACATCGAGCTACATTTGAATATGATTAACTTCAAATTCAAAAGGCTCTTTTAATAAAATGATTGAATTTTTGTGCTAAAAGAAGGCTTTTCGAGTCTCGTGTTATAAGAAATTAACCAGATGCAATGTCACATAGTCAAAACAAATTAATTTTTTATAAAAAAACAAATCAATTGGTGAAAAATGAAAAAATAATTTTTTTATAATGATGAGTATATAATCATATATTATCAAAGAAATGATTTTTTAAAAACAGTAGTTTAAAATTTCAAACAGAAGTCTAATATAAATTACAATAAAAAGTAAGACATAATTTATTTATTCACTTTTCATTTTAAAATAATCAATATTATAAAATATATTTATCACACCAATATTCTAATAAACTTGTCAAATCATCCAAATTAATACAGTGAATGTCACATGGGAGGATTTAACAAAGTTTAAGGCTTCAATGACTAATCCTTCTAACCTAAGCAAGGTTCGAGGACCAATACCATGTGTTTGAAAGTACAAAGACAAAAAACAAAATGATATGAAAGTCCAGGAACAAAAAATTGGTTTAACCCTTTATTAAATTCATTTCAAAGAACAACCACACCGATAAATTAGGTTCTTATTACTCCTTGTAAAGAACCACAATTTTAGGTGAACTAATCAAAAGCTGAATGCCTGAGAAATTACAAATGGAAAGATAGAATGTTGAAAAGCCTAATACTAGTGATGGAATGGCTTGGTGGAAAACTTGTAAAGCGAATATTGATAATAAGGCTTTTCTGGTGTCACAATGGTTGAAGGGAAATTAGGATGATTCACTGAATCAGGAAATGATTGAGTCTCCAAACACAGTGCTGAACGAGCCTGATACACAACCCCACCTTTCCCTTTCACATCCTTGAGGCCATTTGCAGTATAAAACTGCACACCTGGTGCATTTGTGAATAAATACCTCCATCACTCTCCCTGACTTCTTATCATAAGCTCTAGCTGCCAATTTCCTCTTCCCCTCTTTACCATCAAGCACATAATTAATGTCATAACCTTTAGCCGTCTGGTTGATCCTGCTTCCTACAATGCGTGGTTCCAGAAAATCATATGGAGTTCCTTTCACTGGTGTGATTTCTCCTGTGGGAATGTTTATGCTATCAACAGCCGTGATTTTCGACCCGAATATCTGCACTACTTCATCCAGAATATCCCCACTGTCATGATTTCCTAGGTTCCAAAATGCATGGTGCACCAAGTTCACTGGTGTGGCCTTGTTTAAGGCTCTTGCTCTCATGCTTACCATTAATTGGTTTTTCCGAAGTAGAGTATATCTTGCTGTTGATATGAGGTCACCAGGAAATCCTGCAACACATACCATTTATTAAATTTACAAATCAAATGGACACTTCATTTGAGTATTGGTAAAAGTTATTGTCATGTGACATCCAGGTCACATGTTCAAATTAAATTTCAGTATTGCATTTGACACTCTTCAAATCACACCTGGTGAAAGTCTTATACTCTACATTGGGCCACTCCTTTATTTCATTTGAGTTATAGAAAATTTCATCTTCACGGTATTTACTAGTAAAATGAATACTTCAACTATTCTACTTCTCAAATGAGTTAGAGAGTACACATCTTGTATCTTGATAGTAACAGAGAAAGTGCAGTTGAATTTACCTTGTTCACCATCAACACTGTGGTAGCTGAAGGTGATGCTTGGATTGTCTCCATCTTTTTTATACTTCTCCACATTCCAGATAACATCAGCAAAACCTCTGGATCCACCTGATCATTTAGGCACATGTCTCTTTAAATACACATATGAGATAAGAAGAAACGAATAAATTACACAAATAAATATCAGAGTAAAGTATGTAGTATATGAGGAGGAAGAACGATCTGCACATACCATGAATTGAATTGTTTTGTGCATAGTTTTTAACTAGTTTGTAAACTGTTCCATTAAGTGTGAACTGAGCTCCTCTGATTCTATTAGCGACCCGACCGACGACAGCACCAAAGTTTGTTGTGTTTGTCTGCATAATTTTGGTGTTTCCACTCATAATGTCACAACTCACAAGCATTGACTTATACTACAGTATTGACACTGCTCTAAAATATTTTCTATCATTTCTTCTAATAACTAATAAGTATGATAATATCTGAAGAGTAAAACGAAGTGGATGCTGCTAATGGAAATCAAGATAGGATTTAATTACAAATCAATCCAAGTATAATTTGAGAAGCAGATGAAAAACATACAGTGTAATCCTTGAGTGAATAATATTCAAGAACAATATCACCAAGCTTTCCTGAAGGCAAATTACAGAGTGAGAAAAGCAAGATTAGGCAGAAAACGCAAGCTTTATTTGAACAATTGAGAATTGAATAGAGGACATGTATGTATACATACCGTACTTGTCAGGAAGGACCAAGGACATAAGGGAAGCACCCCAATTAGTGACCTTCACAGACACGTCACCTTTCTTGAGCTCATAAACTTGAATCTTGCTGTAGTCAACAATATATCCATGAACAAATCCAGAAGAAGTGAAGAAGAGAAGACATAGGAAAAGAGAGATCTTGGACATTTTCATGAGGAAAACGAGACAGATAGAAAGAGAGACAGAGTTTGAAGTTGAAGACTCACAATTATCGAAGTCAAAGTGATCGACGGGTTATAAGTCAAGTAAAGTGGCGGTCATTGGTCTGCCTTCCCCACGTGGTCATAACTCTCTGATAAGAAATTAATGAAAAGATGTTAGAATTATAATCATGCAATCAATCAATCAATTAATTAGTAGTAAAATTGAAAAACTACATTTATGTTAAAGTGGGTCAGGTTTCTCTCATTGTCCCTCATTTTATTTATTTTCCTTGTGACACCTTTGATCCAATGATCCATAATTAATATTAATATTTTTATAAAATAAATATAATTATAAAAATACTTAAAATATCATAAATAAATTTAATCTGTCAAAATTTAATATCAACAGTTCATGACTGCATTGAAAAATGCAAAATAAAATTTAAATTTATAATAGTGGTCTACAGTTTTGGATAGTTTATATAAAATTGTGACAGATCAAATTTATTTATTACATTTTAAAATTTTATTATAAAACTTTTATTTTATAAAACTATTAAATCTGAAGTATAGAAGGGAAAATGAGTAATTATGAGGGGGAGAGATTAGAAAATCTCATCCCATATTAAAGTTGCCCAATAATAAATGACTCTGTTATATTTCATTAGTTTGTAGGAGAAAATTGTTGACTCATGTGTAAAGGAGGTAGTGCTAAGCTAGGCCAAACTACAAAACAATGGCAACGGTTAACACTCTTATTTCTCTAGTAGCATCATCATATTCGTTCAATCAATCCAAATAATTAGCAAAAATTTAAATAAAAACATCCAATAAGTTTTTTAAACTTGTATATATTCTTTTATAAGAGATCCACTTTAATAAAGAGATATAAGCTTATTTGTTACTACCAATGGTTAGGTGAAGAGATACCATGTACTTAATTGTGAATATATATACTCATTAACGGGTAGATAACGACTATGTCCTTGAAGAGTTGTCAAGACAATTTGCGATGCAATTTGATTGGGCGAAAGCCCAAAAATGATACATAACTATTAGCTAAGGAACAAAAGTAATACATAACTATTCTGAGATACATCAATGATACATAACTTTTACTTGGGATCAAAAATGATATATTTTCACTAATATGACAATAAAATTGGACATGAAAAGTCCAAAATGCCCTAATAAATAAAATAAAGGGCGAAGGCCCAAAAATGATATATAAATATTGGCCAAGGAACAAAAGTAATACATAACTATTCTGAGGTACATGAAAAGTTCAAAATGCCCTAATAAATAAAATAAAATAAAACATAGGGTTAAACCAACTGGTGTGGTTCTGCTGTAAGTTTGGTGCTCAAATTGAGAACTTTAATATAAAAAATGTTACTTCTTGGTGGCTTTTGATATCAATCTGGTCAGTTTGCTCTTCCTAATAAAGATCTTTTCACCACATCTCTTACTCTTTTTCTCTCTCTCTTTCATCCCATCATAAGTTTGGTGTTCTCTGCCACCATATGTCGCTGCTGGTTTCTAAGAGAAGAAGAGAAAAGATGATGGGATGAAAGAGAGAGAGAGAGAGAGTAAGAGATGTGGTGAAAAGATCTTTATTAGGAAGAGCAAACTGACCAGATTGATATCAAAAGCCACCAAGAAGTAACATTTTTTATATTAAAGTTCTCAATTTGAGCACCAAACTTACAGTAGAACCACACCAGTTGGTTTAACCCTATGTTTTATTTTATTTTATTTATTAGGGCATTTTGGACTTTTCATGTACCTCAGAATAGTTATGTATTACTTTTGTTCCTTGGCCAATAGTTATGTATCATTTTTGGGCCTTCGCCCTTTATTTTATTTATTAGGGCATTTTGGACTTTTCATGTCCAATTTATTGTCATATTAGTGAAAATATCATTTTTGATCCCAAGTAAAAGTTAGGTATCATTGATGTACCTCAGAATAATTATGTATTACTTTTGTTCCTTGGCCAATAGTTATGTATCAATTTTGGACCTTCGCCCAATTTGATTTAATCTCATTCATGTTTCTAAAAAATATTTCAAGTAATTTGATTATTTCAAATTATCTAATTTCGATTAAATAACATTGGCTGTAAAGTTTTCTAGAAAATTATTCTCTCAACCATCTTTCACATTTTCCTCACAATCGCCTTTTCACCTCTTGATTAAAAAAATCAACTGTTCATGTTTAATATCCTATAAAACGTTCTTATAATGTTTTAACCTATACAAAAAATAATTTCACTTGCTTAGTTTTGATCTGGATTATGTACACGTGTTTTATGAAAAAATATTTATGTTTTTTCAGTGTTATAAAAAATAAATAATATTTATGTATAAGGTATTTTAACAAATATTTAATAAAGTATTGCATTACAACTATTCATATCTCTATCCTATAGTGATTATAAAATTATGAGAAGATAATGAAAAAATTGATTATGAGAAAAAACCGGCTTAAGTTGTCCTTCTTTACCCAAAATGAAGTAAACTGATTACGAAATATGAAAGCAGAATGCTAATTTTCCATCATCACCATATTAGATATCTATTTTAAATTATTTATTCATTCAAAGTCAGTGAGAATAAAAAATTGGCGATGATGTTGATATGTTAATTTTTAATTATCCAACCATATTGGATTAAGCCATCTTCGTCATGATTAATTATACTCCCTCCGGTTCTAAATATAAGACCTAGTTTACTTTTTTGAAAAATTCTAAAAAAACAAAATATAAGTCAATTATAAATTGATTTACCTAATTTTCCCCCTTAAACTAGTTTATTTAACCTATAAACTAATGAATAATCTAAAAATATATCAAATATGTCATAATTTAATAACATATTTTGTAACCTTAACATCTAAAAAAAAGTCAATTATGTCTTATATTTAGGACCGGAGGGAGTAATTAATATGCCTTTCATTTCATGTTCCATCATGCACATATGTGTGGCTGCTAAAAAAAAATATCTAATCCAATCAAACAAAAGGTGACGATATTAATACTACTATATAAACCTCTCTTTTTCAATATTTCAGTTTCTTTTACTTTTTCAACTAGATTGAACTTTCCTATTTTATCCAGAAATCTGCTACTTTTAAAGGAAATCCTCATTCAATATCTCAAATTGTTATATTTTTAAATCGCAGTAAAATCTCTTAATAATAATTTTTTGAATTGATATATAACTCCCTAATACAATAAAATATATTTTTAGAAACCTGTTCAATATCGTCATTAGATGTCCTGTAAATAGTTACAAATAACGTATTTTCTATGACAACAAAAGATTAAATCATTCATATGGAACATATGATTTTTTTTTATTATCACAAATATGGAACATATGATGAGTGCTTAGTTTAATATGAAAAACAACTCCGTAGGCACTTGCGTATAATTAAGAATTGCTAATGTACGAAGTGAGGATCTCCAATATTAATATTTAATAAATTAAACCTAAAGGAAATTAATAGTGATTTCTAGTCCGTTATCTAAAGTCAACGCAAATTGATAATTTGGACATATACGGGGTTCTATTTGTTCCTTCCTTTACAAGATATATACGGGTGTCCAGAGCTCACAGTTTTCTCAAACTTGAATACTTTCAGCTTGCAAGCTTTAAGATCGACCACCAATTTCCACATGGAGCCTTCTAACAAAAATGCCTTTTATATATTTCTTTCTCTGCCCTTATTACTTTGTCCTTTTGCTGCAGTCTCTCGTGTATGATATTGTCCTAGCTTATTAATTTTCACTTGACCATTTTACCCTCACACTTGAAGTTTAATTAGCAAAATCTTTTAAGCAGTTAACACACACACACACACACACACACTCGTATTGGTTCATGGAACTTTAGAAGATGTGTGTGTATGTGTAATAAGGTGTGGAATCGTACATTGAAATTTGTTTATTTTTGTTGTAGGCACAACCTGCGACGTGGTTGAATCATGGTGGAGATTTGTTCAACAGAAGATTTGCCTCAGAGGAACGTAAGATAAGCCCCGAAACAGTTCACAAACTTGCTTTGAAGTGGAAATTTTACATTGGCGATGATGTTTCTGCAACGCCAGCCATATTCAATGGAACCATTTATTTTCCAAGCAGGAATGGTAACATCTATGCAGTGAAAGAAGATGATGGTTCCCTTGTTTGGAAGCAAAACGTGGGAGACTTAACAGGATTCAATGGCACTGGGTTGTTGCATAAAACTAATTGGACCATTTCTAGGTCAACCCCTACCATAATCCACGATGCTGATGCTATTATTGTCGGAATCTATGGCCCTGCTGCCGTCATGGCTCTCAGAAGAACAACTGGTCAACTCTTATGGTTGACTCAGTTGGATCCCCACCCTGCAGGTCAAATCACCATGTCTGGAACTTACTACAAAGGGTAAGTTGATAGTAATTCATTAATTAGTTGTTACTCCTTTCCAATTCTAAATAAATTAAATTCTAAATACAAGATCACTTTTACTTTTTTTTTCTTGAAGTTATAGAGGCAAATTAGACTCTTAAAATGTAATATATGCCACAAGTAATTATATTACATGTTAATTTATAAGTAGAATAATTAGTTTTGAGAAAAAAATAATTATAGAGACTATCTAAAGTGATTACTTTTACATTGTTAATTTCTCAAAAAAAAAAAATCAAGACTTTATAAAAATGCATTTCTCATTTATGTCAATCATTTTAAAAATTAGTGTTATTCATCAATATAATATAATATTGTATCCTAAACAATAATCAAATAAAAGGGGGAATTAAGGAAGATTCACTAAAAAACAACGTATTATTGACGGATATTCTTTCAGTCCAATTTACATAATTTACATATGGAATTTCTGTCAATGATTTATTATTTTATTTTAAAATTTTAAAATCCAATTTTTTTATATTACTGAGGGAAATTCCATTAAAAACTTTATTGACGGAATTTATGTCACAAAATTATTTATTTTTTTAAAATAAAATTGTTCTTTATTTTATTTTAAAATATATTTTATAACTTTGTTAATAAATAATATATAGTAATTGTTAATAAAAGTAATATATGCATATATTGACACACACACACACACATAGATATTTTTCAATTAATATGTAATTTATAAATAAATACTATTAGTAAAAATTAAAATAATCATTTAATAATATACAATAAAATAAAATATTTAAAAAATTATTAATTATTTCTAAAAAAATAATATTATCATAATTATACTATCAGGTGTTTATATAAATATACTAATTTACAAATAATATCACATAGTCTTCATAACACAGCTGGTTAAGGCATGCACTCGCACATGGGGTTATAGTCTGTGAGGGAAACATGCATGTGGTAAGCTGGGGCGACATGCTACACATACATACATACATACATACATACATACATACATACATACATACATACATACACACATACATACATCTTATATATATATAGATATATGTGTGTGTGTGTGTGAGTAAATTAACCAGAGAAATTAGCGACAGAAGAATGAATTCCGTGGGTAGACTCAATTCCATCTATAATTCATCGGAAAACCAAATTGTGGTCGGTACATAGTAGCTGAGTTTTTTGTAGTGATTTATGTGTTTTAGAAAAATATGTTATGTTAACCAAATAACTAAACTAATATCTTTACTCTACTTAAATTAAGTCAATATATCTTATATTTATTTAGATAAAAAAATTATATACATATGTATGTGTTGATTTAATCGAACTTTTTATTGTGTTTGGCGAATCTCGGATGAAAATGTTAATACGGGCACAGGAGTTTTTATGTTGGAGTGTCTTCATCGGAAGAGGGTTTCAACTTCAGCAATTGTTGCATATTTCGTGGGAGCTTCGCGAAACTAGATGCTCAAAGTGGCAATGTCTTGTGGCAAACATATATGCTTCCTGATAACCACAACAAGAGAGGAGACTACTCAGGAGTTGCCATTTGGGGAAGCAGTCCCTCCATTGATCCACTTCGAAACCATGTCTATATTGCTACAGGAAACCTATACACTGCCCCTGATCGTATCATTCAATGTAGGAAAATGCAAATAAATCAAAACGTGACCACCAATTCATCATCAGACCCTTGTATTGAGCCTGAAAATCACTCTAACTCAATCTTGGCCCTTGATTTGGATTCTGGGAAAATCATGTGGTACCGTCAATTGGGAGGGTATGATGTTTTTGCGGTATTGGCATGTTGGGATCCATCAACTGCTCCCCCTGCATGCCCTCCCTATGGTGATGAACCAGATGCTGATTTTGGTGAGGCGCCCATAGTTGTCACTATAACTTATTCCAATGGGACCAATCAAGACCTTGTCGTGGCAGTTCAAAAGAGTGGTATTGCATGGGCTCTCGACCGCAACAATGGAAATCTTGTTTGGGCTACGGTATGTAACTTCTAAATTCTAATTCAATAATTGATCATTATAACACTGTTTATATGTAATACGGAGTACAAGAGTTGATTAACTACTTTAGACTTGATAAAAATAGCTAATTTAGAGAGGTTACGATATAGAAGCTGAACATATTAATTTAAAGCTGTTATATTTGCTATTTTTCCTAAATTAATTTATAGACTATATATAATGATATGAGTACAGAGTACTCATCTTATGTTATTTATGCTATCCCTATATTATTGTAAGTCACTTTAGTAATAATTATATAAATCTACAGTTTTAATTACCTTTACATTATCATGCATATCAACTTTATTTTTATGGGGTTCAGTGAACATTAAATAGTGTTAAATTGAGAGACTTATGAAATTATAAGGATATGATTATAAAGTTGTAGGTTCTTCCTTGATAAAATATATAAGAAGTGACTTATATGAGAAAAAGGAGCGTACGTACATGAGTAATTCCTAGAGCCATAATACTCAAATGGTTCATGTAACTTTTTTTCCATCTATCTTTGCAAATTACTAAAGTGAATATTGTATACTGAAAAAATAACGAATGATGAGGGTGATGCATGCAGCAAGCTGGGCCTGGTGGTATACTAGGAGGAGGAGTGTGGGGTTCGGCAACAGATGGAGCAACAATTTACACCAACATTGTGAACTCAGAGGGCAAGAATTTCAGCCTCATACCATCAAACAAAATAACAACAGGAGGTGGGTGGACGGCCATGGACGCAAGCAGTGGAAGAATCTTGTGGTCGGTGGCAAATCCTCGCAATAATTACACCAATGGACCTGTTAGTGTGGCCAATGGTGTTGTGTTCGGAGGATCATCTACCCCTGATGGACCTGTTTTTGCCATGGATGCAAAGACTGGTGACATTCTTTGGTCCTTTCAAACCAATGCTACGGTTTATGGAGGTGTCTCTATTGGTGATGGCTGTGTCTATGTTGGTCATGGCTATATATTAGGCCTCGCCTCTTTTTATACTCAAGGATCCTATGTCTTTGCCTTCTGCCTTTGAATTAATTAAATTATCCCCGACCCCCTGTGTGCATGTTTGGATGTGGAATTCTTGTTTTATTTTCTAAACTTATATACTCCCTCCGTTCCTAAATATAAGATCACTTTAGGGAGTAGGGCTTGTTCCTAAATATAAGATTACTTTCTAATTTTACTCAAGTTTTCCCCAAATTACCCCTATACTCCTTTCACCCAAAAATAGTGGCTTGAAGGTGAGAGGATATTTTTAACTTAGGCGAGGAGTATTTTGGAAATTTCATATAATCCTAACTCATTGGAATGTCTTCCTTAATCTCCTCAAATATGCTAAAGTGATCTTATATTTAGGAACGGAGGGAGTATATAGTACTCCCTGAAGGAATGCCGGATTATCGGGTCGGTGTAGTACCTCGGGACCAATCATTCAAGATAATTTGGACCTCGGGTAAGCGGAAGTTACCCCAGGTATCGATCTCAAAGGAGCCTATAAATGCAACTAATTACCTAGTACTAGTGTAAAACTTGTTTGAAACCGAGAAAAATCATTTTAATTAATTTCCTTTTTTGTATTAAATTTAGAAAATATTTTGTATGATAAAAAAATGGAATAAAAGGAGGATTTTTGATAAATAGATAATCAGATGTTCTTAGTAATTGGGAAATTCAAGAATCATAGCTTGTATAAAGTATTTGGGGGGTAAAGTGGTAAAATCAATAAATTCCCTAAAGGAACCCCTCTAGGCTAGGCTTAGATCAATATAATTAATGTCGAAACCCCTAACATTAATTATCTTAATCTAAGTTGATTAAGCACGTGACCAAATTAAATTTACTAAACACAAGGAGCTATTAATCCTACGACCGGGACCCCGAATCGCAACTTAATTAACTTACTAGCTCTAATCCATTGTTGAGACCCCAACCAATAAATTAAAACTAGTAAGTTTAAGTCCAATGCTACTCAAGTGTTTACTAAATTTATTTTGCCAATTTCTAAGCATGAACAAACAACATAATTATCCACTAAATAAGAACCCTTACTTAGCACAAGATTTTAACTAAAAACATGTATTAAAACCATGAACTCATAATATCAAAACATGTTCAAGTCAATAAGCTCAATGTTGAAAGTTCACACTAAAGAAAATTAACAAAAGAGAATTTGTTCCTACACATCTCAAAAGATAAAGATAGATTACACAACTAATTACATAGATCTAATTTCTAAAACCTTATAAATTTGAACTAAATAAAAGGAAGAGAATGTGTAAGACAAATTACCCCCATGTGAAGCTCACTAGCTCATCCTTTCATTCCCATCACCAAGAACAAAGGGATTTAGTTGCTCATGTGGAAGAAAAAAGCACCAAAGAGGGGTGGTTATGTGAGAACCATGATGAAGTGGAGAAATGTGAAGAGTTGAAGAAGGGAAAAGTGGAGGTTGAAGTGGGATTTTCAGCACCTCCAATGTTTCCTCACTTTGAATTTCTTCTTGCAAAACGCATCCCTTGTCTCTTCACTCCTCAGATTTGTTCGGCGCCTCACTTCTCACTTCTTGCCTTCCACCTTGCGTGACAGCTCCAGCCCCCCCCCCCCCCCCTCAATTCCTTTTTTTCTTTGGCTAAATGTGCAAAATTAGTCACATAAATTTTCAAATGGACAACTTTAGCACCCGTAAATTGGATGATGCAAAACCGTACTTTATAAATCAAAATGGGACAATTTAGCCACGCCGTTAAGTTGAAGCTAACAGACGTTTGTGTTGGCGTGGGGCCCACCTTCATTAAATCAAAACGTCTGTTAGCTTCAACTTAACGGCGTGGCTAAATTTGTCTCATTTTCATTTATAATGTACGGTTTTGCACCATCCAATTTACGGGTTCCAAAGTTGTCCATTTGAAAATTTACGGTGACTAATTCTGCACCTTCATCACTTTTTCTTTTTCCTTCCTTGCAGCTTCCTCACATGACAGCCTCCTTTCAGCCCAAAATCCATTTGCTCTTCATGTCCAGCAACTTCAGCCCATATGTTTCTCTCTTTAGCCCATTCCAGTCCTTTCTTTTCTTCAATTTTCTGGATCCATTTAAACAAATGAAAATCAATGTATGAGCCATTTAGCTTCAATTACAAATTTTTGTGTTCCTATTTTGCCATTCATATAAAACATGGGCTGGTCAAAGAGGAAAGGAAAGCTTTCAAATGCAAGTCAAAACACATGTAAATATATGAAGAACCAATTGACACTTAAACTCATGGGCTTTTATCCTTTTCAATCGAACTCAAGAAATTATTTTCAAGATCAAAGACATTTAATTCTCTATCAATGACTTCCCAAATATAACCAAAATATTTGTCAAATATAATTAAAAATGGGAATTATCACACATAAGAGCTTTAGACATTAAACAAGCACAATTGGATAAAAAATTGCATCTCAATCATATTAATTGCCTCAAATTTAGCATATTAAACCATGCAAATCCAATGATTTGTCACTCCCTCTGTTCCTAAATATAAGATCACTTTGGGGAAGTGTATAAGTTCCTAAATATAAGATCACTTCCTATTTTATCTCAAGTTTTGCCCAAACTACCCTTATACTCCCTCTTTTCATTGAAAACCCCTTCTCCTTTTAAAGTTAAGTAATTGAGGGGATTTTGGGAAGATCATATAATTGTGTTACCTAGATTTTGTATAATCTAAATAATTTTAATAAAATAAATCTACTAGGAATCTAATAATGATTATCTAGTATGAAATATGAATAAAAAATGATTATCAATTTTGAGGTATGAACCTGACTAATATTATCAAGCACGTAAGCTGAATTCGATAATATAAATAATAAATAATGATTAAATATGACGATTATGAATTACGAATTGGAAATAATAGGGATAAATCAGAGATAAGATAAAATATGATAAATAATGAAGAATAACTGAGATATTATGAAATATGAACTGGAACAGTAAAGTATAAACAAATATTAATGAATATAACCTGACAAGCTTTATTGAATTGGATAACTGAATACAAGGTAAGCAGCTGAATACAATAATGAATCTCTCAATACAAGAGAGTAGAAAGTAGTCCCTCTCTTGCTCTCAGATATTCCGTCCCCTAAACCCTAACTTGGCCTATCTTATATAGCCTACTCGGTCCCACATATTTCTCCTAACGGTTATTCCAGGTGTCCACCTGAAAGAGCCGTTTAGCTGTCAGGTCTCTAGTTTGGCCGAGTCTTCAGCCCGAGATCTCCGTCTGACACTTCAGACAGTTATCTCCTCTTAGCCTGATGATGTCAACTCAGTCTTCCACCTTCCATAATCTTCGCAACACGTGCTTCATTCTTAACTCCCACCTTCAGCATTTTGTTAAATATCTGTTGAAACCGTTTCGACTTCTTCGCGTATTGGGCCAAACCCAATTATCATGTCAGCGAGCCCAGGGAAATACAGTAATTTTATTGTCTTCATTAATCTCCCCAAATTAACCAAAGTGATCTTATATTTAGGAACGGAGAGAGTATTAAATTATGCTCCTATCCCTTTTTATAGGATAAATAGATAAGATTTATGTTGTCCTATATATATGGCACCTTATCAAATTTTGTGTGAATTTACAATTATATCTTTCATTTATTATGTGTTGACTTTATTGTTATGTGGTGCAGTTGATATTAAATAAAAGTCAGAACGAAGTTGTCAAATTTCAAAGCATAATTAACGAGTTTTAAGGTTTTTCTTGACTTGTTTGAAAAATGCTGGAAATTAAATAACTTGTAAATAAAACTAGATGAGCAGTTAATGTAAAACTTAATTCTCTTTTTTCCCCTTCAAACTGTCACAGCTATTGCCATTTTAATGACTTCTGTTCATAAATATAAAACATGTGTAGTTGTGTGCATATTTTAATTATGTTAAGGATGCTCATTGAGGTAGCTACTAACATCACATGATTACTCTTAACAAGTTTTTAATTCATTTCTCTTACCTGATTATTGTTGAGAGAGTATCGACTTGGATAACTTAAGAAAATGAACAAAAATTATTGGAAATAAATCTTCCATATTTATGATTAAGATGGACTCTCCAAATGATGGATAAATTATTCATGAGGGATTACAATTGGCCTATGGTAAACAGAAGGCGAAATTCAGTTCAAATAAAAAAAAAACAGAAGTCCAAATAAATGTGATTACTAACTAAAAACTTTCGATATCTATCTAACTGTGATATTGTGATAATGACTAAATTAGACAAGGCGATATAAATTATACTCTTTTGATTATATTAAACTTTAAGCATATTTCACATACAAAAAAAATTTAAACATCATTAGCTATAATTTGGAATTTGACAAGGTGGTATTAACCAATGAGAGGAACAAGATGCAATGGAAATAAAATAGAATCATGAATATTATGTAAACTTGCCTAGCAGGATGCATCTCTTGTGATATTTAGGAGTATTGATCACCAATGATTATTGGGTTTGTCCCTTAGGTCACCGAAAAACGTCCTAGAGGCACCCATCCAAGATCATAAACAGAGGAAATTGCCTAATAAGAACAGTTAGTTGTAAATTTATGTAACATATATTTATTTCTAATGGCATCCTCAACGACTTTCATCTTTGCTACTAACTCATTAATCGTGAAACCTACAAATGGAAACAACCTTCATTTACAACATTTACTAAAGACACACAAATCAAAACATCAAAAGGAAGAAAGACGTAGCCATGGAAGTAGTGAGTGCATTAAGAGAATCAGGTCGGTCTGTTAATAATAACTGCTCTTGATATAGCTTTTCCTTCAACCAAAATCGAAATGCACAGAAAAACATTAAGTGATTATTCTATACACATCTTTAGCCACAAAGCAAGCAAATAATGGCCTGATCTTGTGAATCATCGTGTTCAACATAGTTTGGTTGAGCAGAGAATGCTCTTCGATGAAAGCTACAGATTGAGCACCTAGCCTTTGGCAACAGAGATTTCAATCTCTGCATCTTTCTACGTTCTCACTGCTTCAAATCTGCTCTGTAATGAAAGTCATTACAACAAAGTCTGAATCGTATTGATCGAGTCGCAAAGGCCTTGTTTCTGTTTGGCAACCAAGAGATGATGAGAAGGGTTAATCAGAGTTATTCCATAGATTGAAAGCTTTTCTTGTTTGAAAACAATACATGATTTGATTTTCATCTAATTGAATCCCATACTTAAAAATTAGTTAATTTGAATATTTCATCTAAATTAGTTTGTTTGGCTAAAAAACTAATACTTAATCTAATAATATACTACCTCTGGTTCTAAATATAAGACCTAATTGACTTTTTTTTGGAGAGGTTAAGGTTGCGAAATAGGCTATTAAATCATGACATATTTGATATATTTTTAGATTATACATTAGTTTATAGGTAAAATAAATTAATCTAAGGGAAAAAATTAGGTAAATCAATTTATAATTAACTTATTTTGCTTTTTTATAGGATTTTCTAAAAAAGTCAATTAGGTCTTATATTTAGGACCGGAGGGAGTATTAGATATGTTATAATTAACTAACTTATTGTACTTTTCTAATCTCTCCAAAATAGTCATTCAGATTTTTAGATTATTAGATATTATATTTAATAGCTGAGGATTTTTAAGTTGGTTTCATCTCATTAAGCACTCACTAATTGGGTCAGAACCTGAGTGCTATGGGGAGAAGCCGACGATTTTTTTTTGGTATAAAAATTTCAAAATAAGTTTTGTTCAGCTAATGAGCAAAGAAAAGGCAGGCTTTGGGCTTTGGGCCTACAATTAACAAACCTTGAAGCCCATTCTCTCTGGCCTTCCCTCCCTTCTCTGTCGCCTATGTTCTGAGAGCAAAACGACGTCGTTTCCTCCCTTTGAAGCCCATTTCAGGGCTTCTTCGAAGCCATACTGAGGTAACCCATTTCACTCCCTTCTCTATTGCCTATGTTCTGAGAGCTTTGCAGTTCCAAAAACCTGAAGCCCTTAAATGGGTTACCTCAGTATGGCTTCAAAGAAGCTTAGGCAATCTAAATACCTCTCTCTCATATTTAATTCCTCCCCATTATCAAATATTCACATAGGCAAATCACTACAATTACAAAGTTCACAACTTTGTCATCCCAATGCTCTTAGCCATGCCTTGTTTTGCTCTCAAACTCGCCAAAACAACAGAGAAAACAGTCCCATTGATTTGACTCAATACCCACCTGAGCTTATAAGAAACTTCTCTATAATTGCTCACATTGACCATGGCAAGTCCACTCTTGCTGATAGGCTTCTTGAGCTTACAGGCACTATTAAGAAAGGACATGGTCAGCCTCAGTATCTTGACAAATTGCAGGTACCCTTAAGTGCAAAATCTTTTCTTTTTTTGTTATCTTGCTTAAGAATGTCATTCTTTATAAAGGGTATTCTCAAAAATCATTGCTTTGAATTAACATACTGATCATGATCCATGTAGCCGACCTCACGTAATGAAAAATCTTTTATTTTGTGCTATTTTAGCTTAAGAATGTCATTCATTGTAAAGGGTATTCTCGGAAAACATTGCTTTGAATTAGCAGCCTCTTTGTTTTCTTCAAGTAACATTTGCCTAGCAGTTATGTTTTACATGCATTGTATTAATCTGGAAATGAGATGTGATTTTGATTGGATGAAGCTATGTTCCTTGTTTCTTATTCTCATATAATGTTACTTGCTTGCTGAAGTCTGAAATGTCGTAGGTAGAAAGAGAAAGGGGCATTACAGTTAAAGCTCAGACAGCAACAATGTTCTATAAGCATGCTATTCATGAAGGAGAATGTAGTGATGAGAAAGGTCCAGCTAAGTTTCTGCTTAACCTTATTGATACTCCCGGGCATGTTGATTTCAGTTATGAAGTGTCGAGGTCGCTGGCAGCTTGTCAGGGTGCTCTTTTAGTTGTTGATGCTGCTCAAGGGGTGCAAGCTCAAACGGTTGCTAATTTTTATCTAGCTTTTGAATCTAACCTAACGATTATTCCCGTCATAAACAAAATAGACCAGCCAACTGCTGATCCTGATGGCGTTAAGGCGCAACTAAAGTCGATGTTTGATCTTGACCCGAGTGATGCGCTTTTAACATCTGCTAAAACAGGACAGGGTCTTGAGCATGTCCTTCCTGCGGTCATAGAGCGCATACCTCCACCTCCAGGGAAGAGTGATTCTCCCCTGCGCGTGCTTTTGCTTGATTCTTATTATGATGAATACAAAGGGGTGATATGCCATGTTGCTGTTGTTGATGGTGCCCTGCGCAAGGGGGATAAAATTTCATCTGCTGCAACTAGACAGGTTTATGAAGCTTTGGATGTAGGCATCATGCATCCTGAACTTAAACCTACTGGCATGCTACTTACTGGACAAGTTGGTTATGTTGTTAGTGGTATGCGTTCAACCAAGGAGGCACGTGTTGGGGATACACTTTTCCATTCTCGAAGCATTGTAGAGCCTCTTCCAGGTATAATTACCATTGTTTGAACCACACCTTCTGCCTGTTGGCATTTGATGAAGGAAACTGTATATACAATCATTCTTTTATAGTTGGAAATTTTAGAGTTACTGTAATTGGTCTGAGTTCATTTTATTTTTCCTGAGAACTTTTGTTTACTTTTGAAAAATATTTAAGTAATCAAATTGATGCGATGTCAATATTGGTAATCCTTTGTGTGTGCCTACACGACCTTATATTATCACTTATAGTTTGTCGTGTGCGTGCCAGACCTTACAATATTAGCATCCAAAATGTCCTTTTTTTAAATATAGCTTGATGCTTCTATACTGTAGGATTTAAGCCAGTAAAACATATGGTATTCTCCGGTCTTTATCCGGCGGATGGATCTGATTTTGAAGCTCTCAATCATGCAATAGAGAGACTGACATGTAACGATGCTAGCGTCTCTATTACCAAAGAAACTAGTACCGCCCTTGGTTTGGGATTCAGGTCTAGTATCTACTTTTAAAAGAATGGAGACTATTATTCTACTGTAATACGTTCATAGTTGGCTTTGAGTGGGATACTTATGTTTCTGCGGATCTAAAAGCAGGTGTGGTTTCCTAGGCTTGCTACACATGGATGTCTTTCATCAGAGGCTTGAACAGGTAACATCATATCTCGTTATAGAATCCAAATAATATTTCAGGTTGATGGTCTGTAATTCTTTTTTGAAATGAAATATGTGCCAAATTTCTCTATTGTATGTGCACAATGTGAATTTGATTTACCTGACTATAAATTTGCATTGGTGTATGAATTTGGAAAAGTTGATGGTTGGTTTTGTCGATTAGCATTAGTTTGTTGGTGCCATTTCTTGTTATGCTGAAAAATCCTATCTGTTTATGTTTAATTAATAGGAATATGGAGCTCATATTATTTCAACTGTTCCAACTGTACCATATATATTTGAGTACTCTGATGGAAGGTAGGTGATAAAGTTGGGTATGTTGGACAAAATTCCCTCTATTGTGTACTAATATAATTGTTTTGCTTTTCCAGCAAATTGCAAGTTGAGAATCCTGCTGCACTACCCTCTAATCCCAAGCAACGAGTGACAGCCTGTTGGGAACCAACAGTGATAGTGACAATTATCATTCCCAGCGAGTAAGTTCTTGCAAACCCTGGAGAAATTTTACTTGATGCTTCCAAAAATAATATTAACTATCTTATTTATTGCTGATAAAAGGTATGTGGGGTCTGTTATTACCCTTTGTTCTGAGAGAAGAGGTCAGCAATTGGAGTATTCATTTATTGACAGGTACCTCTATGTGTGTTTATACAGTTGCCATTAATGAGGAAAAGATATTACACTTTTTTCAGCCTTCTTTTTCCTTGAAATATTGGGTTTTTAGTGTGTACTTGACCTCGTTACCTGTGACTTTCTATGATAATTTAATTTTCACTCCTGCAGTCAAAGGGCATTCTTGAAGTATCGCTTGCCTTTGAGGGAGATTGTTGTTGACTTTTACAATGAATTAAAGAGTCTAACATCAGGCTATGCTTCATTCGATTATGAGGATGCAGAGTAAGTAACGATTTCTTTTTCCCTGCTTTGGCATGAACATTATTGTGCATTGTTAATGATGACAAGCTGTAATGCATGTGTACTCAGAATGGTTGTGTGATGTTTGTTGAAGTAGAAAGGCTGCAACACCGAATGGAAAATAGTGTTCTAATTTGCAAGTTATTTTCATGTACTTATTGACTGTCACATGTAATCAGATAACATAAACAAGTGAAATTATTTTGGTATGGATTTCCTCCCCTATGATACATTTGACGGGGTTTGTTGCAGTTATCAGGAAGCCGATCTGGTGAAACTTGATATTCTCTTAAATGGACAACCAGTTGATGCAATGGCAACCATTGTTCATAAGTTAAAAGCGTATCGAGTAGGGCGTGAACTGGTGGATAAATTGAAGAAAGCTATAGACAGGTATTTCTTTGGCATATAAAAAAGGAATATTAGTTTCAAACTTCTGTTATAGTTTTTTTAATAGCATTATTTTCTATAATCTGTGCAGGCAAATGTTTGAGATTTCCGTACAAGCTGCTATTGGGTCAAAAGTGATAGCTAGGGAGACGTGAGTATCTGTTATGCTAATGTGTTTTTGTGAGTGACTGATTTATTAGAATGATTGGTATGGACCTGCGCACTCTTGTTACGCAATTATTAACTGATCGGAGATTTCATCATCAATAAATCCTCCTATGGCCAATAGCTGTTAAGCAAATGGAATCTGAGCCTCTAACCAAAGTATAGAATGGAAGACCAAGTCATTGATTCACACGCATTGAAAGATTAAGTGACTTTTTTCTTTCTGATTTGCTCTGCTGATGCTCTTAACAACATTTCAGGATTTCAGCAATGAGGAAAAATGTTCTTGCCAAGTGTTATGGTGGTGATGTTACTCGGAAGAGGAAGCTGTTGGAGAAGCAGAAAGAAGGAAAAAAGAGAATGAAAAAAGTTGGCTCTGTTGATATACCACAAGAGGCATTCCATGAATTATTGAAAGTTTCATGACAGCCATGTCTGAACCTGATTGCATGTTAGAAAATGGTACGAACTTGTATTTCTCCTTTCACTCTTCCAATGGAATTACAGTGCATCTAAGAAGTTAGAACTCAAGTGACACATTGCTTGAGATTATGTAACTCTGAATTCTTGTAAACGAAAAAATATTACTCTGAATTCTAAAAAATAATTGAGTTTGGACAATAGCTGATTAGCTGTTAATTTGTATTTTTCCCCATGGAATTATAAATAGCAAGCTAAGAACTAATTTATTTATTCTGTACGATCCATTTCTTTGTGCCTTATGTGTATTGGTAAATGTTCTATACGTGATTGATTCATCATCATTGAGCTCAAAGGCAATTCAAAACTGGCGTCAGGCTTTTGTAATTGGTTTATTAAATCTTTGTTTAGAAGTTATTGGTTAGATTACATAGTTCAAACTTCCAAGTTGTATGATTGTAGTCAGAACTTCATGACAATTGGTTGGCATTCTGATAATCATGTTATTAAGTAACTGAAATTTCTATCCTCATCTCACTAATGTTTCTGTTCAGTAGGTTTGGGATTCCATTGCCCTGGCATAATTCTAAGACACACGATACCTGGGAAAAGAAGGGTGCATAGAAGAGACAGTGAAAGCAGCATGCTCGTTACAAGGGAGGCTCCTAAGTAGCTGTCTATCTCATCAATAATATTGCCAAAAATTTTCATTGTATTCCAATTGGTGTTCATTAGTGTATTGCTGTTGTTTAATCATATCTGGATATGGGATCATATCGGGATATTGGAGGCTGATTTCTTTCAGGAAATGATAGGAATAGGAGATAGATAATTGTTTTCTCATAGTTCATTTTAGATAATCTGTTGTACATAATACAGGTGCTCATGAGGGCCACTCAGTTTGATATACAGTGACAATTTAGAAAGAAAAAAATCCCTTAATAAACAACCATTTTTCCCTATGCAATTTCTGTTTTTTTCTTGTTACTTTTTACTTGTGCAATGCAATCATTCGTCTCCACTTATACTGTCATCTTATGTTTTATTTCTTCTAGTTTCTGGGAGTTTGGCGATTTGAGTTTGCTCTCTAATCTGTTTTTCATTTTATGATTCGTCTAACTATTTCTATATTAGGAAATTGAGCCAGCTATGTCTAGAGCTCTAGATTTTGTCGCACCACTTTCTTGCTCTTCTAAAGATTACTTTGCAGATGAAGAATATGTTTCAGGAGAAAAAGCAAACCCACCATATCTTTGAATTCTCTTCAATCAATAGTTGAGCAAGAGCATTTTATCATTTTAACTGTACTCTTCACTTTGAAAGAAGCAAAAGTTGCAATAATATGTACCTAAACTGATGAACTGCACATTACAACAAACAGTTCAAAAAGTTCATTATCTTTTAAGTTACGGTGCCCTGTGTGGAATTTGGATTCCTGAAAAAACTTGAATCTGGTGAAGTGTTCCAATGTATTATAAGTAAAATAACAAATATTTTTACACTGTACTTGAGTATTACATGGACTTAGCACGGCAGGAATTTAAAATTCATAGTGTCACTTGACAATATTCATTTCCTGCTGTTCTTCAGCCTCTGATTTTCATCTTCTGCGTCTTCCCTGCTAATTTAACCTTGAGATCCTATTGAATGGTGGGATCTCTTATAAAAGGTAATATCAGAGCGGGGCTTCCCCTCCTTGAGTTAAGCAGAATAGCGCCCAAACTTCTACATGGTTATAAGAAATAGAATCTAAAGCTGTGAGCTGTTCTTTGGAACTTAATGATTGATCTGATCACTAATAGTAGGAGGCACACTTCTCTTAGAGACAGAAAATGGAACTGGAGGTTGGAGAGGCATGAAGTTTCCATTATAGGAATTTGATGACAGCCTGTTGAAGTAACCTGGTAAGCAACCTTTCCCATTTTGTGTCAACAGATTGGAAGAAGCTAACTGATAATGTTCTCCTAGTTTCAAGTTCAACCCCAAATCTGAAATTTCCCCTCCCCTTGGATGGTTCACATTGGTGGATCCTTGACCCACTATTGATGAAACTGCTGCAGCTATTACTGATCGAAGTCTTGGATCTGTACTAATTGCTTTGCTTAATGTTTCTGCTAAAGCCTCCTCTTGTAAAGTAGCTTGGTTTTGCATGCAGTTTTGATGGAACTGTTGTTGAAATTGATTTCTCAGGTCAACTGGCCTCATGTGGATTTTTTCCTTATTAAGAACTCCATTACCCCATACTGCTTGTTGAATGTTGGGTTCCTTGGAGCAAAAACTTAGACTTGTTGGAGGAAATCTTTGGTTCAAAGCAAAGTTTGAAGGGGGACGAAAATTATTGACATGGGTTGATGAGGATGAAGCAGAAGTCAAGTCTAGAGTGATTGTTGGGAATAATGGTGAGACAGGGTTGGGCAAGAAGACTTGTTTTGCTTTAGATAGATCAAAAGGTACAAGGCTTTGGCTATTAAGCAGTGTAGGACCATTTGAGAATGATGCAAAACTGTTATCTGCAGGCTGAGATGTTGAAGAACCAGACAATAGCATGGAAGCAGCAGCTGAAGTGGTGGAAGCCATAGCTGTGGCTGAAACTGGAAGTGGGTGATTGTGGGTCCCTTCATATGTAGTGATTAAGATGGACATGTCCTCAGCACATCTCTGCACCTAATTAAATTCAGGCATTTCATTAGGCTTACTCTACTAAGAAATTAGTTTATGGAAATATTTGTATTATACCGCTTTGAAAGAGCTAGTAAATTTTATTAGGTTAATATCATCATTGTTGATCATTACAATTTAATCGAATTTTGGTTTCTATCCCTGCATTTTCAAATCAATTTTTTTATGAAACTATAGATATAAAATATAATGTAAAACTACAGGATCAAAACTATAATTCAATTAAACTATATGTATTATCACATGTGTATTGATTGCAATATATGCTTACCTGTTTTCTGACTGGACATGATGGTGCAACAGTGCAGCGATAGTATGCACGTGGACAAGGATTCCCTTTGGCTATCTTCTGTCCATATTTTCTCCATTGGCATCCATCACTCATCTATTTATGGAAAGCATTTCAATTATCATTAGACATAAAAACCATTAACAACAATTTAATCAAAGTCATATAACTTTTTTTGAATCACGTAAATCATGCAAATATAAGCCTTAACAAATACTAACCGTGGGGGTGTCACATCTTGCTCTCACAGAAACCCTTGCTTTCTTAGCAGGCATTTGCTCTGAAATTTCATCTTCTCCATTTTTTGCCTTGATAGATTTATTTGATTGGCATGTTGATCCCCCTATTTCTGTTTCCTTAATTTCTTCTGAGCTGTTTCCTGGGCTTAGATCAGATACATTCTCCATTGATAAATCACATGTAGAGTCCAATCCAAGGGTAAGACAAGCCTCAAGATCTTCACTTTCTTTAGGTTTACTAGTGTTTCCAATTCTTGTTTCTTTTTTTGGGTCCCTTGGACTTCTTCCCAGGCAAAGTGACACTAGCTCAGGCTCTTCAGTTTCATTATGGGAATTAGTTGATTCTTCTTTGCCCTTTTGAGATGTTTCTCTGTGCAAGATATCAAAGAAACGCAGTTGGATAGACTGGTAATCATTCTCCACTCTTTCCAGCATCATCTTCAATCTTCCTTCATTTTCTTCTTTCACCTCACCTATATTTTCTTTTCCAGACTCGAGTTCTTCATTCTTCATTGGAAAATAAGCAACAACATACAATCAGTTATCTCTTAACCTGAATTTCTGAAACTTATGCTGTTATATAACACCTTATCTATAAGTTTGCGTTATCTAAACATTGTTTTCTACTAGAAGCCATGTCATGCAGTTCTGTAATCTCATGAACATTTGGATAAATATTTGAAGTTTAAGTCCATGTGAAAAAATTATAAAAAGCAATAAGATTTTTTAAAGAAGAAAGAATTACAGAAGAATATGCAATTGGATTATACTCCCTCCGGTCCTAAATATAAGACCTAATTGACTTTTTTGAAAAATCGTAAAAAAAAGCAAAATAAGTTAATTATAAATTGATTTATCTAATTTTTTCCCTTAAATTAGTTTATTTTACTCATAAACTAATGGATAATCTAAAAATATATCAAATATGTCATGATTTAATAGACTATTTTGCAACCTTAACTTCTTCAAAAAAAAGTTATCTAGGTCCTATATTTAGGATCAGAGGTAGTAGTTTCTAACCTCAACAAAGAAATCATCTTCTCCAAGGGAAATGGAAAATGTTCTCTTCTTTCCAATCTCTAGACCACGAGCACTAGACATTATTTTTGCCGTGGTCTCCACTGACATTTTGAGAAGCTGACCTTTTCTCTTAATTGCCTCGTAAATACACACTCCATAATATAGCTATACATGCATGTATATATAGCCTCTCACAGACCAATCAACTATATCCTCCTAAACTAAATTAAGGGAATAAACAAATATAGATCCGAGTGCTCATCTTCCTCCCATTACGCAGCCACAATCATGAAAGGTCAACATTTCTGCTAAGCTCATTCCTGTCATCTGTATATATTTGTAATAATAAAAATAGTTATATATTCGAAATCTTAGTCATCATACATATAGAGAGAGAGATGGTACAAATTATAAACACACACATAATTACTTAGTGCCACTTAAATCCTTATTATTATAAGTCTATTTTAACTAATTGTCAACTAAACCGTTATTAAATTTGTCTTTCTTTTTCTGCATTTACAAATTATTCTAATATATTTATATTTTTAACAAGAATAAAATAAGGGTCTAGCTGAAAAAAATCAGTACTAACTTATTAGTTTACTAGTAGTTATGACCAAAAATATCATTATAGTAATAAGGATAATGGGAGTTGAAGCTTCGTACATATGGGAAGACGTCACATGGGTGAAGAGTCAAAGTAGCAATATATATGTATTGAGTTGGCTATGGCGGCAACCGAACTCTTGTGATGATCTGGAGGTACATCTTTGTCAATGGTGAAGCTGTTTCGCTCTCAGTTCATCGTTCTCCTTCTTCCACTTGCACTGCTGTCCACTCCCATGCATTGACTTCATTTCTTATATATCTCTTGCATTATTTCTTGATTAATTATTCTATGTCCTTGTTATTTTAGTTATTCATAAATGCAAGATTCTCTATCACTCTGCGTGTAAAAAGGAACTTATTATTGTTTGAGATTATAAAAAATACTCCTTTTAGCTTGTAATTTAGCTGTATTTTAATTAGGTATGAACAGTTGACAATCTTTTAGCATAACAAGTTATTAGACAATTTGGTCCTAAATATAAGTCATTTTTTTTAAAAAAAATATCTCTTTTTTTAAAATTATTTTGATCAATGGTCCTTGATTATAATAAACAAATAATAGAGGATAGATGAGGTTAAAGGTAAATGGTTACAATGCATTAGCAATACTCTATGATATTAGTTAATTTAACTAACATCTTTAATCTTTAATCTAATAAAATCACGTACTTTGAAAACCGAAAGGGGTATATTTCAATATTATTGTTAGATATATTAAGTTTGGCCCTTGTATTTATCAATATATAGTTGATTTTAGGCTTATACTTAAACTAATATTAAGTCCTTATAAAGTTATATAGTTTAAAATCAACTATTTGTAACTATATATATATATATATATATCAAAATCATAATGCAATAAAACTGACAAAAAGCAACATATGGCTTATAATAATAATATATTACTCATACAGTAAGATTGTGGTTGTTGATGAAGTCTAAATTGTGGTAGTTTAATGTATTAAAAAATCCTTGAAACCAAGTTTGTTCACTCAGTTTCCAAAACAAGGATAGTCTATAAATTAACAGTTTTCACACTGATGCTCCGAGAAGTCATCGAACTATGAGTTTTACAAATTCCAACTTTTTTCAGTTGGGCGTGCCAAACAACGGTTGCAAGAAGGAAAACTTGGACGGCTTAAGACTAATTGTTTGATTCAAGTACCTCAATGTTCAGAAACTTCAAACATTTGAATAGCCGAATCCAATCAAACATGTGCTCATATGATAGAATTCCCGAAGGGACCAATTATTATATGCCTAGGGATCTGAGTGTTATATAACAATCTCATCCATTTGAAAGTTGAAACTTAAGCAATTTTTTAAATATCATAATACTCTTTTGGATTCTTGAAAGTCGTCACTCGGATTAAAAAACCCCACGATGGTGTCAATAGGTTCATTAATTATTATTAACATAATATACTAACATATACTTATATTCATGGCTGTGTGAAGAGTGAAGACCCCCTTTACACTTGTATCACTTGGCCGCTAAGTAATAGCCCGAGGTTTTGACGTTGAGATTATATTAAAAGCAATCAGATCCCAACCCATGATTTATATTCACAATAATACATATTGACCCTCGGCTTTGATTGTTTGTAAAAATCAGATCCATGGTATATGTATAAGAGTCATATTAACTTCTTTTAAGTTTGGCCATCACACCTCTTTGGACCATGAAAATTAGAGCCCATCCAGTGAAAATATCAGCTTAACTTTTCTTTGTCACGCAATTATTATATGTATAGTATAGTATGCTCAATAATTAAATTATGATGAAGCAGTCTTATTGTTCAAAGCTTTTACCTACGAAAATACTTTTCATTCTATCCATTAGCAAGCTAGCTACTAGTCTTTCTATTGCGTCCAAAAGTAAATATGTATTATCGTACTTATTTATGGCTTTTACTAGCTATCTTCTCTCTATATTTAATTAAATTTATTACTAGCTACTTAATTACTCTGAAGCTTGAAGGGGTTGCATGCATTACGTAATCAATATGAAATTTGTGTTTACAATAGAAAATTACTACTATATTTGATGATGAAAAGAGAGAGGAGATAATTAATTAGTGGGTGGTCCTATTGCGTCAGTCTATAGAGACCTCATGATTTTTGTGTTATTGTTAATTGTGGAGGCAGAGACTTTTGGGGGACAAGTTGAGGTTTAGTTTAATGAATAGGTCAATGATTTATTTTTTATTTTGGATTAGCCTTTGAATTAAGTTACTAGCTTGCTAAACCTAAACATGTGATTTTGGCATCACGCATGTCCTTTTAACTAATGACCAACGTCCATCAGACTCCACACTCAATATTTTTTGTTAATTAGATGCGATAAGATCTAATTCAAACAATGATATGACTATTTTCAGGGTAATTAATACAAAATGCTTCAATATATGAAGCTCGATAATTGTGATATTTTAGTTTTTTTATACATTAGTGATATTATAATTACTCATAATAGCTAAGAATGTATGCTTTGAAGAAATTTACGAAAATGAAAACTCGGATCCAGTTCATATCAGCAATTTGCCTATGCTCATTTCTTGCTTTAATTTCTTTTTTATTGCCCGGAGAAACTCATATACTAGTGTGGATGTGTGTATGTGTGTTATTCAACCGCTGTACATAATATTTTTCAAATCCGAAGTAACCAGCCTTTTATATGAAGTTCAATGAATGAGACACACTGCTATATATGTTTATATATTACTTAATGAACTAATATTTTTCTCTTTGGTTTGAAGACGGTATTAGAAAAAAATAAAAGCCCCAAAATCTTACGGTTCCAAAATATTGTCATTTGCACTATCGTAAATACGCACCTCTTTCGTTTGTAAACTAGATCTCATTAAACTTTATAATCAAACTCTTCATAGAGATGAGAGAGAGAGAGAGAGAGAGAGAGAGAGAGAGAGAGATTAAATTAAATTCCTTGCCCTACTCTTTATCTCCTTCGAATGTTACAGAACCCCAAGTGATGTTAAGGCACATGTATAAATATATAAATTTTAAAATATATATATATATATATATATATATATATATATATATATATATATATATATGAATGTGATTTAATTACATTAACCCACCTAAAACAACATGGAACTCTAAATCATTTCTATACGATAAATTAAATATAATTACCTTGTACAATTATCAGCTAATTCTGCATGAACGAAAACGTAGTGCATACTACATACAGCAAATGGAACTTTACCGACAAGTCCAAAATAAATAATTGCCTAACCACAAAGAAACGTAGTAGATACTACTCATCGTTTCATAGTACAGATCATTATTCTTTTTTTATGAGAAGAAAAAAAACTAAAACTAAATTTGGAGCATCATGTTATACGATGGTATATTAAAATATATGATAAGTTTTCATCAACTACGTACCTTCCTTTTGCTCCAGAAGATGTATTATTCAATCATCATTAAAGCAAATTGGGGAAGAAAAAAGGCATGTCAATTTTGGAAGATAAACCATGGTCATAGGTTTTAAGCTACGAAACGTCTCGCCCAAAAAACAAACACTAGAATGAAATTCTGGCCCAAAACATACTCAGGCTTTAGAATTTGTAAGAGGCTCACCCAAAATCAAATACTACTATATTTCACATGTTTCATATTACTCTATCAGATATTTGCAATGAGTGAATATTATGTCAGAAACATATAAATATACTATATATGTCCAAAGCCTGGACTACTAATTTTGCTTGCATATACACTCCAATTAGTTAAGAGCTTTCAATGAATGATGTGAGACGAGATGAGGGCAACATGCATTAGATCTAACTTAACTTCTATGCTTAAGTATGTTTTTTTATCCCCTTAACTTTAGTCATTTTTTAGTCCTTTAACTTTGAAAAGTGTATTTTTTAGTCCTTTTAAATTGAGTTAAAATATGTTTTTGTCTCTTAATTTTGCATAAACTCATGTTTTAGTCTTTTAACTTTGAAAAGGGAAGGGACCAAAAACATATTTAGCGTTTTCTAAAAGGACTAAAAACATTATTTTGTCCAAAGTTTAAGGACCAAAAACATTTTGATAAAAAAAAGGACCAAAAACACACTTTTTAAAATTAAGGGAATACATGACCATGTCGAAAGTTAAGGGTCTAAAAACACATTTTTCAAAGTTAAGGGACTATAAGACGACTTTCTTCAAAGTTAAGGACCAAAAACATACTTTAACCTAACTTTTAAATTAAACCTTTCCTGGGTTTTCTTGTCTCCATCCCTTTCTTGTTTCAGAAGTAACCTCAAACATCACATCATCTAATGACTCTTTAATCACAACTCTTCAGAAGCCCTAGCTAGCGCATCACCAAACCATGTGTCTTGATGATCATGAATATTTTATATATGTATAAGATGGATACAAATTTGTGGCGCGATATGTAGGGGCAAGTCGGCACTAGAGATTCATATCTACAATAATGAAGTATTCCATGACGTCCATGCAGACGCAATCTAAGCATATCCCTGACATGCATCCTCACCTAGCCGCATATTTATAGCTACCTCATTTTTCAGATTACAATCATCTACTACCTCAGGTCCTTGATATAATAGCAAAATTGTAGCGTGAAATTTTCCCTGCAAGCTTAGCTTACATGTTCAGGATAGGAGGCAGCAGTTTACAACTGTTGGCACTGTAGAAAACATACATTTGGTGTGTCCTACCATATATCTTTAATATAAGATCATGTCCAAATAATTGACAAGACGAAAATTTAGGTAAGAAAGCGCACAATGGACATGTGGCAAGGTAATTCTACTGTTCATTTTGCCAATTCTTTTCCTTTTTGCCAAAGATTGACAAAGACAAGAAGCATTACTGAGTGGCCAAGTGTCCATTCCATGGACTATGCGTGGGTACGGATAAGGCTAAGGTACATAATGTACTTAGTTTAGATTTTTTTCTAATCACTTTCTAGTTTGATCCGAATTTGAGGGGCAGGCCACAAGCCACAGCCGAGGAGACCAGGGCAGAAACTTGGGAGAAAAATATTTCATTATTGGAAATTTCTTATGAAAACGCCTTATTCATTAAACAAAAGGAAAGAAAAAGGAAAAAACTTAGGTCCATTTCATTAGGTCCATTTCCTCCCATTCCCCAATCAAAATGGGACACATGGACAACTAAACACATAAACTTTCTCTTTCCTTTTAATCCCTATTTTGCCCCCTCCATTTCATCTCTAACCCATTCAAAATCCTATTCCCAAACTCACAATCGTCCACTACAGTTCCAATCGTGTGTGTTTGTATGCTTCGCTTCAACAATCCCAAAACCTCAGACTAAAAAAAATCCCAAAACCCAGGCGACAATACATGAATCCAGAAATCGAATTTTCAATTTCAATTTCAACCGAAAACCAATTCTCCAAAATACGCAGAGAGAAAGCGAAGTAATGACATGGTATTAAAGTGGAGATTGTTGAAGCGGAGAGAGAGAGAAGAGCTTTCAACTTTCAGTTGGAAATCCTTCCAATTCCTTTCATTTCCTTCGTTAATTCCTAGCATATTGTGGATCATGTGCTATGAACATTGATGGATGTAACGAATTGGAACTCTGGATGATGTTTGGGAGTTTGAGAATATGGTTTTGAATGGGTTAGAGATGAAATGGAGGGGCAAAATGGAAATTAAAAGGAAAGAGAAGATTGATGTGTTTAGCTGTCCATGTGTCCTATTTTAATTGGGGAATTAGAGAAAATGGACCTAATGAAATGTACCTAAGTTTTTTCCAAAGAAAAACTTGTGTACTAGTTAATAATAGTAGGCTTAAAATCGCGCAAGAACTGAAGGGATGTCGAATAGAAGCAAAATCATATTTAATCCTGATTAAGAATACATCGATTGTTTTATTATCTCTAAAATCATTCCAAAGACTAAGTGAATTCGACAGAGCTCAATTTCAGGCATGAAGGCAACTCTACATTTTAATACCAATATCAATTTCCGGGGATGTATATATCTCTTTCTATCATTTCCTGTTTTCATCATCATCTTCTGTACACCAATAATAAAATGGTGGGGAAAAGGACATGAACAAAGATCAACATAAGTTTCACCGCCAGTTCAGATAAGGCTTCTTGCATCAGAGTCACATGACATGGTTCAGATGAGACATAAGGTGGTGTCAGTCATATCAGCCTTCCACAATCTTTGGACCTCCGTACATGGTTCCAATCACTTCTAAACCCTCAGGTTTCTCTCTCTCTTGAAGCCATTCATGGTTTTTCTGTTCCTCTTCCGATATGCATATTCCATCTGCTGAAGTTTCACAAAAAACATCAAATAACAGAAGTTTAGAATATAGCATACAATCGATCAGAGGGTGAAGTAGATTTGATGAGAAAGTAATGCTCCAAAAAAATGTTAGTGGCATAGTACCTGAAAAGTTGGAAAAAGGATAATCAAGGTAGTAAGTGCAATGTCTGCCATCAGGGTCAGAGTATGGAGGGCCAAGAACATCAAGAACTGCACATGCGGTCACCGCCGTGAAGCAATGCATGTTTCCTCCTTCGGCCGGATAAAGGATGGAGGGGCTGCAAGGAGCAGTGAAATCAGCATCAACCTTCACCTTAGCCAACCGAACCTCTGCACTCTGAACTGGACAATTGTAATTTGCATATTAGTCTCTTTTGTATATTTCGTTCGTACAAGAGATTTTTAAGATTGCAAAGGCATTGACAAAATATCTGCTCCATCAAAATGTTACTGCTCAACCTTCTCCACGCATGCATAACAGGTCTAGATAAAGATCATCTTCAACTACAATATTGACTAAGATGACAGGTTTTTTTAATTACTCTTCAAATTAAACTTAAAAATGCATCACACTCAAAATTGCCTGTTTTGGGATCCATCACCCTTCACAATTTTAAAACATGTTGAGGGGGAGGGTGTCTCATCCTTTATCCCCCTCACCACACCAGACAATATAAGACATCACAATCTACCCCTTGAGGCCAGATCCTTACAATGGTGGCATCTTACGTACCCCTCTCAAACCAATGTTACAGCATGTCTAAGATTATGTTCTGAATCTACACGGAACCAGACTCAAATTTGAGCATTCTACTGCTATTACCAAATAGAGTACAAACTACATAATACCTTATGTAACAAGTTTTGTCCCACTACAGTTCCTTATAATATGTAAACAAAACTCCTAAAAAAGACACGGTCACATGCTTTTGAATTATAAAATCTCTTTTGTTGTCGTGTTTATATTAGAGAACCTGATGGTAAAACATGCAAAGTGCAAAAACGGCACAACTACACCAAACTTTATTCCCATTCCTTTTCTCCCATAAGGGGATGTTCTACAAGGGGGTGCCAAAGCTCAATGCTGCTAAATATAAAATCACTAGCATGTTCACAACAGGACTATTTTAGAGCAACAGAAGATATGGAAGGAAGGAAATACAGTTTTCATTATTTTATCCTCACTCCAAACCCTCTTTTTCACATCTTAATCAGAACACCAAGCAGAAAAACAGCATATTCTCAAATACTACCTCCAGTCCTAATTATAAGATCATTTTGACCTTTCTGGAGAAATTAAGGATTCAAAACTAATCACTTTAAATTATTTGTGTCTATCTGTTATACTCAACACTAATTTTTCTACTTATAATATAATTACATGTATATATTATTATTTAGCGGTATAATTTAATTCCTTAACTTTCATAAAAAAAAGTCATGGATATCTTATATTTAGGACCGGAGGGAGTATGACTGATTAATATATGCTTATACAGTGCAGAATTGAAGGAAGCAAATTTGCAAGACCAAAATAACTTAGAAACAGTGATAATAAAGGTCAATATTTTTTAAAGAAAAAAATCAAATACTCACTTTCCGTTGGTTTGAGACAGGTAGGAGTTTGAGGGGGCATGTCAACCACCCAATCATATGATTTGATGTGCATGGTCCCAAAAAGTAGTTTACTGAAAACTGTCATTCCGGGGTGATTATGAAGCGGAATAATACCTGACGGCGGCAAGCAGAATATTCCCATCTGCATTCAATATAGAAATACAGTTACAATTAACCAAACAGTATGCCTCCCTCTAAACCAACAACTTACCAAATTAGGAATATTCATTTACCGAGAACTTTGGACATTCGAAGATATGTAGGTATGTAATTCTCGGATATCTTCGGGCAGTGTTTGCCCTGAAATATGGCATATCAGGCTTCAAGCCAACATCTTCTGGTGTAATTGCATCTGCATAAAAGAAGGCAAAGTTGCATGGTTTCCATTAGGAAACAAAACCCAAGAAAACAACTGACATTTGGAAACAAAAATTGGGAAAAAAATTATAACTATTAATATTGCAGCTGCAATGGGTCGAATTCAAGTCAGTCCAAACAAAGAAAATAAAACAAAATTAAAAAAGCGATAAGGTCAAGGCATGCAACTAGCGTATTTGGATTCCAATGGATAAAACAATTCACCATATTTTGCAGGTTGGGATATCTTGACAGCTATATTTTAACTACTAGCAGGTGTTGAGTTCAAAACTAGGTCCTAATGTTAAAATATTGCATTTCAACTACTAGCAGATATCAATTAGGCTTACCACAAAAGACAATATCCAGCAAATAGTTGCACCTTAAAATATTGCATTTTTCTATTTAGCTCGTTGATAAGTGATCACTAATAAGAATAAAGGCTTCATAACCCTGATGAGCTATTTTTATAGGCTAATTGATAATTAAAGGATTCTCATGGGAAAATGTGATCCAAATTATAAACATAGGATGCACAATTCCTCCATTAGATTAACAAGACAAGAGAGATGTCAAGGTATTTTATTTGACATCATCATAAAGTGTACCGTGCTTGATTGCTAATTCAAATTTCATATTTTATACCACACTAACTTGGCAATACACATAAAACTGAAACCTACACTGTAGATAAAGCCTGTTGGTATTGGTAATAAGAAGCACATGGTAACAACAATTTTTTATTAGCTAGTTGAACACCTTGGAATAATTATATACATGCGTTGATGTCAAACAGAAAACACAAAGGCATGTCCAAAGCCTTGGGGCACAAACATAGTACACAAAGTCAAAAAGGCAATCAATATTATTTCTGCAAAAGGTGAAATTGAAGCAACATCCACAAATCCGCAACAATATAACGAAAATTATAGCCTCTAATTAATTTGAATATTTAGCTTAATTTCCCCAAGGGCCAAATATCATATTTACCAATGAACAATCACCAAGTATCAGTCAACACAACGAACAATAACAATTAAAAAGTGTCATTTCATCCACCACTCCCGTTAGATTGGCCAATGATGTAGCCAACACCACAATTTAGCGAAATTCGACGGTGTTGGCCAAAATTTTTCATTGTTCTTGCACATAATTTATAGCTTTTATTTTATTGTTCTTTGTGTCAACTCATACTTGATAATTGTTTAATTAGCCAAAATGATGTTTAACCATTTCCACAATACTATACAATCCTAAGAACAAGCAAACCAAAAGATTAATATTTCCAAAATAAAGGGAAATGAAGCCAAATTCACAAGTTGATTGAGCAACCACAGAAAAAACTCAGACAAAGAGCTTCATTTCAATGTGTTTTTCACACAAATAATAGAATAAAATACAAAACTTTATGATATATACTAGTGATTAAAAAGTGTCATACCCAAAACAGAACGCAACTTGTCAATATCTTGAGGGGGTGGAACAAGACCAGGGGCACCAGAGGCAAAAACTTCCTTACATGTCTTATATAATTTCTGAACCGGCGACATCTTCTTCTGACGGCGCCGGTTCTTCTTTGATTTGCTGTTGCTATTCGTCTCTTCAGGCAATTCAGAAAAGCTCTTACCCTTCTTCTCTCCCACCCTCCTCCCAATCCCCATTCAACTCAACACACACAAAAAACCAACCTTTACCATAAAGATAACACCTTTACCAATGCCACTGCACAAAGCTCAAACTTTCAGAACCATACGAGCATATTACACCACAGGGGAGCATAAAAATCAAAAAAAGGAAATGGGGTTGCTAAAAAGTGTGGAGAAAATGCAGTGAGAGCGTGAAATCCCAGAAAGTGGGGAAATAGGAGGGAGAGAAAAGAATGGTGAAAAGGGTAGAAGGAGGAGTGAGATGTGAAAAATGGGATTTTTTTGTGGGGAACATGGAACATGGAACATGGAACATAGAACATAGAACATGTGAGAAGTGAAGGTGATGGGTGAAAGAAGAGGAAAAAAGAGGTATAAAAGAGGAAGGAGTTGAAGAGGTTGGTTTGAGGAAGTGAAAACCAGGGGCCATGCATCCAATTCCAGTGGGCTGTTCCAACACCGGATTTTTGTCCAATACCAAATACTATTAAGTATTAATACTCCTATTAATTTATTCATTTCATGTTCTAGACTTCTAGTAGTATTCTTGTGGTATTAATCTTCATTGTTTCCTTTTGGTCTTTCTTCTTATTCTTCACTCTTGCCCCTCATTTATGCTAATTTCACTTCCCACCCCTACTTATAAGCACCATATGTATATATCTTCCAAAAATTGTTTATATCCAGATATGTATATATGGTGCTTATGAGTAGAATCAGATGGGTAATTTAGTGTTTGTTCGAAATGATCAAGATATCGTGATGCTTTATGAGTAGAATCGGGTAAGGAATTTAATGTGTGTTTGAAATGATGATCATTAAAATGTTTAGAACAGGTTTTTTAGTTAGGGTTTTCTGTGTATGAAACAAATATCTGACAGTTGATTTTGTATGGGATATGATATAGTGTAGTTTGTTTATGATAATTGTTTGAAAATTCCCTTACAAACGAAAAGATGCGAATTTAATGTTTGTTTGAAATGATTGCCATTAAAATGTTTAAAACTGGTTTTTTAGTTCAGATTTTTTGTGTATAAAACAATATCTAACGGTTGGTTTTGTATGAGATCATGTAGTGCATTTACGATGGTTGTTTGAAAATTCCCTTACAAACGAAAAGTTGCGAATTTAATGTTACTTATAAGCTTACCGTGTCAATATCTATCACTTCATTAATAAAAAAGTAGGGTTATCAAATCTTTGTCTGTGTTTTAGTCTGTAGTAACGTTTGATGTCTGATGGTGGGTTTGTTGTTACACTTGGCCAAAAATGATATTAGACCTTTGCTTTAATTTTTTCCTAAGTCCGCCTCTTTTAGTTTTTCTTCTTATTTCTCAATTTTACCCCTCATTTATATTGTTTTCACCTATCGTCCCCTACTCCCTCACCCTCAAATTACATATTTTAAAAACCGTCAAAACTCAACTTAATTATATCACTTGCACACAACAATATTTAAACTTTATTGACCACATGTTAAAATTTTGAAATCTTTTTATTTTACTCAAGTCTAATATTATGATGATGGATATTATAATGCATTATTTTATATAAAAATTAAGAATGTGATTTAAAAATAAAATTAAAATGCACATTCAATCTTAAATTATTTTCATTGTAAATAGAATCATATTAGTTGTGTTTGTTTGAAATAAACATAAATTGAAACATTTTTGAAAACAACTTTTCGAATTTTTATGTGTGTGTGTGAATGAGAGGTAAACACACAACGATACCTTTTGTATAGATTTCTGTAAATACTTTTAGATGGTTGCTTGAAAACCGATTCAAGAATAAAAAGTTGATTGCGAATTCAATATCACTTGTGAACTTAAAATGTGTATGTTTGTCACCCTAATTAAAGAATTGCAAAAGAGTATGGTGGTCATTTGTCAATTTCCTCATTCTATATATCTTTCTCAATGTGTTAATTTATAGTAGTCAATAACTGGCCAAAAAAAAATTAGTAGTCAATAGAAACAATTCGATGGCATTGGTGTTTTTGCAGCTGCACTTGGCGCACGGAAAAAAAGGTCTTGCACATTTGCTTTAACCCTGGTCCTTGTAGAAACGCATATTCTTTCGACTTGTCGGTCCAAACGGAAAGAATTGGATCCAAAGTACAATTACTTGATTGTTGACACGTTATTTTCCCCCTACCGAAGTACCCTATGTTCAAAATTTGCGTCTGTTTACTTGTTACAATTTTTTCTAACTCTTTTTCCAAATTATTCCTATTATGTTCGTCAACAATAAACAAATAAAAGAGACTCAGAGGTGGGAATTAAGTTAGAGATTATTGTTAATGTATTTTGGTAATATTATGTAATTTTAATAAACTTAATTAATTTCATTATTCTAATTAGATCAAGTAATTAGGTCTTCTATTTGGGATATAGTTTTGAATTTCTCCGTCCACAATTCAATGCCAACCATAACTTTGGTTGAAAGCCAGACTAAAATATCTAAATGATGGTTTTGTTGATAAATGAACTGATGAACCTATTTGAATTTGATCCAAATTTACAGACTACTCTCGCACTTGAAAAACTTTGAGAAGGAAATATTTAATAATTAGTGTTATTTGAGTTATAAGAAATCAAAGCAAAAAATAACATTGCATATATAAAATTATTTATTACGAGTACTATTTAAAGCATATATGCACCTCGTATTTGCTTCCACCACTATATATTAGATTCCATGTCCATTCTCATCATTACTCTACAAATCAAATTACTGTATGAAGTTACAATCTTTGCATCCATTATCCCTTTCAGCTGACATTCACTTTTTTGAAACACAATGATACAACCCGATCCAAAATATCATCGCCAGGAAAGAAATCTTAAAAGAACAATATCATTATTATATTTCAACTATTTTAAGTTTTTTGCATAAAATAAATTATAAACAATACACAACTTCGTATAATATTTATAAATTTGCCATATTAAAAATGAGAATGAATTATTCATCCCTACCTTTTTTGTTTGGTAGTAGTTTATTTGTTGGAGGAGGGACCTACTACGTGTACGTGTATGAAAACGGGGATAGTTGCACTCTATCGAATTATATTAATAAGATTTTATAATTATAATTGATTAGTGATAACGTACCGCATCTAAATATATGGGCCACACTTCTTCCCTTTTCAACTTTGTTAAATTAAAAAGGGAAAATCCCAAATAAGTCCCTCCGAATACCCAAAAGGACAAGTGAGGAACCTAAACTTCCAAAAGAACCATGAAGGAACCAGTACCTATCTGATCTGTCATTTTAAAATTTTGCGAAAAGACAAAATTGCCCCCATCCTAAAACACAAATTGCTAGAAGAGGGTGGGTATTAGGGTGAGTGTAGGGTGAGGTAGGAATTTGTGTTTTAGGATAAGGGCAATTTTGTCTTTTCGCAAAATTTTAAAATGACAGATAGGTGTTGGTTTCTTTTTGATCCTTTTGGAAATTTAGGTTTCTCACTTGTCCTTTTTTGGGTATTCGGAGGGACTAATTTGGGATTTTCCCAATTAAAAAGGTTATTTCACTTTGGAGTAAATTTTTGTATATTTTTTCTGCCATCAAGTTATCATAAAATTAGTAATTTTTTAATATCTTATGAACGTAAAATGGTCTAGTATTCAATTCAATACGATTTTTCATATATTTAATAAAAATGCGTGTTTCTTTCTAAGTAAGAACATTAAATTTGTTAAAAATCATATAAAATTGAAAAATGAACCTTTTTATGCTCATAGAATATCCAAATGACACTAATTTTATGATAAATATGATAATATACAAAACATAAAAAAAATCATCCCAAAATTAAATTAAGTTAAGCAGACTACTACAGCGGGAAAGTAGAGAAAACTTGATCCTAAATTGATGAGATTGTGACTTTGTGTTTATGCATATGTATAGCTATATGTTTATATATCGATATCCAATTCCCACCCTCATCAGAGTCATACACAAAAAAATTCTAATTTGTCATCGAAGTCAATTAGTCTTTCAGTAATACAAGGAATTATAAAGTAGTAATTAATTATTGCATAATAAAATTAATAGTAGTCTTTATGATAAAAAAAAAAGAAATAAATATTAGTCATTATTTACACTATTCAAATAACACGCAGCTTTTGTTTGCGTATGTAACATTGTCCTATGTACCTTTCCATTCAAAAAATCAGGAGAATTACTTTTAAGTGTTAAGGTGTATTCCCCAAGTAATTTTAAACAAAGCATAGTATTAATTACCCTTGTTGGGCTCCATCAGTCAAGTATATAATTGTTAGAGATATTGCCTTGCTTTTTTGTCATCATTTTATTTTAATTTTGCATATTAATTTTCACAAATCAGTTTAATGTTTTTCCTTTAGTTTTTTATTAAGATGTGGTTAGAACTTTGTAATATTTCTTGATTGATATCATATAGTCTTTTTATATATAAAAAAGAGAACAATCAACACCCTAAACTCTTTTGTTGGACAATTGACACATTAATGATTTTTTATTAGTGCAATTTTATCTTAAGCCAATGGACTAAAAAAAACATCCGCTTTCTACCTCCTCTGCCTCCTTCCCACTCTCTCTCACCAACAATGTATTTTTTTTGGCAACTCTTTAACCTCTCCCAGCAGCAAAACTCTCCAGTACTCTTCTACCCCTTACCATCAACCTCAGTTCCATAGTTGACTTCCATTAATACGGATCATCCTGTCATGTTTCACCAACCTCTTCCTTCACAACTAATTGTTTGCAAGTGAAACTCAAATACCGGTGAGGGTGGAAGATGGAAAAGAAAATTGACGTTTGTTAGTCCCTTAATTATATTGGAGTGAAAGTGCACCCATTCTAATAAATTAGAGTGCTAATTATATCACAAAATAGCTTTTGGTGTTAATTGATCCCTAGAAATCACTTTGGAGTATATCCCAAAAGTATTACAATGTTCATGTCAGGAATATGATACAGTCAAGACACAAAAGTTCAACTGATTTTAACATTAATTAGACGTTGATTTACCTCAAACTATCCACATTTCAATTTGTTATAATAAATGTAACGAACACATAAACAATCGCGAAATTAATTAAATGTTACCCTTAAAAATGAAGTAAACTACTGATTATTTTAGAGTAAGATTTATCAGTCAAATACGAATAATGTTAAGTAAATTATTTGTATCTAATGAGTTGAAATTTATTGTATATATCAATCGATCTGGAACTAAGTTTTTGACAAGTGTCTTATCTATCACACTTGAACTTAAGACTTCGAATAATACATTTAACGGGCTTCATCGCAAGAGAAATGGCAATTATAATTACTATTGGGAAGTATTTAAGATATCATGCATCAGTCTATTGGATAACATGCATGCCACTGAAACTATTAGGAAGTATTTCCGGCTTCAAATATTCCCTATCGTTATTTCTAACCACAATCTTAATTAAGAATATATAATATGCTTATATCTCTATATATATGTTGCTAATCACGATAATGAAAGAAAATTATAAAAAAAAAACATTGAAGGAGAATGACAACTAGGTCCCTATAAATAATCACAATCAAGTCCTTGAATAATTGAATTACACTGAAGTCATAGGGGTCTGATTTTATGAAATCAAATTTTGTCGTTAATGGAAATTGTGGATATAGCTTATTGAAATGTCATATAACAATCCTTTATTAAAGAGTTTTCAATAGTTTTTTCATTTAGTTGTATTGAGTATTGACATGTTCTTAAGTCTTAACACATTCAATTTAATACCACACATACCTAGAACTTCAACACGTACAATTAAATGATTTCAAGAGACTTAATTGTGTGATTGATTCCATTCCATTAAATTTATTTATAATTCTAGCAAATATTTATAACTTCTCCTTGTAATTATTTATAAAAGTTTGTGAAAAAGTTTATAAATAGAAAAAGTCATTCAAATATTCAAAGATGTCGCAGTGCGGTGACGCGGTATAACTTTATTTTTTTTATTTCATCAAATTTCATGGTTTTTATTTAATTTGTCACCGTTTTTAAAACCATGACATATTGCTTTGTCTCGTATATACATTTATACTGTGCAACGGAAAACCGCGATACACGCCTATTGTTGTATAAAAAACAATGACATCCTTCACATAATTAGGCGTGAATTGGAGAAAACAATTTCCTGTAGTGAGATACGCTTATTATAAGAGCAACAAACCCAACTGAAATCATTCATTCCTTAACGTGAGATTACTCCAACAGCCACGAGACAACGGTACAATGGTAGTCCCAGTCCATCATAACCGACCTTGTCATCTCTATATGATACAACACTAATTATGACATTGTAGTCTCTAACTATAAAAAGAGCACCCGAAAAAAAAAATGACATTGCAAATTGAGTGTTCGATCTATACTCTCATACTTAGAAATACTTATACTTGAGTGTTCTTTCTCTCTTTTCTATTCTATAATTGTATCTTGATGTAGTCATCTCTTCTTGTAACTATAGTTGGTAACCAAGTCACATAGTTGATCCTTCCTTTTTTGTCTTTGCTAACCATTCTTTAGCATCAAGGGTGACATATGTATGTTTACGGACATTACATTGGTATTTATTTATAGATACATGTCTTTAAAATATGCTATCCAGATAATACCACTGGAGAGTTTAATTAATAATTAGCAGAAGGGGGTAAATAATCGCTTAGCTAGCTTAGAGTATATGATTCAGTAATGATAATTTTAGTATGAGTGCCTAACCGACCTAAGAACTTTACATTTTATTATATGTATATGCTAAGATGCGTATAAGTGGTGTGTCCTCGTATGAAAATTTCGCTTTCTATATGAGAGGAACTTGCACTTGTTAAGTGCAATATAAATTATAGAATATGATGGCATATTGTCTTTCGGCCTCTTTCGTTTCAGTTCATGGACCACGTAGGAGGGATGAGAATATATTTGCCTCGTGTTTTTTTCTTTCATGAGTTTCAAGTAGGCATGGATGAGTCAAAGGGAAAATGTCATTTAAATCCCTCCGAATATAAAAAGGACAATTCAGGAACTTAAACTTCCAAAAGGACCATGAAGGAACTAGGACCTAGTTGACATTTTAAAATTGCGTAAAAAGACAAAATTGCCCTAATCATAAAACAGAAATTACTAACCACTCTATTGAAAATGGTGGGTGTAAGGGTGGTTAGTAATTTATGTTTTATGATTAGGGCAATTTTGTCTTTTCACACAATTTTAAAATGTCAACTAGGTCCTAGTTCCTTTATGGTCCTTTTGGAAGTTTGAGTTCCTAAATTGTCCTTTTGTATATTCGGAGGGATTTAAATGACATTTTCCCTGAGTCAAATATATAATTTTAGAGTTAAATATCATATTTCACAACAAACAATTAATGAAGTATCAAATTTTACAATCAATAATAATAAATGATCTCATTTTGGTCAATGAATTATGAAAAAGTCTATGATTAGTTAATACTGTCAATTGGCCTATTATTCTGTTACGATCAAGCAACACAAAATTAAATAGAATTAAATGTCAACTAACGGTATTGGTCAATCAAAGACTTTTTATAGCTCATTAGCTAAAATGAGCATTTGTTGTTCGTTGTAAAATTTGATATTTTGTGAATTGTTCATTGTGAAATTTAGATGTTTCGTTAATTGTTTGCTGTAAACTATGATATTTAACTCATGATTTTACGAAAAAATAAGCCTGAATTCAGTAATAAATATATAGTGGCTTGAGTTAATTATTGAAAGATAGAGAAAATATCAAGGTATTAAAACCCGGATCGGGGGTCGACCCAGTTAAGGAAGAGGGTCAAGGGTTAAAGGTTCAACCGAGGATCAACCAGTGGTTCAACCGGCCACATTAAAATAATTAAAAAATATATTGATTAATAACAACAAACCAACATTAATATTAAATTGTAAGAGTATTCAACAAAAATTTAAATATTTCAAAAGCATATTACATCAAAATGGAGAATATTCATCAATAATTCCTGATAATCCTTTAATCAATAAAATCAAAATCATTCAGAATATTAAAATTAAGTATAAGGTGAAATTTTAGCTTCCAAAAATAATTTTAACATAAAACTTGATATTAAATATTCAAATATACAATTATTTTATTTATTTTTTGGCCAAACAAATATACAACAATTGGATTGGAGTACCATAAGAACACAACAAAGAAGAAGATCGATGGCTAGGCATTGTTTGGAATTTGGATGGGGTTTTAGAGGGGAGGTGGGCAAAGCAAGAAATAAGGAAGTCCCACATCGATCAATGGCTAGGCATTGTTTGGAATTTGGATGGGGTTTTAGAGGGGAGGTGGGCAAAGCAAGAAATAAGGAACTCCCACATCGTGCAGGAGAAAAAGAGGAAGACTAGAAAACATGTATAAAAGGAGACCACCAATGCTAATCATTCTTCAAAAGGAAGCGGGTGCCGGTTCCGGGTGACGGTTTCCGGTTCAACCAGCCGGGTCAACCCTGGAATATACTGGTTTGATTCCCCATCGGGCTATCCTCCTTCCGGACCTGCCTTACCATCGGTTCCCGAGTTTCCTGGTTCAACCGGCCGGGCCGGTCCGGGTTTTAAAACACTGGAAAATATCACTTCATGATAAGGCGTATAAACATGTTGGTACTTTGTTGTTGTGTATGTGTAGGAGCAGATAAAAGACTAAGAATGATAGTGAGAAAAATGTTGGGAACATGTACTGCGTTTCCCATATTGAACAAGAGAAAAGAGGAAGATCGTCACTATATCTTCCAGCAGGGGGACCCATCAACTTATTTTCATAAAATTAAATATTAATAAAATAACCACACAAATTCTCACTCGATCATAAACCATCCAAATAATTTATATAATAATTTGGCTTTACAATGCAATGAAGACGGAGGAAGGGTTCCACTGACCATGTGTGCATACATGCATGTATGTGTATATATTTACTATTAAAATGAAGATTAAATAAAGTCTGTCAGCAACAATAATATAAGTAACAATTAGTGGTCTCCAAAGTCCAAACCAGTGAGAAAAACCCCTTCTTCTGCTTATAAGATTAAGTACATTTTTATAGATATTAAGATTGATTGCAAAATTAATCACATTATATTGTTTATTTATCTTTTTTTTCTATAAACTAATATATTTTACTTATAAATTAAACTATAATCTAATTATATATAGTATATATATATTTTAAAACTAAGCGGTTTAATTAGCTTCCATAACCTCTACAAAAAAGTCAATATGATCCCTTATAATTAGGACCATACGGAGTATATAGCTTGATATTGGAGATTTGACATTATTCGTGGTTTAATTATGAACAATGTGTGTGTATATGTTTAATTATGTAAGATAATTGATATACAAAATAAAGGCAGTAATATAATCTCATAACCAGACAAATCTGACATTTTTCAAATATTATTATTATCAATTATTAATTTTTTTCCTTGTTATTGTACAGTTTTTATTTTACGACATTTATTTTTCTTAAAAAATTGTGTGGCATACTGAATTTAACTAAGAAAAATTACTGATTTTTTACAGTTAAATTTTTAATTATAGAATATAAGAAATCACTTTTAATTTGTCTCTGTTTTACACTTTTTAAGTGTCTAAATTACAATATACTACCTCCGGTCCTAAATATAAGACCTAGATGATTTTTTTTGGAGAGGTTAAGGTTGCAAAATAGTCTATTAAATCATGATATATTTGATATATTTTTAGATTATCCATTAGTTTATAAGTAAAATAAACTAGTTTAAGGGAAAAATTAGGTAAATCAATTTATAATTAACTTATTTTGCTTTTTTTTAGGATTTTTCAAAAAAGTCAATTAGGTCTTATATTTAGGACCGGAGGGAATATCAGATAATACAGGTATGGTAGGCTTATCTTTCACCGTTATTTTAATATAATTCATCCTAAAACTAAAAAACAGTGTTCTATATTTGAAATAAATTAAATAAGAACTTCACATGCGCTACTCTCTTTTTGTGTAAGGTTGTTTTTTTTTTGTCAGGAAGTTGTTATTTTTTAAACAGATGTTAGCAGTGATGACGACGAACTGAATAGTTGCACACCCCTCTTAATTATACCAGAGTAATTGTATATTATGCGCGCGCGCACATTACACAGAATCACAGATGTATATAATAACATATGTCTCGTGGAAGCAATTTAAAAGGCAAAATGATTCTAAGGTTATTGATATTATATCATAGATTCTTTTTTTTTATTATCAAGATTATATCATATATTTAACACTTTATTGATTTTGCATATTTTATACGAAGGTTTGTGCATATTAATTATAGCAGTACGATGATGCGTTTCTTTTGATATTATAAAAATGGATATCATATCAGGAACGAGGCCCATCTCAACATTGTTTATGTTATTAATTATCCCTCAAGTGAATAAAATGTGCGAACGTGAGACAGCCCATAATGTAAGATATGTATTTATAAGAAGTAAACGAATCGTAGGCCTGAAATAAAGGGAAAGAGCAATATACATGGAGGAACAACTTTTTTTTTTTGAATGGAAGGAGAGTATATTCATTTACTAATCAAGCATATTTACATTTTGCTATGGGCTACGTCAGGGAATTTAAAATACCCGAAACATTAGCCAAGTGATTAACAAAAGAACATGGAGGAACAACTTTTAGTGTTAGTTACAAAGACGAGGGCTCTTCCACTGTGAGCCAGCATCTTATCATTCTGTTGAAAGATATATTTTTCATTTGATAATATGAAACTTAAAAATATTAAATATAGACGATTGAGATTACAGTTCCATTATATTGCAGCGGTCAAAGTTCAATACTCCCTCCGGTCCTAAATATAAGATCTAATTGGTTTTTTCTAGAAAATCTTTAAAAAAGCAAAATAAGTTAATTATAAATTGATTTACCTAATTTTGTCTCTTAAACTAGTTTATTTTACTTATAAACTAATGGATAATCTAAAAATATATCAAATATGTCATCATTTAATACCTTATTTCGCAACATTAATATCTCCAAAAAAAAGTCAATTAGGTAATATGATTCTATTGCAAACCTACTAATTCTAATTGTTTGAATTTATTTTTTTTCCTTGTCATTCATCAAACGCAAGAAAATTATATACCGTCATGGAAGGGAACATATCCTCAAACAAAGGGTAAAGAAATGTTCTTTATATTCATTAACATGTAACACCAAATTAACTATTTAGGGACGATATAAAGAAGTAAAATAAATTATATTTCAAATTTTTACTCTTTTTTTCTTCAAATCAATTTATTAGCGGCTTAATTCTGACGCCATTATCCTCATAATTTTAAAACGCAATGAGAGGGATAGAGTTAAGAATCTCGTTTATTTATTAACCAAATGAGTGAATGACACGTACACGTATTTTTCATTTAACTAAATTTGTTTCTATCTCAGAGTAGGTTGGTACTTGGTAGGTCATAGGTGGCTGGTGAAAAGATCTGATCATCGGAAGCAACAAGGAAATTTCTAGCAACACGATCTTAATTCGATACCATTGGTAATAACATGCTCAAAAGCGCATATATATATATATATATATATATATATATATAGACACACACACTTCTCATAGGATTAAACGAAACAGAATCTTCCCATGTCATCGCGCACACATATATCATAATACTTTTACTATTCTTATCATCTGCAGACTGCAGGTATATAAATAAGAAAAGTCAAGCACTAGTGGCCAGCGAATACTCGGCTCATATACGTCATTAAACAATTCATCTAGATTCTATAGCTTGCAAGCAAGGATCATAAAGCAGTTTGACCGTGAATTAGCAAATTCCTTATTAATGCCACAATCATTGGTACACTTGAAAAAGAGTGGCTCGTTGCGGGTCGAACAAGCATATACTTGCGGGTTTAATCTTATCATATCATATGACATAAATATCATTTCAGTTCAAAATAAATATGACATATATCATGGGTTGAGGAGCCAACCGCGTTATAACGAACTGCGACAAGGAACTACAAAAACAGTAACATAATATATGTATATTTTAAACAAAAAAAATAATCACATAATGTCGCGTCTCGTGCGTGACATGGTCATTTTTTTTAAAAAAATGAGGTTTTTTAAATTTTTAAAAACAAGGTGTGACACTGGTTTAAAATTCAAGAAAAATATTATATGTCATGGTTTTTAAGAGAAAACCTCAACATATACTTTCCTTACATCGTAGAATAAGTTCACGTGGCATATCATTCATGGCTACAACCCTTTTTTCTTGTAGTGGTACTATCCTTTAATATTAAATAGCATAAAACCTCTTTAATTTCACTTTTCCTATGGAAGTTAAAAGAGTTAATTAGACCATTAAATTATAACGTGTGCCATATATAATTATATTATTGGTTAGTTTATGAGTAGAATACGTTAATTTTTTGGAAAAAATAATTATAAACATTTTTAAGTGATAAATTTTGTCTTCTTAATTTCTCCGGTTCTTATTGTAGTCCCTTGATTTTTTATGGAGACACTAAGAATGCAAAATTAATTACTCACTTTAAAATGTTTATAATTATCTTTTTTAGCTACTATGATATGATTACATATGATATATACTATAATTTAGTCGTATAATGTACTTATTTAACTTATAAAAAATCAAAGAGGTCCTATATTTAGAAGGGGGTATTATTGATATATTGATAATTAATGACCTAAAATTTAGTTCGACCACTTTGATGAGTGATGAGCAATATATGTCCATATACCACTCAGTAATATTTTATAATGACAAGCATTCATTAGAATGAGATTGAATACATAAATGGATTCATATATAAACTTAACAAGCTAATACTACTAATGTAATGCATCTTCAATAATATATTCATCATCCCAATAGCAGTTTCTGGTACTGTAAATCTCTTTTTAATGATCATTTGACAGTTTTTTTTGTATATACATACAATAACAGAATTGTCATCATATGGGTAAAAACCGTCACTAGGTGCCTGACTGCCTGCTTAAACTAGGGAAAAAACGCATGAAGAAAAAAAGACCTCAATAAAAGTTTTCACCAGCGGCTCAGATGATAAGGCTGGGAGCATATCTGTCCAATCGGCTTCCTTTAGTAATATAAGAAAATTCGTCAGCACATTCAGTACCTATACACATATATAATTGAAAGGACTAAAAGGCCAACAGCCTTTGAGGAACATAATATGCACGATAATTAATTTCAGTTCTCTTCCACGACAATCTCTGGGCCTCCGTACATTACTCCAATCATTATTAAATCCTCAGGTTTATCCCTCTCTTGAAGCCACTCGTATGATTTCTCTTCCTCTTCTGCTATTGTAATTCCATCTGCTGGTGTTTGAAAGCCCAAAAAAAAAATACCCATTATGACTTTTAATTTATGCTGGCGAGCGAGTGACAAACCGGTGCCAATGGCAACTTACATAATCTTATGATCTACAACTTAGACATAGAGAAAATCTTTTATATAAATTTACAATTATATCGACTTTGTTTTTATGGGATTTACTGAATACTCCCTCTTTAACTTTTTTTTTTCAAGTTAAAAAAGTAAATTAAACTACTAATTTATAACACATGCATGTAATTAAATTATATGTTATATAAATTAGTTTTGAGGAATAACAAGATAAGTATTGAAAATTTTAAACAGATTAATGTTGCATCCTTAATTTTTTTTTAAAAAAAGTCAAATTAATCTTATAATTAGGATGAGACAAAGAACAAAATAGAGTAAAGTTAGAAAAATTATAACTGTTAACTTTTACAAACAAAATGTTTTTTATCTGTATGAAAATGTGACCGAATAAGTGTATACCTGAGAATTTGGAAAAAGGGTAATTATGGTAGTAAGTACAAGGCCTCCCAAGAGGATCAGAGTATGGAGGGCCAAGAATATCGAGAACCGCACATGCTGTTACCGCCGTGAAACAGTGCATGTTTCCGCCGTCGGCTGGATAAAGGATAGAGGTGTTACAAGGTGCAGTGAAATTAGCATCAACCTTCACTTTAGCCAACCTCAATTCTGATGAACTCTCTACTGCAAAATTCAAATAAGCACACATATCATCTAGACACTTCAGATACATAAATAATGAAAGTATTTAAATTTCCATTACTAAAGATACTCAAAGAAGAAAAGTTAAAGGATAAAAAATACAGGTGTATGTATTTGTACCTACACTAAATATTTTTTCGGGAACTAAATATAAAAACTTGTGTGTACTTTTGAACCATATGTAAAAACTTATGTGTATTTTTGTCAAAAACACGTGTTATTTTACTTATGAGTAATTGGTTGAACTAATGAATGAGCTTCAACCCTGTAAACATGAGAACATATCAAATTTAAGAAATATTTTCATTGAGAAAGTGGACAGCTCTATCTATGCGAGCAACAATCCTTTCCTTCAAGTCCGAATTAGTCGGTTGTCAATAGGTATAGATTATTGGGCGGTGTTTAACAAAAAAACACGTGTATTTTTTACCCTTAATCCAAAGGAAATAATACAGCTTCTGTTTTTGTATTTTATGTTAAGTAGCAGGTCAATTTTGCCCCTAGAAATTTTAGTTGAGAATCAATTTTACCTCAAAAGTATTTTTAACCCGATTTTGATGTAAAAGTATTAAAATTGAACAATTTTTCCCTTATCCATTATATTGAACTGTTAGTAGTCAACATGATCTTTTTAGAGAGTGTTAGTTGCCCTCTGGGGTAGTTTTGATATCCTTTTATTGTTTATACTTTTAAATTCTACATTTAAAGGGTGACATTTTTCATATATTATACTGTATTAAGTTTTCAGTTTTTTTGTAATAAAAAAAGTTTTCAGTTTTTTATGATTTTTCCAAAACTAATGCGGAATTTAATGGTATACAAAAAAAGTATCCCAAAAATATGGGGTGAGCTTTTTAATTGAATGGAGCAGTTTCCCTAAATCTTTAAACTTCTAAAACAATTTTATATTAAAAAAAGGCTCCGCGACAAAACCAACCCTTCACCCCTTTATTAGTACAATCATGTTGAATCAATTGGAGAAGACTTACTTTCATCAGTTGGATTGAAACTGGTGGGATTGTGTGGGGGCAAGTCGGTAGCCCAGTCATATGATTTGATGTGCATGGTCCCAAAGAGAAGTTTACTAAAAACTGTCATTCCAGGGTGATTGTGAAGAGGAATCACACCAGAAGGTGGCAAACAAAATATTCCCATCTGCATTATTAGATACGTAGAAATGATACCATTACGGAGCAACTATCTAAAACATCACATCACACACACACACACATGTATATATGATTCCCAGTGACACTGAGATTAATTGATTAGCAATTGAAAAAAAACAACTTGCTTACTGAGAATGTTTCGCATTCATAGATATGAAGGTATGTAATTTTTGGCATTCTTCTTTGGGCACGGCTTGCCCGAAAATATGGCATGTCAGGTTCCAGGTCAACATCTCCTGCTCTTATTTTATCTGCATAAAAGATAACTCTCTAACGCGTTACCTCACAATGGTTCGGTCCAGCTAATAATACAGTAATACTCCTATATTCACTGGCTCAAAAACAAGATAAACCAAATTTTGATAAATTTTTCCCTTAATATTATAGATTTTATAACAAACAGCACCGTTTTCCCCATGTAAGGAAATAATGCAACTCACTTAATTGTTGTTAAAAGAGGGTGAAAATAATCTGAAATCACATGCAATTGATAACCAGCCCAGCAAAAATGGCAATAGAGAGGTTCATATATTTTGATAATTTAACTTTCCCCTAAGAAGAATGTAATCCTGAGGAGTGACACTTTGTTGTGTCTCCATCGCGGCGCTTGGGGAGGCATCTCTGTAGCTAATTGAAGCTCCTGTGTGGACAGACAGAAAGGACTTGCTGGTCATGCTCCAGAGCCTACAGGGACAGGCCCCAGTAGATCATGAGTTAGGTGCCCCGCCCTTGGATTGGGTTGAGCCCAAAACCCATCCTAAAATTTTTGTATCAAAAGAAAAAAAAAGAATGCAACCACATATAGCACATAGCCTTATGATTGACTAGCTTATGCCGTTCTTCCTTAATCAATGGTTGTTATTAGTGTTGGGATAAACGTGTGATTTAGATGAATAATTGAAGCTAATACATACCTAAAATAGAGCGCAGCCTCTCAATGTCTTGAGGGGGAGGAATAATGCCAGCACCACCAGAGGCAAACACTTCCTTGCATGCTTTGAATAATTTTTGAACTGAAGTCATCTTCTTCCTACGTCGATGGTGTTGGTGCTTCATTGATTCTTTATTGTTAGTGTAGAATTTTATCTATCTCCTATAGCCAACCTTCTCTCATCAATCCCCATGCAATTTAAATTGAGCATTGAAAAGGACAAAGAAACCTCATTAGCATATTACTGTAATGCAGAATTTATTACGATATGAAGATTGAAAAGCTTATATAGACAAAAATAAAAGAAGGGACCACAAAGAATGAGGTAACAGTAGTAATAGTACTGGGTATATGCTGAAAACTGATGCTCTATAACCTCAAATGCCCAGTAATAGAGTTTCTACATACAGTACTTTTTCGTAGAGATTAAGGTTGAGGGGGAAAAAGTGTACAAAGTGATGAGGAAAGAGAGTGGAGAGAGAGACATTTAAAAGAATAATAGAAGGAGAAGCATTAGCTAAAAGATAAATACACAAATGGCTCGAGAGAAAGTGAAAACCAGGGGCCATCTTTGGAATTCCAGTGGGCTATAGCGGATTTTTGCTTTTGATAAAGAAAGGATCAGAGATTAAGAGAAAAAAAGGGACAGGGAAAACCAGCATGAAAAGCTTGATTCTTGAATTGATACACTAAGTTATTATACAATTTATTGTCTGCTATCAGCCTATACTGCCCCTCATAAATGTTTACTGCCTTAAATTTGAAAAACTAGCAAACTCAATATTGCTAAATTTTACTTAACTTTTCTTCTAGATTTTACTTGTGACTTAATAAAAATGCTCTTGTTTAGGTTGTCGTTTAGTAAAAACATCAGCAAAGAATCACTTGGCGCTTAAATCAATTGGTTGCATAAGGTTGTTTCTACCTTAACTGGCAGTCTCAAGTTCGAGCCCTGAGCATGTAGTCATGCCCACGATAATTACTTGGAGGTAATATGGTTCCTCCATTGCGAAAATATACTCCCGCAATCGGATTATTCAATTGCTAATAGTGCCGGATACCGATGGATATATAAAAAAATCAACAAAATTACGTACATTAGAGAGCACTATATAGGAAATAAAGTATGACTAGAGGTATTCACTGATTCTTTTGTGATTTTGAGATAGAATAAATCATATAATAATGGTTTTTGAACTATGTTATAAATTTAAGTTAACTTATTTTTTAAGTTTATTTTATTTAGACGATCTATTTACAAATCATCAAGTCATAGCTCGTGATTATGAGTACTGTAATACTTTACCCTATAACAAGAATGTTTACATACTTACTTCACTGCCAATTCAATTTGATTAAGGTTCTATAGATTAACTATTTATTCAGATCATGGAGCATGGTTACCATTAAAATTGGAGTAATATGTGGGATTTTACAAGTAGGATAGGAAGGACCGAAGGGTACATTTCTATATGAAACTGATATAATGCTCAATTTTTTTTATTCAATTTTAAACATATTTATGTGAGTTGTTGCTATTTTGGAATACCAGCCCGCAATATGGAAGTGTGTAAAGGAACTATATTGTGAAGGTACTCCAGGAATCAAGATATCTATACGTTACATTTGATAGGTGGGCCATCTAAAGAGCATAATATATAATTTGAGTTTAACTTTAATTTCGGCTTTTTCAAAATAGAAGCTCATCATTATAAGAACAGAAAATGAACACGTTAAGGGTATGGGCCATTTAAAGATCATAATATCTTAAGTTGTATCTTTTACGAATACAAGCATGCAATATGAAATTGTGCGAAAAAATAAATATTGTAAAGGCATTCCACAGGAATTGAGACAAATGAATACGTGTGGCTTGTGGGCCATCTGAAAAGCATAATATCTAATATGAGTTTTTTTTACCATAATATAAATCTAATATAAGTTTCACTTTCTCCATTTCTGAACAGAAGCCCATAGTATGAATACTGTGTGGAGATAACAAATAATTGATCCGTCAAGAATTAAACATCTTTACATGTTATAAGTCTGCAATATGAAATTGTGCGAAAATAGAATATTTTATGTAAAGGCATTTCAGGAATTCCGACATTTATATATGTTATGCATTATAGGTTGGTCATCTTAAGATCGTAATATCTAAGAATTTCACTTTCATCTTTTCAAAATAAAAGCCCATAATAAGCGATATTAGGGATCATCAGAACATCTCTATGTTGTGCATAGAAATGTTGGGGATCTCGATTTCAATAATCTTATAGTATAAATATAAGTTACTAGCTCGGTCTCTAAATATAAGTTCACTATTGAAATTCAATTTATCTCTAATTATAAGGTCACTTTCTAATTGTTCCCAACTTTTTCCTTAAATTAATCCTACTTATACTTATCAAAATAAATAATTAACAGAGGGAAAATGTGGATAAAGTTATATGATAATGGAAAATTAGTAATGTCATGTGATAATAACTAACTTAATTAATATAATTAATTAATTCAATGAAATTAGATAAATAGTCATATATTTATGGATGGATGGGGAGTATGTATATCAAAGCTGGGACTTTCATGCGATTTTTGTCATTTTTATTGGTGTGCGTGTACAATTATAAGAGTGCATGTGTATAATTTACACACATTGAAGAAAGCAGGAAGCATACAGTTTTTGGTGGATTTCGAAATTACAAACCATAACAAGCGAAAAAGGACAGCACCTAAAAATTCATGGCTGGTTTATGCATGGATTTTATATATGTGTGTGTACGCGTTACGTTCCTTTGTATATAACATATTCCGGCTAGATTAAAGAGTCGATATGGCAGCATTTCTATGAAGTTAACTGGCTTTACCAGTTTTGGTTAAAAAAAAAGAAATTGGCTTTACAAGGAGATGAAGGGAGTGCCCGCCATTGTTTATGTGAAATAGGCTTAACCAATCAATCAATTAATAGCATTCTTTAACAAAACTCGTCAAGTGGCATCTCCAAACCAAAGGCCACATCTAAATGAAACCGAATTAAATAATATTTTAATTTTGACATTATATATATGGATAGATAACCTTGCTCTGAGTAATTACGCGGGATAGATAGATATCATCAACATTCAGCGGTGCTACTACTTTTTGTAATTAATCTATAAGGGTTTTGATATATGATGAGTCCTTTTCTTTGATTAATTAAGAGTGAATAAATAATTATGAATGGCGTCCCTTTTAATTTTTGTAAACGAAGGAATGATAAATTAAAAATAAGTTCTACTCGTTTGCACCAGCCTAGCTATATATTAAAGTAGTTTAAGAGTATAAATTATGGAAATCGGACATTCGCAATTTAAATTAACAAATTTTATTATACTTAGAATTATCCCTAATATAAAAAATTGCAGAATGTCATGCATATTGGTGGCACGTTCATAATTATTTATGTATTCCTGGGAGCAAACTACTCTGACTATTCGAGGGTTCTCGCAAACAAAATTGTTTTCAAATATTCCAAGCGTACGGTCAGCTGATCATATCTTTGAGAATGCTTTTCAATTCGTTGTTTAAAGTTTTAAACATCGATCGATATAAAGTTGGTGGGGTCGTCTCGACATAGTTTGATTGCGACTTGGGAGTGACCAAGAAATCTCCCGGAAATTTCTGAAGCTGCAGCATGCATACTCAAGACAATTATATGTTGGAGAAAACAACAAATGTGTATATAATCTTCGGAAAATCCTTACACATGCGCGTTTTTATCTAGGTAGATCACTACCACAAACTATAAATTAAAATGTTTTTTTTTTGCTTAGAGCCTTCGGTGTCTGCCTCCTCTTCGGGGAACCGACTAATCCGAAGTCGCCGTCGGGATTCCCCATTTTGAGGGTGACGACTTCCAAAGGGTTCGAACCCTGGCCATGACCTGGTGAGTACGCGATGTCTTACCTTCCCCTTTCTTACCAGCTGGTCTACGCCCCTTTAGGCGTAAATTAAAATGTTATGTTTTCGACAATAACACGAACTTGTTTGCATGCGTAGGGTGTTGGCCCAAAGAAATTAGATAGGGGATCTTGTGCTGTGATAAACTCTATATTATAAATAGTGGTACGCACCTATCAATTCTCAATGTGAGAAACAGCCAAATTATATAAAAATGTTGTTCAATTTTCCCAATTAAATTATGTATAAGTGAGATTATTATAAAGGTTTTAAGATTCCAGCAACTTTTTTTCTTTAACTTTTAAAATTACTCTTAAGATTATTATTTTGTGTGAAAATAATGTATATTACGGGTTATCTGATACTTTTATTACATAATTAATGCTGCTTTTACTTCTTATATTATATTTAAAAGTGATACATTATCTTGATAATAATTAGGTGAGAATAATTGGGGATCACTCGTATGAGTTAGCTAATGCTAGTAGGACTGTAGGAGCTCAAAACTATAGGGCATGAAAGATTGAAATTTGACTCGCTCCTTGGAGGATTCTAATGGACCACATATCATATCATAAAAGTGAGAGTCCTTGACTCCTTGTAAGCACATTTCGGCCAATAAACTTTGATTATATGCTGTGAATCACGGACTTTTCACGTCCCAATCATCCTTGCAAATAATGTCTCCCAATTGTCCAGTATCTTTAATCAAACCACAGTGATTGTCAAATCATTCTATTTGTTTTGAACAGTAACTTCTGCTTAATACATACTCCCTCCGTTCCTAAATATAAGATCACTTTAGCTAATTTGGATAGATTAAGGAAGACATTCAAATAACATGAACTACCCAAAATACCCCTCACTTAAATTTGACAAGTGGTGATGACAAGGAGAAGAGAGAGAGAAAGATGGAGTAATATAGGGGTAATTTGGGCAAAATTTGAGAAAAAAGAAAAAGTGATCTTATATTTAGGAACTTATCCACTTCCCCAAAGTGATCTTATATTTAGGAACGGAGGGAGTATTAGATAAAAGTCAGGTAGGAATAGAAACGAGTCCTCCATATTATCTTTCCCGCGCTTTTCCTCCACAACTCCCAATTTCGCTACCCAAGCTGGAAAAAGTGGAGTCTTCTCTTTATTTTCTCTCATAACTTTTCACCCCTTGTCGCCCAATCAAATACAAGGTAAAATGACTCGTAATAAAACCCATGAATTTTCTTGGCAATGATTAATGATGTTTGAGGTATGGACAAATACCAAATGTGGACACCGTACGTTTACACTGGAGATTTGAATCTTGGTTCTATACAGTGAGCAACTAACCCATACCAAAAACCAAGAAAATTACTAGAATTATCATGCTCTTTGTTTGGGGGAAAGTATTATTCATACTTCATTCAATTAGATCCCATTAAGTTTTGAATCAAAAAATGATCCATTTAGTTTTTGGCCCATGGTTTTAAGTCCCAACCAATCTACAAACTGCGATTCGTGGGCCTGAAGTCCTTTCTAGGTTTCGATATTTTATCCACAGCGTCAACCTGGGTGTTTTGTTTCCTCTTGCGATTAGTCTCTGTTGTGTTAAGGTCTTAAGGAAGGATTAAACAAAAACACAAAATCCATTAGAGCGTACCAAGATAAATAATGGGAGTATGGGAGCATTGGGAAAAATGGGCAGATTACTAAGAAATCATGTACATGGCAGGAAAATTATTTATCCTAATTAATAAGTATGTCCATTAAGGACGCACATTCAATCAAATACCTTACTATTTTTTGTTTATCCATAAAATACCTTACTATTGATAACTTGAATTGATATTGCAGTAATGTGTTATCAATGTCAACTAAGGAGTTGCTGTTTGCAGGTTACTTGTGACAAGTCCAAGGTGATGCAATAATAAGTCATTTAATATCTGTTAAGTCTAGAAATTTCAATGATCATGGTTAATTCACTAATTTTGGTACTTAGTTGTAAATTGTAGTTTGTAATTTGAATTAGGTTTTTCTATTCATGTATTTTTGACATGGATTTTTTGTTTTACCAATAAGTTCTGAAAGTGTTAAATAAGTCGCTTTTGAAAGTAGAAAAATAGGGGTAATTAATATGAGATCCGTCCAACACATATGATATAGAAAAAGTCTCATGAAATGACGTAATTTAAGTAGAGTTTCAGGAAACCTTACTTTAATTATTTTATAAGTTAAGAAGACACTTTAGTCATTCTTGTTAAATAAGTATGAAAGAGAATGTGAATATAAAGAACAAAGTCATTCTTGTTAGTGATTCTCGTTTGGTTCGCTGGAACTGAGTGTAGGGAAGTGGAAGTGGAAGTGGAAGTGAAACTCACCATGTTGTGTCTTTGGTGTGGTGGAAAGTGGCTTCTACTTCCACTTCCATCAAAAATCACAAAATGAGTTTCACCCCAAAACCTATGGAAGTGGACCACTTCCATAGGAACCCATTTTTTTTTACAAATTTATCCTTAAGAATTTCGCCTATTTCCAACTCTATCCTCACTTTATCATCTTACACATCCTTCTTTCTCTCTCCTCCTTCCCAAGCACACTTCTTCATCTCCTTCGTTCCTTTCTATCTCTCCTCCTTCCCCCGCCCATGGACGGCAACCACCACCACCATCTAGTTCCTTCTGCCGCAGCCCCGCCGCCGCACCAACTTCCGTCCCTCGTTGTCTCTGACTCGCCGTGGCCGTGGTCAGAGACGTTCCCTCACTGTCGGCCACCCTCACCGTCGGCCCTCCACCAAAGCTTCGCCAACCACCCTTCATCGTCGCCGCAAGTTCTTTCCTTTCACACATCAGTGCCGCCGCCGTCACCACCACAACAGTGCCGTCGCAAGTTCTTTCCTTTCACACCACCACAACAGTGCCGCCGCTGTCGCCACCCACACACACACACACACACACACACACACACACACACACACACACACACACACACACACACACACACACACACACATATATATATATCTTACTCCACCATTACTCTTTCCACAGTTCAGGTTATCACCACTGTTTCTCACAGCTTTATTTCTCTCATACTTGGAGCATTTTCTTGGTGTGGGTACTGCTGGAACTTCATCGTGTCTTCATCACTCTCTGTCTTAGCTACCTAGTTTGATCACTGTTGTGGTGGGTGTGGTGGTGGTGGGTTAGACGGTGGTGGTGGGTTAGGTGGTGGTGGAGTGTGGTGGTGGGTTGGATAGATAAGATGATTAGAGAAGAAAGTCTTATTTTATTTTAGGGTCATTTTAGGAAATTCTTATTTTATTTACACATATAAATATTAAAAAAATACATCACTTCCATATACACTTACTACACACTAAAGACACATTAAAACCCAACATCCACCTCCACTTCCACTCCTACATCCACCTCCACTTCCACCAAAACCACTTCTAGCTAACCAAACGACCCCTTAGACTTAATACTGTAAAAGACTAACCGAAAGACAAGCCAATATTTCAGTCATGGTTTCACACGCCTGGATCGCTCAGACCGATGATCAAACTGACAGCTAAACTAATAAACCTTGATCCAAAATACTCCCTCCGGTCTTAAATATAAGACCTAGTTTACTTTTTTGAAAAATCCTAAAAAAGTAAAATATAAGTCAATTATAAATTGATTTACTTATTTTTCCCCTTAAACTAGTTTATTTAACCTATAAACTAATGACTAATCTAAAAATATATCAAATATGTCATAATTTATTACTCCCTCCGGTTCTAAATATAAGACCTAATTGACTTTTTTAAAAAATCCTATAAAAAAGCAAAATAAGTTAATTATAAATTGATTTACCTAATTTTTTCCCTTAGATTAATTTATTTTACCTATAAACTAATGTAAAATCTAAAAATATATCAAATATGTCATGATTTAATAATAGCATATTTCGCAACCTTATCCTCTAAAAAAAAGTCAATTAGGTCTTATATTTAGGACCAGAGGTAGTAACTATTTTATAACCTTAACATCTAAAAAAAGTTAATTAGATCTTATATTTAGGACCGAAGGGAGTATGGAGCATAGAAGCTTTTAATGGTTAGATCGGTTCGACCCTCGAGTCCGATCCCAATCTTACAAGTTACAACCCCTATAGTTAGATGTAATTTGGCATTTTTTAGCGGTTAGTAAAAAACATTAAAATTAAAACAGATCATAATATGGATGATAGATCTGATAGACTGATGAGCTTTCTTTCACAATTGAATCGAATTAAATTAAAATTCTAAAAACCACACTCCATTATTTTTCATCATCATCATCATCATCATCATCATCATCATCATCATCCACCACTCAATATTTCATCTTCATTCATTCAGATCTGCAGATCGGAGAAAGATCCCGGCAAAACACGATGTACGGCTTCGAAGCAATGACCTTCAACATCCACGGCGGGTACCTGGAGGCCATCGTTCGTGGCCTCCGAGGTGGCCTCCTCACCGCCGCCGATTACAACAATCTCTGCCAATGCGAAACCCTCGACGACATCAAGATGCACCTCTCCGCCACCGAGTACGGCCCTTACCTCCAAAACGGTGCGTTCAATCCCTACAAATTCAAATTCTTCAATTCTAGGGTTTCAATTTAGGTTATTATTTTTTTTTTGTTTGGAATTGAATTGATTTATGATGTGAATTGAATGTGGCTGCCTATTGCAGAGCCGTCTCCATTGCATACAACAACGATAGTGGAGAAATGTACTCTTAAGCTTGTTGAAGATTATAAGCATATGTTATGCCAAGCCACAGAGCCCTTGTCCACATTCTTGGAGTATATCACGTATGTTAATGTCTTGTTTTTGTATACACTATTTTCTTTGTTCTTATTGTCAACTTCATAAGGATATCAAGATGTCAATGTTTTGTTTAGAAACATCATTATTCATAGGCTGACCTCTTACATAGCATAACATCAAATCACTTGTACAGCAAAATTACGTAGTTTGATTGAATGATGTGAGGGGCTGAGGTTTAACCAAGTTTTGAGTCGTCTCCCAATGTATAGTTGAGGGATTAAGTCATAATTAATTTAAAAGTTGAGGGACTAAAAGGTTAAATTTTTCCATGATTAAACTATGCTTAGATTGAATTAGTGTTTTGTATCTATCTTTTAGTTTTTGGAAAATTTGTCGTAGGTAACTATGCTTATATTAGAAGTTTGATTGAATGATGTGATTATGTGAAGGGCCGGCTTGGCTCAACGGTAAGCTCGCTTGCCGTGGGGTCTGAGATCGGGAGTTCGAGTCAGCTTCTATGCATAAAGCATAGGTAAGGTTGCCTAGTATATTCTCTTTCCTAGCACCCTCACCAAGTGGGACTAGAACTGGGTTGACCCTTTATCATAGGTAAGGGACAATAGAAGGTTAATAACTTTCTCTTTCATTTCCCCCCTATTTGGCAGATATGGCCACATGATCGATAATGTTGTTCTCATTGTCACTGGCACCTTGCATGAGAGAGATGTTCAAGAATTATTAGAGAAATGCCATCCACTGGGCATGTTTGACAGGTAGAGTTATTTCTGTATTGTTTTGACATGATGACTTTAAGGATACAGAATTTGAAAGTTTTTTTTTTGTCTCCTCAGCATTGCTACTCTGGCAGTTGCTCAGAATATGAGGGAGCTCTACAGATTAGTACTTGTTGACACTCCTCTGGCACCATACTTCTCAGAGTGCATTACATCTGATGTAAATCTTCTTACCTGATTTCTATCATGCCCTTAATTTTATTCCCTTGGGTTTTAGGTATTTAGTTGGTCTGCTCAAAGTTTTATTGGTGCTTACATTATTTAGAATCAAGTGATAGCGGCAGAATAGAGATAAAGTTGAAGCAAACTTTTGACACAATCAGCATCAATGACTTAGATCTTGACAGTTTGATCTTTGGAGATTGAGATGTCTATTTAGGAAATACTTGATGTATTAGATATATGCTTGTGTTTCTATTCAAGAGCCTCTGAACTTGGTGTTCTATAATCAAGTAATATATTTTACCTTTCCTAGGACTTGGATGATATGAACATCGAAATAATGAGGAACACTCTTTACAAGGCATACCTTGAGGACTTCTACAGATTTTGTCAGGTGATTGCACTTAAGTATTTGCCCTTGTGAGTATTTGATCCTGGACTTTTCCCATTTGACGAATGTTTATTCTTAAACAGAAACTTGGTGGTGCCACTGCTGAGATCATGTCTGACCTTTTGGCTTTTGAGGCTGATAGAAGGGCTGTTAACATCACTATAAACAGGTATGGTGAATATAAGAAGATTTCGTATAACCTTTTGTCTTTCTCGATATTTATAGAATTGAAATTGAAATAACAGTTTTTTTTGCTTTGAACAGCATTGGCACTGAGCTCACCCGAGATGATCGCAGAAAATTGTATTCTAATTTTGGTTTACTGTAAGCCCCCCATCTCAATATTTATTTGTCTTTTCATGGAAGTTCATGTGCCTCCTTTTGAGGCCCGAATTTTTGATGCTGCTTTGGAATGTCTCTTTAACTTTTCTTATCCCTAACAGTTATCCTTATGGCCATGAGGAATTGGCTGTTTGCGAAGACATTGATCAGGTATGGTTCATTCTGTTTCTCAATGAAGTCTTGTTTGACCAGTTTCTTTTATGTATATATATTAATAAAAGTTATTGGGCTTTTTTTGTTTGTTTGTCTCTCGGGCCCTGCTAGACTCTGCCCCTTAGGTAGTTGATTGTGTTTGTGAACCAGTTCAACACGGACTATATTACCAGATCACACTCTGGTTGCTTGTGCCCAAAATGTGTGTGTGTGTGTGTGTGTGTGTGTGTGTGTTGCTTTATTGAGTTTAAGAAGTAAATCTGTTAGCTGTTGTAGGAAATGGGTTCTAACTTCTATTTGTATTTGTACGCCTTTGATATTGCTGTTTGGACTCAAATGGTTCTCATGCAGGTTCGTGCTGCTATGGAAAAATATCCTCCATATCAGTCTATTTTTGCTAAATTATCTTATGGAGAGAGCCAGATGCTTGACAAGGCATTCTACGAGGAGGAAGTGAAGAGGCTTTGCTTAGCTTTTGAGCAACAGGTTGTTATCTGACTGCTTTTTCCGTTATTTTTGGTCCTTGAATAAAATTAATTTATACTCCCTTCAATCCCAAATAAAAGAGCTACACAAAAAGTTTACTTTGGTTTTAAACTTGTAAGTGCTTTCTTAGAATATCCATATTATCACAAAACCAACTAACAAATGTTATAACTAAGCAATTTAATTATTTTTTAATATCTGTGAGTTAACTATCCAGCTTTAATATTATTGACAGGTGGTAGTACCTCTCACCAAGTGATGTAAAACTATTAATTGATTTGAAGTGTTAGAAGAAATTTGCGTAGCTTTAGCTTCAGTATCTTAGTATAATTGTTTAACTTTATATGTTGTCTTTCTCAGCTGCTTTTTTTATGTGCAGTTCCATTATGCTGTGTCCTTCGCATATATGAGGCTAAGGGAGCAAGAGATTAGGAACCTGATGTGGATTTCTGAATGCGTGGCTCAGAATCAAAAGTCAAGAGTTCATGACAGCGTTGTCTTTATATTTTAGGCTGAATTAAGCCTTTCGTCAAAATTGTTACATTTTGTCCCCTTTCGGGATAATTGTCTGTAAATCATCCTCCATATTTCAATCCGAGGAATTGGCAATGGGTGGATGGCGCTGTTCAGAATAGTGTTTGAACTATGACTTTCCGCTGGTAAGATCTACAATCTGGAGGGAGGATCCTTGTTAAATTACAGTCTGGAGTGGAGATTGTTGTTGAATTTCGTTCGTCTACTATGTTATCAGTCTTGAAGATGATAAGTTCTTTGGTTTCCATTATTGTTGTTGTGTTTCTTACCATGAAGTAGATACAGCTCTTGTATATCAAATAAAGTTTGAGAGATAAGTTTATGACTTTTTAATAATATGCATTTTTTATGAATCTCATTTTTGTATATTGATTTGAAATAAATTTATTCCTATCTCTCATTTTCCTTTTTTCTGGACAAAATATTTTCCTATCTCTTTGCTCTAATATTTGATTAGTGAATTTTGGAGTTTCAACTCAAAATATTGTTTTTTAGATTACTATTATTTCTTTATGCTTGAAGGGGGGAGTAGGACGAAATTCAAGAAAACATGAAAACCCTAGCTTCATGTATTTATTTGAGGATTGAAACATACTCCCTTTCTTCAAAATTAATTCAAGTAGTCTATTTAGTTCCCTTATTCCCAACTTAACATATATTTTAATAATGTATAATATTAAAAAATATGATTAAGTGGGTTATTCAGTATTCACATTACTTAAACTCTCAAAAACAAGTCAGCTATTTTTTGTATCGAACCAGAGTGAGTTGGTAGTAGTTATAACTCATAAGTGGTTTCACATATTTGGTGGCAACGTGCTCCAAATTCCTCTTTTATACCAGATGTTCCTCACTTCTTAATTCTGAATTCTGATCCATAAACTGTAAATAAACTCCATTTTATTCTCCCATTAATTACCACGCTGATTTTGCATGAATTTGAGAAAACGAAAAACCATTTAGGCGGCATTGCTTTGCTTGCGGATTTGTCCTCATTTATTTAGAGTGCCTACCAAGTTCTTCACTTCTTGTGCCTTCTTTCCTAATTCCTGCACCTTACGAAAATCATCTGGTTGCTCAGTTCATGCATGTGTCTGGTCTTGACTGGGGACTAATTGAGAAGAAGTTTAGGAATGAGTTTGATGATAATGGGCTCTTGTTACATGTCAGTCTTTGAGTTTGAAGGCCTACCAAATTATATACTTTGACTGCCCAATGTTTTATTTATCACTTGTTTTCTGTATCAACATTAGTTGGTCGTTTTAAACAAGTATTTAGGATGGTGGAAAGTTAAAATTAGTGGAGGAAAGTTAATTCATTATACAATGGCGTGTATCATTTCCAAAACTAAGTTTTTTTTTTGTTAAACACTGTCTAATAATCCGAATATGCCTACGATAATGGAGGAGGAAACTTGTAAGCTTGGCATCACTTTACAATATTGACCCACATTTCCCCACCAGCAAGACTGGATTCTCTAGAATATAAATGCATACCCTGGCAATATGTGATCTTGAAAACTCTACAAGGTCTCTTCCAACTTTTTGTGACAATATTGGCACTCTGGCATTACATTGCTCATCAGAAGTTCTGTGGTTCTCCATTCATAGAATAGAATGAAGCTCTCTTACAAAATTGTAACTTTTAGGATCATTGACAAATGAGATATCATCAATATTATCATAGAATATTCCACTTAACTCATCATCACACGATATCTGTGGTTGTTGATCCTTTGTGTCTTCCTCATCAACTTCTCCAAACATGTTCAAATTCTTTTCCACTAATTCCCTGAAAACTGAAGAACGTAGAAGAAGGCCAAGAGCAGTTGGTGAAGATGACTTGCTGCTTGAGATCTCTTGATTTTGTGAAGACTTCAAGTAATCTTTGTTGAAAAAATTGCTGTCAAGGGCCAAGGTTTTGAACTCCTCTATTGAAGTATAATGAAAAGGAGATGCCATTGTCTGAACCTCTGGCATGATCTGTGATTCCATTATTGGTTCTTGGGTATTTCCTCTTGCAGGTCTTAACTGTGTTAAGTAATTGCTCAAATCAAAATTGGTTATAGCATTAATCCCTCTATGCTCAATGGCTGCAATGTCATAAGCACGTGCAGCTTCCTCCTGAGTGCCTGATTGGAGACATGCATAGCTTTGATGAGCTTAAGAAGTTTATGCATTTAAGTACAGGTAAGCTGTGCTTATTTAGTCTAATCTTAAAGTCCTTTGATGGATTGTATTGATAGAACTTACTGTAAGTGCCAAGGTAGAGATATTTGTTTCCAAAAACCCTCCCTATCCTTGCTTCCCATCTACCATTGTGGTGGTGCCTGAAAAAATTTCACTTTGCAATCGTGAATAATCTTCAAATCTAATAATGAAAGTTCACTAGTCATTACGTATTATCAGTATTATCACCTTGCAACACCCCTATACTTTGATACACCTCTCGAGAAGCCACTGCTTTTTCTGTCAAGGAAAAAACAGTTAGAAACGTATTTGTGCACCATCTAATCACTGTGTTAGTGTTCTTAAAACATATCTTGTGATTTCTAGCTTATATTGTGTAAGTCCCAAATACTATTAACACATGATATAGCCTGTAATTCTGCAAATATTTCTCTGGGACAAGAAATCCTACCTTCTTAAAGTGGCCAAATACTCCTCCTTTGTCATAGTTTGCATTATCTCTATCTCTGTCATGTAATCTGATATCTGTTGGGAGTATGAGGAGTGAGAAATGACTAACATCTAGGCAAAGATCAAGATCATGCTTTTCAATGGTGAAGAAGCATAATTAACACCATACCGGAAAATTAGTGAAAGTTGATGTTCCCCAGTATTTCAATGCAGCTAAATCATATGCTCTGGCAGCAGATTCTTCTTCATCGTAAGCTCCTGCAAACATTGAAATTGATTTGATCATCTGATAAATGTTAATAGAGGAATTAGACCAGTCTTCAATTTACAGTGAGGTTATTCCATACTCACCAAGATAAACTGCTAGTTCCAATCCACGTCCCAACAGATTAAAAATAGATGAAACATATAGGTGTATTAGAAAGATAGAACAAATGAAGGATAAAAAATATGCAATAATGCAAAAATAGTTGTCAAATTGATAAAAGATAGAAAAAAAAAGAAGAAATTTCCACCTTGCTTCCCTTTCTTTTTCTGTGTTACATTCCAAGTGAGCTTGTCCCACAGGTGAGCCTCATACCTGCCAGTCCATTTGTGTCTGTTTATATACAGTTTGAAAGAGATTAGCAAATTGACCAGAACTATCAAATACCTTAAAACTTAATGGTTATTTGAAACTACTATAAATCGAGCAATAAATTCCTTCTTATTACCTGCTAACACCTCGAAATCTTGAGGTTCTCTTCACAGTATGGGTGGTAGAATTTTGGTCAACTTGCTGTCTCTTATGACTTTGATTATCATCACAGTTAAGTGAAGCTGTTCCTTGCTCTCTTCTTTGCCTCTTGACACCTCTAGTTCTTTGGAAGTCACATCCTTCCAAGTACATCCTACTTCTTCCTATGCTCTCTACATTATGTACCATCATTTCCATTTTTGGTATCTTAACGTCCTCCTGCAGGTCTCTAGGCACACTCTTTTCTTTAGCAACTGCTTGCCTTGATGAGAGATGCTTGTAAGGTATGTGTTCTTTTTATAGTGTTCACTTCATTTTGTCTCTATTATGCTTTTGTTTTTTAGTTATAAACTTAGCTCAAGTTATTACTATGGGGCGTTAATAACGGGGATTCTTGGCTTCATATTTATCTTGTCCTGTTTGCCAGCTTAATATCCAAATTTCCAACATTTTGAATTGTCTTCACCTTTTAAATAATGATGTCTTTTATACATAAAATAACAATAAACATAGTTAGGAGAGGTGTTATTACAGCTGTCCAAGACCAAAATTTATATCCACATCAGTTGATGTATACACTAGTAATTGTACAGATCGATACCAACTGTAAAAGGAGTCAGGTTGATCTACAACATTTGTTGCAAATCAAAGTTAATCAACCGATGATTTTTTCTCTTTAGACAATGATTACTTCAATGATAGTAATGATAACTGAGAAATTAGTCTTTTAAGTCTTCATTTTCATTCATCATCAATCGTAATCTATGTGTTGAACTTATCGTCAGAAGTTAGAAGGATATGAGCAATTCATCTGTAGCCAAAGTTAATAAGCAGAGATGGCTCACCTCCATGAGAATTACATTTTGTTATCTAGATGTTGGTAGCTCTACCAATTAATGTGAATTTCTCTTGGCGAGCTTCTCATAGTAAGCAACAATAGTGATTGCAAATATGATATAGTATATTGTTTTGACAATAAAAAAGATATGTTAGTGTAATCATTATTAAACTTATGTGGAAGACATTCTGAAAATGACCTTTTTAAGTCTTCTCATGCCGGCAAACTTCATGTACTAGTAAAGACTTAGGATTAGGGGAATTTTTTTCTCAAAAGAATGCTTAGGAGGTAAGCCTATCTTTTATCAGGACAGTGATAATAAGGTTTCATGTGCCAATTGGCATTTTATTGTCATTGGATTCCTCACCTATATACCACTCTTTGTTTTCTCCTGATTTTGACTTGAATGGGTTATATATTTTATTACTCTGACTTGCCACTTTTAATTTGCTTCTTTTGTACATGAATCGACGGTGCTTACGATGAAAATAGTGCATAATAATCATTGTACTCGTCTTACAAGTTATATCACTTAACAACTGAAAGAGTGGCATTTTTATACTTATTGTGAACCTGATGTAACCAAAAGAGCTTGAATAACGATGAAAACCTGTGGCTTCTAGGAATTTAACAAAGAAAAAAAATCATCTAACTTAACAGAGAACCCCGCTCTGAATTTTCCTAGATGTACAAAACTGGTTCTGTTGACTCAATGATTCGAGAATATCAAGGACCAATACCATCAAAACAAGAACCAGCCTGTTACGGTACCGAATGCAGGGCCCCTAAATAAAAGAAATGGGCCAAAAGCTTATTAAATGGGCCAAAAGAGTTGGTTTGAAAACATGGCTTTGAGATGAGAATATAAGCAGAAGTGGAACCAATTGAGAGGCAGTGAAGATTTTAGAAAAGATTCCTTCTCTCTGAAAGTTCTCTCTCCTTTCTGTTACTCTCATGCTTTTCATCCCTCTATAATTTCTTAATCTCATTTGCATGTAATTTTCTAGAAACATTATGCCAATTCTGGATATGGATTCCCTTTTGTGGTTTAATTCAAGTCTTCTCTAGAGTATTATCTCTAGAAATTTCCATTGTTCTTGTGGATATTGCTTGTATCGGATTTTCATCTTTGGAGGTCCGTTACATTGGTGCTTTCATTGTCCTTCTGCTACCATGACGGATTCCATTTCACATCTTGTGACAAACATGGAGCGCAGACGTTTTGATGATCTGGCTCGCTTTGATCGTATGGATTTTATGCTTGCTTCCATGAAACAAAAGTTGGACTCCATACATTCTAAATTTGATCTTCTTTTCGGACAAGTGAACCCTAACTTTCATATAGTTGATTCCACCCCCAATTTTTCTGTGGAGCCTTCTTCAGTTTCGGTGGCTACACACCTTGCTCCTAGTATTAATTTTCCCCACTTTAATGACATATCAAAGGAGCAGGAGGAAACAATTGTGGTTGAGGAAGAAACTAAGGCAACTTTCCAATATGATACAAATAATGACAAGAGAGATGGCCTCAATGACATTGGACAAGAACCCTCACAAGCGGTGGACGATACAACAATAATAGATGCATATTTGGTTAGTGAAGCTAGAGGACCATCGCCAATTTCTCTCATCTCTTGCAGTGGTGCTTCCAACGGTACCATGATTCCATTACAAAAAGAACATCTTCTTCCTTGTGTTACTTCACTCACTATCTTTCCAAGTATGACATCTAGTTACTCTGATGCATATGGATTTTGTGATACCAACACAACCCTTCAAACACTTTTGTTTCATGTCTTGTGTTGTATTCCAATCCTTAAATGTTCCATCTACAATGCACTCTATATGTTTGTTCAATTGTCTCATCCAAGTGCATGTCTCATTACCTGAATCGCCTTCATTGTTCCTCTTCTTTATATATGTATTTGACCCTGGAGCTGTAAAGAGTACTTGGTATTCAAACTGTGTTGATGAGATCCATGGTAATGGGGAATATATGAAGACTCAGTGCATTATCTACTCCTTTCTAAATGCTATATGGCATGATTTATTTTTGAAGGGATGGTGTAAAGAGTCAAAAGTAACAGGGAAAGTTTATTCAAAAGATGCTACAAATGACAATATACACGGGGAATTGCTTATTTCAAGGCTTTTACTTGTTGCTAAATTTCTTTCCACATGTAATTGCAACCACAATGCTGCTGTACAAAGTTTTGGACTGCTGATGTGGTCTGAATTTAAGACTCAAAAGCACACTACATATAAAGGGGTTAGTGTTCTTAAACACCTTTTATCAAAATTATCAAGTTGCCTCCAGTTGAAAGATTTCCATGAAGCTTTATCAGTAAATAATGCAGATCTTGATTGCCACCTTATGATATGCCTAATCTATTTTACCATTAGAACTTATGACGTGCTTATGATGTCTTTTGGTGCTATTAGTTGTGTTTACCTTGGACAAAGTGGTATGAGGGTCGTTAGCATTGATCTTGCAGTGGGCTTGGGCATTGCATCAGTGTCTTGCTTCAACTGTTGTAACACAACAAGGTTCTATTGGTATATGTTTAGTGTGCTTCAATTTAAACTTATCATTCAAGGAGAAAGATATGAATATTATGCTCATGACCTGGTTGCTGTTGTTCAATACTTCTTCTACATTTGTGTTTATGAAATTATCACATGCCTCCACGTTCTATTTTGGAAACATGATAAGGTGCTGGACAATACTGAATCTTATGAAACCACATTGAAGGAGTTGGAGTTGACAAAAATTTTCTACTTTGCATTCACTATGAGAAAGCATCTGTGGTTGGTCAAAGCTATCATTTATGGGGTAAGACATGGGGGAGCTACCTTATTCATTCAAGACAGAAAACCTTGGTTTAGTTTCATTTTAGTTGCTTGGAATGGTTTGGATCCGCCTTGTAGGGCAATTTAGGATGCTTCTTGTGCTACTTCTACTTTTGACCTTGAGGACAAGGTCAATTTCAAGGTGAAGGCAATGTTACGGTACCGAATGCAGGGCCCCTAAATAAAAGAAATGGGCCAAAAGCTTATTAAATGGGCCAAAAGAGTTGGTTTGAAAACATGGCTTTGAGATGAGAATATAAGCAGAAGTGGAACCAATTGAGAGGCAGTGAAGATTTTAGAAAAGATTCCTTCTCTCTGAAAGTTCTCTCTCCTTTCTGTTACTCTCATGCTTTTCATCCCTCTGTAATTTCTTAATCTCATTTGCTTGTAATTTTCTAGAAACATTATGCCAATTCTGGATATGGATTCCCTTTTGTGGTTTAATTCAAGTCTTCTCTAGAGTATTATCTCTAGAAATTTCCATTGTTCTTGTGGATATTGCTTGTATCGGATTTTCATCTTTGGAGGTCCGTTACACAGTCATTATCTTAGATGAGCTATTTATCACACACGTCTTTTTTTTTCATATGATCTCTACGTTGTTGATGATATTGGAGAAGATGATTTAGACATTTTGGGAAAAGGGTGAAAGTGTGATTCTAGCAATAATGTTTTTGTTCAAGAGTATGTGGCACTGGCACCATTAAGTTTCTTATGTTCCAAACACAAAACCAATTCAAAAATCAAAAGTGAGCAACAATATAGCTTTCATCCAAATATGGTAACATCCGTGAGTTCACAAAGTAGCTGGACCCTTGAAGTGGTTGTGCCGCTTCCATTTAAACATAGTAACATCCGAACATTAATAAATAAATAAACACTTATTTACTAATTAAGAAGTATCAATATAATATTAAGAAATGTTTATAAAAACTTTAATGTGATACAAAAACTTAATCATCCTAGTCTCAGTTGTTGATGGTGGCAACAATCCCCTTATTTGGTCTAAGGGTATTTCAATTTCTTACTTTGTAAAAGTAGGATTTGCCCTTCTATTTCAAGAAAAGCTTAAAGATCAGTCAAACATTGATCCCTTATGGAAATTCCCGGTGGCCCATCTCTCTTCCCAGAAGCAGTTGCTCTTCACATGGAAATTACTTCACAAGGTCATCCTCCAACTGTTGTTCTGAAGAAGAATCCATCCACAATCTCCTCCAACTGTTTTTTGGATCGGAGATGATGTCTGTTTTTTTTTTCATTTTTATGAACTGATATGATTTTTTTCCATTTCAAACAATTATTTATTACATATATCTAGCTGGCTTATTTTAAAATGAGGTCAATTGTCCACGTGGCGGTCTTCTTGATGACATGACAGACTTATAAACGGTGTTAGATGCCAACTAACGGTTTTGGCCAATTTGAGCCATTTTTATTGTTTGGTGGCCAAATTGAGACCGTTTATTGTTTATAGGCCAAATTGATACTTTGAAAATTGTTTGGTGGCCAGAATGACCTTTAACCCTGATTTAAAAGACTATTTTGCAACCTTAACCTCTCAAAAAAAAAGTCATCTAGGTCCTATATTTAGGACCAGAGGTAGTAAGAGGGAAATATTTGGATTTTGGACCCGTAGAAATTACAAAATCTGGTTTGGACCCAAAATAAAAGGAGAGAAGAAGAAAGAAGATTGGCGGTTGGCGCCTAGAGCCTATAAATTGTGGAGCTGACCAAAAGTCATTCTTTTTGTGCAGCCCAAGCTCAGAGTGTAGTGTAGCTTAGCACTTAGCAGCGTTTGTGAGCCATGTCGGACGGCCATCTCTTCAATAGCATAGCTCTCGGTGGTCGCGGAGGCACCGTAAGTTCACCATTTTCTCTCTCCTCTATTCTTTTTATGCCTTCTTTTTTTCCGAAACCCTAATATACTTTTGCTTTAATCAGCTCTTCTCTTCTCAGATTTTGTCATTTAGTTTATTTTATTTTTTGTCAAACCCTTGCAGTGTGTTGTTGAATTTGAAGCAAGTTCGTTGAGTTGATATGAAATCGTTGATTTTGTTGTCTGATGAACTAGATGTGAAAACAACTTATAGGAATGTCGTGTCGTGTCACGGCTTTGTGTGTTTCATTCTATTTTTTTTTTTTGAAAAACCCTAGAAGGTCATCTTCTATTTTTTGTTTTTTGTTTTGTTTTTGGCCTAAATTAAGTAAAATTGATTTCTTGTTTTCATGTGGTGTTCACTTCAACTTATTTATTGTAGACAAATCTGACAATATGCCTCATACATGAACAATGTATGATTCATGTGGAGGGCCCCAATTAATGAGATAAGGCTTGTTGTTGTTGTGGCTGTCTGAAATGAAAGCTAGGAAACTTTTTCCAAGGAAATAACTGAAATTTTCGGCTAAATTTATGAATGTTTGACTAAAAGTGCAAATGGCATATCTTCTGGTATGTTGGGATTGCAGAATACTGGGCAGCTGAGAATATACTCTGGAGGGATTTTGTGGAAAAAACAGGGGGGCGGAAAAGCAATTGAGGTTGATAAAGCTGATATAATGGGACTCACTTGGATGAAGGTCCCGAGATCTAATCAGCTTGGTGTTCGAATTAAAGATGGATTGTTCTACAAGTTCACTGGGTTCCGTGACCAGGTTGCTCCATTCACCTTGTAGCTTTGTGCTTTTATTATTAGTTTGTTTGATTTGCATATATAAGTGCCTCATTCTTCTTCCAAATCAATGTTTATAGTTGCAATTGTGTTTTTAACATTGAATACAGCTATGCACTGTGTTTGTGTTTATACTTATGAAGTGTTTGTCCTGGGCACGACTGAAATTAGAATGTTTGCATATGCTAACTCCCTTTTATGTTATTTTCTCGTAATTATTTGTAGGATGTGGCTAGTTTGACCAGCTTTTTCCAAAATACGTGGGGGATTGCATCAGAGGAAAAACAGCTTTCTGTTAGTGGGCGTAATTGGGGAGAAGTTGATCTAAATGGTATGTGATATTTACAGAACCAATTTATGTGTTGTGATTGATATTCTTCAAGGAATCTACTATGCCTTTCTTGGACAACTCTATTAAATCTTAAATGCAATGCTTCCTGAATTTAAAATTTTAGTACATTTTGTTTGATTTTGGTGCATTTTATTTGCAGTCTAGAGAATATTTTTGGGGGTTTATTTCAAGTTTCTTGTGATTGAAGTCCACCATCTAAATTTTAATAATGCATGTTGTAGAACCTTTTACCGAAAACTGATTTATCATTCTTTTTCGTGTTATCGAAAGTGAAAGCTTATCTTGTGCTTGGGTTTTACCTTGTAAGAAGAGAACGAAAAAAGAATCTTGTAGGAAGGAATGTTTTCATTATTTTCTATTCTGAATTTCTCCTTCAAACAATTGTCTGCTTTTCATTATATTGGGGCCTGGATTGTTGAATTGAGTTGATGATGATGTGTTTTTTAACCATCATTCCCTTTTTAGGAAATATGCTGACCTTCATGGTTGGCTCAAAGCAAGCTTTTGAGGTGTCTTTGGCAGATGTCTCTCAAACACAGCTTCAAGGGAAAAATGAGGTGACATTGGAGTTTCATGTGGATGATACAACTGGAGCTAATGAGGTATTTTGATACGTATTATGAAGAATAATATTTTACATTGACTTCCAGGAACTTGCAAGTATCCTTTCTGATCCAAGCTTAGCATTTAACTGTATTGTGGTTTATACATTGTATTATGGTTTTCTCTATGGATGTCAAATCTCAGTTTTGTCTTGGTTTCAGAAAGATTCTTTGATGGAGATAAGCTTCCACATACCAAATTCCAACACTCAATTTGTTGGTGATGAGAATCATCCTCCTGCTCAGGTGCTTGTTTATTAAATGTTATATTTTGTAAAAAATATATCCTGTGAAAGTCATCATAAATATATGATTAATTGTCAAATTTTGAATCAGGTCTTCCGTGATAAAATCATGTCTATGGCAGACGTTGGGGCTGGAGGTGAAGATGCTGTTGTTACATTTGAGGGTATTGCTATACTGACACCAAGGTAATGGCGTTAAAGTGCATAAAAAATAAGATGCATGATGTAAATTGTGGTGAATTTTCGGCAATTTATTAATATCCCGTATGATGCTGGCAATTATACCCTTGTTTTTTAGGAAAAATAATTATTGATATTTTTTAATAAATGATGTCATTTTTTGTAGGGGACGATACAGTGTTGAATTACATCTGTCTTTCTTGCGGCTTCAAGGGCAGGCTAATGATTTCAAAATTCAGTACAGCAGTGTAGTTCGACTATTTTTACTTCCCAAGGTCTCTTTACTTTTTCATTGTTTTCTTTGTATGGGTGAATATAGAGTGAGAGAGTAGCACCTGCACCATCTGTTGCTTCCGGTTGTTAATTGTCTTTGAATAATGATGAATAATTCTCATGTCAACTCTCTATGTTTACCTGCAGTCAAATCAACCACATACCTTTGTCATTATTAGCCTTGATCCTCCCATTCGTAAAGGGCAAACTTTGTACCCACACATTGTGATGCAGGTACACTTAGTGCTTGTTTAATGATAAAGCTGGATAGTAGGTTAGAGTACAATCATGCACCTAAGATCTTTTTCTGATTCTTTTCAGTTTGAGACTGATTATGTAGTTCAAAGCACTTTGTCAATGGGTGAAGATCTTTACAACAGTAAGTACAAGGACAAGTTGGAGCTTTCATATAAGGTAGTTAACATTTGCCCCTCGCTCTTTGCCTTTTATTACTCTGCTCGAGGAATAATGCTCCACAATATATCTGTGGTATATGGGATAATGAAAACTTCACTATAGCATGGCTCAGTTATTTAAAATATTTTATGCTCGTGAGTTTCCAAATTATCTAGATCATTTATTTGGTGAGTAATAGCCGAAATGATTGGTTACTGAGGAATTTGACTTCACTGAATTTGGCTGAGACTTCTCATCTTTTTTCTTTGTCTTTGTTTTTTTTTTGGGGGGGGGGTGGATTGTTTTTTGCATCTTTCTGATCACTCACTCACACACACTAGCTTAATTTGGTATCATATGGTGATAAAATACTTATGTTCTATTAGGGGCTCATTCATGAAGTTTTCACAACAATATTGCGTGGCTTGTCTAGTGCCAAAGTCACCAAACCTGGAAAATTCAGGAGCTGTCAAGATGGTTATGCAGTGAAATCATCTCTGAAAGCTGAAGATGGAATTTTGTATCCCCTTGAGAAGAGCTTCTTCTTTTTACCTAAACCGCCCACGCTCATTCTTCATGAAGAGGTAAAATCAAGTTGGTTTTATAGATTATTGGTATGGCTATCAGTTGATTTGCACGAAATCATAAAAATGAAGCTGATTATTTGATTGTATTCCCTTTACTAGATTGACTATGTGGAGTTTGAGAGGCATACTGCTGGCGGTTCAAATATGCATTATTTTGACCTTCTTATCAGACTAAAAACCGAGCAAGAGCATCTATTCCGTAATATTCAGAGAAATGAATACCACAACCTTTTTGACTTCATCAGGTATTTTGTTTTTGTTTCTACTTCTTGACGTCTCTTATTGGAGATCAATAAATACTCCCTCCGGTCCTATTTATAAGTCGCCAACCGCCCATATTGTACAAACCAAGGAATGACAGTTAGTGGCGGTTACATCATTAAATTGGTCTTGTTTTATTTTTCATTTCCATCTTTGCCCCTCTTCACAACTATTAAATGAGTCATAATGAGACAAGCAAAAGTAAATGTAGAGGTCTCTTTTTTCAATGACAGGGGCATATTTCGAAAAATTTAATTAATGAGTTAGTTAGTGGTAGTTGGCGACTTATATTAAGAACCAAAATTTAGTGATGGTTGGCGACTTATAAATAGGACCGGAGGGAGTAATTAGTATCCAGTCTTAGTCTGTTAATGCAGTATAAAAGGCTTAAATCATTATTTCTTTGAAAAAATGCAGTTCAAAGGGCTTGAAAATCATGAACCTTGGAGGAAGCCAAGCTGCTGATGGTGTTGCTGCTGTTCTTCAAGAAGATGATGATGATGCTGTTGATCCTCATCTTGAACGTATAAAAAATGCAGCTGGTGGAGATGAGAGTGATGAAGAGGTCTTTTTCTCATTTTTTATCCCTAATTCACCATTTAGTATGCTATTCAACCAATTACTTTCTTTTCCTCTATATAAATGGAAACACCAAATGGTTACTGTATTTGAAAATGTTTTGGATCTTGGAAGAAAATTATTTGGCTCTGAAGTGTGCATGTAAGCATTTGGTTTATTTGCTTACAGCGATCTGTTTTGGTCACTTAGCATCATCTTTGTGTGCGCATGTTTGGCAAAAGACCCTTTCATTAAGCGCATGTGCATGTTCCCCACATTTTTTCATCTTGTTCCATTTTTCTCTTTGTTTGCTTCTATATTACAATATCTTATTCAGCCATTAATGCCTTACAGGATGAGGATTTTGTTGCTGATATGGATGACAGTGGTTCTCCAACAGATGATTCTGGAAATGATGATTCTGATGCAAGTGAAAGTGGTGCTAAAGAGGTAAAAGATTTGTTTTTTAACTAATCGGTATTGTTATAACCCTTTATTTTGTTAAAGTTTTGATGTATCTGATTTCTAATGCCTATTCTCAGAAGCCTGTCAAAAAGGAATCAAAGAAGGAACCGTCTTCTAAGCCATCTTCTTCTAAAAAGAGATCTAAAGATGGAGATGAAGATGGTAAGAAGAGAAAACAGAAGAAGAAAAAGGATCCTAATGCACCAAAGAGGGCATTGTCTGGTTTCATGTTCTTCTCCCAAATGGAGAGAGAGGTTCGTATTTTTGTGCACTCAAGATTATGGCAGTAGTAATTTACTTTCTTGGTAGAGATTGCGTGGAGGAATTTTTTTAAATGATATCGAATGGAAATTTATATATCCATGTGTTATGTTTGGCCTTTTTTTATATGGGTGTTCATTGAGTTCTATCACAGTACAGTTGTTTCTTTTTCTACAGAATCTGAAGAAAACTAATCCTGGAATCGCATTTACGGAGGTGGGAAAAGTACTTGGAGAGAGATGGAAGAAGATGTCAGGTACGGTTTGATTGCCCAGTCAAAATTATTCCATGAACTTCCAACAGTAGGTACTATGTTTTTCACCTGAGCGGAGCTGTTTTTCTTTCTTCTAAATTTTGTGGCCGAATTTTGCAGTGGAGGAGAAGGAACCATATGAAGCAAAAGCTCGTGCAGACAAAAAACGTTACAAGGATGAGATCAGTGGGTACAGGAATCCACAACCTATGGACGTCGACTCAGGCAATGAATCTGGAAGTGATTGATGTGATTGTAAATGCAATGTGAAAACGTTCCTGTTGGGTTGCAGCTTTGTATAACTTAATAGCATATGCATAGCTTAGACATTTAATTAGTGTTCACTCGTGATGTTCAGTTTGTAGCAATCATTTATGTTCTTAAATCCTAGCAATGTAACCAATAGCTGAACATGGCATGAATATGGAGCCCAACCTTGAATAGCTGAATTGAATGGGATATTTACGGTATTTGGTCTCACTTATTAAATCTGATGGATTACACAAGTTCGAATCAATAAACAGATTTCCTGTAAGAACAATCTACATTTATATACAAGCAAGACTCCCGAACCTGAACGCACAAAGTGCGTGGAAATTAAATGCATGCAAGAACTAGAACATATGTAGTCACGTACTTCGACGATGACAAAAATTAACATTATAAATGGAGCTTTTCATATCAACATCTCCAACTACGCGCGGATGGGTGATGATGAGTATAAATCTCAGTTTGGTCCTAGCAAGAGGATTAAAGTATGAACAGGTAATTATAATTGTAATAAATTATACTAACAAGGCTTACCGGCCTCGCAAGCAATATGACCAGAATAGCGTACAAGATCAGGGGCATCAATCCCAGGTCTAGGATTTATCAAATTGTCATTATCAAAACTAGTTGTAGTTATAGGACTTCCCGATTGCACAAAGAAAGCTCCATTCACAAAATGGTCATTCTCTGACTGCCAATTCCATTGTTCCCATAAAAATGATGGCACACTCATTCTGTTAGTAACCTGCTTGGCGGCTTCATTGTTGGGAGCTTTGAATTGGTTTCCTTGGGAAAGTATGGTCGGGTTAGCTGTTCCTCCAATGGCATACATTATCCAGTTATGGTAGTAGTTATTCACCACATGAAACCATCCATGCCTACACCTTGGCATCCTTTGTATCAATCCATTCCCAAAGTGGTTGAATGCCACCGTTACTTGCATAATCCTGTCCCCCACGTACACATCTCCAGCTCCAAACAACATCACCTGCATCACATTTTTATATAAGATACCCGAGCAACTAACTAATCTAGTTTTAGCATTAACTCGAACTTGAGATGCAAAGAAATTTGACAAACCAATGGCAACTGCCCCTTAGGCATATGTTTCTTTCCAAATGTATTTAGTGTTTTTTAATCATTATATTCTATATTAAAATAGTAGTATTGTTTTGATGATTCATCGGTAATAAACTAGGAGACTTTCAACTTTTTATTATTTTATAACATTTGGTAGTTTAAATGAAGAAATCAATATAGACAAAGCAATTTTATGATATCAGGAAAATCATAAAAAACTTGAAAACATCTTTTGTTTTCCGCATTCATCAAAATCTCACTTTTTAATTTAGAATCCAATTGCAAAACGAAACATGAAAAAAAATTAAAAGGTGCTCTAAATTTAATGGGAAGCTGAGAGGAGCATGTGACATCCTGGCCTAAGTTTTAAACCGTTAGACCAACTATGTTTTAGTCAATTTAAGCAAGTAATGAATTAGTTCTGGTTACTTACATCATTGTGTCTAGTCATATGGCAATTTGATATGGTAATGGCAGTGGAACCCATGATAGCATCCACAAGGCCGTCATCAGCGTTTGACATTGAGACGTGATCGATCCAAATGTTGGTGGAGCCAAATATGCTTATGGCATCACCGTCACTTCTTGTTCTTAAACCCACATGGTCCGGTGTGTCCCTAATCAAGCCACCCCTCTTAGACTTGATATTCCTTAATCTAAGATTATGGATGATGACATTATTAACATATTGTAGAGTGAGTCCACCTCCACTCTTTATCAAAACATTGGCTCCTCGTCCATCAATTGTCTTGTCAGAATTTATAAGTAACTCTTGACTCAATTTGATCACCATGCTATGTGCGAATGTGATCCACAATGGCTCATTTTGGATCACTCCGTACCTTAGAGTTCCAGGTTTAGGGTCAATTACGTCATCATCAGATGAATCTGTTACAACGTAGATCTTACCACCCAACCCACCAGTGGTCTTCCTCCCAAAGCCCATGGCACATTGGGCTAACTTAAAGCGATTGCTCTCCCAATTTTTATCACATCTCCAACATTGGTCAATTGGGTTGGTTGCCCTACATGGTCCTTTGTTCTTATTCTCTCTTAGATCCCTCCCTCTTGTGTTGTTGTTCTCATTCATGGCCCTGCATCATTTATATATTCATATTAAGTGTTACTATGAAATATAATATTTATCTAATTTGTAGTTTGAGGAAAATATAGAATTTTAATACCGTTATCTTCAATATAAGATCTTTTTGGTAAGGCAAAACATACAGCAAAAATGTACTACGTACAATTATATAGAGTAGATATTATATTAAGGATTGGGGCTAGCATTTTGAAAACCAACTACGTACAAGATCTTATTACGTACAAATGAACATGCATATTGAATTCTGAAGTGACGTTCAAAGGGTTTGGTTCGTATGCTTCAACGGCTAATCTCCGAGCTTCCTTTGCTTTTTCTCGTAGATAATCGTCGTACTCTCCTATGTTAGCATTTACGAGGCATGAAGCAGTAATGGCTAAGGTGGCCATTAAGAATATCATAACTTTAGCTGTGCTTTCTCCCATTATCTTCATCATGCCTCCTTTTGTTCCTTTTGTTTTAGATTGGAGATCATTGTCTTTTTATGAAACATTTTTCCTTATTAGTTGCGCTCGTTTTTTGTTAAATCAAATATAGAAATCCTAACACTCCTATGGAGAGAGAACCGTCTTACTATTTTTTTTGTTGGCTTAAAAGTTATTATGGATAACATCCCCAATTAAGACTGTTCCTTATTTTTCGAGTGTACGCACGTCACTGGTCCATTTCTTAATGTATGTTACATTTTCACGCACCAAAAGAAACGAATTGTCATAAACGGCTAATTAAGAAGAAAATCTAGCGGTGGAAATTTGGGGTGAAGGAGATCTAGATACTTATAAGAAAAACATCCACCAAATGCTAAACTAATATATATAAATTTCCTTTTAAAATCATTTGTAACTTATAATTGGAAAAGATTGATGATGTTAGAAATAAATTGACGTTTATGATTAATATTATACTTTTTATTTTTATTGTTTATTGTCCATTTCGATATCACTTATTGTTTGTTAGTCAGATTGATAATTGTGTACTTGTTTGGTGAAAATGATTATTAACCCTATATCCTTTGTATATACATTTTTTGTGATTGAATGATAACAGTAATATAGTGTATTTCATCTTAATCGTGATAAAAAGAGAGGAAACAGATATTTTCGCCAAAATACTATAAAAAGTAAACTTCAATACTTATATACTGAACATTTAGAACTATTTACTCAAATATTACACCTAAAATCTTTTTCTTTGGATAGAGTTAGTAACAGACTGAATAAATCGTTTTTACAGGAACGACTTTAGTGTTGCCTTTTTTTTTTCTTTTTATTTATGAAAGACATAACCCGCCACCTATATACTTTCACCGGAATCCCTTCTTCCACCCTCTTCTTTTTTATTTTAATGATTTACTCAATTTTTAAATTAGAATATATGAATTTTTCATATTAATTCATAATAATTATATTTATATATCTTTGCATAAATGTTAATAAATTTAAAATATCTAAAGTGATATCCAACATCTCGAAAAATTTTGTGTGTTCTTCTAACTTCTATGTTTATACTTTACATAGTTGTTGTTAGCAATAAACATACGTTACGATAAAAATTATTGTTAAGGGTCAAATATTCTAAAAGTAGAACACAACACCTTGTTATAAAAGGAAAACAACCCAACATATTAAAATGCCTTTTAGTTTTATAATGATTATTTTGAACTGATTAATTTTTTTTTTGTTCAATAACTTATTAAATTAGATAAATATGTTTTAGAATTTGAGGGAGTACTTGGGAATTTTAATTTTAATGCATTCACTATTATTAGAAAATTTCTTTAAGGATCAAATACTCCATCCATAAAGTATTACTCTGAATTTTTAAGGCTTAGCTATAATAATTTAAAAAAATTTTAAATCTAAAATAGCAGCTACTAACACCCTAATTTTTTTAATTATATTCAATATTTTAAATTCAGTGTGATATTTGATACAGAAAATACTCTAAGGATGGAGTATTTGATCCTCAAAGTATATTTTACTTATCAGCAGTGAGTTCATTAAACTTTAAGATATTAAGTATTCCATCAAGTTTTAAATATACATCTTTACCTATAAGAATAGTAAATTACAGATGCATTTTAAGGTGTAGGGTTTTACTTTAAGAATATTTTACCCTTAAAAATAATTTTTATCAATTTTGACCGTGACGTATGTTTGTTAATATTAGATACACAACTATATTAATAAACATGATTTTTTAGTAAATCAATACTAAAATTAATATATTCAAAATTTATGAAGAGAATTGATATTGCCCGCTTATAGTGCATGAATAGAGTTCGATGGTGGAATTAATTAAACTAATTCGATCCGGTTTCTTAGGGAAGAAATTTTGGCCCATATGGTAAACAAAATTAGAGAAAATTCGAATTCATAATTATTGATCACATTTATATGGTTCTTGGCAATATAATGTACCCACAATATATAATCCTCCGTATAAAAAATCCATAAAAGTATACATCTCTTTCGTCTTTATATGTAAACTAAAACAATAACAACACACGCATGGACAAGCAGCAAGAAGCTGAAGTAACATTGACTCAATCAAACTTAACCAATGATGACAGCAGTCTCAAATGTATAACAACTATGAGAAGGTATACTAAAGTGACACAAGAACAGTATAAACCAATTTATTACATCACACAAATACAAGCTAGCTAAAATGAATCTGGTAACAAGCAATATGCATGCTTGTCTAAGAAATAATGGTTTTAGTGGGGTTTTGGAATTTCAGGAACCTTGGGAACTTCAGGCTTTGGAAATGGTGGCAGCTCAACCTTAGGGAGTTGAGGCAACTCAGGCTTTGGAATTTCTGTGATTTTAGGCATCTCTGGCTTTGGAATCTCAGGGACTTTAGGTAATTCTGGCTTGGGAATTTCTGGAAATTTAGGCACCTCTGGTACTTTTATCTTTGGCATTGCAGGCAACTCAGGTTTTGGAATTTCTGGAACTTTTGGCATCTCAGGCTTAGGAATTTCAGGGGCTTTTGGTAATTCAGGCTTAGGAATTTCAGGGACCTTTGGCAATTCAGGCACTTTAGGTACTTCTGGTTTTGGCAAAGGTGGCACCTCAACCTTAGGCACATGGGGCAATTCAGGAACTTGAGGCACCTCGGGCTTAGGGAGTGGGGGCAGCTCAGGTAATTTTGGTTCTGGTAAAGATGATTCAAGCATAAGTCTTGCCCCTTCAACCTTTACAATGTTGCTGGTTATTGAAGAGAAACTCAAAAGCAGAAGGGGTAATAGCAAAGTGAGTGAAGAAAAATTGTGGGAAGCCATAGCAACCGATTTTGCAACTATTACTCCAATTGGTTTTGGTGTTTTTGCTGTGCTTGTGATTGTGGTTTTGGAATGGTATATGAGGGACGACCTTTTATAGATGAAGAAGCAGCACACGTGGATAGCTATATATGAATAATTGAGTTGGCGCATCTTCAAGTATGGTTAGCCTGTTAGCTTAACTATTCTCACCTAAATAATATTATTTGACCAGACCATCCATAATTAATCTTACAGGTGTGTAGCCTTTTATTTTCAAAGTGCCAAATCGGCTTACAATCATACATAGATTTTAAAGGAGCATTATTTTTGAAATTAAAAATAGCAAAGCCAATTAGATATTGGTGGAAGCAATTGAGATTACGTACGTTTTCATGCATGAATGATGAGAATCAGATAACTAATGGGATTATGTAGTTGAACAGTATTGACTAGTAACATCTACAACTTCTAGCTAAAGGAGATAAATTCAACAACATTCGGATGCATGATGAAAATGAATACGTCGAAATGAAGGATCTACTTACATGATCCGTTATCTGACAATATAAAGTGGCCCGGCCCCACCCAATCTTTCATCTTGTCTCGTGGTTGAACTGCTACGTACGTACCTTAGCTTTGACACGGTTTAATTTCTTTTTAGGTATGGAGACATCAAGAGGCTCCATATCAACACTCATTTAAGTCATTTCTTTCACACATGCATACTTCATATTTTTTCTCATTTATATTCCATATGATCATTAATATGACTTATTTATATAATTTTAGAGAATTATAAATAAGATAATAAATTATTTAATTACACTGTTGTACGTGAGAAGATCTCTCTAAATTAGTTAAATGAATATGCTATACAAGCCCCATATTATTAGTCATGTATATGTGTGTGTATCTTTTAAAGGGGGTTTTTTTAATATTGTTTGGCGTTAATCCACTCCAAAAACCATATTCCGAGTGTGATGATATTCTAAGGACTATCGTTATTAAGTAAATACAAATAGAAATGAGAAGATATAATAAATATGTGAGATAAAATGAAAGAAGTAGGAGTAATAAATATAGGTGGAATGATAAAAAAACTCATGAAAAAAGTGTCTTAATTAACTACAACAAAGGTAGTAGTAATAAAGACAAGCACGTAAATCAAACCATTTATCCTGCATTTTATTAAAAAACTTTGATTGTATGTGATTCTCACAAATTAGGTTTGTTTAGTCCTGGTGATTTTTTTTTTGATCGATTTAGACCTGGTGATTGAGTAGCTAGGTTCCTATGTATGTTATGATGTATTATGATTTAAATATCGTTTTTATATGTTTCGGTCAGCCGAGATATGTGTGGGTATAAATATGATTATTGTATATCCATGTAGTTCTGTTATTTAATTTATACATGGAAATATAATAATGTTTATTATTTGATCCTCCTATTTATAATAATTAAGGTGTGTCGTTAAATTTTAAGCTTGAACTAGCATGTAAAACCCCCGGTCAAAGCCCGAGGAGCATTAGTTTATCCACAACATTTTTAAGTTTGATGAAACTTTGTTGTTAACAAAGTTCTAGTGTTAAGGTATTGACCAACATACGTTGTCTAAATTAAGCAATAAACAGAAATTTGGACATGACAAAATGGGTAGCAACTAAATTGCAAAAAATGTGTGATTGCAATGTTTCGATTTTATTTGGTTAGATATTGTGAGTGAACCGTTTAATGTAATGTCTATGGTTAATTATAATAAACATGTAGTAAATAGAAGACTTAGGATGACTATAATTTACATAATGGTAAAAATAGGTGTTATATATTACAATTATCCACAAGTGATTCAAGCTTCCCTTAATGAAGGAAAGAGGTGCTGTTGCAGTTTCAGCAGCTATTTTGAACCTTAACCTCCACAAAAGAGGACTACTTTTATTCTTCTTGGATAACCTATCATCCAAGCTACCATTTATCATTTATTCATACATTAGGCACTCATACTCATGACATGCACCAAGGAGGAGAACCATATTAGGATGTCTAATGCAGCATATAGTACCTCAACATGTGCATGTCTGTAGTTGAAAGTAGATTTGTCAAAATTACAAGTGATGCCATATGGTGAGATTGCAAGTCATGATATTTAGATATAGAGTTTTTAATAAATCTAACATCATTATAAACCAAAGCAGTTAACACTTGGTCCTTTTCTTTTGCCTCTTTCCTGGCCTTCAGCTATGCTTGTCTCCCTCTCTGTGGAAGCTTGTGGTATATACTTTTCCTTTTCTTCAAGAGCAAGAGCTGCCTCTCCTGACATTATAGTCTCCTTAAGTTTACACACCTCCCCTTGTTTTCTTTGATCAATCTTGTCAGCCTACCAAGCATTTATCCATCCTTGAATCACTTTACTTGACATTATTTCAATTATTTCAATTTGTTTGGACATTTTCTGCATCAGATATAGCTCTCAGCAATGATTTGTGTATAGGCTTAATCTATCTAGGCACATAAGAATATGTTAAAGAAGCATATCATGAAGTGTGTGATATAGCCAATAAAAAAAATTTGGGTTTAGCTAGTAAAAAAGTTGGCCATATCAAATACAGGATGAGGAGACCTAATGTATATTTTTCCACCATCTCATTTGGGCCTATATATCACCTATCGTGACGTTTTATAACTGTCTAGATAGTTAGCTTATCCCACCAGCGCTTACACAAGCCTAATGTTGGGAAGCTTTATTAATGAATAAACATATACTGGCGCTTATAAGCATAACCGCCGGGATATGATATAATTATACTTCTTTTTTTAAATTGCCTAAATTAAATATTCATTTAAAAATTTATTTGTATATATTGTTTATAAATTCTAACCTCCCCAACAATTAATCAAACAATTTAGTTTTTGGAAAAGCTAGATAACATATAAATAAGTGGTGGGAGGGTCTCTCGCGGCGCTTAAGGTAAAAAACGCTGCTTCTGGGGATAGGATTATACTTTTATTATTCGTTGCGGTTTTTCCAAGTGGAGTAGTGGATAATTTAAGCAACGAAATCCTAGATAATTGAATCTGCGGTATTTGGCAATATATAATGTGCCCACAATCTTGTGTTTGAAATAATCCATACAAGTATATTTAATTGCTCTTTCGTCTTTACATAAATAAACTAAAAAAAACAATAGCAACACATGGACGAACAGCAAGAAGCTGATCAAGTTACAGTGACTCAACCATACTCAAATAATGACGACAAGCGAAATAAATGACCAAAGTAAGAACGTGTAACAACAAGTCATACCGAAGGGATATAATCAATTGACACGAGAACAATGTAAACCCACTTATTACATCACACAGATAATAAAAGCTATAGAAAGAAGACAACAAATAATATGCTTGTCTAAGCAATAATGATTCTAATGGGGCTTTGGAATTTCAGGAACCTTGGGAACCTCAAGCTTCGGCATTGGTGGCAGCTCAACCTTAGGAAATTGAGGTAACTCGGGCTTAGGAATTGCTGGAACTTTTGGTAATTCTGGCTTTGGAACCTCTGGTTTAGAAACTTCTGGTACTTTCATCTTTGGCACTGTAGGCAATTCTGGCTTAGGAATTTCTGGAACTTGGGGCATCTCTGGCTTGGGAATTTCAGGTGCTTTTGGTAATTCAGGCTTAGGAATTTCAGGGACTTTAGGCAATTCAGGCTTGGGAATTTCTGGGACTTTAGGTAGTGCTTCTGGTTTTGGCAATGGTGGCAACTCAGCCTTAGGCACATGGGGTATCTCTGGCTTAGGCAATTCAGGAACTTGAGGCATCTCAGGCTTAGGAAGTGGGGGCAACTCAGGTAATTTTGGCTCAGGCAGAGATGATTCAAGAAGAATCCTTGCCCCCTCAACCCTTATTACGTTGCTTGTTATTGAAGAGAAACTCAAAAGCAGAAGGGGTAAGAACAAAGTGAGTGAAGAAAAACTCTGGGAAGCCATAGTGACCGGTTCTCTAACTTTCATACTCTATAGGTTTCGATGTTTTTGCTCTTCTTGTGATTATGGTTATGGAATGGCATATGAGGAGCCTTATATAGATGAAATAGCAGCACGCGTGGATGGCTATGAATAACGAGCTATGGTGCAACTCCAAGTCGGGTAGCTTAATTAACTTCTCACCTAAACTAATATATTATTATTTGAACAGTTTCATATAAAAAAAGTATTATTTGAATAGACCGTGCCATCCATAATTTTGACAAGTGTTGCCTTTACAAAATTCCATAAGGCTTATAATTATATATAGATTATTTTGGGGGAGTATATATTATTTTTGGAATTTAAAAGTAAAAGTCAATTAGATGCAGTTGGTGGAAGCAATTGAAAGCACGTACTTCGCATGCATGCATGATGCAAATGAGATGATTAATGGACCGTGTAGTTGAACAGTCTTGACCTGTAACATCTACAAGTTCTGGTTAAAGGAGAAAAATATATACAACAACGCTCGCAGCATTATGAAAAATGAATTCGTTGGAACGGGATCTACCTACATTTTGTTCTGGGCCCCACCCAATCTTTGATCTTGTCTCGTGGTTGAACGCTACTTTTGACCCAGTTTTCTTTATATGGAGATAAAAAGAGGCTCCATCAAATTAAAACACATCTCTTTCTTTTCATTCCGTATATTTTGTCACATATTCTCACGATCCTTAATTAGACTTATTTATATAATTTGGAGAGAATAAATAGCCTAATAATTAACTTATTTGATCATATTGTTTGCTATAGAGCTCTCTAAAATATTTATACATACAAATTAAATATGCTACAAGTCCCACGTACATTAGAAAGATTCCTAAACAAAGGGATTTTACAAGGATTTGTGATTCATCTGCTCCAAAAGCTATCATTTTAATTTGGGTGTCGGTTTACCAAAGACTTATCATTACAATATATACCCATTTGATTAGTTAGGATAATTTTTATGAGAAAATATGATTATATATAGGGATGAAATGAAAGGTATAGAAGTAAGAAATATAGGTGGGCTGAAAAAAAATATCTGATTAAAACTTATGAAGAAAGTCTTACGCCAAAGGTAGAAAAGAGTAGTATGAATAATGAAACCTTCGTTTATCCTGAATTATTTTACCGAGTTATGCCTATAATTATTATGATCCCCGGCCCCAAAAACTAAAGTTTTTTCAAAAAAAAAAAAAACCCCCCGGTGATTGGGTAGGTTCATTATTTATCGATTTTACTAAGTGTTTTTTTATAGTCTATTACCATTTTTGTCTATTTCAGCTTATATTTTGATTTGATTTTTTTTTAAAAAATTAAACACACGTTTGCATGTGCGCGCATATTATATATCTTAATTACATACTTTTGGTTCCTAACTTTTACTCTCAATTTTCAATTTTAATTTTTCTGAATGAACTACAAATCAATAGTTTTGTTTTTTGAGTATTCACTTAATTTTAGTTTTGGTTCTCAAATTTAAATTAAAGTATTTTTGGTCTATGAATTTTCCCTCTATTTTGGTTTTGATCCCTAATTAACTCAAAAAATACTTAAAATATATATAAAGGACCAAAAGTTAATTAATTATCAAACGTTAAAAAGTTCACGGGTTAAAATCATAAATTTAAATTTCAAGGAGTAAAAACAAAAATGACCGGGTAAAAACAAAAATGATCGAATAAAAATTGAAGGCCAAAAGTGGTATTAACCTTGTTATTTCCACTGTATAAAAAGTAGTATTAACCACTTTGACTTATTAGAAAAATTTAAGGATGTAAAATTAATCTCTTTAACAAATTGTCTATAGTTATCTTTACTACTCCTCAATTAATTTATTCAACTTATAAACTAACTTATAATCTAATTATATGTGATATGCATATATATGTTATAATGTATGTAGTGGTCTAATTTATTCCTTAATTTCCACAAAAAGTCAAAGTTACCTTTATATTTATTACCAGGGGAGTATATTGGTATAGAAAATTACAGACTCATGTTCATCTACATAAACATAACACTAATCATACGGGCTATGGCATAATTTATAATCGCAAGGAAATTTTGTAGTTCACGGGATACAGGCTTGAAAATATCATTTGACTTCAAGTTATATTATTGTAGTTCCTTTTTTTATCTGACTATGTCTATATATAATGCCTTTAAGATCAAAAGATTTGCTGCTCAATCCAGATTAACCACATTCAATATTAATCAGTCTGATCTTCATTAAAATTCTATCTGAACTCAGGATTTAATTAAACCCTAAACCCAAAACAAAGATTATATAACAATTTTCCCATAGAATTAATAGCCAACTTTCTTTATATAAAAAATAAATATGATAGTCCGTGGTTTAATCTTAAGAAAGTGACAAAAACGTCATGACCCCGTTACCCGGCAGCAACTGTTTTGAAAGAAAGTTTCAGGCATACTATAATTCAATTTATTTAACAGGCTTACGGGAAGTTCTAAACTACTCCCTCCGTTCCTAAATATAAGACCTAGATAACTTTTTTTTGGAAAGATTAAGGTTGCGAAATAGGTTATTAAATGATGACATATATATTTGATATCTTTTTAGATTATCCATTAGCTTATAGGTAAAATAAACTAGTTTAAGAGAAAAAATTAGGTAAATCAATTTATAATTAACTTATTTTTTGCTTTTTTTAGGATTTTTCAAAAAAGTCATCTAGGTCCTATATTTAGGAACGGAGGGAGTATTAAGGAATAATTTAACTCTTTGACTTCAACTTGACCGTACCAAAGACTGAATAGTCTGTTTTGTATATATGAAGAATCACAAATTCATAATCAATTTATTACAATAAAATATGCTGAAATGGTCTCAAACGAACATAACGTATGATGTCGTGACACATATAGTATTACTAATAGAGCCAATAAGACTGGCAGAATGAAATCACATTGCTATTATAAATCCAAAATATATTATATATAAGCTATTAGGTAGCTGCCCATCATCATCTCTGAGAGCACAATGAAGTAAAGCGTGCAAGCAGTTTAGTGAGGCTTTGGAATTTCAGGAACTTGAGGTACTTCAGGCTTTGGCAATGGTGGCATCTCAACCTTAGGAAGTTGAGGTAACTCTGGCTTAGGAATTTCTGGGACTTTTGGTACCTCAGGCTTGGAAATTTCCGGGACTTTAGGCAAGTTTGGCTTGGGAATTTCAGGGACTTTAGGTACTTCTGGCTTTGGCACTTGGGGCAACTCTGGTTTAGGAATTTCAGGGGCTTTTGGTAATCCAGACTTAGAAATTTCAGGGACTTTAGGCAATTCAGGCTTTGGAATTTCTGAGACTTTAGGTACTTCTGGCTTTGGAAAAGGTGGCAACTCAACCTTTGGCACGTGGGGTAACTCTGGTTTAGGCAATTCAGGAACTTGAGGTACCTCTGGCTTAGGAAGTGGGGGCAACTCAGGTAACTTTGGCTCCCTTAAAGATGATTCAAGCAGATTTCTGGCCCCTTCAACCATGACATGGCTGGTCATAGGAGAGAAACTCAGAAGTAGAAGTGGTAATAGAATAAATGAAGTCATGGTATTAATTGGAGTTTTCAATATAATTTCTAAACACTCAAGGCTTTCAAATGTATCTGATGTTATCTGTGATTGTGTTTTTGAGGTTGTATACACGGGGGCATTTTATAGATGATGTAGCAGCACAGTATTAATGATAGGTATGAAGGATGATACGTACGGTGCAACCCATATTATGAGTAACTGGTAGTTGATCAACTTCTTATCTATATACCATTACATTATTTAACAACGTTTATCTAGAACTACAGCTGTTTCAGAACATCATCTACGTAAATAATCGTATAATCAATTTGTCTGTTGAACAAAATTTGACTCGTGCACTTTTTTTCCCCATTAATTTATTTGTAAGGGACGGGTATATGATTCCAACCTTTTTATCTATTCATTTATGTTGCCCTTATTATTCTAAACTAAAGGAGGATAAGTTGGCTCATCCTTTGACAAAAAACTCAGTGTAAGGCCACGCTTATTGTCGCTACTTTCACGCGTTTAGAAAATTTGCCATGGCTTCACGACTTTCTAGCATTTACGCAATACTGTAGTGTAAGCGCAAGCACTACAAGAATATTTGTCCTTACTCGCTGTTTCTTTTATAAAGATTTTGACATTAAAAACTGTGAAAACACTTTGGCATTAAATATTTGTACCTTATTGCTGATAAAAAATATTGTTTGATGCATGTTTTGGCGGTTCTCTTTTCCGAGAAAATCAAACTGCGATGGACTAGATTTCTTGTAGTGAAAGGTCATTTGTTACTTGCATTTTTAAGTATCGTCGGCTTGCACTGTCAGTCTGTCACAAATGAATGATTGAGAGAAATTTTAATTTTTGAATTTTACTTCGCTTAACAAACACCGTTCAGATGTCAAAATAAATTATTTAAATAAGCATAGCAGTGTTTTTAAAATGCAGAATTTTTTTTAATGGTTTCTATACATAGTGTCAATTCGCAAACGTCCCTTATGTATGTAGAGTTTTGTTTTTTAAAAAAACTTCTATTTAATTACCTCCTTAATTTAATGTTGAAAACATTAAATAAATGTGGTAAATAAAAGCACTTAATATCATTGTTCAATAGAGTATATTTTTTTTGCCAAAGGGAAAAATCAATTGAAGAAGAAACTGTTTCATCTCTGCATAAATTCAAAAAGAGATAATTAGCTTTTGATCAAATGAAAATATATAATTAGATATTAATTAATAATTAGAAAAGAATAAAGAATAAAATAAATAATTAAAGTGAATTACTAATGAACACTAACTTTGTGAGCCCCTACAAATGATTTACTCACACAACTCCCCATTTTTAACTCTTCGATAAGCATAAAAGAGCAAATAATTATCATATGACATTGAAAGAAAAGAGAGACAAAGGCACCTTATAGAATAAGAGAAGAGACAACACATAGTGAAGAAAAGACAGGGCAAGCAACAAGGGGAATGAGTGTTTATAAGGAGAATTTGTTGCTCAGAGGCGTTTGCTAATATATGAAAATTTTCTACTTAAGGGTGTTCAATAAATGTCGTTATATAATTTTCTATATTAAAATATTTTTCATATACCGGTGTTTATTACACGCCGCTATATGTCCAACATTTAAATTGATTTCAAAATATAAGGGTCTATTTTGTATTCTCTTATTATTAATTAAATGTGTTTGTTCAATTTTGCTACTAACCCCTTTTCATATATATATATCCATTATTACTAGATACATGTTTATCTCTTTTAATGGATTTATCATAAATAAAAGTGACATTGGAATTAGATGCATATTTCAAATACATTTAATTATTTTTACATGTTGTCTTATAATTTGTAAATATTGTAAATAGGCACTGGAATCATACGCCCAAGGGTGTACATTTTAGCCCATCAAATTAAACATACTTTTAGAAAATGTGCCCTAATTCTTATAAAAGTAAAAGCTAAGATAGAACATCCCACATTCCCACTCCTTCCTATTCGTATTACTTTAATTATTTTTAGATAAATGAATGATGTGAAATTAATTACTTTAAATTGTTTTTAGTATTTTTTGAAAAAAATAATTTACTTTACTTATAAACTAACCTATTTAGTTACGGGGCAATGACCCTATTTTACCCTTCAAGTAATCACTCTGAACCAATCGGCACTCTAAACTAACACCGGTACAATTTTACCCTTGAACTAACTAAAGTGATTCAATTTTACCCTCTAGCAAATGTAAGTTGACATGTGTTCAAAGGGTAAAATTGGACAACTTTAGTTACTTCAACGGTAAAGTTGTACCTGTTATTATTAATTTATGTGTTCAGTGGTCCAAATGATTATTTGAATCCCTTTAATTAACATATCAATTGAATGCGTTTTTGTTCTTCTGTTGGCCCTAAAAGAGTAAAAGTTTGAATGTGTTTTTATTCTTCTGTTGGCCCTAAAAGAGTAAAAGTTGAAAGTTGAATTGCTTGGAAACATCCAGGAAATTTCCGGTGTTCCCACCAAGAGGTGTAAAAAGGATAGAAAAGCGTCATTTTCGGGATTAAATGCACTAACAACATTTCATTCAAACTTCAAAGTCAATGTAATGTTCAGTGGACGCGAACTGCAGAGAGTGTGTAAGCTTCGCTGCAGTTTCTTGGCTTCTTCAAGGTGCAACAGTATTTAAACCATACTGAACCATCAGCTAGCGTCACCACCCATCTCTCATGAAAAGATATCATTGTAGGCTTTCAGGAGGGAAAAATATCAAACAAAGAACGATGACATTCATTGAGGAAGACAGCTTACTCCCTACCACCAATTCAGATTCAGTAGTAGTGGAAGTTATAAGTATGCTACCATTTTTTTATTTCATTAGCATAGTAATTAGCTACACTTTAATAATTTACCATGCATACATAAACGGGGGCATGCTAATGGCAGTGTTCATTACTTACCAGCTCTTTGGCATCTTGTTGTTTCAATATTGGTGCCAATTGATCCCTCAGTTATCTTCACCTGAGGATTCATTGAAGCGCCATTACTTGAAAATTGGCACATGGCTTTTGTTTAGCTCTATCTTCTTGGGTTTTGCTTATAATTTCTCCTTTTGTATTAGCAGAGCCGATTCTATCAGCATTTTTACTATTGTACTATGTGCCATTTGTGTGCTTTTCTATCTTGATTTCATTTATGATCGTGAAGGCAAGAAGGAGGACACTGCTAATAAGGATGCCAAAGCTCAAGAACATGAACAGAAGCCACATTTGTGGTGTGCGGATATAGTCTAAAGCTCTTGCTCTTTTAATCAGTAGAACATATATTCCCGTGTGTTTTCCTTCTTAGTATCCCATATGTTGTTATCATGTTTGGATTCCCGTGTGTTTTCCTTCTTAGTATCCCATATGTTGTTATCATGTTTGGATTTTACGCCACACTACTACAAAAATGGTAATTTAAGCCACCATATTTAGACCACTTATATAACATGTGGTTTAAAAAATTTATTTAAACCACTTTTTTAATATATGTGGTTTAAAAAACTTATTTAAACCACTTTTTTAATATATGTGGTTTAAAAAATGCGATTATATAAACCACTTGTTTATAAATGTGGTTTAAAAAGTATAAGCAGTGGCAAATTTGTAAATATGAGAACTCTTATTAGATTGGAAATATAAGCAAAAGTGAAAGCAAAATCCTCCTCTATTCGTCTTTATTCTCTCGCGTTTCAGAAAGCAAAAGTGAAGCCTTCGTTCTCGCCTTCGATCTCGCATCCGATCAACTATTCGTCATTTTGATCTCGCGTTTCAGAAACTCGCGATCAGAAAATCCAAAATCGTTCTTGCCTTCGTTCTTCGTTCTCTCGCCTTCGTTCAGAAACACTCGCACAATTCGTTCAGGTATATCAACTCTCTCTCAATTTGCACATCAATTTGATCTGTACGCATGCATGTATTATTCTTGCTCTAAACATTTTACTTGTTTTAGCTGAATCAAGTTAACTATTCTAATTAATCTGATAATTAGAGTTAGTATTATTGACAAAATTGATTTCGTGTTTTGAATTTAGGAATTAGGTGTATAGTTTGTTCTTTTGAGTTCCTGGATTAATGTTGCTGAATGTTAATCCAGTTTTGCTGAATAGTTAGTATTGCCTTCATTCACTCTATTCTTTATAGCAATCTTGTTCGTTGAATTAAGTTTAGTATCGTATGCGGATCTTGAACTTCAAACTGGAGTTTTCTTCGCTCTTTTATCATCACAGTGTTGACGGCTTCTTATATCATTCTTAGCAATCGAGCTACAAGGTATTATAGCATTCAATTTAAGTTGTGTTGTTTGATTAATGCCCTGACCTATTTATCAAATGGCGGTAAAATTTTTCATAGAATATGCATTATTATTAACTTATTTTTTGCCAGTAACATTGTAATCGGAAGTGGTGTTGATTTTTGGGGATATAATATGTTGTGAAACAAGTGAACGATTACTGTTATACTATGTTGTGTTATAGTTTTCACGCGCGCTTGAACTTTGGAATGACAGTGATTACCGCCATCAGTCAAATAATTGAAGAGATGAATGAGTATTGAAATTATGTTGCGATTATAGAGACAAATTCATTGGTGAAGTTAAGACTCTTGGTTGATTTAACTGCTTCCTTAGTTATTGCATGAGTTCGATACTCTAGGTCAGTTAGTATTGCTGGATTAATGTTGTCATGTCATCCATGTAATCTTTGTTGCTGTTCTAGCAGATTGTCACTTGCTTTATTTTTTGTATACACTGCATTATATAGTTGTGTGTGTGTGTGGTTGCTGCATTTTCTCACTTAAGCATGGTTATACGGTTTTTAAAGTTATATATGTGTGATTCTTGAATTTAAGCAAAACCGTGTGAGGATGATATGTGATTGCCATGCAAATCCAGTTAAGGTCATACAAAGTCAACAATTAAGAAAACCACTTTGTTTGGTCAATTCAACCCTTAGGTCACCACATGAATGCCACGCACAATACATTGCCAACATGGGTTCTGTTGCTTCTCTTGTGATAGCAGTTTTAGTCAATGGAATAACAATTTGATCACAAACAGTAAATTAATTTGTTGGCCAGCATCCCCTCCCCCCAAAAAAGTGATGCTTTCTTCACAGTAATATAATCTAACATAGCAATATTTTAATATCTGTTTGTTCCCTTTTCATATTTTATGCCTATGCTTGTTGAATGCATGTCTTATCAATTATGGATTTATCTTTTGGTGTTTAGACCTTTTTACAAGTGAAGCCCAACTCAAAAGTCTGTATCAACCTTCCATTATTATTATATATGAATTTCTACATATCTTTGCTTCCCAATTCCCAGGGCCGTGGCAGTCAATCTTGATTAGTGTGAATTATGCAGGCTGTGAATAACTAGGAGGGAATAATTTTCTCTCGTTTTTTCATTTTTCAAAGTGTTTGAGCTTTCTCAACGCTGTAGGAATCATTAGAAATCCTGATTTCTACATTTTCCAGCAGAAAAAGTGGATACAGATAATATATTCCTTCAAATTTGTCCTAAAACTAGTCAGTTTGATCGGAAACCTTCCCATCTGATTTGTTCCTTTTTAAAAAGTGGATACAGTTTCTCTCCTTTACTCTATGGGATCCAAGTTCCTTTTCTGTTTATGACTAATCATTATATTACTGTTTTATCTATTGCAGTTAAGTAACAGAAGCCAGCTGATTATCAGTGGATTGAGTAAGATTTTCTTCTGATATAATTGAATACTACCTCCTTTTGTTTTTAAAGTTGTTAATTATTGCTGGAAAAATGTGTGAAATTAATTGTGCTTAGGTGTCTTGAAAATCAAATCTAAACATGGATCGTACTTGGATAAATGCTAAACGAACGAGTGATGAGTACATAAATGGGGTGAAGGAGTTTTTGGACTTTGCAGAAAGAAACGCTAATGATGAGAGCGAGATGTTTTATTGTCCTTGTGTTGAATGTCTAAATCAGACGCGATTGAGTGCTGAAGATATATACTCGCACTTAATTTGCGAAGGGTTTTGCAAGAGCTATACATTATGGATCTGGCATACATTCGCAAGTGTTGGAGAGAATGTTTTCTTGATCTTCTATGAGAAGGAAAAGAAGGTTAGTTCTCAATGATGGTTATCTCTTTTCTGGTCTATTTCATAAGGTTTTTCTTAATCTACTCTGGCTTAAAGTACCAAAATTCAACTTATGACCTAATATAGTGGGGGAAATTTAGCATTGTCTTCTGGGTGATTGTCATTCAGGTAGAAGATGAGATATTTTGGTCTGACCTTATTATTTATTTACAATTCATTGTCTTCTGGGTGATTGTCTTCTGGGTGACTAATTAATTTGCAGCTTGGAAGTTTTCTTGTAGTTGACTATAGTTTCCTATTTCCTGACTAATCAATTCTTTAGTTGGATTGTAATGAGTTTTCTTCTATTTCCCATTTCTTAAATCTCATTCCAAATTCAAGATGCTATGAATTTTAGGTTTTGCATAACACATACCTAATGTCATGTAAACATTTTGCTCCACAATTTCCTTTAGACTAAGATCCATATATTCATTCAACTTACATATGCTATTTTCTCCTTCAGTCTTTTTTTATCATTTCTCAACAGTCCATGTGGTGAGTTTTGTTCTTTACTGTAAGATGTGAAGGAAAAATGAAATATTTATCCTGAGGGAAAATTAAAGTCTCTTTTTTTCAAAGCATTTGTGATTCATCTAAGTTTTCTAGCTTAGTTTCATGCTATATAGGTTTGACTGATGATATTGATATTGGTTTTAGCTGCTATTCATGAATCTGGAATTTGAATTTTTTTTCCTCTTATGAGTGTCTGTTCTATTTGAACATAGGCTGCTTTGTTTGATTATTGTTTAGTTGGTTAACTATGCAGGATGGTAAAGACTAAAATACTTAAGTTGTTCATCTTATTTACTTCAAGTCTCTATCTTTTTTCCCCTGCTCTCGACTAGCTTTCTTTTATTAGTCTTCCCTTCATGTTTGATAAGATATATGCAGTTTAATATGATTTTGACGTATGGTTTATAGAATTTTTTTCCTTTATTTTCCTTTTCTTTTTCTCAAGCAGTATGAAATAACATTTGTCCATTTAGTTTATAGTTTGTCTTCTTCTTTTGTGCTTTGTTTTTTTTAAGTTAATGACTTGGCTTGGTGTTTCAATTAACAGTTGACTTTGTGGTGATTTGGTGGCTTTAGATTTAATGTCAAAAGATGTGAGCTTGTCTTTGCTTTGTGAAGTTTGATGGCTTCATTTGTTTATTCATTAGGTTACACGTGGAGTGAAGCACTTGCGCATAGGTGGCCTATACAGTACATGTTTGCACACTTGACTTAAATATTCCTCTTGTTTCATATAACATCAGCTTTGTACAAAGAGATGAGCTCATGAATTTCTCTTTCTTCACTTTATTGTTAGACTCATGTAGACTTTTAAATTTACATTGTTGGAAAGCATAGTTTTCAAATTATAACTAGAATGTTTGAATTTTCCGAATGTATTATGTTATTATGATTTGTTAGTTTTCTTTCTATTGGTTATCAATTGACATATATATATATATATATATGTTTTTAGACTATATTTACATAAGAAGAGGTCTTAAAAAATATTTTTTTTAAACCACATTTTTACAAAAGTAGTCTAAAAAGTATGTTTTTTAAACCACTTTTTTATGTGGTTTAAAAAAGTCATACTTTCTAAACCCCTTTTTCTAAACCACTTTTAAATGTGGTTTAAAAAGCCTTTTTCATGTGGTTTAAAAAGTCTTTTTTGTACTAGTGCCATATTTATATTGGACAAAAAAATTATGTATCCCGCATGTCTTAACACATGCTGGAAACCTTTGTGTTGTTATTTGCGTGTCCCGTCAGAACTCAAAAGCCTCTTAAACTGCAGAACAGATAAAAAGAATTGAATAATGGAGATGCGGGGTATCGATCCCCGTACCTCTCGCATGCTAAGCGAGCGCTCTACCATCTGAGCTACATCCCCATTTGGTGACTCCTTTGAACTGAGTTTTATAATATTTTCTTGTATTAACAATAGATATATATATGTGTGTGTGTGTGTATTTTTAAGTTAATCACAAGAATGATCAATGAAGCTAACAGAACTGTCGGGGAAAAATAAAGTAAACAAAGGACTCTTGAAGGTTGGGAGGAATTTTATTACCAAAATAATTAGTGAGGATGAAGTTGATTTTATTTCCCAAATGCACGTAAAGAACAACAATTGCGTCTAACATGAAGAGGCCCTCATTACCATCAACCAATTACATCAATTAATATCTGGCAAAAGAAATACATCAATTAATAAATTGCTTCAATTTATCCCCTAATTTTGATGTATTTGAGTTCTTTATCTTAATTTGACCATTGCGATGATAATTATTTGGGGCAATTCATTTACATCTAATAAGGACTTATAAATCCAAAAGGTAAAAAAAATGGACTTATAAATCCAAAAACCGCGATAGTTGATTGTAGCTAGGATCAAGAAAACTCATGGACTACTTAAATAGGGAGGATGAAGTTATTCCAATAGCTTTTTTTTTATCGGCATATTCAAATAGCTTGATTAGTTGTTGTTGCAAGTAAAAAATCACGAGAATGAATATTTTTGTAAAGCCATTGTTAACAAGTAACAACTAACGACGGTTATTAGTTGACACATGCCATTAGTCATCAACTCTTTGCTTATCATCCATATTATACTATTTTAGTAGAGGTACAACACTAATCAAATGCGAAGTTGAAGCCATGATATGTGATCATGGTACAAATTCAGTTGCAAATGCATTCATAGTACAAACTCGTTTCTATCGATAGAAATAGTGGTGCTGCAATCTCTCTCACAAACGGATGTTTCTATTCCTTAAGGATCAAATTGAGTTGACCTTTTGGATGACTATGAACTATAGTACTTCGAATAATAAAAATTACAATGGAATCTAAAAAGAAATGAGAATGCAATTTCGATAAAAATCATAAGAAGCCAAGAATATGAGATTAGGTACTTGTATGGTAAGGATGGGATATTGTTTTCTTAGATAATAACATGACAGAAAAATAAAAGAATAAACGTTAATGGGATATCAAGTGATTATAAGTAGGGGTGGGCAAATTAAACCGAAAACCGAAAACCAAACCGACCCAAATGAGTTTCGGTTTTTTGGTTTCGGTTTTCGGTTTCGGTTTCTATATCCCATACTTTTCGGTTTCGGTGTTCATTTTAGGTAGCTTTTTTTTTTCGGCTTTTCGGTTTTCGATTTCGGTTTCCTTTGTAAAATGGTTATATTAGCGGAAAAAAATGTGAGAAAGCTAATTGTTTTCGGTTTTTCTTGTGGCGTTTCGGTTTTCAGTTATTCGGTTTCGGTTATTCAATTTTTCAGTTTCGGTTTCGGTTTTTATTTTAGGTAGTTTTCGGTTTTCGATCGGTTATTTCGGTTTCGGTTCGGTTTTGAACCGAATAACCGTTTGTCCACCCCTAATTATAAGGCACTACAAAGACACACCTCTAAACATTGAGAACTGAGCCTTATCAAATAAACAACAGGTGTCTTGAAAGCTGAGAAAGAGTTCAAAGAAGAGTAAGATAGATTGAGTAATAATATAAGAGCTCAAAATTTTGAATAATTTTAGTACAAAATATAAGATCACATTCTCTCATAATTTAAAATGTTGTTTTTCTACTATATCTTTAACTTTCACATTTATTAATAGTTACACATTTTTTTCTCTTTATAGTATCATAATATTGTAAAGGGCAAAGTTAAAAAAAATTAATTTGAGATACACAACTAACTTTCACATGTTTTCTCAATAAACTTGTTTTGCCACTAAACTAAAAAGAGTAGTAAATAAGATTTGACATTGTGGGTGCCATTTTCATATCAAATAAAACATTCTTTTAAAACAATACATATCTGACCCTGATCTCAACCACGTCCCATTTACCAAGCTTAATGCTACCTCCAATAATACTCCTTTCCTCCCATCCGTGACATGAAAACTCAAAATTTGAATGATTTTGTTTCAAAATATAAGAATTCATCTCACATTCTCTTATCACATTTTCTTTTATATTTATTAATGCTTATGTATTTTTTTTTATTTGTCCAAAAGTATCGTAATGGTAATATTGGAAGAAAAGTATTAACCGCAGACACACAACTAATATTCACATGTTTTATTAAGAACAACTTTGGGAAAATTATGTAGTCCCTCATAAGGGACTTAATAGTAGAAAAGTCTCATAAACTCCACATATTAAAGTAGGGTCTCTAGGGACCTTAGTTTAATATACTTCAAATATAAAAAGACCAGATTGCCCCTTCTTGTGACAAGGTATGGGCAGGGAATGACAAGGTCATGCACACGTATAACAAGATCATAAACAACTCTAACAAGGTCATAATCCACCCTGTGACAAGTTAATGGGCAATCATTGATGAGGTCATAGGCAGGAATGACAAAGTCATACGCACGTATAACAAGTTCATGGGCATGGAAGAAGGGGCAATCTGGTTCTTTTATACTTGAAGTATATTAAAGTACGGTCCCTAAAGACCCTACTTTAATATGTGGAGTTTATGAGACTTTTCTATTATTAAGTCCGATTATAAATTAATAATTAATTTTGGCAAGAATTTTTTGGGGGTAGACCATTTTATTAGGGAAGGAGGGAGTAGTAGGTTGGGGTTTTGCAGTGTGAAAGTAGACTATAGAACAGAATGCTGAGGAAGACGCTGCTTCAATCCTCCTCAGCATTTCATCGTCGCCTCACTTCAACACTTTCCTCTCTCTTTTCCACTCGTTCTTCCTCATCTCAAAATCCCAACGACCCTTTCTCTGAACGCTTGGAACATGCTGACGTGTCCACCATTTCCATCGACCGTTCTGCCCTCTACAACCCACCTGGTTTGCTTTCCTTCCTCAATTCCCTTCCTTTCCTCTCTTTTTCCATACCCACTTTCTCATTATCATTACTATTATGTGTGCCAGCTCATTCTCATCAACCATCGTTCGATTCCGACCTTGTTAAGCATCTCAAAGGGATCATCAAGGTTCCTTCCTTGCCTTCAATCAATTTTGGCCTTCATTTTTAGTTTTTTCAATTACCCTTTTGTTATTTCGATGCACATGTCCTGGTAAGGCCTTAAAGTTTGCAACTTTGTGTGTAATGTTGTGCCTGGAGGTGTTTTTGTGGTCAGTGGATAGTGTGGAGTGTGCTTATTTGATTGAATTCTCAGTTTCGTGGAGGTCCAATCTCGGTGGCTGAGTATATGGAAGAGGTTTTGACTAATCCTAGAGCTGGTTTTTATATCAATCGAGATGTTTTTGGAGCTGGAGGTGATTTTATAACATCTCCTGAAGTAAGCCAGATGTTTGGTGAGGTATATTAGAATGGACTAGTTGAATTTCTGTGTTTATGGTGTTTATGAAGTTTTTTTTTTTATGAAAGAAGGATTCTGATAGCTTGTTTATGTGAATTTAGATGATTGGTGTGTGGGTGATGTGTCTATGGGAGCAAATGGGACAGCCACAAAGAGTGAATCTAATTGAGCTAGGTTCCGGGCGAGGAACTCTTATTGCTGACCTTCTTCGTGTATACATCACTATCACCTTTTGTTTTATGATCCTGCAGTTTCTGGCCAAAGTTTTTGTTATAGACGATTTATTTACCTTGTTAATTAAGTTTTCACTAAGCAACTTCAATATACTGCTGACAAGTGAAGAAATTGTAACTTCACACAGGGTGCTTCCAAATTCAAGAAGTTCATTGAGTCATTGCACGTACACTTGGTGGAGTGTAGTCCAACACTGCAGAAGCTTCAGTACGAAAACTTGAAATGCATTGATCAAGATGATGCAGCTGAAAGTGCTGAGAAAAGAACTGTAAGCTCTTTGGCTGGCACCCCTGTATCGTGGCATGCTACACTGGAGCAGGTTCCTTCAGGATGTATGTATTGCATACCCAATGAACATAAGCTTTTTAGACAGTATTGTTATAGTAGTGTAGCGTTATTTTTCTATTCTTGTCCTTATATGCCTGGATGAATGAGGGTTTCATTACTGCAACAATGCCATAAAACTGAAAAACAAGTCTGAGAAAATAAATAAATTAGGATCTCAATTTCATATTTTGAACTGGAAATTAGTCACTGTATTGTATGCCACGCCTCTCAACATTTTATTTCGCGTTATGTGCACGCATTATTTAGAAGTCTCTTCTCTGTTCTTCCTTTTGATTTCTCTGCATATAGTTTTCACATTCTGCGTAGTGAAGGGGAAATTAGTTCCCTTATTGATCAATTCCGGTGAAGCAAAGTGGCCAACTGAATACACCAGGGTCTGAGTTTGATGTATGGTGTAGATTCTAGACGAAGAAATCTCATTATAAGAGAAATGGTTTGATTAATTTCTCTGCCTTTACTCTCCAGCGCCATCAATCATCATAGCACATGAATTCTTTGATGCTCTACCCATCCATCAATTTCAGGTATGACTGCTTGATTTTGTCTCATAATGGATCACTTTGTCTAGACGCTGCAGTGTATAATATGTTTGTATATATATCTGTCATGAAAATTAAACCATAGATGATAGCATTCTTTTGCATCTTTGCAGATTCAATTCTGAGACATCTATGTAGTTGCTAATTCAATGAAATTATGACACACATGATTTTTCCTACAATATATGCAGTGTCTTGTTTGTTTGTCCTGTAGCTTTCTTTCATTCATTATTCTTTCCATGATTTATGATAGCTTGTCCTTTTCCTTTTCTGTTTTGTTTTGGACCAAGATGATGATTTTCCTTTCTTACAACAGGAGAAAAACCAAAAAATTACAGATCAATCTCATAACAATAATTGGAATAGTACAACAATTCTTTTCCTCGTGAGAAAGTCATGCTAGACTAATACTTTGTCTCATAATGTCCATCAGTTTGAACTTTGAATTATAACCATGTCATGTGAGATATGATGTTCAAAACGTCAATAGTGATGTATTGTGAACCCAATTAGTAGGTTGCATCTTGCTTTGAATTAGTGACCACACTTTTCCATCACTCTGTTAGTTTTAAAATAAGTTTGGTTATCACCGAAATGAAATCTTTTTGTTCACTTTTTACGTGCGACATTATTATCAAAACATAGTTTCTAAACTTGTGTCATTTCCTATCTGAAGAAAGCATCTCGTGGCTGGTGTGAGAAAATGGTTGATGTGGCAGAGGATTCATCGTAAGTACTATAATGCATTATGTATTTCTGCTTCAAATTGTTTTTTTTACATGACTTAGTAAATATTTACTTGCTTACATTATTGCATAGGTTTCAATTTGTTCTATCTCCACGCCCTACACCTGCAACTCTCTATCTATTGAAGAGGGTTAAGTGGGCTGCAAATGAGGAGATAGCAAAACTTAATCAAATTGAAGTTTGCCCCAAAGCTATAGAGTTGACTCAATCTATTGCAAAAAGGATAAGTTCTGATGGAGGTGGGGCTCTTATTATTGACTATGGCTTGAATGGGGTTGTCTCGGACAGTCTCCAGGTCAGTAGCATAGCCTTGAATAGTCTCCTTTTGAGGCTGTGTTTGGTATATAGAAAAAGAATTGAGGAAAGGAAAAATGTGTGAGAATGCTTTTGTGTTTGGTGGATGGCAAAATGGCTTTCTTGGAAAAATAGAGTTTTCCATGTATATATGGAAGAAAGCTTATCATTCCCCATTTTATACCATACTGGCCCTTAGGACATCCTATCTTTGGCCGGGTCATGGCCAGGATCATTGTTTCATGTCTAGTTTCTCAACCGATGATGAAAACTTGTGCTTAGGTCCTCTGTCCAGCTTCCCAAAAAAATTATGCCTCATGGACTTAACATTTATCTCAGCATTTGACTTGCTCATACTTTTGAACTTACAGGCACTTGACTTGCCTACTCTGATGAATTTTCTGTTAACTGATACCTCTCGCTCAAAATATATCAAAATGGCTATCTTAGCCCTGCTTTCTATCCCTATTCTGATCTTCACTTTCAGCCTCCTCAAAGCATTTTCCTGCAAGTCCTTTTTCACATTAGTGTCCTTAATCTATGTCTTGTTTAAAATTGATAAAATGGTGGTACAATGGGCTGTGCTGTTTTTTAGTTTCCAAGTGGGTGGCCAGTTGATTTGATTTCTTTTTGCTCCTGATTATCTTGGAGTCGAGGGTTGACCAAGTCTTCGACTACTTGTCTAGACAAAAAAAAAAGCTACCTGAATTATACAATGCAGATTTTAAATATGCACAACATTATTGTTTTGGCAAATGTTGATAATTTATGACTGTATCACTTGTGCAGGCAATCAGAAAACACAAGTTTGTGGACATTCTTGACAATCCAGGATCTGCAGATCTCAGTGCATACGTTGATTTTGATTCCATCAGACACTCTGCTGAGGAAGCTTCAGGTGGTTATTGTCCTTGTGCTGCAAACAAGAATACTGTATGATAGACTGATGGAATAAAAATGGGGAATGACTGGATATCAGACTAATATAAACATATTTTATAACAAAATTACTATAACATTCATGCAGGAGATGTATCTGTCCATGGGCCAATTACTCAATCTCAACTCCTTGGTTCTCTCGGAATAAATTTCCGTGTAGAAGCGCTGCTTCAGAATTGCTCAGAGGAGCAAGCTGAGTCTTTAAAATCAGGATATTGGCGTCTTGTAGGCGATGGAGAAGCTCCCTTCTGGGAAGGGCCTGATGATTCTGTTCCAATTGGCATGGGTACCCGTTATTTGGCCATGGCTATTGTGAACAAGAAGCAAGGGGTTCCAGTCCCATTTCAGTAAAATGGGAGATAACCATGTGGGACTGGGATACCAACTCATACACTTATGTTAAATTATGTCATTATAAAGCCAAGAGTTCGTGGCGGGTCTCTGTACCCTGCCAAAAGGCATATTGATGGCTCTTTTCCATTGCCATGCATTGCCTGAGTTGTCATAGCTATTGTTCTCAGATATTGTAAAAATAAATGCAAAAGGAGGAATTTTGTTTGTCTTCTGCTAGACTTAGAAATGATAGTATTTTTGTAATGAAAAATTCCTTTTTTTTACACGCTGCAATAACATTGTTTAGGATTGGTATCTTCAAATTCCATTGGAAACTAAAACCTTGAGATAGATGTTTCAGACCTATTCCGAGTGAATACGATGCACAAATGGATGATTGAGCTCCTTTTAGTATTTATTCTGGGATTATAAACTATTTTACTGACATACATTAGGAACCTGATAGGCTGAACAAAGATCAAATAATTTTGTAGGATGTCTTAGGCGAAAAATTATAAATTATGAATAATCATACAAACTTGTAACACCCTCAATAACGGCAACGAACAACCTTACATTTACGTAACGTAAATACCCCCCAATATTTTCTTTTTGTTTTTGAATATATACAACAGTAAGCAGTGGATAGTCCACCAAAACTGGGAATTGTCATTCACTTTGATAGTAAAATTACATTACAAGTTATTGTTCCTACAAGCATTGAAATAATGACCATGCAAGTGATCTCAGACAGTGTATGCTTGTTGAATATGATCAATGTCAAGGTTCTTCAATCTAACCACCGACTCTACGTGGCCTTTCAGTGTATGGAGCTCTCTAAGTCTGAAACAACCATATACCAAGAGACAACATTAGCATTTTAGTATGCTATCCTATGATCCCATGATTGTTTAGCCAAGTTATAGTGGTAATAATAGCATGTCATGTATAAAAGATATAGATGTTAGATACCTAGCAATCTCAGCTCGTCTCTTAGCTTCTTCAGCCATCTGATTGAGTTCTGCATGACTTGTACGTTCACCAAACATTTTTGTATCAGGTGGGTGCAGCCCATGGAGGGTCCTCTGTGCATGTGCCCATCTAAGTTCTCGTTCCTCCTTCCCAAAATCCTTCTTCCTTGTAAATGCAATCTGCCCAAAGCATTTCATTCCATATTATGATTAAGCAACAACAGAGATATTGGCATAATTGTCAAGATCTTATTACCTTTCTTTCAATAAGAAGATCCCAAGCTTTGCCACTCAAAGCATATCGAATCACAAACTTGATAAAATCAAGTGGGAAATAGAAGATGAGGTTATAAAGCCAAACAACACCAGCCCAACCCCATCCAATTCCTTCAATAGCAGCAAAACTCCAATTTGCATATACAGCAATCAGTGTAGCTATCTGCATATGAAAGTAAGAGTGACAAGTCCCTTAACTTTTAAAAATTCATGAGGTCAAGAGTGCTAAAAGAAGTAGGAAAATAAGCAGATACTCCATCTTGTCCTTCATGTAGGATATATTTGAGGTGTTAGTCTTGGTCACATATTTTTAATTCGCTTTTTCCACAATAACCTATCGATGCTACTTGAACAATAATCAAGTCAGAGAGTGAATGACTTAGGGAAGATGATTAGGATGTTTTAGAAAAAAATATGACATATTAACTAAATCAACTAATATGATTAATTCAATCAATCGGTAAACAAGTCCTACATTAACTACTGAAGGGAGTATGACTATTACTCACCAGCTGAGCAACAACAAATGCTGTTGCAAGTAACAAACCAGGACGCTCAATAAAAGACCAACTCCTAGCTCTGGTAACAAATATGAGAGCCTGACTGATTATACTGACTTGTAGGTAAATTACTGAGGCAAGCTTTCTAAAGTCATCCACATCTGTTTTGTGAAGGCTTGAAACCCCAAATGTACGCTGAAAGTAAGCATAATATACAAAGTGTCAATGGTGGAAGGAAGAAGAAAAGTGCATGCAGGAATATTATTTCTTAACGCTCTTACAGGGAAGAAATCTGTTTTATATGCAGCCCAAAAAAAGATGACAGTCATCATAGCCAAATAACCACCAAGAATAATTCCAGTAGTAAATATCTCAGCCAGTTTCCAGCTATCTGGATGTGGAGATGGTTTCACCCTATCCTTAGATATTGTCATAATAGTTCCTGGCATGTAAAATTAAACATATCATCAACATAATCTTTTGTGGCATTATTAGTTGATAGAGATAAAAGATGGTCAGCATAGAAAAAGAAAGATGACAGACCATCATTGAGGATAGCAATAATTAGCACCATGAATGGTGGGAAATCAAATTGCCATATGAGAGCCAACAACATGAAACCAAGCTGTCATAAAAAAACGGAGTTTAAATTATTGACCAAATAATATTATCAAGGAATAACACCTAAAATCCAAGTTATATGCAATAACATACCACAATACGAATTGTGATGGAGACTGCATAGATCTGTGCAGGAGAGAAATAAGAAAAAATCTATTAATTTACAGTTGAAACAACACACACACACAAAATGATTAATCTATATCAGACTATATGGCCTAGCTTTGCATATGCCATTGCCAAGCACATGTGCAATATTTCACTCCAAGTACCATATTCTAGCTCTCAGTTTAAATGACTCATAGTTCAATCAGAATTCCTGAGTTAAAGACTTACTGTGTAATTCTTCATCCTCTGGAATATTGCTCGGCTGGTCAAGACTGCGCTTATGATCACACTCAGACCTGGTTCTGTCAGGACAATGTCAGAAGCGCCACGAGCCGCATCAGTTGCATCAGCAACAGCAATTCCAATATCAGCTTTCTTAAGAGCAGGGGCATCATTAACCCCATCACCAGTCATTCCACATATGTGTTTCCTAGCTTGTAAGCGCTTCACAATCTCATATTTGTGCTCTGTGTCATGTAAAATCAAACATAGTCAATCAAATAATATTCAAATAACGGACCTTGTGTCAACAGTCCATCCTTATCATTCTATCCCAAATATCTTTTTCAAAATAACAAATCATAGTTCATGTTATCTAATTAGATCCAACTAGCTGCAGATTCTGACAAATTCTAGAAATAAAAGTCATACCTGGGAAGACACCAGCAAAACCATCAGCCTTTTCAATCAGTTCATCAACCGGCAAAGTATCAATTGCTGGATCTTTATTTTGTCCCAATAAAGCTGATGAAGGGTACATGTTGATCCCCATCCCCAGACGGCGCCCTGTTTCCTTTGCTATTGCTAACTGATCACCTAAAGAAAACAATTAATCACACTGACTCATGCAAACAAGATGACAACGACAATTATGATACTTAAGACAAGAGAAGAAAATGAAAGAAACTACAGTCTCCAGTCCTTAATATAAAATCCAGTTAAATGGAGAAATTCAACAAGAAGATTTTATGAGATGCTGTATTGTGAACATCTTCAATTGTCAGTGTTGTTTCTGTCCATTGATTTATTATAGAAAACATAAATGCCAACATCATGTAACAAAGATGTACCTGTAATCATTTTAACATTGACTCCAAGATTCAATGCTCTTCGGATTGTTTCTGCACTGTCATGCCTAGGAGGATCAAATAGAGGCATCAGGCCAATAAATTGCCAAGGCTCTCCTGGGCTCTCTTTCCTTCCCTCAGGAACTTCCTGGTACATAAATGAAATAAGCACTTATATAATGTTACTTGACCTAAATATGTTTCACTCTCTACAACCTTTAAAAAAAATTCAGAAATCACTTTTACCTGGTAGGCTACTGCAAGTGACCGCAATCCTCTTTCAGCGAATTTATCGATGACAGTGTGAACTCTACGTTCTATCTCTGATTTATTGTGTGCAAGATTCAAAATCTAACAAATAAATTGAAGGTATGCATCACATCAAACTGTCATGCATTGAGAGGGAGCATTCAGGTGTGGCTCATGAGTATACCTGCTCCGGTGCACCTTTACTGACACGATGCATTTTTCCGTCGCCATCTATGTAAGTCAGGGCTGTGCGCTTATCAGTTGGATTGAATGGAAGGAAGTGAACCTCTTGAATGCCAGCCCTTGCCTTTTTGTCAGACAAAATAACATACGTGAGTTTATGGTAAATGAAGAAAAGAAATAAAACCAACCATCTAAACTATATTCAGTCAACCAAGTGAATTAAGCTTGTAGTTTCAGCAATGAACAAAAGAGTTCACAATCAATTAAGGGTAAAGGTGCAAAACTAGCCACCGTAAATTTCCAAATGGACAACTTTAGCACCCGTAAATTGGATGGTGCAAAACCGTACATTATAAATCAAAATGGGACAAATTTAGCCACGCCGTTAAGTTGAAGCTAACAGACGTTTGTGTTGGCGTGGGGCCCACCTTCATTAAATCAAAACGTCTGTTAGCTTCAACTTAACGGCGTGGCTAAATTTGTCCCATTTTTATTTATAATGTACGGTTTTGCACCATCCAATTTATGGGTTCTAAAGTTGTCCATTTGAAAATTTACGGTGGCTAGTTTTGCACCTTCACCCATCAATTAAAATACCTCTTTTGGATCACTCAGCATCCCTACAATAGCTGCATCTATTGCATCTTGGTTTTCCACTCTCGAGGCACGAGCTGCCATGAGGACAACAGTATCCGCATCAACTCCTTTTTTAAAAACCTGCAGAAAATGCTTAATGTGTAAGACTCCCACCTAATGGGTTCATATAAGTGGAAGGGCTACTTCTAGTATTTAAATCCGTGACCTTCAAGTCACTTGGCAGAAACCTTTTTTGTTACCTCCTTTTGTGCTTTGAATTGGAAAAGGAAACAGAAATCAAAACCATTCGAAGCTGAATGGTACTCACCTCAATAAGATTTTTGTCAACTGATAACTTATTTAATGTCAAAGTTCCTGTTTTATCACTGCATAATACATCCATGCCTGCCATTTCTTCTATTGCTGTCATTCTTTTAGTAATAGCACCCTGAAATATAATTGTGCAGAACACCCCAAGGAGATTACCAATGATCATCTGGCAATAATAAAGGTTTAAACATTGGCCCAAGGGGGCGTAGACCAGCTGGTAAGAAAGGGGAAGGTAAGACACCGCGTACCCACCAGGTCATGGGTTCGAACCCTTGGGAAGTCGTCACCCCCAAAATGGGGATTCCGGCGGCGACTTCGGATTAGTCGGTTCCCGAAGGAGGCCGGACACCGAAGGCTCTAAGCAAAAAAAGGTTTAAACATTGAACAGCCACTTTGCAAAGACTACTGAAGCTACCTGCTGAGACAAACGATGGGATCCAATGGCCATTGTCACAGACAAAACAGTGGGCATTGCTATGGGAATTCCTCCAATGAGAAGAACCAATAGATTGTCAATTCCAGGACGATATTCCCTATGCTGAACCGGGTACATGACAATTATCTCTATTATCATGCCCACCGCAATCGAACATATACAAAAATTTCCAATAGCAGTCAAGACCTGTTGATGCAATCCAAACAACAAGTAATAAGAAAGGAAGGACAGATAGTTGTGATCAATAACAAGTTTCTCATCAAGTCATCAATTATGCATTTGCAAATAACAAAAAGATGTTCCATAAAGAAAGGTTGAAGATGATATCTTTTCTTTTTTCAAAATACCTTTTGAAAATGTCCCATTTGATTAGTACTATCTACAAGATGAGCTGCCTTGCCAAAGAAGGTATGAACTCCAGTAGCAATAACAACTGCTTCTATCTCACCTTGTTTGCAAGTAGAGCCTGAATAAACACTATCACCGAGTCCTTTCGTCACCGGAAGGGATTCTCCTGTAAGTGCAGACTGAAATAAACCAACACAAGTTATGTGCATATCTAATGTCTTAGTTGATCCATGTGATAATCTGGTTCCAATTTCTCAACACAAAGAAATATATAACAGAAGTAGGAAAATGAACCTGATCAATCTTTAATGGATCACCATCAAGGAGGCGAGCATCAGCTGGAATAATATCTCCAAGCTTCACACTTATTATGTCACCAGGAACAAGAATGCTTGCATCCTCCTCAACCCATTGCCCATCTCGAAGTACCTAAATAATCTATCAGTAATCATATAAAAAAAAGTACATGATAACATAGAAGTATTAAACCGTTTTAACCAGAACATACACCTGAATCCTCAAACATACAAGTGGTGGTACTTGATCATATCAAATAAGATACCATTGACTAATTTGGAAAGTTTGAGGATAAATAAACTACTTAATACTAGAATATTCTATGTACAATATTTATGTGTATCGCTAGGTTATATATGAACTTATAATGCAAATTAATTTGTAGAAAAATGATTGATCTAAATAATTATTTTGTTTTTGGTAAATAGTTGTTACCTTAGCCTTGGGTGCTAGCCGAGCCATGAGAGCTGCAGCAGCATTACCTGCATTGTTTTCCTCTATGAAACTAATTGTAGAATTAATTAGTAGGAGTGTGATTATTCCCACAAAGTCTTGCCAGTCTGGAGGCTTCCCCTGCGTTACAATTAACAATTATATGAAACATGTCCAGAAAACTCTTCTGGAAGAATTTGAAATGTAGTGCTTCTGTTCCTAAATATAATATCACTTTCCCTAATTTAACTAGATTAAAGATATTAGTTAAATTAGTTATTAGTACGTGATATTATTATCCTAACTATATACTTTTATTCTCACTCTCACACTTTTGCTTGTTTGTTATATAGATAAGTATTATTAGAGTTTATTCGGAAAAAAATTGAGAAAATTATAAAGTTGCTTATATTTATGAACAAATTGAAAGTTGAAAGTGATCTTATATTTAAGAATGAATGGAGTAATACTCTCACTCATGAATATAAAAACCTTTAACATTTCTTTATATAAAGGAGGCATATTAAACCAATAAAATTATAACGCGTCACATAGAATTAGATTATATTGATAAGTAGAATAAATTAATTTTAGAAAAGCGATTAATTTTGCACAATTAATTTATATAAAAGAATAAATTAAAAAGTTCTTATAATTAGAACCGAGGAAATAACATATATCAAGTTTTCTTCTCAGAAAGATTGAGAAACAGAGGAACAAGGAGCTCACTCCTCCGTTGGCTAACGCAATGGCCATGATTGCTGCAGCTTCCATCACCCACGAAAGAGGATTCCACATAAATCCTAAGAATTTCAGAACTTTGCTTTCCTGCATATAACGTAACCCAAAGTTTAAAAGGAAAATAATTAATTTAAAGAAAAATTGGCCATCAACTTTATATCTAGCTAGACAAAGAAGTCATCTTTGTTCCAACAAGAATCATTTTATATGACCAACTGTGAGAAAGAGAGAATGAATGAAAGAAATAAAAGACCTGCTTCTCTTCAAGTTTGTTGTGTCCAAAAATGGCCAACCTCTCTTGAGAAGCTGAAGTTGTGAGCCCATTTCGATCACACCTCAGTGTTATGAAAACCTCCTCAAGTGGTACGTTTTCCTGCCATGAAATATATACCAGCCAGTCACACAACACACAGCAAACACAGATTAGAGAAGGAAAAAACGAAAATATATAGTAACTTGAGGAAACAAAACATATTAATCCCAACACAAAGAACATTAGAACAATATAATGAAAACAGGATTGGTGTGTGTGTTAGGAGTGAATACCAAGTCAACAGCTTCCTTGAGCACCGCCTTCAAGGCTTCGTCTTTGTCACCCATATCTACCAAAACAACAGTGTCTTTCTGTGTTTAAGGTACTCTACGAAGAAGTTCACTTTTGTATGATCATCAAACTGAATACACACGTAAGAGCATTATATCATAATAAAACCTCTTCCTTCCTTCCAAAACCTCAAAAGCTAGTCTTTTTGGCTTTCTATTTCTAAATATGTGACTCCATTAAATTATACTACATCCCCTCCTAAATATAGGACTTAATTGACTTTTTTTGGAGAGATTAAGGTTGCGAAATAGGTTATTAAATGATGACATATTTGATATATTTTTATATTATTCATTAGTTTATAGGTAAAATAAACTAGTTTAAGGGAAAAAATTAGTTAAATCAATTTATAATTAACTTATTTTTCTTTTTTAAGGATTTTCTAGAAAAAGTCAATTAGATCTTATATTTAGGACCGGAGGGAGTAGTATATAATATGTGTCATATTTAATTAAATTATAGACAAAGTAAATTAGTTTTAAGAAAAAATGATAATATAGGCAATTTAAAATAATTAATTTTTCATCATTCATTTTCTCAAAAAAAGTCAAAGGATTTTATAATTCGAGTGGAGAGAGTAAAACAGGTAAGGAAGAGATTAAATAAGGGTGAAGGTCCAAAAATGATACATTTGTATTGACCAAGGAAAAAAAATACTCCCTCCGGATCTAAATATAAGATCTAATTGACTTTTTCTAGAAAATCCTTAAAAAAGCAAAATAAGTTAATTATAAATTGATTTAACTAATTTTTTCCCTTAAACTAGTTTATTTTACCTATAAACTAATGAATAATATAAAAATATATCAAATATGTCATCATTTAATAACCTATTTCGCATCCTTAATCTCTCCAAAAAAAAAGTCAATTAATTAGGTCCTATATTTAGGACCGGAGGTAGTATTACATAACTATTCCAAGATACAAAAATGATACCCAACTTATACCATGTGATCAAAAATGATATTTTCACTAATATGACAATAATATTAGACATGAAATGTCCAAAATGCCCTTATAATTAAATAAACTTGTTCCGGGCGGTGATTAATTTATAAGGACATTTTGGACTTTTCATGTCTAATATTATTGTCATATTAGTGAAAATATCATTTTTTATCATAGTAAAAGTTGTGCATCATTTTTGTACCTTGGAATAGTTATGTACTATTTTTGTTCCTTAGCCAATAGTTATATATCATTTTTGGGCCTTCGCCCATTAAATAAATAAATATAGTTAAAATGTTTTACTGTTTTAGCAATATCAAGTCATTTTAACTACTTTCCCTAATATCCTTAATTTTTTAAATTAGGCAAATATGTGTCATAAATTTTTTTCCATCATCATATTATACACACTTGTCACAATTTAATTTCATGGATATGAATGATATGTATTTTTTTTTTTAACCCAACATATATATGCCGAGGTTTTCTTGGGTTTGTCGTTTTACCAAGATCACTCTGCTTGTCATACTTGTCCGATACGATTTTTTGTCACTGCTAATAGTATTCATTGTATAAATCAATTCAATAAAAGGATTGCTCTATTTATTAGCTTATATAATAAAATACGCAATTAAACCATTTAGTTTTACTCAACTATTAGCTTACATAATAAAATACGCAATAAATTGCCTAGCACGGCCTCTAGATTAGTGAATGACTTGATTCCTAACTTAAACGTGGGCTACTTTATCACTCAATGGACTAGCCTCATAGGCTAGTAAGACATTTAGGCTACTCTATCACTCAATAGAGTGGTTTCTAAACAAAAATACGCAATAAATTACACAATTCATAAAGCATGAAAAGGATACAATTTAATTTATATTTTAGTGTATAATATATAATAGTAACATTTTATTTACAAGTTCCAAGGACCCAGGTGGCGCTAAGTGTACGGTTAAAACTCGCTATGTCGTTACCGTACATTATCTGGCGGCAACATATATGCTTTCTGTGCCCCATAGTCTAAACAAACTACAAATAAATAGTACTCATTTGGTAAAAAAAGGGGGAAAATCCCAAATAAATCTCTCCTGATACCAAAAGAACAAGTGAGGAACTTAAATTTTCAAAAGGACTAAGAAAGGACCAGCACCTACCTATCATTTTAAAATTTTGCGAAAAAAACAAAATTATCTCATCTTAAAGCACAAATTACTACCCGCCCTAACACCCACCATCTTCTCGCAATTTATAAACCTAAACTTTATATGCAATAAATTACACAATTTATAAAACATGAAAAGACAAAAGGGCTATGATAGGGGCAATTTTGTCTTTTCGCAAAATTTGAAAATGACAGGTAGGTGTTGATTCCTTCATAGTCCTTTTGGAAGTTTAGGTTCCTCACTTGTTCTTTTGGGTATTAGGAGGAATTTATTTGGGATTTTCCCTAAAAAAACTATAAATAATTACAGTAACTGAATATGTTGATCTCCATTGTCATGCAAATTTTGTAATTACACAAATCAATAAGAAAATGACCTATCCAGACTCGTTTCTCTGTCGCTTGCGATGATGCAACAGTTTTCAAAAGCCAAAATATTGGTACTCCCTAACGTCTGTAATATGTACTCCTGGAGTCCTTATTATAAGTCATTAATTACTCATTTCTCACATATTAAGGAATGGTGTTGAGTCTTAAAATTCATATTAAATTTTTCCACTTTTTCCAACTTCACCATTCATTAAATGATATATGTCACATTTTCCATTTTGAATCTCCATTAATAATAGGGTAAAGTGGGAAACGAGAATTTAATGCGGTGATTAGTAACTTATATTAAGGACAAAAAATTATAAGTTGTTGGTGACTTATAATAAGGAACGGAGGGAGTATGTAATAGAAAAGTACAAAATTTAAATAGTTTTAATTCAAATTATAGAAGTTTTTTTTGGTCAATATAGAAGTTTATCTTTACATTCCCTCTCTATTTAATGTTTTTTTTTCTTACTTTATTTTTAAATTTCTTTCATATTTATGAATACTTTTTCATTTCTCTCTTTCAATGGTATCTTAATAATAAATATGGGTAAAATTAAAAAATGAATTAACTTTAGACACCAAACAAACTTATACATATTTTCTCAATTAAGAAGCCTATTTTCACGGCTAAACTCTTATATTATCAATCGTAATGAGCTGTAATGGCTTAATTTTGACATGCCTCAACATGTTTGGGTTCTGCTTTTCATATTTATTTAGCTTGAAAGTCTCTGAAATAATATTTTCTCCATCCCTGGATATAAATCTTCATATTGAAAACATAAAAAAATACTCTTACGTGCTGTAACTAATGATATATTTTTATAGAAAATAGGAGTAAGTATTTATAGTTTAGAAATTGTGTTAAGCTTGTATTTGCAGGCAAAACTAATGTAAATATGGAATTATGACCAACACGAAGGATTCTCGTATTAAAAATATGATCATATTAAATTCAACCTACGAGTAATGTATGCAGGAGCAGTGTGCATAATTAAGAGGGGCCAATTACATTTGATTTGTTACGGAAAATGAATGTTAAGTGGGAGGTAGGTACAAATTATTTAGATGATGAGCATTTTATGTGTGCAATAATCAATTGCAAGTAATCTTTCCCTCCCACACGAAAAAAGTTAGTTCTTACAAAATCGCTATATTCAAGAAAACAGTTAAAAGTTTTTGAAATAAATCAATATACTTAGAACATACTATTGTTCTAATAACTTTATCCCTATATATAAAGAGTATAAACAGGATGATGATTGGATGAGAAAAAATAGAGAGAGAATGTGTATGAGGAAGATAAGAGAGAGTTGTCAATAAAAGGTCAAAGTAAAAAAAAAATACTTAGACAGAAAAACAACATTAACTTATATTATGGGAAGGACTTTTTCTCACAACATTATTTTATTATTGGATGGAGGGAGTATCACTCTACATTTTGTTGTGAACAATATTTATCTCATCTTTTTTATAAAAAATATATTTATCTCATCTTTGAATATATCCACGAATTTGATTAAATTGATGAAATTATCGAATTTACTTTTATAATTTTTTTCAACCTACATTCATATAAACCATTTTTACATCTCTATTATTTCTCTCTCTTCAATTAAAATTGAAAACAATTTTTAAATATTCTACGAATTAATAACTTTCTAGTGGTACGTAGTAGTAAACACTAATTAAACAATGCAATGTGGGTTGTTGAAATTGGAGAAGCCAATAAGAATGGCAACTAATTAAAAAGTGGATTTGAATGGTTGATCCGTTTGACAATGAAAAAGATAAGTATACTTAGTATCAAATAATACCTTCACTAGATTGTATGCATTTGGAGGTGGAAATTTCCAGGTGGCGGATAAAGCTTCACAGAGCAATATGATAATGTTAGGGAGTGTGGAAGTTTGCCATTTGATTGTTTGTAGGTGATTGTAGGAGTATGATATGATACCAGAACCCTCTCGAATATATATGCATCCTCATTTTCAACCACGTATTATATTGACTATACCACCCTAATTCATTTCAAAAAGAAAAGTTACATATTCCTCCAATACCCTCAAAGCTTACATTCATTTTTACCCAAACACGAGTATGACTTTTCATAAAGCATATTACAGAATGAACTAAAATAAGAATATAATTTGGGAAAATCACAGTTAATCGCAAGCATATCAGCCATTGAGAACTCACTTGGGACATCACATTGATTAATTGCTGATGAGGGACCATATTTTTATTCTCCCAATTCAGTAAATAAAGAACTATGATTTATTTTGTATGTCCTTCGTGTTTGTTGTTTGCAACAATTAAATACCGTTCGACTGCAGAATGAGTGGTAAATAGTACTCCGATGATAAAGGACAAATACATTATAGCTCCAATTATATAATAGGAGTACATCACCATCAAACTATGTACACATGCCAACCCATTAACGCACCCATTTAGCTTCAACGATGATGAGTATTACAGTACTAATTATTTAGTGTCATTATGTGCTTTTTCAAAACGGTATCATAAACATAATAGACACGTGTATAGTAGGTTCTATAAGGTGGGATATTCGTGTCCCCTTCCAAAGAAGATGGGCATGCTTTAACTCTCTTGCGTCATATATATTGCACCTAATTTGTACTTATATGTACACTAAATTATCTCAATTCAACATATACGCATTCATTCAATTCCTTGATAAAATATTGCAACAAAGTATTCTTTAGTACATTCCAGAGTTTGGACGTAAATAAACAACCAATGTAATCAAAAGTTATGTATCAATTAACCAATATAATTCAGTCAAAAATTTAACCAAACATAAGACGACGAAAACTAAAAGCTTTGTTTTTTCTAAAACAACACAAGGTTCATTAAAAGGCTTTGACTATACTTTGATTCCCTCATCATGCAGACTCCGCACACAATTATATTATTCGTTCCAAATCCTCTCTAAAATTACACCTAACGTTAATGACAAAATTAAAGATGATGAATACCTTTTTCAAATATATCGAGTGGCAATCATGGTTTTATTTGGATTCTATTATCGTTAGGTATCAGAGTTGTCAACTACTCAAGTTTCAAGGTTTATAACTTTTCTTCTCCATAATCCTTGTGTAAGACTCTAAGAGATCTAGTAATATCTTACACTGCTAAATCAATCATGTGTTGGTAGAATTAAAGATGAATATTACCCATGCTACATTTTTCTGAACATATGTTTTAACAAATTTAAAAGAAAAAGAGATTAACACCCTTTTCTCATATTAAAGCATACAAATTTTATTGGAAGGTTATGGATTTTATACCCATGCAATTTGATCCTTATAAGCCTCCGGTTAGCCGTCGCCTATTGAATTTGAATAATAGCCGCTTTTATTTAGTTATATTCTCATGTTATTAATTATTAGCAATAAGTTTTAACTAATTTAGAACTTCACATCGATCTTGGTGTCCCTCGCAATCTCAAATATTTTTAAACTCTTATCTCTTGATCTTTCAGGATTACCTAAACTGCGATAAAATAAACCCAATATGAATATCTTTCTACTTAATCAAATAAATATTTTATAGCAAATAAATAATGTGTTCTCTCTCAAAAACTTTGTCGAAACAATGAATTTTCTGGACAAAGACAGCAAATTTGCTGCGAACATGCAACCAGAAACGACATGTACATATGGGGTACGGGCTATATGATCGAGGTCATCGTTAAAGGTTATTAGATTCTAAAATCCATGAGGATTGAGTGTGAAAAATACATTTCACTAAAGTTGCATTTTTATGGTCCCAATCGCTCCTTTTTCTTTCACATAAGTTCAAAAACATCTACTAATATATTTTTAGCTATGGAATATATATATATATATATATATATATATATATGATGAGGGTCCAGTTTGTTGAGGGTTGATACGTGTACACGTCAAGAAGATTGACACCTTTTGCTTCAACTACAATGACTTGTAAGTAGCTTTCCTACCATCTTTTATTAACTTTATTTTTGATTTCATAAATAGGTGATTGTTAAAGCAAGAGTTGAAAAGTGAAACAAGTATCCAGAAGCCTCGAGGAATGGAAGTGGAAGCTGCCACCAAATCAAAAAGGATACTGAAGATCCAGAGTGTGGATTGCCTAGTTTTCGCTTTTTTTTTAAACACCACCTAATAATCCGACGTCTATTGGTAACAAACTAATATGGACTCAAAAGGTAAAAGTGTTACGCACATAAACAAGATTATACCCTCTCCTAATAAGAGTGCTTCTTGGGATTCAAACACGTTCTCATCCTTACGGGAATTATAATCCACTTACCAGTTCAACCAACTACCCATTAGTACCTTGTTATAACTTTTTCATCCAAGATCGATTCGTGTAAATTCACTTTACTAAACAAATTATGTAAATCATCATTTATAGGACTTGTTTACCTTAATTTGATAAGACTAAAGATATTAATTTAGTTAGTTAATATAATTTTTTTACAATACATTAATTATCTTTCTTAATTTCCTCCCTCCATTCCTACAATATCATGACATTTTTTAGCCAGAAGTCTTAAATGGTAAAAAGGCAAGATATCAAAACAGTATAGAAACAATTTTGACTTTAAATTTTTAAACACTTATTCTATTTTTCATTTACATAAACTTTATATGTAATATGTAAACTAATTTATATTTAACTGTAAAATCTAATCATAAAGATGTCAAAATTTTGGACCTCAGTTTGTTTCTCGCACACCTGGACCAAAAAAACAAATCACTCACAATGTCCATAAAACGTGCCTGCCTACCTTCAATTTAGATTTCCATCCAAATTTAAAGTCTCAGACCCTTACTCGGAAAAAAGGGCGAACTTTCATACAATTATAAAATTAAAAGAATAGAGAAAAATGTTTTTTTTTTTCTCTTTTTGTAGGGGCAACCCAAAATCCAAGTAGCTACTTGGCATTAGAATTATTGGCATGCTTGTGGAAAGGCCAGAAATTTACCAGGCGCTCAAGCACACTCTTGGAAAAATAGGTAGGGAATTCAGCTGGTGTTTCTGGGGGAGGAAAATCTTCTGCAGGCATAGCAAATGGACGAAGCATCATCTCCACTTTCTCTAACGACAGAAATGATCCTACTTCTTGCAGCCTTTCAGGTCCCATAATGGGTAATGTGTGCTCTTGATGCAATGAAGTTGCCTCATTATCACTCTTCTGCCAAATACAAAAAACAACCTTTGTTAAATCACCTATTCAAACACACCAAAGTGTTTTAACCTTGTCAAAGCCTTTTATCATAAACAAATGGTACCATAAGTATCTTGAAACCTAATAGACACCAGAAATTTTCTTTTGCAGAAGTAATAACAGCAAATGAATGGAATTCAGACCGTTCATTCATAACGCGCGCACACACACATTTAGCAAACTATATTGACTGGTGATCATTACCTCTAAGGGGGATAAATCTGCACCACGACTAAAGGTCAGCTCCATCCTAAACCTTTTTGGGTCGTCTAAAGTCACCTGCAATTCCACAGGCCAAAGGTTGATTATGAGAACAAGGAGTGAAGTTATCAAGTAATGGAATGTAGAGCACTAAGGACCCATATTTTTATTTTAACAGTGTGGAAACAAAGGAGAATGGGAAAAGTCTGATACATTTCTCATACTATTATCTCCCATTATATAGTACAAGAGACTTACCCTATCCCATGATTATAGGGATTTGCTTGATACATACAATAAAAGAGATTTGATCCTGATTCTCTCCAACATTTATTTTCCCTAATTCATATGATTCCTAATTATGACTAAGATTAAGATTCTACTAATAGGAAATACTAATATTAAAAACATAATTCCAACACACCCCCTCAAGTTGGACTATGGTCCAACTTGGTTACAAAATTTTATTCTTCAACTAGAGACAATTTTTTTTTCAATTACGTGGGGAATGACCGTCCCATCGTAAACAACATGTGAGGCATGACCATCTTACTAACAAAACACTTATGCGTGGGGAATGACCATCCCATCGTACTATGCTCTTCAACAATGTCTGGGTCGTACTCCTTCTTCGGAGTTTGTCCTTCAGGTCTGCTTGGGACGTACTCCTTGTTGGGTCGATTCTCCAAGTCTGCCTGAACCATACTCCTATTTGGGTCGATCCTTTTAGGGCTTTAAATACAAAGGTAACTTGAATGGAGTTACTTAGGGATCAGACTAAACCTAAACATCTTCGACCTAGCTCTGATACCATCTGTAACATCCCAGCGCCTCGCTCTCGAAATTGTCCGCTTTGGGGAATCCTCACCCCTCACGATTTTAAAACGCGTCAAGAGGGGGAGGTATCCAGGCCTATATATAGCACCTTTGTGGGACTTTACAATCCACCCCCTTGGGGCCCAGCGCCCTCGCTGGCACACCGACCAGAGCCTGGCTCAGATACCATGTGGAAACAAAGGAGAATGGGAAAAGTCTGATACATTTCTCATACTATTATCTCCCATTATATAGTACAAGAGACTTACCCTATCCCATGATTATAGGAATTTGCTTGATACATAAAATAAAAGAGATTTGATCCTGATTCTCTCCAACATTTATTTTCCCTAATTCATATGATTCCTAATTATGACTAAGATTAAGATTCTACTAATAGGAAATACTAATATTAAAAACATAATTCCAACAAACAGTAAAAAAACAAGGGCAATGACCCTATTTTATACCCAAAGTAACCACCCTGGACCACCCACCACCATAAACTAACAGGTGGTACAATATTACACCCAAAGTAACCAAAGTGGTCCAAAAATACCTTCAACCGACGGTCTTCAACGTTTGACCGTTAGTTTGATGATTTGGCGCCCACGTGTTATATTTTTTCCACGTGACACCTGTGCAAATGCCACCTGGGCAATAGACCTATTTTATACCCAAAGTAACCACCCTGGACCACCCACCACCATAAACTAACAGGTGGTACAATATTACACCCAAAGTAACCAAAGTGGTCCAAAATACCCTCAATCGACAGTCTTCAACATTTGACCGTTAGTTGGATGATTTGGCGCACACGTGTTATATTTTTTCCACGCGGCACCTGTGCAAATGCCACCTGGATGCCCACATGTTATATTTCAAGCCTAGGGCAGAGACGCATATATAACAAGCTTTTTGTTTAATTTTTTAAGCCTACGACATCGACAGTGGTTAGGGCAGCGATTTAGAGAGGAGGGAGTGCGAAATCCTGTGTTCATTTTGTGAAATCCAAGTGCGAATTCGAAGTGGGATACATGTGTGCTGAAAGAAGTGAAGAGAAATGTCACGTGGGCATCCAGGTGGCATTTGCACAGGTGCCGCGTGGAAAAAATATAACACGTGGGCGCCTAATCATCCAACTAACGGTCAAACGTTGAAGACCGTCAGTTGAAGGTATTTTTGGACCACTTTGGTTACTTTGGGTGTAATATTGTACCACCTGTTAGTTTATGGTGGTGGGTGGTCCAGGGTGGTTACTTTGGGTATAAAATAGGGCCATTGCCCAAAAAACAAAGAAAGAAACAGTGATGGAGAAATGCCTAAAATGACCCACCTCTGTGTTCTCAAACATCCTCAGCACAATGTAGCTCATATAGTCAAGCTCCCTTGTTTTACATAGGCGCTCTAGCGCATGAAAGCAAACCAGACTATCTTCATCTTGAAGAGATTCATCCATATTACAGTAACGAATTACATTCATGAGGGAATGAATGTGTGATTCCTGCCAATAAAAATATTTGAAATATCAACACAACGTGTAGCAACATTTGAATTTGTAATATCAAAACAAAACATTGAATTTAAAAGAGAGCAAACCTTATGACCTATTAATAATGGCAATGGAACAATTAAATGGATACTAAGGTCATTGACATGTCTCCAACACCGATTGGAAAATACATAGTAAAAAATTCCAAAGTATTACAATCATGATACAATAATACTGCAATAAAGCACTTACTGATGTGAAGTACAGTCTTGTTCGCACATGACGATCAGGAGTCTTCACATTTGCATACCTGAAAGGAAATAAGATAATTAAAACACAACACAAAATTAATAATGTACAGAATCAATTTGTGCTCTGATATTCACTTTGGATCTAAACGATATTTTGTTTCTTTATCATCATCCTCGTCTTGATCCAATGATATATCACTGAAAGTATTTGATCTCCTTGGTTCATCATTGTTGTTTAAACACTTCGAATTGGACTCTATATCATCCTGTTCAGTTTGTAAGGTCGACGAAGCTTGGTCTTGGTTACCCTTCAACTCAGCAACACTGATGGCTTCCTCACGAGTGTTCCTCAAGTCAATCAAAATTTTTCCCAATAAACGACGTGCAATCTGAATTGAAACGGCACAAATCAGGGTCATTAGGGGACCACAATTATAGATAAACATATAGAACAATGCATTTAATTGAGTGCTAATAACTGAATCAATATCCAGTTACGAAATTCTAGACAAAATGCACATACGTGTGGATATGCATACAGTTTCAGACCTCACATTTCATATGTAGTTTACATCTTAGGGGTTAAAAGATGTATTTTCTCAAATCAGAAGTAATCACAAGAATTGACATCACAGTTATTATAGTTAATAGCAAAATTTATAAAATGGATAAAAAATTGGTAACATAAAAAGACATTGAGATGTGTTAAAAATGGATCATACCTTTGAACCAATTTTTAACTTCTGCTTTGGATTAATGCCATATTCATTAGGAATAACACCATCAGCAAGTGCCTGAAAATAAGGTACACCATCAGTAAGACAAAAAGTTAACGAGCATATCTGAATAGCTATTCATTTCCTACAAGGGACAACCTTCAGAAACAGCATGATCAGTTTTTCCCTTTTCATGAACAAATAAAAATATTCAGCAGTAAATACAGTTCAGAATTTGAAGGCGATCGACTTGCAAAGATTACTGCTCAAACTTGGATATTGAGCAAAAATAAAGGTTAAAAGTCCAACACTACACATGATAATTTCTAAACGATGCACTGACACCTGGCACCTGGCACCTAGCACCTGGCACCATGGCAATTTCAAGGGAACAAAATTGACACCTGTAACTTAAAATAGTGCATCTGACACCATGGTAATTTCTAAAAGGTGCACCTGGCACCATGGTAATTTCCTTTTCTTTTCTTTTTCCGTTATAATTTGGAAGAAGCTCATGGAGAATTAAAAGGAGAAGAGAAGAGAGATGATTTCCAGTAATAATTTCCTATATTGAACTGAGAAATGTTGGTAGCAATTGATTTTAGGCTTGAAGCTGAATTGACGAAAGAAAGTGAAGATTTAGGAAATGAAGACTCAAATTTACTTCTCCTACCACGTTGTCTTGTGTTGCATGCCAGATTTTAGCCATGTCAATTTAAAAACGTGGGACCCACATTTCAGTCCAACATACGTCTGCCATATCTGATGGGAATGGTGAAATCGCACCATTTCAAGTTACAAGTGTCAATTTTGCAACCTCAAAATTACCATTGTGCCAGATGTACCTTTTAGAAATTACCATGTGTTGTTTGCATCTATGCCCGAAAATAAACAGACATTCAAATTCCAAATATCATGTGCTTTTATGTACCTGAGCAACCTTGAAAAGCTCATCCAGTCCTTCCAAATTAAGATGAGCATTGTGCAAGAGATCATACCTGAAGGGCATAAATGCAAGTAAACTTATGACATGTATAAAAAAATGATAACTAGATCTAACAAATAAAATCGCAGATCAATTTATTAAGTATATTCAGTCATAGACAGTCACGGACATGAACATTGAATAATTTAATTTTCCTTCAACCTGTGCTCATTCCTTCATTGAACTTTAAGGTGACCAGTGATTACTTATTTCTTTGGTCCAAATGATTTTTATTGTGAAGATTCTTACAGGTGGATGTGTGGGTTGAATTCTTGAGTGTTAAGGTCCCTTAATTTATTCTATTCTGTCTTGTCTTCTCTGACAAGAGATAAGTGGATCCAACGCTTAAAAAGATAAGAAAGATTGAGCATAAGTATGCCCTTTGTTTTCTCCTGTTGGCTTCAAAACAAAACTAGATAACATGACTAACTCAGATTTTCCAGTGGATAAATTCTTGCAGTTTGTGAGATGGACAGAGAAGATGCAGAAGCTAACTGAATTATCTTTGAAAAAACATTAAGCCTACACTTTTAGAAGACACTTACTTGCATGAATCATAAACATCAGGAATTTGAGTGATATCATAGCGGCTGCAAGAAAACACAACATCAGTGGGTCTGAATACCCTTTTTCCACACTAGAAAACAAAATTACAAGTGCATGGTAAACTCATAAAAATGATGTAATGCACACAAACACGTCTAGACAGGGCACATATAACGACAATTGTTTTTCTCTCAAAAAAAAAAAAAACAAAGCCTACATTATAACAGGAGGAAAATTAATGTATGAAATTAATTTTAGAGATACATCAAATTTGAAAAAAAAATTCCATCAGTTAAAAACACTTGTACTTATATGAATGCAAGGGGTATTAATGAGTGTTGACCCTGCAAATAACTATTTCAGAAACTCCAGATGTGACATTTTCTGTTCATTTATGTGATCTAAATATTCAGAAACATTGGTAGCGTACTAGCATTCATTAGCACTGTAACTTTCAAGAATCAGAAAGTAAAATAGAGAAGAAACAAATTAACAAAATATAACTGATACATACTCCTTTCGTTCATTATACAAGTCCCTTTCAAGCTTTTTCCAGCGGGCATACATCAGAAGGAACCCCTCACTTCCACAAGGTAGTCCAGCAGCTATGCGATCAATGTCAATATTTGTCTTGCCAAGCGCCCTTGCTTGGTCGTATGGGGGAATTACATCATATGATCCCGTTTCTGAAAGTTTCTCATCTTCATCCATGGCAAGTAGTCTTACTTGTTCAGTAACCTTCTTAGTCAATTTCACCTGTACAAGATATACGCAGGAATCACCAAAAGAATGATGATAATGATTTCAAGTTATGCACATCGCCTAGACATATTCACAGGGACAGATCAATATCTGGGAGAAGAAAAAATCTGGAGCAATAATTTAGAAACAATGTTATCTTCATTAATTCAGATAGTACATCTTTGTGTCCGCCCTAATTCTCAAAACAAGAGGTCTAGACTACTCTAAAGCATTGCTATATTTCAAAAGATTACCAGCTTGACAAGTAACTCTGATGCATTGTGCGGCAATCCTGCTCCATCATTCATCCAAGGAAATTCAGATGATCCATTGCTATGAGCCGTCTTTGGACTGGACGTCATGATCTCATTCAACCGGGCCTACAAATAAATCAAACCAAGAAAGAAAGGTAAATAAGTAGTTTAGAAGGCATTGTACCTCTCCCCTAAAAAATAACAGAAAAAGTTTTTATGCATGAGACAGTGGATGACACGGTTTTCTCAAGTTGATGTTAGTTAGCAACTTGAGGTCAAGAAACAATTTGTTGGCATAAGTTACATGATTGTTCCCTTTATCATAGAAATTTTTTTATATAATAATTTGAGTTTATTACTCAACATGCTATATTTCATAAGTATAAAAGAAGGAAAATTAGAAACAAATTACTAACTTTGGCTTCTTCCATTTCAATACTGGCATTGTCAAGTCCATCCAACATGGAGGAGTCTTTGCTCACGAGGGAAACCTTCAAAATAGATGAACCTCTCAGTTGGAAAAAAATTCAACCCAGAGAACAGGCTGAGAACTTCAGGAAAAGAACACAAACCAGGATTGGAGTTAGCTGCCCTTCTAGGTCAAGTAAACCTTTGGCAAATGCTGCTGCAGACATCTGTTGAAAAAAAGAATTTTTTTTCTCTTTCAGAAAAGGACTAGCTTCACCAAATGGAGAAGAGAATTCAACTAAATTCTTATAGACATGGTTGTTAACCATATTTTTACTTCTCACAACTTGAGTTATGGTTCTAATTCTGTTTAATCTATTATTTACTCAGACTGATCAATTTTTAATGCCTTATTTAGGTACCAAGACCTTGCTGCTTTGTAATAATTGCTGGTTTTGCGGTATAAATGGCAGACATATTCTGATCTCCTATTAATGTATTTACCTCTCACCATGAACATAACTACCGTTAAGAGACTTTATACCTAATTTCTTCAAAAATTAATAAACTGAAAAAGCAAGTAAACTAGCAATTCTTTCAATTGGGGTGGGTGTGCAAACAAAAAGGTTAATACCTGCACTCGGCCCTCATCAGAGCTGTAAATCTTTAGATCATGACGATATGTACTATGGAGTCGAAGAAGACCTGTACCTTCCCCTTCATTTACCAAAGATGCAAAAAATATAATCAAAAAATCATGATCCTTTAACTATAATAATGATATCTTGCAAGTTAGTTCATAATCACAGCAGAATGGCATGATGAAAAGCAGTATAGTTATTCATGATTGTACATCAACCCCTCTTCCATATAGCATCATTAATTTCTCAAACAAATACATTTGAATAACCTGGATACATATTATTGCGAAAAAATCTTCCCAGTTCTTCAGCCTGCAAAAGAAAAATATTAATTAAGGAACTGCCTTTAAATATTTTTAATCCATGTTTAATCTCAACAAAAATGGAACTCTAAGAGTCTAGTGAAATTCAAACTCAGCAAAAGCTGTTTAGTATTTCTGTTGATCAGAACCTGCTTTCTGCCTGCATGTGTAAGAACACCACCATATTTAAGAACCATCAAAGCTTCAACAGGCCGTTCTTCTTCACCTTCACCATTGCCTTTCCCAACTTTAACCCACTTTAATGGCTTTAGTTGAACCTTCCTATAGATGCCAGAGAAATGTCCCCCCTGACATAATTGAGAATATAAGTGAAAGTTTACAAAACAAGAGAGAATCTAGACTGCAGTTATGCAGGATCTGTAAGTACATGTAAAAGAGTATTCCCCCTAGTAGTAGCAATAGGCATGATTATGTGTGACACACCAGCAAACAATATCCCATGATATATTAAGCACACAAGCATTACTAAAACACATATAGATGACCATCAATACAGATATGTCCTAATTTCTCTTTTGACTTTCATAAAATACCAATATATCTACCTTAATAATTATTCTAAAGTGAATTATGATTATGATTATTATTATAATTGTAATCATTATTATTTAGAGCAGGAACTCCAAAAAGGCTATTTCCCCTTCTGGGGAATTTGGACAAATCATTTACACTGAATTAGTGAATTTCATTCATCATGAAAAATTCAAGTTCAATTGAAGAGAAGTATATCGATGCAGTAAATTTGGAAGGATTACTAAATTTTTGCACGAGAGATTTACAATAGGAAATAACAACACAAGGAAAAACAGTCAAGAAAGCTAATAACCTCCTCAAGAACTGCTTTAACTTGACGAAGCTTTTCAGCATGCTCAACATCTTCAGCCTCACTATCACTTCCCCGATCTAGTCTATACATACACATTACTGCGATTAATCCAAGACTCTTGCTCATAAAAATATATATTGATACAAAGAGGGAAAGATTCAATCAATTATTAACAGAAACGAAAGAAGAATACATCAGCCAGAGTGTTAAACTTCAAAATATTAGTAATTGCTATAGATGTACCTAGTTCGGGGCACTAGCATACGAGTGGCATCTAACAGATCTTGCAGCTGGACTGCACTTTTAAGTTTTGTCTGCAAATAATGAACTTATTGGATCAAGAATAGAATATCAATAAATGCAGTGTCTTAACAATATCATGAAAGCACCAAAAGGAAAGAAAGGTCTACCTCTGATCTAGGTCGCCCCCCATTGTATTTCAACATTATGTTCAGCAGCTTTTCTTCAGTAACTTTCAGCTTCACCTTTTGTTTGGGAGTTCTATCACCACTGCCAAAACAAATGAGTGAACATTAAAGAACATGACATTTACCTAATATAACCAATTCAAGGGAGAAAAAGAAAAGGAACATACTGACGCATAACAGCAATTACACAGCGCAGTTCTTCAGATTGTCCAAAAGTTCCTATAATACCACTACCCTGACGAGTTAATCCCTCAGTAGGTTGAGCTGGTTCATTTAATTTCCATGGTAAAGTTGGTGGAATCGCTGATGAAAGATGAGGTGCTTTCGCATCTAGAAACATCTTCCGCAGCACACATGCTGCGTCATCATAATACCTTCAGTAGCAGCAAATGAAACAAAATTGTAGTATTCATTGAGGGAAAGCAGGGAAAGCAGATATACATCAGAAGATACGCAAATAATGGTATTTTCCAAACAAGTACAGATTTTTCATAAATTGGATTTGTTTAGTCCATTTTTCTCCCATTCCTACACTATTGACATCTTTAAGAGTTTCAAATTTTAACCTGACTTTTTCAGATTAAACTTATTACTATCATAAGACAGGTTAACAAATTAAGAATACTTAATTGTTTGAATAACTATTATTGAATTATACTCCCTCCGTAATATAAGCTAGTTTACCAACCCACAATGTTCCAGAAAACTGATAAAAGTTGTCAAAAGAAATCAACATGTATGGAACATATTTTTTATCAACTTTGCCCCTATTTATGAAGAGGATATGTGGGATGGTGATTGGATGAGAAACAAATGAGAGAGTGTGTGTGGGGAAAATGAGAGTGTTGTCAACAAAGGGCAAAACTGGAAAAAAACATTAAATGGTAAGGCAAAAAGCAACATTGGCTTATATTATGGGACCTTCCAAAATATTAGCTTATATTGTGGGACGAAGGGTATATTGTATTGTAATAAAGGCAACTATTGGTATTATGCAGCTTAACTTCAAAAGTAACACGTACATTTTCCATACATGGATATGACTGATGAACAAAAACTATAAGTAAAAGAAACTGTGGAATATTTTGTAATTAATTAGTGATATTCTCTTATTTGTATGATTTGATTAAGAGATATTAGACATTATTACTAGTTATTAGCTGTTACTATCTTGTCTCTTTTTGTACCTATATATAGTCACTTGTACAGAAGAATTATCATTAGTAAGAAATATATCAATGTCGACATGGTATCAAAGCAACAGGCTCAAAATTTAAAAATTAGGGTTTGACAGCATGTATCGAGTGAATCTTTCTCTTCAAAGAATAGAGGCAGTTTTGTGCGTGATGATCGGAGCTCCATTAGCTCTCACGCCGGCCCCATCGGAAAGAGGATGTCCCGATCGGCAAAACCCCAGAACGCGGAGGTCAACGGCGGCGCGTGTGAGGCTCACGCGCCGGCGAAGCTCGCGGCTCCAGACTCCGGCGACCGGCGCGTGCCGGCGCGTGACGGCGGAGATCCGGCAGCTCATCCGGCCGTTGAGATCGACGCGACATTTCCGGCCATATTCCAGTCACCAATCTTGTGTTCGACACTGGGAACTCCATGTTCATCGTTGGGCAGAAGCATATATGATGTGTTTATGGGTTTCTTCTTGGTATTATTCAGTATTTGGATAATATTTTTATCTCTGACAAAATCTTTAATATACCTTAGTGCTTTGAACCTGTTTTCTCATGTTTTAATCTCCTGGTTTCAAAGCTTACTCATGAAAAACACAAAGTTGCAGTCTAAAGCCAAGGTATATATTGGGGAACCAGTACTAGCTTTTGTGGCACAAAGAGGAGACTTTCTATCTGCTCTTAAAACATCAAGAGAGAAGGTGTTGTGGATAGTTGACTCTGGGGCGTCAGATCACATGACAGATTGTCATCAAATGTTCACCACTTATGTCCCATGTGCGGGAAATTTGAAAGTAAAAATTGCTGATGGAACTCTCGCCACTATTGCCATAAAAGGGAGTGTTCGAATTTCAGAGTGCATTACTTTGGAATCCGTTCTGCATGTGCCAAAACTAGCATGTAATTTATTATCTGTTAGTCACTTAACGAAACAATTGAATTATTCGGCTACATTTTTACCTACTTATTGTGTGTTTCAGGATCTATCATCGGGGATGGTGATTGGTCGTGCCGAAGAACGTGAGGGACTCTACTTCCTTGACAATGTCAGAGTGAGTAAACAGCCGATCACAAGTGTATGCAATTCTATATCTATATCTAAAAAGGAGGATACTATGTTGTGGCACTAGAGAATGGGTCATCCCAATTTTCAATATTTATCCTGTATGTTTCCATCCCTTTGTCCAACATCTAACCTTGATATACACTGTGATGTCTGTGAGCTAGCTAAACACCATCGATCATCATACCCTAGAGCTCAATATGTTCCAACAAAGCCTTTCACTACCATCCATAGTGATTTATGGGGACCTTCTCGTAACCCAAACCGTACCAAAACCAGAGAGTTCATTACATTCATTGATGACCACACTCGTTTTTGTTGGGTTTACCTCCTGAAAGACAAATCTGAGGCACCATCTGCTTTCATGCAATTTTTCAACATGATAAAAAACCAGTTCAATACAAGCATCAAAGTCTTACATTCCGACAATGGTACTGAGTATTTTAACCGAACCTTGAGTGATTTCCTCCAAACACACGGTGTTATCCATAGAAGTTCATGTGTTCATACACCCCAACAAAATGGGATTGCAGAAAGGAAAAATAGGCACATTCTAGAAGTCACTAGAGCCCTTATGCTTACAAGTAATGTACCAAAGTTCTATTGGGGAGATGTCATTTTGACCGCCACCCACCTCATCAACCGTATGCCTAACAAGGTCATATCCTTCAAAACTCCATTATCGATGCTACAAAGTATTTTTCCTACCACCCACCTTGAATCAAATCTTCCCTTTCGTGTGTTTGGTTGTACAGCCTTTGTTCATGTGTTTCCAAATAATAAACTTGATCCCCGTGTAGTGAAATGAATCTTTCTTGGTTATTCTCCAACGCAAAAAGGGTATAAATGTTTTGATCCTGTTTCTAAGCACTTCTTTGTAAGCTTTGATGTTACCTTTCATGAAAATACTCCTTTCTATCTCAAATCTTCAATTCAGGGGGAGCGAATGAGTGAATTTCAGACTGTGATACCTGAGCCTAGAGAAGAATATGTTACACTTGAACAATGGATAACTCTACCACAAATAGAATCATTACCTCCACCACAGCCAGAGCCCCCACAAATAGAATCATTACCTCCACCATAGCCAGAGCCTTTACAAACAGAGCCACCCTCAACTCATCCATCTCTTGTGCCAATAACAAATGCAGGTAACAAAGATATGATGGTGTACTCACGACGAAGGCACAAGTCTAAGGGAGGAAGGAACCTTACATCTGAAGCACCCAAGCAGTCAGAACCAGTGATAGTTCCTGAAGAACCAAAGGAGGCAGACGTGGTGGTGACCCCTGAGGAAATTGAACCAGAGGTATCCCATGAAACTCCGATAAATGATAATGAACATAATGATCTTGATCTCCCTATTGCTCACAGGAAACAACCTCGATCGTGCACTCTACATCCAATTCAGAATTACATGTCCTATAATGCTCTTTCCTCCAGTTATCGAGCATTCGTCACCAGCTTGGATAGAGTGAATATTCCCAAAAACATTCTGGAGGCACTTGAAATACCTGAATGGAGAGCTGCAGTCATGGAAGAGATGCGAGCTCTAGAGAAGAATGGAACGTGGACTGTTGTTGAAAAGTCAAGAGGCAAGAAGCTTGTCAGTTGCAAGTGGGTGTTCACTCCTAAGTATATGGCTGATGGTACTCTTGATAAGTTGAAAGCACGACTTGTAACCAGAGGTTTCACTCAGACTTATGGTCTAAACTATCAAGAAACGTTTGCACCAGTGGCGAAATTGAACACTATCCGTGTCTTATTGTCTGTGGCAGCTAATCTTGAATGGCCACTTCATCAGCTGGATATTAAGAATGTTTTTCTGAACGGAGAGCTTAAAGAAGAGGTCTATATGTCTCTACCTTCTGGCTTTGAGAAGGGGAAGAATGATAAGGTATGTGTGGGAAACAAAGGAGAATGGGTAAATAGTCTGATGTATTTCTCTGACTGCTATCTTCCATTATATAGTACAAGAGACCCAACCTATCCCATGATTATAGGGATTATCTTGATACATAAAATAAAAGAGATTTGATCCTGATTCTCTCCAACATTTATTTTCCCTAATTCTTATGATTCCTAGTTATGACTAAGATCAAGATTCTACTAATAGAAAATTCTAATATTAAAAACATAATTCCAACACCACCCCCTCAAGTTGGACTATAATCCAACTTGGTTACAAAACTTTATTCTTCAACTAGAGACTTTTTTTTTTCCGATTACGTGGGGAATGACCGTCCCATCGTAAACAACATGTAAGGAATGACCATCTCACTATCAAAACACTTTGTGCGTGGGGAATGACCATCCCATCGCAATTCACATACGCATGTATGTGGGGAATGACCATCCCATCATAGTATGCTTTTTAACAATGCTTGCGTCGTACTCCTTCTTCCGGGTTAGTCCTTTAGGTCTGCCTGAGCCGTACTCCTTACTGGGTCGATCCTTCAGGTTTGACTGGACCATACTTCTATGTGGGCCGATCCTTCAGGTCTTAAGAACCCTTTTAGGGTTTTTAACTACAAAGGCAACCTAGTTGCCTACGGATCAGACTAAACCTAAACACCTAGCTCTGATACCATGTGGGAAATAAAGGAGAATGGGTAAATAGTCTGATGTATTTCTCTGACTGCTATCTTCCATTATATAGTACAAGAGACCCAACCTATCCCATGATTATAGGGATTATCTTGATACATAAAATAAAAGAGATTTGATCCTGATTCTCTCCAACATTTATTTTCCCTAATTCTTATGATTCCTAATTATGACTAAGATCAAGATTCTACTAATAGAAAATTCTAATATTAAAAACATAATTCCAACAGTATGTAAGTTGAAGAAATCTTTGTATGGCCTTAAACAATCTCCTAGAGCGTGGTTTGACAGGTTTTCAAAGGTCTTGAAATCGGAAGGCTATAAGCAAGGATTGTCAGAGCATACGATGTTTGTCAAAACAAAGGGAGGAGAGATGCATCCTCATTGTCTATGTTGATGATATCATCATTACAGGTGATAATCTTGATGAAATGTCAAGAATAAAGTTTGCCCTTGGTAAGGAATTTGAAGTTAAAGATCTAGGGGACTTGAAATACTTTCTTGGAATGGAAGTTGCAAGGTCGAAGAGAGGGATCTATGTGTCTCAAAGGAAGTACATACTAGATCTACTTGAAGAAACAGGCATGTTAGGTTGTGATCCTGAACCAACTCCCATCATTCCTCCTAAGAAAAGGAAGAAGAAACCAAGCAAAGAAGGGAGTCAGAAGATGATACTGAAACTGAAGAAGATGAGATTGAAACTGAAGAAGAAAAAAAAGAGCAAGAGGCAGTGGATAAAGGAAGATATCAGAGACTTGTTGGGAAGCTAATATATCTTTCTCACACAAGACTTGATATTGCATTTGCAGTAAGTGTTACTAGCCAATACATGAGTGATCCAAGAAAAATGCATATGGATGCTGCCTACAGAATTTTGACATACCTGAAAGGTACTCCCGGGAGGGGATTATTCTTCCGGAAACAAGAATTGAGAACAATAGAAGTGTACACAGATGCTAGTTGGGGAGGGGCACATCCTGACCGAAGATCTACCTCTGGTTATTGCTCCTATGTATGGGGGAATCTAGTAACTTGGAAGAGTCAGAAACAAAGGGTTGTGTCTAAAAGCAGTGCTGAAGCTGAGTTAAGAGCATTGGCTCAAGGAATAATGGAGGCACTATGGCTGAAACGTGTCCTTTGTGAGATACAGGTCAAAGTGGAATTGCCACTTAAACTCTACTGCGATAATAAGGCAGCTATAAGCATGGCCTTAAATCCTGTTCAGCATGAAAGATCAAAGCATGTGGAGATAGATAGACACTTCATCAGAGAAAAGGTTGAAGAAGGAACCATATGCTTGACTTTTCTACCGACACATCTTCAAGCTGCAGATGTTCTTACAAAGGCACTACTTAAACCTGCGTTTGAAGGCTGTATAAGCAAGTTGGATATGATCGACATTTACAATCCAACTTGAGGGGGAGTGTGGAATATTTTGTAATTAATTAGTGATATTCTCTGATTTGTATGATTTGATTAGGAGATATTAGACATTGTTACTAGTTATTAGCTGTTACTATCTTGTCTCTTTTTGTAGCCTATATATAGTCACTTGTACAGAAGAATTATCATTAGTAAGAAATATATTTTCCTCTCAAATCTGTTCTCAATGTCCACAGAAACCAATGATTCTACTCACCTATAAATTTCTTGATCAATTTTCCCATGAATTTACCGGATGTAACTGGCTTTTTAAACTTTTGAGTCAGTGAAACATTTCACTACCCTCAATTTTGAAATATATATGCTGCTTTATATTTTGTTACGATACATAGGTGTTTTTTCAATCCAAACTTTATTCATCTGAAAGCATCATAGCCGAATTGTTGGGTAACATACAATTCTGTACATTATTCAATTTTAGACACATCAGTTGCAACAGTTTTAGACAACAGAATAACCATCCACTAACTAGTTATAAAGGCAACCGGAAGAAAGTGAACAAGTAGCCTGGATCATAAAACACAATTCATAGAATTTAAGTCTCAACTCCCAATTGACATTTACCAAAATGGTCAAAAAGTCATCATTTATGGAACACTTAAAATTTTCATGCATATGCTTGCCAGGTCAAAAGCTTAAAAAATATAAGTACAGAAAGTTACTTGTGTGAGTTCTTAACGAAACTCCATCCATTCACATCACATACATATGAGCGTCCCTCACATCTCAAGAGATCAAACCCACATACCTGCAAGAAGTAAGAAAAACTTATGGCGGGGCATAAAGTATAATATTTACTAAACTAACATAATGATGATGCCACAGTGGCACAGATTTAAATAAACACAGCATGGAATACATAGGATTATCCTATGGAAGAAAAGGTTAAGGAGATACAATATACTCCCTTTGGTACCATTTATAAGCAACAACTATTCATATCATGCAAATACAAATTGCTAGTTAGAATTAGATAAAAGTAATAAATATGTAAAAAAAAAAGCAGAATTTGTTTCCCAAAAATTCCCTTATTTATGAAGATCACGAGTGAGAGAGAGAATGGGTGGGAGAAAAGATAAAGGATAATGGACGGGAAAAATAGATGAGAGACATGTAATCAATTAGAGGTAAAAATAAAAAAAAATACATAGGATTTTTAGACCAAACTCATATAAGCGGGAGTGTTGCTAATAATAGGGCCAGAGGGAATATAATTAAATCTACTACGATCATCGCCAATTTGTTTTAAATATTTAAAAATCCTCCATGATAGGACTCGTTTAGATAGGTCACAGCATTTTGAACATAATCTAAGCTGCTGATGAAATTTTAGTAAGAAAGAAAAGGTGCAAGAACATGATAAAAGAATCAACTAACAACAGGATCACTAATCACTCAAGTCTGGAGAGAATAAATCAACCAAGAAAAGATAACAAGAAAAGAGGACGCCAGTTTAAACAAACATTTCAGTAGTAATGACATATAATAAGAAATAAGGAATCTTTGTATGGAAAGCAGTCACCACATCTGCAAAACATACCGCTTGCCGGAATGCAACGCAAACCTCTCTTGCCATTTGCTTTTCAGCAGGTGTTAATAACACAGGATACCTAACCTGCCAAAATTTATAAATAGATGTCAACAAGAAATTTCAATCTATATTTCAAGCCAGTAGTCCGAGCTTTTGAATGTTATATAGGCTTTTTCATCTGTCAGCCAGCTAAAAATATATTAAAAAAAGTTCAAGCCAGCCAGTGAATGTTGATAAAGAATATATCGAGGAATACAACAACAAAGTGTAATCCCACTACTTGGGTCGGCTACATGGATCACCATGTCATTGTGCTCTATCAGTAAACAACTCATTTGAGTATATTGTTCACTGATAAATCTTATTATAAAAAAATTAACTAGGCATTTGTATAGAATTCAGATGGAACATCGTAAAAAAATGAAAAGAAAATATTAGAAACACGTTGATCAAGAAGAGTTTTGCACAAAACCTGAAATTATAAAATTATATATTGAAGCCAAGCAGTACAAAAACAGAGTGAAATGTGTGTGTTGGGGGGGGGTACGCTTTTTCAAAAATATGCTTTGGACTTGCAAAACAGTAACTATGAGGGTAAGAGTGTAAATGATAAGCTGACAGCTTAAACGCGAGAAAAAAAAATCTAGTGCTGGATGATGCATTGGTTTATTGCCCACATAAACACCGTCTAATAATACCAAATGGAGCAAAGAGCAAACAGAAGTAAGAAAAATGCTGGTCATAAATAAATACAGGAGAAAAGAAACTAAAATATTGAGCATGCTACTCACTTCCTTCCCATCAGGATTTCTCATAACAACACCATCAACAACAGGAGACTTCCTTGCCTCAGCATGAGCATATTCTGAGCCTACTGTATACACCTGTAATTGTTAAAAAATTTTAACAATGTTTAAATCCAAATGACAAATAATATAAACTTTTAATGGACAAAAAAGCATCAAGATTCCAAACCTTGACATCTGTCCCTCCAGTTGGCATAAACTCCTCATATATGTAGGAGCTTTCACGCCTCACTCTTCTCACTTCTGGATGGAATTCACTGGATCGGTTGCCAACCTAAGATTGTAATTTTTTTAAAAAAAAGGGTTGCTCACAAGCCTTGACAAGAAATGCAGAAATTACTACGAGGTATGTATGTCAATGTGCCAAGTACTCCCAAAACATATGATGCTGGAAGAAAGCAGATGATTGGTTTTGATTAATATCTCTCAAAATATATATACTTACTGACTATCCAACTTGAAATCTACAACACATTACATATAATCGTTCAAGAGAGAGAAAAGGCTGTACATACACACTAGTTTGACTTGAGTTCGTGAAAATAAAAGTAATAGACTTACAGGCACTAGAACAAATAAAAAACCAACATTTTTATACGTTATACTACAGAATCCAAATACAAGATCCCACCAACAGCTTAATGATCCCTAAGGAATTTAAATGTTAGAAGAAGGGTAAGATTAAAGAGACTAAGATATCAGCCTAGAGCTCACCTTCCTAAACAATTCCTTCATACCTCCACCTGCTGAACTGGGATAGTATATCATTATACTATGGTTATCACCTTGAAAAAATCAGAAAGATTAGAGTTACCACCACTTTAAAGAAAAATATTGGCAACTTGTTACAAATATAGAAAGAAGTCACTATTTGAGTTCAAAACCTTTGTTAGAAACGGTTCAAATATACTTATATATTCTACATGGCAATCTGTTCATATTCAATTATTATTGCAGGATAAGAGAGTCTTGAAAGAAGACAATGCATCAGTTTTACAGTGTGTGTGTGTGTGTGTGTGTGTAGAGAGAGAGGGGGGGGGCGAGTAGAATTAAAAAATGTTTACAATCTTTAATTTTACAAATTGGTACACTGTTACACATCATTAATTGGCCTAAACCTTAACAACTAGAAACAAGAAAGAGCCTCGCCCTTAAATACAAAAAATAAACTCACCATCAACAGGCTTCTCCACAAATGGTTTCCAAAATCGCATACCATTAACCTCAACAAAATCTTCTTCTTCAATAAAATAATCCAGCTCTTGATATGGGTATTCCCTGTTTACAAGGGCATATCTTGGCACAGGGATTCCAAACATTTCAAGATGCTTGCTCCCCAAATTGAAATAGAATTGAATATCAGTAAAATCACTATATTTCAGAATAATGAGCATTGACACCAATTAAACATAAATAGAAGTATAATCGTCACTCTAGTTACAGAAATGGTTGGGCAGAGGACAGGAACTCAAACACATTTTAAACAGTAGTAATTTTTATTTTCATATTATAAAAACTTGAATATAAGAACACCTAAATTAGGAGTATTCATAGCTTGATTCAGAATTCGAATAAATCATGCCGTATCAGATCAGGCCTGTGTGGAGAGTAAGTGAGAAATAAGCTGTGATCCCCACACATTGTCTCTAAATTTTTTCCCCTAAAACCTTTATTATGGCTTTAACTAAATTTAGAAATGAACAAATCCCATTGTACAGATTCAACAAGACAATCAAATGTGTGTGTGTGTGCGCGCGCGCTCTAGTTCCTCTCATCAAAATTGTATGAAACAAAGTTATCAACAGGTAGGGGACAGCAAAACAATAAAATAAAAATATAGCAATAACTCATTTTTATAATCTTTAAAAGTTATCACAACAATCTAGCAAAACAAAAAGATATCACAACAAAAGAGAAGCTTGAAAAGCGTTACTGAACAATTGAAGAGTAAAACTTATCCCACTCACCTTATAAACCTTACGTCTGTCATGAAGAAGGTGCTGAGGTTCCAGCTCGTTGACTAAAAAAGGCCTGGATCAAAGTGCATGAGCATTTTCATATCCTAAACGTTTTCAAATAAACATTTGAAAATGCAAATACAACATAATCATAAAAAAAAAAAAACAAAGATTGAAAAAAGGAATTACTTCTAAACTGCTAAAAAGATGTGAGTGTGACAAATAAAAAATACTTCGTAATTGTAAAGCTTACTTCCTTAAAGCAGCATATGCCTCAGCCTTTTCAAGGGGGTACCCAGAGGAATGAAAAGCAATCAGACAGTCGCATACTGGCCAGCTGAAAGAGACACAAACGCAAAGTTATTGCACTCATCCAGTGCAACTCAAGACACATAGAGAATTTACAGTACTGACAGTTTCAACTACATATCATTTCCAAACTTCAGATATCACAACCCCTGCCCACCAATCAATAGTTCATTATCCAAATTATGATAACCAAATGCAGAAAAGAAGACCGAGAAATTTCAAAAGTAGCTGTAATGTCACATCACCCTTAGCTAGCTACTCCATATCCAAATTGAAAAATTAAGCAAAAATTGACGAATTTATGCACTATAAAGAAGAAGGATCACAAATGCTGTTTCTGATTAAGAAATGAGTATTTCTTTTCAATCCAATGATCTGGAAAGAGAAATTTACCCAAAATAACGATATTCCCAGGTGAAAGAACAAAAACACTGAACAAGTAACCGATTCAGTACATGTCAAAATTATAAACTAAATTTGTAAAGCAAGATTCAAAGTTCAAGAAGTTCCAACTCATTAAATCAACACACCTCTCCATTGGCTCTTCCAGGATCATCTTATCTCCAAAATATATTATCTACAAAAAAAAAAGACAACACCATTATAATAAAAAGAACAAACAAAAAAAAAACATGTGATTTCAATACACAAACTCCACCCATTAAGAACAAAAAGATATCATTTTGATCACATTTAGCAGAACCAAAAAAGATAAAAAACAAAAACCCATTTGTACAAATAACAACATTTATCACAAACTACCTCAAATTCACCAAAAGCTTGCAACCTATCAAGAATCTGCCCCATAGGAGAAGAAAAGGCCTGCAACACAAAAAAAAAACTCATCAACAAACATCAAAACAAAGCCACACAGAATAACAACACACAATCTCCATCAAAACAAAACTCATCTCTGTTTAAGAGAAGTGAACAAACAAAAAGAGATAAACCTCAAAGCCATATTTCACCTTCTTTTCCAATACACACACTCCAACAGTTATCTTCTTCCCAAAACCTCCCATCTCTTCAAAACCAAACCAATTTCAATGCCCAAAATGCAAACACGTATTATATATAGCTCACAACCATAAAGCTTGAAACTTTAACGTATTACACAAGAGAAATGCACATGTATGATACTGATAATGGAAGAAGCCGACTTAGATATGAAGACAGTGGAGAATGGAGAGTGGTTTATATATAAAATATATAAGAGACACTGAGATTGGAGATGGTAATATAAAATTTGAAGAGGACAATATAAAATAAATTAAGATTGTTTTTTGTGATTCTGGAATATACAGTTGAGAGGAATGTGGGGAACTTTTGACTAAAATAAGAGGTTTGGCAAAAGTTAGGATTTCTTAATTCGAATCTTAGGATACAATTTTGACTTTTTTTAATTTATTACTCCTACGTGTGTATATATATAAAAGTCGAAATTTGAATGGTCTCGGACCAAAATATAAGAATTCACCTTACATTATTTGTTAGTTTAATACGTTTTTTACTGTTTTACTTCTAACTCTTTCATATTTATTAATGCTTATATATTTCTCACTTTTAATAGTAACATAATGCATATGAGCGCTATTAAAATAAACATTAACTTCAGACCTTAACTAAATTTTACATGTTTTCTTAAGAAGTCTGCTTTGGCGGCTGGACTTTTATACTCCCTCCGGTCCTAAATATAAGACCAAGTTAACTTTTTTTGGAAAATCCTAAAAAAGCAATATAAGTCAATTATAAATTGATTTACCTATTTTTTTCCTTAAACTAGTTTATTAAACCTATAAACTAATGATTAATCTAAAAATATATCAAATATGTCATAATTTAATAACATATTTTGTAACCTTAACATCTCCTAAAAAAGTCAAATAGGTCTTATATTTAAGACGGGGGAGTATTACGGATCGCACTCGTAAGGTGTCTGTATCTTTGTCGAAATGAAATGGGAGAACATAATGAGTGGATATTAGACTATTAGGTATTGGTCAATTTGGGTGTCTTGATGACTGATGAGATAAGCTAAACAGGAGTTATTAGGCGGATTGTTAACAGACTATCAGACTAATTAACGAAAGCTTACATGATGGATGTTTTTGTTGGTCCCTATCAAAGTTGATCGTAGGGCCTAATTCACGCGAGACAAATTTACACGTAATGTTTAGGTTTTAAGTTACTTTTATAAATGAAAATATAGCCTTCATGTGCTATACACTCTTTTTTAAATACTATCAATTAATTACTGTCTCTAATCTTTAACCATAAGAGACAAGATGCAGTTTATACTACAAACTAGATCGTATATGGTGATTGGTGAATTGAATCGGAGGTTGTGCTACTATTACATTATGTAATATGTAATTATGTAATAGTAGTAGAGTTTTTATTCACCATGTATCTCTGCATTGAAAATAGTTTTTTCTCTTTTTGTCAAAATATTTAAAATAAAGTTTTAAAGTTAAGAGAACTTCACATACAATAATGTTGGGATAAAAATAGTAATGAAGCAAATCCTTGAGAAGTAGTATTAGCACAGTGTATTGGTCAAGAACAACAAGAATTCAACCTTGTAAAGCAGATAAGGGGTAAGTTCTTCCACCGAATTATGATTATGATGGGTAATAATGTTGCCCGGTCCCTTTTATGGCTATATGAAGAGATTTGTGTATGGGGTAAAAGTGAAAATAAACATGTTATTTAAGGAAGGCATGATAGGTCAACAAAGACGAAATATTATTAGACCCGCAGTATGCCCCACCCCCACAATTGCCAAAACACAAGTTTGGCATCCAGAAGGTTCATCTTAATAGAGTGAAGAAGAAGAAAATTATATTATCCGAGTCATATTCAAAAAATAATTAAGTGGAGAACATATTGATACTCCCCCTTGTATACTCAACATGTGGTTTTGGGAAATTGATAATACTTGCAAGTATAAAACTTATTTATATTTTCATATTTCTTCATAAAATTACCTCTACTAAAGAAACTTTATAAGTCAATAGTAGAGAAATTGAGAGAATTAAGAACGGTTATCAGATGTTTCCGGAAAAAATATATTATATCTAACTTTAAAAAACTTACAAAATATACCACGTAGCATTAAATATTTCAAATCGGTCCTATGCATGATAAAGGCGCGGGGGGGTCATTTGTCATCATGGGACACGCCAAAAGAGCGATATGGAAAGGAGGTGACGAGTTGCATGGATAGAGAAATGACTAATTCACGTGTGTTTGTTCACAACCATATATTCCTATCCTCTAGTTTTTGCTTTTTTCATTTTCACATATCATAAGAGTACTCTTCCATTTGTCTTTGAACTCGCACTCTTCCATTTGTCTTTGAACTCGCAGTTCATATTCTTTTATGCTTTCTTCCACCACGTCACAACCCAAAAGCCTACTCCCACTAAAGCAAATCCTTTGTCCCTTTTCATACAATAGGCATCAACCTCTCCATAAAATAAATCCCATCTTCATCTGTCTTTCACATGTGCACTGTTTTTGGCCTTTCAAATTTGGATAAGCCACATCACCACCCTACTTCAGCATCTTGATAAGACGCTACTAAATCTTTTACCCCTATTATAGTGTTCATATGATAGAGATATACTATTCTTTTTTATACAAATCACCGAATCATTTAAAAAAAAATATGCATGCTCTTTTTTCTCTTCTAATAATTTAGCCATTAAAGGTGGCTAGATACAACCAATATCACTTGTAACATCATGCAACATGCAAACTCCTCAGGCCATACGGGCAAAATCTTGTTGTCAATACAGAACATTTGGAAATGAACAAAATAAATCAGATAAATGATAAATCAACTTGTGCCACAAAATAAACAAACATGTATTATTTGAATAAATAAATATGACTGTGAGTGACAATAATAAATTATTGAGAAGTGAGTCCTAGTGTCCAATAGAAGCAGACGTACATAAATCAGCACGAAGAATCAAGCAGCATGATGCTCTAAAATTGGGTTTGTTAGTCTCCCAATGGTGGTCCCCGCAATGTATCCACCCGACCACGCATTCTGCATAGGAAATGTATTAGTGAATCTCATGAATATACCCACTTTTTAGGTGGACCAATACATTTTTTTTCTGACCATAGGACCATTACATGAATATTCTGTTTTACCACTTGAGAAGATTCTTTGCCTTTTTTTCCGCAACACAGAATCTCATATTCTTAATCACAACCATTTGTGTAGTGTGTGACGCCCATGGACAGGCCCTTGTGCATTTACACTCATACACACAATCTCATATTCCATTGGCCAATTTTTCATTGGGAATACACACACTCTCATTATTTATATGTATCAAAAGTAATACCCCTAGAGGATGTTCAATGTATTCGTATAATTATCCAATCAAATTCAATGTAATTGCAATACTACACGACACACACACAATCCCATACTTGGCTGGCCATCAAGCGTATGACGCCATTGAAAAATTCATTTTCATTTTAGCTATAAAGAAAAATGTGTGGTCCAAAGAAACAAAATCAAAATTTCAGAGCATGACATAAACCAAAAATATATGACGAGCTTCTCAAGTCATTGGGATTAAGAGCCGATAATAATTAAATAAGTCCAACTAGTATCATATTTATTTATATAAGATTATGTATTTCTTTCCACCATAATTTTCCCCCAGAAAAAAAATGTATGTGTTTCCTGTACCTACCTGAAAATTGAAACCACCCGTAACCCCATCAACATTTAGCACCTACAAAGGATTACAATGCTAGATTATTACTTCTAGCTCCCCTAGAATCAGTGAAAAGAAAGTTTAGATCTACCTCTCCTGCAAAGAACAATCGCGGACAAATTTTGCTCTCCATTGTCTTTAATGAAATCTATAAAAAAAAGAGAGTAAAAAATAAAAACAATGAGCAAATTTATATTTTTAATGAATGAAGAGAAGGGAGGAGAATGCTTGAAAAAGAAAGAGAACCTCTGACAAGGAAACGCCACCAGCAGTAACAAATTCTTCCTTAAATTGACCCTTAATTAGAAGGAAAAAAGAAAAGTGTTATGTTTGTTAGCAATGGAAAATTAGAGCAATGATGTAGAACATACCTTGCCAGAAACTCCAAAAGTACAATGCTTTAGGGCAGAAGCAATAGTAATTAATGTGTTATTTGGCATGGATGCCCACAAGATATCTCCGCTTAAGCCCTGTATGTGAAATCATTTCTGTAGTTAATAATGAAGCTTTTGCTACCACTGTCAACGGCAAAATATTTTAAAATATCGGAATAACTACATTACCTGTCGGTTCAACAAATAACTCCAGAATCTTTTTGTTATGCCAAAATCAAGAGGAAATGAATTATACACCTTTTGTTTCTGCAGAACCACAGGCAAAAAAATTAAGTGCCATCATTCTGAAACCCAACTAGAAAAGGAAGAAAATGTTATAGTCGATTAATGAATGAAATAATATTCTAAGATTTCAGTGAAACTAATGATTGATGGTTAAGGTGTATGATCAAATTACTTATGCTGCTGTCATTAGAGGCATAGTAATGCCAGTTTCAGTTCTTAAAAACTACCTGGTTGAAGGAGACAATTTATGGGAAGAATATATGAAAATATATTAAAGTATATTGTAAAATAAGATTATACATTTGAAAACTTAACCCCAACCCATAATTATCATAATCCTGACGAGATCCGAAACAGAAAGGTTGGGTTAACGCACCAAGAAATACCATTTAAAAGATAATGAAAGTATCTTTCCTTTCCAACTTTCATACACAATAACATGGATTGCATAATACTATCATTTTGACAAAGTGCACTAATTCCACGCATACCGCAAATTGAAGCTTATGATGAGAAAGGATAGATTTTACATTTTCTTCATGCAAATCTGGAGTAAAATCAACAATCAATTTCCCTGCATCCATATGAATCAAACATCGTTAAATGAGTTGGTAAGAAAATTCAGTAAAATGAAAAAATTAAACTTATATTGAAGGAAGAAAGCACATGTTTTACCTTTGTAGCCTGAACTGAACAGATACCGAGCTCCCCAAGCAGATAATCGGAGAATAGCTGGCCCACTGAGTCCCCAGTGAGTGACTAACATGGAGCCAACCTGAAATATAAGTTAAGGCAGCATAGCATACATATAGTTGAGAATTTGGTAAAAATTTGTTAAATAAACACACCTGTGTAAGTTGGGGTATATTCCTTTGGACATTATCTAATTCCAGTCTCACTTTAACTTTAGGGAACGAAATCTGGAAAGTGGGAATAAAAAATACAAAATAAGCAAGAATTCCTTTTCTTTACAAAACAATACTCTCCACTTTTAAAGTCATGTTTTGCAATCATACAAGAATAATAAGGAATTACTTATTCTAGTTGCATGCATAGAAGAAGAATCATTTTACAAAATAATAATTTTAACTACCTTCAAAAACTAAATTAGGATATTATAAGAAAAAAATTAATAATTACACCTTGAAATTTGGACGACGACTTATCTTTAGAGACAGAAGGGAAATCTAGATACAAACTTGTAAATAGGGATGCAGTAAGTATATGAACTCCTTAGCATTTGAAGTTCAAAACCATGACTTTTATTTATAACTACATTGGATCGACTTGTAATTATTGGCTATATGCATATAATTCCCCAAAATTTTTCATACTCATAAGTCAATGATTTGAAATATCATAAAGTCACATTCTAATTAATGAATGGCAAATGCAAGGCTTATTACACAGAAACCGTACATAGATCATGTATGTTCCTGAAGACAACCTCTAATTATATAACAATGATTATTTGAATTTTTTTGTATGCAACTGGAGACAGAAGCAAATAATGCTTTTCCAGTATTGTATAAAATTTGAATGCAGAACATTAACAAAATAAAAGAACTTGAATGCAACAAATTCACTCAATACTTTACCCCAGTTAACTCTGTCAATTGTGAATCTGCTATTTTGAAAGTAAACAAGCTAGGCACTGGATCTATGATTGTATGACCCAGCTGAGATGCAAGAGCATAACCCTGTGGCATAGAAATTTGCATAAAAAATATGTTCAAAACGCCTGATGCTTTACATAAATCATACATTCATCACAACCTGCCTGCTACAGCCAGTAGCTAACAATAGATAATCTGCTTCAATTCGTTCATCATTATCATCTAACTGCTTCTGAACATTGAGAAGGAATTTTCCACTATTAGCAACAGACACCGAGGTTACAGCTTTTCTGGTCTGCATACTAACTGATCAATACACCATTGTATCAGGATTCATGAAACCATCCACTCAAATGTATATGAAATCAAGATAGAAAACATTGACATGATCTTAAATTATATTATAGGGCGAGGAACAAAAGTGATACATAACTATTTCAGGGTACACCAATGATACCAACTTTTATAATGTGATCAAAAATGATATTTTCACTAACATGACAATAAGATTAGACATGAAAAGTCTAAAATGCCCTTATAAATTAAATAAGATAAAACAAACACACCCACCGTCCCTCCTTCCATCCCTGTCTTTCCATCATTGTTCAAAACTAATAGCCAAAGGGCTCCCCAATATTTCCATAATCCTTATCCTTCTGATATTGTGACTTTGATTGTTTCTGATCCCACCTTTGCAAATGGTGGGCTTCTTCTACTTCGGCTTCTCCTCAGTTTCTTCAGTTTGGTCTTTTACTACCCATCAACTCCCCACCTTCAAATTCGGCCTCGAGGCATACGACTTGCGGCGATGACTGTGAAGATATGGGGGTGAGAATGAGCGCCGGAAAACATGACGGCAGCGGAGACGGAGTTGTCTGATGGTAATGGAGGAGACGGTGAAGCTAGATCTGAAATTTTCGTTGTTAGTGAATTTCATATCTGAATCTGGGTTGGATTTGGTGTTTTGATGGATCATGTGCAAGATGGTAAAAATGTTGAAATGTGGCTTGCGAGTCTGTTTACCGTCAATAATTTAGATTTGGTGTTTGCTTTTCAATGGATACTTCAAGAAAATTTTTAGCACAAAGATGATGTTAGGAAGGGATGCATAAATAACAATAATATAAAATTGAAGGCTGCGATGGTAGTCAGAAGCCATGGTGTGTGATTCTAATAACAATGATGATGGAAAGACAGGGATGGAGGGAGGGACGGTGGATTTTTTTTTTTTTTTTGACCTTAGGGACGGTGGATGATTGAGAGTGTTTTTCTATCCTTATTTAATTTATAAGGGCATTTTAGATTTTTCATGTCTAATCTTATTGTCATATTAGTGAAAATATCATTTTTGATCACATTATAAAAGTTGGTATCATTGGTGTGCCCTGAAATAGTTATGTATCACTTTTATTCCTTGCCCAATAGTTATGTATCATTTTTGGGTCTTCGCCCTATATTATAAGAATATATTTTCTTTTTGGGATTTATGAAATAGGCAATCCAAATAAATATTATAATCAAGAGAGAAGTTGTAATGTGAATAAATATCTTGTGTTGATCTAACAATGAATGCCCAAGGACATAGAAGAAAGAGAGCTCCACAATGCAAAAGACCAAATATCATAAGCTGCAAAAAACAACATACCTCCCTTTTGCTTCACTTGAGACATGAGACAATCAATTATTGAAGAAGAACTGTTGCTGACAGGAAAAACCCTGCCATCGTCTTCAATCTATAGGAAATAGAATATAAATAAGATATTAATATACTTAGAAGCAAGTGACAATCTACTGTATCAAGAATTACCTTCAATTCCACCCCATGAGAGGAAAACCAAGACATGGTATCCCCTGGACCGTGCAAATTAAAGAACGATCCTCTGAATTCTTTATGACCCCTAGGATAGTTCTCTGCCAAAATCTACAAACTGGTCAATATTCAAAGCTTCATCTGATCAGTTATGATGAAGCCTAATATGCTAATTGAAGCAAGGAAAACAGAACCTATATTTCTGACTCAATATATGAACTACTCCCACATTACATTTCCAATTCAACTTAGGTATTTGATACTCCCTCCGTTCCTAAATATAAGACCACTTTCATATTTCAAGTTGTTCTTAAATATAAACAATTTTCTAATTTTTCTTAATTTTTTTCCAAATAACCCTAATAATCCTTATCTATAATAAACAAGGAAGGGAGGGAGAGTGAGACTAAAGGTATATGGTTAGAGTAGATTAGTAATAACATGTGCTAATAACTAGCTTAACTAGCATCCTTAATCTAATCAAATTAGGAAAGTGATCTTATATTTGGGAACAAAGGGAGTATTAAATAACTTCTTAATAAAATTATAACTACAAAGAGTATGATTCAGAAGGAAACAATATAAAATGCAAGCTACCAAAAATTGCTACCAGCTGCCAATTTCATTTGGATGAATGGATTTTATAGGAGGCATAATGAATGAAACTTGATAATAAAGAGTACCATATTGTCAACACAATGCCCATTAGTCACATTACAGCGGCCACCACCAGAAAGCTTCACCTGCCAAAAACAGCACATGAAAAAGATAGTAATAAAATAAAAAGGCCATCCACAGAAATGAAGAAAGAAAAAAGCACATAGTGTAGTAGTACCTTGGAAAGAGGCTTAGCTTTCTCAATGATGACAACAGTGAGATTGGGAGCAAGTGTTTTAGCCTGAAGTGCCCCATAAACGCCAGCTGCTCCACCTCCAACTACCACCAACGACTAGCAGCAAAGAAAACAGTCTCATATACATAATGGTTTGGTAAAGAAAATGTGATGGTGGAGAATGAAGAAAAGGCAGTACCTTTGGTGGTTCAGTTTGAGTTTGAGAAGTGATTTGGTGAGAAAAGTTGGTTAAGGGAAATGGGTAACGTTTGAAACGGGAGATTGGAAGAAAGGAAGAGAACCCAGAAGAGATTAGGAGGTGGATTGAGTTAACAAACATGCTCTTCGCTTATCCAAGAAAACAAAAACATTCCTCTCTCTTTGCGCCACCGGGAAAGCTATGCCCAACTTTTTGTAATCACTATTACTATTACTATTTTCTTTTTATTTCTTTCCTTTTCTCCGTGATGTATGACTTTTATACCCTTAAAGATTATCAATTTGGCCTTTACAAACAATAAATAATAAATAAATCATCCCATCTCATTTTAACCAATGAACAATAAAAATGCTTCATTTTCACCACTGAGCTATTAGAAAATACTAAAATATCCTTATAATTAATTAATACACCATCAGGTCCTAAATATAAGACCTAGTTAACTTTTTTTTGAGAGATTAAGGTTGCGAAATAGGTTATTAAATTATGACGTATTTGATATATTTTTAGATTATACATTAGCTTATATGTAAAATAAAATAATTTAAGGGAAAAAAATTAGGTAAATCAATTTATAATTAACTTATTTTGCTTTTTTATAGGATTTTCTAAAAAAGTCAATTAGGTCTTATATTTAGGACCGGAGGGAGTATAATTTTTGAAAATTTGGTCCCAGTGTTTTTAAAAAAATTACCCAACCAACTCACCTCTCTCTCTCCTCCCTCCTTCCCCTTACCCACCCACTGTCCCCTCCAAATGACAACTATGTACTACCTCCGTTCTAAATATAAGGATACGTTTGGTTGATAGAAAGCTGTGAAATGGGAGTGTAAATAATTTGAAAAGTTAAGGGTAATATGGTCATTTACATATATCCTGGGGCCCACAAGTTTTCTCTCTCCATCTCACACTTATTGTGGGGCCCACAAACTTTACCCTCTCATCATTACCCCTACTTTCCATCTCTTACCCTTTCCAATTCTAATTCTTTACTTTCTTTCTACCTACCAAACACACTCTAAGACTTAATTGACTTTTTTTTGGAGAGATTAAGGTTACGGAATATGTTATTAAATCATGACATATTTGATATCTTTTTAGATTATCCATTAGTTTATAGGAAAAATAAATTGGACTAAGATAAAAATTAGGTAAATTAATTTATAATTAACTTATTTTGCTTTTTTAGAATTTTCCAAAAAAGTCAACTAAATCTTATATTTAGGACCGGAGGGAGTAAATTTTCGGAATAAGGAAGTATTTAAGTAAAAATTTTAGGATGTCAATTATGTGACTTTTTCTCTCTGAACACGGAAAAGACATTTTTATTTTTGTCCATGCGCTAACTTTTTTTTAGTGTCAACAACTTCCCTTGTAGGACTAAATTATGCTTTTTTTTCAAAGACCAAAGAGTACTTTAAAGTTTAAAGTGTTTCTTTTGTACATACCTTTCCCAATATCGAACTCAGGATTAAATGTTTAAGACATAATGCTCTCTCCCGTTTTCGTTTGACATGTATGTGCTTTATTGATTAGATGTCTCGGGGAGTAAAATGAGTAGTAAAAATTGATGAGATAAGAAAACTCCTTGGAATTTAATTTGTCCTTTTGAGTACATATTTTGAGAAGAAAGATAAATGTACAGATATATCACCCTGCCCTGCATTGCACCTCACATGTCCTGGCTCTGCACCAACTTGAAAAAGCTATGTTCAATTTTATTAGAGCCGATTGAACGGTATCGTTGCTCCATGATTTGAGTGTTCTATTAGTCACCTCTTGCAGTTTTTCATTTGAATGAGCTGCATGCGGACTCCTATAATAGAACCTTTAATGATGATTGGCAAGCCTCACTCCATCCCTGAGAAATTAAATTAAACTAAATAAGTAAACATTGAACAATTGATATTGATATTATTAGAACATGTACACCATCAGATATTGTCACAAACTTTGGAATTTATAGTCATGAAGTAAAAGATGACCCATCTTCAATTTCTCCTAATTAAAGAGATAGATCACCTTGAAATGTAGAAGGGACAATAATGACATGCATGTCAGAATTGTTGGGTGGTAAGTGTAAGCGAAGGGGATAAAGGTTTCCATTCAAAGGACTGCGTGAACACACAATAATATCACCCTCCTTTGTTTCTTCCTTCAGCTTTTCCTTCAATTCATCCACAGAACTTCCCTTGAATATGAAAAATTTCTCCTTCCCAGGCTCAACATCTCCGTGCTCATCCCCCATTTCATAAAATATTATCCTCCCTTCTTTCTGTGGCGACAAGGCGTATTCCTCCAAATGTTTCACCTACAATAAGTGATCACAAATTTATTAGGATGAAGGAGTAGCAAAGTTTCATTTTTTTATTACTAACTTATGGAAAACAAATAATTTAATGTGACAGAAATTAAACTACTCAAAAACACATGATGAAAATCCCCTAAAAACCATGGGTCGTCCATAAAAAAAGTTAAATCTTCCATGATCAAACCGAGTTAAAGATAGTCACACATACACTAACGTTTACAAGCACACAAACAAACAAACAAAAGATACAAACACATTATGGATGTTTCAAAGAACTTTAGTCCAAAACCCAACAAATTTTAAATTAACACATAAAAAATAAATCTCCAGTAAAATACTCCAAACACATTATGAATATTTCAGAAACAAACCTTAACTTCTGTTGGCGATCTGAGCTCAATCTTGGGAAAGTTTTCATCATCAGCCGGAACAGAGTTAGGGGATCCGCTTGGATTTGGATTAAAGGAAAAAACATATGGGGGCATTTCAATAGGTTTAGGACGAGGTCTCTGCTTAGGAGGATTATTAATATTAACATTATTATTAGATTTTTGAGGACGAATCTGAACAACATCAACATCCCAAAGGATCCAATCTTGTGTGGTGTTTCTATGAGGAATATCATGTGTGATTGAGTTTCTCCATGGTGGTAATCCACCATTGGCACGTAGGAATTGTCCATAACGTGTTCTTAGTCTTACTTGAACACCCTCTCTGATTGGTTCCCATTCGAGGGATGAATCTAATCTTGTTGGAAGAGTTTGGAGCACTTTCTTACCAAGAGATCCAAATATGAATGGCATATTGGAGGCAGTCAAATATTTACCATAGCAACTTTTGATTCTAATGCAGTTGCTATTTTCGATTATCTCCACGTCCCATTTAGCATTCTTGTTGCACCCATTACGTTCTTGATGAACAGTTTCTTCATCTTCATCGGCAATCATGTATTTGTCATGGTGGCTCCTTAAACGGACCACTTGAGCCCTTTGAAATATTTCCATTGATTGTCTTTTACATCTAAACTACATCATCTGGGAATTTAATTGATTGAGTTTTGATGGGATTAACCGAAATTTTCTTTTTTGGGTGCAACCGTAGCCAACTCTTTTGCAGTCCTAACATGAAACGTAAGGCTTAAATTAGCCATAATTATTGCAGTTTTGTAACTCTTCCCATGCAAACTCATTTTTCCCTTATCCATTGGGTTTTTTGTTGGGTAACGTCATGTGTGTGATTTTTTTCTGGCCGAACGTCATATTTGTAGTTCACTTCATCTAATTTAACTTGTAAATCTTATTAAGACAATAACTAGGGGATAATTAATGACTTAACATACTCGAAATCTTTATGGTAGATATTTTTCATTGACTATTCATTATGTTTTTTTTTGTTCATGATGGATTTTATTTTAAGCCAGGGGTTGCAGGCTTGTTCACAATAAATTAAAGGCCTAAACTTGCTTCCTAAGATTTTGGTTTTATTCTCTTATTTTCTTTCTGTCTCACCTTATACCTATATCTCCACATTTTATGGGTATATATAACTGCTCCATCCGATAAGAACCGAAAATTTAAATAGTTTTTATTTAAAATATAAGAGTTCATCTCATATTCTCTATTCATTTAATACATCTTTCTTACTTTGTCCCTAACTCCCTTTCATATTTATTAATGTTTTATATATTTCTTCAGACATTAATCTAACTTTCACATGTTTTCTTAAGAAACTTGTTTTGGCGCCTGAGCATTTATATTACGGACCAGAAAGGAGTAATTAACTGCTATTGATCTTATGTTTATAACCATAGCTAAAAACACTTGTGTGGGATTAATTAGAAAACCGAATCTGTTTTAGCATATTTATTTTCTAGTCTACTTTTTTTCAACTCTAGATTGAAATCGATCGTTAGAGTAAACAAAGTGTAAAATGAAAGGTGTTAAAACAGTAATTTGAATTTTAAACAAAAATTATATTCAAGTTCTTAGCGACCTAACTTTAATTAGGATGTTTTGTGTGACATGAACCTAAGTATGTTATTTTTCATGGGACTTCAACATTCTAAACATTTTAAACCTCTAGAAGGATTTATAAGAACTCTCATAATTAGATTTATGAGGATTTTAAATAACTCTACTGAAACAATTTTTGAATGTAGCATCAGCACTACCTTTAGGTTTAGGTTAAAAAATTGTTTAACCATTCCAGTAGGAGTAGCCAAATGATTTGTCAGACCACAAATAATTTGATGGGCTGATTTGTTCTTCTCTGTTTATGTATGAGATTTTAGATGAATCATGCCTTTGGTAAAAAAAAGGATGAATCATAAAATTCAAAGTTCCATCAATTTCCATTTGGAGTTGATAAAAGTAAATGTTAAGAAACATTTCATAAGTTCCATCAATTTCCATTTGGAGTTGATTTGTTCTTATGTTAAGAAACATAAGAACTCTCAACTGATCACAACAATTTTCAAATCAATGTCTATAATTCATACCTCCAGCAGTGCATTGTTGGATTATTCGTATCTTTTTTTTTATCCATGATCAAGGTATCCCCTCACTCGACAAGTGAGAGATTAATTCCCAGCTGATTTGTAGGCACTTCAAAGGGTGAGACAACTGGCCTGAGAGATTTAATGTTTCTCCATACCCAACGTCAGGGATCGAACCTCAGACAATTGGTTAAGGGTGAATGAGTCTTTGCCACTCAACCACACACCCCAGGTTGGATTATTCGTATCTTTAATCTTAATATATTATCAAAATTCCACACCCTTTCCCATCTCAACTAATTCAACCATTTTCCGTTTTCAATGCATTTTACTGAAATTGACTTATTTTTCAAAAATATTAAACAAAGCCACAAAAGAAATCCTTTCAAGATTTGTGGTTAAACTGTTGGGAGATGTATATTTAAGAGAAATTCTTAGGTGAACCTGGTGCACCAACTCATTTGTGGTCTGACCAATTATAAACTGACACTTCAATTAAAATTAATCCTAATAATCCTGCTGATGTGGCATAATATTAAATTAAAAACCTCACAATTAATTTTTATTCTCTTTCTCCTCTGCCCTCACTACTACGTCTTCATCAAAGAACTCAACACCAAACTGCCCAATCATGCTTAAAATCAACACCGTCAGCCAAGGCTTCCATGAATTCCTTGGTCTCAAACCTTGCGATGGCACCCAAGTTGTTTACCGAATTTGGGTACGACATTTACTTCTTTCAAATCAATGATAAAATAATTGAATTAGATATGATTGGGCAGTTTTGTTACGACTTTCTTCATAGTCAGGAAACAGATACGATTTTATTGCTAAGAAATAAAACAACTCGGGTGCCATTGGGAGTATAGGACAAGATTACCCAGAAATGGGTATCCAAATCGAACAAGTCTTGTTGCACATATGATGGATCGCCTCTGTTTCAATGAAAATGGGGCACAGAAGGGAGGAAAGGAAATCTCTGCTGCTGAAGAAATTTCTCCACCGGGAAGAAGATTTCAATAGGGCCGATCTGGGATTTGGGGTGAGGGGAGGGCGAAAACCGTTTTCTTCAACGAAGACGGAATGTATCAGAGCAGAGGAGAAAGAGAATAAAAATTAATTGTGAAGTTTTTAATTTAATATTATGCCACATCAGCAGCATTATTAGGATTAATTTTAATTGAAGTGTCACTTTATAATTGGTCAGACCACAAATGAGTTGGTGCACCAGGTTCACCTAAGAATTTCTCGTATATTTAATACCAATAATTACACCCAGGGAATGTCAATTAGTAGATCAAGTAACGAATATTTGGTTCAGCTCATCACAACATTAAAATATAAAAAAAATTATATGTATATTTTTTTGAATGGTAGCTAGAGAAGGAAACTGGACTATACATCATAAATACATTTTAATACCTCTCCACTTTCCACCCCAAAATGCTGCATTTTCAACTGGCAAGGGTTTCATTTCATAGAAACAACACTGAAAGAACGTGAAAGATGAAGAACACAACATTATAAGTTATAACACACACAAATTAAAAATCCTTCACGTTCTTCACCACCTTCGCAAAAAAAAAAAATGAAGAAATTGAAGAACTACTACATGCAAATGAGACACAATCAAATCCACAACGCATTTCAACGAAGATGCATTTTCCCAATCTCAATCATCTCCCTAATTTTCCTCATCATTCTCTGCATCACATCCTTCACCAAAAATCTCCTCCCTTTTTACCGTTCCCTCACATTCTCACATTCAATCTTCGTCGAATCGAAGTTTCACCCTCCAAAACCCCCAATTTCATCGCTTCCTCGTATTCCTCGCTTCGCGTATTTCATCTCTGGTTCTAATGGCGATGGTAACACGTTGAAGAGGACGCTTTTGGCGCTCTATCATCCGCATAATTGTTATGTTGTGCATTTGGACCGTGCGTCTTCGGTGGAGGAACGTTTGGATCTGTATAGGTTTGTGAAAGATCATGTTTTGTTTAGGAGATTCGGGAATGTTGATATGATTAGGAAGGCTAATTTGGTCACTTACCGTGGGCCCACCATGGTGTCTAATACTCTCCATGCTGCCGCTATTTTGTTGAGGAATAATGGTGCTGATTGGGATTGGTTTATTAATCTTAGTGCCTCTGATTATCCACTTGTTACACAAGATGGTTGGTTACTTGGTTTATTTATTTATTTATTTATTTTAATTCTGTTTTCATGTTTGTTTTTGTTTTTGGTGTAGCTAACTGGTTTGGTTGTTGATTTTATTTGATTAGATTTGCTGCATGCTTTTTCATACTTGCCTCGGGATTTGAATTTCATTGATCATACTAGTAACATTGGATGGAAGGAGTAAGTGGGATTTTGTGCTTTTTTTTGTTTGTTTCTGTGTTGGTGATGGAGATTATTAAGATTTAACAGAGTTGTTTGTTTTTTTTTTTTTTTGTAGTCATCAAAGGGCGAGACCGTTAATCATTGATCCAGGGTTGTATATGAATAAGAAGGAAGATGTGTTTTGGATTACACAGCGGAGGAGTAGGCCAACTGCATTCAAACTTTTTACAGGTGAGGCCATTTGGTTGGGTTTCTATACTCTAAATTTATGTCTTCTTCTTTTATGTATGTGGCTAGTATAATGCTGCTTAGTTGGGTGCTAGCTTTCTGGGATGCTCTATTGTAAGATGTTTTGTTTGAAGAAATTAATGTTATAATCAGACAAGGAAAGCTCAAGTCTAGGTCTATTGTACGTTTGTTTCATATTACCATCAGTTAAATAGATTCCAGAATTCTTGGTTGAGTGCTTCCTGTTACGTGAGATTGTGAATATGTCTACTTGATTGAGTAGTGAGAATGAGTTTTATTTGTGAAAGTTGCTTATGGTAATGTTTGCTTTTTAATTGAGGCCTTAGAAGTTTACTCTAGTTGAAACGTGAACTCCTTTAGGATGAATGTCTGTAAATTGTTTAGAGAGATGGTGTCATAAGATGTGAGCTATCCTGATTAGAGACTCGGTTATGTAACGTTTCAGGATCTGTACTAATGTTCAGAGCCTATTATGTGCTTTGCTGCGCTGTACTTTGTGCATTCGAATAAATTGCACTGAAATTAATATGATCGATCTTATCAAGGTCAAAGAAATGTGATACACCAAATTTCATACACTGAAGTCTGGCTTCTTGCCATATGATCCCCTTCTAATCAAAGTTTGTTCCTGTATCATAGTAGATGTTCAATTTATGCTCGTTTTCTCTCTAGTTGCGTTGCCTCAAATGACTTATGCAGGCTTCCTCATTAGGAACAAAACAACTAATTGTGGAATATATCTGATCTAAAATCAAATAACAGAGTTTTATCCCAACTAGGTGGATTTATTATGCAAAACATATTTTGATGCTTCCAGTATCATTTAATATTATCATTTACTTGGATTGAACACTTGGTTGCTTAAAATCACATGGTTATATGTATCCTTGATGCTGATATGGCTCTGATCACATTCCTGTCTTGTAGACTGGGCACATCAAATTATGGCATCATTAGATTTATTCCACCTTAGAACAGTGTTGTTTCTTCTTCTTTAAACATTTGTACCACTTGTCATTTTTTTATTTATCTATCACCTTATTTTTGTCAACGTAATTTAGATTCTAGACTTAAAGTCATGCCCTTTCAGTTTAAATTTTCTTTTATCATGGCTTTCATCTGCATGAAGAATGCTAATTCCCCTTCCCTGTGATTAGTATAACAGAATTGGTGTTGCAGCTGTGACTCTTGAACTAGGTTGAGGATAACACAACCATGACATGTAAATGGTTGACACTGATACTACAAAATCTAAAAGCACTTCACCTAATCAGGTTGTTGGACCTGGGGTAGATATTTATGTAGCATTTGTTGTCCTTCCCGTTTCCAATATGGTCTATTCTAGCATTGTTGACCTTATGTGCTCATTTTTAAGACCGAGAAGGCGCAGATAATACTGGCATATAAATTTTCAACTCGAAGAAAAGTAAAATTTGAAAGTTGATGTTTCAATTTATTGTCATTTCTTCCTTTGAGATGCCTTACTTTAAGTTCCCTCTCTTCTTAGGTTCGGCGTGGATGGTACTCTCAAGATCTTTCATTGATTACTGCATATGGGGATGGGACAATCTACCTCGGACTCTTCTCATGTACTATACAAACTTCATATCCTCCCCTGAAGGATATTTCCACACTGTCATTTGTAACGCTAAAGAGTTCAAGAACACAACAGTGAATAGTGATCTCCATTTTATATCTTGGGACAATCCTCCCAAGCAACATCCTCACTACCTTAATCTTAAAGACATGCAAAGGATGGTTGATAGTAATGCTCCTTTTGCAAGGAAGTTCCCAAGAGACGATCCAGTGCTGGATAAAGTCGATGTCGAACTATTATCAAGAAGTCCGGGCATGGTTGTTCCCGGCGGCTGGTGCATAGGAAGTAGGGATAATGGAGGTGATCCCTGCTCTGTTGTAGGTGATACTACTGTCCTTAAGCCCAGCCCTGGCTCTAGAAGGCTGGAAGCTTTAATCACCTCATTGTTGTCAAGTGAAAAGTTTCGACCCAGGCAATGTAAATGACATTAATCAACACAGACCCTCTTTAGCTTATTTTTTCCTCCCATTAGCCTTAGCATTTAACTTGCAAACCTGTTTAGTTTCCTTTGGGGTGGGAAAGAGGTATTGGGAGTATGCACATTGTTTTTGACAATGAGAAGAGGGATAGATCCAATCAAAATTAGATTGCCCATAGTGGCTAGCTAGAAATTCTGATTCACTAACTTGGTGAGGAAAGTAATGTTTGATTGTATATAAAGGGGGAAATGGAATTGAATTGGCTGAAAAGTGTACGGAGGTGAAATTGAAGGAAATGGAATTATATACTTTCATAAAGAACATTGTTTTTTCTTGCATCAGCAGGTTTTGCAGGTATCGTTAGGCAGACCAATTGTTTAGCCAGTTAACCTTGTTGGATTACTAGAACGAGTTTGTTAAGCTTAACTATATGAAGATGTATAGACCCTATGCACTCTGTTACAGTGATTGAGTTGATTAGTTAAAACGCAGAAAAATTCTGTATTTTGTAAAGCCTACTGAGTGATCATATTTTTGACCTTGTACTGAGAAATCACATGAGGCGATAGATAAGTGGTAAAGTATGAGGCAACCAATCTTCGGCATTATAGAGCCTTACGTGACTGCATCGTTGGTCCTAAGACTTTTTTTAGTCGTATGGTCACAATGTTCTAATATTATACTATAATTTTGCTTTGACTAAAATATATTATACTCCCTCCGTTCCTAAATATAAGACCTAGATAACTTTTTTTTGGAAAGATTAAGGTTGCGAAATAGGTTATTAAATGATGACATATTTGATATCTTTTTAGATTATCCATTAGCTTATACGTAAAATAAACTAGTTTAAGAGAAAAAATTAGGTAAATCAATTTATAATTAACTTTGCATTTTTTAGGATTTTTCAAAAAAGTCATCTAGGTCTTATATTTAGGAACGGAGGTAGTATAATTTTGCAGTCGTAAATTATAAGAATGTTTTTTGTTGTATATTCATGAGCTCTGGAGACTTCACGTGGCAAGATAGTGTTAATTATACACCATTTGATGCCAACGTTTTTGTTCGGCTTAGCCGTCCATATTGACCCTAGGCCGAAACAAAATAAAAGATAACTTGATTTTATGCTTTATAAACAATTACTTTTAATTAATAGATATGGATTAAATAATTCTACATGTAGTTTATGTTAAACCAAAAGCGGCATTAGTTAATCGATTATCTATCCATATCGCACGTGAAGAAGGGTCTAACATGCATAAAAATTAATCCAAACTATTGAACCTCAGGGGGGAAGACAAGTTCTGAACGTGACGTGCATAAAGAAGATTGACAGTGACAATTCATTTGACCTCAAGATTGAAGCCCATGTTCTTTTTTTCGGCCAAATTTTGAAGCCTATGTTACTATATTAGTACTAAGTAGGTTCTTAATTAGAAAATGTCTAAATCAAAAATATTTTTGCTAACCTACATGATGAGGCACAATGCGTGGACTCCCCCAGAAAGACATATTTAGAATTTGAACCTCAAACTAAGCGTATATTTATTTGCTGAACCAAAGGACAAAAAAGAAATTTGACTCAATCTTTTGACCTAATGTTAACATTCATAAACCCATTGCAAAAAATATAAATAAGAAAAAAAATGAGACTTTGACGTCTTATTTGGCGTTAATGCAATGTATGTACCAAATGCAGGAAATTAAACAAGAAATTGAGCCGGGAATTTATTCATCGTATCGTTATATCTTTTTTCTAATACTATCATATAATTATATCAGTAATGAGGTGACAGATAAAATCTCATTCTGGAATTAGGGAGGTAAACGTTATGTAACCTTAGCTACACGTAGATCTAGGTGGTTGTGATGGTTTTTACGTTATATAATTGCATACATATGCATGTGTGGTGTGTAATCTTTAAACTGGAACTATCCTAGCTTCCTTAATGATCCACAATGATGATTACTTCTTGTGTTCCTATTGTTATATTGATGGTTTTCAAGATTCAAGGTTTGATTTTAATTAATATGCACCTCAAGGACCAATCTCGTACACAACTCGTCCTTTAATTTGGTAAGGACATCCAAGGACAAAAAATTGCAACACTAAGTTTACAACCAGTTAAATGATATGCCGAAACAGGCCCAAAATCACTTAAATGAAGCTTCATGAGGGGTTGAGAAGGGAATAATTAAAATACATTAAGCCTTTTACCCTTGGTTTCTTTTCTTGGATTTTCAGTATAAACAGGGATATACCGTCAAGAAGAGGTAAGCAGCTACAACATTGCAAAAATTTAGGCAAAGCAAGAGTTTAGCCAAATACACTCACACACCAAGAGTCTAAAATATAACAAACAATATGGTAAATTTTGAGTCCACGGTATAAGAGGTGGTACCATACAAAAGTTATAGTAATAAATGCATGATTTTCATTTTCGCCTTTGTATATTAAATGATTAAATAAGAGGAGAAAGAGTGTAAATAATAAATGGGGCGGGGATGGGTAAAATTGAAAGCCTTTGTTAAATCTACCCATACCCATGACGAATATATTTCTAATATGTTTTATTGGTACGTGTAAATACCTCTTACAATAAGGACAGGAGGGAGTATATAAATAGAGCATCAAGTTAAGCCACTACACATAACCCTCGACAAGATTTCCCTATTCTGCGTGAAAAATCTGGATAATGAACCAAGAAGAATAAGAAGAAGAACAAAAGGAAGAAGAGAGAAAGAGGAGGGGCTTCAGTCGAGGGGAGATGACAAGTACTGCTCTGTTTGCATTGGCTCCAAGGTTGCATCATTTGAAGCAGTAAGTGTCATCTCTCCTGCGACAGGAGCCCCTGCCCTGCTTTCTCTGCTCATGATGAATGATGAATGATGAATGATGAATGATGGAGGTTTTCATGGTAACACCTCTTTTATAGCATACGTAGCATATCAACATTAATGCACATACGTTCTCTTAGCTTTCCTAATTATCCTTATTGTGTCCTTCAATTCCTCTCTGTCTCAATCATTGAGCCATTCCAAATTTTAAAAATCAAGTTCTATTTCTATATCAGTGTCATTAGTTTGACCGTGTACGGTATCCACAGGTTTGAAAATAGCTCATGTGGGAAGGCCAGATCAGACTCAAGAGTGAAAACTACATGTATTCGTACAGAATGGTTCTTTAAGTGGGAACCACTTAACAGTTCACGTGTGAACTCTTGTATTGGGAGGCATTGCTTGCGCGGGGAGAAATTCTTAGCTAAATGGCAAAGTGGGAAATTATGCTATTTTAATTCAACAATTGTTCAATTAATACTTAAGTAGTATAACATAATATTATAGAATTGTTTAAATTGTTAAATAAATCAACATTTTATTCATAAATATTGATGAAAAAAAAATTTAAGTGTTAAATAGTTATTTTTAAAATACATACATAAATGTCATGTATGTACCTTTAGTTGATAAGATGTAAATATTGCCAGACTTGAAAATATTAAATCTTGCACGATTTAGAGAAGGTACTTTTTAAAACAAATGTATTAATTTACCCGAATATATTTTTTTATGAAGGAGCTGAGCTTTTTTATATACAATTGCCCAATATCTACTAACATATCCATCTTTGGTATATGACCTAATTTATTTTTTGAAGTTATTAATGAAACAAATAAGTTAGTTTGTTATAATATTGGGGTATAGCATTAAGTTATATATTAATTTATAAGTATCTTATTTAGTTTCATCTTTTTGAAAAAATCATCTTAATTTTATAGTAATGATTAGATGGAATATTTTCAAGGGCATGAAAGAATAAATAATATGCATGAAATATGAAACACTTGTCAATGTATACACACACACACACACTATGATTAAACACTCTACTAATAATCTACCTTTACTTAATTCTCCCTTCCCTTCTTATTTATAGTCGAGGAGCATTAATTAATAGGATACTTATAGGAATTTGAGTAAACTTAGTAAGACTCATTAAGTTTAGGAACAAGTCTCTTTACCAAATGAGTCCTACATTTAGGAAAGACCGTAATGGAGTATTTTATTGTAATTAAATACTCTAATATCAATAAAATTAATAGATATAAAAAGGTGGATTTTTCATAATGTTTTTGTCCCAAATTATAATACTTTATAGGTACTGTTAATAAGTAGTAAATTTTAAGCACTGTATGAAGCATGGTGTGTGTGAGCGTTGAGTTTTAGAGAGGGGGCAGTATTGTGGCAAGAAACTGGCGAAAAAAAAAAGAACAAAAGAGGGAGTGGTTGTGTGTGTGTGTGTAGTGGTTGTTTGTGTGTGTGTGTGTGTATACACACAACTATATATATATAGTAGGAAGATTATTAAATTAAAAGAAAGTTTCAGAGGGGGAGGGAGAGTAATGTTTTTTGCGCGCGTGGTGAGAAAATGGGAGAGACGTCGGGTATCAAAAGTTAGGGGCCCACCGTGCCATTTTGCATGTTCTTATTCGTCATAGCAGGATTTACGTGGTACTCCCAGGAGTACCTAAGAATTTCTCATAGGTGGGTCAAACTCGTTAGACTTTAACGGGCTTCTCGAGTTCGAGCTCTGGAAACACAATTGTGTTAAATACTTGGTGGTAATCTGGATTAATTTGGACCTGATAAATCCCCCGAGTTAAAAGGAGGCAGTTCCGGGATATTAGATGAAGAAATTAAAAAAGTAAGTTATAATTCAAGAAGTTAGCCATAGCCGCAATCATGGTTGACTTTCCTGTCCCCGGTGGACCATACAATAAATACCCTCTTTTCCAAGCCTTACCTATCTTGGCATAGTAGTTCTTGGCATTCTTGAACCTAACAAGATCCTTCAAGATCTCATCTTTTTTCTTGGGATGCAAGGCAAGAGTCTCAAATGTTGCTGAGTGCTCAAAAGCAACATGGCTCCACTTGGAACTTGCATATTCATACCCTTCATTGATGGGGTTATTAGTGTAAAGCCGAATCTGTCTATTCCTCTCAGCAATGGCCTTGCCTTCATCAATCACATGTTTAAGATACTCACTAGTAATAACATCCCTATGACTGGCGGTGAAAAGTGAGAATAAAGTACCTCCTCTCATCAGAAGAAGGGTAGAGAGAACTAGACTGACTTCTTTGGATGACTTTTCTTGATATCCACCATACCTTAATACGTGAAACTCATCTGTGATCTGTTCATTGTCGTCAAGGGTAAGCAGTAGTGGGGATTGGCTGTTCTTAATGAATTCAGCTTTGAGATGATTGGCTGTTTGTGAGGAGTTTACACTGAGATATGTTTGTATGTAGGTGAGGGCTTCATTGCGTTTGATACGTTGGGAGGTGAATTTATGGAAGGTGATGTTCATGTAGGGAGAAAAGTGGGCGGTGAGTTTGTTTATGTATGTATCGAGAAAGTAGCGAAGTTGGGGAGAGCAGAATTTGTCAATGATGGTAGATAAGGACTTCATTGTGTCTGTCATAGAGCCTACTTGTGCAAACACTTTCATCATTTCCATGGCGACTGGAAGTTGCATGATGTGATGTGATTTCTTTATAACGTGAAATGTTGTTATGAATGATGCACTTCTAGTGGTATTTATTTAAGTAATCTTCGTTGAACGGTTGTTGTCCGACTCACCAGCGGCAGACTCAGTCTGGCCAGAGATAACGCTCTCCATCCATGTTGTCTCCGATACCAAAAAAAGTCTTCTCACAACCAGTGACATTATTTAAGTACTCTGCTTACTAAACATTGGCGATTAAGTCCAAAGAGCTCTTTAATTCTAACGGTATAAATTAAAATTTGACTGTTTTTTTAATTAGGTTATTTGTTTTGTAAAATGTAGTCCCTCCGTTCTTAAATATAAATATAAGATCATTTTCCCAATTTGATTAGATTAAGGATGTTGGTTAAGTTGATTATTATCACAAGATATTACCAATTTATCCTAACCATAAATCTTTATCTCCACTCTCTCTCTTACTTGTTACTATAGATAACCATAAATCTTTATATTTAGGAATGAGGAGAGTATTTTTTTAAGAAAAATATTATAATTAATTGTATGTTTGGGAGATAGTGAATCTTGATCATGATTCTTCTTGTTGTGACTTGTGATATTTAAATATTAAAAGATTCTTCTTCTTGTGGTCTTGAAATATTTAAAAGAGGCTTCAATGAATAGTCTTAAAAAAGCAATATATACTTGTGAGATGATTCTTTTGTCTAGTGAGGTTGAAGTGAGCAGGAAATTTCAGGGTGTTTTGGAAAAGTTGGGGTGCATAAAAGTATGTGAGAAGAAATTTGACTTTTTCTAAATAGATTATTTGTTTAGTAAAAAATATTTTTTAAGAAAAAGATGATAATTAATTTATTTTGGGTAAAGGTGTAAAAATGGGTCCAAACAATTACACCAAGAGCACATAGGGGTAACAAGTATTTTCGGGTTCAATTATGGGTCTGAAGAATAAATATTGGTGCAATATAGGGTACGCCGTTAATGTTGACCGATGTTGACCGTTAAACACTGACGTGGCAGGGGAAATAAGATTTTTTTGCTGACGTGACATGCTTATGTGGCAATGTTTTCTGAGTGTGTGGGACCCACATTATTTAAATTAAAAAAATATAAAAAACATATTTCTGTGTGTGGGCCCCACACACTTAGAAAAACATTGCCACATAAGCATGTCACGTTAGTAAAAAATCTTATTTCCCCCGCCACGTCAGCGTTTAATGGTCAACGTCGGTCAACATTAACGACATACCCTATATTGCACCAATATTTATTCTTCAGACCCAGAATTGAACCCGAAAATACTTGTTACCCCTATGTGCTCCTGGCGTAATTGTTTGGACCCATTTTTGCACCTTTACCCATTAATTTTTTATCAGAAGATAATTAATTTATCATATAATTGGAAAATATCTTTTTTTTAATCAGCAGTATGTTTGGAAAATATCGAAAGCTTACAGCCAACAATATGTATGACTATAGTGACCAAATTTATTCTCGTCTATCCCACATTATTTTTTTTTATCAGTATCCCACATTAAGTTTTGGGATGAAACATACATCTCCATCTTCATTTGGATTTGGAAAAAGACTCAAGAAAAAAAACTTGCAATGATGAGGAAAGAGAAGAGATGCGACTCTCACTTAAATTTATTTTTTTAATACTTTTTTTTGATAAAATAATATGTATCAATGGAATTTCATTTTGTAATAAAAAAATGGAATTTCATTTTTTTATTTTTTTTTCCAAAGAAAAACTTTTATTGATAATACTAAAAAACACAATTACATCAAAAACTCATAACCCAAAACCCACATACAACTCCTAACCAACTAAAAGCACCTTTCATAACCAACTAACCAACTCTTAAACAACTCCTAATATTTATAACCCAATTAAAACCACCATTCACAATATCTCGTAACCTCCTTCCTTATTTTAAAAATCTTTAAATGACAATGATTTAGAATTTATGAAAGGAATGGATTAAATTAATGAGATTCAGACGGGATTGAGGATTATAATAATTTTGACCTTCCCAAACCTCTTTCTAATGTATGATTCTTAATTTTTTTTTAAAAAAAATCCATGAGTCCTTGTTTGAGAATTCTTACATTAATATATACAAGGAACATATTACTTAATTCGGCCTTTAATTACTCCCCCCGTCCCTAATATAAGAGCTAGCTGCCAAAAAACGCTTCTTTAATAAAACATGTGAATGTTAGTTGGGTGTCTGAAGTTAATGCTTCTTTTCCAATATTCCCCATATTTATTATAATACTTTTAAGAGAGAGCAATACATAAGTCTTAATAAATATGAAAGAGAATTAGGGGTAAAGTAGGAAAAAACACATTAAATGAGGAGACAATGTGAGATGAGTTCTCATGTTAAGGACTAAAACTATTCAAATTTTGGGCTCTTATATTAGGGACGGGAGGAAGTACTTTTTAACATATACAAGGCTATATTCCTTTTCACTTAACGTGGCAACTAAAATGAATTGACTGATTGAAGTGTCTTAGCACATGTAGCCACAATAAACAACTAGGGATTTTTGCTGCTCAATTAAGACCAAACAGATGTTTGGTCACAGATTATTGCAGCGCCAGTAATACATGAGAAATTGAGAATGAGTCGGTTGGTGTTGTTGATTAGCAACAAAGCTGAACAACATAAAATCCAATAAACACAATGGATGATCACGAGTATGTTTGGCTGACAGGAAATCTAAAATAGAAATTAAAATGGTAATTTCCATATAGCCTTAGTCCCACAAACTTTCTCTCTCCATCTCACACTCTTCATGGGTCCACAAAATTTTACATCTCATCATTATCTAATTTACCTCTACTTTTCATCTTTACTTCCTTACGCTCAATTTCATTTCCAATTCCATTATACACTTTCCTGCCAACCAAACTGATATGAATGTATGATATCTCAATAAACAGATGTCATAATAAGAAAGCCTCAAGAATTAAATCAACATCTTAAATTTATTATCATCATTTTCTACCCTAAAACTTGTCACTCACTACTCTTCAATTATTTTCAAGAGCATAATTAGGTCCTTGCATATATATTTTATGGTAATATTTGACTATTTGTTTGGTATCAATGGAAACCATTTTCCGTCACTTCCCCCTTTGAACTAGCAATACTTTCCCGGGCGTTGCCCGGGGAGCAAATAATGTATTGATGTATTCTGGATTAGATATTTTATATCAGTACAATATATGTCAATACTCAAGTAAAATTTACAACAGAGCTTACCACTATGTCCATGTAGCCAATAATTGCTTTATTTGTGGTAAGCATTGAATTACCTTTTACTCCCTTGGGCATCGCCCGGGAAGCGATCATTTCGAGTCAACAAATAACGACTAACTAAGAAAAGATAATAGTTAAGTAAAGTACAAAACAAATATTCATTTTATTCGAAGCCAAAGTAAGAAACAATATAACAAAAGTACAAACCATGCATAACAATGCCGTAAGGCAAAAATAAAAGACGGTAAAATACAGCATTGGACAGTAACATTACAGAAAATGTTCTAGTAGGCAATAATTTATTGCTAGTGAACGGTTTGCTGTTGGTAGGATATTCATCAACAAAGGAAAGCACACCATAGTCTTATATCCACATGTGGTCCCCATCACAAAAGGGTCACCAAACTTTCAAAATTATTCTTTATTACCTGCATGTTAGAATCAAAGAAAATTATTAAGGGAGGAGACATACATTATGAATACTCTTCCCAAATTTAAAAGTATGATGAAATCAATTCAATGCATATTGCAAGGGACACACTTCAAATCAAAATACTATTACCATCAGTTTGTAAAAATGACAGCTGCATTTTATTGTCCATCAATAAATCGAGACATAAGGCACCAACTTATGTATAAACAAAGCCTGCCTATGCATCAAATTAGCTTCAATTATCAGGAATTGCGCACAGTAAGGCTCTAGAAATTACTGCACTTCTTTATAGGCAGGCAGTGATTCCATCCCTTCGAACAACGAAATTGAGCTGACCAGAAAATTATAAAGCCTAATGCAACTTAAATTGTTTGACTCATTACTTTGCCTGCATGATTCTAGTATTCTATATCAATCCATCTCACAATCAAATGATGGTTACTTCAGGAAAAAAAAAGATGACAATATCTAACAAATTTTTTATCCTAACTCAAGTATTGAAAATGAATCAGGCATCCAAATTGACATGTGTGAGTGTGTAAAACATAACAAACCTTTGGACGAACAGGCTTAACAAAGGAAGGCCGAACAGGCAAACCATAAATCTTTATTTGAGATGGCTGGAGCCCAGCCCTCTGTGCTCTTTTTGCAACTTCTGTTGATGGACAATATTATCTTGTTACAAGCTTGTGAAACCTGAAAATACAATAAATTATATGTCAAAAACCAAAGCTATCCACGTAGTGTTTGTATAAAGATACGACAATGACAGAACTGACCTTGTCAGATGGCATGTGCTTAAATCTGTGATAATTGTAGTAAAAACAATCTTCTTTAAAATACCCTTTGCTCTCAGTATACGACATGGAACATGTTGCATTAGCGGATGCACACTGATTATAATATCTGGCTGATACTTCATTAGCCCTTTTGCAACCTCACTGTAAAATTCAGCATAAAGGCTCTCATATTATTTACATTTTAGTAACAGGACAAATAATAAACTAAAAGCTATTATCCAAAGGAGGAAGCACAATCTCACCAAGCCATGAATGTTGAAGTTGCAGCAAAGTTAGACTGATGAACTACATGTGGAGTAGTTCCATAGTACATCATTTCACATAATGGCCCATGTTTGACCAAAAACTGTAACTCCTAGGCAGTTGATTGAATGGCCAAGGCGTATGATCAGACCATAAATCAGTAACAAACACCTGCAAGTGAACTCATAATTAAGAAAGAAATTACATAAAAGAAACACATATATACAGTAAACAATAACAACCAAGCAATCAAACAAACAACCTGATAACCATCCCCAAATTCTTCATGAAAAGTGGCCTTAATGGCTTCTGCAGAAGCTCGATGACCCCCACCAGTGTCAATCATTAAAATTAGAACCTTTTTGGGATCCTCACCCTCAGCACCATTCAATGGTAATCAATCATCCTCCAAAACACCACAACCATCTTCTCTCATGCCATCATCATCATCATCATCATCATCATCATCATCATCATCATTAATATCCCCAGAACCATTGTTATTCCTAGAATCAACTCGAAGTGAAGCGAACCCAGTTGGGATTCTCTCACAATGAAACCTCACAGCTCTGTTGAAATCATTGAACACATTAAGAAAACTAAAACTTGCACTACCTCCTAAACTAAGTGAAAATAAAAATAAAAATAAAAATTGTAAGAAAAAGGTAATTCAATGCTTACCACAAATCCTGCAAAAGTAAGCTCACTTTCCACTATGTCCCTGTCCAAGCCTCGAACTTCACTGACCTTCATGCATTCAGCGAATCATAAGAAACAATCTAAAATTGCATTCATTAGTTGAATCTCAGGCAAAAACAGAGGTGGGGATTCAACAGGCAAAGCATGAGCGCCTGTTTCTAAAACAGGGAAACGCTGAGTCTTAGAAGGCTCATAGGTTGGGGATGATCTAATTATTAGTTCCTTTTTTTATCTATGTTCTATTGCTCAAGTTGATGTAATGTAAGTATGTATGTCCGCTTTTATGTGTGCTTTAAATTACAAATACCCCAAACATGGTTGCGTTTGCTACCTCTGTTTGTCCTATATTCCCCATCATATTTCTCACCTTCATTTTCACGTTTTTTACTACCACATAAATACCTAAGTTATAGTGTGTACAATAATCCATCCTCATCAATAAATGATTTCTCAAGATAAACCATTATGCTACAGCAAAGAGGAAAATATAACAATATTTTGTTCATTACTTCAACAATATAACAACTTACATACACAATACTAAAAGACAAGAATTAAGCACAACCCACTTAACAACAATAAATCAAAGAAATATGATGGTAAATTTTCTCAATAAACTTCAATTGAAAACAAAAACATGCTAAGCACAAGTCAATATTTTGTGCTATCAACCCAATGGGATGACTATGTCTTAATTCTTTACAAGCCAGAACAAAAACAATACCTTGGAGCCAAAGTAGGCTTTATAAGAAAATAGTAATGCACTTCACTTTTTCAGGAAATCGCTAAAGAAACAGACTGTAATAGTATTGCTTGTGCCCAGTGTTTAAATTTCATTAAAAAAATAAGTATTCTATTGCAAGGCAACAACTTGACACAATACTGCTGAATGAATGATATAGCTCAATTAGCATATCCATCTGTTCTACCTTTCTCCAAGTCTCTCAATTTGAAGCTCCCTCCAGAGATCAACTTTCCCTGCTTCAAACTGTTCTCTACTCATAATTGGCGGTGGAGCATTCATGGGGTTCAAGTTCATGTTCATGTTCATATTCATGCCCATTCCCATGCCCATGCCCATGCCCATGCCCATGCCCATGTCCATGCCCAGATCCCTAACATTTAATAAGATATGTGTCATAAGTTAGAATTGGAAAGAATGCAATCATGTAACTATATAAAATAACATGTGCAGGTTAATGATCTAATAACATGAAATCAATAAAACCTGCCCCCCAAAGTGAAGCTACCTGATAAAATCGTTGTCTCAAAAGATGGCCCTTTAAGCCAGCAAGGGTGAAGAGGTAACATCATAGCCAAGCCAGATGACTTCCCTATCAGAAGATGATTAAATTACATTAGTGAACTAAAATCTTAAATCCTTTAATTTCTGCAGCACATTCAATAGCATGCACAATACATTGCAAGTGAAAAAGAAATAGAGAAAGCTAAAGACAAATAGCAATCATTACATCGAAAGTGATTTTTAGTATAAAACAGCATATCGACGATAGATTGAAATTCATCAGGAACTACCCCGTACAAATACCTAATCAGAAGTAATGGGCATCAAACAATCAATTATCACACAAATGTTGACCCACAAAAACTTGAGCAGAAATCAAGGGCTCAAAACCTAAGACCCAAAATTTCTCAATTTCCACCTGCAAATTACAATCTTCCAAGTTTAAAACCATTAGATACATACAACTATAAAGTACCATCATGTTATCCAATTAAAAACAACCCTAAATCCAACCAAAACCCTAGATTCCGCTTAACAAATTCAAAGTCCTGATTTCGTATGCAAGAAGGGGAAAAGGAAAAATCAAGCTCAAATAAAACACAAAAGGATGAAAATACAAACCAGATGATTTGTAAGAGAGAAATGGCATATCAGATGATCAAATGCTGATTCTCTGATGATTTGTAAGAGAGAAATGGCATATCAAATGAGAGAGAGCGAGCAGACATCGATCGGTGAAGAAGTGAATGAGGTTTAAAATTTGAATGGAGATGAGATAACACCTGCCTCAGTTGGAGATGGGAGAGACAGCTGTCATCAGTTGAAGGAAAAATAAAAAAAAATAAACAGTAAAAGCACAGAGAAACCACCGATAAGCCATTAGAAATATAGGATGAGGAAATAATAAAAAAAGCTTACCGATGGGACAAGACTTCACTGCATAGGTATAGACTGCTATCTCCAAGTTCTGACCAATTTAAAATTAAAAACTGATTAAATATTAAATATTAAAATTAAAATTAAAAGTAAAAGTTTAAAAAGGAATAAAAAATTGTGGTACTGTTTTTTGAATAGTAACTTTCCCATTGCTTTAAGGTAAGGAGGATTCTCATTCCCTTTGACTTCTTTCTCAGCAGACTCTTCCTTCTTCTCTGCTTCTTCCTCTGCCTTTTTCTTTGCTTCTTCTTCTTCCTTCTTTTTCTTTGCTTCTTCCTCTTCCTTCTTCTTCCTGGCTTCTTCTTCTTCTTCTTCTTCTTCTTCTTCTTCTTCTTCTTCTGCCTTCTTCTTCTTTGCTTCCTCCTTAGCCCTTTCAAGTGCTTTTATCAACCTCTCTAAGCAACTATGTTCATCCTCCTCCATTGACTTTGGCATTAGATTCTCAGCCACGTCAGCAGGTGTCATCTCCACCTCATTCAACAATTCCTCAATCCTAGGATACAACTCATGCTTTTCAACATCCAAGTAATTCCACGCAAGTACCTTAAACGCCTCAAAACAACAATAGGACAATTCAATGTGCTTATCCATTCTTCCAGTCCTAATCAAAGCAGGGTCAAGCTTATCCACAAAATTAGTGGTAAACACAATAATCCTTTCTCCACCACAAGAAGACCAAATCCCATCAATGAAATTCAACAGCCCAGATAATGTCACCTTACTAGGCTTCTTCTCTTCCTCCTCCTCCTTCTTCATAGGATCTTTTGGCTTATCATCATCATCATCCTCATTTTCTTTCTTCTTCTTCTTCCTTTGCCCAGTAAGATCAAGAGAGCAATCAATATCTTCAATCACCATAATTGACTTCCTCGGAGTTTCAATCAACAACTTTCTCAATTCAGTGTTATCCTTCACAGCAGTCAATTCCACATCATAGATATCATAATTCAAGAAATTTGCCATGGCAGCTATCATCGTTGACTTTCCTGTCCCCGGAGGACCATACAATAAATACCCTCTTTTCCATGCCTTACCAATCTTCGCATAATACTTCTTTGCATTCTGAAATCTAATAAGATCCTTCAAAATCTCATCTTTCTTCTTGGGATGTAAAGCAAGAGTGTCAAAAGTTGCAGGGTGCTCAAAAACAACATGGCTCCACTTGGCACTTTTGTACCCATACCATCCACTACTGGGATTTTAGTATAAAGCCTAAGCTGCCTATTTTTTGAGGCAATGGCCTTACCTTCATCAAGAACATGTCTAAGATACTTAGTAGTGATAAGATCCCTATGACGTCGGTGGAAAGTGAGAGTGAAAAATCTCCTGTCATCAGAAGCAGGATAGAAAGAAAAAGATTGAGACTTTGGAGTGATTTTATTGGATACCCACCAGATTTTAGCCCCTTGAAATTCATCTGTGATTTCTTCATTGTCATCAAGGCTAAGCATGAGAGGGGATTGGCTGTCTTTGATGACTTCTACTTTGTGAGGAGTTTCCACTAAGATATGTTTGGATGGCTGTGAAGGCCTCACTGCGTTTCAGGCGTTCACCTGTGAACTCATGGAAAGTGATGTGGACATAGGGAGATATTGTTGGCATTTGCTCCAAAATCTTCAAATAATTCATGGATATCTTCTAGCTCCTCTCCGATGCTATCATATCCAGTCATCAACAGTACCTACAAACAATGAAAATACAGTTCGAGTCGCGTCCTCAAGGACACTGTCCTTAAGAGCTATTTCACGACTACCGGCAAAAGAAGTCGTGTGCTCCCCAGGATTAAACGAACCCTTCCTGTAAAACATATAGGGAAACAGAACTACAGAAGATAATTTACTCAGTAAGGCAGTATGTAGGAGGAGGAAATAAATGAGCTCTCAAACTTGAGCTACCCCATGGACATCCAACTAAAGCACTTAAAATAGACTTCACCAATCTATAGGTTGGCTGCCTCATCACACAATAAATGTGCGGTTTCAGCAAATTGATAATACCATTAAAACGCTTAATGAGAGGCTAAAAAACGTTTGATATAAATGGCATTATAAAAGGTGTACGTTATGCATAAAAGGGAATTGATAAGTTCAATGTTTTAATGCTCATCAGTAAGCAATAAATCATTTTCTTAAAACTCATAAACTCACAAAATAAAATTAGTAATAAGTGCTTAGTCTGCCCTTTTACTTGCATATAAGGGGTGGAGAATATTAGCCGGATTTGGTCTCTAGTGGCCCACTATTATGCAAGTTTATTCCTCCTCTTCACTTATATATTAATCCAAATTCACTTATAATTTGGACCATCACAATCCCAAACAATATGGGACTTGTTCCTATGACACACCCACTCAATATTTCCAACAATCCCCCACATGTGTCATAAGGAACGCCTTAACTGAGTACACATGAGTATAATCATTGTATCTAGTGGTCCTAGGGACTATGAACTAGACCTAGACCGATAATACTTGATACACAGAGAAGTGAGTGGTCCTATGGACTATGAACCCACAACTCTTGGTGTATACCAGAGGTATTATGAGCCAGATTATACCCCCACATTTCCGATGTTAACGCGTTTTTGCCCATCAAAACGGCCATGAGCGTGCCCAGTGCATAACGAATGCTCTAGAGATTTCGCCACGATCTCATAGGAGCGGCCCCACTCCGACATTCGTAGAGGTGATTTCATTAAATGTGCCTGCAATGAGCACATCATCCCGTAGATTATGTAATCATTAAGAGTTTATACTCAACCCTCACCAAAAATGCAATCTAGCACTTTCCGGGTCATAGGAATGGACTAATAAATTATTCAGCAAGTGCTAGCAGAATTGACGCACGACTTGTTCTTACCCATTGAACCTCCTTCATGGGATCACCAATCACAGAGGTTGGGTTATCATCGCTTGTCAATTTCAGGTTGGCTTTAGTCACATTCCCCTCGACTAATTATTTCATCCCGAGGTTTAGTTAACGGCCGATAGGTCAATTGTTGACCCCACAAAATCAATTGAAATATCTCCACAATTTTCAAGCATGCTTATTTATATTATATCTCAAAAGATTTTCAAATATACCATTATTTTTCCTTATAATGGTTATTGCCTTTTAGCAATCACAACTCATCAACATTAAATGTTGGCTTATCACCAATTAAATTATTTGCTATTTTATAGCCATTTGGTTTATAAATTTTAAAAAGCAAAATTTATAATTTATGCCCCCACAGTTCCAAATATCTCATGTATTTAGAAACTTGGCATATAATTCATCAACACTATGTGCTGGATTTAGTCCAAATTACTTTATTTGGAAACTAGTGAATTTTTTCATTTAACTTCTGCGTATCTCAATATATACAACAGGAATCCACTGTACACCATATCATTTATGGTATCTACCCTCCTCACGAGAGTTTTCTATATGCTCAATTTTTATACAGCATAAGCATGGATTCATCTTAATCCAATAATGCATCAAATTCTCAAGAATTTGTGCACACCCAAATCACTTTAAACAAAGTGTTAGTAAAAAGCAATAATTGAGCATACTGTATCCTAAATGTAAGGCACCCCCACACTTTGAAATATCTCAAAATATTTTCACATCATTGTTATTTTTAACAATGGTTATTGTCATTTGACAATCACAACTCATCGACAACAAATGTCGGATATTCTCCAATATTTTTACTAAAAAGTTTGTAACAACTTAATCTCAAACATATTTCAAAGTACATCCACATTTTTGGCATACATAGTACTCAATACATCAACTATATTTAGTAATTAGGAAATTACAATTAGATTGAAATTTCATCGCATGATATGTGTTAAATATAATTTCACAGGGAAACCAATTAATCCAAACGATTATATGAAGATTGTATTTAAACACTATCAAAGTCACAGAAAACAATTAATATATTGTCTTCCTAATAAGCAATCAATGCTTTTTATTCACATTTAATAATTTTGACTTTATTTCTCCTTAAACAAAGCCATTCAAAACACCTCATAAAATTGAGTTATATGAAATGGGCTTTTACCATTCATAGACACAAATATATTTTATGAGTGTCACACACATCAAAATTTGAATTACAATATTATAACATCTTATGTATATAAGTTACAAACCATATAATAAATTAGAAAGTTTCTATATTTCTCAAATGTATGTAAACATTACTTTGTGACCAAGTTATGAAAATGGCGCCTGACTTTATCAATAAACCAATATTAATTATTGATTACCAAAACCCACTATTATGGCAATCATTATATATTCATTATTATATAACGTTTTTAACACTATAAATGCTCATTACGAGGTAATAAGTCACAACATTATTTCCATCATTATTTCCAATAATATATCATATAATAAATTCAACATATAAGTTTTATTCCAATGACATTTTAAGGAAATTGCATCAAGAAGGATACAAAATAATAAAATCAGTTTGACTTAACCCTTAATCAAACCAATATTTTAGCTCAAATATTCAAGTCTCCAATGAATTACTAAAATTATATTTAGTAACTCTCCAATAACATTTCTAAATTAAATTAGAGAATCACCCACATAATTTCCTTCCATTCTAATTATATTAGAATATCTCCAAGTAAAGATCTAATTTAAATAAACACAAGTGTGACTTATGTTTTTGACATTGTCCAAATCGAAGTATCACTGATGATAGAATCACTAATTTTATATTCAAATTGAACATAAAATTCTCATACAAATCTATAACTGTTGTAAATCCCTATCAACATACAAAATTCCATTTCCCTTGGAACAAATAAGACTCAGAAGCATAGTGATAATTGCAAACTTAGGCAAATGTGTGTAGATGAAATCCACATTAATTACTTGTTAATGTCCCTGACATTAGGCTCATTATATTACTATAATCAAACATAAATTGAATGTCAAATAACCAATTTCACATTATTAAGTTACTGACATGCAAACATAATAATTTCTCATTTTCATTTAAAATCTTTCCTGATTTTAATAGCATAAACTAAACCAATTTAATCAATTGTAATTAGTTTATATCAGACAAATCAACCATGCCTTCTCACATGCCCTATATTGTTCATTACAAAAATTTAATGACATTCAAAACAAATAATGGTATTTATCTCCAAATTCAATTAATAAATTGAATATAAACCAAGAGATTTTACCATAGTGATGTTGTGTGCCCTTCTTTGTGTATTTCCCTTCTACCACCTCCACGCTATTTTCATGTTGATGCACATTTTGTCCAAAATTCAAGCAGTCATTTAGAGGTATAAAACAAGTCCAGCTATTTACCACAATAGCCATCATATATATAAGCATATGACTCATGCCTTACAATATGGTTTTGTTCACAATGCAAGTTTGGACTCAACACCTCAATACATATTTTCATTGAGTTCACATACCTCACAAGGTAATTGTACTCAGCTATCTCTTTGAGTTAAAACTCAATTCTTATATCATCTCTAGTATTAACATAGAGGTTTTACACATGGTTCCTCAATTCCACATAGGAATGAGTAGCCTACAAAATCTCAAAAATTTGCCCCTAAAGGGAGACAAAACATATGTAATACTCAATTCTTACATCAAATCATCTTTAGTCACTAAAAGTTCTAGAGGTTTATAACTTTTCATCTCAATTCCCCCACAGGAATGAGGATTAAATTTGTTCCCAGAGAAACAAACAAAATATAAGCCTGAATTCTTAGATAAGATCATCTCTAACTCTTTAGAGGATTGTGCTTCTACGTTTCAAATCTGCCATAAAGATTAGAAGTCCTTTTCTTTCTCCAATTTCAATATTATATCTCAAAAATGTCCTGGACATAGACAAAAATAGAGATATAAGATCAATTATATAATTCCTACACAATAGGAAAATATAAAAGTAACACAAATAAAATTTAGATGTCTCCTGTTTCAGTGAATCTTCCTCTAAAGAATGCCACAGCAATTTATGCCGGAAATAGCTCTTAAGATTGTTGGCATTTGCTCCAAAATCTTCAAATAATTCATGGATATCTTCTAGCTCCTCTCCGATGCTATCATATCCAGTCATCAACAGTACCTACAAACAATGAAAACACAGTTCGAGTCGCGTCCTCAAGGACACTGTCCTTAAGAGCTATTTCACGACTATCGGCAAAAGAAGTCGTGTGCTCCCCAGGATTAAACGAACCCTTCCTGTAAAACATACAGGGAAACAGAACTACAGAAGATAATTTACTCAGTAAGGCAGTATGTAGGAGGAGGAAATAAATGAGCTCTCAAACTTGAGCTACCCCATGGACATCCAACTAAAGCACTTAAAATAGACTTCACCAATCTATAGGTTGGCTGCCTCATCACACAATAAATGTGTGGTTTCAGCAAATTGATAATACCATTAAAACGCTTAATGAGAGGCTAAAAAACGTTTGATATAAATGGCATTATAAAAGGTGTACGTTATGCATAAAAGGGAATTGATAAGTTCAATGTTTTAATGCTCATCAATAAGCAATAAATCATTTTCTTAAAACTCATAAACTCACAAAATAAAATTAGTAATAAGTGCTTAGTCTGCCCTTTTACTTGCATATAAGGGGTGGAGAATATTAGCCGGATTTGGTCTCTAGTGGCCCACTATTATGCAAGTTTATTCCTCCTCTTCACTTATATATTAATCCAAATTCACTTATAATTTGGACCATCACAATCCCAAACAATATGGGACTTGTTCCTATGACACACCCACTCAATATTTCCAACAGATATGAGGGTGGTGAGTTTTGAGGAGTATGTTCTGAGATGGTCACGAAGTGGTGGAGGGAAGAATTTATCAAACATTGCATAGAGGAACATGATGGTGGCTGTGACTGAGCCTAATTGAACCCACACCGTACTCATCTCCATGATCTAATTAATAATCTGATCTGATATTCTGATGATTCAGTTCAGTTTGGTGTTGATTAAGTAATGGATGAGACTTTAGTACCATTTAGTTCTAGGGTTCAGGTATAGGTATAGATAGGCAAATCCCTCAAATGCACAATAATAGGAACCATTTGTGCATAATTATAGGAACTACCAATATTAATGCACAATTATAGGAACCACAACCACTATAACATTTTCAATATCATTTCTCTTAATTATTTCCATGCACACATGCACTAAGAAGACGGCTAAGATGGAATCTCTCTCATTCATTTTCATCCATTTTTATCCATAATATATTCATTTACATAAAATTATGTTATGTTGTTTTATTAAGAAAAACCTACGTACGGTTCAACAAATTTTCAGTTAACGTTTTCTATTCTAGGAGTAAGATGGTTATATCCCATGTATATTTCAAATGAAATAAATAATCTAGTTTTATTTCAATGAAGGGAATTTGACTAGAAACTAAGTGGAGAGGTTCCAACCAAGAAGATGATTAAGTGCTAACAAACATGTCAACTTTTTCATATCTATTTCATCAATTATCTGATGACACGTGTTTTGTTTTTAAAATACTGTAATTTAATAATAAGTCCAAATGAAATAAACATAACATATATATCACCTTGTGATTGGGTAATTTAGTGTGACGGATGTAAAAAACATATATAGTCATTGATTGAGAAAATTCACATGGAATTAATGAGGTTATATATAACTTAAGTTTAATGGGATGTGATTCTCTCATAATCTCTCCCCCTCATAATCCCTCCTTTTCTTCTCTCACTTAACTTCTTATGTTATATTGGCCCTTCAGATTTATCTAGGAACTCATAATTTGTCACTTGTACCATTAAAAATAAAAATATTATAAAATAAATGAAGAACTTTTAATTTTTTTATTTTTGAAAACTTTTTACCATAAAAAATTTCAACCATCTAGACCTATTTCATTTCAATTGAAGGATCTATAAGTGATACAAACTTATTCAGTTAACTGTAAAATTAAGATAAAGACTTATCCAGTTAACTGTAAAATAATTTTACAATTAACCGTATAAGTCTGTATCTCTTATAAGTCGAAATGAAATAGGTCTAGATAGTTGAAATTTTTATGCTAAAAAGTTTCAAAAAAAAGTTCTTCATTTATTTTATATCATAATACAAATTTTTTATTTTTAATGATACAAGTGACAATTTATGGGTTCCTAAATGAATTTGAATGGCCAAAAGTGAAGGTTTATAAGAGGAAAAGGAGGGATTATGAGAGGAGGGATCCCGAGAGAATCTCGACCCAAATTTAATTGATTGTTTGTTGGGCCTTAAGATTTTGTTTAAAAAAAATGGAAGGAAGTAGGGATCTCTTAAGTTGAAGTTATACTTGATAATTTTTTTTTTTTACAGTAGATTCGTACGAAGACCATGAAATCCTAATTCATGACCGGAAACCTCGATGAGCTTCATTCAATCAATCAAATTAAAGCCTAAACTCGTGCGACTTCTTTTGTTTTTTGGCCAACTGGACAGATAGCCTTTGAATTATATATTATGAATAAACATATTGTGATTGTAGTGTACTCCCCGTCGCAACATGTTAGTAATTCTAAATCCACTTCCATATGTGCGGTCCCTTTCATAGCCAGTAAAGCCTGCAATCTCTGACCGACTAATCATCTCCAGTAGAAAGATACTTGCAAAGAAAAACTTGTAATTGAAGTATGCTTTATTTTAATTCCCTGGAATATTTTTCACAATTTGTTTTTCACGACTTCGGAAGTATTTGTAAGGTTTTTTTGAGTTCTCTCTTTAAAGAAAATCTCAAATAATACCCTCCCAATACCCAAAAGGACAAGTGAGAAACCTAACCTTCTAAAATGACTATGAAGGAACCAGCACCTACCTGTCATTTTAAAATTTTGTGAAAAGACAAAATTGTCCCATCCTAAAGCACAAATTACTACCCCACCCTAACATTCACCCTCTTCTCGCAAATTGTGTTTTAGGATGGGGTCAATTTTCTCTTTTCGCAAAATTTTAAAATGACATGTAGGTGTTGGTTCCTTCATATTCCTTTTGGAAGTTTAGTTTTCTCATTTTTCCTTTTGGATATTGGGAGAGATTTATTTAAGATTTTCCCAAATTTTAATACCACATATAAGATCCAGCCTTATTTTATCTGATTATGAAATGTCTTCGTTATGTGTGATAACATTCATATCATAATTTAGCTTGACATCTAGCCTTGTTTTATAATGACAAATAGACTGAACAAAACAATTGATTTTTAATTTAATTTAACAAGAAATTTTTTTAGGGTAGAATTTTAGATAATTTTCGATTGAGTCAGACCATCTTGAATTACGAAGCAGGGAAGAAAGAGACCCTGGGGAGGACAAAGGGAAGGCTCCTATCCATTAACGTTGACTGGTGGAGTCCTTTTTTTATTTCATGACTGGTGAGAAATCATTAATATTTGAAAATTTCGCGACTCCAATAATATGAATACCACAAAATTAAATTTGGAGAGTTTTATTGGTTTATTAACAAATGATTAAACAATATAATTTGGGTATTTCTGGGATCATTTATTCCCATATTCCATGAACTATTCCGGTCTATTTATTTATTTTAATTATTAACTCTGGAATGCCTTGTAAAAGAAGGTGCTTATTAATTGTAAAACTTTTTTAAAAAAAACGGTTATTTTGTCATGCTGCACAATGCAAGGTATTAACTGGCTAACTGCTTCCTACATTTTTTTTTGTTAATCACTGTCCGGTTTAATCTGGACTTGGGTAGAAGTATTGCCCCAGTAGGCAAGGCAGTTCCTTCTTCCATGAAAACGCTCTCCGAGATTTGAACATCCATTCTCATCCTTACGTTACGAGGGTTGTAGCTCACTTACCAGTTCAACCAGGACGTAGTTGACTTTTTTTTTGGAGAATTATAAGATAGCGAAATGAACCATTTAATAGTAACACATTTTGTATATTATTAAATCATATGTTTGTTTATGAGTAAAAAAACTAATTTAGAAAAAATGTAGGAAAATCAATTTTTAATTACCTTCTTTAGCTTTCTTAGGATTATCTAAATAAGTAAATTAACTCTTATATTTAGGAACGAATGATTGAACATATTTTTATAATTATTTTCATTTATATTTATGATCATATCATATCAATTACTAAATACAACTTTTACCCCTTCTAAAGCCTGAACTGGCCGGTTACTTGGATCGTTGGATCAAGTGGACAAAGTGTTGTAGTTGTATCTATCGATGTACTCTTTGTTCTATCGATGTATGCACTGTAACTCCTTTATGTGAGAAGAAAATTTTCTTTCGATGTAATGTTGATGGCTATCGATGTGCTCCTTGGTCTGAGTTCTCCCTTTATGCTTTTGTACTGTAGGCTGTAGCTTCTTTGCCTGAATATGTGCTATCGATGTAGTTCTTTGTATTGTAAATGTTCTATGGATGTGCTTTTTTAGCACATGAATGTACAAATCTTTCTCTCTTTTCCTATGCTCTATGGATGTACACAAAGTGTACATCTATGTATACTTTTTTTTAACAATCAAAATACATACACACTTATTCTCTCTAAGAAAGTTGTTCATAAAATAAATATTACAATGATCTGAGTCGCTTCCCTTGTGGGACTCTGTCCTTTAGAGGTATTCTGTGACCACCGGCAAAGTTAGGACACAGCTCTCCCCAGGATCAAACAGAACCTTCCTGCGCTTCGCAAGACAACAGAACAACAGAAGAAAAATAGTAACAAGCAAAGAATATATATTAGAGGAGGAAAGGGTTGGTTGTTCACTTGTACTGTCTGCAGACTCTTCCTTTTATAGGCGGTAGTGCCAAGTGAACTTTGGAACGACGGTGATGACACATAAACACACATTATTTTGCGGTTACAAAATAATGACCATTAAACTTCAGTTTCTGAACGTTAGAACATTAAGCCAAATCATTTTCTGGATAAGCATTACGTCTATAATTTAAAAGAGAGGTAATCAAAAACAGATAAATAAAAATGTGCCAACTCCATATTTACCACGTGCGCAGGGGCGGGAGATAGCCGAATTTGCCTCACGGTGGCCCAACTTGTGCGTGCGAGACTCACTCCTCCTTTGCCCCTTTAAGTTGAGTTAGAACACAAGTGAATTAGTTCTCACTCTCAAGCGGGACTTCTCTTTTTGACACACCCACGTATCAATGTTGATAACTCCAACACAAAGAATTAGTCAAGTTACAGAGTAGCCGCCAAAGTACCTTGTTCCAAAAGAAAAGTAGGGGGCGGTAGGAAGCAATTAGCAATGTCACTGGATTCGCTCCTCACCTCGAAATGAAAATGTTTCATAGTTAGTTCTGTGCTGAGATGGAGATTGGGCAGAAACTGCAAGTTTAAATCACAACTAGCACCATCATCATGTATCTCCTATGTATGTGTCTGCCTTAAATCACATAGTAACTAAGAAAGAGGCAAATCAGGAAAAAGGTCTTTTGGCCGACAAGTAATACTAGCAATAAACATGAATAACAACATTATATTTCCTGCCATATATATGGAAAGGCTTGCACTCATCCACCTTATCCATAGCTATATTCCACTTCAAAATTGGTGGGTCCTCTATTCCGCAAATATCTAACAACTCTAGCACACTGACATGAAATAAATCACACGCGCACCTTGCTTTATATAAAGGCCATCAGCAGCTTAATACGATTTAATTTAACCGACACACAGTTGGTCGGCATGGATTAGGTTTCTTGAGGTCTCAATCTCAAGTATAAAACATAAAACATATGCTTGAGAGCACAAACCAAAAATTAAAACTTGAATAGTCGGTTACTCGAATATGTGATAATATTACCCTGAAAAGTTACTCACTAGTGGTGACTATAGGTTGATATATATAAAAGATATATGATTTTTTAATATGATTTGATTTAAATATTATATTAAGTTATATATTTTGATAAGATTAGATTTTAAGATTAAACAACTATCAACTTGTATAGAAGACCTTTTTGGCATCGGAGGCAAAAAGGATGGAGAGTATTATCTCTGACCAGACTGAATCTGTCTCTGTCGAGTCGGACAACAACCGTTCAACGAAGAAAGTAAGGATGCACAATGGGGTTTCTGAGTATGGAAGTGACAAGGATGAGACTGTGGAGGACATAGAGATGGTGATCCTGAAAATCACATCGTTAGTTCATACCAAGACAAACTCTTGAACTAAGAGAATATTGTTGGTAGCAATAAGGGGAAAGAGATATTATTGAAGATGGTGATTATACGACTAGTCATGAATGAGATATACTTACAATTGACATTTCATCAAGGGTGAGAGACATGTTGATAAAAGGCATGGAACAAACCTTAATAGTCAAACTGTTGGGTAAGTATATTTGATATCATGATCTAATGCAGCGTATCCAATCCTTATGGAAACCAAAAGGTGCTTTTCGTCTGATGGATGTGGAGGAACATTTCTTCCTGGTGACTTTTGACTTGGAAGAAGATTATCTTAAAACATTAACACATGACATTACCAATTTATCCTAACCATAAACTTTTATCCCGCTCTCTCTCTTACTTGTTATTATAGATAAGCATTACTAGGGTTAATTTGGAAAAAATTTGGGAAAAATTAGAAAGTAATCTTATGTTTAGGGACGGGGAAGTATTTTTTTTAAGAAAAATATTATCATTAATTATATGTTTGGGAGATAATGAATCTTGATCATGATTCTTCTTATTGTGATCTTTAACTATTAAAAGATTCTTCTTCTTGTGGTCTTGAAATATTTAAAAGAGACTTCTTCAATGAATGGTCTTAAAGAAGCAATATATACGTGTGAGATGATTCTTTTGTGTAGTAAGGTTGAAGAGGACATGAAAAATCTGGGTGTTCTAGAAAAGTTATGGTGCGTGCATGAAAGCATGTGGGAAGAAATTTGACTTTTTTTAATAGATTATTTGTTTAGGAAAAATTATTTTTTAAGAAAAAGATGATAATTAATTAATTTTTTTATCAGAAGATAATTAATTTAGCAGTATGTTTGGAAAAAATCTTTTCTTTTTCATCAGCAGTATGCCTGGAAAATATCAAAAGCTTACAGCCAACAATATGTATGACTATAGTGACCAAATTTACTCTAGTCTATCCAGCAAACAAATTAAAAAGTTTTGTGAAGAAACACACATCTCCATCTCCACTTGGATTTTCTGTATGAACCTGCCCCAATGGCTAAGAACTAATATTTTTAATTCGGGTACTTGTAAGAGAGATGGATGGAGTGAGCTATTCATAACGATATGTTGGTTACTTTGGAAGAGAAGGAACCTCAAGATATTTGAACAAAAGGAAGAAATTAATGAGAGTCTCCTCATTAGAGCTAGAGCAATCTTAAACAATATGGATAGAGTGAATATTATGATTAAAGGAACTTGTATGAATGCAGTGTGCGTCCAGTCACAGAATGAGGCTTGGAAGAACCCAACGCAAGGATACCTTAAACTTAATGTGGATGGAGCTTTTAGCTTAAAATTTAGTGGTAGCTGTGGTGGAGTTCTTAGGGATGAGAATGATTGTAATATGCCTACTGATGTAGGCTAGTAGCTGTTTAAGGGTTTCCCTTCTTTTATTATAAAAAAAAGGAAAAAAAGATAAGAGATACGACTCTCACTTAAATTTATTTTTTTAATACTATATATCAATGGAATTTCATTTTTTTATTTCTTTTGAAAAAGAAAATCTTTTATTGATAATACTAAAAAACACAATTACATCAAAAACTTATAACCCAAAGTCCATACAACTCCTAACCAACTAAAAGCACCTTTCATAACCAACCAACGAACTCTTAAACAACTCCTAATATTCATAAGGGAAAATCCCAAATAAATCCCTCCGAATACCTAAAAGGACAATTAAGGAACCTAAACTTCCAAAAGGACCATGAAGGAACCAGCACCTATATGTCATTTTAAAATTTTTGCAAAAAGACGAAATTGCCCTCATCTTAAAACACAAATTGTGAGTAGAGGTGGTTGTTAGGGTGGGGTAGGAATTTGTGTTTTAGGAGGAGACAATTTTTTCTTTTCGCAAAATTTTAAAATGACATATAGGTGCTGGTTCCTTCATGGTCCTTTTAGAAGTTTAGGTTCCTTAATTGTCCTTTTGGATATTCGGAGGGGTTTATTTGGGATTTTCCATTCATTACCCAATTAAAATCACCATTCACAATATCTCCTAACCAACTCCTTTCTTATTTCAAAAACCTTAAAATAACAATGATTTCGAATTTATGAAAGGAATGGATTAAATTAATGAGATTCAGACGGGATTGAGGATTATAATAATGTTGACCTTCCCAAACCTCTTTTTAATGTATAATTCTTATATTTTAAAAAAAATCCATGAGTCCTTGTTTGAGAATTCTTACATTAACTGTTATAAAAAAAAGAAGGGAAAATTAAATACAAGTCCTTGGTAAGGGACATAATACTGGAAAAGTCCCAAAAATTAAAAAAATTAAAGTAGAGTTCCTTGGGACCTCACTTTAATTAATTCTGAATGTGTGGGCCCCACGTTTAATAATAAAAAAAGAGAATGAGTAAGAAGGAGAGAAGAAGAGTGGAGAGAGAAAATGTGGGTGAATTTTTTTATTATTAAATGTGGGGCCCACACATTCAGAAATAATTAAAGTGAGGTCCCAAGAGACTCAATTTAAATTTTTTCAATTTTTGGGACTTTTCCAGTATTATGTCCCTAACCAGGAACTTGTATTTAATTTTCCATAAAAATAACTCTTACATCAACATATACAAGGAACATATTACTTAATTCAATGTTAACTATAATTACTTTTTAACATATACAAGGCGATATTCCTTTTCACTTAACGCGGCAATTAAAATGAATTGACTGATTGAAGCGTCTTAGCTGCTCATGTTTGGACAAGTAACAACTAGTGATTTTTCTGCTCAATGAAGACCAAACAGATGTTTGGTCACAGATTATTGCAGCGCCAATAATACATGAGAATAAGCCCGTTGGTGTTGATGAGCAACAAAGCTTAAACATAAAAAATCCAGTATCAACATAATGGATGATCACCATAATATCTCAATAAACAAAATTCGTAATAAGAGAGCCTCAAGAATTAAATCAACATCTTAAATTTATTATCGTCATTAACTACCTTAAAACTTGTCACTCACTACTCTTTAGTTATTTTCAAGAGCATAATTAGGACCTTGCATATATGGTACTATTTGACTATTTGTTTGGTATCAATGGAAACCATTTTCCGTCACTTCTCCCTTTGAATTCTCATTCCCTTTGATTTCTATCTCAGCAGACTCTTCCTTCCTCTCTGCTTCTTCCTCTGCCTTTTTCTTTGCTTCTTCCTCTCCCTTCTTTTTCTTTGCTTCTTCCTCTTCATTCTTCTTCTTGGTTTCTTCCTCTTCTGTCTTCTTCTTCTTTGCTTCTTCCTCTTCATTCTTCTTCTTGGTTTCTTCCTCTTCTGTCTTCTTCTTCTTTGCTTCCTCCTTAGCCCTTTCAAGTGCTTTTATCAACCTCTCTAAGCAACTATGTTCATCCTCCTCCATTGACTTTGGCATCAGATTCTCAGCCACGTCAGCAGGCGTCATCTCCACCTCCTTCAACAATTCCTCAATCCTAGGATACAACTCATGGTTTTCAACATCCAAGTAATTCCCCGCAAGTACCTTAAAAGCCTCAAAACAACAATAGGACAATTCAATGTGCTTATCCATTCTTCCAGTCCTAATCAAAGCAGGGTCAAGCTTATCCACAAAATTAGTGGTAAACACAATAATCCTTTCTCCGCCACAAGAAGACCAAATCCCATCAATGAAATTCAACAGCCCAGACAATGTCACCTTACTAGGCTTCTTCTCTTCCTCCTCCTCCTTCTTCATAGGATCTTTTGGCTTATCATCATCATCATCCTCATTTTCTTTCTTCTTCTTCCTTTGCCCAGTAAGATCAAGAGAACAATCAATATCTTCAATCACCATAATTGACTTACTCGGAGTTTCAATCAACAACTTCCTCAGCTCAGTGTTATCCTTCACAGCCGTCAATTCCACATCATAGATATCATAATTCAAGAAATTGGCCATGGCAGCTATCATCGTTGACTTTCCTGTCCCCGGAGGACCATACAACAAATACCCTCTTTTCCAAGCCTTACCAATCTTCGCATAATACTGCTTTGCATTCTGAAATCTAATAAGATCCTTCAAAATCTCATCTTTCTTCTTGGGATGTAAAGCAAGAGTGTCAAAAGTTGCAGGGTGCTCAAAAACAACATGGCTCCACTTGGCACTTTTGTACCCATACCATCCACTACTGGGATTATTAGTATAAAGCCTAAGCTGCCTATTTTTTGAGGCAATGGCCTTACCTTCATCAAGAACATGTCTAAGATACTTAGTAGTGATAAGATCCCTATGACGTCGGTGGAAAGTGAGAGTGAAAAATCTCCTGTCATCAGAAGCAGGATAGAAAGAAAAAGATTGAGACTTTGGAGTAATTTTATTGGATACCCACCAGATTTTAACCCCTTGAAATTCATCTGTGATTTCTTCATTGTCATCAAGGCTAAGCATGAGAGGGGATTGGCTGTCTTTGATGACTTCTGCTTTGAGACGATTGGCTCTTTGTGAGGAGTTTCCACTAAGATATGTTTGGATGGCTGTGAAGGCCTCACTGCGTTTCAGGCGTTCACCTGTGAATTCATGGAAGGTGATGTGAACATAGGGAGATATGAGGGTGGTGAGTTTTGTGGTGTATGTTCTGAGATGGTCACGAAGTGGTGGAGGGAAGAATTTATCAAACATGGCATAGAGGAACATGATGGTGGCTGTGACTGAGCCTAATTGAGCCCACACCGTAGTCATCTCCATGATCTAATAATCTGATCTGATATTTTGATGTCTCGGTTCAGTAAGAGATGGTGTTGATTAAGTAATGGATGTGGCTTTGGTACCATTTAATTGTATGGTATTTAAGAGCACTATGTGATACTGTGTTGGAATCTAAGGTGGAGGCTCCTCCATGTGTGAACATGAGAGCTTCCTTGTCCTTGCATTTTCTTTTGCATTGACTTGTATGTGACTGAGTCTATTGAGTCATTTTTTTATTTTATTTGCTTTTTAATTGCTGTATCCAGCTTTTTCATGCACACATGCACTAAGAAGACGGCTGGCTAAGAATTAAGATCCAATCTCTCTCTTTCGTCCTCATCCATTTCTGTTCATTATTCATTTACATAAAATTATGTTACTTCCTCCGGTCCTAAATATAAGACCTAATTGACTTTTTTAGAAAATCCTATAAAAAAGCAAAATAAGTTAATTAAAAATTGATTTATCTAATCTTTTTCCCTTAGATTAGTTTATTTTACCTATAAACTAATGTATAATTTAAAAAAATATCAAATATGTCATGACTTAATAACCTATTTCGCAACCTTAACCTCTAAAAAAAAAGTCAATTAGATCTTATATTTAGGACCGGAGGTAGTATGTTGTTTTATTAAAAAGACCTGCAGTTCAATAAATTTTCAGTTAACGTTTTCTTTTCTAGGAGCAAGATGGTTATCCCACGTATTTTTTAAATGAAATAATCTAGTTTTATTTCAATGAGGAAATTGACTAGAAACTAAGTGGAGACTACTGGAGAGGTTCCAAAAATAAGAAGAGGACTAAGTGCTAACAAACAGGTCACCTTTTTCATATCTATTTCATCAAATTTTTTGATCACATGTGTTTTATTTTTAAAATACTGTAATTTAATTACAAAATCCAAATGAAATAAATTAAACATAACATATATATCCCCTTGTGATTGGCCAATTTAGTGTGATGGATGTAAAAAACATATATAGTCGTTGATTAAGAAAATTCACATGGAATTAGTGAGGTTTTATATAACTTATGTTTAATTGATTCTTTGTTGGGCCATAAGTATTTGTTTAAAAAAAATCTAAGGAAGTAGGGATCTCTTGAGTTTAAGTCATACAGATTTGTATGAAGATCGTGAAATCCTAATTTATGATCGTAAGCCTCGATGAACTTCATTCAATCAATCAAATTAAAGCCCAAACTTATGCGACTTCTTTTTTGTTTTTTTGCCAACTGGAAAGATAGGCTTTGAATTATTTATTATGAATAAACATATTGTGATTGTAGTGTACTCCCAGTCGCAACATGTTAATTCTAAATCCACTTCCATCTGTGAGGTCCCTTTCATAGCCAGTAAAGCCTGCAATCTCTGACCGACTAATCATCTTCAGTTAAATGAAATTTGCAAAATAATGAGGAAAAAACTTGTAATTGAAGTATGCTTTATTTTAATTCCCCTGGAATATTTTTCACAATTTGTTTTTCATGACTTCGTAAGTATTTGTAAGGTTTTTTGAGTTCTGTTACATGTCATGAACAAAAAAATGAGAGCTTTGAATCTTTTGATATTGTAGAAAATAGGTACAAACTATATTTAACTTTAATATCATATATAAGATCTTACCTTGTTTCATAATGACAAATAGACTGAACAAAACTATTGATTTTTAATTTAATTTTAACAAGAAATTATTTTTAGGGGGTGGAATTTTAGATAATTAAACTTGAATCAGACCATTTTGAATTACGAAGCAGGGTAGAAAGAGACCCTGGGTAGGAGGAAGGAAAGCCTCCTACCCATCAACGTTGACTGGTGTAGTCCTTTTTTAATTTACACGACAGGTTGCAATATATTTTAAAAAAGATTTAGAAATATAAATCATTAATTTTTGAAAATTTCGACTCCAATAATATAAATTCCACAAAATTAAATTTGCAGAGTTTTGTTGGTTTGTTAACAAATGATTAAATAATATAATTTGGGTATTTATGGGATCATTTATTCCCATATTTCATGAACTTTTCCCGTCTATTTATTTATTTTAATTATTAACTCTGGAATGCATTGTAAGAAGGTGCTAATTAATTGTAAAACTTTTTTTAAAAAACAATTATTTTGTCATGTTGGGTATTAATTACTTCCTTCATTTTTTTGTTAATCACCGTCCGGTTTAATTTGGACTTAGGAGTGTTGTCCACGTAGGCAAGGTTGTCCCTTCTCCCAATGAAAGCTCTTCCCGGGATTTGAACACACGTTTTCATCTTTGTAGCCCACTTACTAGCTCAACCAACTAAAGCCTAATTAATTTTTTTTTTGGAGAATTCTGTAAAAGCAAAATGAACCACTTAATACTAATACATTTTGTATATTATTAAATCATATGTTTATTTACAAGTAAAAAAACTAGTTTAGAAAAAATGTAGGCAAATCAATTTTTAATTACCTTATTTAGATTTCTTAGGATTATCCAAACAATTAAACTAACTCTTATATTAATAATGATATCATATCAATTACTAAATACAACTTTTACCCCTTCTAAAGCCTGAACTGGAACTGGCCGGTTACTTAGATCATTGGCTCAAGTGGACAAAAAAGTAGTCAAGCTACAGAGTAGACGCCAAAGTACCTTGTGCCAAAAGAAAAGTAGGGGGCGGTAGGAAGCAATGTCACTGGATTCGCTCCTCACCTCGAAATGAAAATGTTTTATAGTTAGTTCTGTGCTGAGATGGAGATTGGGCAGAAACTGCAAGTTTTAATCACAACTAGCATCATCATCATGTATCTCCTATTTATGTGTCTGCCTTAAATCACATAGTAACTAAGAAAGAGGCAAATCAGGAAAAGGTCTTTTGGCCGACAAGTAATACTAGCAATTAACATGAATAACTATGAAAGACCTGCACTCATCCAGCTTATCCATAGCTATATATTCCACTTCAAAATTGGTGGGTCCTCTATCCCGCATATATCTAACAACTCTAGCACACTACATGAAATCACACGCGCACCTTGATTTGTACTCCCTCCTGTCTTTAATATAAGAGCCCAAAATTTAAATGGTTTGAGTTACTAATATAAGAGCTCATCTCACATTCCCTCCTCATTTATTGCGTTTTTTCCTACTTTACCCCTAACTCTCTTTCATATTTATTAATGCTTATGTATTCCTCTCTCTTAAAAGTATCATAATAAATATGGGCAATATTGAAAAAGAAGCATTAACTCCAGACACCCAACTAACATTCACATGTTTTCTTATGAAGCGTTTTTTTGGTGGTTAACTCTTATATTAGGGATCGGGGAAAGTATATATAAAGGCCATCAGCTTAATATGATTTAATTTAACCGACACGCAGTTGGTTTGCATGGATTAGGTTTTTCTTGAGGTCTCAATCTCAAGTATAAAACATACAAGACTTGATTAGTCGGTTACTCAAATATTTGATAATATGATCCTAAAAAGGCACTCATTAGTGGTGACTACATGTTGATATATATAAAAAATAATATGATTTTTAACAAAAAAAATTGATTTAATTTAAATATTATATTAAGTTAAATATTTTGATAATATTAGATTTTAAGATTAGACTACTATCAACTTGTCTATATAAAGATCGCTTGTTCTCTAGTTATTCAATTAATTTACAAAATATTCATATACCTTTAATTTTGTTCCCGAGGTAGCCCAAACCGGTTCTTATGTTAGGAGTTGCTACTGTGACCTGTCAAGCCTCGTAATGTTATAAAAATTGGGTTTCAAATATACTAGTATATACTAGTAATATAATACCGCCATGAGCCTAAATTTTTATATTCGAACAATAGTACAAATTAATTTGGTCTTAAAAATTAAAAGAGAAAGCGGAAGATAACGATGACGTCAAGGTAGACAGAATTGGAACAAATTAATACTCCTACAACATGACACCTCAAAGACATCAAAAATATACATTTTTTTAAGATAACCTCTTGTTCTTTCCAAATCTGCCCCAAATTTGAAAATATCATTTAAATTCCTCCGAATATACAAAAGGACAATTCAAGAACTCAAACTTTCAAAAGGACCATGAAGGAACTAGGACCTAGTTGACATTTTAAAATTGTATGAAAAGACAAAATTGCCCTAATCATAAAATAGAAATTACTAACCACCCTATTGAAAACGGTGGGTGTAAGGGTGGTTAGTAATTTTTGTTTTATAATTAGGGCAATTTTGTCTTTTCACACAATTTTAAAATGTCAACTAGGTCCTAGTTCCTTCATGGTCCTTTTGGAAGTTTGAGTTCCTGAATTGTCCTTTTGTATATTCGGAGGGATTTAAATGACATTTTTCCTTTGACAGGCATGTCTTTTTAAGGATCATTTATTGCACAGAAATCGTTATACAAGAGTATTTTTATGAAAATCTTATATCGTAACATTTGTTAACAGTTTAAATTAAATAAATTGTAATAATTATTTTAAAAAAATCAGTGTATGCATACTATCTTTTCAATGAATGTTTTTTGTTTAATTTTTTCCTCCTTCAATCTAGTGTTCTATTATTGGAGACATACCACTGTTTAACAGCGTGTCACTATGCATTCATTTTCAAACTGGGATCTTAGAGCTTTCCGACCATTGCTTGGAGAATCTGTTTTTTTACCAACAGTTTGGACAATCTCACTAAACGATGATTCAAGCAGAAAATTAATGCCAATCGGTTACCAGAATCTGAAATATAACATTGTAGGTAACAATGCTAATTTATTATTATGTTCAACAAGGTAGTACTAAAATATATATCACGAAGAATTCTACCCAGCAATTTGATACATCATATTTATACTGCAAATCCTACACACAAGTTCCTAAATCCTAATCACAAATATATCAATAATTCACACATATATCTTACACAATATCCTAGATACAGTAAGATGATTGCAGCCAACAAGTTGATCTAAACTCTTTTGGCCTTAATTTCCATCTGAATGGAGACCATTTTCTTTCACTCCTTCACCAGATTTCTTAAGATCTTCCTTCTCTTTCTCTGTCAACCCTCCATTCTCCTTCGCTTCTTCCTTCGCCTTCTTCTTTGCCTCTTCCTCTTCAGCCTTCTTCTTTGCTTCCTCTTCTTCAGCCTTCTTCTTTGCTTCCTCTTCTTCAGCCTTCTTCTTTGCTTCCTCTTCTTCAGCCTTCTTCTTTGCCTCTTCCTCAGCCTTCTTCTTTGCCTCCACCTTGGCTGTCTCAAGTGCTTCAACCAACCTCTCCAAACAAGTCCCAGCCTCCTCCTCCAATGATTTTGGCATCAAATTCTCAGCAACATCAGCAGGCGTCATATCTGTCTCCTGCATCAACTCCTTAATTCTTGGATACAGATGGTGGTTCTCAAGATCCAAATAATTCCTTGCAAGCACCTTAAATGCTTCAAAACAACAATAAGACAATTCAATATGCTTATCCATTCTCCCCCTCCTAATAAGAGCAGCATCAAGTTTTTCTACATGATTAGTTGTGAACACAATCACTCTCTCCCCTCCACATGCTGACCAGATCCCATCCACCACATTCAAAAGCCCAGAAAGTGTCACCTTACTCTCCTTATCCTCCTCCTCTTCATCCAAAGCCTTCTTAACTTCACTTTTAGCCCCCTCCTCTTTCTCCTTCTTTTTCTTCTTCCTTTGCCCAGTAAGATCGAGAGAGCAATCAATATCTTCAATCACCACAATGCATTTACTAGGAGTTTCAATCAACAGCTTTCTAAGCTCAGCGTTCTCCTTGACCGCGGTCAACTCAAGATCATAGATATCATAGTTGAGAAAATTTGCCATGGCAGCTATCATAGTAGACTTTCCAGTCCCAGGTGGACCGTAAAGTAAATATCCTCTCTTCCATGCCTTCCCAACTTTAGCATAATACTCTTTCCCTTTCTTGAACTTAATAAGATCCTTCAAGATTTCTTCCTTCTTCTCAGGAGCCAAAGCTAGAGTGTCAAAACTAGCAGGATGCTCAAAAACAACATGACTCCACTTGCTTCTCTTCCAACCATACCAATGATTACTTGGATTGTTGGTATGAAGCTTGAGCTGACGATTCTTAGTGGCAATTGCTTTTCCTTCATCCAAAACATGTTTAATATATGTTTCAGTGATCACCTTACGATGACGCTTATGAAACGTGAGCCTAAAGTGACGTTTTTCATCAGAAGCTGGGTAGAAAGAGAAGGACTGAGTCCTAACTTCATGTTTATGAGAACGCCACCATAACTTAACACCGTTAAACTCGTCAGTGATTTCTTCGTTGTCATCCATGGTGAGAACAAGAGGGGTTTGACTATCTTTGACTTCTTCTGCTTTGAGGGTATGGGCTTTTTCTGACGAATTGGCACTAAGGTATGTTTGGATGTGTGTGAAAGCTTCACTGCGTTTCATGCGTTCACCATCAAACTCAGAGAATCTTATGGAGATGTAAGGATTGATGAGGTGGGTGAGTTTTTTGGTGTATCTTCGGATGTAGTTGCGAAGTGGGGGAGGGAAGAATCTTTCATACACGGTGTAGATTACCATCAAAGTGGCTGTTACTGTACCTAGTTGACCCCACATCTTCAACATGATACTCTCCATTGTTGTGATTCTCAGGGGACAATAACTATGGATACTAGTATTTAGAACTCAGTTTCTGATGCTATATATATAGATATCAAGACGCAGGATCTACAGTGCTGCTTCTAAACAAAAAAAATAAAATAAGTTAATTATAAATTGATGGGCGAAAACCCAAAAATGATACAGTACATAACTATTTGCCAAGGAACAAAAATAGTACATAACTATTTCAAGGTAAAAAAATGATACCCAACTTTTACCATGTGATTAAAAATGATATTTTCACTAATATGACAATAATATTAGACATAAAATGTCCAAAGTGCCCTTATAATTAAATAAACTTTTGTCCGACAGCAATTAATTTTTAAGGGCATTTTGGACTTTTCATGTCTAATATTATTGTTATATTAGTGAAAATATCATTTTTGATCACATGGTAAAAGTTGGTATCATTTTTATACCTTGGAATAGTTATGTACTATTTTTGTTCCTTGATCAATAATTATGTATCATTTTTGGGCATTCGCCTTAAATTGATTTATTTAATTTTTTCCCTTAAATTAGTTTATTTTACCTATAAACTAATGGATACTCTAAAAATATACTCCCTCCGGTCCTAAATATAAGATCTAATTGACTTTTTTAGAAAATTCTATAAAAAAGCAAAATAAGTTAATTATAAATTGATTTACTTAATTTTTTCCCTTAAATTAGTTTATTTTACCTATAAACTAATGTATAATCTAAAAATATATCAAATATGTCATGATTTAATAGTCTATTTCGCAACCTTAACCTCTCACAAAAAAGTCAATTAGGTCTTATATTTAGGACCGGAGGTAGTATTAAACATGTCATAATTTAATGATATATTTCGCAATCTTAATATCTCCAAAATAAAATCAATTAAATCTTATATTTACTAACGGAGGGATTAATTTACTAATTTGTGTTGAACTGCCAAGTAGTTACCCCTGCATTTCCAGCGAGTTTCCTACACTAACGAGTGATTCGCATGTTTTTGCTTTTGTCTAATCACCTTCACAGCTGGCAATGTAGAGTATTTGACTATTTGTTATGGAATACATCATCATCGAGGGGCCTGTACCACCACCAGTGATGTTATTTCTTTCAATGAAAAGCACAGTTCCAGCGGCTTGAGATTATAAACTGGATCAAATCAAATGGTTCGATTGTGCTTGTAATCTTAAATTATTAGTGTTTGTCTCTTTCATTAAAACAAAAATATAGTAAAATTATACAAACACAAGAAAGAACTCTCCTAATTTATATGGCCCCCTTCCCCGTCACCTCTTTCTTGATACTGATCATCCCTTAAATTTGATAGTTGAAAATATAAAATATAAAATAGGGTAAAGTACAACAATGAGTTCAAACTATTACGCTAGGAGCACGTAGGGGTAACAAGTATTCCCGGCTCAATTCTGGGCTGAAGAATAAATATCGGTGCAATATAGGCAACACCATTTAGTTTGACCGACGTTAACCGTTAAAAAATAACGTGGCGGGGGAAATAAATTTTTTTTTGACGTGGCGCGTTTATGTGGCAATTTTTGGTGTCGTGGTGTGCTTATGTAGTACTTTTTTTGCAGATGTGACGTACTTTATGGGCATTTTTGCTGACGTGCCGTGCTTATGTGGTGTGCCACGGCAGCAAAAAAATATTTCCCCTCGCCCCGTCAGCTTGTAACGGTCAAAGTCGATCAAACTAGTTGGAGTTACCTATATTGCATCAATATTTATTCTTCAGTCCCATAATTGAGCCGGAAATATTTGTTAACCCTACGTGCTCCTCGCGTAATAGTTTGAACTCATTTTTGCATCTTTACCCCTTAAAATATGATAACACAAATTCCAGCCTACATTATCTCTCAATTATTTTTTGAGAGAAATATTTTCCCCAAAATAACAGAGAATTAATATTAAATAGGTCTCATAACAACTTGTCAATCACAACTCAAAGTGTCGTTGTTAACAAGTGAAAATGTGTCATTAACACGTTTTGGAGAATTGTTTGATCTGGATTTTTTTCTTTTGAACTTGCATTCGATTCTTATTTTTTTTTCCTTTTTTTCATTGTTATTTTTTAGCCATTATATTTTATAAACGGTTAGCACTAGGAAAGAGAAGGAGAAGACAATCATAAAGATGAAGAGTTGCTCTTGTTTTTTTAAAAAAAGAAGAAGTTTAATTTAATCTAATATCTTAAAATACCATATTTTGATTATCGTTGAAATAAAAAATTAAAGTTGATACATTTTTTAAAAATAAAAGAAAAACTTACCTGTGAAAGTGTTGCTTTTGTAAAAAGAAAAAAAGATCGATAATGGCATAAAAATGAACTTTAACAGTAATGTTAATAGTAGATGATTGATAATCGAGATATTAAATCATTATGGTTATCCCTAGATTTAAACTTTTGAAGTTCATACAAGTAATATATATACAACTTATATGTTGAACTTCATAGATCGGTACGGTTTTGTGTGATTTGGAGTAGCATTAGAAATCATACTTAACTACTCCACAACCTTTATGGTTGTCTCCCACCATCCCATCGCTTTTAATTTGTTCTTGCCATCGGCACACAAGAACCTTCTTGTATAGCTGAACTAAAAGATCTGATAATTACTAAGCATATCTATTAAGTAGCTACCGCCTTTTCGTTTCTCAGGATTTGTGGATTTTGATTCGCTTATATCATATACTAAATTTCATTATAAACAATTGAAATTTGCTTCTTCTTCTTTTTTGCAAGGAGAAATCCGTCTTAATTTGACTGTTGTTTCCCATGCTCATAGAAACTAGAAAGAGCTATTAAGACCTCTTTCTCTTCGAAAAAAAACTGAAGTCTCTTCACTTTTAATCTTTGTTAACGAAAGAGTTAGCTAGTTAGTGTGTGACGACCGGCTTCTCAAGCAATAAATCTTAATCTTTTGATTAAGATTGCACGACCAATTCTTTCTTTTATTTGGCCGCCTTCAACTTTGTCTCTTGTTTCAAATGCTCACATGGCGCATGCTTGTGGAAAAAAAAAAACTTGCTTGCGCAACAAGATTGAAGCAAAGTCTAGTCAACATTTATTGAAAATGACTATATATTTTATCAACAGGCATGAAAAATATCGTATCATCTAACCATATATATGTTAGCTTGCATATGCATGCGTTCGTAAATAGGGTCAAGTGCATGCTATTATATACACGAAGGTGCATGTTTCATTACCTGCCCAAGTGCCCATATATGATATATATAAAAATATTAAAGTCAGCAAAAAGAAAACTTTATTATTAATAAATAAATTTTAATTTGTGCCTATTTTGTCTTCTCCAGGTGTAACACATGGTATTGAAATTTCAAAGGAAGGAGCGACTTTTCAAGTTTGTAACGTCTCTTCCAAGTTCCAAGTGTGAAAGTATATGTATGTTATATATCTCTTCTTCTCTGATGATTTTTATTCAAAGCCACGTTGATTTTTATTCAAAGCCACGTTGGTCGACAACTGATTAAGCACCAAATCAAATAAAAGATTCTAAAAATGGCCGACCAAGACAAAAATAAAAGAGTATATAAACATATTCCAATGGCTTAAATATGTGTTTGATAGTGAAGTTTATGTTAATTAAGTTTATTTGTATCACTGTGATTGTCTGAATGCTTAACGCAAAAGGATTAGGTCACTCTGACGTCGTTTTAGTTGATTTCATCAAAAAGATCCCTCTAGTTTTACATAAATAAGGCCAGAAGGGGTTAATCATGTGGTTGTGGGTATGGAATATGGATGCTGATGGTATACCCCCTTGAAATGGTTCTCTATATATCTCACGTACGTCATGCATGAATACATATGTATATACATATACACATCAACTTATCTATCATCAAGCATTCCAAAATGACTATATGCCTAACATGCTATATGAAAAAATTGTAAATATATATATGAGTAATTATATTACATGATACTACTTACATGAGAAAATATCAATTAAGTCCCAAATCGAATAATTGAAAAATGAATTAACGACAAATAATGTTAAGGTGATCATACCCTCACATTTGCGCTTCAAGGACTAAGAAAAAAACAAGTACAAACACAGGTAAAGAAAAAAATGAAGAAATAATAATAAAAAAACTAATTAATGTGCATATTAGAAAACAATATGAATATAAGTTTCTATATAATGTTAAAGTGAGTCCCCTATAACAATGACTTTGAAACTTTTGTAATGGGAAGACATAAAATCTAAAATATACTCCATATAATTGATTCATGTTTTAACACTGTACCATTTGAAAAAACAAAGACAGAGTAATTGTCTAGTTTCATCAATATGCAATATCTAATTTCGTCCAAAACAATAGGCAATATCTAATAGGAGGGGCTTATGCCACTTTGATAAAATTAATTATCTAACCCATACTTTTTTTTGTTTGATAAATAATTATCTAATCTAACCCATACACTGGTTATTATTCGGGGTTTTTCTCTACCCAGCATCCTTATCCCTTTTGTCCATCAAAGGGGAGGAAGAGTGGAAGACTATGAAATTCGATGTTTCATGTTTGCTATAATATAAATATACACTCACAAACTGGCCAACAAAAAACACACTCAAAAAATATGAAAATAAAGAAACACGATATATGTAAGAAAATAACACTTTTAACATAAACACAAACACAAACACATACATATAATTAATTAAATTAATTATAATAAATAATGATTATATTGGTAAAAAAACAGTAAAGGTTTTGATATTTGGTTACCTTTTCCTTTTTGTCCTCGTACAATAATTAAGTCATGCATCGACGACTCGTAGTCTTTAGTCTTTGTCGTTTTGTCCTGTTTTACAGATCTATGATCCTTTCACCTTGGACCATTCCCTCCCTGAAAAAAAAAAGGATAGTTATTACGATTAGAACAAATATTATGAGAATATTAGATCAATTAAAAACAAAAAATAGTGTGAGCATATATAGCTGAGACAGAGAATAAGGCCTGACGCTCCTAGCCCAATGGATCTAAATACTCTCAGAAGCATTTTTCTCCTATTCTTTCTCAGAATCATCATCTTGGTCATCCATATAATCTAAAGGTCCTTATTTCTCCATATAATCAGAACATGTGGGTCCCACGCACATTAAAAAAAAAATACACCCATCCACTCTCTCTCTCTCCTCCCTCCCTCCCGCCGACCCTCCTCCCTCCCTCCCTCCATGGCCGACCACCTCTTCTCAGCAACTCCGCACCACCCCTCTCTCACCGCCTTCCGCCGCCAGCGCCACACCAGCGAAGAGGAAGACGCCGGAGCTATTCGTTGAGGTTGAGGTTGGGAAGCAGCAAAGACGAAGAGTTGGGGTTTGATGGTGGTTGAGAGAGATGAAGAGGGAGGAGGAGATCGACGAAGGGTGATGTAAAGGTGGTGGATCAGAGAAGCTGCGGTTGGTGAGGGTGGGCTAAGGCTGAGATCGAAGAAGCTGTGGATTGGGGTTTTAGTTGGATGCGCAGTGGAGGAACGGTGGTGGACCGGTGAGGGCACGGTGTGGGAATGAACTGAGGTTGAAGAAAAGGCTGTGGAGATGCAGAAGAGGTGGTCAGCGACGGCCATGGAGGGAGGGAGGGAGGGAGGAGAGAGGGAGTGGGTGGGTGTGATTTTTTTTAATGTGCGTGGGACCCACATGTTCTGATTATGTGGAAGAATAAAGGCCTTTAGATTATATGGATGGCACTCTGAGAAAGAATAGGAGAAAAATGCTTCTGAGAGTATCTGGATCCTAGCCCAATAGGCGAGCCCACTACTAGAAAATAGGCCTTTCACGACCATAATTAACGACTAAAAAGCCAATGTTGGTCGTTGATAAAAAACGCGGTGGCATAATATGTAAATAACTGTCCAGGCGGAGATCTTTCACGACCACATTTGTATATGTGGTCGTGGAAGGGTCCCCTTCCACGAAGGGGAGACCCCTTTCACGTCCACACTCATAGTGAGTGTGGACGTGGAAGGGTCCCCTTCCACGTCCACATTATGTATAATGTGGACGTGGAAGGGGACCCTTCCACGTCCACACTCACTATGAGTGTGGACGTGAAAGGGGTCTCCCCTTCCACGTCCACACATATAAAGGTGTGGACGTGGAAGGGGACCCTTCCATGACCACATATACCCAAGTGTGGTCGTGAAAGGTGGGCAATTTTTTTCCCACTGGCGCCAAAGCCCTTTTTTATTTCCCTCCAACAATTTGGCACTCACTCTCTGCGCCTCCCTTTCTCTCTTCTTCTCTCACACTTTGGCACTCACTTATCTCCGCCGTCTCTCTCCTCCCTCTCTCCAACCACCGCCGCCTCTCTCCTCCCTCTCTCCAACCACCGCCTCGCCCTCGCCGCCGCCCTCGCCTCTCGCCCTCTCTCAGGTAATATCCACTCCTCCCTCCCTCTCGCCTCCCTCCCTCTCGCCTCCCTCTCCTCCGCCCTCGCCTCGCCCTCGCCTCCCTCCCTCCCTCGCCTCTCTCGCCTTCGCTTTTTTCTGCCGAGAGTTTTACTCCCCTCCTCCTCCCTCCTCTTCAAGATAATACTCTCTGATTTTTTTTTTACTTTTCGCAGGGCATTTTGGGGACAAATTAATTGGGTTTCTTTAAGTTTTTTCGCTACATCTTCAACATCAACTTCTGTTGCTGTTTCAGCGTCAACATCCTCCCAAGTAAGGTGAGTTTTTTTTTTATTTTTTTTTTATTTTTCTCTCATTGTATTTTCTTTGTTTTTTTATTTTTTGTATTTGCTTTTTAATATAGTTTGTGCCCACTGTAAGACATTTTAAGCATTGAAATATTGTTTGACTGATTTTATAAGCTCAATGGAATTACTGATTTTATTTGGTTTTGGTAATAGATTGTTAATTGTTATTTTGATTATTGTGATTATATTTGGTTCATTTGCTGGCTTAAATATTGCTTCTATTGTTGAATATCAAATTCTAGCTTTTGGTTTGTGCATTTGTGGTAAATTCTGATTTGCACTTAATTTGGTACACTGTTTGGTTGACTATTCTGGACATTTTAAGAGTGTTTTGGGCTGCTCTATTTAGCAATAATTGCTGGAAAAAGCTTGTTTTCTTTGCTGGAAGGGGTAGTAAAAATTGCATGCAAATAGGCTCTAGTTTCTTGGAGAGGTTGTTTTTGGTTGTTGATTAGGACTGTTTTAGGTTGCCATAGATAGTCCTCTGATTGGTTCAATTGTCTTCTATTCTTTTTAATGAAGACAAGTGTATATACATATTATACGCATTACTCCAATGGATCGTGCTTGGATGGATGCTTTGCGAACTAGTGAAGAATATCAAAACGGGGTGGAGAAGTTTATTGAATTTGCCAAAAGAAATGTGGCGAGTAAGAATGGAAAGTACCTGTGCCCTTGTGTGAAGTGTGTGAATGTTGATCGCAAGAGCCTTGACTCTATAAGGAATGACCTTATTTGTGAGGGGATCAATCGCCGATATAGGAAGTGGATTTGGCATGGGGAATTGGGAACTACCGTGGAACATGTAAAAGCAGCGGAGGTGGATGATAATGATGATGATGAATATGTTTGCGATGTTGGCATGGACAACATGATAAATGATATCGCAGCAGAGTCGTTTGTTGTGTCAGACGAGTACGACAAAGTGCGTGGTGATGCTGAGACACCTTTGTTTCCAGGGTGTAAGAAGTATAGCCGTCTGACCTTCATTCTAACAATACTAGAAATAAAGACGGAAAATGGGTGGGCAGACGCGGGTTTCTCGAAAATGCTCGCAGCTTTGAGCGATATGTTCCCGGATAACAATGCGGTTCCGAAGACAATGTATGAGGCCAAGAAAATGCTAAGTAAGATGGGTATGGAGTATCAGAAGATACATGCTTGTCCCAATGATTGTATTTTATATAGAAATGAATATGAAGGGTTACATGTGTGTCCAAGATGACTCGTTATCAAAAACCAAAAGTCGACGACAGAATTGATGAAAAAGGAAGAAAATGGATGTAGACACAGAAATAATCAACAAAGAATAAAGCATTAAAATACAGAGCATGAAAATAAGATAGGCAGAGAAAACGCCAGAAAAACATACAGTCTCGTCAAACACCAGAAGATGAAGTTGTTTCATGCCTTGCATTGGTCTGAGATTCCCAAGCGGGTAACACATAAAATGCTTGGAAATATTTTTTCAATATTAACATGTAAATAATCAACACAAACACCCTCCATGTGAGATCAGGGGTTGAAAAAACACTCTGAACAGGAAATGGAAAAATCACCTCTTGATCTCCCTCCATCACCAAAATTTCCAGAAGATAACCACAAAAAGGGAAGCAAGATATCATTGATATGCATGTGAGAAATCTAGAGAAATAGAACATTTAAATAGCAAGGTAGCCACGATCTGAAGGTGTTGTACCCTTAAGTTTCTTTGTTAACACCCATATAAAAGGCTTGTGTTCGATACTGCTCAAGAAGCTCAAGAAGCTCAACCACCAATTCTTCTCCCACAGGTACTCAAATTGTCTATGAATTGACCTTTATTAACAATGTTGTTGATATATGTGTGTACTGATGATGTGTTTCTTATTTTCAGAATTTTAACGGTGAGAAGTACCCATATCTGAATCTGCTGTGGACGATGCAACCTGGATTTGAGCGTAATCTTTCAATACCTGCTGGAGTCGTCAATCCACTAGTAGAGGAGAAGATTTGGTTGCAAGGTTCTCGAGACGTTAAGGAGTTCTTGATGATGGAGGAGCTTGAGCAAAGCTGGCTTGATTTGGCCGTCTGGTAAGTGTGTCATATTTTTACCAATATAGTTGAATATTGTAATGAGGCTTTAAGTTCTAATCCATTTCGCCATGTCTAATAGGTACTGTCACAGTTTATGTCAAAGAACCCCAAAGGAGAAGTTTTGCCGGTTTCTATGCCCTTCTAGACTGGCTTATAATGAAAACGCCTTGAAATTACTTAAAAAGAGTAAGAAGGATCATTTTTGGGAGATGCAATGTTACGTGGAGCTGCAGATGGGCCTTGATTGCGGCACTCTTTATTTCGCCCCCGTTTTGAATTGGTAATGAGTTATCTTTTACACAATATTAAATGTTATGTCTTAGGTTAATTAACATTTATTTTCACTTATATCTTTCAGTGGACATTGGACTCTGGCTATACTTTGCCCGAAAGAGTTCAGGATTTTTTGGTTTGACTCTTTAGAGGGATTTATTAGCAACGATCACAGAAAAGTCTTCCACAAGTAAGTTTCTCTTTTTTTTTTACTTTTATGGTTGATAATAATATATCTTTATACTATATATAACATTATTGTTATGATTTTGTCTCTTTTGAAGAGGAATATTAAAATGGCATGATGCTCAAGATACTGATTATTACACAGCTAGTCAGACTTCGATTAATGTTATAAACGTAAAGGTAAAAGCAATTTTTATATTCATTTTCATTTATATTGCTTTTAGTCATATCCGAACTACCATGATAATTGCTGATATTATCTGTGATTTATCAGTGTCCAAGACAGCGGGGCGCTGTAGAGTGCGGATACTATGTCTGCAAATACATGCTGGATATTGTATATCAAGATCAAATTAAGCAAGGGAGGAAATTCCAAAAGGTATGCACACTTCTAACATATATCTCCAAGAAAATAGTGATTTCTAATTGTAAGTGGTACTTTCCTTGTCTTTTTTAATATTGTTTAATTATGTTGCAGCTTTTGGAAGGACTTTATGGACTTAGTACTGACTCGTTTAAACAAGATGAAGATATTGACTTTGTACGAAACGCACTTGCAGAATTTTTAATCACTATGTGAGGCAGAAATTGTATAGGCTTAGATTGTTGTAGCTAAATTTTGAACTTATATTACTAGTAAGGCAAAAATATAAAACTTAGATTATGCCTTTTGTATTTTGTTGTCTAAGTAATAAGGTAATATTTATGGGATACGTTTTTGCAATTGCTCTGGTATTCTGTATTGTGCTGTAGTATGGTATTGACAGTGGTTTGTAAATGATCTGCAAGAATGCAGATGGCTATAAAATGCATTTACAAAAAGTAAAAAAAAAAAACCCCCCTTTCACGTCCACACATAAGGGAGTGTGGACGTGATACCCTATCACGTCCACACTTAGGAAGTGTGGACGTGATAGGGGGGACCTATCACGTCCACACCTTATAAGGTGTGGACGTGATAGGTCCCCCCTATCACGTCCACACTTCCTAAGTGTGGACGTGATAGGGTATCACGTCCACCTACCACGTCCACACTTGATAGGTGTGGACGTGGTAGCCTCTTAGTAAGAGGCTACCACGTCCACACTTATCAAGTGTGGACGTGGTAGCCTCTTAGGAGGCACCAAATTTGGTGCCTCCTAAGAGGCTACCACGTCCATTTTTATCCAACTGTGGCATGATAGGTCCTATCTATCACGACCACAAACATGTGGTCGTGAAAAACACACTTTTTTACGACGCGGGATTCCACGACCACCTATTTGTGGTCGTGAAAAGCCCAAAATTGTGGTCGTGAAAGACCTTATTTCCAGTAGTGGCCCCATGCAATGAAAACCAGCTTTGGATTTTATAAAGGGATAATCACAATGACCAATAGTTAGTTGCCACCTACAACTATGTAAGATGAGAAAACACCCGAGAAGTGTTCTCATTGGGAGAGGAGACAACACTCTTACCTCTCGAGTACAAATTAATCATTTGTCAATAGGCGTCGAATTATAAGGCAATGCTTAACAAAGGGGGGATAATCATAATGAGGTTTCTCATAAGACAATTAATTACATTCATGTCCTAAGAAATCATCAAATTACATTAAAATCCTAAGAGACCTGAGTGATATTAAATAACTTGTTATTGAGTCGTCAAAGTTACCTCATCACTTGTCATTTGTCAATATAGCTCTTAAAAAATTTAATCATCATTGACAACTCAAGGGGTTAATATTGACAACTCAATGACAAGACATAATATCACCTAAGTTCCTTAGAATTTTAATCCATTTTTGTGTTTGAAACTTGAACTAACACCCACCCCCACAACCCCCCCACCCCACACACACACACTAATATATCTATCACTACTTTATTAGATCAAGTTTTGATTTGATGACAGAGTTTTACTCCATAAAGATATTATTGTAACAATAAATATCAAATTAAAAAGTTAAATAAATTTATCATGTTACAATTATTTTGAATTTGAGATGCTTATTCCGCGCTATGTTACTAAGAGTGACATATCTATGGTGGTGAAAATAATTCTCGAAACAATGAAACGAGACATCTTTAAAAAAACAAAAGTGTAGGTTTCTATAGCTAAAGAGACACTTGTTTTGAATGGAAATGGAAAGAGTTGAACTAACCAAAAATGAAATGGAACTCAGACTTTAGTATGAAATCTCCTGTTCAAGTCCTGCATTGTTTCCTACCTGCTCGATTGGGGAATGAAACCACAAGAGAGGCAAAGTAGAGCGGATGGCAAGTGAAGTAAAGCTGGATTCCACGAGAAAAGGTGGAGAGGGGTAGGAAGGAAGAGTAGGTAACCCTACACTCATCTGCAACAGATAAGACACGACTCCACAAATAATTTTTTGACCAGCAGATTAAACACTTAAAAAAGCCTAAATTGATTTTAACATAATTAAAAAGCCTTGTTTTCTTATTCTAGGTGTAGAAGATATTTAGTGTAAGATATATCTAATCTTAATCTTGTAAATTTATAATTTCCTTTAAATCATCTTAAATATTTGTACATATTAAAGGAGATTCTTATTAATATTGTTGTTGTTAGGGAGAATGACACTAATACGCCAAAGGGAAAGATTTTTTTTAAAAAAAAAGTCCCAAAGAGGGTTGCAGTGCTTGATAGAATTTTGAAACATACTCCCTCTGTTCCTAAATATAAGATCACTTTGAGGAAGTGGATAAGTTCCTAAATATAAGATCACTTTCTATTTTATCTCGAGTTTTGCCTAAACTACCCTTATACTCCCTCTTTTCATTGAAAACCCCTCCTCCTTTTAAAGTTAAGTAATTGAGGAGATTTTGGGAAGATCATGTAATTTTATTGTCTTCCTTAATCTCCCCAAATTAACCAAAGCGATCTTATATTTAGGAACGGAGGGAGTACAATTACTTTTTGCCATAATAAATTTTATTTAACATATAATGAGAAGTGTCCATCATCAAGGCAAGAGTTGTTAATACTTAATAGTCACAACAAGACTAGTCAATGGCCACAACAAAACTTGTCATTCATAAAGCTATAGTTTTCAACTAGCTATTATTTGTTAAAATTTCAATTAGATATGATATAATATTATAATAATTTTATTATACGTATACACAAGTATTATTATTGACCACAAAAGTTATCAATGGACACAACAAGACTTGTCAATAGTAACAACAAAACTTTTCATTGGGTAAATTTACATTTGTCAACTAATCTCTCTAAAGAATTCCAAGTGAACATAACATCATCAATAATAAATAAATTTTAAATAACATATCAAGACTTGCTGATGATCAGAACAAAAGTTGTATATATTCACAATGAGACTTGTTAATATAACTACAACAACTCTTGTCAAAAGCCACAATAATATAATATTTCCCGTTGCATAATGACAGTTTAGTATTCACACATTTTGAAACTATATTAGGAAGATGTCTAGGGACCTTACTTAGTGAATCATTAAGTGGGATTTTTTAACAATTTTTTCAATCCAACCTTAGTGTCATTCTCCCTAGTTTTTGGTACAACTGATTAAAAAGCTGATGACAAACGCAGCAATAAGTGTATGCTAGTATGGCTCGCTCCCACTCTATTCACCAAAATGGCTGGGCCTCCACTAGTTTCCTGAAGCCCTACAACTTCGGCTGTCACTATGTCAGCACTGCCAAACTACAAACTTACCCTTTCCATATACAAGATTCATTCATACTTCCACAAAATCCAATTGAATCACTCTCCATCTTTAGAGCCAAAATTTGAATGATTTTTGTTCAAAATATAAGAGTTCATCTCACATTCTCTCTTCATTTAATGCATTTTTCCTACTTCACCCCTAACTCTCTCTCATATTTATCAATACTTATGTATTTCTCTCTCTTAAAAGTATCATAATAAATATGAGTAATGTTGGAAAAAATGTACTAAGTTCAGACACTCAAGTAACTTTTACATGTTTTTTTAAGAAATATTTTTTTGCAGTTGAATTCTTATATTACACACCGGAGTGATTAATACATATAACATTATAAACCCATTTAGACACACTTCACATAATTTAAAAGAATCTGCCCTGTTCTAAAATAAAATGTAATCCGAAGGGGAAAGTTAGAGAGAGAGAGTCTCACTTCTCTCTACACTTCTCCTCCTTCCTTCTTAGTACCTCCTCCTGTGAGTGAGGGTTTTTAGCGCCTTGGTGCGTTGGTTGGTACACGGACGATGCCGGTGACGACGGCGATGGAAGTGACGGCGGCGAGCGGTTGGTGGAGCGCTCGAACTGGGAATGCGTGGAAGAAGGATCTCGACGCCGGAGTAGATCGTGGTCGTGGCTGGGTGTTTGTTCGCCGGAATCAGAGGTTCCTGGTGTGGGTATGGTGCTGGCCGGAGGTGATGGTCGCGGCGGTGAAGGAAGGACGGCCAGATCTGACGGTGAAGGAAGGTGACCCAGATCTGACTGCGAAAGTTCCCGGCGTGGGTACGGTGTTTGCCGGAGATGAAGTTGACGGTGGTCCAGCTCTGAGTGTGGGTAAGCTCTGTGAGTGTTTGCTTCTGCTTTCCGGTGGCTGGTCCACAGCCACCGAGCCACCATGATGCTTAAATCAGAGCTCTATCTGGGTTTGAGGGGTCCTATGGTAGAGCGTATGAAGTCCTGGTCACCCCTAGTCAGTGTTAGTAGTAGTATGTGTGTCTTGTCTTTAAAATTTCTTAGATGTGTGATCTGGTATCTATGGGTCTGCCTGCTATTGTGGGTTAATTTTGTCTGTGTTGGTTGTTGGCTAAGTCCTACCATGATCTGTACCTCAATGAAGTTTGTCTACAAACTTCACTGGTCCCCTCACCTCCCTGGAGGTGAGATTGAAGCTGCTGATATGCAGCATTTGCATCAAAGTCGGTGGGCTCGGGAGAGCAAGTCTTTGTACTACCACCTTCTATTGCACCCACACCACTTAATCATGATAGGATGGAAGTTCAATCTCTTCACCTTTTACCTGCATTGGTTAGGTATCGGCATTAGTATTTGGAGTCTGTTATGTCAATGTAATCTAGATATTTTGATGGTAGCTAGTGTATTGGCTTGCATGTATTTGTCCTGGTGTCCCCGATGGATGGATGCAAAGTGCCTAGTGTCTGTATTATGTGTTTTATTTTGAGTATTAGTGTATGTACTGTGTTCCATTATCAATCATAATATCCTTTCGGCCAAAAAAAAAAATAAAAAATAAAATGTGCTTGTTTAGAAAATCTCAAGTTTCATCGAATAGGTTGTTGTATGTGCCCTCGTTATTAGGGTCTCCCTTGTATACTTTACGTTGCTTGTCCACTTGTCCCTTTCTCGTCCTCTCTGCTTTGCCACTACTCTGTAACATTTTCTTGTACACTAGACTCCTTGGGTCCTTCACCCCCTTCTTTCTCCCCATTTCAAATTTTAACTATAGGATATTTTTTTTTATCAATTTTCAATTTTTTTTAAACAAAGCCTTTTAAATGAATCTATCATAAATGATACTCCCTCCGGTCCTAAATATAAGACCTAATTGAATTTTTCTGGAAAATTCTTAAAAAAGCAAAATAAGTTAATTATAAATTGATTTACCTAATTTTTCTCTTAAACTAGTTTATTTTACCTATAAACTAATGGATAATCTAAAAATATATCAAATATGTTAATAACCTATTTCGCAACTTAATCTCTCCAAAAAAAGTCAATTAGGTCCTATATTTAGGACCGGAGGTAGTAAATCAATATAAAATAATAGTCCTTGGGACAAAAAAGTTCGAGTTCTGTGCATCATAGTCCAAGTTTATTTATTTTAACCCTCTTCTTGGTCTCCATGTTCACCTAGCATCATTGGCGCCCATGTTTCTCTCTCATTGACCACCTTGACCGCCTCCATTTTTATACAAACCCCTCTCCTTAAACCTTGTGAACCACTATTCTCTTCTGGGGTCATGGAAGAGCCATTTGGTAACAATGCCAATGATAATAATACCAATTCTGATTCTCTCATTTCCTCCCTCAAAGATCCCAGCTTTAGCAAGATGAAATATAATAATAATAGTAACAATGTTGAGTCTCAAAGCAGCACTGAATCCAACAGTTATGATGGAAGTCACAAGAGCTGCTCAAGCTGTGTGAGTAACTACTCCAACACATGTGAAGCCAATGATTCAAATATAAGTGTTAGTAGGAGACTTTGCCCTTGTAAGCCTCACAAGGGAAATGATGCTAGATGGGATGCTATACAGTTGGTGAAAGTTAAGTATGGAGATTTGGGTTTGGGGCATTTCAGGCTGTTGAAGAAGCTGGGTTTTGGGGACATTGGAAGTGTGTATCTAGCTGAGCTTAAAGGAAAAGGTTGTCTATTTGCAATGAAAGTCATGGATAAAGAAAAGTTGACTGCAAGGAAAAAAATGTGCAGAGTCCAAACTGAGAGGGACATTTTGAGTTCCTTGGACCACCCTTTTCTTCCCACACTTTATTCTCATTTCCAAACAGAAAAATTCTCTTGCTTGCTTATGGAGTTTTGTAATGGTGGTGATCTTCATGTCCTACGCCAGCGCCAGCCAGGCAAGCATTTCACTGAGCAGGCTGCAAGGTCAGTAGTATATATATATGTACAAGAATAATAATGGGGACATTTATGTTTTAAGTTTAAGATGTAACATGTTTTAATTTTTTGACTAGTGAAGTTTCGAAATTTGTAGGTTTTATGCTTCTGAAATTCTTCTTGCTCTTGAGTATCTCCACATGATGGGGGTGGTATATAGGGACTTGAAGCCTGAGAATGTTCTGGTTAGGGAAGATGGTCATATCATGCTATCTGATTTTGATCTATCATTAAAATGTTGTGTGAGACCTACACTTGTCCAGTCCAATAATGAAGAACCATCTAGTCAAGTTTCTTCCTTTTGTATTGAGCCATCTTGCAAGCTACCTGTTTGTGTGGAGCCTTCCTGCTTGCAATTGCAATTGAAGTCTTCTTCTTGCTTCAAACCCCAAGTTTTCAATTCCAAAAAGGCCAAACCAAAGAGTGCTAAACAGAATTCAATAAATCCTGATTCATATCCTATGCTTATTGCTGAGCCAACTAGTGCACGTTCTATGTCATTTGTTGGGACACATGAATATCTTGCACCAGAGATTATTAGAGGAGATGGTCATGGAAGTGCTGTGGATTGGTGGACTTTTGGTATTTTCTTGTATGAGTTGTTGCATGGAAAGACACCATTTAAGGGAAATGGAAATAGAGAGACATTGTTCAATGTTGTTGGGCAGCCTCTTGTGTTTCCTGAGGGATCAAACATTAGTTTTGCAGCTAAGGATTTGATAAGGGGATTGCTTGTGAAAGATCCAAAGAAGAGACTTGGGTTTCAGAGAGGAGCTTCTGAGATTAAACAGCATCCTTTCTTTCAAAGTGTTAATTGGGCTTTAGTTCGCAGTAACCAACCACCACTGATCCCAAAACCACTTGATCTTTCAGTGTTGAATGAGACTTTGAATCAGTCAGTGCCTGTTAGTGACAAAGGGAACTCTGATAATTCTAACAGATCTTCAGGTCCTTACTTGGAGTTTGAATTTTTTTGATGTACATTTTTGGCATTTCATTTAGTTATCACATTGCTTTCTCCAAGAAAAAAAAAGTCTCATTCCTCAAGTCTGTTCCTTGCCTTCACGTGATTTTCTTTCTTGTTTGTTGTCATAAAGTTATATATATATGCTTCTTTAAAAGAGAGGAAACGAAGAAATGGGAATCATGCACAAACACTACTGACAATGCATGAGGAAAATGAGAGAGAGTAATAAAACTAGAAACAAAAGGATATGGTGAGCTTTTGTCTGATACGTGAAATTGTGAAAACTCAATAGACTTGTGCAAGTCTATGAGACTTTCATCTAAAAAATGTACTTTTTTAAAAAGGAAAAAAATGAACTTGACCACACACATGGATAAAGCTACAGTGAGGTGTGAAAATGGGTACATTTGGGAACGTGAAAATGTGGTAATGTCTCTGTCTCACTGATCTATTACTTGTATATTCACTTGTAAAAAGTGAGAGGGATGGTTGCTTGAATGGTTTCAACAGTTGCTTTATTCCTCTGCAATTACAGCCTTTGTTTTACTACGAATATGGCACTTTAATAATTGTTTTCCTTTCGTCGCTAGCTGTTGAAGACAAATAATCGATGGAGAGATGATATTAAGCAGCAACAACCTCCTGCGATGTTAAATCAGTACCTCAGACTTTTGCCTTTGTCGCTTCATCCATATCCTATAATTTTTTTAAAAAAATTTCTTTTTTATTTTAAGTTATAAGAAAATAAACAACGTTTACTAGTACAAATTCTATGCATCAGTTCAAAAAATACAAATTTTATGTTCTATTTATAAAATTAACAGTTTTTTTTCCATTTTATGCAAAAAAAATTTGATTTGTTTTTTCAATATATAAACGTAATTGTACTTTTCTCTCAATTTTTTTTACGCATATCGTTTCTCACTCCTTGTTTAAGTTATCCACCACGTTAAACGAATTATTGGAATCTCATTGTCTCCAATTTCTTTCCAATTTCATCATTTTCACAATAAATAATGGTATAACTTTTATAAAAAAAAATAATGATATGTCAATAATTATTATTATTATTATTATTATTATTATTATTATTATTATTATTATTATTATTATTATTCTAAATTAATTTGACACGTATTTTGATTTACTTGAATCTTATGGTTTCTTCTTTAGGATTTCTCTAATAGTATCTTAAGGCATATCATAAGCTTAAATATTTCTTGTGAGTAAATGGGATAGCTGTGTAGGAGACTTAACATTCTCCGTGCTCAAGTAGGGATAGAACCCTTACATTCCTTACATTGATTAAGAATGAATGAGTCTATTACCATTTAACCAAACTCTCGTACGAGTAATTTCTTATGATTTTACCCATAGTCTGTGGGTTTAGTGGTGAGGGGGTTGGACTTAAAGTGCCTAATTATCCACTTTGACATGAATTCAATTCTTGGGAGTGACACTTAGTTGTGCCTCTATCGCGAGGCTTGGGAGACATTTCCGCAACCAAGGGGGAACTGGCGAGGGAGTTAATAGTTGACTCTATTCTCGATCGGTCTGTATAGTCTGGTCTAGGTGCCCTACCTCGGATTAAGTTGAACCAGAACTCCTTAAAATTTTGTAATAAAAAAATAATTTTTTATGATTTATTTTTTCTTGTTTATACAGCGGAATGCAAAGGAGTAGCCAATAAGGAGTGAATTTTGACTTTTGACCAAAATGATAAGTAGTACTGTTTCAATCATCACTTTTCCGTTATTTTTCTACTAACTTCTTGATTGGTGTTAATCAATCTCAATAGAAAATATCCAACTAGCACGTAGGTGTAATTTTAAAATTTTGTGAAAAGACAAAATTGTCTTCATCCTAAAATACAAATTACTACCCCACCCTAACCCCCACCCTCTCCTCGCAATTTGTGTTTTAGTATGGGGGTAATTTGTCTTTTCACAAAATTTTAAAATTACACTTAGGTGCTAGTTCCTTCATGGTCCTTTTAGAAGTTTAGGTTTCTCACTTGTCGTTTTGGATATTCGCAGGGAGTTATTTGAGATTTTCCCTTTTCTAAACTCATCAATGTGGATGGATCAAATATAGCCGACTTTTCCCAACTTCTTGATTGGATTTAATAAACCTCAATAATAAATATCCCCACGTTACTATGACCAATTGCAAAATGGAAACAACATTTTTCTCCACTTTCCTTTTGTTATTAATAAACAAAAAGTAAAGGTATTCAGTTCAAACCAAACAAAAAGTAAAGGTACTAAAAACAAAATAGAAGTCAAGTCAAGCTATTTTTGCGTTCCTGACCAAGGAAGCTGGAGGCAAGTACACCACCGAGGCTCACAATCACACAGCAACCAACACAAAACCAAAACAAACACACAGATCGAAATTCGGTGTGGGCATGCGCATGTACATCTTCATGTACATATGATCTCATTGCATTGCTTAATCTCTATAAACAGATCCCACACCCAACATTAATTCCGTACTCTTAAAATCTTCCCTTTAGATTTACACCCTTTATTTATCTACCCTCCTTCTTATATACTACTAGTATTTTATTTATTTCATTAGGTTAGGTAAATTTGTAATCTTTTCCATGGATTATCGTTTCTTATTGGCTCTTTCCTTTGCCTTCCTCTGTATCATCCCTGATCTCTCTGTTTCTTCCATTCGCTTGAGAAATTCGGTTGAAGACAACAAAAGCACGTAAATTCACATACCCTTTTCTTTCTTTGTTTCGTTGTGCATGCCAAAACATGTGATATGTAACAATATGTACTCAATATTTGTTCTTTATCTTTTTTTTTTATTTTTGCAGGCGAGGATCAGTGCTTAGATTAAATGAACAACGTTCTTTAGTTGCTCTTGATCCAAGTCGTGTCACTCAACTATCATGGAGTCCTAGGTATTTGCTCTTTTTCAATTGTTTGTTTTTTTAATGTTAGTTTGTAGGATGTTCTCTGATTTTATGTTGTTTATCAATTGTGGAATTTAGGGCCTTTCTTTACAAGGGGTTCTTGTCTGAGGAAGAATGTGACCATTTCATCGTTCTGGTTAGAGTCTTAATTTTTTAATCATTTGAAGTGTTTGTACTTGAGCACAAATTTTCTTGGTTTGATTGAATTCAATGGTTGAACTTGTGGTATTAGGCGAAGGATAAGCTAGAAAAGTCTATGGTGGCGGATAATGAGTCAGGCAAAAGTGTAGAGAGTTCAGTTAGAACAAGCTCTGGAATGTTCCTTGAATATGCCCAGGTATGGTTAATAATGGGACCTCTTTTTTTTTAAAGCTGAACTGGGTAAAGATGTGCTATATATTGGTCGTGATGCAGGGTGGTGGACAGTTATTTTATTTCTAATTATGTGTAGTTAAACTGGTTAGTAGACAAACTGATGGGAATATAAAAGTTAAATTGGGAGACAAAGCTATAGGTAGATAAGTTTAAATATTTGAGATCAATTATACAAAAAGATTGTGAAATAGGTGACGATGTGAATAATATAATTCAGATTGGATGGATTAGTTGGAGAAAAATTAATAGGGTTCTATGTGATTGTAAAAACCAAAATAAGGTAAAAGGAAGTTTTATCGACCAGTTATTAGACCTGCAATATTATATAGTACTAAATGTTAGGCTCTTAAAGGACATCACGAACATAAAATGGGTGTGCAATAGATGAGAATGTTTGGATGAGTGTGTGTAGTCATACTATAAAAGATAGGATTAAGAATGATCATATTCGAAATAGAGTTGAGGTAACATCGGTCTGGGGAAAATGATAGAAAGTCGCCTGAGGTAGTTTGGACATGTCCATAGATGACAATTGGATGTGCCGGTGAGGATAGTTGAAAATGTTATATAGCTCTGAAGAGGGAGATCGAAGAGAACACTTAATGAAATCACCCACAGGATCTTTTGGTCAATCATATATTGTCAAACATGACTACTGGTAAAGCACAATGACGTCGTGTGATCCATGTACCCGAGCCTTTCTAGTTGGAATAAGGCTTGTTGTTGTAATTATGATGTAGTGATAGCAAGATATTTCATTTTCTAAGTGAAAGCTTTGATGTTAATGTTGTGATTATAATATATGGTAGGTGAAAATAATAGGGTTTAGTGAAATGCTTGTGGTTTTGTTGGAAAGATGGGTTCTCAGAATTTATTGGCCAGAAAGTAAAACATAATAGAAACCTGTTTGGTTGCGCTTTGTTGATCAAGGGAGAAGGTGCAGAGATAAATATGTCTTAGAGAAAGTAAAGAATATAAAAAATAATATTGACCACAAAATAGATCCACCCAAATTGATGTTTCTAGGTTAATCTGCTGACATTCATTTAACTTATATCCAGTAATGCTATGAATCTTCTGGTTCTTAAATTTTCTTAAACTTCGATTAGTTGGCTTTCCTGCAATCTTTTACTTGTCTCTTCCTCTCACCCATAGCAAGTGAAGACTTGGATGAAAATATTAGTGACACTTAAATATTTTAAGCATAATCCCAGCAAACTAATGATAAACTCTTGCTGAACTCTAATTGCGTTTTGAGAAAAAATTAGACCCGGAGTCTGCTTAAGATTTGTTATAGCGGTGCTTCTTTGAGCTTCAGGTTTTATTTGACAATTGTATTAGTGACGGGTGCATACTTAATTTATTGAATTTTTATGTCTTACCTGAAAGGATGATATAGTGTCCCGCGTTGAAGAAAGAATTGCTGCATGGACCTTCCTTCCTAAAGGTAATCATACAAAACCTCATTTCAGCAACTATGAGTTTATGGTTTATTTTGTGTTTTAGTTTTATCCGGTTCCTGTCCTGAAGTCCTTTCTGTCATCAGAGAATGGTGAGCCTATTCAAATATTGCACTACGAGAATGGTCAGAAGTATGAGCCACATTTTGATTTTTTCCATGATGAGGTAAATCGACGAATGGGTGGCCATAGGGTGGCCACTGTGCTGATGTATTTGTCCAATATTGAGAAGGGAGGGGAGACAATTTTTCCCAATTCTGAGGTACAAAGTTTCTCATGAATTTGATACTCTGATGGTCCCACTTTACAAATATTCCTATTTCCCACAAATTAAACTAGTGAAAGTAAATTGTTGTCTCTCTGTAGGCAAAATCATCCCAGCCAAAGGATGAGAATTGGTCTGAATGTGCTCACAGAGGCTATGCAGGTATAATTTTATAACCTGTTTCAATAAACTACGTTTGCATTTGGACTCATTAGAAAACGAGTATGTTTAACTTTGAACATAAAAAGCACAGCATAAAGCTTCTTGTGATAGTTGAGTGGACTGGTCGAGTGTATCATATAGTCATCATTTAGAGCGACATCTCATTTGGTGTATACTGCCTTTTGTTTTGGTGGTCTTGCAAATGCAGTGAAACCAGAAAAGGGGGATGCCTTGCTGTTCTTCAGCCTTCATCTGGACGCGACAACCGATCTTACCAGCTTGCACGGAAGTTGCCCGGTAATAAAGGGAGAGAAGTGGTCAGCAACAAAGTGGATACATGTGGCAGACTACAATAAACCAATAACAAGGCCAAGTGATTCTGGAAAATGTGTGGATGAGCATGAGAGCTGCGCAGACTGGGCTAAAAGAGGTGAATGTGAGAAGAACCCTCATTATATGGTTGGGAATGATGCAGCTAAAGGATATTGCAGGAAGAGTTGCAATGTCTGCTCTTCTTAGTGGGAGCTCTTTACTTCTTAGTGGGGGGGCTCTTTACCTTTGTATTTGTAGTTCCATCTCTTAATATATATAAATTCACCAACACTTTTCTCGTATATAACGTCCAATTTTTGGCTTTCAATTCTCATCCCCTGTAACAACTTAGCAGTTCCTGGACGTTATTTTATTTGGCATGGACTATCTTTTTATGCGAAGTGGTTTCCCTTGCCTTGGTAGAATCCAAGGGACTCAGCCAATAATGCCCATTTTTGGTTAGGCCTCGCTGGGCTTAGCAGGGCCATTTTTCAGTGGCAAGGGCAGATGTCCTAGACCACTGGGCATCATGAACGCCCCTAATATGCATGTTATTATTGTCTCCTAGTTACTTGAAAAATAAAACTTTGCATGTAAACATGCACACTACTGTTAGTTATTGCTTTTAGTTAATGACATTGAGCTTATGATCTAAATAAATCGATATTTTATTTTATTTTTTGAATGGGTCAATATTTTACTTTTAAAAATGAAACTAAGATCGTACGCAGGCCTATTTCAAAGATTATTCTCTGTTTCTAAAGAACTCCAATACTAGTATGGGTTGCCACTTTGGGAACTTCTTTTAGGTGGTTCGTTGCTCAAAATGTTCAGACTTTTGTTTTAGAAATTGTGTTTTTTTTTCCAATGGTATCCTACCTGCTTGTCGAGTAGGATTAATCTCTCGCTGTTTTGAAGTCACATATAGGGGCTAGTCAGCTTAGCTTGTAAATTTGTTCCATTCACAAGGGTTAGAGATCGAACCACCAACCACTTGTTTAAGAAAAGAAATTGTGTTGATTTTCAAAAGAAGTTATTTTTTTTTTGGAAAAATGATAATTTTGGCTTGTGATCGTTATTTTCGTGATTTAAAAGTGGACTCAGAATGATCATCAAATAGGTCATCTGATTGCTCCAAATTTAATTATTTGAAGAAAATTTAAATACAAATATGTCTCTAATCGAAATGGTTGCATTCATACAATGAAAGTAAAAATTAAAGAAAGAGAAAGCTAAATTAAATCACAACATAAAGAAATACAACATATTCTGGTAAAAATTAAAAAAAAAAGAAATAAAGAGTATAATTAATTATTTGATTCTCTAATTATTGTCCAAAAAAGGGAAAATCACAATTTCACCATTCTTTGGGACTAAATGTGATTAATTACTTTATCAGGCACCTCATTATGATTATAATAAAATATTTTTTCTAGCTACATTATCCTAAAGCATCGCGTCACCACCAGAATCTTACCAATTAACCACTAAACTAATGCATCAATTTTAAGTGGGGTCTTTACTATATTTGTAATTTCCCACTAAATAAATGCATTGGAACCAATCAAAACAAATAATCAATAACTAACTAGTTCTCACAATATTATTTGGTAGCCTTCCACGTAACAAATAAATAGTTGGGTTAGTTTATCACACAAAACATGCTAATAAAAGAGAAATTTGGATAAGGAAAACTGAAGGAGGAGAGAAAGTGTAACATGCATGGCAACTTTGCAAAGATCATCAGTTTCATTTCGTCGTCAAGGCTCTTCTGGTCGGATATGGAATACTTCTGCCGCTGAATCAAAGATCATGAACGGTGTTGCAACCTCCCACATGTACGGAGAAGAGAGTGAAATCCTAACACCACCTCAAATGTTGAAGATTAATGATAAAACTTTTGATTCAACTCATGATATCATCAAATCTTCTTCTTCACCATCGCCTAGCTCTGAATGTAAGCTGTACAGAAATGTTCTGTCTTCCTTTTTTGGACGATGCATGCGTTAGATATTATTCAATATATACGTGTATATAATACATCAAGGTGTGAAATCTTGAAGATTTAATGGACCTGTATGTATAGTTTTATGGTTCGCTTTAATTTGCTTTTAATTAGTTTGAGCAAATATGTTAGGCTTTGTTACGTTATTAGGTTTCCACTCATGAATTGTGGTCAGAGTTTATGGTTATTGCTCTGCATAATTTTACCACTATTTCATTGTCTTTTAAGAACTAACGATAAAATATTGTGCATATGTGTGTGTAATACTATAAGGAAAAAAGATATTTCGTGCCAGTTATGTTTCACCTGTTGGTTAGATCATCTTGATTTGTTTCAGCTTTGGCAGACATTTTGTTCATTGAAATCATATAATGATATATTTCTTGAACTCAGAATGCGTTTATACATGCATTGATAATTTTTTTCCTTTTACAAAAAAGGCTAAATTTATTTTTCCGTGTATGACCAGAAATAGTGGTCACATGCTCACAACTCTTGCTGCACTCATCATGGATTTCAAACTAGAGAATTCAGATTAATCAAACTACATGTTAAAGGAATGAGTTTGAAAGATTGAATTAGTTACTACCTTACCAGTTTTTACACATGACAAATCAAGGTTTAAATCATTGATAAGAGATGCCCTCATGTTTAATATAATGGTCCACAATGTATCCAACAAAATTATTTCAAGTGAGAAAATACACGTTTTGGGAGAAGAAGTTAAATCAACTAGAAGGCCGGCCACTTACTAGTTACTACTATATACTCTAGCCTTCCACAATGGGTTCTTTCATGTGATAAACAAAAAATTAAAATCCTGGCAAAAAACATAATATAAAGGGAAAATTACATCACGTTTTTGCATAATAGAATTATTTAATTTGAGGAGACGATTAAGTATAAAACGCATGAAACTTTATATACTAAAATAGAACTGTTGATAAAAAGGTTGGATTAAACTAGAAATTTGCAATTACACTATTCATTCGTATAAAATTAATAAACCAGATTACACTCACACGCTCATTTCAAAACTCAAACCCTTTTCTTTTCACTTACAAAACTCACCCCTAAATTACACATATTTTATCTTACCATTATCATTACTTAAACTTAATTTTAATCGTGTTGGATTCAATTTCAATCAGCAACCTAATTGATTGAACTCGTAAATGAGTTCACCCCTGAAGAATGAAAACACATGTTCAAATCTCGTGAAAAAGTCTTATTAGAAGAACGGATAATCTTACCTACGTGGGCATCACTATTAACGGCTCGAATATGGATTTATTTAGCTAAATGGGGTTTAACAAAAACAAAAAGATGTGTTAGTTATGGTTTGAGTTGGTTTTAACTTGTTTGAGCAAACTGTGAAAATGGCGGGTGAGTCTAACACTTACATAGACAAGTCTCTGCTTGTCAAGTTGAAAACTTTAATCTCATAACCTCACAAATTTTCCAAATCGAGCTTTACAAATGGCGATTTCATCCCCACCATTACTCTCAACACTCCTTGCCAACTCAAAATCAAATCTTTCCTCATTTTCTCCTCCATCTCTTCCTCTCGTGGCCTTTCGCTCCACACCCACCAGAAAGCTTTCATCTTTCGTCGTCCTATGTAATCGTAAGTTCCTTTTTTTCTACTCTGTTAGTCTCTTCCCTTCATTTTTGGGCTTTCCTATCAATCTCTATGTGTATTGTTGTAGAATCTGGAAATGGGTTGGCCAGTGAAGATAAAAGAATTTTACTTGAGCGGTATGGTTATGATGCTGACGAGTTTTTATCTCAGCCTTCCACTAAGGTTTCTTCTATATCTATTTATTTGTCTTTTTAATTTTGTGCTGAAATATGCTTCGTATTTGAGTGTTTTATTATTATTATTATTATTATTATTATTATTATCATGTGAATTTGACATTTTTTAAATGTGGCTTAATTAGTTTAAGAAGAAAAGGGAACAGTTAAATACGCGGAAGGGAAAGCCTAATTCAGTAGAGGACCCTAAGCCTGTGCGGACTACCCATAAGTTGCTTCAGGTACACCTTTCTTCTACTCTTACAATTCTCTTAATTTTGTGTCTGAATTTAATCATATATAGTACTCCATCCGTTACTAAATGTGAGAGTTAGTTGACTTTTTTCGAGAATCTTAAGAAAGAAAAATGAACCACTTAATTATAACATATTTTGTATATTATTAGATTATATGTTAGCCTATAAGTCAAATAAACTAGTTTAGAGAACAAATTTAGGAAAATTAATTTTTAATTACCTCATTTAGCTTTCTTAGTATTCCAAAAAAGTCAACTAGCTCTTATATTTAGGAACAGAGAAAGTATTATACTATTAATAGTTCCCTGGTGTTACACGTGAGTAGTCCGATTTCTCGCTCATTTTAGGGTGCATGCAATGTAATTGTGGCCATGGAATTCAGGAACTGAATATAGGCAATTAATTTCAATGCTGGAAACATGTGAGAATGTTCTTTTAGAATGTGAGTAGTGATAACATGCTGGTGGTTTTAATTTTTCTCCCAAGAGCTACCGTGATGTCGGTAAAATGTGACGACTTTATATGCTTGTTCACCTCAAAGGTGGTTCCTGTATTTCTTTAAGTGTCTATGAAATGTAAGACACAAGTTTCAGTGTTGTTTTAGGGAGTGAATCTATCAGTTCACTTCCATTGACTTGTATTTGAAGATTCCAGATTGGCTTGCATTTTTTGATCCAAACTTGAGTACTGTTACAGCTGTCAATGATTGTGAAATTTTTACTTCTCCCTACAACATTTAGGATGGCTTCAATCAATATGTATACAAACCCATGTTTGAACTAAAGATCTTCGACACTGGCACCATCTATAAATATCAGCTCTTATTCTTCTAAAATTCAAGTTAAGGAGTAATAGAGTTTAATGATCTGTTTTACACTTGTAAAAATCCTTGTTTTTAAAATTGGTGCAAATATTCTAAGATTTTATCTCCAATGTCAATCCAGGTTATTGGAGGAACAGCTCGAAGAAAGAAGCTACTCTCACCTAAGGGCATGGATGTACGGCCCATGATGGAGGTGGTTAAAGGTGCAGCCTTTGACATATTACAGGTGCTAATTCCACGTGTTATATTTATATACCATGCACACTGGTTCAATTATGACTTGTTTGCAGTAGTTTCTGTCTGCTTTGTACAATTTTTTGGCTGCCACTCTCTCATTTATACTTATAAATATTAAGGTGGCTGGTGGTTGTCCTGCATCCTTGAGGCCAGGACGCTGGTTAGACTTGTACAGTGGTACAGGTTCTGTGGGAATTGAAGCACTCAGCCGAGGGTGTTCTGAGGTACCCTAAAAGAGCAATTCTATCACTCTGCCTTACTGATTATGATAGTTTGCAGCAATCGTGTCTTTTTTGGTTACCGGAAATCTCATTTTGGTGATGAAAAATTTTCAGGTGCATTTTGTCGAGATGGATCCTTGGGTCGTATCAGATGTTTTGCGTCCAAATTTAGAGTGGACTGAATTCCTTGATGCTTCAGTTATTCACACTGTACGTGTGGAAAATTTCTTAGAACGTGCAAGGCAGTTTGTAGGCATGTGCCCCTTTCCACTTTGAATACTTCCATGCAAGGACCCATAACATCTTGAGAACCCACTTCTGTGATAAATATTGGCATGTGTATATTTACTATAGAAAAATGCTAAGAAATATAGCGGGAAAATTTATTTGGAAAATACTCCTAATTGTTCGTGCCTGCATACTTACTGTTTTCTTAAGCCTGTAAATTTTCATGACTCACCAAGTTATCATTTCTTTTCTTGCAAAATTAAATGTGTTGTATACAGGTAACAGCTTTGCTTTTGATTATATTAGTGTCACGCCTCCTTACACACAAGTTGATTATGGTGTGCTGATGTGGCAAATTTCAGAATCAGTCTTGATTGGAGAAGATACTTTTATTGTAAGTTATAGTATTTCAACTTGTCGGTTCTTGATGAAATTGCCTTCTGCTCACCAAATTTATCCTTTATATTGTGTTTTTCCAGGTAGTTGAGTATCCTTCAAGAACTGTCATGCTGGATTCTTGTGGCAGCCTCGTGAAGGTAATTGAAATAATTTATAAAACAGTCTACACATGATTACATTTCAAAAGCTCGGATTTTCTCTATTATGCATGCAAGATGCTCAATTATAAGCTAATTGTTGTGCTCCTTATATTTCTTAACCTAATATGAGACCTTAAGACTGCTCTTATAATTTGTTATGCTGCTGTGGAATGTCATGACATGTACAATCTGAGTTTGTTTATGTGTTTGTATGGAATTTCAGTTAACTGACAGGCGGTTTGGGCGAACCCTCTTGGCAATTTATGGACCAACATGGGCCCAGAAGAAGAGGAGATAAAAATTTTACATAATGTGGGTGCTGTTAATTTGGAAGGCAATTGCTTCATCATGGTGGGTTTGGCAGAATTTATGATGTGGCAGTCTAATGGTGGACCAAGCTATCAGTCTCGTGAAGTGAGCACTTTGATTCTGTCCATGGTCCACTACCACGTACAAATCATAGGTGGAGTAGGTTGATTTAATCCTCTCTATTGTGAGTATCACTTGAGTGAAATCTGCTTTTTGTTCTTTTTCTCTTTTTACTGTCATCAAATTTATCACAGTATCCTGATTTATTACAAACTTTCTTTTGTTGTAGTTACAAATAGAATGTGGAATCCCATGAGCTGAAAATATAATTAATTTAGCATATTCACAGTTTCTTCTCAGCAAATATTATAATTGGTCCTTTTGATAAAAAAAAAAAAAAATATTATAATTGGTCCTACTTCCTAACATTAATTTTGGCATGGATGATATGTATCTGTAAAGAGATTGAAGAATCTGTTAAATATTAACACTCAACTCTTTATCAAAGGAATGCTTTCATTTCCTGTGTAAAAACAGTATGCCAGCATTTGGGATTCCCAATCCCATGCTGAGTTTGGTTTGGTACTGGCAATGGACAATTACTATTGCACGCTGCTAGTACATTGCACCTTTGAAGGTGACACTAAAGGACCAAAGCAAGGAACAACCTGTGTTATGCACGATACTTGTGTTGTATTGTATTGTAGTACATCTATGGCTTCAGTTTGATAGTATGAGGTGAATAACACCTCATTTCCTTACTCATCTGATCTCCAACATTTAGTCTCCTGATGTACATCCACTGGGACCCATCAGGTCCGGAAATTGTTTGGTAAAATTTTTTCAACTTCCAGGGATTTATACTTTGCTGTCTTCTTAGATTTATATTATCTGCCTCAAGATTATGGAAATGAACAGGGGCAGTAAGTTCATTTTGAGATTCGGCTTCTTGACATGTTTCCACGCGACACATTCAATATATCAATTTCGTTTCTTTTTTTTTTTCAAACAATTAACACTCCATCCATTTCTAAATATAAGATCATTTTCCCTTATTTGATTAAATTAAAGATTTTAATTTAGTTATTAATGCATAATATTACCAATTTATCCTAATGAAATACTTTTATCCACACTCCCTCTCCTGCTTGTTATCATAGATAAACATTATTAGGGTTATTTTGTGAATGAGTTGGGAAAAATTAGAAAATGATCTTATATTTATGCACAAATTGAAATTTGAAATTTGAAAGTGATCTTATATGTAGGAGCATAGAGAGTAATATACAATTCGGTGACCTCTAACCAGCCCAAAAAAACGGTTTTTGTACCATTACCCTACAACAAAAAATCAAAATTACCAATATACTACACAAACAAAAATAATTACTAATATACTACATACTTTAGAAGTCGTTCTTGGCAAGAACGACTTCTAAAGTCGTTCTTCCCAAGAACGACTTTAGATTGACACGCTTCCATATGAAATATATTCCGCACTGCAACCTAAATATGGTATACGTTCTACTCCTAAATATAAGATCCAGTTAATTTTATTTAGAGAGATTAAAGGAAGCAAATTATGTCATTTAACTATGATATAATTAATACTACCTCTGGTCCTAAATATAAGACCTAGTTGACTTTTTTGGAAAATCCTAAAAAAGAAAAATAAGTCAATTATAAATTGATTTACCTATTTTTCCCCTTAAACTAGTTTATTTAACCTATAAACTAATAACTAATCTAAAAATATATCAAGTATGTCATAATTTAATAACATATTTTATAACCTTAGCATTTCCAAAAAAGTCAACTAGGTCTTATATTTAGGACCTGAGGGAGTATATTTTTAGATTACCTATTAGTTTATAAGTTTTTTTAACTGAAATATTAGTTTATAAATGAAATAAACTAATTAAAGAGAAAAAAATTGGTGAATCAATTTATAGGGGACTTACTTTGCTTTCTTAGAATTTTCAAAGAATTCAACTAACTCTTATAGAAAATAAATTAGTGTGCCCTATAATTATAAGTGTACCCTATAAATAGTGGCTGCAATATTAAGATAGTAATATTCTTAGAATTTTTTAGTGTACCCTACTGAAACTTGGTTATTAGTCTTCATTTATATACCGTTTAAATTTAAACTATTATGCACTTATTGAATTTATGCTTTATTATTTTTGTTTTATATGACAAATTTTTATTAAGATTGTAATAAAAATGGAAAAAATTCAAGAAGATATATGTTTAATAGGATTGATTCTAATTAAGCTACATAAATGTGATGAGATAGTTTGAGGTTAAATAATACTACTTCTGTTTCTAAATATAAGAGTTACTTGAATTCTTTGAAAATTCTAAGAAGCAAAGTAAGTCCCCTATAAATTGATTCACCAATTTTTTAAACTAATAGGTAATCTAAAAATATACTCCCTCAGGTCCTAAATATAAGACCTAGTTGACTTTTTTGGAAATGCTAAGGTTATAAAATATGTTATTAAATTATGACATACTTGATATATTTTTTAGATTAGTCATTAGTTTATAGGTTAAATAAACTAGTTTAAGGGGAAAAATAGGTAAATCAATTTATAATTGACTTATTTTTCTTTTTTAGGATTTTCCAAAAAAGTCAATTAGGTCTTATATTTAGGACCAGATGTAGTATTAATTATATCATAGTTAAATGACATATTTTGCTTCCTTAATCTCTCTAAATAAAGTCAACTGAATCTTATATTTAGGAGTAGAATGTATACCATATTTAGGTTGCAGTGCGGAATATATTTCATATGGAAGCTGCCTAATCTAAAGTCGTTCTTGGGAAGAACGACTTCTAAAGTCGTTCTTGCCAAGAACGACTTCTATGATATGTAGTATATTAGTAATTATTTTTGTTTGTGTAGTATATTGGTAATTTTGATTTTTTGTTGTAGGGTAATGGTACAAAAACCCAAAAAAACAAATACGCCCAGCTAATTAGGTACTACTTGCAATTTTTTCATTGGATTGGAATAAGAAGTAGTATCACTACTGAACGTACGGTAAAATGCTTGTAACCACGGTGGCCTCAAATCCTTTGTTTCTTATCGCTGCTCAGATGGCGCTGGAGGGTATTTCACTTTATTTTTAAAACTAAAGGGTAAACACTGACCCTTTGATATTATGATTAGGATACAAGACCATGTAATAGACTGTAACTACTCACAACTTAAATAAACTTGAAGTTTGATCTGCCATATATTCAAAAGTAAGCATTTTCTTGTTTTCCGAGTAAACAGTTAGTCATACACCAAAGGTATGGTCAACCTCATCTGGATCATTGATAGGATAAGATAATGATAGGATAAGATTATTCGTTAAAACCCCAAAACCATGTGCCTTTTTAGTTGTCAAATTAACAGAAAGAAACACATTAAGTGCGTTGTTTAATTCACAGATAGAAGGCAGAAAGGATAGAATGAAACAAAAAACTGCATGGAAATACAATGTGGCGATCTCAAAACTCAAAAGGGTCATCCAAAGAACTAACCCTTTATTATGAAATTGCACTTGTTAGAGGAGATGAAGACGCGCCTTAAAATGATTATACATTATACACTTATCAAATAATAAAGGGTTGAGGGTCACTTTCATCCTAAAAGTTTTCACATAAACTGATTTTGCCTTAGAGTTTTTTTTTCTAAAATTGTCTTGAAATTTTCGAAAACTAATCGAAATCGCTCTATTCTGTTAGAAAGCTATTGTTGACTGTTAAAAAGTTAACGTTGACCTTTTATATTTTAACGGCAAAGGAAAAAGTTGATCCATTTTAATTATTCTGGTGCAAAATTGGACCCAAAAAACTTACGAGGCAAAATTGATCATCAATCCAATAATTAAAAAAATACTATTCAACATTGTCACTCACATCTATAGTGCTGTTTGACAGTGATGATAAAGTAATGTCATGAACCAGAAAGAGCAGAGATGGGTAAGACCAAAATATGCATATAAATAGAAATCATAGTGAAATTGGAGAAAAATCGTAGCCATATGGTGTATTCCATCAGAATCAGATGTTAAAAGTTAAGCAACAATAATCTCTCCCACCAATGGACGAAACATGACCAAAAGTGAACTCCACCTGCCCAAAATTCAGAATACGGTTTACCAAAATTGTTCTAGAAAGCTACATTACAATGTTACATAGTACTAGCGTCAAGCATTTAAAAAAGAAGAAAAAGACTTACATTTAAACACAGCAACATGTAAGCGCTCACTGATTAAAGTTCAGGACATGTACCATTTAGTTTGCAGCAGCATCATCACAAGGGGAAATGTATCCCAGATCTGATATCACTGACAGAAATACAAAGTCCCAAGTTTGCAAAAGCCTAGATCATTGAACAAAATTAAATATATCATGTATCAGGCTTGATCTTATAATTCAGGTAAAGCTTCTCGAGAATTTTTACTCCAAGAGACGGCTATTTGAAGTTGTCACCGGATTCTGATGGACTATCGGCGCACGTTCCTATAGCTAAATGGATTTTAGTTACGGCATTCATTGGCTGAATGGTATGTATGAAAATAAAATGAATGTCATCATTCAGAACAGCTTGCTGTGAGTTGTACTAATTTCTAACTTCAATGGTCTAGTGTTCAAGTTTCATGGACATGAATTCTCATGTGCTGGGATTAGTCAATTGTTAATAACATTACATATAATAAAAAGAAATTTAAAAAATGTGAACTGAGGAAGATGAAGGTCAGCCTCTATAATCAGAAAAATTATACCCCCCGGTCCTAGATATAAGACCTAATTGATTTTTTCTGGAAAATCCTTGAAAAAGCAAAATAAGTTAATTATAAATTGATTTACCTAAATTTTTTTTCCCTTAAACTAGTTTATTTTATCTATAAACTAATGGATAATCTAAACATATATCAAATATGTCATCATTTTATAACCTATTTCGCAACCTTAATCTCTCCCAAAAAAAAGTCAATTAGTCCTATATTTGGACCAGAGGTAGTATAACACATGAAAACTAAATTCTGCGAATGTCTCAATGGATATTCCCATAGGAAAAATGGAGGCCAACCATAGCAAATTTCTTTTGTTTTTTTTTAATCAACAACCATAGAAATTTTCAAGGGCTGTATATAAAGTTAAAAACTGATGAGAAACATTTAATTAAGCGGCCATTGTTGAAAATAAATCACACATTTCACATTTATCATGTTAGAAAACGACGGACACCGCTTCACTATATTTATATTCATGGGATTTTCATTAAATGACAAAACCACTAGCCGAATTCAGGGAATGTTTCTTTTTTTGTTGTGTTTCGTGTGAGCCATTGTCTTCTTTCCTTCTTTCTAGTGAAAGTGGGTGAGTGGCATTTTACTGTAAATTGTCTCTACTCTCTTTTGTGATGGAATTACATTTTCATGATTAATATTATGGTTTTGGGTGGATTTATGGAAAAGTGACTTATTTTTAAGTTGACTTATTTTTTAAATCAATTTGAAAATAAGTCATACTTCCTCCGGTCCTAAATATAAGACCTAATTCACTTTCTCTGGAAAATCCTTACAAAAACAAAATAAGACCTAATTATTATTTAAGTTGAATTATTTTTTAAATCAATTTGAAAATAAGTCATACTCCCTCTGGTCCTAAATATAAGACCTAATTCACTTTCTCTGGAAAATCCTTAAAAAACAAAATAGGTTAATTATAAATTGATTTACTTAATTTTTCCCCTTAAACTAGTTTATTTTACATATAAACTAATGGATAATCTAAAAATATATCAAATATGTCATCATTTAATAAACTATTTCGCAATCTTAATCTCTCCAAAAAAAAGTCAATTAGGTCCTATATTTAGGACCGGAAGTAGTATTGTGTAATGAAATTTTGTTTGGATCAGTTGTGAAAAAAGTGAAATTTAAGTTATAAGTGACTTATTTTCCATAAGTCAAATTGTGAGTGTTTGGATTAGTTGTAATTGGATATATAAAATGAGTAAGAATTTGTGGGGTCCACATCATAAGCTACTTATAAGCTGAAAATAATCTATTTTTTCTAGTTATGAAATAAGTTACTTATTTCAAATAGATCAGTTGAAAAACAAGTCCAGCCAAACATATTAAAAACAAAATCTGCTACTTTTTTTTAAAAAATAAGTAACTTATTTGGGCGAAATAAATCCACTCAAACACACTAATTATCACATGCCCCTATATTTTACCAAAATGTTTCCATATCCATAAAAGCGCCAACATATATTTGAGAGAGTCATTTGGGAGATCAAAGTGAGGTCCCCTTTCTTCATTGCATGAAAATGCTCAAAGCCATATGCCTCGTGTGGGACCCCCTTCCCTTCTCTCATTAACAAAAGAGCTTCCTATAACTAACTTTTCTAATTTCCTTGACCTTTTTATACTCATTTATTCCCCCTCAGCCTCTCATAATCCTAGAACCCACCCTCTCTCCTTCTCTCTGATCTATCCTTCATTCTCTATTCTCTCATTACCCGCCAAGTGATAACAAGTTCACTAAATAAAACTTGTCCTTCTCTTCATCTACTTCTTCTTCTGGGTCAATGCTACAATGGTGTCATTGAGAAACTTTGAAGTCTTTATCTTGAATTGTCAGGGTGGACAACCTTAGAGAAGTGTACTAAAGACTACATTATGGGGTTTGGTGGGGTTAGGAGTAGGAGGTTTCTTTTTGGAGCTCTAGTTTCTGTGATAGTCATCTTGTTTATGTTTCATGCATTCTCATTCAATCGTCAGACCAAAAAGACAGTTTTAGTTCCATACAATGTAATCTCACATCACTTGAAGTTGGTTCATATGGACAGGCACGCCTTGCATCCCAAGTCTGGACTTATTTATGTCAGCAAGAGACGAGTACCTAATGGACCTGATCCCATTCACAACAGGTACCTATAACCTATTCATTTCTCTTCTCTGCTTCTTCAATCATAACTCCAAATTTTCAAGTAATTCCCATTGTCTATCTATATATAATAATAAGGTTTTTAATTACTTACCTGGGTTGATATTCTAAAATTGTCATTTTTTATAGACATGTTTTGTTGTGTATATATTAAAAAAATTGGCATGTTCTAATTTTTAATATTTGTCTTAATGCGCCTGTCATTATGGCTTAATTTTCTTTTTCTAGTCCTTCTCAAAGGAAACATGAGTTCAATAAATTGCTCCATGGTGCTACATTATGTTTCAATTACAATTTGATTGTGACTTGTGATAGATGCGTGAGCATTATGGTCATTGTGTGTTAATAATGGAATTGGAAGGAGTGAAAAACTGAAAAATAGACAGTTTTGTAAATTTAGAACACTTTCACGCTTATCCTTTAGCTTTAGGGTGCGTCCTAGACTGGTACAGAGTATTATGATGTTAGGTGACTTAAAAAGAGAGAGAAAGAGAGAGGGAGGATAGGGACTAATACTGGGAACACTGAAGAGAGTGATAGTTTTCACTCTTTATTAAAAGCTTCTTTAACTACCAATCTTTCTCTTATTTTCATGAGAAACCAGAAAAAGACATTGGGGGGAGAACTGTGTCACTTTAGTTATTGGAGGGAGGGAACAAGCATTATATGTGGCTCCTTTTACTTTCTATGGAAAGCTTGATTAATTTATTGAAAGATTGTGAAGATCACTTTTTAGCCCCATTTGAATTATTCAATAGCAACCCACCACCATGTCTCTATTTTTAAGTGGGATTTGCCACTTGTAAGTAGGTACACTGAAAGAGAACGACATTATTGTACACCTTGTATCTTTTGAGATTTCTGATGCTTCTATTCATAATTGTTTAGCTGTGCATGCTTTTCTTATAATGACATATTCTGAACACATATTTCTGGGCAAATTATGACCTCAGGAGAGTAGTGAATTCTAGACAGCCTCCTACGCGGACTTGAGGATTCTATGAGATTATATGATGATGATACGAGGAAACATGAAGATACTCAAGAAATTATAATTTTTTTCTATTCCCATTTGGAAGGAATCACCTAGTATTTCCTTCAAGATATTGTTAGTGTGCTTGAAAATTGTAAGTGTGCTTTAATTTGTTTTCTTTTTCTTTTTTCAATCTATGATCGCGATGTAAAGCAAGCTTGGGTAATGAAGTGATCAAAATTTTGATTGTAATTGTAATGCAACATGTCTTCTAATTTCTAATTTATGGCTGCAGGATTGTAAGAATATGTGAAATATAAAGTGGGTATTTATTAAAAGAATAATGTATCATCATGATTATCCTCATGTAAATCACACGTGCGACAACTTTGATAAAGATCTCTTTTGAATTTCTTGTAGCCAAAGACTGTTCTTTTGAATGCTATAATGCAGTATATGCTTTTTCCCCACTCAAATTCATGGATAAGAATTTTACCGCGTGGGACCAAAAACAAAACAGAAAATCAGTAACAAAATTGGATCGTTAATCAAGAAAAGGCCAGGTCTTGAATCACATAATTAGGCTTAATGGAATTGGTGGCACCCATTTTAAGAGCCTCGTGTTCAACCAAAGCAATTTCCTTAATCTAAAGGGACCCAGTTGAACAATTTTGTTATTCTTTTCTTCTTGATTTTGCCCCCCTGATTTGATCATTTTATTAAATATTAACTTATGTTGTTTCTGATGTCGGATGTGGGCCTAACCGCTAAATTATCTTGGAAAAAATCTGCATAACGACTTGCCCAATTCTTGTACTTAAATTGCAATAATCACTATACATGTCCTCAAAAACATCAAAGTATCTGCTTTACTTGTCGGAATCCCCTTCATAACTAATTTCTTGCTTTATTTATTACTTCCCTCCTAATCATATAGTAAGATAGTTAACTTTTTTTTAAAAAAAAAATTAATGATGTAAAAGTAATCATTTTAAAATGTCTATATTTATTGTTTTTTTCAATACTAAGTTACTTTACTTTTAAATGAACATATAATCCAATTATATGCAACATATATTAAAATTAAATGGTTTATCTTAATTCTCTAATTTCTTAAAAAACTCAAGCGGTCTTATAATTAGGAGTTTGAGGGAGTATTATTGTTCACGTTTGGGGGGATCTAAAGCCGCATTAGATTCTTCTTCTGTCTCAATCAGCTTCTATTAGCCGAATCTTTCTTAAAATTCTTGAGAAATAAATGAAAGATTACTTAAGGAAAGTTTGTGTTTTTAAGTTTCCTTTAAAATTGTTAAAGGAAAATTTGTGCCTTTTTCTTTATCTTTCTCTTTGCTTTATTTTTGTGGTCTGATTTGATGATTTCTATAGATAGATTCGAGAATGAGGTGACCCTGTCCAAAGTTAGTGAGATTCAAATTTTATGAAACTTTAAACTTTGGTTGCATGGGAGACAGATTCTCACCCCGTGCAGTTTCTGTTCCTCTTTTTTGAATATATTCATTCAAAGATGCAAAACCATATGGCTCTGCTCAAAGTTACTCTCCCTTATACTTCATAATTGTCCTACATGCCTCTGTTTCTACCATTATCCAAAGTGGGAGGATCACCCTGCAGGCCCCACATCTCTGCTCGTGCTTAGTTTACCATATTGCACATAGCACTGAAAGTCTGAAACAATAATCTCACAGTGCATAATAAAGAAGGAGGGCTGTTCTTTGTTTTATACTCCCTCCTCCTCCTCCTGTCCTAAATACTCCCTCCGGTCCTAAATATAAGACCTGGTTGACTTTTTTGGAGATATTAAGGTTACAAAATATGTTATTGACATATCTGATATATTTTTAGATTAGCCATTAGTTTATAGGTTAAATAAACTGGTTTAAGGGAAAAAAATTAGGTAAATCAATTTATAATTGACTTATTTTGCTTTTTTAGGATTTTCCAAAAAGTCAATTAGGTCTTATATTTAGGACCGGAGGGAGTATAAGACTACTTTGACTTTTTTTAAGTTGAGGAAGCAAATTAGACCACTAAATTATAATGTATGTTATATGGACAAATTAGACTATAAGTTAATATATAAGTAAAAGAAATTTGTTTAAAAGAAAAAAAAGATAACTATGGAAAATTTAAAGTGATTCATAAATTATATCCTTAATTTCTTTAAAAAACTCAAAATTGTATTATAATTAGGGTAATTAGGATTGGAGGGAGAAAGTATAAAATAAAATAGAATTGATTTCTGTTTACTAATCATACTCACTTGACCAGTCAATGTCTTGAATTTCACTTATATTTTAGTCCTTTTCAACTTGAAATGAAAGGTACATTGTCTGTTTCAGTTTTTCAGGATAGCTTCAAGTATCTGCAAGAGACTGTGAGATTACCACTATGATTGGATTTCAAGTTGGAGCTAGAACGCCATCTGTCCTTTCTTTTTTGTGAATTTATGCAGAAGAACAGTTTTATGTTGGGAATATTTTTGCATGCCCATAAGGTTTGCTGTTTAATTGTTCAAACATTTTCAGAAACCGCACTTCGATTTTTTTCTAATATCTTTTTTTTTCTTTACTGGTATGCCACAACTATGCAACATTTTTAATTTTTATTGCCAATGATTTATAATATATTTGGAACACTTATTGATGGATTTAACTTAAGAGTTTAATTTAACATCCCTGAAGGTATGTTCCTCTGCATGGTTATTTGATTTTCTCTTGGCAATATTGTCAAATTTAGAGCCTTGTAATGAATTTGATTGTGCCAGGAAATATAAAGGAATATGAATATAATATATCAATAAATCATCTGAATTTGATCAGGTTAAGTATATGAAGTACAAATGCTATCCTTGTACCTAAATATCATGGACCTCATTTGAGATAGCACTTTCCAAAAATAAAAGTGAAATAAACAATTTCATGAAAGAAAGGGAATCAAAGCTATCATGAGGGAGTTTATTGATATCATACAAATGTATATTATTGAAAATGTCCGGAGAAATTATTATATCATGTACAATAAGAAAAATTTAGCAGAATCTCCACAATAAGACAGAAACTCATGGTGGACAACAGCAGAATTAGGCTGACTCAGGCTTATTAAAAATCAATGGAAATTCATCATCATGTTCAGGGAAATTATAGTTTTTGGACAAACTCTTCAAGGAATGATAAACCTGGTACATGGACCACCTGTCCTTGGGCCTAGAAACCACACAATTACATGCAATTTTCAGAAGCTGCAAAATCTCCTCATCATACTCTCTTCCAAATATGGCCCTATCAATGCAATCCTTAATCCTGCCAGAAGTAGAAAGCATATTGACCCAATCGACTAAGTTACCCTTAAAGTTTTCCTCTTCATTGACAACTTCAAGAGGTTTTCGACCGGTAACCAACTCCAAAAGCACAACACCAAATCCATACACATCCCCTTTTAGAGAAGCAACAAGAGTGCTTGGATATTCTGGAGCTACATAGCCAAGTTCCCCCAAATCCCCACTCACAAAGCTACTATCATTAGAATCAGATGTCACAAGCCTAGCAAGTCCAAAGTCCATCAATCGTGCATCAAAATCTTCATCAACAACTATCACATTGGAACAGATGTTTTGGTGCCTTATTGGAGGATTACACCCATGATGCAGATAAGTAAGACCCCTAGCTGCACCAAAGCCTATCCTGAATCTCATTGGCCAATCCAATTCTGATCCAGTATCATCTTCATGCAACAAAGAAGACAGTGTACCATTAGACATGTGCTTATAAACCAAAAGTTTTTCCTCCTCAACCACACAGAATCCTAGAAGGGGTGCCAAGTTTGGATGCCTAATTTGCCCCAGCCTACTCATCTCCATGTGAAATTGCTTTTCTCCAATCTTACAGGTGTTGAGCCGCTTGACTGCGAGTGTTGAACCATCAGGAAGGTCTGCTTTATAGGTAGTCCCAGTTCTTGAAGACATGATGATATTTTTAGAATTGAAATTATTTGTAGCTGCCATCAAATCTCCTAGTTTAACCTTCACAAGGGGTTTTTGAAACAATGTAACTTGAACAAGTCTGTGACCCCTCAACTTCACAGCCCAATCATCACTCATTCCATCCCCAAATCCTCTCTTCTTCCTAACCAACCGCAAATGATACCACCACCACAATCCAAAAGCCAAAAACAAAGAAGCAGCAGCACCAAATACACCAGCAGCTATGATTATACCAAGGTTCCTCTTACTCAAACCACCACACTTTGATCCAAGTGGACCCCCACAAAGTCCACTATTCCCAGCAAAATCTTCCTTATCAAAGCCACTCAAATACGAAGGAATTGTCCCACTAAGATGATTATTAGCAACAGAAAATGTCCTAAGCCTAGCCAAACTCCCAAACTCGGAAGGAACAGATCCAGAAAGTTGATTATTAGATAAAACCAAGGTATTCAAATAAGTACAATTCACAAGAGTAGGTGGTATTTGCCCAGAGAGATGATTATCAGACAAGTCCAATGTAACCAAAAATGGCAACCAATCACATATATGAGAAGGGATCATACCAGAAACATCATTAGACCCAAGATCCAATTTTTGTAAACTCCTACCACAATACTTCAAAGACTCTGGCATCTCACCAGATAGCTTCATATCTCTGAGCTCCAGATTAAGAACTCGATTCTCCTGAGGATTCCAACATGTAACACCAACAAAGGTGCATATAAAACCAGTGGTGCTGTTGTCAAACTTCCAAGAATTCAGCTTTCCCTGAGGATCATTAAAAGAAGTTTTGATCCCTTTAAGGCATTGCACATCATCTTCAACCTGGGAGGCAACAAAACTCCACATAAATGCTGAACTATAGAACAGTAACAGCAAACACTTGAGGGGTTTCAGTGAATAACTTGCCATGATCTCTGGCTGTATAAAGTTTTTAGATCTTTTTGGCAGAATATAATAAGTTTTTTATTTTGTTTAGCTGTGAAACTGAAACAATGTGTTTGCATTGGAAGGAGAGAATCTGAGGCTAACAGGCTATTTGTGGAAGTGAACTATGTAGAGCGTGTGATAGTGTGGTTGATAATGACAGCTTTGACTAGAGTTGTTTATTTATTTTATTAGGTAAAAAGAAGGTGAAGGTGCTTGACCAAATATTCTCTCATTTCATTATTTACATGGTTAATTGTTAATTATTGGCCTAAAATAATTCTTAAATATATTATTGCTTACTCCACTTGTGTTATGATTAGTTGCAAATTGCACCTTACCTATTGAATAATGGCATATTTCCTGTTTCGTCTTACTAACTAATGTCCGTTTTGGGACATTAATAAAAAATGTATAGATGGAAATCATTTTTAACTGCATATTTTTTTATTCGAATTGTTAACTAAATATTGAACGCGAAGAATAGTGCTATTACATAGTTATTTCTTTTTTTTTTTGGAAATCCCATGCAAAGCTTTTTTTTTTTGGCAATTTGAAGTCGGTAGCAGATATCCTAGATAAATCTAAAAAATACAAAGATTATTAAATTGGGTTGGTAATTCAACAAATAATTAATTGAGTCACTTATCAAAATTAGGATTTTGAAAATATGAGTAGAATAACTGGAGAAAGTATTATAAAAGTTTGTCTTTTATTATATGAAAGACCAATCTTTAGGTCCATTCATGATTTGATCGTATTTGTAATAATAAAGTTAAATAGACTTCATGTATATATCATTGCTGTATGTGGTTTTACCTGATTATATATATCTGTGTGTGTATTATAAAAAATGAATGGACATGGTTTTTTTTTCTGAAAAATGCAATAGATAGCAAAACAAACTTATGATTATTTTCGGAACGTTATAACGGGGTTCCTTATAAGGAGTCTATAAAATTAGTAAAACCAAGGGACAAAAACGTTGTAACTTAGGGGGACAGGCAATAATAGTACAGGATATTATTAACTTGGTAAGAGTGGGTGTTTGCTTGATTAAAAATACTATATGTAATAAATTGATTAGGTTATTTATCACTTTCAGGCTTAGCTTCTTATTTCCATTTTCAGCAAGGTAACAACTCGCATTTGGATAGATGATGGAATTTGCATGAACAAATACATTAACAATATAATAATGTCGTTTGTTACAATTCTCCAAAAATGATGGAACTCACTTCCTTAGTAAAAGTTGAGAATTCATTTGAATTCTAAAAAAGTGAAAATATTTGGACAACTTTATCCAAAATAATTAATTTAATAGACATTTTTACCCACAATTTTATCCCAAAATTTTTCTTGTTTGGTTACGTATTTTTAGTGATAAATTTTATTTTAGTTAAGTAGAATCCAAAATATTAAAATTAAAATATATTAAATATATATTAAAATATAATCTAGAAAATCTTTTTTTATTTCATAATCTAGAAAATCTAGGATATGATTATTTTATATGTTATTTTAAATCAAGGTAAAAAAAGTCTTTTTGATACATCTTCTATTTATTTTATTTATGTTTAATAATATTTATATTAATGAGTTTCATTATTATCTCCATTCTAACAAACAAACTTTAAATACCAATTCTACTCTCACTTCCACTTCCACTTCCACTTCCAGTCTTCCACCTACACTTCAATTGAAATCATTTCCCTCCTAACAAACAGGGCGTAACAGCTCACGAAATTAAACTATACCCCATCTCAAGATATTCATTTATGATCTCATGCTGATAATAAAGCAAATCAATTTTTTCTGAACTGAAAAGCAAATAAATTGATTATTATTATTTTTATAGTAAAATAAAATAAATATACAATAACAAAACAAAAATTATTCCTTCCTTAGCTTCGGCCTACCCCGGGCACAAAAAATTGTATACATTCAATTATTTTATTCATGGTACAGCCTATACAAGTGCTTGCCTCTTTCCCTGAGGGAGTATCTCCATTCTCCACAATTGAGTTTGATAGCATTCCAATTTCACTCTTGATTTCTGTCTTTCTTTCATCACATCACATTAATTTTACTCATTTTTATCTTTCTTTAATCTCATTTTTCTTAATTGTTCTCTTAATGGTTTTTAGGTTTATTTTAAATTGGCCGTCCATTTAATACTTGTACTTGTTTATGTTCCACGGGTATATGCACATGTTGTACACTTGTTGTACGTACCCTCCCGTTGAATAATGCCAACCATAAGGAGAATAGGTAATTCGATCAACTGTTTATAATTTAATTATAATCTATTAAATTTATTATTTATATTCAGGTGATTTATTATTTATATTCAGGTGGTTGGATCAACTGTTTACAATTTATAATCTATTTATTATTCATGTTCAGGTGATTCGATCAACTCTTAGATTCAATTTACTATATTGAAGTGTGAGATTTATGAGAGTCTACAGGAGAGTTAACTTGGTTTCTCTTATTATCATTGCCTTAGTGTTAGGGATTTGTTTTTGTAAATTCATTACCTCAAGGAGGAGTTCATCATTTTATGTGAGGGATGCTTTTATCTAGTGTAAGAGGATTAAATATATTGTTGTTTTTTTATTGTTCTTCATCATCAATCAATAAAGATTCGTTTCTTCTTCATCTTATTTTCTTTACTTATCAATTTGTCAACATGGTATCAGAGCCTAACGAGTAACAATTTCCACAACAGAAAACAAGTAATACAACCTATAAAATATTCTGAGCCCTAACGAGTAAAAATATCAAGAGCACAAGTAATACAACATGTATCTAACGAGTATATCCACAGAGAACAAGTTCTTTAACTTGGCTCAAGCCATCTTTAACATGGCTTCTTCAAGCCATTTGTAAATCTTGTAAAGTTTTCCCTGATTTTGAACTTCTCCAACCTCTTCTCCAGCATTAACAACATCACGTTCTCCAACTCTATCATGTTCTTCTCCAGCATTAGCAGCATCACGTTCTCCAATGGCTTGTACATTAAACTTTTCAGAATAATGGAAGCCTATCCAACCAAATAAAGTCATAAAAGCAAGCATGTAGATCGAACATGTAGAAAATATGTGATAGAAAGAAGAAGAAAAATCATGTAAACAAAGTTTACATTCACCCGAGAAGCGAATTTAAAACCATGTAAACAAAGTTTACATTAACCCTAGAAGCGAATTTACTATATTGGATATTTTGTGCATATGATAAAGGAATTAATTCTATGAAATATCTCACAATTTCAGTTTTCACAAGGCACCATAAAAATGAGATCTAATAAATAAAAAAAATTAAATATAATGTTTTCAATGTTTTTTATTTTATTTAGTTCAAAAAATGTTTTTTTATTTTACAATTTACATTTACAATATATATAAAAATGTTTTTAAAAGTTTGTTGAGTTTTTTTAGGGTGTCAAATAAAAAATTATATTTCATATTATACGTGTCTAATTGTGATTGGTCAGACCAATGATGTGGCGATCCAGGTGAAAACTGAATGTACGGCTAGGATTAGAACAAATAAACGGTTGAGATACAATATTCAAACCCTGATTTGCCTATTTAAACGCTTGCATTGTGGTTGGAAATGTGGAATTAGAAAAAAGGTCTTCGATAGCATCTACTCACAAAACAGAGTCAGCATCGCATCTCTCATGTCTCACCTATCTATGGATCGTTTTGCCTTAGTTCCTGCTCAGGTTCTTCTCAAAATCTCACCATTTTCACTTTCATCAATCTCCTCCCAATTTCCTAACAACCCCACTTCCAAAAAAACCATTTTTTTACTGTCTATTGCGATCCTCTGTTTTGAACTCAAATTCATGATTTTTTTTTTGTTTTGAATTCCCCTGATGATTTGGAATGTAAAGATCAGTTTTTGACTTTTTCCATGGCGGGGTGTTTTTTTTTTTACAGAAAGCAGAAGCAGAGAGGACATGGCAAACAAAATATGAGGAGCTTCTAGCACAATTCAATGAGGCAGAGGACATTATAGTGGATATTAGGGCGAAGTTAGAGAAAACGGAGAAGGCTCATGATCGGTTAGTGGAAAATCTAATTGAACAGAAAAAGGCATATTCTCAGTCAGAGGAAAAGGCGAATAGTCGGATGCAATGTTTGATAGATTATATTGTAGAACTAGTGGAAGAGAGTCAGTTACTTCAAGAGCAAATTAAAAAACAAGCAGCAAAGAATGAGCTATTTAAAGAGCACATTGCAAAACTAGAAGCATATGAAAGAAAAGGAAAACGTCTCCAATGCACCTTCTGTGAGAAATGAAAAAATGGATCAGAGTTAATTAGTATTGGTATTTAGTGTTGGATTTCATTGTGGGTTTGTTAGGCTAGTTAGTTTGTTAGGCTTAGTTTTTTTTTTTTTGGCTGAGATTGGTTGGATCTTTCATGTACAATACTCATTTTTAATAAATGGAAAATCAGTTTCATGCCCCCTCCTCTTACCATTGTGCTAAATATAAGACTACTACTTTTTTTAAGTTGAGGAAGCAAATTAAACCACTAAATTTTAACATATGTCATATGTAATTAGATTATAAGTTAGTATATAAATAAAATAAATTAATTTAAAAAATAATATAAATAAATAATTTAAAGTGATTCATTTTGTATTTATCATATATTTAAAAAGTCAAAATTATATTATAATTAGGATAATCAGCATGCATTGGAGGATTGGAGGGAGGGAGTATAAAATTATATAGAATTAATTTCTGTTTACGAATCATACTTAACTTGCCCGGTTAAAGTCGTGAAAAAAATTAACTTATACTACCTCCACTCCTAAATATAGGATCTAATTGATTTTTTTTTGGAGAGATTAAGGTTGCGAAACAGGTTATTAAATGATGATATATTTGATATATTTTTAGATTATCCATTAGTTTATAGGTAAATATTTTACTAGTTTAAGAGAAAAAATTAGGTAAATCAATTCATAATTAACTTATTTTGCTTTTTTAAGGATTTTCTAGAAAAATTCAATTAGGTCTTATAATTATGACCGAGAGAGTATTTTACTCCTTGTTCAACTTGAAATGAAAGGTACATTGTCTGTTCCAGTTGTACAGGATAACTTCAAGTATCTGCAAGGGACTATGAGATTATCACTGTGATTGGGTTTCAAGTTGGAGCTGGAACGCCATCTGTTCCTTCTCTTTTGTGAATTTATGCAGACCATTTTTGTTGGGACCATTTTTGTTTTTTATAAGCTGTTGGGACCATTTTTGCATGCCCATGAGGTTCGCTGTTTAATTGTTCTACCATTTTCAGAAAGTGCACTTCGATTTTTTTTCTAATACTATGTTTTCTTTTTTTTACTTTCAGGGATGCCACAACTATGCAACAATTTTAGTTTTTTTCTTGCCAATGAATGATTTCTAAGATATTTGGAACACTTATTTATTGATGGATTTAAATTAAATAGTTTACTTAACGTCCTGGAGGTATGACCTCTGCATGGTTAGTTGATTTTCTCTTAGCAATATTGTCAAATTTAGAGCCTTGTAATGAATTTGATTGTGCCAGAAAATATAAAGGAATATGATTATTATCGTTAAATCAATTGATTATCATTGTTATAGTAAAATAAAATAAATATACAATAATAAAACAAAAGTCATTAATTTTAGCTTCGGCCTATCATAGGCACAAAAAATCCTATACATATTCAATTATTTTATTCATGGTATAGTTAGGGGTGGAAACTGGAAATAGCCTAACCATAATAGGTCATGCATGTGATGTTGAAAATAAGTCTGAGTCTTACCTCTATCCTATAAGCCATTTTTTCAAACTTGTGTCTAACCTATTAATAAATCTGGTCTGACTATAAACTATTAAGAAGTCTAGTAATTTATTCAAGCTAACAAGTCATATGCTATAAATCTAATAGGACATAAGATAACATTGTAATAGGTCACAAATTAATAGACCAATATTTAAATAGACTCTACATAAACTACAATCAAACAAAACTCTAAAAAATAAATATATAATAATTTATAAATGAGGAAATATATTTTAAAATATGTTTAATTACTTATTAAGCTAGCATGACAGACTTTATAGACTTTTTTTTCAACCTAGGCCTAACCTATTAAACAAAACAAGTTAAGAGAAAAATTTATGATTGAATTTTGCCTATTAATAAGCAGTTCAGCCTAGACTTAAGTAGGTCAGGACATAAACCCCGTCAGCCTAACTAGGCTATTCCCACCCGTACCAGTCTACCACAATTAAGTTTGATAACATTCCGCTTTAATTTTACTCTTAATTTTTTTCATTCTTTCATCATCACATCATATTAACATTAATGCCTCATACTCATTTCTAATGCCTCATACTCATTTCTTTACAAATTTGTATCTTTCTTTACTCTCATTTTTCTTAATTTTACTCTTAATTGTTTTTTAACTTTAGTTTGAATGGGCCGCCCAAACAGTGGCCTTTCATTACAAGCACCCAACGCTTGTTTTCTCTCTTAATTTTTTGAGTACACCCGCCTATTCTGTATTCAATTTCATTTTTTTAGGCCCAACAAAGGCTTCTCTCATCTATCTATCTATGAATCATCAAGCTTTAACTTGGGCTTAGGTGCTTCTCAAAATCTCACCCTTTTCACTTTCATCAACCAACTTCCATTTTCCTAACAATCCCACTTCCAAAAAAACCTTTTGTTTTTGCTGTGTAATGCGATGATCTTGGTTTTGAACTCAAATTTGAAGATCCTTGACTAAGCACAATTCAATGAGGCAGAGGATGTTATAATAGATCTTAGGGTGGAGCTAGAGAAAACAAAGAATGCTGGGAAACGGTTATTGGAAGAATTAATTGAAAACCAAGTGGCATATGCTCAGTTAGAGAAAACAATGAATACTAAGATTCAATTATTGGAAGAGCGAATTGAAAAACAAATAGCTAAGAATCAGTTATTGGAAGAGCAAATTGAAGAACTAGTAGCATCTGTTGAGGAGAGTGCTAAACAAGACTTGACATTACACATTTCTATCCAACAAGGTCAACGTGCAACACCTTGTGATGTGAAGAATGTGCCCTTGAATCAGAATGTTGTGGATGATAAATGCTGTGATGCAACGAAACAAACCGAGCCTGGCTGCAAAGACAGTGAAAATGAAGTTGCAAAGTTCAGTGCACTGTCCTCCAATGCCAAGAAAATGAAAGTTAAGAAGCATATTAAAAAGCACGGAACAAAAAGGGGAAGGGAAAGTCTTTTTCCCATCTCTTGTCGCCCTATACTTCTTGTCATAAAAGACATATAAGACATATTGATGGAGAATTCACACAACTTACCCCTCATTTCCTATTGGTTGAACATGATTTTTTATGATATATATATATATATATATATATATATATATATATATATATATGACATATAGATACAATGCAAATAGGAATGAACATAACATGAAAATGAAATACTTGTGTGAAATTTAGAGTTGATTTGTTGTTTTTGAAGTGTAAAAGTTCATCAACCCTCTTTCTATCTTGTGTAGGAAGGGGTACTCAAGTGTGTAGAAGCAAGAAAGAACCAAATGGATGGATAGAGGTAGCAAGAAAAACAACACCTACCTTAAAATTCAGTTGTTTATTATAATTGTATCAATCATAATAAATGGATGTCTAATTTTGGTGGCATGTGAATATGTGATGGTGAATAAGGCCCTGTTCGGTATGTGTATGTGAAATTTAATTTAATGTTGATAAACTTAGATTTGGGTTGTGCTTAAGTTTTGATATTATATTTAGTATGATGTAATACAATTTAGATATGACAAATTTTAACTAATTTTACCTCATTAAAAGATATTAATATTCCAAATAATTACGTGAATGCTAATTATAATAAAACATTTGGTAATTTCCTCTTCTCCTTTCCCTCCAAAGCTTCTCAATCTCGTCACTCATCACATTCACAGCATATAATCACTCGTGGAGAAAACTAATGAAATTGCCAATTTTATTGATGTAAAAATTGGCATTTATTCATTTCCTCATTTTACTCACTTCATAACAACTAAGGAAAAAAAACAGAATGTAATAAAAAAAGAGAGAAACAACAAAATTTGAGGATGTCAAGTTTGTTATTCACAGGTTATCGCTTCCATGTGTAATTCACAGGATTATGAGTAACTTATGTAGTTGTTTTTTATTATTCACAGGTAACAAAAAAACAACTTAGTTGGAAATGCGCATAAAATTATCTAACTTATCTAGTTTCCTTAATCTCTCTAAATTAAATAAGTCTCCTTATATTTATGGGCGAAGGGAGAATATAATTGTAATCTCTGAGATCTTTGAAGTTTTAGATGTATTATGGTTGATTAAAATTGATTTGCTAACTTGGGAGTTAAAAGAAATTTTCTCTTAAGAAAAAAACAAAGTCAACCAACTAAAGGGTAGTTGGTTGAACTGATAAGTGGGTTAAACCAACATAAGGATGAAAACACGTGTTCGAATCCCGGTAAGCGATCTCATTGGGAGAGGGGATAACCTTGCCTTTGAGGACAACATTTCTACCATTCGAGTTCAGATTAAACCGGTGATTAACAAAAAAAAGTCAACCAATGAATAGTTGTTTGAGCTGGTAAAGATAGGCTACAACCCTCTTAAGGATAAAAAATACATGTTCGAATCCTACGATATTTGATTGTCAATAGGCACTAGATTAACCGCGGTGATTAAAGAAAACCGCTAAGTCAATTATGCACATATCTCAGATTACACTGAAAAATTTTAAAAATCTTACCAATATACCCCTTATTAGTGAGGTGTGAATCACAACCAAGCCCCTCTCCAATACTGTGGCCTGGCCCCACAGTCCCTCCCAGGTGGCAGCGGCAAAAGAGGGGGAGCGTTTTTTTCAAAATTGAAAGTTGACAACAAATAGGCGCGTCTTCCTTTTTGTGGGCCCCGCCAATAATCTCATGAACCGCCATTTTCGTCACCCACACGACGCCGTTTTAGACCCTCCACTCACATCGTAACGGAAACCGTTAACTAACCACTGATGTAGACTCTCGTTATTTCAAATCCTCTCTCTCTCCCAAGGCTATTCTCGTCATTTCCCACACTCCCTCCCTCCTTAACCAACCCTCACACTGTCACACACACACATATACACATACCTGTAAATGTAATCGGTAATCACTCACTTCCTTCAGTTAACTCACATTCTTTCTCTCATCTATCTATCTATCTATCTATCTATCTATCTATGGAAGATCAAGCTCAGGTTCTTCTCAAAATCTTACCTTTTCACTTATAATCACTTTACTTCCAAAGTTCCTTTTTATTTGAATTTTTAGTTTTTTTGTGTTTTCTATTGTGATGATCTTCTTCTTTTTTTTCTTGATTTTGAATTCTCCCGATGGTTTGAATTGCAAAGTTGAGTTCTTTTTATTTTTACCTATGTGGTTGATTTGATTTGGGAGTAATGTGCTTCTGGGTTGGTCTGTTTGTTTGTTTGGTTTTGTTATTGTAGAAAGTGATTGGGTTGAAGAAGGCTTATGCGGATATTATTTTGAATACGACAAAGGAGGCGGCTGCTAGGGTAATGGCCTCACAAAGAAGGGCTCTTCACTTTCAAAATCAACTTGCTTCCACAAAAGAAGAGGCCCTTAGGATGCTGCTTAGATTCAAAAACATGGTCCATCTTAAGGTTTTTCTCTCACCTCAAACCCTTTTTTTTATGTTTTTTTATTGTTTGTTTGGGTTCTTAATTGTGACTTATGTTGGTTGTGAAATGATGGATCTTTGCTGGATTTATTGGTGTTGTTCATCAGCTGGTGCCATTATATCTAGAATCTATTGTTTGGCAATTTCAAATTTGGATACAGCAAATTTTTACTGCCTGCTTCTTCAATTTACTTTTCGATGAAAAATTATAACCTTTAATGAGATCCAAGCAAGCCTTTAACTGTTCACGTGAAATTGCTGACATTCATTGTATGGGCTCTGCAGGAAATAAGAACAATGCAGTTTAAGCTTCATTGGTATTTTGTATATGTTTGAGTAGAAATGTTTTGCTTTTGGACTGATTGAGTTTGACACAGCTTGGCTTGTTGTCTTGATTGTGTTTTCTGTTAACTTCTTTAATCTTCTCCCTTCTCTCTATTATACCCTTACACTTTTGTGTCTCGGACTATTTTGCATCGTTCAATTCAACATTCTGCCCCTTATGATGTTTGATCTTTTCACATAGAATTTGGACATTTGTCATTTAAGTAATTGGCTTCATTACAATTGTATCCTCTTTCAGCCCGGTTTTGTTTTTCCTATATACTGGACATAGCTTCTCTCGGTAGCCTTTTCAGTTTTCATGCATACAGCATTAAACTTATTAATATTTACCATATAATCAATTCATATCCTCAAAGATTCAAACACTGTAGTTTGACCCGGAATCAGTCCAAAATTTTGTTATCATTGTAAGTTTCACATGATTGAAAATGAGGAGTTTGGATGGGAACATGCTGAGCTGAGCGTTTTATTTTGATAGTAATTATATGCATGATAAGACAGTTTACCATTTTGGGAAGATACATAAGAGATTTCTTGTTCATTCAATTACTACCTAGATTTGCACAAGAAAGTGAGAAATACTATCTTTGAAATTGTGTAAGGAGTGAGGGGACTGTCAAGGTGATGATCTGTATGTGCATAAGAGCTAAACGCATTTAATTTCAACCAATTTTGCTTACTGTGTATACCTGAACCATGAAATTGTTTATCATTAGCATGCAGCTGTGAGTTGTCACTTTCACAACCTTGTCAACCTTTTTTCTGTGGTAGATGCAAAGATAAAAGTATCAAACTCCCGTTTGTTTTACTTGATATAACAGTTGACTTTTTCTTTGAAGCCTTTCTCATATACATGGTAACTGTACTCATATGATACACAGTTTATTTTTTCCTGAGGATATGGTTGAGTATTGTTTTATGAATACTTTTGCTTGCGCTCATTTTTTTTCCACTACTGTGATTGATGACTTTCCTATAGCAGTTAAGCTAGGTACACGGTGTTTTCTACAAATTTGAAGATAATTTTGCCTCATAGGAATTGCAACCTCTGTAACCTCCATGTTTCTGGATATCTTTAAGGTGCCTTTATATGATTTATTTATTTGAAAGTGATATAAAAATAAGATTGAATTTAAAATGATTGTGAGCTGTGATGCAGACGAACCATTTTTTTAGGGTAGGTAGTTTATAAGGCATATTAATCAGCTGTGACTCATCTTCTTAACTTGGGATTGGATTATAATATATTTGGTATTTTCCTGAAAGAATCTGTACATGGAAGGAAATCATACTGATGTATAGCCAAAAGTTTAGAATTATTTATGTTGATATCATTGAACTTCTTAAAGCATATAGTATTATATAAATGACTTGTTGATTTCCTGGCTATCTGTGAATGACAACTCCAGTTTACTGGCACTTTTTTTTTAAAAAAAAAAATTGTTTACCCACTACCTTTGCAATGCGGTTTCATGTATTTTTTTCTTATACAGACAGCAGAAGCAGGGATGGAATCCTTGACTAAGCAAAGAAAAATTGAAGAGCTTGAAGCACAACTCAATGAGGCGGAGGATATTATAACAGATCTTAGGGCAGAGTTGAAACAAGTTTGGCGTGAGTTAGAGAAAGCAAAGAATGCCCGGAATCAGTTATTGGAAGAACAGATTGAAAAGCAAGTGACATCTGCTGAGTTAGAGAAAACAATGAATACTGAGAATCAGTCATTGGAAAAACAAAATGAAAAACAAGTACTATCTGTTAAACAAGACATGACATTACCCATTCCTATCCAACAAGGTCAATGCGCGACACCTTGTGATATGAAGAATGTGCCTTTGAATCAGACTGTTCTAGATGATAAGTGCTGTAATGCTATGAAACAAACCGAGCCTTGCTGCATCTCTGATTCGGAAGATTATTATGCTCATAAACCTGACCTTGCTCCCTTCATTATGAAGAGCAAGGAACCTGAATTATACAAAAATGGATGTACTCAGAGAATTCATGCGTTGGAGGAAGGGAAGTTGCTGAATGATAAGCTGCTCACTCAAGATGAACGAAATGGACATTATGGTGTAGGGTTTGTCAACAAAGACAGTGGAAAGGAAGTTGATAAGTTCAGTGCACTGTCCTTGAGTGCCAAGAAAATGAAAGTTAAGAAGTATTTTAAAAAGCATGGAATGAAAAGGGGGAAGGGAAAGGCTTTTTCCCATCTCAGGTCTTGCTTTAATCCTTGTTATAAAAGACATACTGATGGAGACTTCAAATCTATTAAAATTGCTTGCTCTGTACCTTCTATCAAGTCTTGTATCATTAATAGATCCAGAAGAACAAAACGATGTTGGCCTGTACTAAAGAAATCTTCTGTTCATGACTGTTCTAAGCTATCAAATAATGACAAGTGTTGTGACGATGAGGATGAGAAGAAGCCAGTGCCCCATTTGACTGATATGGAACCTGTGCATGGGCCCAGCAGTGATGAACCGAATATCAGGATAACTAATAAGTTTGAACTTATGCAGGAGATTACAGGTAGGGATAATGAGTCAGTAGATGCATGCATTTTTGAGAATTTGGCTGGGGGTAACAAAATGAAATTAGCTGATCGAAGTGGTAACATGGAAGCTGAAGTCGTTGATGGTTCATGTACAAATACTGATTTGGAGGATGCAAAAGCAGATGAAGAAAATAATGAATCTTCGGGTCAGGCAGATGACAGAAAACGTCTCAAGTACACCTTCTGTAGGAAAAGAAAAAAGGAATGCTTGGACAACCCTGGAGAAGAAATAAATTCTGAGAAGTGGAGGATGGATGAGAAACAAAATGGTACTTCTGAACCACAGAAATCTAGCTTGATGGATGCATCTTCAAGAGATAGCCGGCATCTTGCTCGGGTTGCTCGCCAGGTCTGTGTCAAATCTTCCTATTATCTCTTGAATATCCTGCTTTCATATTTTAGTTTTGACATTGTGAGCACTTGTTTGAATATGAATTGTGTGATATTGAGTTCTTTGCTTTGATCAAAATGATTCATACACGCTCTGCAAATTTCGATTTGTTGAAATTATTTTCTTTCGAGCATTACTGCATTAGGGTGCATTCTGAATTGACATACTTAGCAAACAAATTGTATAAGTTGTCCTGCCATTCTGATTGTTTATATTGTTGTTTCATTCTCAATAGATCATTTTTTCCTTGATTTGTGTTGATTATCATGCCTTTTCCCTGAAGTTGTTAATTTTCTTCATGCAGCTTATATCTTTGTCTGCAAAAAAGTGGTGATTTAAACGAGCATGCTTGAGATTGTAAGAGTCAATTGCAAGTTTACAACAGACCTAAGAAGCAACCTCTCCTTGAAGTTGGCCCTTATTCTTGCAGGACATCCAATACATGCATTTGGTGGCATCAAGACCACTAGGGGACATATGATAATGTCTGCGTTTTAATGTATAGACTGTATGAAGGAAAAGGCTTATTGCTGATATATCGAAACCTCCCTTCCTCTTCATACGTCACGCTTTAAACCTTACACCGGTCATTGATTTATGTTAGATTATTTTTTAAATATAAGTTATATATTTCATTTGATAATATTAAGAAGGTTAGTTGAATTAATTAATATACAGTAATTTTTCTTAAATATTATAGTCATCTTTAATTCTCCCTATTATTGGGCCCACAGTGTGTTAAAATAAGTTGACAATTATTTAAAATAATCATCTAAAGGTACTCTAGTACCTCCTCTTATCTCTATTATAAGATCTCTATTATAAGAGGCAGTAAACCTTTTTACGTGTACCAATAAAAACATATTTGAATATTTTACTATGCGTAGATTTAATAAAGTTTTTCAGTTTTAGTCCTACTCAATTGTTATACACATTTTTTCTCCCCCTCTTTCATTAGTTTTAACACTTTTAGTAACATTAATACTTTGATAAAATCAAGTTATTTTTTTTAAAGATTAAAAATGTAAAATAAATCATTCAAAAGTATTTATATTTATTTTTTATCAACATTAATTTACTTTACTTAAAAATCAACTTATAATATAATTATATTTAATATTTGTTAAAATAAGTGTATTTGACTTCCTTATCTTAAAAAAAAATTAACCTTTATATTTTGTTTTTTAACAAAGTGGCAAGCTTGGGCTTGATTAGAGAAGTTGGTTGGGTCCTGGAGACCCGCCGTGGGCTGTCTAATGAGAGGTTTGCACTTTGCATCATGTCCTTGCATTCATCAGGGTTCTCCATGAAGATGGAGATTTCATCAGGGAGGTTGAGTCCTTGTCGCGCCAAAAAGTCCGCAATCTGATTGTTACTTTTGATGAGGTGATGTAGCTGAACATTGGTGTCTTCAAAAAGCATTGATCTAATCTCAGAAATCACGTCTCTTAAGGGGTCGTCAGGGGCTGCATCTCGCATAAGGCAATTTATGGCATCCAGAGAGTCAGAGTAAATGTAAAATAAATCATTCAAAAGTATTTATATTTATATTTTTATCAACATTAATTTACGTTACTTATAAATTAACTTATAATATAATTATATTTAATTTTTGTTAAAATTAAGTGTATTTGACTTCCTTATCTTCAAAAAAAATTAACCTTCATATTAAGTTGGCATGGAGTATATGTTAAAGAAATGCATTCATATCAAACACTCAAATGATAACCACTTCTAAAAGAAATTGAATGACCGCACAAATATTTACATTAAGAAATACTCCCTCTGTTCCTAAATATAAGATCACTTTGGTTAATTTGGGAGGATTAAGGAAGACAATAAAATTACATGATCTTCCCAAAATCTCCTCAATTACTTGACTTTAAAAGGAGGAGGGGTTTTCAATGAAAAGAAGGAGTATAATGGTAGTTTGAGCAAAACTTGAGATAAAATAGGAAGTGATCTTATATTTAGAAACTTATCCACTTCCCCAAAGTGATCTTATATTTAGGAACGGAGGGAGTACTTAATTCGTTAATTGAGACATGAGTAACTGAAATAGTACTTTGAATAATTAATCTTCTGAGAGATTGGAAATGGCTTTTAATTATAAGTTTGTCTTGAGCGATGAGTCTCTAGGCTTTAATTCTATAGAGAGAGGGGCCACCACAGGTAGGGGTGGGCAAATTAAACCGAAAACCGAAAACCAAACCGAACCAAATGAGTTTCGGTTTTTCGGTTTCGTTTTTTCGGTTTCGGTTTCCATTTCCCATACTATTCGGTTTCAGTTTCGGTTTTCGTTTTAGGTAGTTTTTTTGTTCGGTTTATCGGTTTTCGGTTTCGGTTTTTCGGTTTCCTTTGTAAAATGGTTGTATTAGCACAAAAAAATGTGATAAAGCTAATTGTTTTCGGTTTTTCTTGTAGCATTTCGGTTTCTCGGTTTTTCGATTTCAGTTATTCAATGTTTCAATTTCGGTTTCGGTTTTCATTTCAGGTAGTTTTCGGTTTTCAGTTTTGAACCGAATAACCGTTTGCCCATCCCTAACCACAGGTCTATTATTATGATGAGAATTGAAGTTGTTTGAAAGAAGAGGAAGGATCATCTTATGACAGTTGGAATGTCACAACCAATGAAAGCAACAACACCCAATAATGATTTTATTATTACATGTCAAAACTCAAAACTCCACATGTCAATTCTCAAATAGTAATAATTCATCCCCTCTCAAGCCCATTGCCTCCATTATTCGTCAGAACAAATAATTTAAAAATAGAGTTTGAACAGTGGATTTTTATGGATAAAACAAATACTGCTTTCGATTCTATCATTGTTTGGAAGCTAAGAGATTGTGTGATACGCGTTGTTGAAAAAGTACCGTGCAAATGTCAAGTCATTTATTTCATCGATTGAACACTTCTAAATAAATTATGATAAAAAAAACACTTCTAAATAAAAGTAATTAAACCATGATTCTTTGATAAATATGGATTTTCTTTTTCATTATATCTTGATCATAAATTCAATTCCGCATTCCAAACCCGTGTAAATGATAAGAGTTGTATTAGCCCCCCTTACAAACAATATGATATCCTGTCAAATCTCATAAACATGGATTAATGACAATACCATCATACAATCCATATAGTCAACCTCATAAAAAATATAAATTTTGGTTATTGTTTAATGTTTAATAACAATTTCACGTCATATTTTAACTATTTTTTATTAGAAGCAACGTAAATGAAATATTTTATATCACATGAATGTTGATATATAGATATGTGGGTTGGCATTAGGATGGTAGTCGCAGTCTTGGGGGGTGGCCTCCTTAGTGGTGAACAGAGTTACAGAAGCATGTCTGGGTATATAGCGTGCTATGTGGATTTCTTGAAACCTCCACCTTCGTTAATTTCACTTTCCTATTTACTATACGTCATCCTCAAAAACCTAAAGCCATGACGATCTTTGTCCTGCAAATTTTACATCTTATTAAAAATTACCCAAATTTCTCTTATTCCCAAGTACACACGTCGGCTTTTTATACGATACATTTCTACTATACTGTTTTCCCAAATAGCCTCGTTTCGTATACTGTTTATGCATGCATATAACTGTTAATGAATGTGTAAGTTTATATTATTGTACGTATATATTCATTATATTCTGATTTTTTTTGCCAGAAAAAATATTTTCAGTTCTTATGAATAATAATCTTTTTGATGAAGAACAGTAAGTCGTGACAATTAGAGTGCGGATGCGCTGGTGGGGTGGAGGGCATAGAACATGCATGTTCTATGTTAAGGTCAGGCCATTAAATTTGAATTGATATTAAATCAAACGCTGGCTCGTACTACCAAACAGTACGAGTCAAAATGGGGGCTACTTGCAAGTAGTCTCTATATTAAACAAATTAAATGAATTAATGCAATGCCCTATATATTTTCTAGCGCACATATAAATGTGGGTTGAAATTCAAGTATTAAGTATATATTGTGCCCAGAGCTTAGGAAATAGGATACGGGACTATATGGAGTATATAATTTGCCCAAAGTCGGGTGAACGTATTGTAGCCCAAGAATTAATTATCGCATCCAAAATTTATAAAAGGGAATTTCAAAGAGATGAATAAACAGTAAACACACAGTATATATGTGGAAAGGGTTGATAGACAAGAGCAATTCTTGATGGAGACAAGGTATCAAATGAGACATGAGTCGTTGAGACAGGACCAATGGTTATCGAAACGCCACGCTGAGTTGAGTGCATACGTAGGAATGCAAAATTAAACCTTGACACACCTCACATTATTAAATATTCCCTCCGGTCCCTAATGTAAGAGCCCCAAAATTTGAATGGTTTTGGTCCCTAATGTAAGAGCTCACCCCACATTCTCTCCTCATTTAATGCATTTTTTCCTACTTTACCCCTAATTCTCTTTCATATTATATTTATTAATGGTTATGTATTTCTCTCTCTTAAAAGTACCACGATAAATATGGGCAATTTTGGAAAAGAAGCATTAACTCCAGACATCCAACTAACATTCACATGTTTTCTTAAGAAGCGTTTTTTTGGCGGCTGGCTCTTACATTAGGGACCGAAGGTAGTAATAAATACCCCCCCAAGCCTTGCATGTTTGATATATGATGTCCGTTTGATTTATAAATCACTCAATTTTATATTATAAATTTAACTTATAAACCATTTTTTGCCAATAATTTGACTTATAAACTACACAACTCAGCTTGAATGTGTGTGTTCATATATGAAAGTAACTATTAGATTTTTTGAGATCTCTTGAAATAAGGAACACTTATTTATTTGTATTTATTTTTCTTACCTGAAACTTGGGAATATTTTTTTTCTGAATAAGATGCCATTATATAATCTATATACATTCATACTAGTCTAGTAATAGGGTCGTTAGATAACTCGAAGATTCTATTCGCGTAAAACTGACACACGTACAGCCTGATCCAATGATTTATTCGATAATTTTAATAGGAAGGGCAGCATGCTAAATAGAAAATCAACCAACAAAAAATAAAAGAAAGGGCACTTGAAAATTAAATAAAGGAAGCTAAGTTAGGTAGATACTTGTTATAGAGTGAGGTGGCAAAGTTTGGGAGATAAGAATTGGCGGGGAAGAGAGATATCTTGAAAGATCATAATAAGCGGGCTAAGAGCAATTTCGCATGATGATGGTGACACTTGACAACAGAAAATGGGTGTTCAGCGATAGAAGGAGAATAATTGAAGGAAAAATGTGTTGGGATGCATACGTGGACAAAAATGATGAGACGGGTGGGGTAGGTTAATTAATTTCAGAGCCTTGGAAAAAATCTAACAATCTCTTGAACACACCATTATTGCACATACCCTCGTGCAACTAAGGGTCTGCTTGGATGAGAGGAAAATGAGTGAGGAAAATGAGTGGGAGGAAAGAAAACTGGGAAGAAAATATAATCCCCTCTCTTACTTGGATAGAGGAGAGAAAACAAGAAGGAAAGAAAATGGGTAAATATCAAAATAACTAAAATACCCTTATTGGAAACACATAAAAAAGAAAACTATCTATTTAGCAATGAAAATGTTTTTCTAACAAGTAAATAAGTGGAACATTATTTAACAATGAAAATGTTTTTCTAACAAGTAAATAAGTGGAACATCTCTTAAAGTTAAATGAAGGGAAATAAATATAATAATTTATTATTCAATATAAATATAATTTTATTACGAACATAAATATAATGTAGATAATGCCCCCCACTGAATTTTTTTTAGTGAAACCCCCACTGATTTTTTTTACCTAGAAGATAATGCTCTATTCTCTCTTGAAATTGAAGGTCCGTGTTGACTGTAGGGAGAACTTTTGGTATTGCCTACAACTGTAAACTGAGATGGGGAACATACGGAAAATAAGAACTCATTCATAAAAATCAAAACTTTCAAAGCTGTGTAGAAGAGTCGAAGATGAATGGAGTTTAGCGTGCTGTGAAGGGCGCGAGAATGAACAAGGGAAGGGTAGAGAGTGGGAAAGAAAAATTTGTCCCAAAATCCCCTATTCTGGGAGGAAAAAGTTGGGGGGAAAATGGAGCATGGGGCCACACCATTTTCCTTCCCATTTTCTTTCCTCTCTCATTTTCTTTCCTCTCCCATTTTCTCTCCTACCAAGGGAAAAGGTTCTCGCCTGCCCCATTTTCCCTCCCCATTTTCCTTCGTCTCCCATTTTTCTCTCATCCAAGCAGACCCTAAGGTCCACTACTAAAAACGTAACATATAAGTTGCAATCTGGACAGCTAGCCGTATGCATGGTCGTATGATCTTCCAAAAAGTAATTAAAACATTTTAAAAAATGTATTTCATTCGCAATCATACATTTAATATAATCTGGTTGAATGTGAGAGGGATCTAAAAGGAGGTACCTTGCCGTAGAATAAAAATTAAAATTAGTTGACTCTTAACATGCTATAATAAAAACAACGACGATGTCACGTAGGTATCCATGAGACATACGTGACCAGCACCACCTAACATCTCTCTAAATAATCAAACAAATGATAGAACCTTGTGAGGCCTATATCTGTTTTTTTATGGTTGCATTTGGATCCATTCATTTAATTTGCACGCCCTCAACCTCAAGTCTTGGAGCCAAGGTCTCTCTTTCTACTTGCCTAGTTGTCTTTATATTTAATTCATGCTTCTTTTTTCTCTCTCGTGCACAACGCAAATTAGAGAGAACTGTTCCATAGGAGGCTCCTCCTATCCCATGTTTTCTCCCTCTTATGGGCGATTAACACAAGAACTTTCATATACACTACGACCAATCCATATGCTGTTCATCAACTTAGCAGCACACGCTATGTGGATAATCTAGTAGCTTGATGTAAAAGAAACGCTTATCCACGTTCCTTCTTCATTTTCTGGCGGTGTGGTTTGAATCTCCGATCTCTTCCTCTGATCAGTTATGGATTTTGAGAACCAGAAGCCGACTTATCAGAGTTCCAACAAATGCTTTCCTATGAAGCACAAGGAATTATTTGATAAACCGTCGTACAGTTTGAATGGGATAGAAGGTTCATATTCGTTCAGTTAAAGAAAAGGACGGATCGTAATGCTATATTTTATGCTCTTCCTACCTACGTATATGTTTTACATATCGATGAACGTGTATTATTGCAGATGGAGCTGAAGCAGAAAGTGATTATTCCGGAGGCGATCTTTCACTCCGGTCAATGGAATTTGACCCATGCATAGAAACCGACGAGCTTAAGTGAGTTTCAAACTTTTCACATTGAAAAATTGAGTACTGTAATGATTGGCTTCCAGCCTTCTGCCTATATATATGCAATTGCATGGTAACCCGAGTCATTTTCTCTTTCAGGATCTCAGTCGGTACTTGGAATGTTGCTGGTAGAACTCCAATAGGAAGCTTAGAGGTTGACTTGGAAGACTGGTTGAGTCTCAGGAATGCTGCAGATTTATATGTTCTTGGGTATGCAAAAATGAAGTATCTAAGTCACCGTAGTTTTAACTACAAGAAACTTATTAAAGAGTAAAATGGCTTTATGGTTTCAGGTTTCAAGAGATTGTACCGTTGAAGACTAAGAATGTGATAGGAGTGGAAGACCCAAAGGTGGCGAGAAGATGGAATCAGCTCATAGGAAGAACTCTAAACAGCAGGTGCGGAGGATACACATGGTTCACACCCATGCAAAATTCACTCCCCGAGGATCAAAATGGCCATTTGGGGAATCCTCATTTAGAAGAAAGAGTTGGTTACAACAAGCACAGAGGAAATTCGGCAACAGAAGGTTGGAAAACACAGGAAGGAGAGAAGTATACGCTGTTAGAAAGCAAGAAGATGGTCGGAGTATTCATCAGTGTGTGGATAAGGACGGAGTTGCTGACAAAGTACCATGTCTCAAATGTGAAAGTCTGCCCGGTGCCTTGTGGCATAATGGGATGTCTGGGAAACAAAGGTTCGGTCGCAGTTAGTTTGTTGATTGAAGGAACAAGTTTTTGTTTTGTAACCGCTCACTTGGAATCTGGGGAGAAGCCGAATGATAAAGTTCGAAGAAATCACCAGGTCGCCGAGATTTTTAAGCGAACTTGTTTCCCCAGAACCCCGGAAGATCGTTATTATCATCCTCTTACCATCTTAGGCCACGAGTAAGTTGTCTCTATTCTTCTCTTATTGTCATTTGGATCTTTCTTGGAGCCTGAATGCCCAGAGTTTGGATAGACGCATACTGAACTTTTTTATGTTTCGAGTAAAAACCAAACCAGTACTCCAAAACTACATGCATTCTACTAGGCAGCCTGAATCAATATAAAACATGAGTTTAAAACAACCCCACTATTCATTCTTATCACACTCCGCACAGTACACAAAGGAACATGACTAGTTTTATTAGTTCAGCAAAATAAAATCCAACAAGCAAATAAAACAAAACAGATGAGGTGACGTCGCTTGAAACTATTAGTCAATAACTTATATGGCCAGTTTGGAAGTATCAGAAAAATATACAGTAATATTTTGTACGAAGAAGAATTGGAATTCAGTTCGAAGTCAGACACTGCCAAGTACTAACCCAGATGGAAAAAACTGTCAGACAGACGCCACATGGCCGAGTCAGTTCATTAAAGTCTAAATGGATAAGAAAGTGGTTGGTTTTGTCCGGGATTGGGTAGATGATACAAACATTACCTAATATTGAAAGATATTTGTGCACTAACTACTTTCCATAGATCACCGATCAGGCGATCACGTTAGGACACGATATCAGCTGCATTTAACACATGCTGAGGCCTACATTAAAAGACAGCTCAATATGCTAGTTCATCAACTAATATTTTGATAATTATATTCCAGTTCATCACAAATATAACCTCTATAGTCTATTTCCTCGTACATTTTCCATGTTTTTATTTCTCTATTTATTAGAAGTATAGCTCTTCAAGCAGTAATCTATTTTAATAGTAACTTTATTTTAATAACATATATGTGAGCAAATGAGGTGCCAACGAAGTATCTTACCTCAGTGTTGAATGTGGGAACAGCCGGATATTTTGGTTTGGGGATCTCAACTATAGGCTATCGCTGGAGGGTAGTTATGCAAGGCGGATGATAGTAAAGCAAGACTGGAAGGCGTTGCAGCCGTTTGACCAGCTTCGTGAAGAAAGACAAGAAGGGGTGTTTGAGGGTTGGAAAGAGGGTAGCATTGAATTTGCCCCCACCTACAAATACTCAGCGTCAAATTGCATCAAATATGCTGGAAGCAATCCAAGTGGATCAAGCAAGAAGCAACGAACTCCAGCATGGTATAGTAATTGTTTATAGTTCTGACTTTTTTTGTTGGGAAAATTGCAGTTAGCCCTAAATAAGAAGCTTAATTTCAAAGAGGTCATTGTTACCACTTATTATAGCCATTAACAAGTGGTAACAATGACCTCTTTAAAATTAAGTCCTCTTATTTGGGAACTAGGTACAATTGTCCCTTTTTTTTCTAAGTTGTCTTTACTTCTTATCATGTATATGAGTTTTGCGGATATATATCATGAAGAGAACAGGGTAAAGGGGTAAGAATTATGGTGGCAGGTGTGACCGAATTCTATGGTACGGGAAAGGAGTGACGCAGCTCCAATATATTCGCAGTGAAAGCAAGTTCTCTGACCATCGCCCTGTTTCTGCGTTGTTCTCAACTCAAATTGAAATAAAGTCATCTAGCACAGGACTTATTGCTGTGCACAATATGCCCAAATCCATATTGGCCACCGACCATGTTAGTTCTCTCCTTTAGATTGACACTTGCAATTTTTTTCCAAGAAGATTTATAACGAAATCATATTGTATCAACGAATTATGGTTCCATTATACGGACTTACAGTAGACCTAGTCTAAGATCATGATTTCAATAATGACAGGGGGTGAGCAAACGAAATGAAGAGAGAAAATCTACTTTACTATCGTTGTTAACAAAGGCAGAGAAGGCTGCTAATCAAGCAAACTCATAGATTAACTGATTAACCAGAAGTCACCCAGACTCCACATATCAATTAAGCGACTCAGATCTCCTTCCTAGATTTCTCCCAGCCCAATTTTTTTTGGGACAGCAGACAGGTCAAGACTATATGGTAAAGATATACCGTCAGGCTCTGAAAATCAAGATTTACGTACTCTGCTAATGTGGACAGACCTTAACAAGGCAAGAGAAGTATAATATGTAAGCTTACAAAAAAAAAAAACAGAAGTATAATATGTAATATATATATATATATATATATATATATATATATATATATATATATATAAATAAATATGTGTGTGTGTGAGAGAGAGAGAGAGGGAGAGAGAGAGATGTATAATATGTAATACTATGGGGACTTTTAAGCTCCCTCTTGGACAATGGATAACAAAATATTGATCTAGTAATAAAAAAGAATATTAATATAATACCGGTAGCGCCCTGTCTTCTAACTCATTCTTTTTTATCCAATTCGACCATAAAGGTGGACAAAGTTCAGGTCCATAGCAGTAAAGTAGCGTTTAAGTTCCATATTTTTTTTGCAAAGTATATTACTTACTGAAGATTATATCTTCTCATATGGTTGGCTGAGAAGTTCACTGATAGTCTCCGAATTGTCCAGGTGGCAATTGGGACACATGCATCTTCTTTGAAATTCCTCGCCAAGAGAACTGCATGTTGCTTCTAGTTTAGAAGTCTGCTTGTTTTCAGTTAAGGGCGAAATTCAGCAGATTTGATCATGCATAACAATAGAAATCTAAGTTTCCGACGATACAAGTGAAGTATAAAGAACCATTTAATTTACACTAGAAAGGGTTTAAAAAAAAGACATAAAGCAGCATATTGTGGCGCCAACTTAACTAATGAGAATATATTTCATTTCACAGGGAGTTAAAATGTTGAAATTCTGGATTTTAGTGATCCATCTTCTCATGTCAATCAAGTCATCCCACTAGTTCTAGGTATCTAAATTGTAAAATAAAACCATATTATCCAGAATCTTAGATTTCATATGAACACACGAATTAACTTAATATCATATGTTATCAAAGAGCACTATTACACCATTCGAAAAAAAGAGCACTGTTACAGATAAGAGACGACCTGCATATAGCACCTATATTGACTACAACCAGATAGGATGGGTCTTATTTTTCCCTTCAGCTGAGTGATATTTTATAATTCAGAATATTCAATCGGTAAGGGGCTAAAATAGTATTGATAAGGATATATGGTCAAATCATGCAATGCTTTTGTTTCTTCGATAATAGAAGTCAATAGAGACAACTTTCTTTCAGAATTATTCAACTCCTGTAGCAGCTGCAGGTATAATCACGTTAAGGTGCAAAGATAAATTAATAAATCATAAAATCAAGGAACTAAAAATATGACAGAAAAGAAATCTGAATTTTCCAACATTTGATTCTCCACTTACATTCTTGTGAGTGTTATGTTCCTCCTTGTATTCGTCTTTCTCTTTAGCTGTTTTAGATATAATCTCTGCAAGCATCTTTTCAAGAGCGCTAAAAGCACCTTTGGTATCGTCATCTTTCATGATTTCTTGTGGCGCATCTAAAACAAAGTCCTAATCAGCCAAATATCCAGACGAAGGCTTGCAACCCTCAAGCACTCTTTAACGGCAAAGTTGGTGTTCATGCAATTTGCATTAAGGTGTTGAAAACAGTATTATGAACAAGACAATCTTTGATCTTTTACTATATCAATACCTGCACCCTTGGATTAGTAATATATAATAGGAGGAATATATGAAAGCAAGGCATGAAATCTCATTAAAGTAACTTATTACATTTTCAAATGCTAGTCATTGAAAGTTAGGAATCGAAACGACAGGGACATCTTTTAAAGCCATCCAAACTCCAAGCAAAACCAGTACGTCAGACTAACATTGCTAAGGAGGAAGGAAAAAGGGAAACAGTATATTAAAACCTCGCTCCCGCTTGTTGTCCTTTTTCTTTTTTTCCCTCCCTTTGTTTCTCCTCTCAACTTCCTATCGGCTATCATTAGGACACCGTCCTCTAGTTTCCTGCTACTCACTTTCTCCTTTTCTTTATTACTACTGATAATATATCGAGAAAACACAACCCAAAGATATCATAAAAAAAATATGTTAACAATAGTGAAGAGTCAAACATTGAACAAGCTCGAACCTGTAGGAGTGGCAGAATCTACAGCATCAATGTTGGAAGTAATGTTCTCCTGGAATTTTCTGCGATTATTATTAAAGGATTATTGACCGCATTATTGTAACATTTTAAAACTTCCATTACGTTAACTTGAAGAGCCCTTAGCTTTGCCCAGTTCGGTGTCAAAATAAAATAATATATTATCAGTGAGATATTGATTTGCTCATACAGGTCTTAAGCAGTTGAGATTGAATTGCAGTAATAGATTTCAAAGATCCCGAAGTAAAAGTGCAGTGACAGGAGCTTGCAAACCACCAAAATTCAAAGACTACGAGCGCAAGTTCAAAGATAGATACGACTGATTCACCAGATGAAATAATTTTGGCAGTTGAATTTTACTGATGGAGAGTTTTCTAAATCTCAGCAAATAAAAACAGTTTATGCATAGAAGACATCTACAAAGCTCACCAATAATAACATCAAAGGTCAATTGGCAATACACAATTCTAATAAAAAGAGCCAAGAGCCAAGACTGGTTACTGCAAATATGAGGGAGGTTTATAACAGGAGGACTCGATGCTTATAGCAGTAAGAGCATTGTGCACTAATTGATTCAGCAATCACATTCTTATAGATTACAGAAATACAAAACAACTGTATATTATACGTTAAGTTTAGAAAGGAAATCAACCTTATCCTAGTATTCAACTCAAGCATGCGACCAATGAATTCCTCACTGCGAAGAGGTCAGAAAAATTCAATTCACATTCAAGAACTTAAAATTCAAAAGCAATCACATAGACAATAGAAACGGAAATTCAGTTACCGTAATGCTGCTTCTTCATTCTTTTGAAATGCATACAGCAGATTCATTGTTAAGTTACACAAAACCATAAGTATATATGAACGATCAAGATATAACTAATAATAAGCAAACAATAGCGAACGTCAAGGAATTATTGTAAATACCTTGAGAATTTCCACATGAGATGCAACAGTAGAAATCTCATCTTGAGTAACAGATACACGAGACTATCATCGATCACATTTTATAATTCAGAACATTTTCACAATAAATAATAATTGACGTACATACGTAGAATACAAATTACTTAATTAACCTCTAGCGTTTGAACCGACGCTTCACTCATAAACAGCTGAACTTCATAGCCTTTAAGCTCCTGTTGAAGGAGCTCTTTGCTGCGCTTAGCTTCTTCGAGCTCCACATTGATCACACTAAGTTCAGATTTCAGCTCTTCAATTCGTTTTTTCAGCGAAGTCACTCTTCGCTCTGCGCATTTAATTTCAGTGTAAGTAAACATAGATAGACATTATTCATACTGCATTTCATTGTTTCGCTTAATTTCTTTCGTTGATCTTGTGCGATAATATTTATTTGTTTGTTATTTCGAAAATGGAAGTATCATATGGTGAAAATAGAGGAAAGGAGGAGAGAGAATACCTCCTAGGGATTTCTCAGAGGCGAAATTGCGAATCAGGCTCAAGAGTTGCTTCTGTGAATCGCACACCGTTCCCGCCATTGATCTTTCTTGTTTGTATCGCTGATATAATTTTGAATTTGCTGCTGTCAATTTATAGGGTCCGTTTATTCGGCTACTATAGATGGGCCAGTCCAGACGAAATATCAAGTTTCCTGGGCCTTTTAAAAGCCCAGTTGGAAGTGAGAACTGATTTTGTCTTCTTTAAAAGACAGATAGAAAGTTTTAGGGCCCCTTTGGTTGGATGGAAAGTGGATTATGGAAATGGAAATGAGCGTAAAGAGGTTAAGATGGAAAGTAGAGGTAAATTAAGTAATGATGGGAAAGTAAAGTTTGTGAGCCAAAAAAGTGTGAAAGAGAAAACTTGTGGGTCTTGGGATATATGTAAATTACTATTTTCATTTCTCCAATTCAATTTCCTTTCTCAATTCATGTCCACCAAATGGGCCCAATTTGGTGAGCCTAGATTTCACTTTTAGTCATAAAATTTCTCAAATAGGTTTTATATTAATTTGGTATGTTAGTTTTTGTGTCAGGAAATCATGGTAAGCTAACACAAGGGGTTTATAGTAAAAAAATAAAAGTTCAAGGGGATTAAATCTAAACTTTAAATTGTCGATATAATTGTATACACCTGTCCCAAAGGTTAGTGTGTTTTTATAAAATTTGGGCATATACTAATTTGTTTGGGAAGATGACTTTCTCATTTACTTTCCAAAATTTCCGACCACCATTTTATCAAAAAAAATGGAGTCGTTTGGGAAAACTAGAGAAACTCGGCGTCTTTATATACACACATAAAACAAGTGTTGGGCTTAGAGTAAGGCTGCTAAAGAATCACTCAGTTAATTTTTTTTTTGCACGAAACCCAGTCCTATCCTACTTGGCCCATAAGCAAGACTGGTAGGATATGTCCCATGGGCCACGGGACATGCCACAATGGGAAATAAATAACTAATTAACAAAAAGCAAAAAACAATAAAAGAAATATTTTAGGAAAGAAGTGTAATGATTAATATAGTATAAAATCTTTCGATCCAATTCTAATAGTGCTGGTTCTTGACTAACTTGTCCAGGACCAAATTTTTCCTCAGACCATGTCTGATCTAGACCACCGGGCTTATGTCTAGAGAGATAGGAGAACTCTTCAGACTAGGCTAAGCATAAAAAGATATTTGAATAAAAAAATGATATTCTACGCTTCCTAAATCAAAAAAATTATATTAAATATAATCAAAATAAATATGCTAAAACATAAAAAGTCTGATAAAATATAAATAAATTCAATGAAATTTGGGGTTGGGGGGATGATCTGATATCACATTATATTCTCTTGGTGGGGCATAAAAATGAAATTAAAATCCATTTCCTTAAAAATGTTAAGCTGTGAGAAAATCTCAAAAAATATACAAAGATTTTCCACCTCGTCAATCATTCCATAATAAAAAAAATTGAAATAATAAATCACTGTATATTTGTTTGGATTAAAATAAAATCTATTTAACTGAGCAATTCCTATCTTAGAGGACTTTTTAAAGTCTTGTAAAAAATTAAAAAAGAAAAATAAGTGCACACTAACCATAAAAAATATTCCTTATACTAGAAAACAGAAAGTAAACAAAAATGTAAAACAACATCACATGTCCTCATTGTGATTGTAAATGGCGAGTGAAAATGATTTTTCAAGCATAACTATTCCGGCAAATAAAGGGGGAAATCTGTAAACATTTGATTTTTTTTTGGGAATGCTTTGGATATAACATCACATGCAAAGAGCAATAACGGGGAAGAAGTTGCTAAAAAGAGAGCTTAGAAGAGGACGCTGTGAGACGTACGTAAAAGTGAGAGACAGACACAGATAATGCAATTTCAGTTTGGCAGTCATTTGACTCATTTCAGCTCAACAGTGGTGATTTTGATGAACACCGTGCTTGATCGTACTCAGATAAATGACATAAAAAAGCGAAGATAAGGAGATGGGAAAGAAAAGAAAACAGACAGGATGGAAAAAAGGTGGAGAAAGAGAATAAAGTCATTAAAGTTTGAGTGGTGTTCAATAAGCTGCAGTTCTCTTATTTTTTTTCTTAATTTTAGGCTTATGGTCAAAATTTGTCGCATAATTTTTTGTTCTTAAAAAAAAAAGACTATTTTGTGTCAGAAGTATTTTGGGGTTTACAGTTGGTCAAGAAATTTCAAAATGTTACAATATTATTCTATCTCATTGTAAAATTATTGTTGCCCATTACAAAATTAACATTAACGGTTAATAATTTAAGAAAAAAACTTATATCAAGTTGTTTATATCAAATTTGTCAAGTTCACCTATAAGATATTGTCACTTATTCATTTTTTTCACGTCAACAAGGAGTTGTTTGTTGTCTCACAAATCTCAAAACATAAAATATTCAGAAAAAGCAAATAATCAAATAAGGTAAAAAAAAGAAAAAAAAAAGAAACGATGATGAATGATAGGTGATTAGTGTGACTCTCTCTCTCTCTCCGCCTGCATTGCTCCACCATCTCATTCACGGAGACGATGATGGGCGAGGGATGAATTTTGGGTTCGGTGCATGAGGAAGAGAGAGGAGGAAGAAGAAGATAGGAGGGAGTGATAATGGAAAGACAGAGAGGGTTTATGGTTGAGGAAACTGTGAAGAGAGCGGCCATGGTGGAATGAGTGGTGAAGATTATGGGGTTTTAGTGAAGTTGAGAGAAGAGAAGAAGAGGCCATATTTGGTTTTTGGAGAATGAAGAAGATGGGATAGGCTAGTGTGGATGAAGAGTCAATTCAGATTCTGAGAAGCTGATGTCGATTCCTATTCTGTTATTCTTGGCTGTGGAAAACGTAGGTTTCATAATTTTTTTCTTTATTATTTGCTTTTTGAATTGAGTACTGTGAGACAACAAACACCTCGTTGTTGACATGGAAAAACTGAACAAGTGGCAATATCTTTTAGGTGAATCAGACAAACTTGATATAAACAACTTGATATAAGTTTTTTCCATAATTTAATGGCAAAGAGTAAAACTGCTCACTTTTAAATCATTTAGAGAAACACTAGTCCCAAAAAAAATTTGAGGCAATAATTTTGCTTTTGAGTGAAAATTTCTCCGCTACTATACTCGTGATTGAAGTGGTAGACGATTCAACCCATACCCCAACCACGTATATAGCTGGTACTCCCTTTGGTTCTAGTTATAAGTCGTCTTTGACTTTTTTTGAAGATGTTAAGGTTACAAAATATATTATTAAATCATGACATATTTGATAAATTTTTATATTAGTCATTAGTTTATAGGTTAAACAAACTAGTTGAAAGATAAAAATTAATTAAATCAATTTATGATTGACTTATTTTTCTTTTTTAAGATTTTTCAAAAAAGTCAAAGGCACTTATAATTAGGACCGGGGGAAGTACATGCATATGAATAACTCGAGATAATGTCAATACGAGGTAACCTGGTGCAATTCAAATAGTTTTTTGAGTTTTACATTTAAAAAAATGGCATCTAAGACGGTGTTGTTTTTGCATTTTTACCTCATTTAATGATATTTTAATTTTGGCCATGATGACCGTTAGTTTGGTGATTAAAAAATTTTAGCTAGAAATATTATGTTGTTATTTATCTACATACTTTTAGACTTTAATATGAAGAATATTTTATAATTACTAAGTTTTTTACTTATTAAAAAATATTTTGATATCATATCAAAGAGACATATTAAGAAATATTAATATATAATTTTTTGTTAGTGATTTAATCTATAGAATTTACTGGCAGGGTTTGATTAAAATTATATTCTTGGATTTACAGTAGTAATTTTGAATTGTCGAAAACAATATTCTTCAAGGTCTATATACTCGAAGTTGATGACTTCGAATTATTTACATTGATCTTTCCCCTCCCCCACGTTCTCAGAGTTCCAATCCTTTAACTCAGAGTTCCAATCCTTTAACCTTATAGTACACACTGGCTTTGATTGAGGGATTTACTCGATAAACAAAAGTAACTCTGCCCCAACAAAATTCAGAAGCATATCAAATCGAGCAACAACAACAAGATTCACTAAATCCAATACATATATATATTTACATTAATCTGACCCATGCATCATGCCATCATCACATCGCAAGTTTGTAACCACACTTAATGCAATTATTTTTGGCACTAGCAAGTTCACTCCGCTCCCTTCAATGATGATCATCTTTAACCAATTAGCATCCGGTCTGATTTGAGCATCAGATCAACTGTTTACCAACACACTCTGTTTTCATGAAAAAAAAAGAAAGGCCCTGGGGAAATTAAGAGGCTTAGGCATCAACAAATCATGTGGGTTGATACGCCTGTTGAGCACTATGAATGAAACTTATCTGTTACTACACAAATCTGAATAAGATGTGTCTCAACGTACATTCCAAAAAGGGGGTCGGGTTTTGATGTCAGAAGGAGTATTTGATATTGTTGCCCCCCATCATCAACGACGAGCAAGGTGGTGTCCCAAGTGCCCCAGAATGTTGGTCAATGTTTCTTCCTCTTCATATCAATCGTTTTCTCTTTACACGCAACTCCCCCTTCCACTACCTGAGCGTTATCTTCCTTCGTCGTCTTCGTTATTCTTTCAACATGTGTGTGTGTGTGCACATATGCTACCCACCCCATTGCTTCGAGCTTTCGTGATTTAGGATTTTTTGCTGCGAGGGATTTGGAGGGGATGGAATGGAAAACTTGTTGTGAGTTGAATTTTTTAAAAATTTAAGGAGTGGATTTGTAATATTTTACTCTCTTTAGCTCTAAATATAAGACCTATTTACTTAATTTTATTAGATTTCAAATTAAGAATATTGATTAAGTTAGTTAAAATAGCATGATATTACCAATATACTCTAACCGTACTATCTACTTTTACCTCCACCATTTATTTTCTCTCTTATATTGTCTAAAATTTAGGAGCATTGATAAGGATAATTTGGGAAAAATTTGACAAAAATTAAAAATAAGTCTTATATTTACGATCAAATTCATCTCCTCAAATAATTAAGTCATATATTTAGGATTGGAGGAAGTAATAAATATGCAATGTATAAGATAATAGAGTAAAAAAAAAGTCAACCTAGTTCTAGTATCACTTGGTGAGGGTAGTGGAAATATATATATTAGGCAGTCATGCCCTTGTTTCATGCAAAAATGTTGATTCAAACAAACGACCTTGGATTCATAGAGTAAAAAAGTCAACCTAGTTCTAGTCTCACTTGATGAGAGTACTGAAGAATGAAATATATTTGTTAGTCATACCCATGTTTTATGCAAAAATGTTGATTCGAACACATGACCTTGGACTCAAAGTAAAAAAAAAAAAAACTAACTCAGTTCTAGACCTTACTTGGTTCACTTGGTGAGGGTGCTAGAGATAGAAATACTATGTATTTTACCGTTGAGCCAAGTGAGCTTTGCTTACTGTTAAGCCAGGTGGGTCATTCATTATTGTAAGATAAGAAGTTATTAATTATATTGAAAAGTTTTAACCCTATTTCTCTGATTTTTTATAAAATTTAAGTCAACATTTTTTTCTTAACTCATTTTCCCTCCTCTACCCTCAAATGGTATGAGTTTTCTTACTTATAAAAAAGATAAGTGAAGAGAGTTCAGAGTATCTAGATTGTCTAAATCTCATTTGTTTGTTCTAACTTATAAAAAAGATAAGTGAAGAGAGCTCAGAGTATCTAGATTGTCTAAATCTCATTTGTTTGTTCTAAATTTAATTCTATATTAAAACTATTTTAATATACACGCGATTGAAAATCAAATATAGACTGCTCGTATTCTTAGCTCTTTCTACTCCTTTTTTATGAGTGGGGGGAAACTGCCATATAAGAGAAATTTAAAATCAAGTGCTTATTTACTTACCAACCAAAGTTGGGCTTACCAAGAGTTGGTGCATCATGTCGTGACAAACATACAAGTTTCGAATCCTGATACGAAGCGCACTTTAGCATAGTAATGTCTCCACCAAGATAAGAAGATACATATGGGTGTAAAATATATGTATGTGTCTGTATCAGTATATGCTTTATAGTTATAAACATTCTATATTTATCTCATAAACAAGATCATATTCTTCTGGTTTTCTCAAAATTAAAGGGTCTTGAAGATATATCTTGGTAATTACCTACGTAGTCACTATATATGAGCAATCTTCACAAGGTAATTAGCACATTGTAGAGCTTCTTTATATATATATATATATATATATAATTTAGATTAAGTCTCAAAAAACCTATTTAGATTGGCAATAAAAGTTATTTCTGAACACACGATGTATCATAATATAAGCTAATGTTGTTTTTTATAAGAGCATTTATTATATTTTTTTTACTTCACCCATATTGATAACACTTTCTCATCTCCCCCCCCCCAAATTTTATCTCATTCAATCATCATCCAACTTACCACTTCATAAATAAGGTTAAAGTTAGGAAAATATGTTTAAGCTATATTGATTGTTTTTAACAATTTTTGACAGTTTTCTCGAATACAGCGATTTGGTGAAAATTAGATATGTTGCGGGGAAGAAGAATACAAGTTTTTTTTACCAAAACGGAGAATACAAGTTAAGTATGCAAGGAAATGTTTGTTTCACCTTGCGCGAATAATTGTTTCTAGCATTAACATATACTCCCACAGCCATGCCTATCTTAATCGTTTGTGAAACATTATGATTAGTAATTACGTTTAATTGCACGGTTGGAAATAATTAAGATATTGTTCAAACTCCCACAGCCATGCCTATCTTAATTATTTATAATAAACGTTGTAACTTCATTTCGAGCATTAATTATTCATGAAATTATTAATGAGTAATTTGCAAAAGTATATAGTCATTCAACATAAAGTAAAATAAGAAAAAGTAAGTCTTATCAACACTAAGATATGTTGGCAACTATGATTGAAGACAGGATTAGGCATATAGGAGCTAGGGAACTTTTACACCCGTCATAATGCGTGTAAGATGATGGCCTTTGCAATAATAGAAATGAAGGGAGGGGAGAAAAGTTGTAAAAGTGTTAGTTGGAAAACATGGAGGAAACAGGAGGAAAATAAAAGGCTATGGCAAATAAAGCAAAGCATAGGGTTGAGTCCATATATCAAGCTAGGGCTACGACTTGTGTGTCTTTTATTGGTGGCCCGAACAATTGTTGTTGGAACAGCTTGAAATATTTTGGGGTTTCAAAGGATCAAGTGAGTAAAGTGCAAGTGCATGTTGGGGGGAGGTTGTTTGTTTGACATAAGTTTTAAAAAGTGACAAGACTAGACTTGGAATTTGGAGAAAATGAGGACCATGTTTAACAGTAGTTACCATACGCACGATCTAATCAAGACAAACACAGGACCTCTCATATTGGGGCGCATTATTTCTTTTTTTCCCTCTTTCCCACATTATAAAAAAACAAAGTATTTGTTTTTTTAAATACAAAACTAGCTAGCTACTGCATGAAGAAGGACGTCAATTTCCCTCAGCTGTGATCCAACCTCGATCAATCAACACCACCCACAGTTTCCCGAATAAAACAAATAAATGAGTGAGATCATATACATATATAAGCCCGCCACCTAACACTATACCGAACAATTTATTACATTTGCTGGACTTATCCACTAATTTATGTTACTCTAAATGCAATAGATTAAATATGGACAATGGAATGTATGCCAATAAGGCAATAACGTGTGAGAACCCGATTACTTTTAAGTAACAAGCATTTACTTGTCCGGTTGTCCCCACACTTTGTGCTGAGAGCATCGCGGTTAATATTACATCATTTTTCTCGGCATCCCGTATGATAACCTCAATCTATACTTTTTATGAGAAACTCTCCTTATTTTTACTTTTTTGTTGAGGGTTCACTATGTTATAGAAGGTTTAGACTTTAGAGTATGACAAAATATCTTGTAAATATTTTTTGTTACATTTTTATTACCTCTTTTTTTGTCAAAAGTTTCATTTTCACCTTATAAACAATGTCTCAAAACCAGCATAAGATATTATATCGAAAAGCTAATAAGTAATTGTTCAAGCAGACAATTCAATTTGAAAGTAAAAATTAAAAATATTGAAGCATGTGCATTTTTTTGGATGTTATCGGTACATGTTATATTATATCCATAAAATTAAAATTTAAAAAAAAAGGAGGCATAAGGAGAGAAGGAAATCATGGTCTTTTTTTTAAAAAAATGACTTTTTTAAGAAAGGACACTACTGTTAAAATGAAAGTTTAAAAAAAGTATTGTAGAATTGAAGTTTAAAATTTTAATTTAATTTAAAATATTAAATAAAAGAAGGAATTAGAAAATGAAGGAACAAATGCCAAGAAGCCTTGTTAAACGAACTATGCCTATAGGCATCGGCATTACCTTTATATATATATGATTGTTGTGGCTATACACCTAGAAAACGAAAATAGAATAACTGATTTAACCTAAACAACCTGACCCACTACATTTGTGAATGCGAGGAATTCTTAGGTACTCTCGGGAGTACCACCAATTTCATGCTCTGAAGATGTATTTTTTTTTAACTCTTGAAGAGTTTAAATAGCAAAGAGAGGATTATTTCCGATGCATCAAAAAAATAGCAAAGAGAGGAAAAATATGCATTCCCTCTTGTTAAAGTAGTTCCAAAAATTTAATTTGTCAAAAAAATTCAAATGAATTACAATATCTTCCTCATTGACCTTACTGCAAGCCTGCACTTCAACATTATATTAGTACCTATTCCCTCACTCTCCTTATTAATATCGAAAATATATGAAAAAATAACTAATGCTTAATTATTAAAACTATAAATATTCTTTTATGAGGGACCAAATAAACAATCATTTTATAAGTTGTCCTATAATAAGAATTGGAGGGTAGTATAAGTATAAAATGAAAAAAATACCTAAATACCATACTTCTTATTATAATGTGAACCACATGTGGTATTAACCCATTTGGAAGTAGGAAAAAAGGAGGAAAGAAATGGAAATGAAAAGGTTATTCTTGGGTTCACAAGCTTTAATTTCTCTCTCAATCCCACTCTTTTTTTGGCCCCACAAATTTTACTTTTATCATCTCCTCTACTTTCCATCTTTCACCCTTTCGCTTTCCATCTCTCCATTTTCCTTTCTTACAACCAAACGGACCTTTACTTCAACTAAATTTATTTCCCAAATTCTTAAAATTTCCTCCATAAAATATCCATATTGTAATATTCACACACACACGATTTTATATACGTGATTAACTATTTCAAGAAAAGGGTAAAGGTGCAAAACTAACCACCGTAAATTTCCAAATGGACAACTTTAGCACCCGTAAATTGGATGGTGCAAAACCGTACATTATAAATCAAAATGAGACAAATTTAGCCACGCCGTTAAGTTGAAGCTAACAGACGTTTGTGTTGGCGTGGGGCCCACCTTAATTAAATCAAAACGTCTGTTATTAGCTTCAACTTAACGGCGTGGCAAAATTTGTCCCATTTTAATTTATAATGTACGGTTTTGCACCATCCAATTTACGGGTTCTAAAGTTGTCCATTTGAAAATTTACGGTGGCTAGTTTTGCACCTTCACCCTTCAAGAAAATCAAGAGCTAATTAAATTAATTTCCTTAATACTTTAAATTATCAATCTAACTTATATTAAATATTAAATATAGCATACATGCTGTTTCCATACATATAATCACTCTCATTGCCCAATTTCACATATCTTTTTTTCATGTTTCCAGTAACACTCTCATTTATTGTATTCTTTTAGAATATTAAATATACGTTAAAAATAAAATTCATGTTATTATTATATGTGGAATCAATTCAAAATTTAATTGAATGAAAAGATAAACAACAAGAAGAATGAAAAAGAAGTTCATTTTTATAATGAAGAAAACGGCGGGGGCTGGGAAGGAGGGGTGAGGCCTCCGTGAGGTGAGGGCTGGGAAGGAGGGTTGGGAGGAGGGAGGTGTCAGCATGCAATGGGGGATCCCTATAATTCCGGGCTTAGCCGTAATAAATTTAGTGTCTGTGTGTGTTTGATCTTTTCTCTTTTAAAATAATACTTGTATATATATGGACTCTTTCAAATACTAATTCAATTCATGGGTTAGAGAGAGAAAATCCTCCTCCTTCTCTCTAACCTTATCTTCTTCCCTCCTCACCATGCCTCCTCGCCTTACTCTTCCCCCTCCGCCCCCTCCTTCGGATTCTAGCCCCGTGACTGCCCCCTCTCCCTCAGCCAAAAAACAAAACTTGGCCTTGGTTCTTCCTCTGAGACTCTTGCCGACTCCCCCTCCCACGATTCCTCTACCTCCCATGTCTCCGCCACCCCTGACCACATCCCCGCTTACCCAGAGACGGACGTCGACCAACCCAGCCCTTCTCCCTCCCCTCCTCCGCCCCCTCCGTCGTTCAAGGACAAGCTCCTTAACTCAAATCTGGCCGCCACTGTCCAGGAAGAAGATGACATCGTCCTCCGCAGTGGGGATGTCACCTTGGGGTTCACTGACAATATCCCTTCTATCAGCTTCTCCTCCCACATCCAGGAGGTCCTCAACCAAAAGATGGGCTTATCTGTTGTCATCAAACTCTTAGGAAGATCGATAAGGTTCCGCCAACTTCAAACCCAACTGTTGAATCTTTGGAAACCAAAGGCTGCCTTCAAGCTTGTGGATCTGGATGATGGCTGCTACCTGGTGAGATTCAAGGAGGAGCTTGATTATCAACACGCTCTTATCAGCGGCCCTTGGGTAATTTATGGCCACTACCTCTCTGTGCAGAGGTGGACGCCGGAGTTCCGCACCAGCTCCTACCAGATCCAACACGTGATGGGGTGGGTGAGACTCCCCAAGCTCCCTATGAGGTACTACCGCAAGAAGATCATTGAATCTATAGGGAGCCTCCTCGGGGACGTTATTCGTGTGGATTGCAACACGGAGACTGGCGCGAGAGGTAAGTTCGCTCGCATCGCCATCCATCTAGATCTCACTAAACCCCTGGTCTCAAAGATTATTGTTGATGATGAAGTTCTGTACGTGGAATACGAAAACCTTCCCACTATCTGCTTCCAATGTGGGAGGTATGGCCACTTAAAAGAGTATTGTCCAGAGAACTCCATAGTTATGGAGCCGCCAGTCCAACCGGTGCCGGCTCCTGCCGGGTGTGAAGATCAAGGAGCTTCGGCGCAACATTCTTTTGGGGCCTGGATGCAGGCTAAGAAAAAGTTCAGGGCCTTCGATAAAGGGGGCAGAGGAGGTGATGCTTCCAAAGCCAGCTCTTCCGGTACTCGCTTTGACGTCCTTAGAGACCAGCCACTATCAGAACTGACCACCGGTGAGGCACAGGCCACTGTCAGACCCCCACCTCCCTTGGTGGATTCTCCCCCTAAGCAATCCGGTGCTCTCCAGACCCCTCAGAAAGCCGCTCACTTCGGTAAGCAGAAAGTGATTCCTCCCACTACCCCCGGGAAGGACTCTGTTTCCACCTCTCCGCCCTACGTGGTCAGCCGTGCCCCCACAACCCTGAATGAAACTTCCAACTCAGCTCTCCTCATTGTTGACCCTAGGCAACCTCCTAGAAAAGCTCCTCAAGCCATTTTGGCTCTAGGTGGGACCAATCAGGGCCCACGCATCCCGCCCCAAGTCCACTACAAAGCCAAACCACCGGATCCGGGGGCTATGAAAGGTGGCCTCAATCTCCAGAAGGGTCTTTCTATCCATAACCTGAGTAATGCTGGGAAAGCCTCTCACACCCCACCTGATCATACCTTGAAGGCGATGGCCCAAACCATGCATGCGAATCTCAATGATGATGCAATAGCTTTGCTTGTAGAGGGAGTAGACTTCTCCTCCTCACCCTCTCTCTAATTTTTCTTATGTCAATAATTACTTGGAATGTTCAAGGAGCCTTTGACAAAAGGTTCCCCTCCATTCTTAAGTCTTTTGCTGTTTCTCATAAGTGTGAAATTTTTGTTGTTCTTTTGCCCAGGATTTCTGGCCCCAAAGCTGACCATGTCATTAGGAAGCTTGGCTTTCATAACTCTCACAGAATTGAAGCTTCCGGTTTCTCCGGCGGAATATGGATTCTTTGGAGGGAGCACGTTGAGATCCAATTCCTTGTTAACCATCTCCAATTTGTCCACATGAGGGTCTCCTGTCCATCTTTGCGGTTTGAGTTCTTCTTAACTACGGTTTATGGGAGCCCCAACCCGGCTCTAAGACGTTTACTTTGGGGAGATTTGGCGGATCTTGTTGATGTTGATGTTACCTCTTCGCCTTGGCTCATAGCGGGGGACTTTAATGCAGTTCTTAATGGTGATGATCGTCGAGGGGGAGCTCAGCGCGCTGCCCGTGGTTGTCCTCTCTTCAACACCTTTGTAAACCAGCATGGTTTAATTGATATGGGATTCTGTGGCCACAAGTTTACTTGGCGGAGAGGCTCTCTCATGGTACATTTGGATCGAGCAATTTGTAGCCCCTCATTCTATAGACTCTTTGCCAATTGTTATGTGGAGCACCTTCCTAAGGTTGGTTCGGATCATCGCCCCCTGGCTATCCATCTGGGTTCTAGCAGGCCATCTACCAATCAACGACCCTTCAAATTCTTAGCCCCGTGGCTTACTCACCCTGCTTTCCCTGCTTTGGTCTCACGGGTTTGGGACCCGGCCTCTGATATAAAGGCTAACATTCTCAACTTCTCTGATGCGGCTAAGGCTTGGAACCGTGACGTCTTTGGACACATTGGAAATCGTAAACGACGTCTCCATGCTAGGCTCGCCGGTATCCAGAGGAAACTTCAATCAGCTCCCCTTTCGGACTCCTACCTCCAACTGGAGGCCACTCTCGCATCTGAGCTTGAAGAGGTTTGTTTCCAAGAGGAACTGTTTTGGGCACAGAAAGCATCGGCGGATTGGATTCTTTTGGGGGATCGCAATACATCCTTTTTCCATACTAAAGCTATCATCCGTAGGAGAAGGCTCCGAGTTACTAGATTGAAGTCACCGGGGGGTGATTGGATATCTGATGAAGCCCTCCTTCGTGATCATGTTTTGCGTTTCTTCCGTGCCTTATACAGCATTGATGAGGCCGATCCCGCTCCTTACGGGGTTCAGGGCCACTTTCCCGAGCTGCCACGGAATTCGCTTGTGAGTACGAGTAGAGCATTTGATCTGGCCGAATTGAAACAAGCTTTGATGGAGATGAAACCTCTTAAATCCCCTGGGTCGGATGGTATCCATGCTTTGTTCTACCAATCCCAGTGGGACACGGTTGGTTGCTCCATCCTTAAGACTGCTGATTCTCTCCAGAGGGGTGAGCCTTTGGACCCTTTTATCAACCGATCTTTCATTGCGCTGATCCCTAAGGTCACCAACCCCAACCATATCGACGAATTTCGCCCCATTAGTCTCTGCTCTGTCGTTTACAAAACCATCACCAAGGCTCTTGCCAACAGACTCAAGCCCTTCCTTCCATCTCTCATTGGCCCTTGCCAAGCTAGCTTTGTGCACGGACGGAGCATTATTGACAACATTGTCATTGCTCAGGAGGCCATCCATTCTATGAGGGTCAAACAAGGCAAAGGTGGATGGTTTGCCATTAAGATCGATCTTGAGAAGGCCTTCGATCGCCTTAGGTGGGAGTTTATCAAGGAGACCCTAGAGGATGCCCGCCTCCCAGCGACTCTTGTCATGATGATCATGAATTGTATCTCTTCTCCCAGCATGCAAGTCCTTTGGCATGGGGAACCTTCTATGCCCTTTAATCCGATGAGAGGCATTCGACAAGGAGACCCCCTTTCCCCATACTTATTTGTTCTCTGCATGGAGAAGCTGTCTCATGCCATTGACCAGGCTGTTTATCATGGTCATTGGCGGCCAATCAAACTTGGTAGGCGGGGGGTTCCCCTATCTCACCTATTGTAACATCCTAAAAAATTTAATACAGGATTAGAGAGCGTTTTAGGAAATAATAAATGGAGAAATAAGAAATTTTGGAATTTTTAAGAATTTTTGGTGATTTTGGGATATCTTGGAAGTTTTGAGTAATAAGTGTGCAAATAATTAATTAAGCAATTGAAGAATTTGAAATATGAGGGAATGGTGGAATCCAAAATATTCTGGAGGTTAAGGGGATTGGAGACTGGTTTAAGTGGATTTAAATTAAAAGAGTACATTATGGTAAACTTTTGCTACAAATTATTTGGAACCAACCTTATTTCACTAAAACCAAACATGCCCTTCCCTTTATGCTTCATCAAAAACGGACCGCCCCCCCCCCAAATCTCATAAAACTCGTCGGCCTCCTCCCCCTTTCAACTCCATTTTCGTTTTCTCACTCCCTCACACACCCATCACCATTTCTTGCTTCCTCCTCCACCTTAGATCCTTGCAAACTCGAGCTATGGTCCGTCTCTCACCCCTCTTCATTTGTTTTTCGTCGGGTCCGCCTTCTCCACTTCATTCTCGTCGTTTTCTTCGGCTCTCCGGCGAATAGAGCAGCGGCCGGCGTGTTGGGCATGCACTGACGAGTTGTCGACATGCTTGGAAGTGAACAATTGTAATGGGTAACCTTTCTTTACTTCCTTTTGTGTCAAAATTTTCAAAGAGAAATTTTAGGGCTTGATATGGTTTTCGAAATCTGGGTTAAATGTGTTCGATTTTATGGTTTTAAAACCTAATTAAGATGATTTCTAAGTGGTCTAAAGGTTTGGATTGTTTAAATTCGGGTTAGAATGAATTTTGGGGAAAAATTAGGTGTTAAAAGTTAGGGTTTTTATTGAAATTGGATTCTGTACTTTCAGTGACGAAATTAGTTGTTTGAGAACCAAATTAAAGTGATTTCTAAGTATTCTATTGGTTGCAATTACTTGATTTTGTGTTAGGATGATGATTTGACAAATGAAAGTGCTAAAAGCTAGGGCTTCAAAAGGGGACTTTCGAAATTTATGCTAATGATGATCAAAATGGTGATCCTTAATTGTTATATGAAGTTAGAGGGTGAGTATGAATTGATGAGATAGTGCATGTTAGGTTTAAATTGGATTATGGTGGCTTGGATGATCAGTATAGACAATTGTAGGCTAATATGGGTGAATTTGTGTTCTTTCCTGATTGTTTGAGTTATATGGTGGTGAAAAATGTGTCAATTTGGTTGGATTTTGTGAGTGATTACTTGTTCACTTATTGTGAATTACATTACTTATGACTGGAGGCTAAAGTGTTCAAATGGAACATAGGTGTGAGTTGACATATTCATTTAATTCTGATATGAAGGTTTAAAGTTGGTTTGGTTCCATACATGTGTTGGTCAAAGTATTCCACGTTTTCTATTTCCATGGTTGAATGAAATTTAGAAGGAATGGAGATTCTTGTTTCATTTGATAGAGTTTTCTATTTGGTTCATGATTTGAAAAATAAAATGATGTATGCTCGTATCTAGGTGTCCTGTTCTTTTTATGTTCTATTGTGTGCTCTTTAGTAAGAATAAGAATTGGAAGTGAGAATTTAATGATTTTGAAGTGTTAATGAACTTTGATTTGGCTTGAAAACGAACTTCTAAGATAGAGAATATAAACAAGAGGATTGGGTAGTAAACAAACAAGAGAGAAGTTAGTTAATCTATGACTTAGAATAATTATTAACCTACTATTATTACTTGATGTAATAATAGGAAAGAAGGTGATTTGCACATATTCCTCGAGACAAGGTAAAGTAAAGGGAAAAGGCAACTGAGTGCTAAGGGTGACAGGTAATCACTCTTACCTTGCTATAATATTGAGAGTGATGTTAGTTGGGATTTTCAAAATCCTTTCTAGCCCTCAAAATCTTTAAAAGTTACTTTAATACAAAATAGGCTATCGGGTGCCTTTTAAACACGATTATTTTTGTATAAAGAATTTTGACACATTATATATGTAGTACCCTGTTTAGTTGTGGTGAAAATCCTGGAATGGTGTGACATTTACACATGTGGAGTGTTCTGATAGTGACATTCGAAAGGTTATGTAGATATGAGGGGATTAAAGGTTGGATTTGAGATGTTGGGGAGTAAGTTGAGGGAAAATATTGAAATGTTGACACTGAGATATTGAAGGGAATTGTGAGAGTGCTGGACGTTGATGTGCTATTGAAATATTGAAAGGGATTGGTATATTGAAAGGTATTATGATCATTGCATGACACTGAAATATATGTACCATCGCGCGATGATAATCGGTTGATAGGCCAATCATCGGTTATTTGTACGGGTCGACAGATTGGAGACTGTGACCATTGGTCAACAGATTGGAGACTGTGACCAGCAGTTTTCTGATTGGAGACAGAAACTGCTCCCTTTCTGATTGGAGACAGATTGGGGTTTCCCTCTCATGGGGTTACCAGAGAGGGAAAATGCCCCCTCACTTTTGAGAGGGGCACAGTGTCAACTCATTTGGAACATATATAGGGCTCAACCGTAGTGCCTCCAGGATGGCATGAGAAGAGCACCAGGATTGTACATGTGCGTAAGCCGAGAAAATTGGATTTGAGAAAGTTATGAATGAGGTTATAGTAAGGAAAGCATGGATTGAGGTTGGATGGTGAAGTTTATTGATGTGGAATTTGATTGAGGGATTTAGAGTGATTTTTGAAAAATAGTAAGGATGGATTTGATTTGTTTTAGATGTGACAGAGGATTTGGAATGATAAATGGATGGAGGCTTGATTCTTATTGATTAATGGAAGGAAACTTGGCTTTATATATATATATATATATACTGTTTTTGAAATGTGGTACCCTTTAGACGCCCTCACTACCGCACATCTCACTGTTATAGTGAGTTAAGTAGTAGATTACTGAGACAAATTGTCTCACCCCACGATTACTTACATTTTTGCAGGCAATCATGCACAGGCGCGAGCAACAGGAAAGGGAATTGAGTTAAAAGGTTGTTTTGCTTATTTAGACGTGTATATTGCCAAAAATGTATAGGTCTGCATTCGCTTCCGCATATTTTTATTTGTATTAATATTATTGGTTAATTGGAGAGTTGTAGTAGGTTGCTCCTTTTTCTAACCATGTTAGGTGATTCTTTTCTAACATGGTTAGCTATTTATTATCCATGATAGTGTTCAGGTTATATTAGGAAATTCTTTTCTATCATGGATAATGATTATTATTAGGAAATTCTTTTTCTAACTATGATAGATTTATTGATATTATGGAAATCATTTTTCTATCATAGTTAGTAACGATATTATTGAATTAATCAGGAAATTAGTAACGATATGTTACACCTATTCTTTGCGGACGACCTCATCATTTTCGGCCACGCCTCTCAGTCCCAGGTTCCTGTTATCCAACAAGTACTCTCTTCCTTCTGCGGGGCATCGGGTCACCGAATCAATGAGGTGAAGACCAAGATATTCTTCTCAAAAAATGTCTCCAGCCGTGATCGGCGGTCTCTTTGTCGCATGCTTGGCTACCAGGAAGCCCACAACCTTGGGAAATATCTTGGGGTCCCCCTCATCAATGGCCAAGTCTCCTCTAGCACTTACCGGTTTATCGTTGAAAAGATCCAAAGTAAGTTGACTGGGTGGAAGGCTCGCTCCCTATCTCTTGCTGGTAGAATTACTCTTGCTTCATCGGTCCTTCTCGCTATCCCTATGTTTGTCATGCAAAGCACCCTCCTTCCGAAAGCTTCATGTCGGGATATGGAGAGGGTTGTTAGAAAATTCATTTGGGGAGGTACTAGCCTTGTTAAGTGGAGGGAGCTCTGTCAACCACGCAAGAATGGGGGTTGTGGACTCTTGAACTTGGAGGCGCAAAACCAAGCCTTCATTGCCAAACTCATATACCGGATTCACTCGGAACCGGATGCACTTTGGGTCCGCGTATTGAAGGGCAAATATGGGTTTAAGCTCTTAGAAGGCATCCCCAAGAAATCTCATCAATCTAACTTTTGGCGGAATATCTCTAAATGTTGGGATGAAGCATGCCTCAGCATCAAATGGAACCCTGGGGATGGCACGACGATTCGTTTCTGGTCTGATTTTTGGGTTTCTGATCTGGGGCCGCTTAGATGGTTGGCATTTGCGGATATCCCCCCTGCCGAGCTAAGCAAGCCCGCATCTGACTTTTGGAATGGAAGCACGTGGAACTGGCCGAGCTTCCGACACTTGCTCCCCTGTGATATTCTTGATCAGATCGCCAAGGTTTCTCTAGCCCCTCCTTCCTCCCCTGCTACTTGCCACTGGCACCTTCACCCATCCGGCATGTTCTCCACCAGGTCAGCGTACTCAGCGCTGCAGGTTAACTCTTGGAATGAGGAGGATAAGCTTTGGGACAATCTTTGGCGGATCCCGGCTGCCCATCGAGTTAAGACTTTTATCTGGCTCCTCTTGAAAGGGAAACTCATGACTAACGAGGAACGATGCAAGCGTACTTTCACTCAGGACCCCACCTGCTCCCTTTGCGGCCAAGCCCCCGAATCCATCACCCATACCTTCAGGGACTGTCCTCGGGCCAGCTTGGTGTGGAAGAAAGCTCTTCCCGTCGATATGTATTTAGATTTCTTGGGAATGGATACGGCACAATGGTTGGGTGCCATACTCAAAAAATCTGATGTGCATGCCTCTTGGAAAGCTGGGATATGCATCACCCTTTGGAAGTTATGGGCAGCTAGGAACTTGTTTATTTTTGAGAACCAACAATGTACAGCAGATAGCTTGTTGGCACATATTAGAATCATAGTTAGCAGCACCCAAAAAGTTTTTGGCATGATTAACCATTTTTTATTAGTGTTAATCATCATCTTTGTGAGCTTTTGTACTGTTGGGCTTTATTCCCTCGCCTTGTAAAGTTTTCAATTTTATGAATATATCTTCCATTTAATGGAAAAAATACTTGTATATATATGTGCCCAAAAATATTAACTGTATAAACAAACATAGGAACCAATGGGTAGTTGGTTGAGCTGGTAAGTGGGCTGTAACCCCCGTAAGAATGAGAACGCGTGTTCGATTCCCGGGAAGCGCTCTCATTGGAAGAGGGGACAACCTTACCTATGTGGGCAACACTCCTACCCCTCGAGTCCGGATTAAACCGGGCGGTGATCATGATTAACAAAAAAAAACACCGGAATGATGATGTGAATGATATGCTTTGACACAAGAAGTGGAACAAAAGCACCAGCGAAATCCACAGTGGTTACCACTCATCAAGTGCGTGGTAAAATCAAATAGTAGTATAATTATCGTTATTGTATATATCGTGTCATTGTTCTAAATTTATGTGTATATATAGACACACACATATGTATAAATGCTTCACTAGAAAGGCCTGTGGATGTGAGTGACAGCTCCAACCACCTGACAACGCATGAAAGTGGTGGACCAGGAGACCGTAAGTAGGGGCCTCATCACTACAATTCCCCGTCGAATTTCAACTTATATATGCGCTATAAGGACATAATATCAATCTTCTTTGATTAACTAACCAAAGAAATCATAACTTGGAAAGGGAGCAGAGTACTGACTGGTGAGTAAATCCATTGAGTAAAGATCTATTTAGCTGTCATTGGTCTATTAGTGGTTCATCACGATGGAGTTTTGTTTTTTTTTATATAGATGATTATATTTTTGGAACACAGGTAAGTGGCTGTTATATATATATAATTGGATAATCGTTTTTCTTTACAGATGATCATTATTCTGATACAAATAATGCTGCTTGTTACATGTGCTCGTAAATGCTTTTCTGATCTTCCTGAACATTTCAAAGCTACTACTATAACCGTTCCTCTACTCTAGGGGACATCATCAATTGTGAGATTTATGACAATGAATCCCTTAAAAGAGGACAATTCCACTCACTCAATTTCTAATTGGTTAGCCTCTCCGGTTAACCCTCTGCAAGTCGCATTCTCGGGTTAGCCATATCTCAATAAAAATACTACTGTAATAATGAGAATAAAAATTAAGCCTTTAATTAGAAGAACTATACCCAAAAGTTTTTTGTTGTTTCGATAAAAAAAAAATTTGTTAGAGTTGGAAAATCGAAAAAAATTACCTTCATCATGTGCGTAAAAATCGTCCTCTAGGTTATAGATAAATCAAATTTAATTAGGTTTAATTTTCAATTTTATAAACATCTTTTCTTCTTGTGTCATGTGTTCTATTAAATTAATACGTCTTTTTAATTGTGCAAATAAAAATATGAAAACAATATAATTCTCTTCTCTTATTGTTAGTTATTATTATTATTAGGTTAAAGCTATTATTAATTAATAACATGCGCTTCTGATGAATCAGAAGATCTTGTTAAACTTTTTTGAAACAAAATCCTATATGCATCATTATTATCCATATGAGTGGATGTATTGTGTATAATGAGTAATGACTTCTAGCTAGTTGGCTTCTCAAGAATGCTCTGATCTTCGAATCTTATTAGCATTTTGCTTTCTATGATGGGAGAGGAGTAATGAAGTTTTAAGCACGGTAAATGATCCGGATCCATCCTCCATATTCGTACTCTTTTAATGTGTGCAGATAAAAAAGCTCAAAATTAAGAAAAAAAAATTAATGCGAAAAAAGCAGCAAACGAGAACTTATAAGCCAAAATAACGCACTTTATATTCTTATACGTGCTAAAGCTGAAATATATTTTACTTGTGCTAATTTTTTTACCAGATACCTGTGCTAATGAAACATACACCCCTTAATTAGCTTATTATTATTAATTGGTTGCGGGCTGTGTGTGATAGATAGGATTGCACTGATGTCATTTTTTACCCACATTTGCTCATGCACAAATATACGTTTACGTGGTTACCAAAAAAAAAATACACTTACGTGTCTCGATCTCTCCCTATCTTTCTCTCTACACATACGTTTCATGACCATAATTGATTGAGATTATCTGTATAAATAATTTTGGTTCAAAATATATTATTGTTCATAATAAATTATACTCGTGATTTCGGGAGACACTATTATTAATTAGATAAGACAGTATTTAGTTTTTCATAGTTATGCATAGTGTGTGTAATATCTAGACTCTTCATCAAGAATGAGACTTGATTTGTACATATATTTTTTAAATTGGCGTTTCTAGCCCATTGTCGGTGCGTGGGTTTTCCCTTCTCATAGTGAGATTATTTTTTTCATATTTTCTATTATTGCTTTATCTATGAAAAAGATTTAAAAGAAAATTTTATATTAACATATATATATATATATATATATTATATTTGTAGATTTAGGGTTGGGAGGGTATGTATTGGTAATTATACACTAGGTCATTTTTTGTATTGTATGAAATTTAATTTGATACTGAATTGTATTATTAAATGTGCAAGTCATGACTTTAATTGGGATAGCATTCACTTCAAAATTATATATCACAATAATATACTCATTCAGTTCATAAATATAAGACAATTTTCTCTAGTTTGATTAATTTAAAGATGTTGTGAATTAAGTTAGTTATTAACACATGATATTACTAATTCGCTGTAATCATATATATCTATCCTCACTCTCCCTTTCTTGTTTGTTCATTATAAATAAGTATTATAAGGGTTAATTTGAGAAAATTAGAAAGTAATCTTATATTTATGAACAAATTAAAATTTGGAATTGATCTTATATATTTAGGAATGGATGAAGAAATTCTTAACAGCCATGATAATAGATTATAAGAAAAGTCCAATAATGTAGCCTGGGGGTCATTGGTTTATCATCTTATGTGAGAGCACTCTCCAATATTTGGAGTTTGCGTGGTGGTGCAAATAGAACAGGGACAGATAATAAGTGTGGTGGGAGAGCCATTTATAATGATGGGTCATATGCATATTTAATCGCATCGTCATCCCATAAATAATATGATATGCGCACATATACGTACTCCCGTTCTTAAATATAAGAAAGATTATTTACCTAATTTTAATTAGCCTAATGATAAGTTATATTAGTACAAATCACATAATATTATCAAACACCCTAACATTACAAATCCCTTTATTCGATCCATACATTCCCTCTCTTGCTCATGCAATTTATGATTGAGATGCATTGTAAGAATAATTAAAGGAAAATATGATAATTAAAAAATAGAAATATTTGTTATATTTAGAAGCAAATTTACCTCATAAAACATGTCATATAATTAGGAACGGAAGGGTTATGTTTACAATCACATCAAATCCTTCTTTCAAGAAATAATGATTATTATATATACATGCATACAATCATGAGACACTCGGGCATTGAAAATAAATGAATTTAAACTAAAATAAACTAGCTTTAGTGATTTCAGATCCTAAGAGGAACAAACGTTTTTTCATGAAGTTTCCACTGTTTTTTTTGTCACGGATAAACGTGGTTGCCTAGTCACGATTGTACACAATCAAATCCTCATCAATTAGCAGCTTCAAAACTAAATACACACACATCTACGATATTTGTTGAGCATCTTTCTAATTATACTATTTGCATTGCTTACTTTTCACGTCTTATAATGTTACGAGTACCGCTCTTTAAGGGGGACATATATGTGATGTCCAAATTAAAGTGGCATCAGACTCAAAGTAATTTTCTTTCCTTTATAGTCAATAATATCTGCGCATTATTATTCCTATAATCATTGTTGTACTTTTTCAGGTTTAATAAATTGAAGAATCTTCATATAAAACATTCAGTCAACAATATATCTACATTTTCAGAATAAAATGCAAGAAATTGATGCACAGACTTCAGCATTCAAGTATAGCATATACTACTTGATTTCGTTCTTTGGACAACCTCAATGCACACACATATATCATATATGATGTATGTGCATCCAACCCCATCTCTCTAAAAGCAATATTCTATAAATAGATATCAAATAGGAGAACCGATCGAGATATATTCATACCCATTATGAAAAAGGGCGGCTCAATGAATAAGAAACCAAGTTGGTGGTGTCTTGAAATAGATGAATATACACACATTACACACTAAAAACATATCTGATGCTGTAAGGTGATGAAAGTTGTAGTTGCGCATGGCATATATCATTCATAATTGAAGTTGACATTACATCACGATTATTGTTGAAAAAGAATATCGCACGGCACAATTTAAGTAAAAGATGAAACTTATAACAAAAACGAATAATATTAATGTTACTTTCATGAGATAAAAAGATCACGTCAAAAAACTTGGGATTCAATAGCGATTATATATTTGTGGTGGAAAACTAAAACCACCATTAATTTGCAGTGTCAATATATATTTCCTAATAATAGATAATGCAAGAAGAGAGGGCGAGGTGATGGTATATATATAGTAATTAAGGGTAGATTGGTAATATCATCTTAATTTAATTTATTTAATTACCATCATTAATAAAATCAAATTAGGTAAATTAATCTTATATTTAGGGTCAGATGAGTACTTCATTTTTGCTATAAGAAAAAATGAACACTTCATTTTATTTAACGAAAACTGTAATTTTAGAATGTTTGTGACATAATCCTAGAAGGAAGGGATTGAACATTGTTGCTAATAAGTGATCATGAATAGCATACAAGTATTTTTTATAAATGTTTTTTTACCGTACAGTGAGTATTTTGGCTTATCTGTAGTTGAATTATAACCAAACTTAGATCATGCCACGACATGATCATGCCACGACATGACTCAGTTGGGGGATGACCCTGCCGCATTACTGATGCATTATTTCCAGAGGATGGCTCTTGTGACTTTTAGGTAATGTGTTACGACATTTTTTTTTATTGATTCGAGTGGATGGTTGTTGTATAAGCGCTTTTTATTACTGACAAATCTTTTCAGTCTGTAGGTACTGGCCTTTGGATTATTGATTGACAGAAGTACTAGTTTAGCGATTGGCGTATGCCGCTCGTTTAGCTAGAGCTAGGGGTCAGATTCGATATTTATTTTTTTTTTTGGCCAAAAGATTCGATATTTATTTACACTTGCACGATTGTTCAATGTATATTATGCAGTTGAGATTGAATTGAACAAAAAGAGATTAAACTGCTAAAAGTTGCACTCAACAATCTTTTTCCTATACGTACAAGTAAGTTAATCAGCACTACTTTATTTGACCTTTTGTTTTGCGCAAGGGTTGATGCAAAATCAGTTCGGAAGTAGCCAGTAGCGAAAAAGCAAAGCTCGATCGAGCAAGATCTGGTGCTTTCCCCCCTTAAGTTAATTATCTGAAAAGCACATTAAGATTTCACCTGAAACAAATATTTTTTAACAATTCATATATATAATTTGTTAATGATAAGTAAGAAGACCATAATTAACAAGTGAAAAGAACTTCATTAATAAGTTCTCAAACTTATGTGATATTATTTGTCTGGGTGGGACTTTTGTATGGTTTTACTTTAATTTTCTAGGCCAACATACACAGATACACATGGAAACTTTGGAGAAGGCACTATTGCAATACCTGTTTGTTTGGCGCGAGTTGAGATGATGGAAATGAAATTGGAATTGAATATAAGGAGGTAAAGATGGAAAATATAGATAATGATGAGAAGTAAAGTTTATAGGCTCAAGAAAAAGTGAGACGGAGGAGAAATCTTGTGGGTCCTAGGATACATGTAAATGACTAAAAAAACCTTTCCATTTCACTTTCCTCTTCTTTCTTTCAAGTTCCAACCAAATGTACATCTCATAATGTTGCCCAATTAGGAAGCTATAACTTCTTAAATACACTTTATACACTACAAGTATATACTCAAACTTGAAACCAAATCTTTGTTTAAACGACCAAATTAAAATCCCTTCCACTAACATCAACGCATGAAACTGATGTCAGACGGGCATGCCTAGTATTCAACGCCATATTGTATTGATAAGTATTTAATTACAAGATTAGTATTACATAATCTTGTAATTAAATACTTTCTTTTTGAACTGATTGTAATTAAATACTTTTTTTTTGAACTGATTGTAATTAAATACTTAATCAATACAATTAGTAGAGAAAATCCCGCTTTTGTAGCTACTATAGTTTAAATGCAGTCATATATTTACCTCTAGTAATTTTAAAAGCCCAAGGCGGAAGTCATTATAATTAAAATATATTGAATACGTATAGCATAATAAGTAATAACAAAAAATCTGATATATATTAAATACTCACGACATTGCTAAATGTAAGACACATTTACCTAATTTGATTAGAATAAGGATGTTAATTAATTTAATTAAAATCATATGATATTACCAATACACCATAATTATCTACTTTTATATTCCTCTCTTGTTTGTTCATTATAGGGAAAATTAATTTAAGGTCCCTCACAAGGGAGTTAATACTGGAAAAGTCCCAAAAGTTGAAAATATTAATGTAGGGTCCCAAGGGACCTCACATTAATATATTTGAAAAGTGAAAAGACAGTTTTACCCCTAGCCTTAATAAAAAATTACCCCACCCCTCTCCCCCACCCTCCTCCTCCCTCACCCGCCCCCACCCCTAACCCCCTCCCTCCTCGGCCCCACCCCCACCCCTCCCTCCCTCCCTCCTTCCTCGGCCCCACTCCCCCTCCCTCCCTCCCTCCTTCCTCGGCCCCCCACCCCCTCCCTCCCTCCCTCCCTCCTTCCTCGGCCCCCCACCCCCAACCCCCTCCCTCCTCGGCCCCACCCCCACCCCTCCCTCCCTCCTTCCTCGGCCCCCCACCCCCCCTCCTTCCTCGGCCCCCCACCCCCCTCCCTCCCTCCCTCCTTCCTCGGCCCCCCACCCCCTCCCTCCCTCCCTCCTTCCTCGGCTCCTCGGCCCCCCACCCCCACCCCTCCTCCCTCCTTGCGGGTGAGGGAGGAGGGGTGAGGGTGGGGGTGCGAGGAGGGAGGGGGTGGGGTTGGGGGGCCGAGGAAGGAGGGAGGGAGGGAGGGAGGGGGGTGGGGGCCGAGGAAGGAGGGAGGGAGGGAGGGAGGGGGGGTGGGGCCGAGGAAGGAGGGAGGGAGGGAGGGGGGGTGGGGGGCCGAGGAAGGAGGGAGGGAGGGAGGGGGGTGGGGCCGAGGAAGGAGGGAGGGAGGGAGGGGGGGTGGGGCCGAGGAAGGAGGGAGGGAGGGAGGGGGGTGGGGGGCCGAGGAAGGAGGGAGGGAGGGAGGGGGAGTGGGGCCGAGGAAGGAGGGAGGGAGGGAGGGGTGGGGGTGGGGCCGAGGAGGGAGGGGGTTAGGGGTGGGGGCGGGTGAGGGAGGAGGAGGGTGGGGGAGAGGGGTGGGGTAATTTTTTATTAAGGCTAGGGGCAAAACTGTCTTTTCACTTTTCAAATATATTAATGTGAGGTCCCTTGGGACCCTACATTAATATTTTCAACTTTTGGGACTTTTCCAGTATTAACTCCCTTGTGAGGGACCTCAAATTAATTTTCCCTTCATTATAGAGGAGCATCTAAATTGGGACAATTTCCCGGGGAGTTCATAACAATTATATATTTGGTATCAAAACAACTTCCTAAAATAGCATGCTGACTGCATCTTAATTAAACAAAAAATGAATATAAATTTAGGCAACATAATTAAAAGAAGTCATATTGAAAAAGCCCATTAATTTTTTTATCTTAAAAACCCATTAAACTTATGAGAAATAATTTAATCTCTCTGGCTCGGAACAAGTTTTCATACTGCTTTCTCCCCCATCAAATAATGTCACGTCTTTGATATAAACAACCCTCCATGGAACCAAGGGGAGGTCATTAGTTCTGGTTGCTATAAGTGGATTTTGCCCCCACCACGAGCCCCTGTCCACGTTCTGAATCCTATAAATACACAACCAAGTTATAGCGACTTTGGACAGGTAAATAATATAACCTTGCTCAAAAGCCACAGTTTCGGTCTTGGAAAGCAAGAGGGAACTAAAAAAAACACTCATAGTAATAGTGTCACTGTCATTATCTCTTAGCCAAGAATAGACACTGGTAGGAATAATGAGTTGGGGTTCAGATCACAAAACCGATGCCACAAAGAAGAAGAAGAAGAAGAAGAAAAGTAATGGGTCTATTCGATCCATTTTCATGCATGCCGATTCCCATGATTGGTTTTTGATGATTCTTGGTGTTTTGGGGTGTTTTGGGGACGGCTTCACGGGGCCTACTGTGTTGTTTATTAGTAGCCGCTTGATGAACAATATAGGAGGAGCCTCGTTTACAATGAATATTCCTGCTTTTGTCCATAACTCAAATGAGGTTCTTCTCTTTAATATTCCACACTCACTTCTGCCCACAAACACACTTCATAATTTGGATTTAATTTATTGTTGATGCAGAATGCAGTGGCTCTATTATATTTGGCATGTGGCTCATTTTTAGCATGTTTCTTCGGTGAGTTATTGGTATTTGCACTTTTTTTTTTTTGCTGTCTATCATAAAAAGAGAATTATGATCCTGATTCTGTTTTCTTTTATATTGGCTTTTGGGAATAATTGAACACTTAGAGGGATATTGTTGGACTAGAACTGGAGAGAGACAAGCAGCGAGAATGAGATCCAGATATTTAAGAGCAATGCTTAGACAAGAAGTTGCATACTTTGATTTACAAGTCACAAGCACGTCCGAGGTCATCACCAGCATCTCTAACGATAGCATAGTAATCCAAGATTTTCTCAGCGAAAAGGTTGAGAATCATTAATTTAATTTATTTTTTCACCGTACTTTAATGTTACTTTTATTATGATGTTGACATAAAATGTTTGTTACCAATTTTATAGGTTCCAAATTTACTGACAAATCTCTCAATGTTCGTTGCTAGCTACGTTGTGGCATTTTCAATGTTTTGGAGATTGGCTATAGTGGCCTTACCATTTGTGGTTCTTCTAGTAATCCCAGGTTTAATATATGGAAGGACATTAACGGGGTTGGCTAGAAAAATTAGGGAAGAGTATAACCAAGCAGGTTCAATAGCAGAGCAAGCAATATCTTCCATCAGAACGGTCCATTCTTTCGTGGGAGAAACCAAAACCATGTCTGCTTTCTCCTCTGCTTTACAGGGTTCAGTAAAGCTTGGTCTAAAACAGGGCCTAGCTAAAGGCTTAGCCATTGGAAGCAACAGTATTGTCTTTGTTATTTGGTCATTCATTTGCTATTATGGTAGCAGACTTGTCATGTACCATGGCGCTCAGGGTGGCACCGTCTTCGCAGTTGGAGCAGCCATGGCTCTTGGTGGATTGTAATCAATCTTAAAAACCTTATTTTTTTTTCACTCATGTTAGTTAATGCATGCATAGCAAGAAACTATTTTAATCATAAAATGATTGATTATAAAGTCATTTTGACTTTTTTGGAAAAATTAAAATTGTGAAATCAATCACTTTAAATTGTCTATAATCATCTTTCTTACTCAAAACTAATTTATTTTACATATAAACTCATATAAATTCTAATTACATGTGATGTATGTTTTAAGTTAGCAGTGTAATTTGTTTCCTTAATAACTTCCATTTAGAAAAAAAAGTCAAAGTACCTTATATATAGGACCGGAAGGAGTGCTCTTCGGGTCTTACTTATATGGTAGAGGTATATTCTATTTGATCATATTTATAAGTCAATGCTTTAATTATTTTCATAAGAATATGTTGTTTTACCCAACATTTATTATGTGATAGCTTTGTTCTAATGTTGTGTAGTGGATGTGAATTATGGGTAGAATTATAAAGTAATATAATTTCAAGGCAGAATTGATTATGTTTAAGAATGCCTTTATTCTATATCAAATATGTGTTGGGTACTTTATAAATAGCATCACAATAGTATGCTACAAGTCAAACAAATTAGTATGTGATGTTATTATTTGTTTGTTTTCCTTTTTTGGAAACAGGTCACTGGGAGCTGGATTATCCAACGTGAAGTATCTATCAGAGGCAAGTGCAGCAGGGGAAAGAATAATGGAGGTGATAAAGAGGATTCCCAAGATTGATTCAGAGAATATGGAAGGTGAGATTCTAGGAAGAATCCACGGAGAAGTGGAATTCAACAGGGTAGATTTTGCATACCCATCTAGACCAGACAACATTATACTAAAAAATTTTAGTATGAAGATTCCGGCGGGGAAGACGGCGGCGCTGGTGGGTGGAAGTGGGTCAGGGAAGTCAACAGTGATGTCACTGTTACAAAGATTTTATGATCCAATGGCAGGAGAAATACGTGTGGATGGGGTGGAAATTAAGATGTTACAATTAAAGTGGCTGAGGTCACAAATGGGATTGGTGAGTCAAGAACCTGCCCTTTTTGGGACAAGCATTAAAGAGAATATAGTGTTTGGGAAAGAGGATGCTACTGAAGATGAGATTGTGGAAGCTGCTAAGGCTTCCAATGCTCATCATTTCATTTCTCAGTTGCCTTTGGGATATGATACACAGGTTAGTGCTCTATGGTTATCTTCATTATATTATCCATTTCTATAGTTGAGTTGATTGCACAATAAATAAATGGTCGTCATGTGGCATATCAATAGTGCATTCTCTACTCCAGCAATTAGTAATTACACGTGCATCTTATATTTGTTTCTTTGCTCGTTTTTTCACTTGTTAAAATGATTCCTTTTGCAACTTTGCCCATAAACGTGGATAAGTCTGCCATTCCAAATTTTTGTTAATGGCCCATACTATTTGTACATTGACCACAATAATGGCATTGAGTTAGTGGTATTGACAGGATCAAGTAATAATTTTCGGTCCTCCATCACAATCATCATTGTTATTAATTTCCTCCTTCTCCTAGATTTCTGTTTAATTTAAATTTAAATGGTAAGAAGATGTTGGGGGAAATAAATATTTATTTCTGTATATGTCGTTTTTTGAATGTATTCTATCTTATAAGATATTTTAATATTTATTTGATATAGATAAATGTTAGTTACATAGTTTCAAAACAGAACCGTTTTCTTCAAATAAATTTCTCAGATCAAATCTTTAATTTGACACTCTTTTCACTTGAGTTAACTATAACACTTGCCCTTCTCATTGCGTCATCGAAATACGAGTCATTCTGATTGTCTTCGTGAAAGAACATACATAGTGGTATGCCAGGTCTTGTAATAAACACTTTCTTGAACTTTTTGTAATGTAAAGCTGTAAACTAGAATCCCTTGAATTCATAATGGGACAGTGAGTTATGATAAAAAAAATAGTATGTTCTCAAGAGTGAATAATTAAAATATTTTCTAAGTACAATTAAAACCACACCTCACTCCTCTGCATACAAACGCAAAACAATACACTATAACAACATATGTCAATGGCTTATTCATCTTGGTAGCGTCATTGCTTTGACTTAGACATTGATTACTTCATGAACAGGTGGGTGAACGAGGCATTCAAATGTCAGGAGGACAAAAACAAAGGATTGCTATTGCAAGAGCACTGATAAAAAAACCAAAAATCCTCCTACTTGATGAAGCAACAAGTGCTCTAGACTCTGAATCAGAACAAGTTGTGCAAGAAGCTCTAGACAATGCAACTATTGGACGTACCACCATCATCATCGCTCACCGTCTATCCACCATTCGAAATGCCGATGTTATCACTGTCCTCCAAAATGGCAGCCTCATAGAAATGGGATCCCATGATGAACTCATCAAAAATGAAAATGGTCTTTACACCTCTTTAGTTCATTTTCATCAAACGGAGAAAACTAGAACAACACAAGAAGATGTTGTTAGTGTCACCTCTATCACTTCCACTGTATCAAATAGGGACATGAACAACACTAGCTTTAGAATATCATCTCTAGTGACCCGTTCTAATTCTGAAAATTCAATAGGACAAAGTCGAATTTCAAGTGCTAATGAAGAAATCAATGTGATTACAGAAGAAAAGAAACTCCTTGTCCCTTCATTTCGGAGGTTGCTTGCCTTGAATCTCCCAGAATGGAAGCATGCAACTTTAGGGTGTTTTAGTGCATTTCTATTTGGTGCAATTCACCCATTGTTCTCATTCTCAATGGGCTCCATGGTTTCTACGTTTTTTCTTACCGACCATGACGAGATTAAAAGGAAGATGAAGGTTTATGCATTTGGTTACCTAGCCTTATTGGCGTCATCATTGAGTACAAGCATAAGCCAGCATTATAGTTTTGCTTATATGGGAGAATACTTGACCAAGAGGATAAGAGAGAAAACACTTTCAAAGATTCTCACATTTGAAGTTGGTTGGTTCGATCAGTCTGAAAATACAAGTGGTGCAGTTTGCTCAAGACTTGCAAAAGATGCCAATGTGGTATGTTCCATGTAATCTTTTTGTTTCTAAAATTTGCTTCATTGAGAATTGATCTTTTTAACGTTGATAGTGATATTTACCAGGTGAGGTCTCTAATAGGAGATAGAATGTCTCTATTGATACAAACTTTCTCCACAGTGATAATTGCTTGCACGATGAGCCTAGTGATTTCATGGAGGTTTGCTATTGTTATTATGGCTGTTCAACCTCTTATTGTGATAAGCTACTACGCTAGGAGGGTCCTACTCAAGAACATGACCAACAAGGCCACTAAGGCTCAAGGTGAATGTAGCAAGCTAGCTGCAGAAGCTGTTTCCAACCTTCGTGTTGTTACAGCCTTCTCTTCTCAAGACAGAATCCTCAAAATGCTTGAAAAAGCCCAAGAAGGCCCAAGAAAAGAGAGCATTAGGCAGTCTTGGTATGCTGGTATTGGGCTTGCTTTCTCTCAGAGTGTAACAGCTTGTACTTGGGCCTTAGACTTTTGGTATGGTGGTAAGTTAATGTCCACAGGTCTTCTCAAAGCTGAAGCACTATTTCAAACATTCATGGTACTAATGGGAACAAGTAGGGTCATTGCAGATGCAGGAAGCATGACTTCTGATCTTGCCAAAGGTGCAGATTCTGTTGGCTCTCTTTTCGCAGTTATTGACCGCCACACAAAAATCGACCCCGATAAACAGACCGGTCTCAAGCCCAATAAACTCACAGGCCTAATAGAACTTTGTGATGTCCATTTCGCATACCCATCACGGCCCAATGACTTGATCTTTCAAGGGTTCTCAATGAGAATGGAAGCAGGGAAGTCAACAGCATTGGTAGGCCAAAGTGGGTCTGGGAAGTCAACCATCATAGGATTAATAGAGAGATTCTATGACCCATTAAAGGGGACAGTGAGTATAGATGGGAGGGACATAAAGTCATACCACCTTAGGACCTTGAGAGAACACATAGCATTGGTTAGCCAAGAGCCAACATTATTTGGTGGGAGCATAAAGGAGAATATTGCATATGGAGCTAGAAGCAAAGTAGATGAATCAGAGATTATTGAGGCAGCCAAGGTAGCAAATGCTCATGAATTTATATCAAGCATGAGGGATGGATATGAGACATGGTGTGGGGAGAAAGGGGTACAATTATCAGGTGGTCAAAAGCAGAGAATAGCAATAGCAAGAGCAATAGTGAAGAAGCCTGAGGTGTTGTTACTAGATGAGGCTACAAGCGCTCTAGACAATCAATCAGAGAGGGCAGTGCAAGAAGCTTTGGATCGTGTTATGGTGGGAAGGACAAGTGTGGTAGTGGCTCATAGGTTGAGCACCATTCACAAGTGTGATGTGATTGCTGTGTTGGAGAAGGGAAATATGGTGGAGAAAGGGACTCACTCGTCTTTGTTAGCTAAGGGACCTGGTGGTGCTTACTATGCTTTGGTTAGTCTCCAAAGGAGACATTCCCAATTCCATTAATTCACGCATGCCTGACAAGTAATATATGTGCTTAATTGCACAGGCTAATATGATTCATGTTCATCATCAATATCACATGTATAGTATGTATTGATAATGCATGTTATATATATATATACGTGTCCTTTGCTTAGGTGTGTGAATACAAGGACGCCCAACTATACAAGCTTTTGCTTTTTTACCATAAGTGTTTAAGATTATTATGTATTCGTAAATAAATGTTTTTGTCTCTTTTTTCGCACTTGCCTTATATATCATGTTTGCCATATCGGAAGATTAGTGGTTCACACTTCTTTGGTTAATGACTAATGACTAATGGGTGGTCCGATCTAGTACAGATCACATTATTTTTTCATAATTATCGGGTTTGGTATAAATAAATAATTTTTTAATCATTAAAAATTAATAATTAATCATTTATATTATAAAAAACGTTCGAATCATTTATATGTTAAAGAATGTAGGAATAATATACAAATAATTATGCAAATGTCAATTTGACCAATAAACAATAAAGGGTAAAAGAGCTGATTTAATAATTAACTATTTCAATTTGGGCAAAAACAACAAATGTCTATTTCTCTGTGCATAAATAATAACCAACTTTATGACCCGGTGCAAAAATAATAAAACCGGCACTAAATGTTAATTTGTAGTTTGGTAGAACCTTTCTGATATTATTTTATAAAATAAAAATACATTTTTACTCATTCACAATTAAAATTCAACCCTTCTTCCTTTTGCCCTTCATCTTCAATGCTAACTAGTATCAGTAAGGTTTTAATTGTGAGTGGCAAAAATGTATTTTTCACTTTCTCACTTGATCATCATAAACTGTTACTCTCCTTAGTTATAAAATTTATTTATTTATTTTTCGTAAACATTTAAACCATGATTAAATTAATATGTCTTTATTCACACTCTTTCTCACTTGCTTTTATTTTAGATAAGCAATATTAAGCTTTATTTAGAAAAATTTGAGAAAAATCATAAAGTTACTTATATGGAACAAATTGAAATTTGAAAGTGATTTTATATTTACGAATGAAGTTATTATAATAGATAGATTCAATTGATCATCATAAATTGTTACTCGTTATAATTTAATATTTTATTTATTTATTTTCGTTAGCATTTAGACCATATGAGCAGCCTCCTAGAAAGGAAAGACACTAAATGGAGTCTAAAACCAAAACACAAAAGGAAAAAAACCAACAGACTTGTTTAAATAAAGAGACGATATCAAATTCACCAATAAACAATAAATGATATCGAGTTAACCAACAAACAATATATAATATATTGAATTGACCCTACAAATAATAAAAAACTATTAACAATATCTATGTCAAAATAAATATATGTGAGATATGTCAATTAATCATCTGGGTGAAAAAAACCAATCAATCATGAACATAAATTTATAAAATACAACGAGTAACTACTCATATATCGCAGTTAACTACCCTTGTAACTACTAATCTTTTGACACAAAGTCACGAACTTTTTTTAGAACAAATTAGAGACTATCTCTTATTTTTCCAAGTTGGAATTGGAGACCCTTTTTGTTCAACTCAAATTCAGGTGTCATTTTTTTGTCATTTTCCCTAGATTCAATTGATCATCATAAATTGTTACTCCTTATAGTATAAATTTATATTGAGGCTAAAATATACTTTTGGTCCCTTATGTTTGCTTCAAGCTTCAATTTAGTCCTTTATGTTTGGAAAGTACACTTTTAGTCCTTTTTTGTTAACACCATTAGTTTAACTTAACCGAAAATACTAACTTAACAATTTTAAATGATTATTAAATACTGAAAAAATATTCATATTAAAATATTTGAATGTAAATATTCTTATATTTTCAAAATTTATCATTTTTGGTCCAATTTCATTATAAAATAATCATTTAAAATTGTTAAGTTAGCATTTTCCCTTAAGTTAAACTAACAGTGTTAACAAAAACATAAAGGACTAAATTGAAACTTGATGCAAACATAAGGGAACAAAAGTATACTTTAACCTTTTTTTTGGATACATAAGGAAGTATAATTATAAATTGACGTTTTTGAAAAATGCTAAAAATAAGCAAAATAAGTTAATTATAAATTGATTTACCTAATTTTTTCTCTTAGACTAGTTTATTTTACCTATAAGCTAATGGATAATCTAAAAAATATCAAATATGTCATGATTTAATAACCTATTTTGCAACCTTAATCTCTACAAAAAAATCAATTAAGTTTTATATTTAGGACCAGAGGTAGTATGTTTTTTTTACCATAGTGTTTTTTTGACCTTGTTTTTTTTACCATAGTTATAGTTATTAATTTATTTATTTTGGTAAGACCATGGGCCGCCAATAATGGAAAGGCGCTAAATAGAGTCAAAAAGGAAAAAAACCAGCGGGCTTTTGTTTTTTTATATATAAGTATACAACAACATACGAATACGAGGGATCCATTCATTCGCGGTTCGTAGACATACACATACATTACATCTTACATATACATATTCATCCCTCTTCTTCTCTTTCAGTTTTCGTAAATTTTCACTTTTCACTTCTCTGTTTCAAGCTTTTCCTCGTACCCACACCTTAAAAATGTTGTCTTTTTCACTTCTCATCATTCTTCCCTCCTTTCCTTCCCCAATTCTTCTCTAAGCCTCGCAACAATTCTTATCATTAACTTCTTCCTTTAATTCAACGCGATCAGGCCACTAGTGATTTCCTCTGCATAGTAAAATTAAATTTACCAATCACTAGGTAAGTTTTTCATATTTTTTACCCTTTCCGTTTTTATCGCATGCTTTTTTATTTTTTAATGTTTGCTTGTGTTTTTTGTTTTAGGGGGCAAATTGACATGAAGAGAAGCAGGGACGATGCCTATGCTTCTTCTCAATTGAAACGGCCTATGGGTTCTTCACGTGGAGATTCGTACGTTATTTTTTTTCATTTTTACTTTTCAATTTTCCATGTCAATTTCACTTTTTTATCGACTGTATTGGCCTTACTGTATGGAAATTAACAAGCGTAGGTTTTTGTAGTAATCATAATTTTACTTAGACTCCATGTGTAAATGAAGCTAGGAACAGAAGTAACATTAAAATTTATGCATAGGAAAGTCATCAATCAAGTGGGACAGTTATTATGTTAACTATTAAGGTTTTGATGTGATAAATGTTGATATGATGGGCATGTAATTTATTTGTGTTATATTCCACTTATGAAGCTATGGCCAATCTCAAATCCCTGGAGGGGGATTGGGAGGAGGAGGAGATGGTGCGGTTAATCCACAGGCATTGACGACCAATGACGCTTTGACTTATTTGAAGGAAGTGAAAGACATGTTTCATGACCAAAGAGAAAAATATGACTTGTTCTTAGAGGTTATGAAAGATTTCAAGGCTCAACGGTAGGTTATTGGCATAAACTATGTGATTATGTAGTTTGGTGCTTAAATGATTAGGCGGTCTTAACTGTTTTTTCCTCTGCAGGACTGACACTACTGGTGTCATTGCAAGAGTGAAGGAACTGTTCAAGGGGCACAATAACTTGATTTTTGGATTCAACACTTTTTTGCCAAAGGGGTTTGAGATTACACTTGATGATGTTGAGGCTCCTCCGAAGAAAACTGTTGAATTTGATGAAGCTATAAGCTTTGTGAACAAGATAAAGGTAAAAGTAGTTTTCTTTTGGTGAGGATTCTGCTGCAACTTTTTCTTGCCTTTTAGTTGATGGGTTTTGCTTATGCAGAGACGATTCCTCAATGATGAGCATGTTTACAAATCATTCTTGGACATTTTGAACATGTACCGTAAGGAGCATAAGGATATTGCTGAGGTCTATAGTGAGGTGAAATGTTTAGCTTTACCTTTTCCTTCTTGACTCATTGTTTTGGGTTTCTTATAAAAAGTTCATATTGGAACATTTTCTATCTTCCTTTAATCTTTTGTTGTTCATGCTCCAGGTTGCAACCCTTTTTGAGGACCATTCAGATTTACTTGACGAGTTCACTAGATTCCTACCAGATGCTTCTGCAACGCCTTCTACACAGCATGCTCCTTATGGTCGAAATTCATTTCTACGTTCACCAATGATGCGGCCAATGCAAGTGGACAAGGCAATAAGATTTTTTACTTTCACTTTATTATGAATTTTATGAAATACTTTATTTATGATTGGATTTTGAACTTTGACATCTACAGCATCGCTATCGACGGGATCGTGATCCAAGTGTCGATCGTCCTGAACTGGATGATGATAAGGCACTAATGAAATCTCACAAGGAGCAGAGGAAGCGTGTTGATAAGGAAACTAGGGATAGGAAAATTCGTGACCATGATGACAGAGTACATGATCATGATAATATTAGGGATATCAAATCAAGATTTTTTGAAAAAAAGATAGCCGGCAAGAAGGCTGAGAATTTTGGGTTGACAACTGATTTTTCTTCATATGATGACAAAGATACCTTAAAGAGTAAGCCATCTCAGAGTATTTTTGTAGATGGATCACATTTGTTTCTAGAACGTTTCTTATTTATTTTAACATTTTTGGAGTTCTTAGTCACGGTCAATATGTAGATGTTCACCTGTCCTACTTCTGAAATAGTCTAATTAACATGTTTTTGCAAGACTGCCTAGTATATTCCTCTGGGACTGACTTGGCTCAACGGTAAGCTCGCTTGCCGTGGGGTCTGAGGTTGTGTCTGCGAATCAGCCTCTCTGCATAAAGCAGATGTTAGACTGCCTAATATATTCTCTTCCCCATAATTTTCACCAAGTAAGGACTACAACTAGGTTTACCCTTTGAACAACATGTTTTTGCAAGCACCATCAAAGAGGGAGAGAAACATTGTCTTGTGCAAACTTCGTGAAAGCTACATTTGTGAATATAGGTTCGTTTGATTTAACATGGAAATATACGTTATGTAATTGTAATTAGGGTAAACTTAATTACTTAAAGGTGGATAGGATTCGAGATGGGCTTAGTTTCTCTGTTTTCTAATCGATCAATTAAGTAATGAGGGTTACATTAGTTGGGTTCGGGTAGAGGGCCTACTTTGTGGGCCCAATTTGGATTAGAAAGATATAAATGTAAATCTGGAGAATTAGTTGAAAAACAGAGCATGTGGACTTGGTTTCTGTTTTATGAAGCACATGACTTTAGGAGAGTATGGCTTAGGAATAATATAAAACCTTATGAAGATGTACAGAATTGTTGTTGTATTGTTGTTTTTCAGAAACAGAATGTTGATCACTCTCCTCTTGCTCTCTCTTGTTCTTCTTCTAACCCTCATAATTCTTCTTCTACCTATCATTCTTCTAACTTACCTTTATTTTTTTGATATTCTCAATTTCAATTGAGAATATTAATTCTGTATAATCAGAGCCTAACCTTTCTTGGGCCTAATTTCCCATTCTTGAAATTCAAGATTCACCTATATTCATCAAATTTAACCAAACCCAGACCTCAAACCCAGAAAATCACTTAAATTTGAGTATACCCAGACCTTTATACCCAGAAAAACATCAAATTTGAACTAAACCCAGACCCAGAAACCTTAGAATTCTCCAAATTCGAACAACCCCAGATCAAGAAACTAAGCCCATCTTGAATCCTAACCACCTTTAAGGAATTAGGTTTACCCTAATTACAATTACATAACAGAATATTACATACATTTATTGTTGTGGACGTAATCCCCTCTGAATAGAAGTAATACTAGAGAGACAAGGAAGCAATTAAGGCAAGTAGATAATTAAATATTTTCCAAAAGCAAGCAGAAGAAAAGTGGGAAAAATCTAGAAAGAGGATTGAAGATATAAGCAGACCTCTCTCCTCATATTGAACATTTATATCTTTTTAAAACATCTATTTTCGAAGGCCAGCGTGACAAAATATAGACATTGCTATTTTTTTTTGGATCTCTTATAGTTCCTATGCTTGCTTTTCTTTTGTATTGATATTTTTTGTCTTGGTTAGGAAGTTACTGGTTTTCCAATTTAAATGTGGCATGAGACTTGAGTAATAATTTTGACCTCTTTGGTCTTGTAACCTGTTCTTTTTGGTTTGTTTGACTTTTGTCAGGCATGTATAACCAAGCATTCAGCTTTTGTGAGAAAGTTAAGGAAAAGTTGGGCAGTTCAGATGATTACCAAGCGTTCTTGAAGTGCCTTCATATTTTCAGCAATGGGATAATAAAAAGGAACGATTTGCAGAATTTGGTGAGTGATATTATCTTCCTTTTATGTATCCCAGACTTGGCTTCTGGGAATATATTTCTTCAACTTTCAGTATCATGGTAATGATGAATCAGTCATTTCACTTTGCACTCAAACTTTAAAATGTTCAATCGCTTTTGAGAATATTTTATGGGGTCATCTAGTTTAAGTTTGTCTTACTTTGCTAAATTCCTTGGCTCGTCGTTCCTAGAAAGAAAATGGTCCATGTATTTGTCTAGCCTATGCTGTCTAGTATATGTTTTTTCAGACGAATTTCTTGGTGTTTTTCATGTGATCTCTAGTATTTACTTAAAGGGTGTAAAATGCAAGGGGCTGGGATATGCTTGAATGATATCAGGGTGGGCTATTTACATGAGTTTCATTAGAGTTGGCAGAAAAGAAATATGTTACCAGTGTCTAGCGCCACACACTCACACTTATGAGTGATTTTTCAATGCCTACTTGCATTTGTAAGCAAGAAGCGAGTTTTTTAGTTTTCCAACTTACCTTGGAAGTGCTGTATGTTAACAGTATCTATATCTATGGCTTTTGAATTAATTAGAAGATGTGTTAATTAGAGTACAACAGGTGATCTTGGTGATGTTAGACTTTTTATTCAGCTCGAACTTCATGGATTTTCATGATGGCTTTGATGTCTTTACGTTACGCGTTTCTGTTGTAACTATTATCACTCTAAATGACCTTAAAGTTTTCATTTCAGGTGACTGACTTACTTGGAAAGTACCCTGATCTGATGGATGAATTCAACGAGTTCTTAGAGCGATGTGAAAATATTGGTGACTTTCTCAACTTTCTATAATTGTTTTTCATGTATTCATATGTCAATGTTGATGATGTTTCTGACACATTTGTTCGTGTAGATGGGTTCCTTGCTGGTGTCATAAGTAAAAGTAAGTCGTTATATAAATCAGTTTAGCTGCCCTCCTTGTGGTTACTCTTTTTTGTTTTTACCAAACAGTGTATTTCACTTCTTTTCCTACATATAAGATTGGAGTGAGTTCTCTATTTTATGCTCCCTTTGGTCCTAAATATAAGATTAAGTTGACTCCTTTGTATAGATTAAGGAGTCTAAATAAATCTCTTTAAAGTATTTATATTCAGTATTTTTTCTCAAAACCAATTTATCTATTACCTTATTATATGTAAAATATGTTATAATTATGTGGTCTATTTGGCTTCCTTAAACTCCACAAAAAAAGTCAACTGGTTCTTAGGTTTAGGTCTGGAAGGGTAACTATTTGTACTCATCTTAATTATTTGTTTTTAAGAGTAACAATTGCAGTTTGATGTTGAATTACAGATTTTGTTCCATGATTTCTTCTTTTCTTATTAATGATATAATTTGTTGCTGCAAATATTGGTAATTTCAGAGTCTTTAGGCGCTGACGGTCAATTATCCAGAACATTGAAGTTGGAGGACAAAGACAAAGAGCAGAAGCGTGAGACGAATGGATCTAAAGACAAGGAAAGATATCGGGAGAAATACTGGGGAAAATCTATTCAAGAACTTGATTTAAGTAACTGTCAACTTTGTACTCCAAGCTATCGTCATCTACCTGAAGATGTATGTAACTTCTATTTCATTTCGTTTCTTCTTGTCCTTATCAATATATTTTCTGTTGTGTAACTTCTTGCTGTCTTTGAATTTGCAGTATCCAATTCCTGTGGCCAGTCAGAGATCTGAGCTTGGTGCTCAAGTGTTGAATGATCACTGGGTATCTGTGACTTCAGGAAGTGAGGATTACTCTTTCAAACATATGCGCAGGAACCAGTATGAAGAAAGCTTGTTTAGATGTGAGGATGACAGGTATATCTTTGGGCTGTTCACTTAGCATCCCTTTTATTCTGATGATCCCTCTTTATTTGATCACTTTTGACTTTCTATGATTTTAACCCTTGCCTATTGGGTTATTGTTTTGCCAAATAAAATATTTAATGCATCTTAAATTGTGATGATTTTTTTATGTAGATTTGAGCTGGACATGTTGTTAGAGTCTGTAAGCTCAGCTTCCAAATGTGCAGAGGATCTGTATAATAAAATTAATGAAAAGAAAATCAATATGGAAGCTCCGATCTGTATTGAAGATCACTTTAGCGGTTTGTATCAATATAATCTAAATTTAGAATGCTAATTTGAGGATTTTTGTTTTTCTCTATATCTGTGCTTAATGATCCATTATTCTGTCTGTGTGATGTTGCATTTCAGCACTAAATTTAAGGTGCATTGAACGCCTGTATGGAGATCATGGACTTGATGTTATGGACATATTAAGAAGAAATCCAGCCCATGCCCTCCCTGTGATATTGACTCGTCTGAAACAGAAACAAGAGGAGTGGAGTAGGTGTCGATCTGATTTCAATAAAGTTTGGGCTGATATTTATACAAAAAACCACTACAAATCACTTGACCATCGGAGTTTCTATTTCAAGCAACAAGATTCGAAGAACTTGAGTACTAAATGTAAGTTTAGTTTAAAATCACAATGATTGGTGCGTGCATGTGGATTTGACTGCTTTGGCATGTCATAAGCCATAGATGTGCTTCAATTAGTGGAAAGTAGACTAGTTTGAGAGTACATGGTCAGTTGAGATATTTCACCGTTATAGTTATGGAGCCAGCCTCTGGCAGGTACTATGAATGCTATAATGACCACTTTTTTTATGCTGGGGCATAATAAATGTTAGAGCTAGCAGCGGCACAAGCATATATTCTCCAACTGGCTACCAGTCCTATCTGAGTGTTTGTCATGAGCTAGATACTTGATTACAAAAAAAATACTTAATTGCTTGAGAAGTTGCAATTTTAGAAATTTCTTGAGAGCTTGAAATTAGGTGTGCACTTTCATCAGGATGTTATGAATCATCACATTTTAAATGCAAGACTGCTCTCCGTAGGAGTCATACCCTGTCTTATAGAATACATCCTAGATATAGCTGCCATGATTTCAAGATTTAGGAAAAAAATTTTATCGGTCCTGATTTTAATATTTGAGCTGATATCTGGTTTACCCAAACCTTTGGCTGTCAAATTATTGGTGGATTTTCAAATTCGTTCTAATATTTTCTCTTTATTTAAATGTAACAGCTTTGGTGGCTGAAATCAAAGAAAAGAAAGCAAAGCAGCATAAGGAGCTTGATATTCTTCAGGCCATCGCTGGTGGAAATAAACAGCGCCGAATTCCAAATTTGGAGTTAAAATATTCAGATGTTGGGATTCTTGAGGACATGTATAAACTTATTCGTGATTCATGTGAGGAGGTCTTTCCAAGTAAGGATATGTCAAACAAAATTATGAAACTTTGGACTACCTTTTTGGAGATGATACTTGGTGTTCCCTCTAGAACTCAAGGGATAGAAAATGTGGAGGACATTAAAACTGGGCAACATGTTGCCCATTTTGCTGCACCAAATACAGGTGATGGGAACTCTCATGAAGACTTGGCCAAATCTGATAATGAAGGGGATGGTAGAGTAAATGAGGTAAACAGTGGTCAACAGACAATTTTAGCAGCCAATGACAGAGAAAACGGACCTGTTGACGGTGATGAAGCTTGTAGAGATGATCCTCTAACGGATAAAGGGAAGAACAATTCTGATTGTGGTGAAAAAATCCCTGGGTCATGTAAACAGATATCTTCTGTTGAGCAATCAACTATCAATAACACTTCAGTTGCAGTAAGAAGAGAAACTAGCATGACCAAGACCAGCTTAGAAATTACATCAGGTCTGCACATGTGATAGTTGCAGTAATAATGCTTTGCATGAATTTGTCTGTTAAACTTTGTTCAGTTTTTTTTATCTTCATTTCCAATGTAATTGCTAAATTTAGTCTTGTCGAAATTCTAAAACTTTCATCACAGTAAAACTCAAGACTTGTTTTATTTCTAGGATCTGTGCTTAACCCAGCAAGACAGGCCACGACTTTAGGCAGTGATGGTGGTGTTGCCATTTCTCAGGGTGGTAGTGGACCTATGATGCAGGTATTCAACTTGTTTTAACTAAGTACTTGTATCCAACTTTTAGCAATTAATCTTTTCTCTCACCATTATTTTTCTATAAGAAGAAGGTAACCCTTGTCCATTTCTAAGTTTACGTTTGTGTGCTTATCTGATTATCTTGTTGCTTCAGGGACGGGATATTGCTCCTCCAGTTCCATTAGCAAATGGGGCACTAAAGGAAAGCACTAAAGGCAAAAGCCATGAAGAGTCTGCTGAACTTTACAAAGCTGAGAAGGAGGAGGGTGAATTGTCCCCCAATGCTGACTCGGAGGAGGATAATTTTGTTGGGTATGGACAATCCAGTGGACGGGCACTACCTAAGTCAAAGCATAATATTGAAAGAGAAAATTATAAATCTAGAAATGTGGATGAAGAATGCTGTCCAGAGGCTGGAGGTGATAATGGTGCAGATGCTGATGATGAGGACAGTGATAATGTTTCTGAAGTTGGTGAAGATGCCTCAGGTAGTGAGTCTGCTGGTGATGCATGCTCACGAGAAGAGCATGAGGAGGATGAAGATATAGAACGCGATGATCTTGAGGGTAAGGCTGAGAGTGAAGGTGAAGCGGAGGGCTTATGTGATGCACAATCTGCTGGAGGAGAGGGCGCTTCGTTGCCATTATCAGAAAGGTTCCTCTTGTCTGTAAAGCCTCTCACGAAGGGTGTTTCTGCAGTTTCATACGATGAGGAAAGAAAAAATTCCAGGATCTTCTACGGAAATGATGATTTTTTTGTTCTTTTTAGGCTTCACCATGTAAGGATAATTTTTAATACTTCTGTTTCATATATCAATTTTTCCCTTGGTCAATATCACACTCACTCTTTGGACTTGGCAGATACTTTATGAAAGGATCTCATTAGCAAAACAATATTCAATGAGTGCTGAAACAAATTGGAAAACAACAAAGGAGGCTTCTTCTCCGGATCCTTATTCTAGGTATCTTTTGAAATCTTATTTTGATTTCAGTTTTGAATAAATTCTTAGTGATTGTTATTATTAACTGTGTGATTTCGCTCTAGGTTTATGAATGCACTTTACAACTTGCTCGATGGCTCTGCTGAAAATGTAAAATTTGAAGATGAATGCCGAGCAATAATTGGAAACCAGTCATATATATTATTCACACTGGACAAGTTGATATATAAGTTGGTCAGACAGGTGTGTTGGTTTCTTTTTTCTTTTCCTCCTTCTTCCTTCACTTTCTCATGACATTTTTTTTCATTGATTAAAGTGTTGAAACTGTTTTCCTTCTTTTCAGCTTCAAACAGTTTTAACGGATGAAATAGACAATAAACTCCTCCAGTTGTATGAGTATGAAAAATCGCGAAAACCTGGGAGATTTATTGACTCAGTCTATTATGCAAATGCACGTGTCATCCTTCATGATGATAATATATATCGGTTTGAATCTGTAGGTCTTCTACAACTTATGCCTAAAAAAGGCAAAATAGATAGCCTTTACTAATAGCCTCTTATATTATGATGTTATTTATGGATATTTTTATTTTCCAATGTTGTTCTATTGCAGTACAAAAGAATTTCTCCGTCTCCAGTGTTCGTTCAGCTGATGGACAATATGATTGAAAAGCCTGAGGCTGTTTCTTTTGATCCAAACTTTTCCTTTTATCTGTATAATGATGTTTTGTCCATCTCTCCTGGTAAAAGGGAACCCCATGGCATGATACTGCAAAGGTATATATATGCTGCAGATTATATGTTCACTTTTATTAATACAAAATGTGTTGTTCAAATTTTTCTTTACCTGTTGATGAGAAGTTACTTTGTAAAAAATATTTGGTGTTTCCAAAATATAGCGAATGAGCTATTTTCAAATCTTGAATAGGAGAACCATGAGTTGACATTGAATGTAGTATATTTTGGTTAATTGAGTTTATTAAGCCTACTGGTAGTTAATCCTTGATTGCTCTTTAGGGCTCCATTTTTTGTTTTGCCTTTTATTTTTAAAACTTTTACTACCAGTTTATTTTTACTAGGTGATGCATAATTTGGTGCCTCAATTGTATATGTAGGAACAAGCGCAAATATGGAGATCCAGATGAACCCACATCTATGTGCTTAGCCATGGAAGGTGTTAAATTAGCAAATGGATTGGATTGTAAAATAGCTTGCAACTCGTCCAAGGTATGTTATGTTGCTTTCCGTATTTGTTTGCATTTGGTTCTTGTGGCTTTCTTTCATTCACAAGAGTTGTTCAAGTTAACCAACAAAAAAACTGCTTAAGTTGAGTTTTAGTAGGATCACACCATTACGGGTTAGAAAACAAGGGAAATCACCTTAGCTTTCAAGAGTCTGGTCTCTCCACAAGTTTGTGCAAAACCATTATCTTTCTTAACGTGCAAAAAACACCCCTAAAAAGTGCTAGACGGATGATTAATTTCTCTCTCTTTTGTGAAAGCCTGATTTTTTCTTTTTTCACCTTTCCTTTGTTCTAACCAAACACGCCTTGATGAGTTGTTTGATCTGGCAATTTGGAGGTTATGGGAAATTGTTTTTAGTTGAACTTGAAAAAATTATAAAAGTGTGGTCAAAATATTTTAATTTTTTTCCCTTACTCTTCTTTTCTTTCTCTCTCTTTATTAATGTTTCATAACATCGATTTTTCCATTATTTTAATTTTAATTCATGTACAAAACGCCCCCCCTGTATATCATACAAATATCTGTTACAGTCTTATAGACTTGTACTCACGACACCTTTTGGAGCTTGGATTTGGAATCTGGATGTTAGTCATGTCATTTCTGTAATCTCCTAAATGCGTCATATTCTTTATGGCATGTTCATGTTAAACTGGTCATAATAACGTGCAGAAGCATTTAGTCATTTCATCTTCTTAGTTTTATCATTTGTTCGGTTGTCCCTGCTGAGCTGAGCCAGTTTGTTACTCGTTTTGCTATATTTTTCACTCTTGTAGAAAATTTTGGCCTCATCTCCTGGTCTTACAGTTCTTTAAGAAATAAAACGTACTCTTTTGTGCTGTTTTACCTATTGATCAGTCTCATTTGCAGGTCTCCTATGTTATGGACACGGAAGATTATTTCTTCCGCCCCAAAAGGCAAAGAACATCATCATCAGGGACCTCATCTTCTCAGCATCATCGGGATAGACAAGAAAGATTTCTCAGATTCTTATCTGCTTCATAGTTTCCCAGCCTCATTGTGACTGGAACCCTGAGGCAACTACAGGGTTTTAAAGCTAATCTCTTTACATCTATTTGACAGTTGAAGAGTTTCCTGTATCACTTACATTACATATGTTTATATTATATTAGTCTTTGCTGCTGCAAACCTAGGAATTCTTAGGTTAGCGATAGTGAAGAGGAATAGATGGGTCTGTGTTACTTGTTAATGAGGTTTAATGGTGGGAAGCTGTCCAATCCTTTGTAAATAATCTGCCTCATATTTAGTTGTAGAAATTTTTAACAAGTTGATCTTTGTTTTCAGTAAAAGCATGTTCTTTTCCATGCTTAGACTTCTAATATTCATGTATTCTTTTTTAACTCTATGGCCATGAAGAGGAGATTATCATTAGTTCGATATTCCTCAGCATCTTGTACTAAATACTCTTAATCAACATGTGAAGTATTTTATTCATTTTTATTGGAGCACAAATATAAGTTATAGACTTAAACATATTTATCTAATTTATTGGATTATTGTATGTTGGTTTAGTTTGATGGTTTGGTCTTTTTTTTAAAAAAAAAACACTTTAATAATCTTCTGACTTTTTTGGAGAAGCAACAATTACTTCCTTCAGTCATAAATATAAAAATCATTTGATTTTTTTGTGAAAATTAAAGAAGTAAATGAAACTATTAAAATATAGGGAAAAAGACAAATAAAATCATTTTATAACACATACTACATGTAATTAGATTATAGGTTAATTGATAAGTAGAATAAATTAGTTTTGAGAAAAAAGATAATAATAAACATTTGAACGTGATTGATTTTCATTCTTATTTTCTTCTAAAAGTGAAAAGAGTTTTATAATGAGAGGAAGTCTTGTATCTTTCACAGTTACACAGAAGTAAGCAGGTATTTGGTTGAGCCAATATATCACCTACTTGTCTACTTAGATAAGCAAAACTATCGAAATTGCTTTCTGTTTTAAAAAAACAGTTTGATAACTTTCTGTTTTAAAAAAACAGTTTGATAATGCGTTTTAATGATGTGTTATAAAAAAAAGTTTTTAGCGGTGCAAAAAAAAAAAATTACTTTGTTCTGGAATTTGGAACAACAACTTAACGTTTTGTTCTTTATTTTTTTAGAACTGAACGTTTTGTTAATTTATGTTCTACAAAATCAGAGAGAAGATTACGAACATTGAATTTTCATTAATGTCATAAGAAATGTTTGTTTAAATATTTTAAATATACATTTCTTATAGTAGAATAAAATAAACTTGACTTTTTAAGTTTTTATATTAACGCATCTATTCTTAAGAAGTTTCGAAATGTCTGCATGCATGACATCATATCGTTTAATTTCTGAAATCTGCATTTTAAATTGACTGAATTCCATCTCTTCACTGGGTCTTTTTACAAGATTTTTGGTTCCGGACAACTCTATAATGAGATCAGTTTAGTATTTTTTTTTTATAATTTTTCACCACCTAATGTCTCCTCAGTTCTTCACTTTTTTTAATAGAACATCACCACTTCCTTTAACTACACCAATTTTTCGTTTTGTTTTAATAATCACACTTCCTTACTAAGGAGCATGCAGGAATTTTTTAGGAGCAAGATGTGACACAGAAAAACCTCTATGCTTACGTTTAGGCCGTTATTTGGAAGAGTTGGTAGGGTTATCTCTTCACGCCGTTAGTGAAGCCAAATTTTGACCTAGCGCTTACCTAACACAACAGAATTTATCCTTTGCTTCATTCATTTACTATGAAAATATTTTGTTTTGGGTAAACTATTGAGACTCATCTTATTATTAGATTCAACAGAAAATTAATGACATTTTAATATAGTGTGAGAGAAAAATGATTCAGTTTATAATTTTATACTCCCTCCGGTCCTAAATATAAGACCTAATTCACTTTTTTGGAAAATCCTAAAAAAGTAAAAAATAAGTTAATTATAAATTGATTTACCTAATTTTTTCCCTTAGAGTAGTTTATTTTACCTATAAACTAATGGATTATCTAAAAATAAATTAAATATTTCATCATTTAATAACATATTTCGCAACCTTAATCTCTCCAAAAAAAAAAGTCAACTAGGTCCTATATTTAGGACTAGATGGAGTATAATTTTTCAAAAGATGCAATCTTTTAAGTTAGTATAGTTTTTTTTTTCAAGTTAGAACATTAATTTTTGAAAAATCTTACAAGTTGTAATATATATATTATTGAACCTTTTGATGCCCATAAGATATACAAATGTCATTAATTTTATTATATATATAGGAGTATAAAATATAATGACAAAAGCAAACACAAAAATGCATGCCGCCCTAGATAGTGTCGTTTTAGTGCTGATAAAAAAAAAATAGTGTAGATTCAGGATAAAGGAGAGAATGAAATTCAGAAATACCCAACTAGGGTATATATCATCATTAGAACCAATGTATTAACAGATTGTAAATTTATAATGGAACTGTTTGATATAGTATTACCTAGTGATATATTACTATTTTTTTGAACTGAAGTTGATATTTTACCATTTGAAATGTCAGCAAACAACCCAGTTTGTATTAAAAATAAAAAGAGAAACGTTGCACATAAAAACTTGCACGAAGTGTTCATAACTTCATTAACTCTCCTTAGATTGGGCTTCGGGAGTGAAATTAAATCTGGGTTTTCTAGTTCATCTTAACCCGTGTTCAATACTATACGATCTACAAGTTATTTAGTTTTTACTGGAAATATATATTACCCTATTTTGTGGTTAATTACATTTAAAGTTTTTGAACATGCTTCTTGAATAATATTAAATCAAGGAAGTGAAATATATTAGCTAATTTTAACAAATATGGCTCCGCCTCCCTTTTCTTTTTGATCAGAACTCCGCCTCCCTGAAATAATTAACTATAATGTCATACTATATAATTCCTCCGACCTTAAATAAATGTATATTTTTACCTAATTTATTTATATTAATTATAAAGGAGCAGGTCAAATTAGTTTGCCATGATTTTTTGTTTGATGCAAGGTTATTTTGGTCTTTCAACATTAGATATTATCACCATCAAATGTCAACTTAACGAAATTAATCTAAATTTAACGTAAATATCATAATTGCTCTTAGGGTAATAGTTGAGTACTATTATTGTTAAACCTTGCAATAGAGTTATGCAAGCATTAGAGTTGCTCCTGTAACAAGATCTTGCTCCAGTGACAATTGTTGATTATTAAAAATGCATCTTCACACTAAGATAAATTGAGAACTTATATTTACTTATGATAAATTCAATTCCAAGTTCGACTCCTAGAGGTTGTAAGTTCTAACCTACTCTGAGGCAGACACTAGCGGAGGGAGTAGTTTTTAACTTTAATATATTGGTTGATTTATTTTAGAAAGATGAAGATGGCGTGGTTTTAATCATTTTTGAACGAGTCTTTGCACGAATGCATTTTGTGAGACTTAGCTCTTAAGCATGAGAGTGTTTCTAGATCATTGACTTCAAGACCAAAAACAACATCTTCTCTCCATTATGGTCTGCTTTGTATATATATAATCCAATGCGTCCCATGAAAAGAAACCTTCAAATAATATTTACTTGTAATAATGTATGTATTCCACCATGAAGAATCGTAGCATTGGTAGTTAAGTGAAGTTGAAAGTAGCCTACCTGTGTGGACAGACATAAATGACTTGTTGGTCATGCTCCAAAGCCCACAGGGACAGGCCCCAGTAGATCATGAGTTAGGTGCTCTGCCCTTGGATTGGGTTGAGCCCATTTATAAAAAAGAAAAGCATCCTAGTATTGGGGGAGAGGGGGGGGGGGTTGTTTAGCTAAGTAAGCACAGTGCCTGCAACTGAGGGCGGCCTTAGCTGTTTTGTTTTTTTTTTACTTTACGTTTTCTAGCAGTTCTCTTTCAGTTCAGTTCACAACTAATGTTGAGTGGAATGTTACCACTCTGTGTATTAACTATTAAGTGGCAGTTTCTTCCTTCATCAACCAAAACAAGGAAATATTTAAACAATACCAATTCATTCATCTCTAGGTTTTTTCAACGATGATATTAGATTGGACTAATTTGTTGGAATTTCATAAAAGGAAATGGGAGAGATGAGGTGAGGGAGAGAACAAAAATGGGGGTTTTATTAACGGTAGAGTATATAGAATTACTTTTATAAAAAAAAAGAGTATATAGAATTACAAATTGCAATTACTAATAATTAATAAATAAAATAATCTAACTAATACTCCTAGAAAATCTTATCTGCAAATAATACATCTTCCTAATTTGAAATTCAAATTATTCAAAAAATAAAATATGAAACTTAGTTTTTGAATTAGTCTTCAACGTAATCTATTTCTTAAATACCAAATTCTTCGAAAGATAAAAATAAAAACAGCAGCCTTAAACTGGCTCAACAGGTTCATAGAGCTACCTAGATCAAGCTAATTAAAAAATGAACAAGATGGACATATTCGGTGCATGTAGCAATTAGTTTAAGAGTTAGTACTGAAAGCACGTGGTCAAACTCGGATGTCTGTCTCCTACGTACTATCCCATGTATTTTTATGATATATAAAACCGAAAGTACCCCTCCGTTAAGCAAATCGAGGTGAAACGTTCATTCAGAATAATTCAAAAGCCCACAAACTCAGAAACCACATAGGAAAGTTCTGAGAGTCACAGACATTTCAAAACGGTGAAAATTGTCCCCTTTATCGCGTCCATACCGCGTTTTCTTTCCTCTACATGTCATTAATATATAATCAACAACACTTCTGAAGTTTTCCATTGTTTCCTTCATCTTTCTTCATTGTTCTGCATATTAGAGCTAGTCATGTTTCTTTCAAGACAAGTTATTCTTTTGGTGGTTCTTTCACTTGTCATGCTTCTCTTTCCAACTGGTGCAGTTAGATCTATACCAAACAATATTTTACAAAGTGGGTATGTCAAACAGGTTGAAGATGATTTGGTTATGCAGTTTTCTGAGGCCCCAGGATATAGAAACCAGCATAAGTGCCATGTAATTGACAGAAATAACATGGAATTAGTGGTATGTGACACATCATTGGTTCACACTGTCATGACTATTGATAGGGAATACTTGAGAGGATCTGTTGCTGCTATTCATTCTGTTCTTAAACACACTTCTTGCCCAGAAAATGTGTTCTTTCATCTCATTGCCTCAGATTCATCAAGATTAAACAATAAGGATGATTTGGAAGGAATGATTCAGTCCATCTTCCCTTCTCTGAGATTCAAAGTTTACTTTTTCAGAGAAAGTCTAATTAAAGATCTTATATCTCCAACCATACGTCAAGCTTTGGAGAATCCATTGAACTATGCTCGAAGTTACCTGGCTGATTTGCTAGAGGCCTGTGTTGAACGAGTGATCTATTTGGATTCTGATGTTATAGTTGTTGATGACATCCAAAAGCTGTGGAAGGTTTCACTGAGTGGATCAAAGGTGATTGGAGCTCCAGAGTATTGTCAAGCGAATTTCACAAGATATTTCTCATATGAATTTTGGTCAAGTCCTGAGTTCTCAGAGGTGATTGCAGAAAGAAGGCCTTGCTATTTCAACACAGGTGTGATGATAATGGACTTGGCAAAATGGAGAAAGGGAGGCTACACAGAGAAGATTGAGAAGTGGATGAGGATTCAGAAGGAGAGAAGGATCTATGAGTTGGGATCTCTTCCTCCATTTTTACTTGTTTTTGGTGGAGAAATAGAGGCCATTGCGCATAGGTGGAACCAGCATGGGCTTGGTGGAGATAATGTAGTTAATACTTGTAGAAGTTTGCATTCTGGTCCTGTAAGTTTGCTACATTGGAGTGGTAAAGGGAAGCCATGGTCAAGACTTGATGCTAAGAAGCCATGTCCTGTTGACTTTTTGTGGGCACCTTATGATCTCTATAAGTCCCATACTCACCCACTTCAGTAACAACATAAACATCAGTATAGGACATTTATTTGTTAATGGGATTCATGTGTATGAATCACCAAAATTCTTTCATTTGTACATATGGAGAGAGGGGAACAAGAAAAAAAAAAGAAACATTATTTTAAGCATCTTGTACTGTTTATTTTTTATGCACTAAGCGGTGTGGTAAATCAGAGAATCACGTGGGCATATGTTGGATGAATCCTGCATAAACGCGTTATGCACAGAATTTCACTTTGCAGAAAACATTATGTCGGAAAATTTTCAGATCACGGGTTCGGTTAGTCCATTTATATCAATTTTATTTGTTTGTTGATTTACCTTACAATTAGAAGCAAAGAGAAACGGTTCTAAACGTATGGGTATTTGGATTAACTTCTTTTAAATGACAGTGCTGTACAAAGTAAGTAAATAGGAGAAGTTTTTCTTATGTTGTGTTTGAGCACAAGCGCCCTTGGGGGTTATGAAGCAAGCAAGAAAGACAAAAACTTCAGACATCCTAGCAAGAACAATACACCTAAGAGAAGAATAGGCAATTTAGGCGATTAATTAAATGATCAGAAAGCATGATTATTTTTCTCCAACTAATATGTATTGGTTCAATGAATAATTCTTTAAACTTAAATATCACGCTCAATATTTTGATTATCAAAACATAATCAACCACTTGGTGGACTTTAACAGAATGGTGATGAGATGACTTGGTGACTTACAATTTTCTTTGATGAATTCAACGTTTTCAAATAAATCTTTAGATACTCACTCCAGTTTTTTTTTTTTTTGAACTGACTACTCACTCCAGTTTAAAATATAAGAAGTAATTGCAAATTGTTTTGTCCATAATATAAGAGGTAACAACTCAGAATAATAAATGCATGTTTCCCATTTATACCTTTATATATTACTATATGCAAGGAATGAAGATAAAATGTGTACAAAAATGGTATAGAAGAGTAAAAGTGGAAACCTCTATTTGATCTAGCCATAAGAAATGATTCAAAATAGTAATTTATTATTACATATAAAAAGATTGACAACCTCTTATAATTAGTATGTACTAGAGAGATGGAAATATTTTTATTTTTATTGATAAAAATATTAGATGATAAAGTAGATAGGAAGATAAATTGTGTGGATTGGCTTTTATAAGTGCGACTAAGATTATGTGACCATTGTTGAATAAACTATTGAGATTGTAAACAACCGCTAGAATAAAAACCAAAGAATGAATCACTGACTCACCTTAATTACAGAGCAAAGACTGATCTGTATCTGGCAATGCTGAATAAATGCCATTTTGGTAACTAAGAATCTACAGTGCAGTTTACAACAATCAGTTCTAGCATTAAACCGGTTGGGTCATGGGCAGGCAAAATTGGAGGCGTTCATTTCATTCACCAGATTTATAAAATGTACAAGCTGGTGTGCTTCTTACAATTTAAGAAAAAGCTGCAAAAAGAATATTGGTAAACATACTAAAGAAAATTTAGGAGGAGAAAAATTGGGATGGGGGAAGAATATACATGCCTCCTCCTTTCTCTCTACAACAGTCCTACAGCACAACTTAGATACAATCTGTTCTCCAAACCCCTCAAGTGATGACCCAATAGCATACACCTGCGGGTATTAGGAAAAAAGGTTAATGAATGCAACATGTGATACGTTGATATTTATGGCAAGATTTACTCATGATTAATTTGTGGATATGACAATCAGAACTTGGCAGAACTGACCAGAAAAGCAACTTGGCAAGGTAGTCCCGGGAGGTGCCTATAGTATCAAATAACCTTTTATCATCATTGGAATGATCGTCAATATTTCTTTCCATTGACAATTCCGCCAACTTAAAGTTAGCTTCATCCGCAAGGACTCTCTTCAATGTGTTTTGAACAAGTTGGCAAATTATATCCTCCACTCCTATTGATGGTCGAGCCAGTTCAGTCACCTGTCATAGACAAATTACACATATAAATTGCATGCAAAGTATAGTGACTTATGGACAGAAAAAACATAACAGGGTCAACCTAATTCTAATCCCCACTTGGTGAGAGTGATGAAGAAGGGAATATAATATGCAGCCTTATCTATGTTTTATACATAGAGGCTGATTCAAATTCATGACTTCAAATCCTACTACAAACAAGCTTAAGAAATCTCAAGTCATTACCATATCAGGGTCTAGAGATCTAAGATACTCCAACAAATTGTTCTCGTGTCCTCTGTCACTTTCTATTTCCATGATTTCCTGTTTCTGGGCATTAAGTTCCTGGAATGGGAAAAGGAAGCAACAATCTGAGATCAACTTGAAAAGTTCAAATGCATAACTCAATCTTTCTCCATCTAAATGGCATGCAAAGTCACTGAATAAAATGTATCCTTCACAGAACAGCCGGTGAAACCAAAGTCAATATTGAATCAACAAGGTTAGTGTCAATCTATTTTGATCAAGGGATCATGGATGTCTCAAGTGTTTCAACAAATCTAAACCCAAAAGCCATTGCCAAGCACCATTGAACTTTATAGATTATATATGAAGTGCTATAGATGTAAGTTCTTCATGAGGTGTTTCCCATAGCTTATGAAGCCATTTGCATTGCGAAATGAGGAATAGAAATAATATACCCTTTACTCCACTAAGTCTTAATATAAGATCCACTTAGCTCATTTGAGTAGATTGAAGAAATCAGTTAATTGGTTGTTTGCAAAAATATGGGTATACATTTCCATAAAATACCCTCCCTTAAATCATCTGCATCGTAGTTGCCCCTTGATGCAAACAACCTCAACATGTGCAATCAATGGTGATAACTAAGAAAAAACATAAAAAATCTGGGAGACAAAGTGGTTTGAAGTCATATATTTATAACTAAATTCAACCTCTAACTAACTCTTATATTAAGAAATGGCGGTGGTATTTATCAAAATTAGACAATTCAAAAACTGATAGCACATTGGACAAATAAGATTATTATCTGAAATAAAATAACATTAAAGGAGCTCATGTAACTTCTAAATTGTCAGAAAGCCACTTAATAAAGTTTTAAGAAGGCTACATAAGCCACAGATGCAGCTCTCATTCTATAAGATATAAAAGTGGACTAACAAGAAGTCATAGTATTACCTCCTCCACGTTTGTTAATTCAGACTGCAACTGCTGAATGTAATTTAGGGCCTCAGGAGATAAGTCCCCAAACATACGAGGACTGCAACTCTCCAAATCTTTGAATCTTATATCAGAATTAGTCTCAATATCCTTATCATCACCACATAGTTCCTCCAAAACCTTTGTCTGCATTGGGAAATTCGATTCCTTTTTGACACTGTGAGATATATCAAGGTTTCTCATCAAAGACATCCTATACTCTGCACTCCATAGTGTGTACCTAAAACAGAACCAAACAATTCATTAAAAAAGGGAACTATTAGAGAAAATTAGTGATTTCTCATTACTAAATATTGGACTAGTTGACTTTTTTGGAGTTTTAAGAATGCTAAATAAATTAGGCCTGTTTGGATTAGTTTATGGACAATAGTTTTTGAAAAATATGTTTTGTTAAACATTGTTTGTTAATTTAACGTCTATTGACAATCGACTAATCCAGACTCAAGGGTAGGCCCGCAGAGGCAGGTATTTACACATTCTCATATTTACTTACACATTCTCATATTTACAGGGACCAGGCCATTTACATCACTCAACTGCTCATTGGTTTGAACAAGATATGGGAGTGCTTGAACAATAGACAACGCAATTACTTTTTCATGCAAATTACAAAAAAGCTCAAACCATAGTTAGCAATAGAAAAGTGCTTCTCTCAATTTTTTATGTGTTTGGATATTAGTTTTCAAACACAGGTTCATGGTTTCATAAGCTGTACCAAACATGTTGGTTGGCCAAATTTTTCTCTCTCAACTAAATAGCTTATTATTTGACTTATGAGTTATGAGCATATATAAGTATATAATCTAATTAACTAGTCTTCTTTTTTTGATCGAATAATTAACTAGTCTTCTTAAAAGAAGTCCATAGAGTCTTATTATAATACTCCTCCGTTCTAAATATAACATCTAATTGACTTTTTCTAAAAAATCCTTAAAAAAGCAAAATAAGTTAATTATAAATTGATTTACCTAATTTATTCCGTTAAACTAGTTTATTTTACCTAATCTAAAAATATATCAAATATGTCATCATTTAATAACATATTTCGCAACCTTAATCTCTCTAAAAAAAGTCCTATATTTAGAAGCGGAGGTAGTATTATATTGAAAATGCAATGAATTAAAAAAGAAATGAGAAGTTCTACCCAGTAACAATGGAAGAGAAGAGAAGGCGATCAAGGGGTAGCTTAGAAAGTGTAATATTAACGGAGAAGTGATCGGAGGGAAGCAAACCAAGCATGGAGGAAATGGTTTGCTTCATGGAATGCTTGGCCACGTCAGAAACACCTTTGGAGATGACACAAGTGTCGAGGGGCTGAACTTGGCTGAGCAAGTCAGCTATGACAGGGAGGCCACGGTGGCCGTCGACGCCGGAGATGAGGCAGGAGAGGGAGGAGGGACGGCGAGAGGAGGAGGATGAGGAGGAGAGAGAAGAAGGAGAGAAGAGGAGGAAAGTGGGTTTATTGGGAGGATGGAGAGAGAGGTAAAGGTTAGAGAAGCGAGAGAGGAGATTGGAGCAAGTAGCAAAGGAAGAGGCCGCCATGAAAGAGTTGAAGGATGAAGGGAAGGATTGAGATGATGAGGTGATAGTGTTGTTACCCACTCAGACATGACAAATACAAATACGACATCTTCTCTCAGTGAGTGTTCATGTGTTTGCATGTTGCTTATTGCTTATTCCACCACCGTCCACATACCACAAATAACTTCTTTATTTAATATTTCAAATTGGAAACCTGTACATTCATTTGATACAACTTTTGAGTTTCAGTCAATATTAGTCAATATTTGGTTTTGGTTTCTGAACTTTGAAATTGATGACTCTAATTCTTACATGTTTTGTTAATTTTATTTCTAGTCCTAGGACTTTGAAGTTTATTCGAGAATCAAAATAAAAAGTGATTGTAATGTTTGTGTTTAAGGATCAAAACTACCAATTTTAAAGTCCAGGGTTAAAACTGAAGTGGATTGAAAGTTTGAGGACGATGACCACTAATTTTAAAGTTTAGCAACCAAACTAAAATTGATTGAAAATTTGAGAAAAAAATTTATATTATCCATCATATAAACTAAATGAGGCTATTTAAAAAAAATAAAGGAGATTGAATATTATATTTAACTCAAAAGAAAAACAAACATGTTTAAGATGAATTGGTTTGAATTCTTGTGGCAGAACAATTACTTGTTATAGTCTCCAAATCTAGAAACTGATTAAGAGATTTATGTTAGTCTTATGTGTAAACCATCCCATGTGTTTGTCTAATAGATTTGTAATTGTTTATCTACATTACTCTAATTCATTGTGCTTATAAAGAAATATTGATCGGAGATGGTTTTTTTTTATTAGAGAATTTTAGGAAGGGGTTTGGGCTCAACCTAATCTAAGGGCAGGACACCTAACTCATGATCCACTGGGGTCTGTCCCTGTGGGCGTCTGTCCACACAGGTAGGTTACTCCCATCTTCACTTTGCTACTGAGATGCCTCCCCAAACGCCGCGATGGAGACACAATAATGTTACTCTCGAGGATCAAACTCGCGACGTGGTGGTCAGCCCGACACTCATTGTTCATTCCCTTTGCTACTGAACCTACGGACTCGACACTCATTGTTCAATCCCTTCGCTACTGAACCCACGGACGATGGGCTGATCGGAGATGGTTTTAAATACAAACAATTGACAGGAGTATTACAGATAAATCAACATACATTTAGTTTTAATGACTCGCTTATTTTATTGGAAATAACTTACCTTCATTACTTTACCTCCATTACATCCAATTACCCAATAAGAATTTGACACATGTTCAACTAACTCACACCACTTCCTTCTTCTTTTCTCTCTCCTTCATGTGTTAGTTGTGCATAAGTTTAGTTGGACATATGTCAAATTCTTATTGGGTATTGGATGTACTGGAGGTAAAGTACTGGAGGTAAGTTTTTCTCAATTTTATTTGTGTAAATTAGGCATCTAATTAACTCATATTTAAGATGGAAAAGAACGTTTCTAGAAATACTTGTCAATTATCACCCAGCGAAGTCACTGCAATTCGCCAATTTCGTGTAGACTTTTTCGTATCACATAAATTGACGGATGTTATGAATTACCCCATGGCGGCTATACAATTATATCTGTTTTATGTTTCAACTTGATAATAGTTAGCGCATAAGAACGCGTACGTGGTAGGAGTAGGACCCTTGGCATTTCATATGCACCGTTAAACACTCAACTTCTACGCTCTTTGTGGACCATCCCACCTCAAATTGCAGCCTTTCATGGCATTTTCAACACTGTGTTACAATTCTATTTCAAAATTCACATCATTTCAAGGATTGTCTTTTGCAAGATACTCCAATAAGCTACTCCCTCCGGTCCTAAATATAAGACCTAATTGATTTTTTTAGAAAATTCTATAAAAAAACAAAATAAGTTAATTATAAATTGATTTACCTAATTTTTTCTCTTAGATTAATTTATTTTACCTATAAACTAATGTATAATCTAAAAATATATCATGATTTAATAGTCTATTTCGCAACCTTAACATCTTCAAAACAAGTCAATTAGGTCTTATATTTAAGACCGGAGGTAGTACCATTTTTTAATTAAGTTAACTTCTTAAGTATTCATCTTTGTTTTAATTTCTTTCGACATGAGAAAGTAACTTGCTGTTTTACTTGCATCACTTTCATCTAGAGGAGTTTTTTTTTTGCTTCACTTTCAAAAAATTTTCTCTCAGAATTGGCGCCTAGTATAACAGGTAATACAACCTTTTAAGATTACCACTTATAGACCAGACCATACGAGTAGGTTGCTGCAGTAGATCATGGACTTTTTTTTTATGTAGCAGAATCATGGAATTTTCTGACACTTGGGAAAAAACGCAAAAACATAAGCCTGGTTCTTCTGCTTCTGCTTCTACGGTATCATATTCCACTTCAGTCATTTGAAAACCAAACTCTCATGGAACAATAATCCTAGGAAATGTAATCAAAAAAAAAAAAAAAATCCTAGGAAAGCAAATAATAATGGAAATTTTTTTACCATAATAATAATGGAGATTGGAAACTTAGATTTAGCACAAGAACGAAGTCATCAACATTTACCTGAATTGCTTAGACTTCCTATCTAGCTTAACAATATTCATCAGTCTCCAAATCTAAACTCTTTTTTTAAGTGACAAATCTAAACTCTAAATCACTGGTTTGGTTGTAGGAAATGAGTGCTTAGAATTGGAAATGGAAAGTTGGATAGACCTCATTCTGTAAAAAGTTTTCTGATGTGATCACTGTTGCAAGAGTGAAAAGGACAATTACACTACTACCTTCGAATAAAATCAATTTTAAAGACTTATTTTAAGCTGGTTTCTAACTGATTTCAACAATTTAAATAAACTTGAATGGTCCATGTACTACTATTTTTGTAATCAACATAACGTGATTATCTGTTTAAATCAAGCATTCAAGACGTAGCATTTTTATTCCATGTATAAGTTATAACTAATTAATTACAATTGTCCTTTTTTTGATACAATTACAATTATCCTTTTTAAGGAAAGCATTGCCTAAAAAAACTTGGCCGATGAATTACATTTTACATGTTTTATTAAGAAACATATTTTGACCGCTAAACTCTTATATTATCCACTAAAGTGAGTAATAAATATGGGCAATATTAAAAAAAAATTAACTCCATCCATTCAAATAATTTTTTTTACATGTTCAGTTAAGAAACTTATTTTGTGAGCTGAAATCGTATATCGTGGAGAGTACGGGGTATAATACAATATTTACATTATTTATAGTATCTTTAATTACTTTTTTTTTTATCAAAATAGTACTCCCTCCGTTCCTAAATATAAGATCACTTTAGCGAATTTGGAGAGATTAAGGAAGACATTCCAATGAGTTAGGATTACATGAAATTTTCAAAATACCCCCAATCTAACTTTAAAAATATCCTCTCACCTTCAAACCAGTATTTTTTTGGGGTGAATGGAGTATAAGGGTAATTTGGAGAAAACTTGAGTGAAATTAGAAAGTGATATTATATTTAGAAAGGAAGGGTATGTTAAGTAGTTGATAATGGAGATAAAACCAACCCGATTAATTAGTGAATCTGTCATTACTGTTCTTGTAACCTTGTCTTCTTAATATCAAAACTTACACTTATCGTCTATTTCGGACCAACGAATTGCCCTCCTCATTCATTCATGGATCAATATTCTTCATCCCCACCAAGCACACACACATAGATGATAGATCCCAATCTCAGGCATGACCTATTAATTAATATTATCATTATTAAACCTCATTCATCCAGATCTTGAGCTCATTCCAAAACCATGGCCTTTTCTTCCTACATCAACAGAGCCAGGCGCATAAGTGGGACCCAATCATCTCTCCTCCCATCTTCGTCCAAATCGAAGCTTCCTCGGAAACATCGAAAGCGAACGCTCCTCAAAGAATTCCTCCGCACAAACATCTTCGCCATCGCCCTCTCAATCTCCCTCTTCCTCTTCCTCTTCCTCCTCTTGCGCTTCGAGATCCCCACGCCCTTCAATTCCCACTTCCGTTCCCGTTCGTCTCGTCCCCGAAAGCCCATCAAAAGGAAGCCTTCGCTTTTGATCGAGAGTGGGAATTTGAATTGGAATTGGAATTTCTCTCTCTTGCCTGCTGACGTGGACATCACCACGAAGGGGCTGTATGAGAAGATTGAGTTCCTGGACGTGGATGGTGGGGCCTGGAAGCAGGGGTGGAGTGTGACGTATAAGGGGAATGAGTGGGATGAGGAGAAGCTGAAGGTGTTTGTGGTGCCTCATTCTCACAATGATCCTGGTTGGAAGCTCACTGTGGAGGAGTATTATGATAGGCAGTCTAGGCATATTCTTGATACCATTGTTGAAACTCTTTCCAAGGTTAAACTTTGGTTCTTTCTTTATGTTACTCTCATAGACTGCTTAGTAGTATGCTCACTAAGTGGGGACTAGAACTGTTTTGACCCCTTTTTTTTTTGTGATTTGTTATTAGAAGGGCCGACTTGTCGTGGGGTCTGAGGTTGTGGGTTTGAATTAGTTACTTTGCAAAAAGTAGGGGTTAGACTGCCTGGTATATTTCCTGCTCCAGCACCCTCACCAAGTGGAGACTAGAATTGGGTTGTCCCATTTTGTTGTTGTTGTTGTTGTTGTGATTTGTTATTAGAATAATGTGGATGTGTGCATGTGTGTCAATGTGTTTGTGTGTGGGTTTGTGAATGGTGGCGATTGAAGCAATTGAAGGTGGTGCGAGTTTTGTTGATAGATTTGGTAAACTTGCTATTTTTGTGTTGCAAAATGATCCAGTCTGTCTGTTTTTGATAAAAAAAAGTTGAATGAGTTTTATGGAGTACATGCACAATTGGTTCATTGTTCTTGATTTTCGAATTCTCGAATGTTAAATGATATATGCAAAAGGAACTTTGGAAGGAGCAAACGTTTTGACTTTAATGCAGTTTGTTTGGGATTAGTTGATTAATAAATAATGTTTGTGATATTTGATTGATTATTGGGCTTGGATAACCAGGATTCTCGCCGCAAGTTCATATGGGAAGAGATGTCTTACTTACAGAGATGGTGGAGGGATACCACAAATGCAAAGAAGGAGTCATTCATCAAGTTAGTAAAAGATGGGCAGCTAGAAATTGTTGGTGGTGGCTGGGTGATGAATGATGAGGTAATATTGGTCATTGTCTTGTAACTCCTAGTCTCTTATATCTGTTTACAGAATCTTCTGTATGACTGCTTGAACATCAGTTGCATGTTTACTTCTGTTTGAGTATGATGGTGTTACTGAAGTGGGTGGCATTCTTCTCCAAATGCTAGCCATGAAGGTAAGTCTCCATCAACTGGCCCCCTTGAAGAGCCAGTGTTACATCCTATGATAATTTACTCAAACAATCAAGTGGGATGGGGACCTATCTCCAAAAGCTAGTTAGTGAGATGGGAGAACTCATTGAGAGTCCATGACCTTCCACTTATGTGAGAGCTTTTGTGCCGTTAAGCTACAAGGCTATTGGCACTGTGCCTAAGTCTCTATTATTGTAATCTGAAGTTTTTACTTAATTTAATGCAATGGAATAAGTTGATTATTTCTTTTATCCAAAATTTCGCATGTATGAATTTAAGGCACTGAAATGTGCACTTATTACTCCTCCTGCTCATGAACTGCATCATTTAGAAATGTGATTTTGACTTACTTTAAAATTGTCTCTCCTTCATGCAGGCGAATTCTCATTATTTTGCTATAATTGAACAGGTACATTTTTAAGCTTTCTCCATTCTTAGATTTAAACTACATGTTTTTGGTTGATAGTTTTTTTAATTTATGAGGACAGTTTAATTATGTGGAGTTTACCCTGTAGAGAAGTGTTTTGGGATGTTCAATTATATTTTGTTTCCTGTAGACCTGAAGTTATATTATAAAAAGGTTGCACTGAATAGTAAGTCATTTTCATATCTGATAAAGATAATCTCATGTAGAACTCATGAAGATTTGCAGTTAGAAACTGCTGGCTGAAAATTCATGCATTTTGCTCTAACCAAACAAACCAATATCCTGCAAAAAGAGCACAACTTACAATGATTCCTTGTCCATTGTATTTTCCATGCTACCTCCCCTCATTTTCCTAGCAATGTTTCAATGCAAATAGAGAGGATTAGTAGTTTATTAATTTTTGAAGGTGTGGCACGCAATATAAACAAATCTGATATGACAATTATTTATGGCCTATGCATGTGAAGCAATTTATTAGTGCAACTACCAAATCTTTCTGTTGAAACAAAACGTTGAGAGCTGTAACTTGCCAAAATGCAGCAGGAAGGACAATGATCTCAGTGGAAGGAATATGGATTTACACATATTGAATTGATGTGGATTAATATACTGCGTATATAGTATATGATACTGTTTTTTGTTGTCTAACTTGGTTTACATTCAGAACAATATTTTGCATGTGTTGGTGGTGCAAGCAGCAATACCAATTGATGCTCTACTCTTTTCATGCTTTCATATAGAGCATTTAAAGAGATGAACTCTGCTCATCACATCCATATTTTCTAACTCAAATATTGATAGAGCTTCTTTTTGTCTGTGATAATGCTCTTGTATGTGCTTGTTTAAAGATAGACTTCTCTTTTTATGCTAATCATTGGAAATTTGTTTCTCAGATGACTGAAGGAAATATTTGGTTGAAGGACACCATTGGGTTTGTTCCCAAAAATTCTTGGGCCATAGATCCATTTGGTTACTCGCCAACCATGGCATATCTTCTACGTCGTATGGGCTTTGATAATATGCTTATCCAGAGAACCCATTATGAGCTGAAGAAGGAACTTGCATGGCATAAGAATTTAGAATACATTTGGCGTCAGAGCTGGGATGCTGCAGAAACTACTGATATATTTGTCCATATGATGCCCTTCTATTCATATGACATTCCACATACTTGTGGCCCAGAGCCTGCTATCTGCTGTCAGTTTGATTTTGCCCGCATGCGGGGTTCTATATATGAACTATGCCCATGGGGACAGCATCCTGAGGAGATTAACCAAGCAAATGTACAGGAGCAAGCACTCAAATTACTGGATCAGTACAGGAAGAAATCTACTTTATACCGAACAAATACTCTCCTCGTTCCCCTTGGAGATGATTTTCGCTATGTTAGCACTAATGAAGCAGAAGCACAGTTCAAAAATTACCAATTGTTATTTGATCATATCAATTCAAACCCCAGTTTGAATGCAGAGGCTAAGTTTGGCACCTTGGAAGATTACTTTCAAACCCTTCGTGAGGAAGCTGATCGAATCAATTATTCTTATCCTGGTGAAATAGGATCTGGCTTTGTGGGAGGTTTTCCTTCTCTGTCGGGTGACTTCTTCACATATGCTGATCGGCAGCATGACTACTGGAGTGGCTATTATGTTTCACGGCCATTTTTCAAGGCTGTTGATAGGGTACTGGAGCAGACACTCCGTGCCACAGAAATGATGATGGCTCTAATACTTGGGTTTTGTCGTAGGTCACAATGTGAGAAGTTTACAGCGGGGTTTTCCCATAAGCTGACTGCTGCTAGAAGGAACTTGGCTCTTTTTCAGCATCATGATGGGGTAACTGGTACTGCAAAAGATCATGTGGTTATGGACTATGGAACTCGAATGCATATTTCTTTGCAGGACTTGCAGATATACATGTCCAAAGCAATTGATGCACTCCTTGATATGCGGTTTGACAAATTAGATCAAAGTGTGTCCCGCTTTGAGCCATCGCTGATAAGATCAAGATATGATGCTCAGCCTGTGCATAAAGTAATAAATATTCAAAAGGGGACTTATCAATCAGTGGTCTTTTTTAATCCTTTAGAACAAACCAGAAAAGAAGTTGTTATGGTTGTTGTTGATGATCCTGACATTTCTGTGGTTGACTCCGATTGGAAATGTGTTCAAAGCCAAATTTCACCTGAATTGCAGCATAAAAGAAGCAACATCTTCACTGGGAAGCATCGAGTGCACTGGGTAGTGTCTGTTCCTGCAATGGGGTTGCAGACATATTATATTGCCAATGGTCTCGCCGATTGTGAAAAGGCCAGGCCTGCTAAGTTGAAGTTTTCCTCTAAATCCAGTATGTTTCATTGCCCAACACCATATTCTTGTGAAAATCTAGAAGCCAGTGTGGCTGAAATTGAGAATCAGCATCAAAAAATAAGTTTTGATGTAAGGTATGGTTTGTTACAGAAGATAAGCTCGAAAAATAGACCCTCAGATTTTGTGAATGAAGAAATTGGTATGTATACTAGTCCGGGTAGTGGAGCTTACTTATTCAAGCCAAACGGTCATGCTCAGTCTATTATTGAAGAAGGTGGGGAGTTGTTGATATCAGAGGGCCTCTTAATGCAGGAAGTATACTCTTATCCAAGCACAGCATGGGTGAATGCTCCAATTTCTCATAGCACCCGTATATACAATGGTGATAATACTATTCAGGAGCTAGTCATTGAAAAGGAATATCATGTTGAGCTTCTTGGCAATGATTTTGATGACAAGGAATTAATTGTGAGATATAAAACGAATATTGACAACAAAAGGATCTTCTATTCTGATGTAAATGGGTTTCAAATGATGCGAAGAGAAACTTATGACAAGATTCCTCTTCAAGGCAATTACTACCCCATGCCTTCGCTTGCCTTCATGCAAGGATCCGATGGCCAGCGCTTTTCTGTCCATTCTCGGCAATCATTGGGGGTGGCAAGCCTTAAAGATGGGCATCTAGAAATTATGCTTGACCGCCGTTTGGTAAGAGATGATGGGCGTGGTCTGGGCCAAGGAGTGATGGATAATCGTGTGATGAATGTTGTTTTCCATATCACCACAGAAACCAATATTTCCTCTCTTTCAAATTCGGTTTCCAGCTCTTTCCCATTTAGTCCGTCTCTCTTCTCCCACACTGTTGGTGCTCACTTGAACTATCCATTACATGCATTCATTGCCAAGACTCCACAGGAATTATCAGTAAAGCCACCGCCCAGATCCTTTTCTCCTTTAGCTGCTCCGCTGCCATGTGACTTGCATATTGTGAGCTTTAAGGTGCCCAGGCCTTCAACATTTTATCAGGATTCACATGAAGATCCTAGATTTGCTCTAATTGTACACAGGCGACATTGGGACTCTTCTTACTGTCGGAAGGGAAGATCACAATGCACCATTCTGGCTGAGGAGCCCCTAAATCTGTTCTCGATGTTCAAGGATATCACAGTATCAAAAGTTAAAGCAACATCTTTAAATCTTATGCATGAAGATCCAGAAATACTGGGATTAACAGAGGCACTTCGAGATCTAGCTCGAGGAGGGCATGTTGCCATATCTCCCATGGAAATTCAGGCCTACAAGTTGGAGTTGCATCATCATCTGCAACAATGAAATATTCATCACTGAATTATTTTTGCTTATCTAAACTGGGTTGATTGCACACAAATCCATTTTTGTCACTCCTATATGGGGGCGATTTATTCTTGGATAACTTTCTCATTTAGATATGGAGTTCGAGGTGGTTGTTCATGGAAGATAACTTGGAGAAATGCCAGTACTGGGTGATAGTGAGAGCAGAACTCCATTGGTGGTGAAGGGTGACACCATACACATATTGCTGACATTTAAACATGGATGAGCTTTTCACTTCAGCGGCTTCTTGTTTGATTAGTGAATACTGTGGATCTGTTTACGTCTTGCTCAATTCAAAGAGTAGAATACATGATAAATTTTGGTTTGTTTGGTAATATGTGATTGTAAAACACGAGAATGAGATAGGGAACCGTGTATAGTTTTGTTATGTAGTTGTTTCTGGCTAGGTTCCCCCTTGCTTAATTTGTCTTAGAAATTTTGATGGTAATATTCTCGCACTAAAATTTTGGGTTAGAAAATGTTTAGTGCGTTCATAATCAACTGATGACGGTATCTTACCGCCAAAGTTTTCTCAATATTAGAAAATCTCTCTGCCATGTGATATTTAAAATTGTAGTCTAGTAAGTAGTTGATAGTTACTGTCTGGCCTGAGTTTCGGGTATTTAAAAAATCTCATACACATTTTGTTCTGGTTTTCTGGTAGTAGCATTTAAGAAAAAATGGGGTTTCTTTCAAGATATGGAAGATTCAAAGCTGTAAGGCAATTGATTTTAGTTCTTTCAACTAAGGAGAAAATTCATGTTAGGTCCAGATAGGATAGTATACAATTTCTAGAAGCTAAGGTGCTTATGCAGAAAATAAAATCATAAATTTTAAATAATATAGGAAATTCAAGTACATAAATTAAAGCCGACAATTAAGAGCATTAGTTGTATAAGGTGGTTTTCTGATAAAAAAAAGAAGGGGGCAAGGGCAACATGACCCTTTTTTTTCTTCTTTTGGAACCGCTTTCTTGCATGACCAAAACTTCAATATGTTACTCATGGTGGGTGAAGAAAAAGATGAGAGAAATTAGATATGAAAAATGAGAAAGGAAATATGAAAAGCCTCATAAGGCCTCTTCTCTTGTAAGAGTTCCTGGTAAAACTATCTCTTCCCAGTATTATAAGATGATTTCATCTCGTACGCTGACATTCAGAGTCTTATTGGGAAGAACAATGCTATTGATCACGACGGCCTCATCCTCAACTGCCACAGCTTCTCCTGTAAGAGAAAAGGGACACAAATGCCAGTTCTGAGAATTGATATAGGATATTAGATTTTAAAAGATATCCATTACTCAAAATCACTTAAAGTAGATCAAACAGAGGTTGTATACCGAGGATTGCAATTCCGAGCTTGGCATTGTAGTCTCCTTCAGCCTGCACAATTTAGTTGACTATTGGTTAGCCACAGTAAGCAACCCACAAAAAGCTTTGCCAATTAGAGTTGCATGTTTCCGCGACTTCAATATGTGCTCTAAGGATATGCATGATTCTCTATTTCTTCACAACCATTCTTTGGATTTTTGATTTTATCTTCCAAGTCAAGGGTTATTCCTAGTTATGAATATCATGGAATGAACTTGCCTGCACTCGTGACCATCTTCCGATTGACGATTTCCATCCAATGATAGAATTTATAACTACAGCATTTTCCTGCCAGGAGAAACAACACATTGCTTACAGATTAAAAATCCCATACTAAACAGTAAACTTCATCTAGTACTTACCTTGATTTCAACGTCATCCAAGACAATGCAACTTATCAATCTAGCACCAGGCCCTACACGAACATTTGCTGAAACAGAAACATTGGGGCCAATCTGCTCAAGAAAGAAAAGAAAAAAAATCATTCTTAAGTTCACAGCATGAACTTGGGTCTGAAAGAATGAGTAAATTTTGGTGTTTTATTATAAATGAGCAGCCAATTTATAAGTGCTATAGCCAATACATTGTTTAACGAAATATACATGTATCAACAATCCAAAATAACTTCACACTTCACAGGTATCAAATTAACACATAAGACAACAACTTCAATACTTAAATTTTTTGCTACTGTAAAAAAGGGAAGTTAAGTCCTATACCTTAGCAGTTGGGTGTACTTTAGCAGACGGGTGAATATACACATCACCGACAATTGTAGCACTTCTTTTACCATCTCCACCGGCCAAGAGATTGGGTGAATTAAACCGGAATTGAGCAAGATACAACTCTGAGCATTTTAGCGACATTCTGTTCATGTCGAGTGGATCCAATCAGGTGGGGCCAATCATGGTCCTAGGTCAAAGCTCAAGGGAAATAAACAAAGGCAATCCTACCCTGGAGTTTTTATTTGCTCCCAAAAATCCATTGTCTGATATGTATACAATTGTTTCTTTCCGGCCAGAGGGGACAAAATATCTTGATCCAGTCTTACAAAATCTGTGGGAAGAGTCCTGTAGAACAATTGCAAACACCTTTGAGCTTGGTGAAAGTGCAGTACTGAAAATGAAAAGGCAAAGGATTGAAGTATTGAAAAGATGTGAAGGAGAATTCATGGTGTTAGGCCAACCTGGTGGGGAATTCGAGCGCTTCAAAGCTGGAGACTCTACGTAAATTAGCTGCAATCAAAAAATTTAAGTTGGTTTCAACAATGAAAGTTAATTTTTTGTAAAGGAACTCATTCAATAAATTAGCTTGACAGCAAATATGTTTCCTCTTAGAGAAAGTAAAAGAAAGCTGTAATAACTATCTCTTACCAACCATATTGTGTGATTAAACACAATGACTAAAGTATACAGGTCGAATTATAGATTATAAATGCATAAGCTTCTGATTTCAAGTATGTCAAAAATAAAAGAATGATCTAATCGTGTATTTAAATTCATGGAACATAAAAGCCTTTTGTTGTTGAGGGTGGTAAAATTATGATACGCTATACTGACCTCTGTCTTCACGATTATTGGACACATTTTGAATGGCACGGAATATAGCAGGGGTGAATACATAAACACCACAATTTATTAAATCACTAACCTGCAGGTTATGAAACGGTAAATCTTCCATAAGTAAAGCCAAATTAATAAAAATATACTCCCTCCGGTCCTAAATATAAGACCTAATTGACTTTTTTAGAAAATCCTATAAAAAAACAAAATAAGTTAATTATAAATTGATTTACCTATTTTTTCCTTTAGATTAGTTTATTTTACCTATAAACTAATGTATAATCTAAAAATATATCAAATATATCATGATTTAATAGTCTATTTCGCAACCTTAACCTCTCCAAAAAAAGTCAATTAGGTCTTATATTTAGGACCGGAGGTAGTATTAAGTTAACCCAATCTAACTCAAACATTGGATGATTCTCTAGAGAAACAAATAGTGAAATAAATTACAGCTAACTAACTAATACTCACAAAAGTTTCAGGCTTTTCTGTATAGTGCAGCAATTCATTAGTGTCAGGATCAGCCACCAACTCGCCAAATTCACTAGCAGATTCAGGAGAAACCTAGACAAGTGAATCACATTTCCATCAACAACCCTCCCCCACAAATATTGTGACAAATTTTCCTAACAGCAAACAATCCATATGTACAAATGGGAATCCTTTTAGAATCACCAACCTTGATTACTAACATTGTCCCCATTCCACCGTATCTTTTGTGGGCATCTGCAAAAGGACACAATGCGATAAGAACTCAAGAAGCACAATGCTTCTAAACAACCACCATATGGTTATTGCGACCAACTCACCGAGCATGGCCGGTAAAGGGAAACTACAGCAAACATCACAATTGAGAAGAAAGATATGTGACTGCAACCAAAATAGCAAAACTTAAGATGTAACAAGCTCCTCATAAAATGAAAAATAAACAGCTATGAGGGTTGTATTTCTAACTGGGCAGTCTTCCATGATAGCATCTCTGAAGCAGTAAAACCCACCAGCTGAACCATGTGGTTTTTCTTCCTTCAAATATCTAGGATCAACAAGATTTGTAGCACATCAAAAGAAATGTCCAAAAGTGACAATATCAACACCCATACTAAAGATAAAAAAGGACTAATAAACTAGCAATAATCACCTTACTGGCAATTTCAGCTCACTTGAAATTGAAGAAACATAAAGAGCAAATTCTCGCTCCTCATAGAATCCAATCAGATATATTTGAGCCAAATTGGGTATCTGTAAGTCAAAGAAACTAATGAATCAAACAATAAAAATAGCTTTTTTACACAAAGCGATCATTGAAAAATAGTGAAAATTCCCTTCTAATGTTCAGAATTATCTCAGGAGCAATGTAAAATGCAAAAACCAACATAGAAGAAGGAAAAAAGGAAACCTTTTTACAAGCAGAAATGGGATGATGAACCATAGGCTGGCCAGCCAAAGGGAAAAGGGGTTTAGGAACATTGAATGAAAGAGGTCGAAATCTTGTCCCTACACACACAAATGAAGAGAACCACAATAAAGGGGAATTCTAATCCTAAATCACATAATATGAAAAACCCAGAAGTTAAATGAGAAGAGGAAGGTGAAGCAGAAGCAAAGGAAGGACCTTTGGTGGGACCGCCCACCAATATCACAGCAACAACCTTGTCTTCCATGGGAAAAGCGCAGATCTTTAGCTCATAAATCTATCAACGATTGGTTTGGATTTGAGAGTGAGGAATTTGCAGGGAAAGGGAATGGTAAGAGTGGCACAATTTTTGAAAAATCGGATCTTCAGACTTAACAGTTAACAGCAATTTTGTTTGTTAATTGGTTAAAAAGTCACTGACTCATCTCTACGTTTCCCGCATATGTAGACGAAAAAAAAATGCTGGGCGGGTTGAAGTAAGTGGTAAGTACTCTCGTCCCTTAAGCAAGTGGTTGGGGTTCGATCCCTAGCTATTGCGAATGGAGCAAATTCACAGGCCAGCTGTCTACCCCCTATATGGGACTTCAGAACAGCGAAGAATTAGTCCCACTTGACATGCTGGTGGGATACCCTTGGGAAATAAAAAAAAAATGTAGCACTAAATACTCCATCCATCCCGCGCTCCCTCCCAATAAGATTAAGATGCTTTAAATTCAATTTATCCCTAATTACATACTCCCTCCGGTCTTAAATATAGGACCTAATTGACTTTTTTGGAGAGATTAAGGTTGCGAAATATGTTATTAAATGATGACATATTTGATATATTCTTAGATTATCTATTAGTTTATAGGTAAAATAAACTAGTTTAAGGGAAAAAATTAGGTAAATCAATTTATAATTAACTTATTTTGTTTTTTTAAGGATTTTCTAGAAAAAGTCAGTTAGGTCTTATATTTAGGACCGGAGGGAGTATGAGAGTCCAAAATTTGAATGATTTTGGACCCTAATATAAGAGCTCATCTCACATTCTCTCCTCATTTAATGCGTTTTTTCCTACTTTGCCCCTAAGTCTCTTTCATATTTATTGATACTTATGTATTTCTTTCTCTCTTAAAAGTATCATAATAAATATGGGTAATATTAGAAAACAAGCATTAACTCCAGACACCTAACTAACATCCATATGTTTTCTTAAGAAGTGTTTTTTTGGCGGCTAGCTCTTATATTAGGGACTGGAGGGTGTAACTTTTATCTGTTTTATCCAATATTTTTGTTCATACCTTTTGAAAATACCCCAATATGGCTATATATACCTTTTTACAAATAAATTGTATCTTCTGCACTATTACCCTGTTTCTAATTTTAAAAGAGGTGGATTATTAGAAATTCACGTAAAATCTCCTAACTTAACTATTTTTCTTTATCTCTCCAAATTATGCAACATCACCTTATATGGGATGGAGGGAGTACAATTTTGGTTTTTAGGTGCCTTAGTACTTTGGCATTTTGTTTCTCATGTTTCAATAAAAAAAAACACGATAGCTCAAATTTCAAATTATTTATTCTTTTTATTTTTCAAGGGTACTCTCACCCTGGAGACTAATATATGGGGACTACAGCTGACTTGTAGGTATGCTCTATTCACTAGAGTTGAGGAATAAAACTTCCAATCACTTGCTTAAAAGGCAGGAATAGGATCAAAGTGATTAAAAGGAATGATTCCACTAAAGGGGTTATCTTTGGCGAATGTGAATGGAACAAATGATAAGTTTACATACGTATGCATTAATGATGAAATTCACGCAGTATATATATATATATATATATATATATATATATATATATATATATATATTATTTTTCACCTTAAAGACGGAAGATCCATGAGCTTATATTCTTAATTTGTCTTCAGACATCAAATACAATGGGTATACAGAGGCACATTAGGTGACTCTTCAATAATGTCATAAAAAATAACCACATCAATATGTTATTGCTTGCATTAATTTGGATATGTATGCATACAACATTGAACTTAAAACATGTATCACTCACTGTTCACTTGGTAAAGAGGTTTGACTTGTAATTAAGTGGCAACATCATCAACCTCATGATTTTTCTCCACCAAAATCCCAAGAGCACTTCTGGCAAGGGCAGGTAAAGATCTTATGATTATAAATTTTGCTGTTCGCTTGTGTATAAATTTAACATTGGTGTTCAGACACGACACGGTTATTTTTAAAAAGTTTCTAATTTTCCAGACATATACAATACTTCACACATTCATAGCTTGGCAAAAGCTGGCTTCCGTTTCTGGGTGAACGCCGAAACTGCTTCATGCAAATCATTGGATAACAGAGTTGCAGAGTTTTTAGTAGCTACATAATCCAACCCTTGCTCCATAGTTAAGTCCCTACTTTTGAGTAACACAGCTTTGGTCCCAATGACTGCAAGGGGAGACTTTGCAGAAATTTCTGTCAAGTGTCAAATTATGGTGTCAGAACAATGGCATATTGATGCTCCAGAAAAATAAAAAAGAAACAAAGCAGTGAATGAAGAAGTAGCAAGGTATTCAGGCCCTGCTCATCTTATTCAAAAGATTTGCTGTCATTTCCAAGTATAATGATCAAATTAAAGTTAAACAACCATTCATTACCAATACTAGCTAGTAGCTAGACCTATCTTGCATTTTGCACGACATATGCAAACTAGAAATCATCAATATAAAAGCAACACAATGCAAATCAAGTTACAGCAAAAAACGAGACTTATCAGCACAACCCGAATGAAATGGCTCCAATTGAACTTGGCACCCACATTTTTTTTACACCAACCAACCTAGAGGTTCTCCAATGAAACTACTGTACATGGGCAATAGTCTATCCAGACACATGCGCAGACAGACAACCATACCTAAAATTAACAAAAGAACTCGAGCACAACAAACCTTAAATAATAATAATCAATAAAAGCCAAACTGTACATCGCAACAAGAACATAGTAATTCACATTAGACTCCACAAGCAAATGTGTCCACGTATTGTGAAAAACAAGAATTTCTCCATAAAATGCTTTCAATTAAATATCTCCTCGTCCATTCCTAATTACTCCATCTCGTACATCAAGTTGACTTTTTTTTAACAAACTTAAATTGATTACATTCATGTCTTTGCACCTCAAAATTAATTATATGTACTACTCCCTCGCTCATTTCATAAATATAAGGCCACATTAGTTAGTTATTATCACATGACCAATCCACCACATACTTTCATCCTCACTCACCTTCCTTTGATTGCTTATTATCGATAAGTATTAGTAGCGTTAATTTAGTAAAATGTTGAGATTAATTATAAAGTGGCCTTGTAATTATAATTATTAATAAGGACAAATTGAATCACAAAATTGGAAAAACTAACTATACTTTACCTCTATTTTTAAATATAAAATCAATTTCCTAATTTGATTAGATTAAACATGTTAGTTAAATTAAGGACCTTACTTAGGTCAAGTTTCTTTCTCCAGGTTCTCAAGTTCTTTTAATATAGGAGTGACACGTGTCCTTTTATAACAAATTGTTTGTTATAAAAGGACATGTGTCACTCCTATATTAAAAGAACTTGAGAACCTGGAGAAAGTAACTTGATGTAAGTTTTTCCCTTAAATTAATTATTAACACATGATATTACCATTTCACCTTATACCTATACTTTCATCACATTCCCATAGGCCTGTTTAGTTGTATTGAACTGAGAAATGGAAATGGATGTGGAAAATGAAAAATGATAATTTATACCCACAAGTTTTCTCACTCTATCTCACACTTTTCCTGGTCCCACAAGCTTTACTTTCTCATCGCTACCTAATTTACCTCTGCTTTCCATCTTTACCCTTTCCACTCATTTCCATTTACATCATTCTTAAATGTGCCCTTAGTTTATTTACTATGGTTTAGTTAAGCATTATTAATTGAAATTGAGCTTCTTTAACTTTTTTCAAGAAAAAAAAAGAGGACTGACCGTCGGCGACATGGCGCACAGCTTCATCCAATTCACGTTTAGAATCAAAAGCTCGAGAAACCAAACCCATCTCCTTAGCTTCCAACCCAGAAAATCTCCTGGCAGTCAAAGCCAGCTCAGCAGCATTCCCATACCCAACAATACTGGGCAGCCTCTGTAAGCTCCCGAGATCCGCCGTGATAGCCAAATCCACCTCCTTCACCGAAAAAAACGCGTCTTTCGTGCAAAACCTTATGTCACAGGCGGTCACAATATCAACTCCCCCGCCGATGCACGCGCCGTGCACGCTCGCAATCACCGGCTTTCTGCACCGTTCGATGGCGGTGATGGCGTCCTGCAGGGTAAGAATGTGTCGCCGGAGCTTCTCGCCGGAGCGGCCGCGGTCGCCGGAGGAGTGGTCGGTGGAGATGGAGGAGAGGGCGGTGAGGTCGATGCCGGCGCAGAAGTGGTCGCCGGCGCCGGAGAGGATGATGACGTGGACTTGGGGGTTGAGGTCGAGCGCGTGGAGGGCGTTGGGGAATTCGGTGAAGAAGTCGGCGGAGAGGGCGTTGCGGTGGGAAGGGCGGTTGAGGTGGAGGTAGACGACGGAGGAGGTCGGGTTTGGGTGTGATATTTGCAGGGTTTTGTATTTCTCAGTAGCCATTTTTGGAGGAGGAGCAATTGGAGGGAGGGGCTACCATAAATGGATGAGAAATTGAGAATATATATAAATGGAAAATATTTTTGTTTTTAATTATTCCCTCCGCTCCTAAATATAAGAATTAATTGAGTTTTTTTAGAAAATACTTAAAAAAGTAAAATAAGTTAATTATAAATTGATTTACTTAATTTTTTTTCCCTTAAACTAGTTTATTTTACCTCTAAATTAATGGATAATTAAAAAATATATCAAATATGTCATCATTTAATAACTTATTTTGCAACCTTAATCTTTTAAAAAAAAGTCAATTAGGTCCTATATTTAGGACCGGAGAGGTAGTATTATATTGAAAATCCACAAATGTGATCTATGAATAATAAGAATATTACATAAATGTTAAAGATGTAGGTGGCGGAAATAAATTGGGTAAAGCAAGGTATTTGCTTTGCTGACTATGGTACTTGCAAGACATAGATAAGAAGAAGATGTGAGGAGATCTTTAGTGTTATGCCAAATCACGTTAATATCGAGGTGCGTTGGCAGAGGAGTTGAGAAAACTTTTTGTGATACTCTATGCCATTAGATTAGGCGTAGTTACCGTTGTTGGTGAGATTCAATTCAATGCGGAACGAAAACATGAATAGCAAGCAATAATGAAGAAGGAAGTTCTCCTTTCTAAAGTAGTTGTTCTAATGGAAAGTCTTTGTGACATACTATCAGAATATTATAACATGATGAATGTCCTCTCTTCTATTTCCTATTGATAACTTCCTAATCAAAGATTGGTGGAGAAGAAATTGCAAGTTTGAACTTTGGGATGTTAAGAGGTGATGAGAAAGTCAATGTTGAAAAAGATAGATTAAAGAAAATATGTTCAATATGACTTCCCTATGTTGAGCAAATCCATCTTTGTGTAACAAAACATTCCTTTGGAATCGTAATGCATTTATCAAAGTGGTGAAGCAGATGTTCTTGAGAAAACTAGGACAAATGAAACTGTTTAAACAATTACAATAGATTATTTAGAGATAGAAAAGAAGAGGTCTCTAGGAGAAAGAACCAAATCATACCATATCGCTTTCATATATTAGGAATAAAAGAAACTGTGATCAATTGATTCATGTGAAGAACAATCAAAAGGATAAGGTCATAATATGTCCGTTCGATAAATCCTTAGTACATCCTAAGTACATATGTCGAAGGAATAACCGGAGAAGTTTTCAAATAAATAGAAGTTGTGTTTTGAGAAGAGATATAGACCATAAAAACCTCTAGAATAATCTAAATTAAACTGAGACATATACACTAACTTGAATTGAAGTTGGTAGAAAAGCTTTGTTGTGTACTCCTGAGCTACTACCAATCCAAACAATGTGATCCTTATTGAATATGACGGATATTGGAATTGATAAGATATTATCCTCAATATGAGGAGAAAAAATTAAATCTCTTCTGGTCAATAGTCTGTACTCTCTACTTACAAAAAAATGTTATATAAAATTATAAATGTAAGTCTAAAAAAGATTTGTATTGTTATTTCAAGAGACTAAAAATTTCAATAATTTTCTTGTAGAATCAAATGTCATTTTACCTTCTACATATTATACGAAAGTCACCTAAATGAAGAAGTGGACATGATAACTCATTTGGAATTTGGCCCTACTATTTTCAATATTTGGAATTCGGCACTACTATTTTACGTAGAATAATAATGCGAATTGGTATTTATGACAATTCTTTTTCAACTTTAAGCTATCCACCCGATACTTCAATTAAATGTCTATGTAGGACAATTGATATTTCTTCACACACAAGATTCGATAATATTGCATAATGACTTTCTATGCACCAAAAAAATATGAATGAATGAATGGTTCCATAATGCTCGGCTAATTGCTCCATATATTACTGGTTAGCCGAGACGATCACAAGTCAGAACCATAAGCATACAAGTGAACAAATCTCTATTCTTGAAGCTAAGGAACGAAAAACACTAGCAAAGCACTGATAGAAAATGCAGCATATCATGGATTTCAAATCCGTAAGTGACCTTCTCAAGGTCGGAATACTAAGATTTTTTTTACCGCAGGCTATCAGAAAATCAAATGGAATAGTTCAAACTTAACCTGAAGGTATTCCATTAAAGGATTCAACTTTCAAAGAGAAAAGGACCCGGAAATAAAGTGCACAAATATCTATTCTAAGTGTAATTGCCCATTCAAGTGCCTCTGATTATGTACATAATATACATAACTGCATTAATTAAGGTAATCACATCTCTGCCAGTCGTTTGATCTGAGTAAAAAATGTCACCCCTCGATGATGAGAGCAGAGAGTTGCGGGAAAAATATCAGCCATCAAATTATATTAAAAATCGATGAATGTTGTTTCAATGACCAAAACAATTCATCTTCTGGCCAAAAAGAAAACTACTTTAGAAATCATCTCATTTTCCATGACAATGAAGGATCAAGAAATATTCAATAATTCAGCAGCATCCTTTAGAAGCAATCGTAGTCAGAGAGAATACCTTGATGAAAACCATGATCAAAGATATTACCCCACACATTCCACTTGCAATGTCAAATCCTTGACACCAGCATCATGTAATTTATGAGATACCTGTGACTTTACAGACTCTTTATCAGCATCTGTTGATAAATGGAGGTGCATTGTCCCAACAACATCTGTGTTTGTAAAGCTCCACACATTAAACCTTTCTATGCCGTAAACACCCTTAATCTTCAAAACATCACTTAGGGCGTTTTTCAACTCTTTCTCATGCATTCTAGGCACTCTTTGTAGCAAAACTTCAGCAGAGTTTCTGAGCAAAGGTATCACTGAGGACACAATCAAAATTGAAATAAATATTGAGCATGCAGGATCAGCTATAAGCCATCCCTTGTACTTAATTAAAAGGGTAGATATAACGACTCCAACACTTCCCAATGTATCAGCCAGGACATGTAAAAATATTCCTTCCATGTTGTGATCAATATGAAAATGACCGTGAGCCTGAGGCTTTTTCGCATCATCAGATGATGTGTTTTTCAGTTTAGAATCACAGTTTCCCATGGAAGAACAAACTACTACACTATGAGATACATCACATGAATCAAATTCGAGTAAGCTCTCATGGTGATGGTGATCAGCTTCATGGTCGTGGTCGTGGTTGCCATGATCATGGTGATCACCATGGCCATGGTCATCGTGATGGCAAGCATGATCATGGTGATGGTGGTGATCATGATGATGATGATCACTGTGGTCATGGTTAACAAGATGTTGGGCGTGACCATGGGTGTCATGATGACATTGGTGGTTGTGATCCTTGGGGCTTCCGCTAGCTTCATTATTATGCTCCTTATGGTAATGCAGATCATGATGGTGGTGGTGGTCATGGTGGTGGTGACTATGGGAATGAGAGTGTGCATGTGAATGTGAACATGACCCGGAGCTTCCATGGGCATGATGATGCTCCTCGTGAAAGAATATCAAGCCAATCACATTGACTACAAGCCCTCCTATAGACACAACTAACAGACTATTAGTTGATATCTCTTGAGGGTCTAAAATCCTCTCAAATGACTCCAACACTATCAATGCCCCCACAAGAACCAAGAAAACAGCATTAGCATATCCTGATAGGACCTCAAATCTACCACGGCCATAGTTATACTGATGATTCGCAGGTAAACGTGATATATATGAAGCATACAGTCCAATTGCCAAAGCAGCACAATCAAACAACATGTGACATGCATCTGATATCAACCCAAGACTATTGCTCATAAATCCACCAACAAACTCCACCACCATGTAGCAAGCATTGATAAAAAGAAAAAGAGCGATTTTCCGGGACTTCCTCTCACTCAAAATATGTCTGACAGGCTTCATAACCATACTAGCAAATGACTCCAAATAAGCCTCCCCCACATCAAGACGATTCAAGCGAAGAGGATCCAATTCTCTAACAGCTATATAAAGCAAGAAACCACAGAGCAATAAACCCCAGAGAGAAAGCTCAGGAAAATAGAAAAGCTCCAACACCACAGTACAAACAAAAGTAACCAAAAACTCCCTTTGAGAATCCTCCAAACTAACCATCTTCTCATCACTGAAATTTTCACTCAACAGCACACCAAAAACAACAGTATTCACAAGAGGCCACGCCAACTTCCCCAAGGAAACACTATCCACCTCAGTCTCAAACAGCACAAAACTGATGACAGCAGGAACAAAAAGCACAAGAGTAGTGAAGAAAAGGGAAATCAACCTAACCCTTTTACCACCAAGCTGCTTAATTGTTCCCCAATCCATACTCCTCCTCTCATAACAACCCAAAAATCCAGACATAAAAGGAAGCAACATGGGCCAAATCCTAACACAATCCTCTCTACCAAACAATGCATAACTATATCCCCTTTTAGCATCAAACGGCAAACACTCAAGGCGATCCCAACTAGAAGCCAATAAAAACAGTCCAACAAACAAAGCAAGAAAGCCACGAAGCTTTTGATAAGGAGTACGGATTAGATGTCTGGCATGAGAAGTGAAGCGAGCAAAGACAGTACCAGTGAACTCAGCGAGAATCATGGGGGCAGTGCCACAATAGCGAAGGGCCTGGAAGCGGAGGAGAAAGACGGAGGCCAAAAGAAGAGATTTTGAGAGGAGGGTTGTGGTGTGGGATGGCGTGAGGGAGTGGAGAGCGAAGATGGGGTGGTTTGGTTTGGTGAGGGCAAAAGGGTCAGCGGAGGAAGAGTGGGGGGAGAAGAGAGAGAAGGAGAGGGAGAGGAGGAAGGAGAGGAGGGAGACGAGGAAGGAGAAGGGGAAGAGAGAGAAGGAGGGGGAGGAGCGGAGGAAGGGGAGGAGGGAGTAGAAGGAGCGAAGGGAGAATAATAGGAGGAAGAGGAAGGAGAGGGAAGAGGAGGACTTGGAGGAAAGGCGGTGCTTGTGTTTTGAGGGGGTGGGGGTTGGAGAGGGAAAGGGGTATGTGGGGTACGCTCTGGAGGCGGTGCCGGCGGCGCGTGAGGGGACGGAGAGGCGGTGAGGGCGGTGGTGGTGGTCGGCCATGGCAGAGAGAGGGGATTTGTAAAAATTGAATCTTGGGTTGGGTTGGGTTGGGTTGGGTTGGGTTGGGTTGGGAGGGTGGAAAAGAATCAATTATCAAAGATGATGATGGCTGAGGGGAGTGTTTACTGTCAGGTCAGGGAAGACTTACTTGCTCAGCCTAACAAGTAACGACGACGACGACTCTCTCATTCCATCATCTGTGAGGGTCATACGTGGAATGTGATAAATATAATAAATACATTTTAATTGCTCCAATTTTTCCCTAATACTAATATTTATCCATGTAAAACAATTTAACAAAGGAGAGGGAGAATGTTTTTTTTTATAAAAAGACAAAATGATATTAATAAAAAGGATTACATACTTCTAACTACATCATGAAAATGAGATGGAAAAGAATTAAAATGTTCATCGGCAAGCAAATAAATAGAAAGCAAGTTGAAAGGGCGGGACAGAAGAGCAACATCTCTGGTAATGACATGTGAGACTGAAGGAGCCCAACAATTGAAGTTGATACTACGCTTACGAACATTCCATATGGTAAGGCTCTCCTTGGGCAAGCTAGACTGATGTATCCAGTTTAGATCAAAACGGAAACAACTCATAGCAAAAAGATTTCCGAAAATGGAAGATCGCTTCCAGGTGAAAGTTTGAAGAAGGAATCCTCAAAACAAACCAGGATGCGACAGAAAGAAGAACGCTGAAGTTTCCACCTCTTGACCAGAACATTCCATTAGTGTGCCTGTGAGAAATTTGGGGTGACTGACGCTTGAGCACCAACAGGTGCATTAGCCTTCTCAAGAAAAGCTAGTTCAGATAAAACTACTATGGACTGAGAATCCCTGAGAATGTCATGTGGATGAGGGATACGTCCTCCACAAGTAGCTTTGTTACATTTCCTCCAAATGTCATTCAAGAATGAAATGATGCTTTTAATTAAAACTTCATCATCTTTGCTTGAGAAAATGAATTGTTTAAGCCAAGTCAATAGATCATCGAGGACAAATGAGATGGAGGGCACATAGAAAAATAGCTAAACCAAGCTGCTTGAACCAAATGACAAGAGAATAAAGTGTGATGGATGGAGTCAGCATCCGAACAGCTAAAGTGGCAGAGGGAATTAACCTATAAATGATGTGCATGTAAGACATCCCGAAGAAGGAATAACTTTGTTGAGAAGCTTCCATAAGGAGAGGGAGAATGTGGATAAAAGTATAGTTGATAATTCTAACTCGACCCGCTAGGCTGAGCTCAAAAATACACAGAAAAAATAAGTTGAGTTACAAAAAGTTCAATTTGAGTTATAGTTAGGTCCGGCTTCGGGCTGCCCCTTTAAATAAGACTAGCCCGAAATCTAAGCTTCAGGATAAAGGTATATGGTTACGGTGAATATGTTTTTTTTGCCAAGGTTATGGTGAATATGTAATATCATGTAATAATAATTATTTTAACTAAGATTTTAATCCAATTAAATTAGATAAAATAGTGTTATAGTTAGGAAAGGGGCAATAATTTAGAAGCAGTTGGGTTTATCTAGTTTAGTTTAGACTTTAGACTAATTAAATAATTTTATCACAATAATATTGTTAAGAAGATTATGAAGAATAACTTTGCTACATTTTGACTTAGAATATCTCCATTGAGCCATGTTAGTATATAATAAAAAGCATTTCATAATCAATAAAAAAAAAGAATATCTCCATTGAGATTCAGGTTCACTAATGTCGTTTTAAAAGCAGATATATATGAGACTACGATAACCAAATATAGACAATTGTAAAATTAGAAAGTGATATTAATATACATTAATCCCCTCTAATCCTACTAGAGCTACTTTTTAATACTACCTCCGGTCCTAAATATAAGACCTAATTAACTTTTTTTTAGAGGTTAAGGTTGCGAAATAGACTATTAAATCATGACACATTTGATATATTTTTAGATTATTCATTAGGTTATAGATAAAATAAACTAGTCGAAGGGAAAAATTAAATAAATCATCAATTTATAATTAACTTATTTTAGTTTTTTAGGATTTTCCAAAAAAAGTCAACTAGTTTGTACCGGAGGGAGTACTAAATAAAAATATTTCATGTTTATCAAATAGAGAGGAAACGGAGAGGATGATAGTGGAGCCGCTCTTCACCTTGATTAAACTCCCTTCTTTTTTTTTTTTTGATCGAGATTAAACTCCCTTCAAGTGTTAGTCTAAAACCTTAATTCCACATTAGACTCGGGAAAATATACTTATGTTACTTCAATTTTAAATTAACTGCTCTTTCAATGAGGATAACAGTAACAATCCAAACCTTAGTGCAAGCATGCTATAATTGATTCAACATTACACATCAAAGATTTGATAAGCAAAATCAGATAAAAGCAACAAAGTACTTGGAGTATCCTTGCTTTGCTTATGATGAATAAGTGTTTTTGTGCAATGCCTGTAAGGAAGCATAGGCTCCCCCCTTTTTGAGCAAACTTTTATGGTTTCCTTTCTCTGCAATGACTCCATTTTGAAGCACTGCAATCAAATCTGCATTCTTAACTGTGGATAACCTATGAGCCACAATAATTGTGGTTCTATCCACTGTCACATGATCTAGTGCATCTTGAACCACTTTCTCAGACTCAGCATCAAGTGCACTAGTGGCTTCATCTAGTAGTAATATCTTAGGATTCTTCACTATGGCTCTTGCAATTGCCACTCTTTGCTTTTGTCCTCCAGATAACTGAACTCCTCTCTCCCCCACAATTGTGTCATACCCCTACATACATAATGTGCAATTAGCTAGTGATCATTCAGAATTATACATTTGGAACAAGTCTTTAGGCATATTTATGTGTTTGAATATTAATGAGTTTTTACCAGATGCAAGCTGCTAATGAATTTGTGAGCATTTGCCAATTCTGCAGCAGCCATAATTTCTGCTTCAGCTGCATCTCCTTCCTTTCCATAAGCTATATTAGCTCGGATGGTGTCATTAAATAACATAGGCTCCTGACTTACTAATCCCATTTGTTGTCTCAGCCATTTGATCTGTAGTTTTTGAATATCGATTCCATCTAATGTAATGTGACCCGAGTTTGGGTCATAGAATCTTTGTAGCAATGAGATCACAGTTGATTTTCCACTCCCACTTTCTCCCACTAATGCAACAGTCTTTTTTTATCAACATGGTAGAAATGTTAGAAGATTATACTGATTCTTTATGGCAAATCATTCTGTTAATGTTTAAAATGGTGAATTACCTTTCCTGAACGAATGGTCAAACAAAGATCTCTGAATATCTGAACATCAGGTCTGATGGGGTACTTAAAAGCAACATGATGAAACTCAACTTCTCCCTTCAAATCTTGCAAAGTCAATCCGGAGACATCACTAGGATCTATTTTTGATTTCTGATCAAGAATATCAAATATAGAAGCAACAGAAGCTGCTGCTTTGCTTGCAGTTGGGGCCATTAAACCAGACTGAGATAGTGCCACAGCTGCCATAGTGAGCACAAAGAAGACCTAAAAGTTTGGAAACCACATTGACAATGTTAAGTGGATGTAAGTAAGAATTTGACTACTAATTTGTCAAAAGTAACCAAGTGAACAAAAAAAGCATAATATCTGGCTTGGTGAGCAAGATAGACGATAACTCACACGAAAAACATATGAGATTGATATTTTTCCATCTTGAACTAGCCGAGCGCCAGCATAAAAGCTGCATCCATAGACAGAATACAAGACAAGGAAAGATACAGCCAAACCGGTCCCGCTTATTAATCCTTGCCTTACACCTGCTTTAATTGGTCCTTCACATTTCTTATGATATAACTGCATCACCTTCTCTTCAGCACAGAAGGCTGCCACTGTTCTAATACTCCCTACTGCATCACTTGCAACTTGACTTGCTTCCTCATATTGTTTCTGTTGGAAATTTCGAATAACACATCATTGGTCATACAAATATTTGCATTAGCGCAATATAGCAGTTGGAGTCTTGGAGACAAACCTTGGCATCTGCGCTGAATCCTCGCATGGATCTAGTATGCACCTGAGAATTTACTGCTACCAGTAAAGGTAACATAGCAACAATGATCAATGAAAGACGCCAGCTTGTCTCAAAGCCAATTACCAAGGCTGAGATGGCTGTAGAAATATCTTGAATCAGTAAACCAAGTGCATCTCCAACCACAGCTCGAATAGCGGCAGCATCAAGAGCAAGTCTTGCTCCAATTGTTCCACTTGAATTCTCAGCTTTGTCAAACCAGCCTATTTCCATGTGAATTATTTTCTCAAAACACAGTAAACGAATCTTTTTTATCAACTTACAACCAGCCACACCAAGAAAGTAGGACCTTATGGAATTCACTAAGAAGGCTGCCACAGCAAGTGCAACAAACACATATGCCCAGAATTTTGAGTCTCTACGGAGTTTATCGGCAGGATCAAATAAAGTATGAATCATTCCAGATAGAAGGAGCCCCAAAATAGGTAATACTGCTCCATTTAGTGCTGCAGCCAAAGTACCCAAGAGTAACAATGGTAATTCAGGATTGTTAAGGTGAGCAAGGCGGAGAAGTGAAACTTTGGCAGGGATATGTGATGCTGCATCAGATTCTCCTGCTGCAGCAGAAGTGTGACTTGAGAAAGAGTGACATCTGCTGTTTACTTTTCCAGATGATCCTTGACTTGTTGACCGAAGGAAGGAAAATCTTTGACTTGACTGTCTTCCAGAGTTCTGAAAGCTTTCAGGCTTATCTTTGTAATTTGAGCTACTTTGTTCTTGTTCTCTTTTAGTTTCTTGCAATTTAATTAGCTGGCTATAGAACCCATCTGGATTCTCTGTGAGCTCTTCATGTGAGCCTAACCAATTGAAAGAGATGAAAATGAGGCGAGTGAGTCATAAATAACAAAAGAAGAGTGGTTCATGTATGACAAGATAGTTTGCATACCTTTTTCCACTATCTTTCCTTGATGAATAACAGCTATTGTGTCTGCATTTCTTATAGTAGTTAAGCGGTGGGCTACAATTACTGTGGTCCTGCTTATCATAATTCTGTCCAATGCCTCCTGCACTACTCTCTCCGATTCAGCATCCAAGGCACTGGTAGCTTCATCAAGAAGTAAGATTTTTGGGTCTTTCAAGATTGCTCTAGCTATTGCAATTCTCTGCTTTTGACCCCCAGAGAGCTGAGTTCCATGCACACCTACCATTGTGTCTAATCCCTATTTCATAAGTTACCAAAAATATAGTGGTTAAAAGACAACATTTGGTTTAAACATGCATTGAAGTATTTTTCTATAAATTCAGTAATTAGTATCATTTTAAAATAATCAAATTCTTAAGATCAGGGTTCACCTGAGGAAATTTATCAATAAATTTTGTAGCATTAGCAAGTTCTGCTGCAGCTCTTATTTCTTCCGCGGTTGCACCATCTCTACCATAAGCAATATTCTCTTTAATGCTACAAGAAAAGAGAATTGGTTCCTGGCTGACAAGGCCTATTTTCCCTCTAATCCATTTTAAGTTGAACTCTCTAAGATTGATATTGTCAATGAGAACTTCACCAGATTGTGGATCATAAAACCTTTCTATCAAACTGATGACAGTTGATTTCCCGCTTCCACTTTGCCCTACCAAGGCAGTAGTAGTGCCACTTGGTATTGATATAGAAAATTCATTGAATATGAGTTCATTTGGTCTTGTAGGATAACTAAAGCAAACCTCCTTCAGTTCTATATCTCCATTAAGGTCATCCAACTTCTTACCAGATTTGTCATAAGCATCAATTTCTGGTTTCCACTTGATTGTTTCAAACATTTTGAAAGCTGCAGCTTGTCCCCCGGCAAAAGAAATAAAATTTGGAGATGACTGCCCTAGAGACCTGGCAATTGTGACAAATAAGAAAAACCTGTTGTGTTTTCTCTATTCACACACACACACACACACACACAAATTAAAACAGCAAAATTAAGCTAACTCACAAGGAGCAAGTAGATATTGTGAAAAAGATACTCATGACTTGACCTCCAGTATATCCTTTCTCTAGTACCATCTTCCCTCCATACCATGCGGCCAAAGCATAACTGAAGAATATACACATACGAGCTACACCGAAGCCGCAACCTGAAGCTGCTCCCTCTACCACACCAGCACGGTAAGCTTTTATTAAAGATTTATTATACTGGATTATAGCATGCTTCTCCCCTGTGAATGATGCAACCTGTGAAGATTATCCAATACCATTTTTATGTCAAGGGCAGTTTCATTCTAAAAGTTCAAGTTTCTAAGCAAAGACTAGTGGTTAACTAATGAAGAGTTCATCCTGCTAATAGGCTTACAGTTCTAATGGAACTGATTGTCTGTTCCACCACATTTGCTGCAGTGCAATAGGCTGCTTGTCCGCGAGATGCCATCTTCGCAGCAACTAAGCTCATTAAGGCACCAGAGAGGAGAAAAAGTGGAAGATAAGATAGCAGGACAATGGTGAAAAGCCAGCCCTTAGAAAATGATATGATTACACCTCCTACAAATGTTGCCACATGCTGTATGAGCTTGCCTACCTGATATTGATATCACTCTAAATGGCATCAGGAAAAGTTAAATATAATTATTCATTTAGTGAAAAGGATACGAAAATCAAATGGAGATGAAGAACAATACTTTCTCTCCCATGGCATCTTGAATGAGAACTGTGTCACCTGCCATCCTTGTAATAACCTCTCCACTATTGGTTTCCCTATCAAAGAAACCTACTTCTTGTCTCAAAATGGCCTCAAGGTATAAACTTCTTATCCTCGCAGACTGTCTCTCTCCAGTAACCATCCAGCAAGTCACCTCTATCAAATAGGATACAAAAGTAGTTGTTTGTTTTTCAGATATATGTCAAACCAATATATAATGCAAGTTAAACTGTAAGCATCTATTAGCATATAATTTCATATGCTTACGAAAAAAGGAAGCTACAAAGGCACCAATAGCCAAGTATACGAAGTCAAGAGATGCCTGAAAATTAAAGTGATCATTGTGAGATCCAAATTAAAAAATGTGAAATGAAATTGTGCTGTTGGCAATTAAGAATTAAAATGAAGTTGTGCTAGTCATTAATTATTGCATTACCTTGGAGACATTATGGACCATTTCTTTGGAGTCACTAGTTCCTCCAAAGGCATCAATAACATTTCCAAAAATTATCATTAATAGAGGTATAGTCATTCCATTAGCAATAGCTGCTATTGTCCCAACAAACATGAGTAGACGATCAAAAGTATCTGCATATGAGAAAAGCTTGTAGAATGGAACTGTTTTTTGGCTTTCTTTTGTGGCCTTGATCTTCTTTGAATCTTGTTTCTTATTATCTGTGTTTGTTTTAGTTTCAGGTTCTTCAGTTGGTAGATGACTTGCTGATGGTTCTGTTGCATTATATGTCATAATTTCCCCATGCAAGCTTGTATCTCTTGCCATTTCTCTCCAATGAGATCTCTATGTTTCTATCCAATAATAGCGCATAACATGTTATGTTTCAGAAGCTGGTTTTTCAATTTTTATGCAGTGAACTTGTTAAGAAGACAATTGATTCAGGAGTTTAGGAACTTTTAATTTTTTGTCAGACTCAATTACTCCTGAATCCTAAGTGAGTATGAATGAAAAACAATCATTATCTCTTAAAGATGCAGTTAGATTGGTCCCGAAACTCAATGAAAATTATAAAGTAGAGCAATGTGACCTGGTATTGCAAGAGCATTTGAAGTGTCAAGAAATTTCAAAATATCTTCATAGAATAAAATAAAATTGAAAAGCACTAGAATTAGAGATATGGAATTATCTAAAACAATGATCCATAATTCCACAGCCAATCATACAACAATCAACATAATATTATTGGGAGGCCGCATATGTCATTATTATTATACTAAATACTTAGTTAGTCCGGTCCTAAATATAAAACATCTTTGATTTTTTTATAATAAATTCAAGAAGCTAGACTATAGGGCAAATATAAAGTGATTAGAATAAATGCTAGTCAATTAGTTTTGAGGAAAAATATAAAGAGTGATTAATTTTACATCATTATTTTCTCCAAAAAAAAGTCATAGGAGGGATGTTGTAATTAGGAAGAGGGGGGTATATTCTAAAATATTTGAACAAATCGAATGGCACTTTATAGTACCTTGCCCAATCTCAATTCATTAGAACTCTTCCAAAGTGAATTTCCGCTAAATAATCAAATTAATAATAGCCTTATAACAATAATGTTCCATAAAATATTATCCAGAATTATCGATGTGGTCAAGACAAAGTGTCAATAAAAACCATTGATTAAGAAAAAGGTGAGTTTTTCAAGGTTCAATAACAGATTTTTCTAAGATCCGATGGACTAACACAAAGTTCTGCAAATTAGTTTACGGCTCAATCAAAATTTTGGAAAATTCAAGGGAAAATTGTTAAATTCTGGTACATTTACATTAGGGGAAATGACAAAAAAAATGACACTTGAATTTAAGTTGAACAAAATGAAGTCTCCAATTCCAACTTAGACAAATAAGGGATAGTCCCCAATTTGTCCTAAATGAAATTTGTGACTTTGTGCCAAAGAATAGTGAATGACATATTCTAAAGTAGTTAACAACGATACTTAAGTAGTTAACTATTAACTACTTAAGTATCGCCGTTAACTACTCAAGTATCGCTATTAACTACCATTCGCAATAACTATTCAACTATCGCTGTTAACTACTTTAGAATATGTCATTCACTACTTTTTTGGCACAAAGTCACAAATTTCATTTAGAACAAATTGGGGACTATCCCTTATTTGTCTAAGTTGGAATTGGAGATCCCATTTTGTCCAACTCAAATTCAAGTGTCATTTTTTTGTCATTTTCCCTTTACTTTACATAAAAACAGATGCTCATAAAATGCAAGGGCCAAAATAAAATTTCAAAAGTGTCCAGGTGCGAAAATGGTTTATGTAAATTTTCAGTGGTAAAATGGGATTCCAAAAGTTGATTCATCAACCCAAAAAAATTATGTTTGGGTGGCTTCGGGATAAATGATTTGTAAGGTGAGAGCAGAACTAAAGTTGAAATAACTCTTTCTTCCTTTCAAATTATATTAACTTAATTTTTTGTAGTTGAATCTTTTGAGTTTTGACATTGACTTTGCAATATATTCCCTGAAGTAAGTTTTTTGTCAAATTGACTTTAATATGGAAATTAAATATATCCAAATACAAAAAATGACATTCAATTCCAACTTTTTTTGGACCGAAACAAAACAATTCTAAAATTTAATTTAGATGAAAGTCATTTTGACAAATGTCAAATCAAACAGGCCTTGGCTCATGCCAATGTCGAATCCAATATTAAATGGTTTACTACAAAAACAAATGATGCAAAATCTAGTACCCTACCAAAACTTACCGAAAATAAGTGAAACAAAAGGTAGTTATGAACGTACTGAAGTGAATAATATATGTGCAGCATGATATTATAAAGTTTCGAACTCATACAATAAAATTGAGGTTAACAAATAAAAGAAAGAACGAATCATAAAATTGGGTTCGTTTGAAGGGCAAATCAAACCGCCCCACCACTAGCAAATTTTGAAGAGTGCACTACCAAACCATTATTATTTTATTGTTACTATAGCCCTTTCTTTTTATTTGTTTGTTTGTTCACACCACATCAAATATCAATGAATGCAATTTATCAAATACTATCAATGAATGCAATTTAGGAGGTGGTTTCGTTCCAGATGCCAAATGCAAGATCAAAATCTGTGGTTCAAAATATTTTCCAGCACCATATTATTAAATCCCCAACTCTATACCAAAAGTCCAAAACCATAAACACACGAAAAAAAGTATCCCAAAACTCCAAGAACCGAAATTTGGTATATTTTGGAAATCTGAGATTAGATTCGTGAAACAGACAGGTTTGATTTTCTAATCAATTTGCTAGACGATGAAGAACGATATGTAGTTTCTATCCAAAAAGAAAAGCCAATATTGAATGTGATGTCTAATTTTCTTTATTCCCATGCAGTTGAATTTGCTGGATAAGAAGATGGGGTTCATGAGTTTAAAAGTTTTGTACTCTTTGACCAACACAGTTATTAGCCAATGACACCCAACAACTTTCTCTCCGAGCTGCAGCTAAATTGATCCTATCTAAAACTCAGTGAAAATCTAAGTCAAGCAACGCAGCAATGTGAGTAATTAAGTTTTGCAATAAAAAGCCAGCATTGCACGCATGCAAGTTTTTTATGCTAGTGCTTTCAGTAGATATGCTACGTAAAATAGTAGAATGCTAGTTGACTTAAATCAAATTCAATTCAAGTATAGTACAAAAGGAAGAAATAGTTACCAGCCAGTTAAAGTTAAAGCAAAAGATCTAAGAGAAAGCTATAAAATGATGGGAGGTGCACCTTGAAAGAATCCTCAGTTACTTAGACATGTATAAACAGTGTCAAAGATGGTGGTGTAGCATATATAGCATGTTGTAGTTAGTTTGTAGGTATTAATATGAAGAAATAAAAAGGGAAAAGCAGAAACGAACCTTATAAGAGAAAACTTGAGGAAGGAGGCTTGGGATATGAAAAGATCAGAGAAGAGAAGAGAAGTGGGGAATGGTGGTAATCTAGTAGAGCAAGCTAGCTTAGGCTTCCTTTTAATGATGACTTGACACAACCAAAGGAAATTAAAGAAGGAGATGCTCATTACCTAAACAAATAATTTATAAATTCTTTTAGAAAATATATATAATCTGATCCTTATCACATCAGGAGCGTTGTCATCAGATTTTCCTTTTCTCTAACTCTTTATGCATCATCTTTGTACTAAACCTACTGGATTAATTTTCCCCTTTTTTCCCTTAGTCAGATGGTGATAGTGGAGGTAATGTTCTTTGTAATTAAGTTGACTATGAAATATATACTATAACAAAGCACCTGCATGATTTTAATTTCTTCTTTTCTGATCTTCTCATGTAACACTCCATCAAGAACCTAACATATAAGACTTTACTAGAGAAGTGATATTGATCATCTTGATTATGTGTTGTATTTCTAATTTTTGTTAATTTTTCTGTAAGCTTCATCTATTATATTGATGTCTCATTAACAATAATTAAACAAGAGACAAGGGGACTAAGGAAGTGATAATGGTATTTTTTTTAAAAGAAATGACATATTGACTAGTAGTTAACTAAGACTAACATTGTTAATATTTAGCATGGTAGGATTTCCTAAGCAATTACTGGCAATCTGGCATTCATTTGTATTTTGCAGATAATGAATTATATTTTTTAAAAAATAAGGGAAAATGACAAATAAATACCTCCGAATGTCTAAAAGGACAAATAAGGAACTCAAACTTCTAAAAGGACAAGTAAGGAACTTTAATTTCTAAATCGAAAAAATAACAACTGGAACATAGGTATTAACAACTACAACATAGTGATTAACACTTGCCCTGTTCCTTAATTATGCTTTTGAAATTCGAAGTTCCTTACTTATACTTTTGGAAGTTTAAGTTCCTTACTTGTCCTTTTATACATTCGAAGGTATTCATTTGTCTTTTTCCCAAAAAATAATGGGCATGAAAATGTAAGATGAAGACTACTAGCTAATTCTCGTCATAATTAATACTGTCCATAAATATAATATATATTTATATAACTTAATTAGATTAAAAAATGTTAATTTTTTTAATTGATATGACATTTTTTTCAACACATTATTGATCAGCTTGCTTAACTCTCCCTATCTCTCTTATTTAATTTAGCTAATTCTCGTCATATATAATTATTATAGTCCATAAATATGATATATATTCATATGACTTAATTAGATTAAAATATTAGTTTTATTAATTGATTGATATTTTTTCTACACATTATTGATCAACTTGCTTAACTCTCTCTTGTTTAACTTTTGTTTAGTGAATTTCAATGAAGGTAATTTCAGAAAATATCAACTAAAATTATAAATATATATGTTCTATACTTAGCATAAAGCCTAATTCTATCTTATATTAATGACCGGAACATCAACTCACAATTCCCAGTTTATAAAATAAAGAAACTCATCGTACCCATGATAGCATATTAGTAAATTATTTGTTTTATTTTAAAGAATAATGTTTTTTAATTTTCTTTTTGGGCAGGGAGTTTATATCTGTAACAATTAATATATTTTTAATAACCACTTGACTGAAAATACAATGTAAAGCTGTTTTTCAATATTAATTATCTTTATGTATTGAAAATACAATGTAAAGCTGTTTTTCAATATTAATTATCTTTATGCATTTTGTAATAAAAAAAAATTATCTTTATGCATTTATTTGAATCTGAATCTTAGAAGACTATATATAAAGTTTCTTTGGTGTCTGTACATTATTTATATAATTTTATATTCTTTTCATGCTTTCGTATACCCTTAATCATTGTACAACTATTCCCATTTTTAAGCAGGATGATTGGATGGGTTTTCATTTTTTATTATATTTCTTGGGAGGGCACAAAAATACAAATATATTATTGACAAATAAACAAAAGGAAAAATGAAATGCGAGTTAGCTAAAAATATAGTAGGCGAATCATTTTGTAAAAAAGTTTGTTGGCCAAAAAAATAGTCATTTTATAAAAAAAAATGTTATTGAAAGTTAGGCCTTTGAGGCTTATTAGAGTTTTTTTATCAAGAAAGAGGCTTAATAGAGATAGTAGCTCTATTAGCTCAAGGAATATTTACATGAGTGCCTACAAATTACTATCAATAAAATATTCACTTATTGGGATTCAAACCCACAATTTCATAGTTATTAATTAATCTTTTTGACCAATTAAATCAACATTTATTAATAACTAGCATGAAATGATAATGTTGCTTATAGAGTGGTCCAAAGGTTTGCTACCCTGTCTTAATGCAATTCATTGGGCTCAAGGATTAGGAACCTGGGGGACCACTTGACATTTGCTAATTGGAACCATCCTTCTCTTAACCGTTTTCCTTTGTTCATTTACACTTTCATACGTTGGAAACACCTCTCTCTCTCAACCTATTCCTAATATCATATCATTGTTGGTACGATTCGGTATTATTTTACAGCCGTACGGATTACTACTTTTCAATTAAAAATTTATGCATTTTTGGGAAACTCGTGGATCAAAATCACGTGAAAAGTGACCCGTATATTTTCCTTTCATACAAATTATGTTTGATATTTTCTTATATTACCTCCGGTCTTAAATATAAGACCTAATTGACTTTTTTTGGAGATGTTAAGGTTACAAAATATGTTATTAAATTATGATATTGTGATATATTTTTAGATTAGTCATTAATTTATAAGTTAAATAAACTAGTTTAAGGGAAATAATTAGGTAAATCAATTTATAATTTACTTATTTTGTTTTGTTTTAGGATTTTCCAAAAAAGTCAACTAGGTCTTATATTTAGGACCGGAGGGAGTACAATTTTTTAAAGAAAAGACCTTTCATCCAACTTCCTTGTTATATGTAAAGTATATTTGAATTTTATAAAAATTGAGAGAGACTTAGTTAATTATGAATTATACTGCAGAACAAAAATTATATATAGTTCGTTTGTCTTTATTTGATTTGCTAGTCGTGCTGGCATTTGAATTTGGAATCTCAAAGATAATACTTTCTGCCACTTACCATGAAGCACAAGTATGACAGTCACATGTATGTCTTGATTAACTTGATTTGAAACAAAAAAGTTACACATATAAAACTTGAGCCATAAGATTTATCATAAAGATAAATAATGTCTTAGTTGGTGGCATGGATGCAAGCTATTCTACAAATGATGGGTCGCGAAGTCGACTTTGAATATTATATAACACACACACACACACACACACTTCTTTACCTAAAAAAATTAACACACTATTTGCATTTTTCTTATCTTCAAAAATTTACATGCTTCTTTTTAAAGACAAAATCAGTTAAAACAGATGGATCTTAGCTTGAATGTTTAGCAATAATAGCAACCAGCCTTGTTATACAAATTGAGAATTTAAGATTGACTACATAAATCAGAAATGGTCAACATTTTCTATTAATATGAACTGAATAGTACTCATTTATTAACAACTTTATATGTACACTTATATCATCACCACGAATTTCTTTTATAATAACCTTAATTATAATAAGGACCAATAATTCACAAAATTACATGTAGATCTCAAAAAACGCTGACACAATATGTGTGCGTGCGTTATGGAAGTGAAAAAAAGGAATCGATGGGCCAATAAAAGGGAGGAGGGGAAAAAAGGAAGGGGATTTTTTTTTTTTTTTGGGGGGGGGGGGGGGGGGGGGGGTTTGGTTTGGGGAGGGGGTGACAAGTGAGAGGGGCAAATTGGCAGTATTAGGTTTCCTTAAAGCCAATAGTCCCACATTAAGAAAGCAGGCTTGTGTTGTGGAGACAGTAAATTAAATTAAATTAACTATATATGCCATTTAACAAAGAGGCCACGCACATGCCAATCACCCCCACCTATATATATGCCTTCACTCAATTAAGTTTACTTATTAGCGACATTCTTATTAATCAATATGTCTGTGTGGTGAGAGAACACGATTCCATAATCATTTCTGAAGCAACACATGCATGCAAACACACAAATACTGTATATACTCCCTCCGGTCCTAAATATAGGACCTAGATAACTTTTTTTTGGGGAGATTAAGGAAGACTTAATTTTAGATGTCTTTCCAATAATACCCCTCCTTAATTAGTTTCATTACTTAGTAGCCCTTCCTTCCCTATCAAATTTCTTGTTAAGAAGAAGAAGGGTAATTTAGGAAAAAAGTGACCAAAATGTATCTAGGTCTTATATTTAGAACCAAAATGAAGTCTCTATCTAGGTCCTATAATTAGAACCGGAGGGAGTATAACATTATCATATATATGAATGAATTGGCTTTTTCTTAAAGGTCGTGAAAGGCATCTGCAAATTAATTAGGAAGCAAACCACGAGAACCGCCAGGATTTTTTATTACTACAGCTTATTCGGCTTCCTAGTCCCTATTCCTTGCAATGTGGTGCACTATTCTTGGTAGAAATTAAAAGCCTCCTTAAGCTAATTATTTATGCTCCCAATATTCTTGTTCTCTCAGTCTTGTACTATACCATTATGCCCCTTCCCATAAATAACGCGACCATCAAGTCAAAAGATCACTTTGTTTTTGTCATCTTTATCGCAATAAAGTGACCTTGAAATTTAATTTATTCGCACGCAGGCTTCATTTTTTCCCTCTATAAGATTTCCTCATGATGTGTGACTTGTGCGTGTAAGAGCGTAAATTCCATCAAAGTTGAGAAAGTTAGGTGTGCGTACGTGCACTAAGTGAATAACGACTAAATAATGGATGAACAATATCATGATGAATAGAAATAAATTTCAAAAATGTAAAATAACAGAATATATAGCATTAAATAATGTAAAATAAATAAAGGAAAAATACTCAAATCTTTATAGCAAACTCGTGCTAATAACATATTATGTAAATAAGAAAATGTAATACAAAAATGGGAAAATTGTAGAAGATTGAGAAGCAAGATGAATAAAGCAAGAGAGAAAATCAAAGAGAAAAGGGAGAAACTTATTCACTTAGATGCACAAGTGTGAGTACAATATCCTCTATTTATATGTCACCAATCTCATCTGAGAGTTACACTAAGTAAATATTACATTTAATCCTTATTAGCATATATACATATTGTAAACTTTAAGTAATTAATGCATAGCAATAACAACCTTATAGTAATTACAAAATTGAATTCATTAGTGGCACTACCCAACAAAGTACACAGCCACTATGGATGGGCCTTAACTCCTAGTCCTAGACATGCAGTGGTTATAAAAACAACGTAACGGTCAAAACTTTTATGTAAAATGAAAATAATTTTCAAAATCAAGGTATAACTGCCCCCGCCCCCTTCTCCTTCATTTGTAATGTTCAACCCTATTGATGTATGTTGGAAGAACTGAGTAAAGGGTTATTAAAAAAAGATCCAATTAAGGATTAGTTAAGCAGGTGTGAGTCTGGGACCACAAGGCTTGGACATGAGGGGATCAAATATTGCTGTGTTCATTTGATGGGAGCCCAAAAGGGGGTCGTTGGAAAGAGAGAATGATGAGAAGAGTCAAAATTAAGAACAATGTCTTGGATTACTTGGGTTCAAAGTTTAGGTTGGATGGGCTCTATGTAAGTTTTAAGCCTTTCGGTCTTCTCCCTCCAAAATCTCTAAAAACTAAAAAAGTTCAAACATTCTAATGATCATAAATAAAAAAGATAAGATCATATGATAGGCGCTAGGCGGATTATTGGACAAATCAGGCTAAAAAACTTTTATATATTTACCTTCAACAGTTCAACTCACATGAAGTAATTGTTTAATTATGAATATGATAGGTGGATTATTGGAAAAATCAGGTGACGCATGATTGATACAGCTGCAAATTGACGGAATGGACAAGATTTATGATATATACAGGGAATTCAAAAATTTGGAAAAGGACGAGTTTTCCTTACTTGTTCATTTATTTATTACTTATCTGAAATAAAAAAAAGATTTCGGAACTTCTAAAATGACAATTCCGTACCTGCTTGCTTCCATCTTTATATCTTTACATTTATCTACCACCATATAAAGATGAACTGTTTCAATTACCATTAGTGTTCTCTTTTTTTCCCCCAAACAGTGTTATGTAGTAGTATAGTTTTAAACAATGTTCTACAGTGGTTGAATTAACGTGAGGATGAACGTTTTCCTACTCTCAAACACTATTTAGTCTTTAGTGCAGCCGAGTAGCCATGTAAAGTTTGAAAGCGAGTGGCGATTCAATAAGTGCAGCCGAGTAGCCATCTAAACTTTGAAAGCGAGTGGTCATTCAACCCATTGAGACAATTTAAAGTAACATTTGTAACTTCAACTTTCTTCAAAAGAGTCGACCTTATATAACGAGCACGAGTATTAAGGAACATGTTTAACTCTTTGAATGGATCCTATATTAAGTAAGGATGAGAGTAACTTTTTCCATTCAGTTACCTGCATTTACAAATGAGGGTTTAAACAATATTTCATACACCGTGTCCAATCTCTTCCTGCTCTACACATTTATTAACAAATGCATAATTGTCACATTTGCAGTAATTGCTTCCAAAGTGGATTTGTAACAAGCTAAGAACAATTTTTTTGGCATAATGGACTTGATCAGAGTGGTGAAAATATTTTTTTATAAGAAGACACCTCATCAAGATCTACTTGGACATTACAATTGTAAAAATCCAAATATAAAGGTTCACTCCTTCCAAAGAAGGTTGTTAGAGCCTCTGGTAATCGGTGTGGGCATCAAATTCAAGCTTTGCAAGAAAGTCCGTAACATTATTTGATTCCCTTATCAAGAAAAAGTAATTAAACAAAATTAATAAATATGTCAAAAATAGTTTTTATTTTTAATTTTACCGTCATTTGTGATGGGGAAAATCTCAGGTACAGTTGAATTTAAAAATATCATAAAGGGGAGTGTAATAAAGAGAAATGATAAATACTGAAAATGAAAACATTAGTTAATAGAAAGAATAGTTAAGTTAAGTTGGCCAAAAAAACAAAATAGGGTTAAATTTCTCCCAAAAAGTTTCCCAAAATCTCAATTCACCTTGAAAGCTTTTTCAGTCTCAATTTTTTCTCCAAGGTTCTATAACGGAGCAATGTTGCCACATTTCATTAATGCCATTAATTTTAACCATCTGGCTGATGTGTCAATGGTGCTATGTAGAATTCCATGAAAAATTAATAGTCAAAATTATCATCGTTTATAGACTTGTACAACATTGCTTCAATTTAAAACTTCTAGCTAGGGCTTAATAATTGAGAACAAATTTTTTTTTAGAGTGGGATTGGATTTTGTATATAAGTGTATCTAGTATTTAATCCATTGAGAAACCGTATAAATAAAGTCTTACAAAAAATAACAAACTCAAGTTTTGTGCTCTTACACACATAACATAGGGAGACAGTATATGTTAATTTTAGTTAATTTGGAATTCAATATATAATAAATTAAATTCCCTTAAAAGTTTACTCGGGCGTGATTTTTAAAATGATGGGGAAAAAAGAATCTTAAAAATGGATAGGTTAATATTAATATTAAGAGACGTTTGAACTATTCTACGAGCTCCGAACTTCCTTGGAGATATATATTATAGGGAGCAACAATCAGGATCTCAATACCATGCCTTACTTTACCATGCATGTCACAAAATAATAAACAGACATTTTCTTCCTCGGAGAATGCCCAACACAGCTGCACATTATTATTCTTCCCTCACTTCTGATCCTTCTAGCCTCAGGACTATGTCCCATTCAAACTAACATGGTAATATTATCATATCATCATCCAGCAATGCGTTAAAATTACTTAATCACCATTAGTTCTTTTTAAATCTCTGTCATCTTTTCTGTCTCGGTTAGTTTCTAGTTTCTCTGAGAACGCATAGAAATATACATTATGATTTATGACCATATTATATATGGCCACTTCTGGAATCACCCACTTGAAAATGGAGAACCTATATTCCACACAAAATCTGATCTTGTCCCTCAAGAAAGGAACCAAGTGAGAGACAAACACAAGGCAAATAATTAAATGCTGCTAATTGAATTCTTCCTTCATTATCTAGATCAACATAACCGCACCTTCTTGATCAATGATCATCACCTTCTGAATTTTAAAAGCCTTTGAGCATCAACTTTCCTTGGAAAAACAAAAAAAAATATTGTCATTTGATCAGTGACCCATATATACAAATACAGAATAATAAAAAGCTAGGAATAATACTCACGTAAGGCCCATAATGCACTAATTTCCATCTTGGTGCTTCTTGCTGATGTGTCAACTGAGGAATTTGAACAACCATGAGATACCATGAGAGGACCTTAGAAAGCCAGTCATGTATGGCCACATAAGCAAAGTAAATGGCCTACTGGTTTGTAACAAGAAATAACCGATAGAATCAAACAGAAACATATATACATGATGTAAGACTCTAAAAATCACAAGTGGTATCCATTTCACATAAGCACTCACGATAAAAAGCTAGAGATGATACCGAGTACACGACTTTTTCCATTGCTATAGAGTGACACGTGAATACCGAGTGTCCATACATGTAACATATGATTAACAATGCTGAAAGACTAGGCACATGTCTAGTATAGTATTAGTATATATCCAATACCTGTTTATTATAACTTCAGAATTCAGATTCTGCTTGTCGTGTGCTTGCTTGTGTTGGCTGCGTGTGAGTCTCAGTCTGTTGAGTGCTTTCACAATGTCGGTTCCAATTCTTACCTGTTACTATAGTGACCCAGAAAAAGGAGCTGCAATAAGCGGTTTTAACTAAATTTATGTTTGCTTATCTGGGAAGTTAAATGTCACATTTATTTTGCCATACAGAGGCATATAGTACTATGCAGCAATCTTACAACAATAATCATTGCTTGAGTAGAAGTAATATCCTGATCAGTAGAACGTGTTTTAGGCTTCTAGCTAACTCAAACTGAAAGTTTTGTCTTTGTACGTATTAAATATTTGTATGAGTATCGTAATGTGAAGGTTTGTTTGAAGGGTTACGTGCGTGGAAGGGTTTTAGAAGAACAGGTGTACGTAGAGCAAGACTCGTACGTGTTAGCCAGGTAGATTTTTTAGAGATTCATCATAATGTATGTATGTGTGTACATATATATATTTGGATAGAAAACTGGTGAAACTAATGTTAATTTAATGAATGACTCCAATATCATATGACCAGACAGTGCGGCATCACTTTTTCAGCCTTTATTTCTCCATACTTTATTCAAAAGGAACCAGAGTTTTTGAGAATGAGTGCATGTGTAGTGGCAATCTAGTGTCCCATTAAGAAATCATACAAGACAAAATTCACCTCCCAATTCACCCTATAAAAATCTCTCCAAACCCAATCCAAACTTGAAAACCATATACTCATATCAGTGTTAGTTCACATTCACCACTCATGCAGGGAAACAAAAACCATCATTTCTTTTGATAAGGCCCCAGAGAGATTCACTCTCTAGCTATTTACTACTTGTCCTTTTCCCATGGCACGAGGACAAAAATCTCAGAGGCTCAACAAATCATGTATTCTCCTCACAGGTATTATACATATACATATCTGCATCAGTCATATATATATTGATGTACTGTGGCTGAGTACTAAAGGTTGTTGTGTTTTTATTTTGTTACATGAGATGCAGTCATTGCTGGGATAGAGAGGTTTGCCTTTAAAGGAGTGGCTTCAAATTTGGTGATATATTTGACAGATGTTATGAAACTGAGCAACTCATCTGCGGCAAAGATGGTGAATAGTTGGTGTGGACTCACTTCAATAATGCCGTTGATGGTGGCACCTCTTGCTGATGCTTATTACCACAAATATTCCACCATCACGGCTTCCTCTTTCCTTTATCTTCTGGTGACTCATCTTCCACAATTCTGTTTCTTTTTTTGTCTTCACTCTCAATTCAATTATCTCTTCTTTTTTAAAGGAAATGGAAAAAAAACTGTTTTCTTTTTAATGGGTTTCAAAATAATAATATCATTATATTCTGTTTGGTAGGGGATGTGTTGAGTCAGTGGGAGTGTGGGATATGACTCATGAGTCACATCTAGTCTCTCCTTTTGTCCTTTTCTTAAGATAGTTGACTGATACGAGGGTTTTAGCCTCCAAAATAGTACTGTATTACATGAATATGAGATAGTAAATGTTTTAAAAGATTTAGCATGCACTTTGCACAGTTAATGAGCATATTTCCACGAGAATCTTATTTGTCCATTACTATAACTTTCGTGGCCCTTAAAACTTTCAATCATTTTTATCAGTGTCTACTTTCTACTGTTTCATTTACACTCATTGCTGGCTTGCTGCCCCCATTTTTACTTGTTTACCTCTGTTTTAATTTCATGTCTCAACATGCTATTCAAAATCCAAACACTATTAAAACCACTTAATTTTCTGGAATAAATTTTGCTGCTTTTGATTAGCCAAAAATATATGGTGAACTATATGCCATGAATATTCATGGAGCCAGGGTATTATGGTTATGTGCTCATTGCTGTGTTTGTTTATGTGCACTGGTCAGGGACTAACAGCATTGACATCAACAGCATTGGTAAGATCAAGGCCAGAGGGAAACAAGAGAATCCCAACTTCATTTCTCTCTTCCTCTCTCTGTCTCATCTCATTAGGCCAAGGTGGATACAACCCATCACTGCAAGCCTTTGGAGCAGATCAACTCGAAGACGATGAAGAATTACCTTATAGCAAAGAAGAGAACAAAGTTAATACTAAGAAGACTGTATTCTTCCAGTGTTGGTATTTTGGAGTTTGCAGTGGAAGTCTGTTAGGTGTCATAGTCATGTCTTACATCCAAGATACTTTTGGTTGGGTCTTAGGTTTTGCCATTCCTGCAATTTCAATGGCTGTGTCAATGTTGGTTTTCTCTTGTGGAAGTCCCATATATGTATATAAAGATAGTGAACCCAAGACAAAGAAGCCCTTGAACAACATAGTTCAATCCATCAAAGCTTATGCATTGAAGTGCTTCTCCCGTTCTAAAATTATTCTGCCAAAAGAGGAGTCAGAAGTAAAGGAGATGGAGTAAGTTACACAATCAACCATTTCTCATTCAGATAATTTTGTTAATTAAAATTCACTGTTAAATTAAACAGAACTTTTTTTTTCAATTTTGGGTGAAACAGGCTTCAAGAAAAACCTCTCTGCTGTGAGAACATGGGAAACTTAAAGGAGTTGAATGAGACTTCTAAAAGCAGCACACTTATAGTAGCAAACTCCAAGGTTGTGCTGAGGTTAATCCCTATATGGACAATGCTTCTTATGTTTGCAGTAATATTCCAACTACCTCCTACTTTTTTCACAAAACAAGGCATGACAATGAAGAGAAACATAGGGGAAAATTTCAAGATCCCACCAGCCACATTACAAAGTGCTATCACACTGTCCATAATACTACTAATGCCACTATATGACAGAATTTTCATACCAATGGCTCAAGTGATCACTCGTCAGGAAAAAGGCATTAGTGTAACTCAAAGAATGGGAATTGGAATGGCTCTCTCAGTGATAGCTATGGTGATTGCAGCCATGGTAGAAGTGAAGAGGCTAGAGATTGGAAGGGAAATGAGAGAACAAGGATCAAAGTCAGAAACAGTGGATTTGAGCATATTCTGGCTGATACCACAGTATGTTCTGCTAGGAATATCAGACATTTTTACTGTAGTGGGCATGCAAGAGTTTTTTTACAGTGAAGTTCCAGAGAATATGAGAACTTTGGGGATTGCTTTGTATACAAGTGTGTTTGGGGTGGGAAGCTTTGTGAGTGCTATACTTATCAGTGTAGTGGAAGTATTGACAAGCTCAAAAGGTAAACCAAGTTGGTTCTCTGATGATATGAATGAGGCTCGTTTGGACAATTACTATTGGCTGCTGACCACCTTAAGTGCAGTTAGCTTGTTTTTGTATGCATTGTTTTGTAAATATTACCGCAACAGGGGTGATTCTGGAAATGAATTTTGAGTTCCCCTTTTGTTTCTCTCCTCTGCTTGCTTTCTTTGTTCTTTTCTTCTAGATTACCGAATTGGAGTAGCATTAGGCAATCATATGGAGGTATAACATATATATCAACATTAGTACTACTGATATTTAATACTCCCTCCGGTCCTAAATATAAGACCTAATTGACTTTTTTGAAAAATCCTAAAAAATGCAAAATAAGTTAATTATAAATTGATTTACCTCATTTTTTCCCTTAAACTAGTTTATTTTACTTATAAACTAATGGATAATCTAAAAATATATCAAATATCTCATGATTTAATAGACTATTTTGCAACCTTAACCTCTCCAAAAAAAAGTCATCTAGGTCCTATATTTAGGATTGGAGGTAGTATAACATCTAGTTTGTCTTCAAATAAGATTTAGTTTGTGGTAAAAACTAGATGTTATGCTAAGAATTTGGAGTGGTGCTAGATAGGAGAGTGTGAATCCGGAACTTCTGTGTGCATGGGTAGGGGGTGTTTAGAACTGATAGATCAATAAATTTGAAGGGGAAATGACACCACACAAACTCCTGGATTGGGGTGTCATTTGATGTACCTTGGTGCACTAGTTTGGTGTTCCCTTAATGGAAATGAAAGATGAGAGACAGACAATGATTGGTCAACAAATTTGGATTTTCTGAAATTAAAAATATTTTTTGAAAAGGTAAAAAAATATGCTGTAATTTTAATTCATTTTAGTGAAGTCATTAAATCTGTCTGTTTGATAAATTTTTTTAAAACAATCCTTATTCAAATTTTATTTCTGTTCATCACATTCATAAATCATTGTTATTTTTCTATTTTATGCATTAAATAAGATTAAACTTTGAAAAAGAATCATCAACAGCCTTTAGAGGAGCTTATATTTAAGACAACACAATTCTTATATAAGTGGAACTAGGTTTTCTGCTTAAAGATGAGAAGTCATGTAAACTTTTTTTTTGTATTCATATATTGGACGAGTAACAATATATTAAGGCTTTGTATCAGAGCTCTCACTAAACTTAAGTCTAAGACTTTTGCTTTGTAGGTTGCATTGAGTTTGAAGTTGATGGCACTCCATCATACCTTCATACTTCTTCCTAAATGTCACAAAAATTATTTAAATAAGTGCTTTAACTATAGAAAAGAAAACTAAACTCACTCTACCATAACTATTTTAAGCATTTTCATATCTGAGGAGTTTTCAGGGAACTTTTCACCTTTACGTACTTTGCTCACTGAATGATCATAACATTTTATGTATAATTTAAACCATTAAGAGACAAATGATAAATTCAGGAGAGCTAGATAAGAGAAAAAAAACATTTATCATCCCTTACAACGCAATTTCCTCATCATGCAAATAATAAATACTCCCTCCGTTCCTAAATATAAAATCACTTTGGGGAAGTGGATAAGTTCCTAAATATAAGATCACTTCATATTTTATCTCAAGTTTTGCCCAAACTACCCTTGTACTCCCTCTTTTCATTGAAAACCCCTCTCCTTCTAAAGTTAAGTAATTGAGGGGATTTTGGGAAGATCATGTAATTTTATTGTCTTCCTTAATCTCCCCAAATTAATCAAAGTGATCTTATATTTAGGAACGGAGGGAGTATTGAATATAAAAAAGTAAGAAAAGTTAGATGATGCCAATATCATAAACACTGTGAAAGTTGACCGTCAAGTTAACAATGAATGATCATAACATTATATGTATAATTTAAACCATTCCATTAAGAGACAAATGACAAGTTTAGGAGAGCTAGCACGAAAATAAAACATTTCTCATCCCTTAGAACCCAATTTCATCTACATGTAGATAACAAATATTGAGTATAAGAAAGTAAGAAAAGCTAGATGATGTCAATATTATAAACAAGAATTATGGTTCATAAATACACGTGTTTCACTCTATGGGTCACCCAACAACATTTTTTTTTGAGTCAAAAGTAGTCACGTATCTTTCATTTTGATTCAAAAGTCACATTTACAGGTTGAAGCTGTGAAAGTTGACCGTCAAGTTAACGTTTTTCCCAATGAATACATGACTCCTCACATAGATCATTTATGACCAACCTGTATAACAAAAGGGCTACACAAAAGAATTAAAATAAGAAAAATTGAAAAAAGCACATCTAAGTCAAGTCTAGCTCAAAAAAAAAAATAGCATGAAAGAAAATAAAGAATTAACTATAGGGTTTATATATGCTCAATCTTTCATCTTTTGATTAATTCTCATGAGAAAATGACCCTAGAAGATTCCAATTAAAAATTTGTTACTGTATTTCTTATAGTGAAATAGTAATAACTAGTCAGCAATATCGAGATCATCACCCCCTTTTAAATGAACTCTCTTTCAAATAGTTGTCTGATAGCTCAATATACAAGTACTAGCATTACTCCAATATAAATATTTCTTCACGTAATATTTCTCTTCAGGTAAAAAGAAGTTTAGTTAGGACTATGAAGATAGAGTGGAGCAATAATTAATGGATAGTTGAGTTGAGTTTTTGAGTCTCTGCCACTAAATGTAATGGGTGCATTCCAGCTGTATTACTGTTGCACTCCATATATAGTCCATACTCAGCTCTTGCTTTCCACTCTCTCTTTTCCTCTTTCATTCATTTCCCTTCTCTTCTCATATCCTCCCCATTTATTTTCTTATTCCACCCACCCACCAACTCTATTAATTTCATTTCCCCTTATTATATACCCACACTACATATCAACATAATCATATTATTTTTTTTCCAAATCTTTCCCTAAATATCAGTTTCCACCACCCCTATTGCTAACTCTAAATAATACTCAGCATTCTAATGATATGATATGTTATGATGTGCTTCATGTTTTAATTTTTTTAAGGGAAATTTGCATTCTAGTCCCTGGGAAGGGAAATTATTACTGGAAGGTCCCTACACATTCCAAAATAATTATCAAGTCCCTTGGGCCTTTCCTGCAATTATTTTCTTATGTGCAATGACCATTTTGCCCTTATGAAAGCATAAAAACCCAAAACATGCACAAGATAAAATTCACATGGGATGGGAGGGACTAGTCAGGGACTTGCTACCGCGGGTGTGCCTACTTGCTACCGCAGGCTTGGGGACTTGCTACTGAGACGTTAAATGACCAACATTCCCTCCCAAGTGTCATTCATATCTGAGGGCCCTTTAATTTAGTCAGTGACCACTTTTTGTTATTCCCCCGATATGTGTCACACCATGTTTTTCAAAAATCATTTTATTCACATGGGATGGGAGGGACTAGTCAGGGACTTGCTACCGCGGGTGTGCCTACTTGCTACCGCAGGCTTGGGGACTTGCTACTGTAGTAACAGATCAGCAAAACACTCTACAAGTATTTCCCAGTGCAAAGTTGTGGGCAAAGCTATACTTGTAGAGTAAATTACGGAGAACATCTGCACTGGGAATACTTGACTAGTCCCTGACTAGTAGGGTGTTTTGCTGATCTGTTACTACAGTAGCAAGTCCCCAAGCCTGCGGTAGCAAGTAGGCACACCCGCGGTAGCAAGTCCCTGACTAGTCCCTCCCATCCCATGTGAATAAAATGGTTTTTTGAAAAACATGGTGTGACACATATCGGGGGAATAACAAAAAGTGGTCACTGGCTAAATTAAAGGGCCCTCAGATATGAATGACACTTGGGAGGGAATGTTGGTCACTTAACGTCTCAGTAGCAAGTCCTCAAGCCTGCGGTAGCAAGTAGGCACACACGCGGTAGCAAGTCCCTGACTAGTCACTCTCATCCCATGTGAATTTTATCTTGTGCATGTTTTGAGTTTTTATGCTTTCATAAGGGCAAAATGGTCATTGCACATAAGCAAATAATTGCAGGAAAGGCCCAAGGGACTTGATAATTATTTTGGAATGTGTAGGGACCTTCCAGTAATAATTTCCCTTCCCAGGGACTAGAATGCAAATTTCCCTTTTTTTAATGGTCCTCATTGACTTGATCACCCACCAGCCACCACTGACAAAAATTTATTTTAAGAAAAACATTGACATATCGAATACAAGTGTTGCATGTTTTTATTAGTACCCCATCTAAGTAATGGGTTATATTATATACTAAAAACACAATTTTACAAGTCAAAATGATAGATAAGATAACGTCCATTTTCCTACCTCTCCCACTGTTTTCCCTATCCACGCGTGTTTGTTAAGTTGGTAAAGAAGGTTCTGGGTTCTCACTTGTGTCTATAAATTGGGATACCACAGTGAAAAAAGTCACACCCTCTTCTTCAATCTTTGATCTCAGAAAAGAGAAGCAATAGGAAGCAAAATGGGAGGTGGCAATGGTCAGAAATCCAAGACTGCTCGTGAGAGGAACCTACAAAAACTGAAAGCAAGTAAAGGTAATACTTTAACTTCTTCCTTAATTAATATGTTAACATTTCTCTTCAATCTTATTCTTCTGCATGACAATTTTAGTTTACATGTAATCATGTGCTGCACGTGCAATATTATGATACATTTTCTTTTTGATTTGTTTTTTAAAATAGGAAGTCAGCTTGATTCAAACAAGAAAGCCATGTCGATCCAGGTACTAATGTTCCAATTTTTCCTGTCTATGTTGAAAAATCTTGAAATTTTGATATCTGAAAATGGATTTCAACAATAATTGTTTTTGCGTAATTGTTTGGTAACTTGATGAAGTGATCTGATGAGTTGGGTATATATGTGAAATGATGAAGTGCAAGGTGTGCATGCAAACATTCATTTGCACTACATCAGAAGTTAAATGCAGGGAACATGCAGAGGCCAAGCACCCCAAGTCTGATGTGTACTCATGTTTCCCACATCTCAAGAATTCAACCTAATTTCTCTGTAGTTTTAATTTATAAAACTTCCCTGATTGTGATCCTTTCACCCCATATATATGCCTTATAATTACTATTATATGTATACTTTTAATAGTCCCAGCTTCCACTGCAGCTTTTCTTTTTAGATGAACACTGTTCCCAGACCTGTTTTGAACTAGATTGTACTTTGAGACGATCATACATTATTCTTGTACGTCTTGTCATGCTTTACATTGTAATTATAGCTTAATAATTTGTATCTTTTGTGACGAAGGCAAGTCATGCCTATTTGATCAAGAACCTAGTGGTGACCTGGTGGGTGGTGGCTTCTTGCAATGGTTGATATGTTTCATGTTTTGTCCTCCATGTTCTAAATTAAAACTATAGATGACTGGATTTTAATCATAGTTTTCCCGTGATTGATGATTGATAAGGCGCACTTATATCTTTATCAAGTTTGTATGAAAAAGGTAATAAAATATGGAAAAAGGTGCATTTTTGAGACTCAAGTATTACTTCAAAGAGTTTTTCCATGAATCTCGAGGTGCAATAATAATATCTATCTATTCAATATGGTTTATAGGGTTAAATATCATTCTAACCAATAAACTATTTTGAAAGTATCAATTTGGCCAACAAACGAAAAAATGTCTCATTTTGACTAATATAAAAAAATGGCTAATTTCGGGCAATGAACTAGTGGAAAATACTAGCCCATTTGTTTGGGGGAAATAAGGCTTGAAAATGCAAATGGAAAATTTTAGTGGACCCCTGTCTGTAAAAAGTTGTCTGGTGGGACCCATTTCTGCTGCAATAGTGGCAAGGGACAATTATGACACTTTTTTTTATCCATGATCAAGGTATCCCCTCACTCGACAAGTGAGAGACTAATCCCCCGCTGATTTGTAGGCACCTCAAAGGGTGAGACAGCTGGCCTGAGAGATTTAATGTTTCTCCATACCCAACGCCGAGGATCGAACCCCAGACAATTGGTTAAGGGTGAATGAGTCCTTGCCAATCAACCACACACCCCAGGTTAGGGACAATTATGACACTACCCTCACCTAAAATCGATTTTCAGCTAGTTATAAAAAAAATCGATTTTCAGCTGAATTGATACTTCAAAAATAATTAATTGGCCTAAATGATATTCAACTCGATCAACGATAGTACATAGCTATTTCAAGGTTTAACAATAATACCCAACTTTTATAATGGGATCAACAATGATATTTTCTTTAATATGACAATAAGATTAAACCTGAAAAGTCTAAAATACCCTTATAAATAAAATAAAATAAAATCATTAGGGTTCTAAACCATAAACCCAAAAGTACTCAAATTTACAATTGGTAGTGTTAGACCCTCAAATTTACAATTGCAGAAGTTTCTATAATTATTTGGGTGCTGGCTTTCAGTCAAATGGTATAGGCTGCTGCATGCCATACCCAGAAATTTTACTTTTTTTTTCCAGCGATATGCCAATGTCAATTGTTCAGCACCATGCCTTGTTGATTGAACAATTTCCCAAAAAAAGAAATATCTCAAAAAACTATTTCAATCATTCATGTCCACTATTAGAATTTAGAACCCCAGTTTGATTGATTGTCTCCTAGAAAAGAATCCTTATTCTTCAATTAATTATAGATACAATGGCTAATAATTGAGGGTACCATATGGAAGTTTTATTGCACATCATAGAAAGCATCCTAAAAAGCGGAAGGAAGAATCCCAGCACCTACCATTTCCTTGCACATTCCATGCAGAATTGCCAAAAGATGGAAATGAGTAGAGAGCAGTCAGAACTATGTTTTTTGTTCTAGTTTATAGTTATTGTTGTTGTTGTTAATTACTTGTGTACTTGTTGTTGTTGCACCACCAAAACAGATGCTGAGCTTTCAATATCTGGGGAGGCAAGCAAATCTCCAATGACACCCAACTCTTCAAACTCACACCAATCTTTTAGTCCAGAAGTTACATTACTTTCAACACCATGCCTCCTCCCAACTATAAAGAAGTCATGATCATCCACCAGATCACGAATAAGGGTAGCAATATCTAGGCCATTCTCGGTTTCAAGTTCCTTGTAACTCACGCGAGAACCATAGTTTCCTTCTACAACATCTTTGAGCACAGCACTATCCAATAATCTCTCCAAGGTCGTTGATGTGGAGTTTTCATCCTCAGGAATATGATACACAACTAGCTTGATGTGAGGGTTAATGCATGCTCGTTTGGCTAAGCACAAGGCCTCTCTGTCATCTTTCCCACCGAAGAAGATAACAGCCAACTGTAAAGACATTTGTTGCTCACTTGTATTGGATGCACGATTTACAAGGATACCAACTGAGCAAGGAGCTGTCTCAAGGACCTTACAATTTAAAGTCCTTATGTTCTTGTCTTCTGATTCGAGGGAGCCATCAACGTTCCATCTTCGATGAAAAGGAAGTATTATAATGGATGCAAGTTTGTCCAGTGCAAGGTAACAAACATCTTCATGCATGTAGCTAACAGGAGATATGGCTGTGTAAGTGTGAGTTGAAATAGCACCAGGTTTCTTTCCATGTTCAAAATTCTGGAAGGACATGAATACATTCTCAGAGTAGGAGTTTGTCAAGTCCAAATCTGAATTTCTTTGAAGCTGATGGGAGATAAATATGGGTTGATACCGCCCAACCAGCTCAATCAAGTGCAAGGCATCCACAACGATAGGAAACTCTTCAGTTGGATAACAAAGATCAAGGAGATGTGTAATACAAGCTAGGTGGTGTTGTTTATGAATGCACACTACCATACGAAGGTCCGAGTTAGGTTTCAAATTCATAATGTTTCTTTTCTGAAAGCCAGCATATTTTCTTGCAGGGTCATACAACCATTTCACACATACTTGAGCAAGAGTTGCCATAAACATTACACTAACCATCATGACTCCATAAGTTTCAATGTGCAATTGCTGCACATATAAGCAAGTTAATAAGACTTGGTTAGTGATTTATAAAAGTAAAAAACCATTAAAGACAATACTGGTTCTACAAAAAAGGATGGGGGAGAATGGATCGGAGTACCTTTCTATCAAACACAGTATTGAAATTGCCTATGTCCACCACACCTTTGCAATTCATAATGAGAGCAAGTGCCAAAGCGTCCTTGAAGGGAATCTTGCTATATAGTGAAGGTATCATGCATGCAGCTATTTTTACTATATGAACTACAGCAACCATAGATCCAAAAACAAGAAATGTCCATAATGTATGTTCTACGGAGAGATCAACTTTCATCACACTGGTAGTTATAAAAATTGGTAAGAGGAATGATTTTCCTATCAATTCAAGTTGTGTTACCAATGTAGATCCTAATGGTGGTCCTTCTGGCACAGACAAGCCCAAGAGAAAAGCTCCCAAAGTAAAGGCTTGATCTGACCTTGCCAAAAACCAACATAATCCAAAGAGAAGTGCAGTGATGTTGTATATGTAAACTTGCTTCACAGGTCTTCCCTCTGGTGTATGTCTTACAATCCAATGCATTGTTGGGCGAAATACGAGTGGAATGAATATAACAGCTCCAATCAAATAGCCCATGCTTTCATAAAGCTTTCTCCTACCCATAAAACCACTAATAATGGCAGAGGCAAAGCTTGTCAAACTTGTACTCAACACGTCACTTACCAATGCTGAGGATAATGCTAGCCTACCAAGCTCTGAATTTAGGATTTTGAGATCATTGAGGAAGGCTGCAATGACTGCAAATGAAGTTGTGCTATGTGATATAAAGACGACAGGGATTGTGGGATAATGCTTTCCAACTACTAATAATGGCTTTGCTAAGAGGACATAAAAACACAGATATCCCAAGGCAACAGGTACAAGTAATCCTGCACAGCCAATGATCCATGACTTTTTTCCTGTTCTTAGCATCATACTGAAGTCCATTTGTACTCCATACAGAAAGATGAACAGTGCATAACCAAGCGATGAAATTGTTGCAAGAGTATCTTGACTCCCATAAGGAAACAAGAGTTTCTTATACTTGTCTATTGGCTCAAAATGAATAGAAGGCCCCAAAATTAAGCCAGCCTACAATGCAACAAAGACACCATTTTTTCATGATTATTCCTTTTATTAGGTGACCATCATTTGCACAATATTATCACAAACAAATACAAAGAAAGATCAAATAGAAGCAATGAGAGAATGGACTACTTACCATCATTTGTGAGAAGAAGAGGGGAAATCCCAAACGCTTGAAGATAAAATGACATAAATGAGTGATTGCAAATATGACAATCACCTGCAACTCAAAAATTGGATATGAAGATTTTAATGGGGAGGCAGAATGTTTGTGGTCTCCCCATATCCCATCAGAAGCAATTCGAGGTGGAACATCAATGCAAACATTATATACTGTATGGTTGAGGCTGGAGAAAAGTATTTCAACATTAGAGAATAATGTTTCATTGGGATTCATATTGAAAAACTACCAAGTTTTCCTCCAGAATGATGGGGGGAGAATAAAGAAAAAACTGAAGGATTTTGAAATTGCAAGGTAGGTAGGAAGGAAAAAGAACTTCAAGTTGATCTCGAAATATCGTGCAAAATTCAAAACCAATTTTTCTCTTGACTGGATATCATGCACTGTTTGAATACGTGACAGCTAGTAGATTACTTGTTTTAGCCAATTTATTTATCTAGCCAGTTAGTCTCTGTACATTGACTTTTGACAATCACTTTTCAGTTGTCTTCTCTAACTGTTTTCTTTTTTCTCCTCGTCAACTAAATTTAGTAATTTAACTACTCAATGCATCCAAAATAAATACAAAATAGTTAAATCTTTGTCGTCCTACGTGCAGATAGATTAAATCGTAATTAAGGATGACCAAAAACTAAAAATATAACTTGTAAATATTAAGATCTTCCCAATTTTTATTAATCAAGAATAAATCTATATTTCATATTTTATCTTAACAAGCATAAACTAAAATGGAAATTTTAAATTAATTTAAAGTAATTAATTTTTTTAATTTAGAAAAGCAGGGTTGCACGCATTTGGGATCTCACGGCCATCAGCTACGTTACCATCAACCCAATTTTCTCCCTTTCACATGTAACCGTAAAACCAGCCACCTCATCAATCAAACCTAATACAAATTGAAGGTCTGCTTCAAGAATCGATTTCCAGCAAACCACGCCTCTAATGGATTAACCTCACCTTCCACAATTGAAGCTAATACAATTGAAGCTAATACAAAAGCAGGGAAATACAAAACTTTGACAATGAAATACAAAACTATAAGGTACTTTATTTATGACATTGCGTTTAAGAGAGGACGAATGGAACCGATCTTTTACGTGGGTTGGGATCTTCTATATATAGAGGAGCCTAATCTTCAACGTGTAGTTCCCGTACGAGGATCACGAATTTAAGTATGAGAACACATGCATAAATTGGACCCTCCAAACGGGTAGTCATCGTCAACTACGAAAGCTACATGATCATATAGCCGTTTTTGTGAATACCCTCAAAGGATACAATGTCAAGTAATCACTATTAAATGATGACATCAAGAAAGAACTGTTTCATAAACTGAGGGGTGGGAAGTGGGAGAAATCGAATACCTCAGCATTTATAGAAGTATATACGGGCATCCCATAAATTTCAGTTGAAAAATCAAACTTTGCATCTTATTACTGATAATAAACTTGCATGAAACAAAATCAAACTAGCATTGCAAGCGAGTTATAGATTACTAAAAGACTATGGCTTGAGACGTTGACAAATCTAGGATCAGTTAATGATGCGAATAAGGAAGAAGTTGAGGAGAGAGATGAATGAAAAGAAACAGAAACTTAAAATTCATCAAGCAGTGAGAAGTCGTTCCGATGGCGTTCTCAAAACATGCAAAATGCTTGGCTATAAAGCCATCATAAGCCTATCTATATTTCATGAAGGAGAGTACAAGAAACTTGACTATTCATTAAATAATTTGTCTGGAAGAGACTTCGGCCAGTCTGACATGCCGGTTAACTAAATGTCGCAAACACTCAAAACAAAGGGAAATTACTCAGAATGGACACATAAAAAATCCAGCAGCTCTTCCTTACCATAACTCAGATTGAACCTAAATCACATCCATCCGCTGCGATCAAACTTAGCGATACTGAAATTAAATCAATCAAGTACTTATCAGAAAGATACACACACCCACAGAGAAATCACCCAAAAGATTAGATTGTATCATAGTTTACAAATTCACACCTCAGTACAACCAAAAACTACCCAATAAGAGCATACCTTGATGAACCCAATTTCCTTTGCATTGCTACGGAAGCACTGCCTGCAGCACATCAGGCCATATTTCCTGATCAATCCATGGGGGTTCCCACAGACACGGCTGCACAGAAACAAACTCTCACATTATTTAACAAAATGAAAAAGTGGAATGTCTTAAAACAGTATGTTCCATGATGCAGAAAGTGTGTGCAAAGTTTAGCCAAACTAATTGAAACAACCTACTGAAATCAAACTGAAATAATCCGAAATCAAAATTAATAGGTCCAAATCAGCATTTCACACCAAGAGAACAACCTAAGCAGATGAATTATCAATCTTCCATGAATTGGCTTAGTTTCAAATGAGCTAAAATTAACTGAAGTGAGACAATTGCAAATTCACACAAAATCAAATTGTCAAGGGGATGTTTCATATCAGCAACAACAATACCACTTCCCAGTTAAGAAACTTCAGATAGATGTTTGGACTTTCAAGCACAATACTATTTGTCCATACTTTCCCATCTAACAAAATTCAAAGAAAACAGAATAAAATTATACTACCTCCGGTTCTAAATATAGGACCTAGATGACTTTTTTTGGAGCGGTTAAGGTTGCAAAATAGTCTATTAAATCATGACATATTTGATATATTTTTAGATTATCCATTAGTTCATAAGTAAAATAAACTAGTTTAAGGGAAAAAATTAGTTAAATCAATTTATAATTAACTTATTTTGCTTTTTTTAGGAATTTTCAAAAAAGTCATTTAGGTCTTATATTTAGGACCGGAGGGAGTATTATGCCTTATCCAATCTATTGATTTTGAATGTTTTGAAGATTTTTTCCCATAACACTATTCAATAAGAGCTGATAGTAAGTGTTAGAAAGTGACTTAATATGGAACTGCAGATTCAAACCATTTACTAGAGAAAATACATAAAAAATTGGAGATCTCAATAGTACAAGTATAAATAAGCTAAGTTAACAAGCTTAAACCGAACTGAACATAACCCATTGCAAAATGCAACCAAGATTGAAAACATTAACTATGACATTTAAAGTATTCCTGCATAGCTGACCTTTATTTTTGTGTATATTAAGTAACCATAATATAGAACCAAAGTTTAACATCTCCTACGTGAAACTATATCATATGTTATTCGATAAGTTAAACAAATTAGTTTAAATAAAAAAATCAACTTGATAATCACAAAAAGAGATAGCAAACTAATAATCTCGTAGCGTATAATTTAACTTAGTTTTCTAAACAATCAGAAGGGCATTGAGAACAAAAGAATTCACCTAATAATCAAACAATCCATAAGCAACGAAAAGACGGGCATGTTTAAAAGAAAAGAATGAATTGGAAAACAAACCAAGTGCGAGAACCAGGGCCATAGTTTTTGGGATGCGAATTCCACACGTTTGAATGTCCCATGATGATGACTGATTGATTGATTTTTCGCTTTGCAGATCTAAGCTTTGCTTCTCTTCCCTCTTGCGACGATCGTTGCTGCACAAAGCTTAGCCATAAACCCTAAATTCTGTGGTTTTATATCATGTTTACACCCTAAGGAAAGGCTTCTGTTTTCCCAGCCCAATAGGCCCAATAAGAGCATTCTAAACTTTTAATTAAAAAGCATGCCAATATTTTTTTTTTAAAAAAAGTGAACATTAATATCATATCAAATTTATAATCTTATATAAGAGAAAAAGAACTAATACTATTTTTAAATTTAGCTTGGAAAAAATTGCTATATTTAGCTTAGACAGAAAGAAAAACCTCCCTCTTGTCGTAAATATAGGACCTTTAAAGAAAATGTTGTACTTTTACATTTAATCGTGACATATTTAATATATTTTTAGAATATGTATTAGTGTATATGTCAAATAAACAAGTTTTAAGATAAATAATTAGGTAAATCAATTTATACATGACTTATTTTGCGTCCTTGATATTTTCCAAACAAAATTAACTAAGTCTTATATTTAGGATCAGAAAAAGTATTATATTTATCAAGTAAGAGAGTAGTTGATGGACTATGTCTATGTGCATTGCATGAGAATTTAAAATCATTATGATTTATATTAACGTGTTACATTTATCATAGTTAATAATTTATTTTTTTCAATATATTAAATTATTTATGAAAGTTAAGGGATTAAAAATATACTTTAGTCCTTATTTAATCATTTACATAAGGAATATTTCTGTAAATTTCCTTGTGTGGCAATCTAGATTGTTTATAGTACTATAATATAATCCAATTAGCTGAACCTCCACTAATCAACCTAGCCCTATGTTCTTGTCTTGTTTCATTTTTCTATGTGTTTTCAGAATTATTGCCATTCGCATGGCCGTATAAATTATTTTAATTCTTTCTACTTTGCGTTGATTTAGTTTTTCCCTATTGCATAAAAAAAAAAGGTTTCCCCCCTTTGTTGTTTCATGTGTCTCCTGATTAAATAGTTTGTTAAGAGACAGGTTGAAATTTTGGTGGAAGAAAAATGTCATGATACATAACTGCTTTACCTAAAACATGGGAGAAATAAATTATGGATCACAGGAAGCTATAAGTTAATCCCAAAATGACGAAGTTGTTAGGAACTAATAAGCAGAATAATGCTATATTAAGAAAATGCAATCTGGCCGAGATCAGGAACGCTTTTAACTGTGGAGACAAATAATTTAGAAGACATGAGCGAAAACAAGTAACATAGTAGTTGTCACACATAGAAACATCAAAAAAATATCCTCTCAAAACAGAATTTGTTATGAATCATGGGATAATAAAATCAACAGCTAGTCATCTCTTCCTGAATTTACAGTCACCTTATATATTAATTCTCTTTACCCTGCAATTCCAAAACCCAAGTTTTATTATTTCCTTTGTGCCATAATTTCTCTTGACCCTGCAATTTCAAAATCCAAGTTTAAATATGAATATCACTGATACATTATACTCTCAAGTTAATGTACTCTCATCATCCGCAAATCATACAGTATATAATGTTTGCATTCATATCCCACCTAGAATTTCTTCTGATGGGATATGGGGAAACCACATACATTCTGCCTCCACATTAAAATCTTCACTCCCAGTTTTTGAGTTACAAGTGCTTGTCATTTTTGCAATAACTTATGCATGTCATTTTTTCTTCAAGCGCCTGGGATTTCCCATTTTCTTCTCACAAATGATGGTGAGTCCTTTTTTTATTGCTTCCCTTTGATGTCATGACTAAACCACCTAATCTGTTTTATTTTCTGCTCTATTTTTGGTAACATCATGCATGCACATGATGATCACCAAAGGAAATGATTGTTACATAACTAGTGTCTCTTTGTAATGCAGGCTGGATTGATTTTGGGACCTTCAGTTCATTTTAAGCAACTAGACAAGTACAAGAAAATCTTGTTTCCTTATGGGAGTCAAGACACTCTTGCAACAATTTCATCACTTGGATATGCGTTGTTCATATTTCTGTATGGAGTACAAATGGATTTTAGTATGATAGTAAGAACAGGAAGAAAAGCATGGATCGTTGGCTTTGCAGGATTAGCTATACCTATTGGCGTGGGATATATTTTGCAGTTTATTCTCTTGAAGAAGCCATTATTAGCTGCTTTTGGAAGCCTTTATCCAAATATGCCCGTCGTCTTCATATCACACAGTGTAACTTCATTTTCAGTTGTCTCAGCCTTCCTCAATGATGTAAAGATCCTAAATTCAGAACTTGGTAGGCTGGCATTATCCTCAGCATTGGTGAGTGACGTGTTGAGTACAAGCTATACAAGCTTGGCCTCCGCCATTATTAGTGGCCTTAATGGTAAGAGAAGTGTTTATCAAAACTTGGGCGCCTTATTTGCAGCTGTTACAATCATTCCACTAGTATTTCGTCCTGCAATGCTTTGGGTTGTAAGGCATACACCAGAAGGGAGACCTGTGAAGCAAGTTTACGTTTATAACATAGTTGCATTGCTTCTTATATTGTGTTGGCTTTTGTCAAAATCAGACCAAGCCTTTGCTTTGGGAGCTTTTATCTTGGGCTTGTCTGTGCCAGAAGGACCACCACTAGGATCTACATTGGTTACACAACTTGAATTTATAGGAAAAACATTCCTCTTACCCATCTTTGTGACTACTAGTGTGATGAAAGCTGATCTCTCATTAGACCAAACATTATGGTCATTTTCTGTTGTTGGACCTGTCGTCGTAGCAATCCACATCTTGAAAATATCTGCATGCTTGATACCTTCTCTCTATTGTAAGATGCCCTTCAGGGACGCTTTGGCTCTTGCTCTTATTATGAATTGCAAAGGTGTGGTAGATGTGGGAAATTACAATGTAGTATATGATAGAAAGGTACTATCTTCTTTCCCCTACTCTTATTCATACAACCAATGTTTGTTTGTGGTGTTTGTTCTAAATTATTAACTCCTTCAAACTTATTTGTGCAGCAAATGCACGCTCCAACTTATAGTGTGATGATGGTTAGTGTAATGGCTATGGCAACCATTGTGCAAGTAGCTGTGAAATTTTTGTATGATCCTACAAGAAAATATGCTGGCTTTCAGAGAAGGAACATCATGAATTTGAAGCCTAACTCAAACCTACGTATTCTTGTTTGTATTCATAAACAAAACCACCTCTCTGGTATTTTGCATTTCCTTGATCTTTGTCATCCAACACACGAGTTTCCAATCATTGTTGATGCCTTGCACTTGATCGAGCTAGTTGGACGGTTTCAACCCATATTCATATCCCATCAGCTTAAAAAAAATTCAGATTTGGACTTAGCAAACTCCTACTCTGAGAATGTGTTCGTGTCTTTTCATAATTATGAACATGGCAAGGATCCAGGTTCTATTTCAACTCACATTCACACAGCCATATCTCCATTTAGCTACATGCATGACGATGTTAGTAACCTTGCACTTGACAAACTTGCATCCATTATAATACTTCCTTTCCATAGAAGATGGTCCATTGATGGGTCCATTGAATCAGAAGACAAGAATATTAGATCTTTGAATTGTATGGTCCTAGACACAGCTCCTTGCTCAGTTGGTATCCTTGTGAATCGTTCATCTGTTCCAAGTGAACCAGACATGCCATTGAACTTGGCTGTTATCTTTTGCGGCGGGAATGATGATAGAGAAGCCTTGTGCTTAGCCAAACGAGCATGTGTGAACCCTGATGCTAAGCTAGTTGTGTACCGCATCCCTGAGAAGGACACCTCCAAATTATCCACTGTAGAGACATTATTGGATAATGCTGTGCTAAAAGATGTTACTGAAGGACATTATGGTTCAAGAATAAGTTTCAAGGAACTTTCAACAGAGAATGGAGCAGACATTGCTTCTGTTGTTCGTGATCTAGTGAATGATCATAACTTCTTTATTGTTGGGAGGGGGCATGATGCTGAAAATAGTATAACTTCCGGACTTAAAGATTGGTGTGAGTTTGAAGAGTTGGGTGTCATTGGAGATTTGCTAGCCTCACCAGATTTTGAAAGCTCAGCTTCTATTTTGGTGGTGCAACAACAAGTCCTCAAGTAATCAACAACAACAAGAAATGGAACAAAAATGTAGATATTGGGTTTCTAGCTTCATTTTTTGAGAATCTGACCTATATGATTTCAAAAACTTGCCCTGATGTACTAACTGATCACCATTGTTCTTTGAATTAGAATGTAAATTAAAAATTCTTTCAATGAAGATAATTGATCAAACTAGCTAAGGGTTCTAATAATGAACGTGAATAGCTGAAATTATTTATTGGCATATACTTTTTGTCTTTTTAGTGATTGTTCACATAAAACATCAGTTTCTGCATTGCCTATCCAAACTCCTGAAGGAACTTATTCTCATTCGCCGCGAACTCATCTAAAACGGGCCTAGTTCTAGAGTCATTGTGCAACCCATGATAAGATTTCAAAACCCCCGAACCCTTTGGTAAATTCTGGAAAATCACGTTAGCAAACTTATTAGGTGTCATTATGTCATTAACATAGACAATGTAGGATTAATCTTGTAATCCGCAAACGCCTTTTGCAACCCTGAGCGAATCTAGGATTGTACACCTTGAACGATATTAGTTAGTTAGTTAATATACTCTAATCATCTAAATTCACCCCACTTTTGCTCTCTTAATTATCTATCTATTATTGGGACCATTGATAAGGATAATTTGGAGAAAAATTGGTAAAAGTTTTAAATAAGTCTTATATTTAGGAACACATTCATCTCCCCAAATAGGTTTTATATCATCTACCCAAATAGGTCTTATTCATCTCCAAATAGGTTTTATAGCATTTACTCAAATAGATCTTATATTTAGGACAAAATGAGTAATTAAAAATTTAGGATCATAAGAAGGTGAAGAGTTATTGTAATTGTATATGTTCACCGCAATGTGAGAACCCAATGGTGGCCCCACTTAAGGTCACTTTATCTAATTTAATTATATTAAATATATTAGTTATTATCACATGATATTACCAGTCCTCTCTAACCATATATTTTTATCCTACTTTCTCTTATTTGTCTAAATTGACAAGTATTGTCAAGGTTAATTTGAGAAAAATTAGATAGTGATCTCGTTTTTAGGGACATTCAAATTTAAAAGTGGTCTTATATTTAAGAACAGATGAGTACAATTTTAAAAACAGTAAACATTAAAAAAATCAAGTTACATATTTTAAAAAGTGAACATATTGAAGAGGTTTAGTAGCACATTTTACTCAAAAAAAATCAAGTTACATAGGAGTATAACACATTAAAATCATGAAAGAACACAGTTCATTATCAAAATTAGGAATTAAGTTTTTTGTCGGACAAAAGTTAGATTTTTTTGGTAGATATGCATGCGCCTTTGTCCCCTACTTTTCAACATATTTTAGGTGAGTTATTTAAGTTTTTTAGTGTATTTCTAAAATAATCTCAGGGAATTCATGAGACGAGAAAAGATCCGTTCTATCCTGAAGAAAGGGTGGTTGGACACAATTTCCATATCATATTTTGTCCCAACTCATGATTTACAAATACATTTATCATATATTAATAGATTATATATTTGCTGTCATAATTGCCATTACTAGTTTGAAGCTACCATGCATACAAAACATTTGGCCTAGCTTTGGAATTATTCAATCAAAAACAGACAACGACATGGGCTTCTTTAGACATCACAAAGAGGAAGATTCCTCAGTCTTCCGCAACAAAATTAAAACCACCCACAGAAATTACAACATAGGTTCAAAGTGGAATGAAGTGATGTGATCGTAATTTATTTTGTAGCAGTGCATAGAAGCATGGCTACTCATAGGAGAAATCATATTCACCATTTTCATACCTACCATAACTCTTCATGAAGTTAGCAAGTCTGGAGCCATGAGAAGGTCCCTTGAATATGATGTACTCCTTCCACCAACGCATATAGCTACTCCCCTCTAAGAAAATCTCTGGTGACACAGTATAATCCTTCAGCAACCCATAAACATAACCCTCAAACTCATCCAACTTATTTGCTGCCTCTTGCTTATCCGTGGCAGTGGACCTTGCATCCTTGCATTTTCCCAATGAAATAAGGGCCTCTTCCACATGTGCCCAGAAGCAAGAATCCCATGTTAATATAGACTGCACATTTTTTTTGTTCATTGCCTTTGGCTTCTTATCTTCTTCCTGTGGCTTCTCATGTTCTTTCTGCCACTTCTCTAGCTGTTTGTAATGCTCAGATCTTCCACTGTTTATGTAGTCAACATGTCCATCATTGTAGTACTGAGCTATGTCCAATGGTTCAACCATTCTCCTGTAATTAGTCCCAGCATAGAGCCATCTGATACGAAAAACTGCACCTTCTTTCTGTGGCTGCTTGTCCACCTCCTCTACCATGTCTTTCCAGTAATTGTTGAGGGTTTTAAGAAACAAGGACACCTCGTAGTCGCTTGTAAAGCGATAGTTCTTGTAAATGTCATAATACCCTTTTCCACTATCCTTTGATTTTTTCTTATACCATTCAAGTTGAGCCATGTATGTTTTCATATCATCCAACCTCTTGTGTGGAATAAACCTTTTCCTCTTGTTCAGAGCCAACAACACTTCTTGCCTCTCCAAATCTTTCACCAGATTGTTCTGACACAAAATATCCCGTTAGATTCAACCAAACATCACTGTTCATTCAATTTGTATCGCCTTTTTCTCAACACAGAAAAAGATACTCCATCCGATCCTAATTATAAGACCCGTTTGACTTTCACCAGATTGTTTTACCATTTTAAAATGCCTATAGTTATTTTTTTTCTTCAAAACTAATTTTTTTAACTTATGAACTAACATATAATTTAATTACATGCTATATATATGTTATAATTTAGTAATCTAATTTGCTTCTTTTAACTATCACAAAATAATCATAAGAGCCTTATGTTTAGGACCGAAGGTTGTAGAATCTTTATAAATTTTTATACCTGAGACATTTGTGCATTTGAAAGTCCCAGGGCAGGTAATTGCAAAGCAAGACTCGCCTGTAGTAAGTTTTGAGCAGTGTATGGAACATCAGAGTCCTTACAAATCACCTTACCAGTGAGCTTCTGCACAATATTTCCATATCCCTGAAACTGCACTACTTGACGATGCAGCCTCCTCATTTCCTCAAAAAGCCTCAATATAGAATCAGGATTTTCAGAACAAGTAGAACCAAAATCAGAACACAAGAGAAATGTTCCAAATGGCCTATAAGAATCATTGGAAACGAAAGTGGAAAGCGATGGGTCAGAAGGTGACACCACATGAAGAAAGCAAGAGTTCCAATTACTGCTGCTAGAGATAGCTTCTTGCAACAACTTATCTCCAATAAGTGGAGAACCAAAGGTTATACATAGTGGACGCTTATCTGTTAAACCCATCTTCTCTATTAGCCACAGAGTAAAAAGAGAAGCAATTGATCCTCCAACACCATGTCCAGTGACAATCACAGGTTTCTTTAGATCGATCTGCATTCAACAAAAAGTCCACACACCAAACTATCATCATCTTTTTTTGTTTGACTAGTTCAAAAAGTCAACGTCCCCAAAAATGCTCATTTCTTGAGGTGATGAGGGAGAAGAAAGTACCTCAGATCTTAGTTGACCAAGTCTTTGGAGATGATCATTGAAGATGGACACTACGGATTGATTAAGAAAAAAGTGGGGTTTTTTCTCGGAACATAGAAATTCAAAGGGGTTGTCCATCATGTTCGAAGAGCTAAGAACATGAGGTTCAACATGCTTATGGATAGTACTAAACGCTATAATAGTCAAATGTGATTCATTGGTATGCTTTTCCCAGAATAGATTCTCATTTGGATGGTTTTCTTGGTTCAGGCTGTCTATGATATTCAATGAAGTGGAGAGAAGACCAGAGCTGGAAACAAGAGAAGCAGTCTCATATCCGCTGCTAAATCTACAACCAAAATAATAAGCATGAGAAACAGGAAACAGTAAGAAGCAGATATAATAATATGCTTGAGAAGAAAAAAGGATAAAAAAGTTCATTTACACATACAATTGAGGTGTGCCTTGTGTCATCTTTGATCTTCAGTACTATTCAAGAGCTGCTTGTAAGAGATAAGTAACTGAGTCTTCCAAGGAGATGATTATTTATAGAATCTGCTCAGAAGAAATTTCCTAGAAGGTGTGGAGAAATGAAGGGGAAGACTTGGTGAATTTCCAAAGTCAATACGCGCCTTAAACTCGTCGAAGTCTTTTGTCTTATTTTTATTATATGGTAAATTAAGTTGCACATAAGTCTTTTGTCTTATTTTTATTATATGGTAAATTAAGTTGCACATAAATAAAGTGTAAGTCATCATAAACATAAACCTTATCCCAATTAAATGGGATCGACTACATGTATCACACGACGTCATTGTGCTCTATCAATAGTCATGCTTGGAGGTAAACCTTTTATCAAAAGATCTCAATGAATGACTTCATTAAGAGTTCTCTTTGATCTTCTCCTTCTTTTGCAGTAATTCCATACCCTTTGATCAATTATTCTTACTGCTTATCCACTTCTCTTCTTTAAACATTTTGTTTCTTTATTTGTCTTCTCCCATGATAGTGTGATAGCCCTTGTGAGGTACCAAACAATGACATATTGATATAAACAATGTGTGTGTCCATGCTCAATAGATTCGACATATTTTTACGTTGGCTGCCGAAGCCTAACACAGCCCTACTCTTTTATCCGAGCTTGGGAACGGCTATAAATATAGGCGGTGTATTCTGTGGATACACAGTCACACGAGAGTAAATAACCAAACGTGACATGAAGTCACGAAACAAGCGTGGACACACAGTCACACGAGGGTAAATAACCAAGCATGACATGAAGTCACAAAAAAAACATGCTAATAGTCAAGATTAATTTTTCTTTAATATAAACAATTAAAGATGCTATAAAAAAAACTAAACATGCTAAAATCCATGACATAAATTAATTAAATCAATCATAACGTCAAAATTTTAGCCATATACATCTTTCTGGAACTAAACAAAAATTAATATAAGAATTTAAAAAAAAGAGATTGAAGATTGACTAAAATGAAATTTCAGAAACTAAAAGGGGTAAAAATATAATTTTCGCAAGCTAAAACACTTTCTTGACAAGAAGGGACTAAAATATAAATGCAGAAAATTAATTTCCGGAAACTGCAAACGGGCAAAAAGCTATAATTTCCGCAGTCTTAAAAAAACAAAATAAAACAATCAAAAACAGAAATTTTCGCATAATTGTCGGGTACGAAAACGTAATTTTTGCCACGCACAAAAAAAACAGTCAAAAACATAAATTTTCGCATAATTGCCGGGCATGAAAACGTAATTTCCGCCACGCACAAAAAAAACAGTCAAAAACAAAAATTATCGCATAGCTGCTGGGCATGAAAACGTAATTTCCGCCACGCACAAAAAAGAACATGCAAATTAATAGGTAAAGAATGTAATTTCTGCAGGATGAAAAAAAAAAGTGGTCACCATCTGCTTCATCACTAATGCTTTCATCGCCTTCATCTTTGTATATGCGTTTCTTGACTATGCCAACCAGATCACCATTAACATTTAAAAGCAATTTATTAAAGTGTAAGTGAATAACAGAATCTTTTCATTGGTGGGCAGGCATACTTTTTTTCTTTTTTATTATAAAAAGTTTAGGTGAATTGAGTTCTTAAAGCTCATCAGGATCAGAGCACGCTTCCGAGCTCTAAGAACGCTTACAAAGTTATATCGTCTACCAACAACTCAACAAGGTTCTCACGGAGATTTGAATCCACAGCCATATAGTTATGAGCCAACCGTTTACCAACTAGACCAACATTTATTGGCCAAAAGACTTCTTTTCTTGTTAGAGAATCTTAACCTTGTTTTACTTATAGTATATACTACCTCCGGTCCTAAATATAAGAACTAATTGACTTTTTTTGGAGAGATTAAGGTTGCAAAATGGGTTATTAAATCATGACATATTTGATATCTTTTTAGATTATCCATTAGCTTATAGGTAAAATAAACTAGTGTAAGAGAAAAATTTAGGTAAATCAATTTATAATTAACTTATTTTGCTTTTTTTTAGGATTTTTCAAAAAAAGTCAACTAGGTCCTATATTTAGGACTGGAGGGAGTAGTATATATGTTTGGTTGTTGGTAGTTAATAAAAATTGTTTAGAAAAGGAATGTGAAGTCCTTTTTAGAAAGAATTCATGATTGCAAAAGTGCGAGTGATTTCATAATCTTCTGACTAATTTACTTATTTTAGGAGCGGCAATGATTTTTTTTTGTTCATTATGTATAAGTCACCTGGCCCAAGATTAAGGGGAATTTGCATTGTAGTCCCTGGTAAGGGAAATTAATACTGGAAGGTCCCAACACATTCCAAAATAATTATCAAGTCCCAGGAGCCATTTCCTGCAATTGTTTGCTTATCTTCAATGACCATTTTACCCTCATTAAGGATGGTTGTCATCTCACTGGTCCCTACAAGGGGACTATGCTTTCATCTTATGAGGGCAAAATGGTCATTGAAGATAAGCAGACAATTGCAGGAAAGGGCCTCTGGGACTTTATAATTATTTTGAAATGTATTGGGACCTTCCAGTATTAATTTCCCTTACCAGGGACTAAACTGCAAATTTCCCGCCAAGTGTGAGCTCTACCTCCACTATAGACCGCCCTTTATTAAAGTAGAATTCAAACCCTAAATTGGGTGACGAAGGTGGAGGTGTGGCCGAAGTTTGGGGGTGGTGGTGGGTGTGGGTGGGGTGAAGAGGGAGGGTGGATGTTTGGTGTTTGGGGTGGTGTTTGTTTGGTGTTGGTGTGGGTGGGGTGTGGCGGGGAAGAAGGTTGTGGGTGGGTGGAGATGGAGATGGCAGGGAAGAAGGTGGTGGTGGGGGGGAGGCGGCAGGGAAGGTGTATGTTGGGGGGGTGTGAGGAAGAAGAAGGGGGGTGTTTTATATTTTTTTATTAATTTAAATAATGTGGGCCCCACACACTCAGAAAAAATTGCTACATAAGCATGTCACGTCAGCAAAAAAAATCTTATTCCGTCGCCACGTTAGCGTTTAACGGTCAACGCCGGTCAACATTAACTGTGTACCCTATATTGCACCCATATTTATTCTTCAGACCCAGAATTGAACCCGAAAATACTTCTTCCCCATATATGCTCCTGACATAATTGTTTGGACCCATTTTTGCACCTTTACCTTTTGTTTTTTTTAATATCAATTGGATACTTCTTGGTTTCAACGATAGATATATGGCTGGAGTAAATACTTCGTGATTATTCTGATGGATTTTATTGCTATTATTCCCATCTTTGACAAGCTTTCCCCTTACTAACCAGGTAGTTTTACCTTTGACATCATAAATTGAACCCTTTGTTTTGCTGATTATTTATAAACCTGATAACCAAACACAAAACTATAGTTCAACCTCACCAGAACGAGGTACATAAAATGCACAGATTAACTACTGGACCTATTTTTAGTCTTTAAGTCACTTCAATATGGATTGACATATCTTCCATGTTTATTGGATAAAATTTAACTTCTCTCTGTAATCACACTTTTTGCCATTGAGAAGTTTATATTCGTATATATCATGGTCAGATTGAGTTTGTTTACTAAAGGATTTGTCATTGAAATTATACATGTATCATTTAGTTGGTCTCCATTATTATTCAAATTGAGTGGTTCTTATTATGAATATTTCAATATAGATTTCTCCACACTTTGTTTCCAGAAATTAATTTTAGGTGATCAAGTTAATTGTGTTAGGTTTAGGACCATATTAGGCAATGAAAGCATTTTTGCTGTTCAGGTTCCACCTAACAATTATGGCTTCTATGATTTCCTTAGTTGCTGTTTTTTATCTGAAGACTGATACAAAGCAAAATGGGAGAAGGAACTTTTGAGCATGTTTTAGAATGTTGGGACCGAAAAAGGAGGGAGGTGATTGCAATTAAAACTGTCCATGCATCCATGACAGGGTTTGAGGTGCTGCAACAGCTTGGTAAACATGATAAAGGCGGCAATTGGTGAGTACTTTTAATGGAAATTTTGACAGTGTGAACTAATTGCATTTAAATGCTCTTTTATGGCATTTGGTTGAATGGGTATATTATTCCCTGCAGTTGTGCACAAATGCGGCTGGTTTGACTGTTGTAATCATATCTGTATTGTAATCATGTTCTTGGCTTGATAAAGAATCATTTGAGTTTGGACCTCCATTAATCCCACAGGCAATAATTAGCAGCATTTTTATATATGTTATCTCATTGATTTGCTTGGTTGTATACTCACAATTTCATGTCTTATTTACAATCTTTAGCTCTCTTTTTATTCTTTGATTTACACTTTGCCAAATTGTGAGTAGACATGTGGCCAAAACTGAAAAATCATCAATCTCTAACTCTTTTGAAGTCTCCCTTTGTTTTAGTCAGGTTATGTTGGGGATGAAGAGTAGACATGTTGCTGGGATCATCACAAATAAAAGTGAGTTACTCTTACTAATTATTTGATAACAGTTTTGGAGTTGACAACTATGCAATGCATGAAGGAGTACTTGAACCTCTAACAAATTTTTGTCTTCCTTGATATTTATTTCACTTTTAGTCTCATCATTCTCAGCCTCGTCTTCCTCAGCAAGTTCTGTTTTGCCTTAAAAGGGTATGCTAGAAGATTGTAAAAGTAAGCCTCATTCTCAGCATGTTGTATTCATTAACAAATTTTTTTATATAACTTTGCTTTTCCATGCAAAATGATACCCTTAATCTTACAATTACAGCAAATTTTGGAATGCTTATTGATGGTTATGGTGATATTTTTGTTTGTTGGATGTTTATGTAACCTGCTTAGGTTCCAAAGGGGCATGTTTGGGTGCACGGAGATAACATATATAATTCCAGGGATTCCAAACAATTTGGTCCTGTTCCTTATGCCCTTCTTCATGCTAAAGTCTTCTGGAGGGTAAATTAAGTTCTACTTGGGAGATGCCATTTACCTACTTGGAGTTTGTAAAACTCGTGATTCCCATAAAATGGGAAGTTGTGATGTGAGACATGGTTCAGTTATTGTGCAACAGAATTAATAACAGAAGCTCCTCTTAGACGCAATTATTTTCAACGGTAGAGCATATTTTTTTTTCTTGTGGATGCTAAGATTAGCATATAGGGTTTCCTGGAATAGCATTTTGATGTCCTATTGAATTGTTGTCCCGTTGAAGAGGGTCATTAAAAATGAGGTAGTCCGAGAACAGCTATCATTTTATCAATCTCAGTATGAAATGCTTTTATGCCCCTCTTTTACTGTTTTGTTATTTCTCAGTCAAGAAACAGACATACCTAGAGGTTTTGATGAAAAACTATGAAAGAAACTGATTTTGGTAATATCCAACTTCACTTTTGTTTTGTCTCTTTAATTAAATGGAAGATGTTTAAGGTTTTTAACCCCAAGATTATGGAAGTTTGGTCACCATGTATTGAGTTTTTTTAGTGTTAGACGGTTTAGAATCAGGTATGAAGCAGAAACATATATCTTAGACAGATTTATTGGACCTTTCGATCATAGAATGATGACTTTGGATAGAAAGTTTAGGAGGTACTGTGGAATCTTGAGGTAATGAATTCATTGAAGTAGCCAAGGCCAACAGAATGTCATTGATCATTACTGTGAATCCGATCGAAAGATATTGAGCAATGCAAGTTGGTGATACACTTCATGGAATGATTTAAATGTTTAAAAGCGATGAAGCTAAGAATTTGAATATGTGGAGCAAGCTATGTAAAGTATGAATGATTTATTTGGGTTAAGTTGTTTTGATTTGAAGTGAGTCATTTTATTTACGTTATTGAGAAATAGTTATGGCTTTATTGTTTTAGTGACTGACATGTTAACTAGATATTTATGTTGTTTGCAGTATCCCCAAAGGATATGCCTCTAATATTGCAGAATTACAAAAAAGTTTTGAAGGTAGATTGTTCATATTTTATTACTATTAATATTGATGTGCTGCATTTGCTGAAATATATATGAGTTTATTTTGAGTTATCTCATGGTTTATTGATTTTTTTAGGGAATAACACTTGTAATTAAAGTTGTATGAGAAATTCAGCTTTATTATTTCAAAATGAGCATTTTGTAAGTTATTTCAAAATCATATAACAATTTCATTAGACCCAACTACACGTGTAAGTTATATGTAGCTTGGCCAATGATTTATCTCATAAAACACCATCTCATCAATGACGTGTTTGAGGATTAGTAATAACTATAAATAAATCGCGCGAAGCGCTGGAAATCTAGATTTAACATTTCACTAATGTTTTGCATGATACTAAAGATTTTCTCACTTTCTAACTATTTCGGTGGTTTATTTTGAGAAAATAAAGTGCATATACTTTACTTTTTTACTCCTCATACCCCTTTTAATCAAATGGAAAAGATTGTCATAAAAAATAAATTCATAAAACAGGTTAATCTCCCCATGCAACGCACGGGAGATTTTGCTCGTTAAGGAAATTTGAATAATAAAATGTACTCCAAAGGGGCGAAGTTGCAAAGAAATCTCACATGAAAGTTGGGAAGCAGATAAACGTTCCCAACGCTTCTCAAAGTCAACAAAATCAGAGAATCGTAGAAGATAAGGGAAGTTTCCTTTCCTCTTTCCAAGTATAGTAATATTAAAATTAAATAAGCCTCCGAAAATTTAGTGTTTCATTTCTGGAACAAAGGGGATATGGACAACAAAAAGAGTGTTGACCAAGACAATAATACAGTACACAAGATAATTAATTAAGAAAGTATTTCCTCAATCCAAGTTATAGAATTGAAGAAAAACACTGGAATAATTCATTGATATAAAAGAGGACAGTGACAGTGTATATAGGTGCAGAGTGAAATAGAAGAATTGAACTGCTGATAAAAAAAAGAAATAGAAGAATTAATTAAGGGCACTTGGATCTGCCGCCATGGGTGGTCATATTAGTGTAGCATTTGCCACAGACTTCATGGTTGCCATAAGTACCAGGTGGTACACATTTGCAGCGTTCACAGCATGTGGTGCATGCCCTCATACACACGGTCTTCCTTGAGTGCAATTGGCATCTATACTCACATAGTGGTACACAATCTGCCCATCAACCAACCACTTCCATTCATCAGTTATCAAATCACAGTTTAAGTAATTGCAACACAACAAAATTTCTTGACTTCATATATAGGTGTATTGTATATTATGTATTAGTATTAATTACCTTTATTTGATTTGACCATGGGACCTGTTGGTCGAGTTGGTGCCACTGGCGGCTTCACTGGTGATGGTGGTGGGACATGGGCCTTCCCGGTTGCCGGAGGACTTGGATATGGTGTCTTCACGGCCGGAGGAGGAGGAGTTGCCGGCTTCACTAGTGGTGGTGGAGTGACATTTGGTGGTGATGGCACTGCTGGAGCTTTCACGTAATTCATCTGCATTTCAAACATCATATTTTTATACTACTTCATTCTGTAGTATATATATATATAACACATTGACCTGATTTGATTTGATTAAAGATGTTGGTTAAGTTAATATGTGTTATATTGTTTTTACTTAAAGTACCCCAATCATCATCTATTTTATTCCCCTCTCATTTGATTATTGTTATAGGAGTATTAGAGGTAATTTTAGAAAAAGATTAACTTTAGAAAAAGTTTACACAAATTATAGATAGGGATAGTATTCTTTGCTGGGGGATGTGATGATTTTTTCATTCTTCAATGTTCATGAGTTATGTGCAAACCAACCCACTTTCTTTGTTTTTTGATTTTGCAAAACGAGAGAGCTGAGCAGTCAGTCAAAGGTGGTTGACATATTAGGAAAGCCAAGTGAAACCAAAATGAGGAAATGTGAGATGGTGAGGTAACGAGAGTGAATCATACCTTGATCTTAACTTCCTCATCATGTGATGAGTGAACCTGATGCAGAGAAAGAAATGAACGATTATTGCCCAAGTTACCTCACTTAAACCAAATCACAACACTATACATTACATATTGTTGCAAAATCTGTTACTATGAGAGTGAGGCATATAGATACCTTAGAGACGACCATAAGGAAAAGGGCCAGCAAACAAATGGTAGATTTGGAAGCCATTTAAGAAAGGAAGTGAGAAAGGAAGGCAAGAGTGTAAGGAATGAGTAATGTTGATTGAAGAAAGCAAATGAGGCAGAGTGGCTTATATAGAGAGATGTGACTTTGAAAGCATATTAAAAAAATGGCAGCAGTAAGTAAGCTATATTTTAGGGAGTGTGTCGCTGTCCCCAAAACTGAGAGATATAAGGTGTGAACTCACATGCCTTAAACACGGTACACTGAATATTGTATTTGCCATCAAAGTGTGTGTTGCCAGCAAGGAATTCTGCTACACTCGGTGCTCCTGTCTATATGAACTTGAACCAATAATTAACAAATTCAAGACACACTTTTCCACAGATGAGATCTCGTCAGTTCTGACCTCATCTCCATTCTTATTTATTATGAAGAATTTTAAACTGAATCGTTTAATTCACCTAATCTTAATAATCTCGTAGGATCATGTTTTGGAGATGGAGTAAGTAAATGACTAATAGAGTAACAGTAAGTAGCAGCTAGTAATGAGGGGTGGCCAGGTAAAGCACATGGGGCAAATATGGAGGGCACGTGGGCCAAATATTGGTTGTCACCCAAGTTAGCTTAGCTTTTGTTTCAAGTCAACTTGAAGAAGCTGAGGAAAATTAAACATGTCTGTAAAAGTTTTATGAAGAGTCTGTGAGGTTGTCACCCAAACATGTCTAAATGAGTATCACAATAATGTTGTTGTTGCTCTTTTTGGTATATGTGCGACATTTATGAAGAGTCTGTGATGAAGTTTTATGATTAAAGCTGTAAAGCATAGGAAAGAGCAAAGTGGACAGAACTGCACCAACGCACAAGGGCTGGACTTCTTCTTATGACCTTCTTCTTTCGATTCCAGACTTGAAGAACAAGACTTCTTCAGCTCAAAAGAACAAGAAGGCACCTTTCTTGACATATACTACAATATACAAATAAAATAAAGGACTTACGGTGCAAATCTATACATGCATGAAGCATTTTTTTAAGGGCCAATTGTAATAAAAAAAATTTATGGGTATAAAAAATACCTGAAATTTTTAAAATTATGTAAAAATGAACATCAATTCTAATTGTACAGGGGACAATTTGAAATTATGTTTTTGTTTTTTTTAAAAAAAAAACTGAACTAAACATCTCCATATTATGTGAATGTTTTGCTAACATTTTGAAAGTTGATATTGATTTGCTCCTGAAATTAATATTTCTAGGATAGATAGATTAAATAACTGAAAATAGAATTATTGTACAATTAAAGAATAAAAGGTGAATTGTCAATTGCCTAAAAATAATAGTGCTAGTTGTTGCTGATAATTATTTTTTTTGGGTATATATTAAAAAAAGAATCCTATGGTGCCCCCTCAAAATCTTCCTATTATCGACTGGCTGGCCAGCTTTAATTACGACGCAACCTTTGACTGCAACTGTTATGTTTTGTTGACTTTTTAACTGCAATTAATGTCCTCTCAGACAAAATCCAAAACAAAAATTTCCCACTAGCCAAGCCAACTATGTTTTTAATATGACACTGTTAAAATTTTAGAAGAATTAATTATAGATCTCACACTAGTAAGGACATAATTGAGAAAAAAATCCCACAAAATCGCCAAATTAAAGCGAGGTCCCGACCATAGTACCATGGTCGCCAAATTAGCTCTTATTTTTAGGAATAAAGCGATTATGTTTTTATGATAAATAGCACTCATATGTATTTACATATTGCCATCAACAATAAGCTAAGGTTAAATATCAGTAGTTAACTTATAACTATATATATTATGAGTTAACTTTTTACCAATTGTTTCAACTTCTATTGTCAAAATAATTTGAATAATATGAAGTAATGAGGGACAGAGATGAATAATTGAATGAGCTGGGTAGAGCCTGGGATTTTTAAGGGTGGGCCAAGGCCAGCCCAGCAAGATCATATGCTAGCATACGGTCGGCCACTGCTCAGAAGGCGCCATTCTATTTCCCTTTCCGCACCCCAAAGAGATATCATTTCTCAAATGTTTACACTCTTTATTTATTTATCCAATCTTACCTACTACTCTGCTTCCCTTGCAAGTTGCAACATTATTTTTCCACGATATTCCTTGTAAACTGCCTCTTTTATAATTACAAAACGTGACCAACTTGTTCTCTTGACTTTGACTTTTTTCCCAAAATCATAGGAGTACCTTGTAATAATCGGCTCACTTGCTACAAATAATTTAAGAGATATATCAGTCTCCACTCTCAACTATGGACAAATAATACGCATGATGTGTTGGACAAACAACACAAAGTGAAGAACAGATCTATCTCAACGTCCCAACCTCGAGAGGCAAAAGGGTTGAAGGGAGCATTAAACAATGGATTTGGTAATTAGCTCACATATTATCATGTTAGCATTCTATAAGCTCTAGTTCGGGATGTCTCTTTCTTTATTGGGAATTTTCACTTCTTTTTCCCTAATCTTTGCCATCAATTAAATCTGATGGCTGAAAAATTATAAAATACTTCTCCCTCCAGTCCTAAATATAAGACCTAATTAACTTTTTTGCAAAATCCTAAAAACGCAAAATAAGATAATTATAAATTGATGATTTACCTAATTTTTCCCTTAGACTAGTATATTTTGCCTATAAACTAATGGATAATCTAAAAATATATAAAATATGTCATAATTTAATAACATATTTCGCAACCTTAATCTCTCAAAAAAAAGTCATCTAGGTCTTATATTTAGAACCAGAGGTAGTATAAGCTTACAAATTTCTCACACCACTATTTTCTTGCTTACACCATATTTCTATTCATGTATCTTTTGTCATTATATATTTTTAGACATAAAATTTAATGGATGACTAAGATTAAGGAAAATGAGGAGAAAATAACGATTAAAATGAGGCGCTTTAACTACCAAACACTTGGTTCAACTGACACAGGGTTATACCAATTTAACCACAGGTCTCGAGTTCGAGCTTTGGGAACGCAGAAGTGTTAAATACTTGGTGGGAGAGCTTTGCCGCTCTTGTGGTCCCCCGATAAATCTCCGAGTTAAAAAGAGGTAGGTCCAGGATACTGTATGAAGAAATTCAAAAAAAAAAGGAGGTGCTTTAAACAGAAAAAACTCATATTGCAACATGCATATCCAATCATGAACGCAGCAATACTTTCTAAATTAAATATAAAAACTTATGTGGGTCGAAGATGCATGGGTCAAATTAATCCTTTGTGATATTTGGAGTTATTAATGAAAGAGACTAAAAGATATAGAACTTATTATTGTTCATATAAATCTTAAACAAGTCTCTTCACTTGGGCTTTTAGGCCCAATCTTGTGCCTAAAAGGGTCTTCTATGAGACCATATTTACCATCTTTTATATTTTATTGGTGTGATGGATCCTGTAGTTCACATGATCGTTAAGTCATCATCTAAATTTTTGCTGTGCCATTTTTTTTAGAAAGGATGTCTTTTTACAAAGGGTTTGTGACTATAAAAACGATTCAGATTCCCCTGAACCAAACTCAAATCAAGAAATTCCCCAGTAAGGAAAGGGAGAAGTTCAAGACCTTTTTTAAGTTAAACAACGAAATCAAGCCTGTTGTATATGGCATTTATGCAAATTCCATTGGTTGAAATTGGACAGGAAGATCAGAATTCTGCGAACTTTGAGGACCAGAATCCATGTGGACTCAATCAAAAAAGAATCCATGTGGATTACTTGGAACTCACAGTTATGTTCTGGAATTTTCCAAGAACTCAGATGTGACAGAGCATACAAGTAGAACTCTAATAACTAGTTAAGCAAGTGTAATCTAGAAATTAATAAAGAAAAGGGTGATAGGGCATGAACCGAGGACCGTTATCTTCAACATGAAGCAGTTCCGATGTATCATGCAACTATGTTTGACCTAGGGAGAAACATTTTTTTGGTCTTATTTATAAATCATGTCACACGAGCGAGATTTTGAGGCAGGGTTAGTAAAATTGTGCCATTTATTTATTGTTGTGTTGATTTTGTTCTTATGGACTACAATATATATTAAATATGGATAAATTTAAAAGTTTTTAAGGCAGGGTTAGTAAAATTTAAGTTTTTTTCTTAATGTTTATGAAAGATGGTGAAAGTATTCTATGAATAGAATTTTCTATTCATAGGAGTAACAATCAAATGTTAATGAACAAGCAAATGTGTGTCAATGCCGTGGAGTTGCAAATACTGATTTTATGGAAACAAAGTCACATCATTCTGTGTTGTAAGGTTCTTCCAAGCAAATATTTAAATACCAAATACGTTAGATTCTACTAATGGAAACATAAATTATGATAAGCTAACACATTACACACCATTCTTATATTAGCTGCATCACACACACACACATGTGTGTATATGTGTGAAACACATGAAACGACTATACATGTCAAACTTTCGAAGGAATGTCTGGAATATTGGGGGTGGCATATATCAGTTGATTTTTGCTTCACAAAGTGATCTGATCAGGAGACTTCTGATGTACATAAACTCCTTCCGTCCAATAATACAAGTCCAAGTTAGTCAAAAATTAGTTAAAGTTTGGTAAAAAAAATAATGATTATGTAGGAGAAAATTTTGTATCCAAAAATGCCCTCATTTAAAAATGAGGAAATAGAATATATGGGAAATAAATGATGTGTTTTGTTTGGAATGTCATCTATATCTCTATCCTCTCCTCATTTAAAACTATAATATTTTAGTTAGGGAAATATTAGGGGAAAAAATGCATTTATTATGTTGATAAATTCAAAGATGGATTTATATTTTGGACAAAACTATTCAAAAACTCAGAATTTTAGTATTAGGGGACGGAGGGAGTGGTTATTTTGTAGACATATAGTCCCATGCACAATTATTAACCTTCCACTATGCACGTTCCTAAATGTGAAATAAAAAGATGCTGTCTATTGAACTCACCTAAACCATTCAAGTAAAGTGCAATTGGATGCTTCTTTTGACCCGAGTCTTAATTGAACTGTACATTTGAATAACCAGGATACTGGTTCTGAAAATCGTCGGCAATGAGGGGTTCCCTATTTGAAAAAGCTGGGTGCACTTAACTAGGGAGCCCCTTTTTATGTAAGAAAGATACAAAAAAAAAAGGACAAAAAGTGTTGCTCATGGGCCATGCGTGTCCTAAACGCTCTTTGTCTGTACATATGGTGGCTGAAGGGATCGTAATTTATGGTATTTATGTAAGTTAATTTGTGATAATTTGTAGAATCATTTGCTTGTAACAAAGAGCATATGTCACAAAAAATCTGTGAATCAACATTTATAATATTAGAATTTAATTTTTTGTATAAGTTGAAATGAAGTGAATTATACTCTATTTTTGTCACTTGTTTTTCTTCAATTGTTTCATTATTATTATTGTAATTTGTAAATGTATTAAAAAAAAGTTTATTCAAGGAAAAGTTGTACATTAATTCTAGGAATATTAATGATAGATAGTAGTAGGATGACTCGTGCGTGACCTGCACGTGTTTTTCCTCCACCATTATGATTGAAGTCTTATCGGTCAACTAATATCTAAACAAGATCCAATAACACCATCATAAACATATCTTTATTCTTTAGTGACAAGATTTCCACAATTTACGTTTTTAAACAAAGAGGGAATGTCCAAATGGCCAAAAAGCATTATAACCATTAAACAATAAGCAAGACATTTTAAAACCACTCCAAAAGCTACAAATAACGTGGCAGGTTAGTGTGACAAGTAAATATTTTCATCCCTTAAGCAAATGGTTGATATTCGTTCCCCAACCTTTGTAAATTGAGTAAATTTACATGTCAATTATTTATCTTGGAACTTCAAAATAGCAAGCGATTAGTTTCACTTGATACACAGATTAAATAAACACAACAAAAAGACTACAAACTAAAGACTGCTTTTTTGTCATTCCCTCGTGCCATGGTTAATGGTGATAGGTAAATCTAAGTCGTAAAGCGTATGTTGGTATGAAAACCATGTAGAAGTGTATGAACTTTAAACCTCTTTACCATCACAATTCATAGTTCTTAGTCCCCGGAGATTCAGGGCATTTAAATGAGTCCACCAAACGAAACTGCACATGCACCGTTAAATTTCACTTTGCCATTTGTCAACCTCCCAATGTTCAATTCATAAAGCGATAAAGTACTAGTTCCCCTTGTTTCCTTTTCCATTCAACAAACAGTATGCTTTCATATTTGTCAGGTAAATATGGAAGTCTCAGAAACAGAAAATATTTAGATTCTGATGTTTTTTCTCTTTAAACCTTTCTTCTCTGGCCGTCAGTACATGTTGCACAAGACAATAAAATGAAGTCTTGGAGTTATACTTTTTCTTGAAAGAATTAATGGTTATAACAAAAGAGAGAGATTCCTCAACACAGGAGGAAGTATGGTTCCTGTTGTTGTAACGTCTGTGTTCATAGCCTCCATTTTTGTTGTTGTCTTTCTTCTCTATTCCCCAAACCCTTTCCCTATCACAGTTGGAAAACATTTTCAGAAGCAAGAAGAGGTTGTTGGTACAGATTTTACGTCCAAACCACAATATGGTGAGTATCAAATGATCACATACATTCACTTTTCTCTTGTCTCTTTGTTGAGTGAATATTAATACTGCAGAAAAGAAATCCTTAAAAAGAAATCATGGTTTTTAAGGATTTCTTTTCTGTAGTATTAATATTACAGAGGAGTATAATTATAAAATTTATGAGTATAATTATAAAATCCTTAAAAAGGATTTCTTGTCCAAACCACAATACGGTGAGTATCAAATGATCTCTTTGTTGAGTGAATATTAATACTACAGGGGAGTATAATTTATGATTCGGGTTTTACAGAAAAGAAATCATGTGACCTGTTTAAGGGTCGGTGGGTTGAAGCCTTAAGTGGACCGTATTACACAAGTTCTAGCTGTACGACAATCCCAGAAACAAAAAACTGTCTGAAGCAGGGAAGAAAAGATAGGGACTTTGTGAAGTGGAAGTGGAAGCCAGAGAAATGTGAACTTGCGAGTTTTGATCCCAAAACCTTCTTTGACATAGTAAGAGGGAAGAAAATGGCGTTCATTGGTGACTCTGTTTCAAGGAATCACGTAGAGTCCCTCCTCTGCCTTCTCTCACAGGTCAGTGTACTGCAGACACATGAATCTCCTCTGTATTTTACTAATAAACAGCTTAAATTCCAAACCTGTGTTGGTTACGGAAAAGCAAGCCCAATAAATAAATATATACACATAATTAATTCATATTTTAAGCGAGAGTCATTCCTTGAATGGAATAAACAAAATATTTGTAGACTTAAGTCATCTAAAAAACATACTAACACCGTAACACGTACAAAGAAAAAAAAATGAAATATATGACCTTCTTAAACTAAATAAGAAGTACAAATCCAAGGCAAAAAGAAGAGAATGTGGAAGGAACGTGGTAGAGGAAATCTCCTTCCCGTCCTAATTATAAATTTATCAGGGAAAATTAATTATAGGTCCCCACAAGGGACTTAATACTAGAAAAGTCCCAAAAGTTAGAAAAATTAATGTAGGGTCCCAAGGGACCTCACTTTAATATATTTGAAAAGTGAAAAGACAGTTTTACCCCTAACCTTAATAAAAAAATATATTTAAGTGAGGTTCCTTGGGACCCTACATTAATTTTCCCAACTTTTGAGACTTTTCTAGTATTAAGTCCCTTGTGGGGGACCTATAATAAATTTTCCCAATTTATTATGACTTTTTAAAAATATTTAAGGAAGTATACTTTAAATTAATTATAGTTATTTGTTTCTCTCAAAACTAATTTATTCAAGACAGAGGTTCTTAAATACCCTGAATTTATATGACAAGAGGTGTCAATACCCATTAACTATTTTGGGTACTTAAAATATCCATAAACTCTCATTTTGAGAGCTGAAATACCCGAATTTAACAAAATCCTCAAACGACATTAACACGCCTACCTTTCGTTACTATTTTAGGAGCTGAAATACCCATAAACTATTATTTTAGGAGTTGAAATATCCATGAACTATCATTTAAGGAGTTGAAATACCCATATAAAAGGTGGGTGTGTTAACCCTATTCGAGGTCTATGTTAAATTTGGTTATTTCAACTCTCAAAATGATAGTTTATTAGTGTTTAACATACCCAAAATAGTTAATACTCCCTCTGGTCCTATTTATAAGTCGCCAACCTCCCATATTGTACAAACCAAAGAATGACGGTTAGTGGCGGTTACATCATTAAATTGGTCTTATTTTATTTTTCATTTCCATCTTTGCCCCTCCTCACAACTATTAAATGAGTCATAATGAGGCAAGTAAAAGTAAATGCAGAGATCTCTTTTTTCAATGACAGGGGCATATTTGAAAAACTTTAATTAATGAGTTAGTTAGTGTTAGTTGGCGACTTATATTAAGGACCAAAATTTAGTGGCGGTAAGCGACTTGTAAATAGGACCGGAGGGAGTAGGTATTAATAGCTCTTGCCATATAAGTTCTGGGGTATTTCAGAATATTTTCTCTTTATTCAACTTATAAACTAACTTATAATTTAGTTACATGTGACACATCTTATAATTTAATTGTCTAATTTGTTTCCTTAATTTCTACAGGAAAAGTCAAAGTGAACAAATATTTAGAACCGGAGAGTATATTAGATAATAAGAACTACTCCTATATTGAAAGATTGATGAATGAATTAAGTGTACATATTGATGAAGAGAATACTTTCATATTGGTTCAGGCTATTGTGATAAAAAGAGAAACCTAATATATATACTCTTGTATATAACACAATTAATTCAAAGTTTTTGTTTTTCCCATGACTTTGGAAATATCCAAACTGCAAAATATATTCATTGTGAAGACTTGAGTGTAATTTCTTTGCTTAAAAACTGAAAGGGTATGCGATTCGTTAAGTAAGCATTGACATGAATTCTATAATTTTACAGGAAGAAACCCCAAAGGATGTATACAAAGACTCTGCAGATCGGTTCAGAAAATGGTTTTTCCCACAGCACAACTTCACTCTCATGTCCCTGTGGAGCAGATTTCTGATAGTAGGGGAGGAAAGAACAGTAAACGGCACAGGGTCAAGCATTTTTGACATGCACTTAGATAAAGTAGACGAAGATTGGGCCACACAATTTCATGACTTGGACTATGCAATAATCTCAGATGGGCATTGGTTTTTCAGGGTGCTTTATCTTCACGTAGCAAACAAACTCATAGGATGTGTATACTGTCACGAACCAAATATCACACACTATGACATAGATTTCCCTATAAGAATGGCCTTTCGTTCTGCATTCATATATATGAGTAACATCAAGAGAAGCGTGGCTGTGTTAGTGAGAACATTTGCACCATCTCACTTTGAGAATGGAGCATGGAACACAGGAGGGTACTGTAATAGGACTAGTCCAATGAGTGAGGAAGAAGTTGACTTGGATAGTGTGGAGTGGAAAGTGAGGAATGTGCAGATACAAGAGGTGGAAAGAGCGAGAAAAGAAGGGTATGAGAGAATAAGAGAGATGGATGTGACTAGGGCAATGATGGTGAGAGGAGATGGGCATCCAGGAGAGTATTGGGGGAATAAGTGGATGAAAGGTTATAGTGATTGTACACATTGGTGTATGCCTGGTCCCATTGATGTTTGGAATGAGTTCTTGCTTGCAATTCTCTCCGAGGAACCTTGGTCATGAACTCCAATCACTAATAAACATCTGAGCCTGTTCAAATAGCATTTGGAAACATTTTCACGTAAGATATAAGACAACATTCTTCATATTTACGCGTAAATCACATTGAAAAAAAACTTTTACCGTCAATCCAAACGATACTACTGAGCTAGAGTCATCTGGCTATATTATTTACATATTTTGTATATGAAGCACATGAGATTTAATGCTTAGGAGTTAGAGGATCATACTTTTTTGTAGCCTCCACATTTGGAATAATTAGACTTCTCATCAAGATACTTTGATTGTTGTAGGTAATGATGATGTAAGATAATAATAGTATATTTTGTGTAAAAAAAGTATAATGGTGTATTTTATAGAAGTTTATTCTATTCTAGTTGGTAATTATTTGAGTAAGGTGAGATGGGTGTCTGGGTTTAATGGGGATAAGGTATGTCTCCTAACTCTAAAAATGCTTGAGGTACTTACAGATTGCTCACAAACAATCTTCTCACATTAGTGAAATTCAACTCATACTTATGAATGCGAGTCAATCTCTTTACCAACTAGACAAATCTTTATTGGTAAACAACAGAAACTGGATTTGCAAGGAATCTTGCCTCAAATTATGTGTTGTCTGCGTTTATTTTCAACCTCTAAATCCAAATCTGAAGGTGGGGTGGGTTTTGATTGGGAGTATCTGTAGGGAATCAGAAAACATCTCCGCTTTGTTCCAAAAAAGTAATTACAATAATAACATTCTCCGTCTCAGTCCAAAACTAACTATTTGAATTTTTCTTATTTGAGCTTTTAACCTAGAAAAGCTCAGTTGTTTCACTCTCATTTATCTATAATGATTCTTCTTTCAAGTTAGGGTAAAGGGTCAAATCTAGCATTAAACTATTGCCAAAAATACACCCAACATAAAAGTGAATTACGTAACTCAAATCTAGCACTGAACAAGTACAAATTGGGTCAGATGTAGCAAAACCGTCAATTTTGACAGGTTTGGCCGTTAAGGTTGACCCGATTATGCCACGTCACCTGCCACGTCACCCAAGTTAGGTCATGTCACCTGCCACATCACCCAGTTATGTCACGTCACCTGCCACGTCATCAATACATATATGAAAAAATTTAAGGTTCAAATTTAGCACTCAAGTATTAGTAAAGTTCACCCAACATAAAATAACAATTTTGAGTTTCCAATATAGCACCCATCAGTTACAAAATGGTTCAAATGTAGCAATTACGTCAATTTTTATGAGTTTGACTTTTTATTTTGACCTGATTAGGTCATGCCACTTGTCACATCGCCCTATTAGGCCATGTTACTTGCCACATCATCACCATCTTCACTACATCGTCACCACATAAATGAAAATAAATCCCTGAAACCCACATCACCCTATGTATGACAAATGTAGCAATTCTGTGAACTCTTCAGGGTTTAACCATTAATTTTGAACTGATGTAGCAAGTGACATAATACTTTTATATTTCGGCTAAAATATCATATTCCGACGGTTATTGAGCATACGCGGCAGCGTTACCTAGATAGAAATAAAAAATATTAACTTTCTGACATATAAATAGGTGCCACAACGTAATAAATTATTTTTAAAATTGTGATGTCACTTGCTACATCAGTTCACAATTAATGGTCAAACTCTAAAAAGTTCACATAATTGCTATATTTTGTCATACATAGGGTGATGTGGGTTTTAGGGATTTATTTTCATTTATGTGGTGACGATGTAGTGAAGATGGTGATGATGTGGCAAGTAACATGACCTAATAGGGCGATATGACAAGTGACATGACCTAATCAGGTCAAAATTAAAAGTCAAACTCATAAAAATTGACGTAATTGCTACATTTGAACCATTTTGTAACTGATGGGTGTTATATTTGAAACTCAAAATTGTTATTTTATGTTGGGTGAATATTACTAATACTTGAGTGTTAAACTTGAGCCTTAAATTTTTTCATATATGTGGTGATGACGTGGCAGGTGACGTGGCATAACTGGGTGATGTGACAGGTGACATGGCCTAACTTGGGTGACGTAGCATACTCGGGTCAAACTTAATGGTCAAACCCATCAAAATTGACGGTTTTGCTACATCTGACCCAATTTATACTTGATTAGTGCTAGATTTGAGCTACGAGATTCACTTTTATGTGGGGTGTACTTTTGGCAATAGTTTAGTGCTAGATTTGACTCTTTACCCTTCAAGTTATCTACCTAAATAGTTAAATCTTTTTGAAGTTATTTAGAGCCCTTTAGCCTTGAATAAAAAAATGACTTCTTCCCTATGTGTTAGCTGACGTGTTTTTTAAACTCACTTAAAATAAGTCGAATCATGGTTTACTGTATACATGATTATAACAACATCATCTTACGTCACATCAGTACATTACATGCAAAATTATATATTCATGATTACATTAAAGGGGACCATAGTACTCAAACTATAAGTAATAATGGTCCTCCACTTAAGTTTGGACTTTGGAGCCTCATCAAAGAACTGTAAATAACACTCACCATGAGGCAGTTGCACAATAGCAGATATTTTTTAAATGCATCCAATGAGGAGTATGAAATAGGAAATTCGTTTTTCATATGCCTCAACCAAACAATTTAGATACTGCATGAAAGACAGGATCCAATAAGGACAAGGAAATGATCAGCTAGGAAGACCGCATTACCAAAATCGATGGGTATAAAGCATTTCAGATAATTCACTCAATAATTGAAAGGCGAGTTGGTTCCTCAACTAAACCCCACAGCCTTAAATAGGCGGTCAACAAAATTGCCAAACAAGGAATTATACATGCAAACTTGGTGTAAGTCATCCAATGGTAGCTTGAGGTACACGTATTTCAACAAACAAGCTATGCAATCAATGCCACTACTCAGTGCCTGGTATAAGTGGATGAAGAAATCCTCATAGAAAAATGAGTTAAATTGTTCAACTGTCCAGCAAACTCTCCTACAGTTAACTGAATAAACCTAGGCTAACATGATAGAATAAAGAACCGAAACAGGTATAATTGTCATATTTCAAAAGTTCAGAACTTCAGATTATTATAAACTAAAAGGGTTGTTCAATAATTTTGTAAAATGAGTTTGACAATGGAATTGCTTGCCAGCTGATACATGGGCGGGCAACATAAAGGAACAGCAAATAAACTGCTTTACAGTGACTAATTAATGAAGTGAATGGAATATGACATACAAATAAAGAAACAATGTAGGTATGTATATATAAACATGTGTGTAACACTTGACAAGGCCATGAGAACATGGATTAAAACAGAACTGCGTTAATTTAACCAGAATCTTCAAAGATACCAGATAAGTAGATGTTAGGTGACTGTCAAAACTGCAAGAAAGCACTAAGAAGTGCTTCGATAGCAACAACATCTTAATGATTAGAACACCATGATTGTCGTGATTAGACCCTAAGACCTATAAAGAACAGTGGCATGTTTTATAGACATCCCCTATAACAATTAGGGGCAAGAAGAAATTAGTATATTACAAAGAACCATGTACAGAGGACAAGACGTTCTCTCCCCATTGATGTAAGAAAACACAGAAAAAGCAAAGGAAAAAAACGTCAGTATAACCCCAACTTCCGGCCCCACTGCATGTATAACAAGGAGACACTAAAATAAGCCCCATGTGCTGATACAAAGAGCAGCAATATAACCAATAATGTTAGTTACGACAGGTTATCCCAAAGATGAGACCACCAATCAGCAAGTTGAAGAGCACATACCCACAAAAAGAGCCCTCTTTAGTCTGCACTTCCTTCTAAGGAAGCTGAAGCCAAACATAAAAAATAGCTTCCTATGGCCACAAGAATTGATCAAACTATCCAAAATCTTCCACCAGTTTATCCATATATAACATATACAAGGGGCAGCAGGCAATTCCAAACTTTTATCATGAATAAAGCATATATCCAGAGAAATATTAAAATTTCATAAATATAAAGTCATATCAATAAAGCTGACTAACCGACATATACCATATTATGTAAATTCCAAATTGAGACTAGAAATTATTTCGGAGTTTCAGCCATCCAGCATTGATCATATCAATAGAGTTTTGTGAAGAATGAAACCCTCCAATACATTCATGAAACCAAAGGACAATAGAATCTTAAACTATGAGAGATTTAGTAAAAAATGAAGCTTACAGTAAACATTAATAACACCATATCTCCCACGTCTAAGAAACACAACTAAAATTCTAAACAATACTACAAACTTAAGTATCTACTGTATTTCCCAGCACATATGAAAAGATCTCACGAACAGGAGAGAACTCCACCAATCCTATATCAGTAGCATATCCAGTGACTGGCAATTTCAAGTCTCTCAATACACAAAATGCCTCAGCCATCCTAGATTTAGGCATTTCTTGAGCAACAGAACAATAAGGAATCCAACAATCCTGGCGATATTCCTCACCAACATCAACACCTTCTTTCTTCAATGCATCACACAATTGAGACTGAAACTGAAGCAAAGAAACTGAAGGTGTAGGTGAAAGAAAAAGGACATTATTGTCATTTGGGAGGCTCCCAATGGAAGAGAAAGCAAGAGGCAAAGACTCAAACTTTGCAGCAAAATTCTTGACAATGGATTCAACCTTGATGGGATCAATGAATTGGGCTGAGAAAAGAGTGATATGTGGGCGAGACTCAATTTCAATGAGCTGTGTACTGATCTGTCGGCGAGCCAAAACATTCCAAGCCTTCAAGACTTGATTTTCAAGCGCAGGGTCAAAGTAAAGCTCAATAGCATAGCCCTGAGACATTGAATCAAAACCAAAAAACTCTCAATAGCCCAAAATCAGAGAAACCCAAGTTGTAAAAATGAGATCTTGACACAAAGGAGGGAAAAAGTCTCAAACTTGGACCTTACCCACCAAAGTAAAAGAAGGGAAAAAGCCAGATTCGAGTAAAGAAAGTGGGCAGGTGAAGCTGAAACCAAAAGGGGTTCAAAAAAAATTGAAACTTGAAGATGAAAAAATGGAGAGAGACAGAAAGAAGAAAAGGGTATGATGATTGATGAGAAATCAAAGGGAGACGAACAATTACACGTGAAAGGGTGGGTTAAAGTTTGAATCAGAAAGGGACAGGGAGAATATAGGAAAGGGGGAAATCAGAGAAAGCTTATGGAAGCCAAAAAAAAAAAAAGTTGTTCTTGTGTGGAAGAACAATAATAATAGAGAGGGGAGAGTTTTATTGAAGGTGTTTGAAAATTATGGGATTTAATTGTTACTATCAAATCATAATGCTCTAAACGCGAAAGTCTCCATCTTTAACGCATAATCCCTTTTTAGAAACGACATTTTGTCACACAGCAATGCAAGCGTTTGATACGCATCCAATTGTGTGTGTTAGGTGAATTTGTCATCCTATCCTCCCTACGTTTGATCTTTAGGGCCAGTTTGGTTGGCAGGAAAGTGTATAATGGAATTGGAAATGGAATTGAGTGTAAGGAGGTAAAGATGGAAAATAGAGGTAAGTGTTTTATTACCTCATTTTGGGTTTTCAACTTTCCATCTCTTTGACCCCCCTTTTTTTTAAATTAACAGTTTATTAATACTCCCTACGGTCCTAAATATAAGACCTAATTGACTTTTTCTAGAAAATCCTTAAAAAAACAAACTAAGTTAATTATAAATTGATTTACCTAATTTTTTTCCCTTAAACTAGTTTATTTTACCTATAAACTAATGGATAATCTAAAAATATATCAAATATATCATCATTTAATAACTTATTTCGCAACCTTAATCTCTTCAAAAAAAAGTCAATTAGGTCCTATATTTAGGACCGGAGGTAGTAATAACTTTTGATACAAAGTCTTACGTCATATCAAATATCAAAACAGCCCATGAATGACTAACACATAGGGTGTGTTTGGTTCGACTTGTGGAAAAGTGACTTATTTTTAAGTCAGTTGGAAAATAAGCTCTAGGTTGACTTACTTTTATGTTTGGATAAGCTTTGAAAAAAGTGGCTTATTTTCCCATTTGACTTATAAACATGTTTGGATGACTTTTTGTTTAAAAGAGCTTATTTTTAAGCTAACTTATTTTTAAGTCACGTAGAAAAATAAGCTGGCTTATTTTCAGAAATAAGTTACCTTGTGTGGCTTATAAATAAGCTGGCTTATTTCAAATAAGCTGGGTGAAAAATAAGCTCAACCAAACATAAAAAAGCCACACACTCAAATTAAGTTGACTTATTCAAAATAAGCCAGCTTATTTTGAAAAATAAGCTCAACCAAACACACTCATAAACTACAAAAACAAAACAGCAATAACAAATAAAAATGGTGAAATTTCTCCATTCAAGATACAGCTTAGTTGAGATAACATAAAGAGAGGCTTGCTTAACTTCATGCTTTAAGCTTGCAATAGTAATGGAAGTCGAAAACTCAATCCAACAGGTAAGACCCTTCCAATAGGGATAGTTTGATACTTTGATCAAAAGTTGGAACAAATTATAAAGAAGTTATGTATTATTTAGTACTACTAAACTCACATCTCTAAATAACTATTACATTTAGGAGAGGAGGGAGGAAAATTATTTGGTAGGCACCTTTATTGCAAGTGTTATATTGGGACAAATATTTTCCATAAAATCACCCCGCACAAAAGGGTCTGATTTCTGGAAATCGCTTTTTGATAAAATAGAGATTATATTGCATCATAGGTTTCACTCGTGAGGTTGCATGAAAATGAAGAATTCACCACAAAAGATAGCTTTCCGCCCTTCATATGCTATAATATCAAGAATATCATAAATAAATTCATAACATATACTAAATTAAGAATGATAGTTAATTGTTTTTTTGGTCAAATGATGTTTAATTTATAGCATTTGAATTTATAAATGGCTTTTGACCAAAAAAGGACATAATAAATTTTTTTTCTCAAAAAAGTGGCCACAGGTTATAATTTTATATTATACTACAAAATACTGTAAATAAGTCCATTTGTACGAAGCATTGATGTCAAATTGTATTTTAAAATTATGAATAATAATAATAAAATTATTTAATTTCATGGTATATACATAAAAAAATCATATTTATGAATAAAATATAAATTAAGATATAGTTGAATGTAATCTTTTTTGAACTGAATAGTTGAATGTAATCTAAAAGAAGATCATTTCTAATTTGTCAATTCATTGCAACAGCGACAACAACAAAATCACACTCATAGCTCCGTTACTGTAAGCTTACTATAGTTTAAAACTAAGCAAGTTTAATACGGAGGTTTTTTTAAGAAAGGTACATCTTGAAAATAGAAAATTTTGATGAGCGTGCTACCTTGCAATTTAAAGTAGGGGATAGTAGCCTCAAGACTAATCCACCACCACCACCACCTATATTGCGGAAATTAATAGCTTGAAGCAAACAATTAATTGGAGACAACAATCCTCTTACGTTACATCAAACTTGAGGCACTTTTGTTAATTGAATCAATCAGACTGGTGGTGAAAAGCGTGTGGTCACACCATTCCAAATTTTTAGTGGATCTGTTGCGACGTCTCTGTTCCATGTATGTGTCTCTCCTAATTATTTCTGACAACATATTTCATTCCAAAAACTAATTGTTGATTCACCACATTTAAGTTAGTAATAATCATGTGATTCGTTGATAAAAAAACAAAACCATGTGCTTTGATTAGATGCCACGAAGTAACTCCATCTATCTATAGTTATGTAATTCAAAACAGTAGCCAGATAATAAAGGGTTAAGCTATTTTTCAAAACAGTAGCCATATCGGTTACTCAACCTGCATAAAAGAGTAATAAAACTATTCCTGGAAAAGTTTTAACAGGCTTAGCTATCATATGTAACCACCTCTGAGACAATAAAAACCTTAAAGCAATAACAATAACAAAATAGACATAGCAAGATTTAACTACAATTTTGAATTAGATTCAGCACACCAAGCACACACGTCAACAAAAACAACCAGGGAAAAAAGGCAGACCAAGTGGACAAGTACACTATAGCATACAGTACACACGGCTCAACCCAAAGTGAATAAGGCAAAGGGCCCATTTAGAAGGGCCCATGGGCCATAACAAAGGGAAAGAAACTAATTAATGGGGAATACGAAGGTAGATAGGGATGGGATTATTAGCATTGGGAGGAGAATCCCATACAGAAAAAGCACTTGAAGAGTTCATCCACTTTTTGGTCATTTCAGGGTAATGACGATCAATAACATCCTTCAAACTCTCGGTTGTATTGACCCATTGAAACCCCTTCTTAGTGTAAGTTTCCTCATTGAAGTCACTGGTGAAGAACCTATCTGCCTCCAACCTCCTAGAGGCCATTACTAGAAATATGACAAAGGCAGTCTCACTTATGGCAAATCCCTTTATTTTCTTCTCTGCCATGAGACCCACCAGTGTGTCCAGCTCCTCCACATTGTCCCCATACACTTCTCTAAGTACTTTCACTGCTTCCTTGTCATCTGTCAAGTCCTCCCATTTTTTGATAGGTAGCAACAACAACTCCCTCCGAAATTTGTTGTACCTCGCCACACTCCTCTCTCTGTCCCTGTATACTGCATATCATGAAGTGGTTGCATTAAGTTCCACTTGTTTATAATATAAATAAAGCCCCACATTGATTCATTAAAGGGATGAATGAGAATTTAAATTTAAACTATTTTTATCATTGATACAAAGACAGTCCACCCTAACATAAACCTGTATCAAAAATTGAGTTGAGGTGCATTCATCAACCTATAATATTTTTATGAGTTAATGGTCATATTTGTCCATAAAGTATGCATGGAAGATTCTATCTACCCCTGAAATATTTTTGGGCTCATATTTGCCCTGAAGTTTGCAAGAGGGTCACATTCGCCTTTTAGAGTTGAAATATTAACTGTCAAATATGATACTTTGTGCATCCATCATAGGCAAACATGACTCTTAATACATACTTTCGAGGCAGATATGACCCTTTGTGTATACTTCATGGGTAAATATGATGTTTAGTGCAAACTTCCAAGGCAAATTTGGTCCAAAGAATATTTCAGGGCAAATATGATCCTCTATGCATACTTTAGGGGTAAATATGAACTTTAACCCATATTTTTATAGGTGTCCCTAGTGTGAAAAAGTATTTTTTTTGGTATATCTAACATGAAGTGTTTTTAAGTTGTGTCCAACAATGTTAGATTTTTTTAGGGAAAATTAATTTGAGGTCCCCCACAAGGGACTTAATATTAGAAAAGTCCCAAAAGTTGAAAATATTAATGTAGGGTCCCAAGGGACCTCACTTTAATATACTTGAAAAGTGAAAAGACAGTTTTGCCCCTCCTCCTTCTTCTTCCCCACTCCTCCTCCCCTCCCCCCGCCCCCGCCCCCGCCGCCGCAGCATCCCGGCCGTCGCCGCGCTGCATCCCCGCCGCCGTCGCCGCAGCCGTATCCAGACCGCCGCCTTCCCCGGCCCCACCCCGACGACGGCGGCGGGGATGCGGCTGCGGCGGAGGCCTCGGCGGGGGAGGGGAGGAGGCGTGGGGAAGAAGAAGAAGGAGGGGCAAAACTGTCTTTTTACTTTTCAAGTATATTAAAGTGAGGTCCCTTGGGACCCTACATTAATATTTTCAACTTTTGGGACTTTTCTAGTATTAAGTCCCTTGTGGGGGACCTCAAATTAATTTTCCCATTTTTTTATACGATATTTTAGTCTGTTAGACGCGCCTAAAAATACTTTAGGTAACTGAATATCTTAGGGTGCCCATATTCATCTTAATCCTCTAAAACTAAAATAGCATTGAAGCTAACTTAATCATTTGTTACCAAATTAAAGCTAACTTAATTGATGATAAGAGGTATATATAGAGAAGTGATTACTTTCAAGAGCCGGTAGGTCCACATGGTCGGGCCTCTCAGTGCCGTCCACATTCTGTGCGACCAAGTCTCTTGTCCAAACTGGATAATTCCAAAGCTCAAGAGCACCACAAGCTTGGTGGCCCATGGATACTAGTTGCCTCGGAACTCCTATCTCTCTCAAAGTCTTCTCTCCAGGAAGCCCAATCAAATTTGCCATTGGAATCCTACACATGAATCATCATACATTACCAACACAACAAAAGTTAGTGTGATAATCCCACAAATGAATTGATTTAGTTAAGAAATTAAAGGTGAAGATATGTGGTCGCAGTACTCTTTGGTCAACGGGGGAGACTTGTTGGGACCAGGAGTGGCAGAGATATCTCTGAGCTTGAGGGAATCGGGCAGCAAAGAGTGCATCCTGTAGACACTTACAAATTCCTCAGTGAGAGAGTATGGAACCCCATTATTATTTGGCTTCTTTAACCCCACCAATCCCCCAAGGATTGCTCCTCCCACGTGCCCAAATGTGTCCTTAAACTTCTTCCCCAGTAATCCATACCTGGCCGTGCATCACTCTCGATTCATCAGCCACATCTTATATGTAACGTTCAATGCATGCGCATGGGTATTTGTTACATTATGTATAATAGTTTGTAATCAAATAAACTAATCAATTCATGAGCAACTTTTGCATTAATGTTTTTTAAAATAAAAAATAATTAATTGAGTTTTATATTAAGAATGCAAGTAAATATGTATAATTAGGGAAAAAGACCAAAAAAAAGAAAGAAATAACTTCCAATTTCAAAAGCCTAGTGACTATTTCTCCACTAGTTATTATCAACTTCAATATATGCACTCCCTCCAGTCCTTATTATAAGTTATCAACCGCCTCCGATTTTCGATCTTAATATAAGTCACTAGCTACCGCATTAAATATTTTCTTCCCACTTCACCCCTATTATTAATGGGGATTTAAATTTAAAAATGTGAAACACATTATTTAATTAAGGATGAAGTTGGGAAAAATATTGGATTTAACATGACTTTTAAGACTCAATTACCATTCCTTGGTATGTGAGAAATGAGTAGTTGGTGACTTATAATAAGAACATGAGAGAATACTAACAACCATTAACAACTCAAGGTGACTATCTTTTTGTCATCATATGTACCAATTAGCCCGCATGCCAGCAAGAAGAGTGTCAGTTTTGAGGAGTTCGACGGTCCAATCAATGGTGTGAATCTTGGCGATAACAGCTGCAGTCACCAATCTGGCATGACGGTAAAGATCCTCGTCCTCCAAATCTGGGTATTCCCTCTGGACATATGTATTTATCATCATCATATCATTGTTTGAAATTGATTATTGTATTTAGAGAACATTAATTAAATGAACCATCTATATATATATGTGTGTGTCTATATATATATATATATATATATATATATATATATATATATATATATATATAATATTGAAGATGAGGTATACCTTGAGGGCATCACACACAGCATTGTGCTCTTGGATGAATAGAGACTGCAAGGTGGAGACGCCGGCCCAACTGTTACGGACGTCGCCGGAGATGGCGATTCCGTCATCAGAGTGGAGAAGGCTGCCATCTCTGGATATCTTTAGCTTCCCATCTTTGTATGTCCTTACTTTTGCTAGCACCTTTTCATTGCTCCCATATACCACGCTTGCATCCCTACATTTACATATATCCATCACCTCCATGCATATCATACTCGTCATTTGTGTATTTAAACATCAAAATTTTAATTTCATTTATCCTCTTTCTTGATATGTTCCAAGACCAGATTCACGCATAAATAATATATTTGGTTAATTAATTTGAAAACTTTGTTGGTTAATTATTTACAGTTGCAAAGCTTGGTGTGCGCTAACATATCATCATTGCATAAGGGTGTCTATACTTAAAAACCAACGATGACAAGGTCATTGTCTCTTGTGATTTGGAGCTTTTTTGTATTTAATAATATTATGTTTAGTTGTTCCAATATCCCTATCCTTACTCAAAATAAATTAACAACAGATGATACCATCTCTATCTCAACCCTCACCTACTACTCACAAAAAGTTACCAGTAGTATGGTCAAGGGTTTTAGTTTTTTAAAAAATATGTGTCCTTTAAATGTATGAACAATCTCTTGATGACAGAAGAAGCATGATACACAGACACGGCCTCAGCCCCGACATTGATTTGAGGCGGTACTCCCTTAGTCCTAAATATAAGACTTGTTTGACTTTTTTTCAATGGAAGGGATAAAGTTGCAAAATAAGTTATTAAATTAATACATATTTAATAAATTTTTAGATTATCCATTAATTCATAAGTCAAATAAAGTAGTTAAAAGAAAAAATTAGGTAAATCAATTTATATAATTGACTTATTTTGTTTTTTAAATTTTTTTTAAAAAATCAATTAGATATTATATTTATAACACTAAGTCACACTAAATTTGAATAGCAGTTGGGTCTCTTGTATTTGGGTCCATGTCGTGGAGGCTAAAGATGATGAGTTATTTCTCCTCCTCACACAAACCAAGTGAAGTGGGTGGGTTTCGTTATCACCACACTCTCGTTTTATTAAAAACCCCTCTTCATATCAACCCAAAACAATTTCCAACCAATCAACAAAACTATAAAATCATGCCCACAAACCTAGATATCAACATTGATGAATTATTTCAGCCATCACTGACAGACAAAAAGAGGAGGGGGATAATCGAGTGTGAACTGTAATAATTCTGATCTGAACTCCATGAGTTAACATTAAGAAAAATATATATGAAAACATTCGTGTAAGATTACATTCGATCCTTAATTAGTACTTGATCTATTTGACATATTTATGTTTACATTATATATCATCAGTTTAATAAATTCGTGATTTGGAAAAATTATAAATATAAATGGTTTTAAAGAATTTATTATTTTCTTCATAATCTCATCAAATGCAAATAAGCAAGGTATGGATCTAGAATTTATCATTGAACTAATTTTTTACTCATCAAAAAGATAAATAAGAAGTGTTAAACATATATAGACCATCTACATCTCATGTTGTGGACAGTCTAGATTTCATTTTTAACCAATGATAGTAATTAAGAGATTATTTTTATTGTATACTCCGTCCATATATAGCAGGTGTGATGGATGAATTTAAGTATCGTTTATTCTTACCACCAAGGTGTGCGAATGTTTACGGTACCGGTCTTGATTTGGTAGAAATCAGTAGGAACTTCCTTCGTCTTGTAAAATCTGAAAGACTTTAGTGGACATTCGCTTGCGACTTCCCTCGGTGCAGTCAGCTCCATCTATCACCATTTTTCACGATCAAACACACCACAATATGTGTGTGTGTGTGTGTGTAAAGAGACAGAGAGAGAGATTTATCAGAGGAGAGAGAGTTTAAAACAACTTATAATTCTCAATTATTAGATTTTGCTTCGTGTTTTCTCTCTCACTGGGTTGAATATACATATACAGACATACACATGCATATATAGTTATATACACACCTGGTTCGTCTCCTCCAAGTGATCGATCCAGTCATGGATCATGAATTGTATCCAGGAAGCTGCAATAATATTAAACTGCTTGCCTGTGTCCTTGAGAGTTGTACGCGCCAGAAGTTTTGTGGCCACCACCATGGGGTCCGGCTTCAATAGCTGCAGTCATTAATTACAACTACTCCGTTAATTGTATGTACTCTTTTCGCCAATTATTGAATGCACAACAACCTCCGAAAAAATGATTAGTGTGGTGAGAGCTTAGTGTACCATATATCTAGATTTTTTTGGACACACACACACACATGTGTGATTTTAGATTATATCTATCTTTTAAAATATTTTTTGATAGAATCAAATATATACGGTTCAAATTAGATCTTAAATGTCTAAATACGTTCACTCATCCAAAACGATGAGTATAAAAATTGGTTCTTGGATAGCTTTGAGAGCTTTTAGCATATTTAGTTTGTAACTCCTTTTCATGTCAATGTGTCAAACTGTTCCATTTTTACATGGGTGGCTATGATTCATTTACGTGGGTTAGATATCATTAAATAGTGATGAAGATATTACAACACCTTGTCTTTCTGGTCAACAGGATGGATATTCCTGCCAAAGAATGATCCTTGGCTTCCAGCTCCATCGTTGAAGGGGTCATTGAACTTGCCGTTGGCGGTTCTGAAAGGGACATCGACGGGGTTAAATCTCACACCCACCGTAGTCCTCCCAACGTTAATCAAATTGTACTCTTGATGAAGGTGCCTCCTTATTGCCAGATAAAACAGTCCCAGGAACACGGGTAAGTGTGGCCATATCCCCATCTTGTCCACCGAGTGCACAATCTGCACACATACACAAACATATATACATACATGTAAGCCACAACGCTAAAGATGTATATGTCAACAAAAAATACCATGGTCCTAGCTAATTAATTAGAAGATGTTGTTTATAATATAAATTGTATAATATATAGTTCATTCAGATTAATTACACATGATGAATTAGTTTAATTAGTCTACAGAATGTATGATTCGTATTATAAGTTAACTAGGTTCAATATTAAGAACGGGGTAGTATGAGGTAGTATATGGTTTTTTCATGGTGGGTGGACGTACGAGGAAGAGAAAGGCATCAATGATGGTCATCCTGGAAACGGCTTCATGGAAGTCTTTGTGGATGAACTGCTGAACAAATCTGGAGCAGAGAGTTCTGACGAGATCCATTAGGGACATCATGGTTTTGTATGTGTTTCTTTAGTTTAAGTTTTGTGTGAAGAGCTAAACCATTTTCCAGGTCTTTTATATAGACCTTCCACCCCCCCGGTTCTCACACTTAGCTGCCCTTTTCGCCCTTATCGTCTTATCTTTAAACGTGAAATTTAATTTAAAACATTTGTTATATTTTTGGTACCGGTATTAATTTCTAATGTTATCTACGGCGACTAGTTTATACAATAAATTGCACGATTTGGAATTAACATACAATAGCGTCCTTTCCCCCCTTTTGATCTGTTTAGCTCATGGGCTGTTTAAGATCGACACATGAATCTCATGATCTTCCATTAAATGGTGGGATCGGATGATATTTTCTGTGATGTCAAGTTGAAAATAATTTGGCGCAAAAATGTCGAATATCACTAATGACTATATACTTACGTAGTTACGTATGTAACGTATGTAATTCATTCATTACACCGTTTATTACAAACCGAAAATTCACACATTCAGCCTATATCCACTTCTTTTAATTTCTAAAATTATTTACACACTATTCAAATGTTAAATTTTTACCAGTAGTGGTGGGCCTTTTTAGTGATGGAATAATTGTTTGGAGGCATTAAATTTAACATGAAGTAATTAAGGCAGAAATGATGAGATAATGATTTTTGGCGACCCCATTTGATACATCATCCATGATTCCGTGAACAAGGGTTCAAATCAAATAACCAGATTTCTTACAACTTGAGGAGTGGTGCTTTTACATATATACACCCACACACATGTATGTATGTATGTATGTATGTGTGTGTGTGTGTGTGTGTGTGTATATATATATATATATATATATATGTATGTATGTATGTATGTATATGTATAATTTTAAGATTTTTCATGGGTAAAATTTGATTACTTTTGTCAATAGATAGATTGTTCCATTTTTCAAACAGCAGTTATTAGTTATTTTTTTGGTTTGCATCTAAATATGGGTTTCGAAATTTGAAGAATACTAATTAAGAAACTAATAATAATGGTGTGTCTGGAAGAGGATAATTTTCTTGCAGTAGGAGATGCGTGCATGTACACACGATTCCCAGGCCAGTTGATTCTCTCGGCTGCCTTTTCTGAACCGCCGATCAGGAAAGTTCACTACTAGACACCTGTTTCATTTATCGTATTATTAGGGCTTGTTTTTTAGCCAAGAATTGAGAAAAGGAATTGGAGTAGGGAATTGAAAATGGTAATTTTCATATATCCCGGGCCCACAAACTTTCTCTTTCAATCTCACATTTTTTCTAGGCCCCACAAACTTTTACATCTCATCATTAGCTAATTTACCTCTACTTTCTATCTTTACCCCCTTACCCTCAATTCTCACCTTCAATTCCAACCATTCAAACGGACTCTTACTGTCTCTTTCTCTTACTATTCTTCCCTCTTCTTCTTCTTCTTTTTTGACCTTGAATATTATCTCTTACTATTCTAATACTGGCTCGTTATGATGTAAAAGTCTGGTGATGGCCCATTATATTATATTAGAAGAAAAAATATCTTTGCGTGCGTTGTTCAAGTTTAATTTTCGCCAGTCAAGAAGACAATATTTCTCCTAAGGTGGCAAAGCCATCCACTTTGTTATAATATAACCTAAAACCACTAAGATTTTATTATGATCATATTGCTCCAGAATATATATTTATTTACTTACAATTAGACCACCCATTTGTTCGTTAATGTAAGATCTATAAATACTACTTCCTCCTTTTCTAAATGGGCGAAGGCCCAAAAATGATACATAACTATTGGCCAAGGAACAGAAATAGTACATAAATATTTCGAGGTACAAAAATGATACCTAACTCTTACATGTGATCAAAAATGATATTTTCACTAATATGACAGTAATATTAGACATGAAATGTCCAAAATGCCCTTATAATTAAATAAATTTTTACCGGCCGGCAATTAATTTAGGACGAAGACCCAAAAATGATACATAACTATTGGCCAAGGAACAAAAATGATACATAACTATTGCAAGGTACACCAATGGTACCCAACTTTTAACATGGGATCAAAAATGATATTTTCACTAATATGACAATAAGATTACACATGAAAAGTCCAAAATGCGCTTATAAATTAAATAAATTTTCTTCCTCACTCTCTCCTTCCTTAGCTTCTTTCTTCTACCAACACTTCCTTCAATAAATAACTCGTCCACCAGCGGCTTCAACTCTCAGCAACTCGTTAGGGTGATCAGGCTGCAAAAACATGAAAACAACGGCTGTGTGAAAAGAAGAAAAAAGAGAGCTGAGGCAAGAAAGAGAGAAGCTGAAAACAACGGCTCAATGAACAGTAATTTTTATATATAGTAGAGAAGCTGAATAGGAAACGGCTCAGTGAACAAGAACCAGAGAAAAAGATTCTGTTTTAATGTTTTTGCAGCCTGATCGCCCTAACGAGTTGCTGACAGTTGAAACCGCTGGTGGACGAGTTATTTATTGAAGGAAGTGTTGGTAGAAGAAAGAAGCTAAGGAAGGAGAAGGTGAGGAAGAAAATTTATTTAATTTATAAGTGCATTTTGGACTTTTCATGTGTAATCTTATTGTCATATTAGTGAAAATATCATTTTTGATCCCATGTTAAAAGTTGGGTATCATTGGTGTATTTTGCAATAGTTATGTATCATTTTTGTTCCTTGGTCAATAGTTATGTATCATTTTTGGGTCTTCGTCCTAAATTAATTGTCGGCCGGTAAAAGTTTATTTAATTATAAGGGCATTTTGGACATTTCATGTTTAATATTACTGTTATATTAGTGAAAATATCATTTTTGATCACATGTAAGAGTAGAGTATCATTTTTGTACCTCGAAATAGTTATGTACTATTTCTGTTCCTTGGCCAATAGTTATGTATCATTTTTGGGCCTTCGACCTTTCTAAATATAAAATCATTTTAATTAATTTGGAAAGACTAAGGAATACATTCTAATTAGTTAGGATCACATAATATTCCCAAAATAAATATCCATCATTTAAATTTAAGAACAAAAAAATTCTGAATTCAACAACTTCCCAAACAAGCCTGTTACACCCCAACTACCATGTCCATATTACACACACCAATTGATAGTATTTTGAAATAAAAAGAGAGAAAATATTTTAAAATTATGGTATTTGATTTGATATGATCTTGATATATATTTTAGCATTATTGAGTGATTAATTGAGAAAGATTCCCATCCACTCCAAATTCCAAAACGCATGCACGCACGCACGCACATCAACGAGAGAAACACAACCTTACTAAGTACGGAGTATTATATAGAGTATCTAATGAACATTCATTATTTAATTTGGCCACGTGACGAAACTTGAAATCAGTCCAAAAAGATCAAAAATCGAAACGAAGATTAGTAGTAGTAGATTATTGTAAGGTGGGTGCATGCCCCGGCCCCCGGGCCCCAGCAAGCAATAAATTGCGTTAGAGAAAAACCGGCTAGCCATTCTAGTCATAAATCTATAATTTGGTACACGTACATATAACTGATGATTAGGTGCCGTAAACGCTAACCTTGCTTCTGGGGAAATCGCTAAAACAGCAGGTTTACAGCGAGAGAGATAAGAGATAATTAATTAATTTATATATGCATGACCCCTCATTAGTGTTTCATCAAGTTGATAGTTACCAATGAAGGCATATATAGTGTTGACCAGATCAAATTATTTAACTTGGACTTGTATAAGTTAGCGTAAATGATGATCTACACACCTGTTACCTACTGATTAATCGATCTTATACAAGTTAGCGTAAATGATGACCATATATATTCTCATCAAAATTGTTGATGCTCGGTTTAGGGAGACTTTATAATATACTACCTCCGGTCCTAAATATAGGACCTAAATAACTTTTTTTGGAGAGATTACACTACAAAAAAAAAAAAAGTCGTTTTCCGGCGTATCAAAAACGCTGGAAACGGTATGCCTTCCGGCGTTTTCTAAAAAACGCCTAAAAGAATTGCCGCAAAATTTGGCTCGCGCTTCCCGCCTTCTTTCCCGCGCACACATACCGGCGTTTGTTGACACAAACACGCCGGTATGTATATTTTAATCAAAAAAATTGTTGTTTGCTTTTCTTTCTCTTTTTTTTTTGAAAAAAAACACATATCGGCGTTTCCAAAAACGCCGATATGTGTTTTAATTTTTTTTAAAATAGTAACAAATGCTTATTGGCGTTTATTAAAAACGCCGATAAGTATTAAATAATATTTTTTTAAAAAACCATGTATACCGGCGTTTCTTGGAAACGCCGATAAGTGTAGGACAAACGCCGGTAAGCATTAAATATTTTTTTTAAAAAAAAAAACTACGCATATCGGCGTTTGCGAAATCGCCGGTAAAATAATAATACAATATCACTTTCCGGCGTTCCCATCATAAACGCCGGTATGCTCCACCTTCCCTATAAATAGCGATGCTCTCCCCTCATTTTCTCTTGCTCATTCCTTTCTTGCTCCTTCCTACTTCTTTCTATTTGTTTCTCAGTGATCATTATAAATAGCGGTGCTCCCCCTCATTACACATTTGGTGGTTGCTTATTGTCATATCTTTTTATTTATATTTGCTTCATTTTTGTTTATTTTTATGTCATTGTTAATTTACATATTTGATATACTTTAGTTGCTCTTATAGGTATTATTTTCTTTTAATGTGTGCAATGTGATTTTTCTGTCATTATTATTTATTAATATTTTTTATTTATATCTATAATGCTACATTTTCGTCCCAATTTAATGTTAAATTGGGACAAAATTTTTTTTAATAATTTTTTAACACTTTTCGGCGTTTCTGAAAACGCCGCAAAATTTAATATTAAATAATAGCATACCGGTGTTTCACCAAAACGCCGGTGTGCCTGAATATTATATTACTTTCTGCAGCCCGCGTTTTGGCGTTTGTGGGTACCCTACGGCGTTTGTAAAAACGCCGACGTGCTACTTTTCCACGTTTTTTTTCAGCAATTTACAAAAACGCCGTAGCGTTGTTTAGCAAAAAAAAACACCGGAAAGAGGCAAAAATAAACGCCGGTAAGCGGCAAGTGTTTTGTAGTGTTAAGGTTGCGAAATATGTTATTAAATGATGACATATTTAATATATTTTTAGATAATCTATTAGTTTATAGGTAAAATAAACTAGTTTAAGAGAAAAAATTAGGTAAATCAATTTATAATTAACTTATTTTTTGCTTTTTTAGGATTTTCCAAAAAAGTCATCTAGGTCTTATATTTAGGACCGGAGGGAGTAAGAGACAAAAGGATAAATCTTCATTGATAATGAATTTGAATACCATAAAAGGGGTCGCCGGCAACGGTGATTACAAGCTAGGCGTCAAAGTCTCGAGCACAAGTAATAAATCTAATGATGAATACAATGATCAAAGTAGGACTGGAGAAGTTCTAAAAATTCAGAGAGAGAGTAGAGAGAGATAGAGCGGTTGCAGAAGATTGCTTGTGTTGTTCTTCAGGGTTGGTCCTCCTTTTATAGCTCTGACGTCAAGGGGGTAGTTGAGAAATAGTAGGCGTCAGTTGAGGATGGTGGGCGATGCTTGTTCTCCGAAATAGGTGGGCGACAGGTCCGAAATAGGTGGGCGACTAGTTCCTTCCTCATTATCTGAATCATAACCGTTAGAGACGTGAGTCTTGGGCCTAAAACGTGTCTGCTTCTCTATTTGGGCCGCTGGCGAGGATCCAGGCCCAATAAGGCCTAACGTGATCCAACATTAAGTCCCCCACTTCACGATGCTTACGTCAGCGAGCATTCGGAAGTAGCAGTTACCTTTCATCCGACGGCTAAGATCAAGACAAGTGCAGTTTTTAAGTTTCCCTCTTTATTGGGTGGCCACGATGGAATAGCAAAGGTAACGTCCATTTTGACTGCGTCGGACGGTTCATATATACTTCTTCGTTGTCTGTTCAGTTTCTCACTTCGCGTTTGTCTGAGTTCCTTGCTTCTCTCTTCATCGCCTTCATCAAGATTCAACCTTTCATCAACTACGTCCACCTAGAAGTCTTGAATACTCCTTCGAGGTACTTTTGCGTTGTAAAAATCTGATCTTTTCTTCTTTTACATGAGGAATTTAATTATCATGTCGTCTTCTGATTCCGAGAAAACTCATTCTGATAGAGGGTATGTTAGCGAAGATTTCCAATATAGTGCTTCCTCATCTTCTAGGTATTCTGAAAGGATAATTGATTTAACTGTTTCCTATTCGCCTTGGGGTTAAATGCAAGTTATTTATAAAACCAAGGATTATAACAAGTGGTACAACCCCGGATCGTTCAAGGAGTCTAATGATCTACCTAAGCTACTAAATGCAATCGAAACAAACGAAGGAATTAGTTTGGGGGTTCGGTTTAAAAGATCCTCTAATTAAACTACTAAATATAAATACATTTTTTTTATTTTTTGGGTAAAATGGAATGATAAATGACAATCAATAAGATTAGGGCTCTCTTGGTTAGGGTCTTAGTGGCAAACTTGGGCTCATACATTAAGGGGTGTGAGAAGTAATTGGGCCAATATCATCCAACTGGGCTTTATTAATTATAAACCAAAGGAATGTGTCAACTATGTCTTGTAACACCACTCAACTTTAGTTAAGAAATTAACTGACTTAACTTAATCCTATGTCAATTGAATACAAGGATAATGAATGGAATTACTTAGGATTTCTCCCAAGTTACTCAACATTGTTAGTCCCAATGATCAATTAGCAATGGATCAAATCAAGTAACAACTACTTAATTAAGATCTTGTCCCAATTACTCTTGTGGATTAGATTGAGGAATTACATTTAATACTTTAATGTGAGTTCAACTAATTAAATTACCTAAGCACTAGTGAACTTGATAATTCAACCTAAATGAGCTCAACCAATTAACAAAAGCATCAACATCAACAAGCTAGTTGATTAAATCATCACACATGATATCATGCAAGACAACAAAACCACAAAAACTCCAATTGAAGTTAACACTAAGAAAATGAAGTTCTCAACACAAGACTCAATCCATCAACACAAGTATCTCATCAACAATTACATATTTATGGTCTCAACAACACATAAAATCTAGAAATTCCAAGAGAAATACCAAATACAATATGTTGGAAGTCATAAATACAAGATTGAAACAAGAAAAAATCCCCTATTGTAGAACCCTTGCTTGAGCCACTTTAACCTATCACCAGGAAAGCTTGAGGAAGCCTAGCTACACATGGAAGAAGATGAAGCCACCAAGAGAAGCCCAATGCCCAATTCATGGTAGAAGGATGGTGGAAAAGTGAAGAAATGGTAGAGAATATGGTAGAAGTGAAGTTGGAATGCATACAAATGAGTTGGAATGAGTGGGGAATGGATGGGATTGAAGAACCCTAGGTTAGGGGGCTTATTTTCGTCCTAAAGGTGCTTGAGAACCGGTTTGGGGGTGTTAGGAAACTTATATAGGGTGTAGAAACCCTAATTTGCGAAAACTGAATTTTGCTGCAGAATTGGCGCCCATGGCCGCCCCTTGCGTGCCTAGGGCGCCACCAACCTGTAATGGCGCCCAGATGGCGCCCGGGGGCGCCAAACTGATCATTTCCCCCTTTTTTTGCTTTCTTTGCTTCCTCATTCTTGTGCTTTACTTCCATGATCTCTTTGAGTGTTTTCTTCCATTAACCTACAAGAGATTATACTTGAAGTAGCATCACAAAGTTCTCAAAAAGTTGAATGACAATAAAACAAGTTAAATATGACAAAATTGCCCTTAACTAGAACAAATTCCAACAACTTAAGCAATAACTAGAATCTATGCTAATTAGGTGCAATTATCATCAAAACATGCATTAATTCAATGGATTTGGCCATGAAAAGATATGCAAATATATGGTGCAATCAATAATAGACGAGGAAATAGAACCTTCTCCTAGACATGTTTCTATAGAATCCCCCGCTAAAAAGAAAATCTCAAAAGGAAAAAATTTGTCTGTTCCCTCTGTAAGAAATCTGAAAATCTGGGCTAGCCAGTTTCAAGAGTGGGTTAAGGCGGGAGAAGATGAAGCGCCTTCTAGTTCATCTCCTCCACCCAGTGCACACCCACTGCTAAAAGATGCCCCATACGCTTGCGAGTTTGGGGGCAAACGGATGTCTAGGTCAAACGCTTGAATAAAGTTAAGGCACACGACCTTAGGGTGCGCGAGGTATCTAGGATGTCGTCTCTGTACTATTTCGACGCCAGTGTGCTGTTTAGGCTTCCTGTTAGAGGAGAGGCGTTAGACTCGTGGTCAGGCGATACGATCGCCATGAGTTTTGAGACCTTTTGTAACATTTTCTTACTAAATCCCTAATTCACTAATAATATCACTATCAATTCAATAAATCCTTTACTAACTATGATAGAAAAATTTTTTTACATAATATCGATATCGCTATCATAGTTAGAAAAGAAATTCCTAATAATAATTTATTCATTACCCATGATAGAAAAGAATTACCTAAAACGATAAAAGTGTTATCATGGATAATATATTGATAATCATGTTAGTAAGAATTCTCCTAACATGGTTATAAAAGAATCACCTAATACCTTTGAAAAACACTCAGAAAAGAGATAACCATGTTAGAGCGGGGCCCATCTAACATGGTTATATAAAATAACAACACTCATCACAACAGTAAATCACAATCACTCGATATTACCATGTTAGGAAAAGAACTTTCCTAAGCACAGTTATTCCAAACAACAACCTGTATCAACAAATCACAACAACACCAACATCTAATACGTCCATGATGGAAAAGAAGGAATGCCTTTCCATTTTCATTGCAAATTTCCCTGTAATACATAATCTATTATTCCAGTCAATCAGCAATACTAACAGAGTCTGTAGCACAGCTACAATTATCACATAACCGCTACTATCGCAGTACTAGTAGCAAAATAACATACCATCTACAAGTCATGATCATATCACAGAAACAGTTAATACAATAATTGAACAGCTCAATTCATTCGAAATAACAACAAACAAATGCGGAAGCAGATGCAGCCTAATCAAATGACAATATATATAATCCTAATGGATCACCACCAGCCTACTCACTGTCTAAGTGCAGGCCGGACAGCTCCTTCCCTTTCCTTTGTGCCTCCCTCTGGTATAATCACCTGTAAAAATAAAGGGAATGGGGTGAGACAAAACAATGTCTCAGTAATCACTACTTCACTCACTGTGAGACTCAGAAGTGGGGTAGTGGAGCGTCTACAGGGTACCACAGTTTTCAAAACCTGCATAACCACATAATATATACACATATATACAGTATAGATACATCCATCTCTTAATAGACAAAAATAAACGTGATTGACACTGTGCCCAGTCTCAAATCTGAAAGCATGAAAAAGGGAGCACTCTAAAATGTGAAAACATCCCTGGTTCCTTTACAATCCGAGGAACCTGTACAATTAACCTGTCGATTTGCGCAAATCGATGGTTACATCGGCCGACGGTACTAATAATCAGTGTCATGCAACATACAAAAGATTTATATATGAATATATATATATATATATATAAAGTACAGTGTATTTAGAAAGGTACCCTATAGCCCACGTTTAAATATAAAATAATCTGAACACATTTCATTTATATATATAAAAGTAGAAGAGGATTTTAGAAATCCTCAACTATCGTCACCCTCAGTATCACAGTCAGTTAAGCGTGATTACCTGTCAAGTTTAGTAGCAATAGATATACGCAGCTAAAATTTTCCTTAAGCTCCACTCGAATTTACGCGTCAATAATCATTCAATGAGCTACTGTTGGTCAAGGCACAATATCAGTGACTTTGACCTACCATTCAGACTAATTCTAAAACATTCTAAAACAATTATTAAAGTAATAAATTACTTCTAACATATACACTTTTCTATATTCTTTTGTACCTCACTATTCCCTTAACCATTTATTTATAACTCTTGCAAAACTAACCTTTAATGTTAACCCCATCAAAACAACTCATTCTTATCAATATGACAACTAAATGTGCCTCCCAACTTTACAAACCTTCCATGGCACAATCTAAATATAACTTTACCTCACCAATTTCCTCTTTAACCAACTCTTCAATTACCAAACTTCTTCCTAAGCACCAATCCAACCACCAATCCAACCATAAATTAACATCCCTTCATCATAAAACAACTCCCACTAATATAAATAAACACAAATTTATCTCAAGACATCATGGCTTAACCAAATCCTAAATCAAAGAGCCCAAAATTTTCCATTCACATCCTCAAATTAATTTTCCACCAAATCTCCAAAATAATGCTTTTACATAACCATATCTTTTCTAATCAACACTTTACTTCCAAATTTCGTTCCAATCACCAACTCAACCAAAACAAACATTCCAACATCTTAATATAACCTTCACAAGCATTTATAAACTACCAATCCCTTCAAGTCATCTTACATCAACGAAAATCTCAACTTAAAGAGCCATAAAAATGCTCCAAAAATTCCAAAATAATTCCCAACTTCAATAAATTCAAATACTTTCCAAAAATCTTCCATTAACCACTTAAATATCCACAATTCCTTATTTAAAGCTTCAAAGGTTTAATTATGGTCAAACCCTAAACTTCAAAGAATCACAACTTTTACTAAAAAAAATTCTCAAATACTTAATCTCCTTTAGAAATTTAATTGCTCCCAAGAATACTCAAATTTCATGCCTCAATTTCAATATTAAAGCATTAACATTCCAAAAATCACAATATAACCAAAACCTAATTTTAAAGAATCCTAAAGTATTCCCCAAAAATCCTAAGGTAATCTCCCACTTTAAGAAAACATCAAATACTCTCCCCAAACTTCAATTAACTACTTAATAATCCTTATGGTAGCTTGCAAAACCTAAAGTCCCAATTTTTAAACAAAACCCTAACTTCAAAGAGGCACTTTATCTCACAAACAACATCACAAAGAGGTTGGAAAAACTTACAAAGTTCAAAAATGGGAAGAGATCACTCCCACCGTTGGCCGCCGTCCAAGTACGCCGGAGATCGGCCCTTTATGGTGATTAGACCGAAATGAAACCCATAATGAAAAGAGGAAATGAGAAAACGAAGCTGGAGAGGGAGACATAGCTCGAAAAACTAAAGGAAAATGCCAAGCCTACCTCCCAAACCACCGTCCGTCGCCGGAAAAGAAAGGCTCGCCGGAAAATTATGAGGCCGACGAGAAAACAGTGGTGAGCAAGGGGAAGTCCGATTTTGTGTGATTTTACAAGCTTGAGGGGTTGAGTGTACAAGGAATGGAGTGGGTGTGGTTGGGGATGAGAGAAAAATGAGTTTGTGTGTGTGGGTTGAGTAAAGAAAATGAAGATGATGAGGGGGAGGGGCATGTCGGCAGATTTTTAAGTGGTGGAAGGAGAAGGCCATGTTTGGCTTGGTGTTTTATTGAAGTGAATGGTGTAACTTATACCGGAAATTACCACAATGTCCTCTTTTAATTAAAATCCACTAAATCAAGCCTCTAATCTTCTTAACTTTCAAAATATTTTGAGTTTCCCCATTCTCCCATATTTCAAATTTATTTGCCTAATTAGTTATCTGCATACTTAATACTTAAAATTCCAAAATAATCCCGAAATCACCGAAAATTCCTAAAAATTCCAAAATTTTCATTTTCTCCATTTATTATTTCCCAAAACACTCTTTTCATCTTGTATTAAATTTTCAGGATGTTACACCTTTTGTTACATTTCCCCTTTTCCTCTCCCCGAGATAATCTTAGAATTTTGTTCTTTCTATAAAATTTCACCTTCTCAACTTTCTCCTCACGCCTGGCATCTGGCTGTCGTGGCCGAGTATATGTCCCATGAACTGGACATAAAACTGGATATGTTTGATCTGTTCGGTTTATACAAGCTTTCAGAGATTAGGCACGGCGTCTATTCGTTTATCAATAACCAAGTCGGGCTACCAAGCTGGACCTATGAGGACTTACCCAATGACCGTCAGTGGGACGTCCGCTTTGTGATGATACCTCATCTGGCTGTCATTCATCCTGGCATCTTTACCCCACTTGAATGGCGTCGTTTAAGTAAGTCATCTTGTTCCAAGAGTTAACCCGACTCTAAGTGTTTCTGATCTTACAATGTTTTTGTCGCCTTGTAGGTAGCACGAGCTGAACGTCGCTCCTAAGGCCAATCCAGACACCGAGGCCAAAATTCGAAAAATTCTAAAAGTTCCAGCCGAAGAGAGAATATTTTTGGCCATGATGGATAGTAAGTCGTGCTAACTTTATCTCAATTTATCGTATATACTCGTGCATTGTTTTTTCCTGGTAATAATGTATCTCTATGGTCTTTAGGGAAAAAGGCGATTCCAAAACTGACGGAGCGAAGACTCGGCCCTGCAGATATCGAGCAGTTCGTCAGAGACCATGCCGCCAAAATTGGGCAAAGGAGGGGGGACTTTAACTCTGAGGCCATCAAGGGGGCCATGATCCTAATGGACGTCCTGACGGCTCCACTCTACGACACTTCACTCGGTGCTTCACTCAGTCTCTTTGATGGTCAGCCCTCCGGTCAGAACCCTTCATAGGTAGCCCTTTCCAGTCTTTCGGCCAAGACGGCGTCCCAGCAGCTCCACTCTACGACACTTCACTCGGCGCTTCACTCAACCTTTGTTGGTCAGAACCCTCCGTAGGTGGCCCTTTCCATTTGGCCGTCTCTCAATGAAAACACTATTGTAACGAGCACAAGTCTTTGGGAGAACCACACCCCAATAGCTAGCTGTTGAGGTTGGGGAGTCATGGACTTATACGGTCTCCTTTGTAAGCTAGCCAACCTCCCCGATGTGAGACTTGTAACAATAAACACTTTAATATGTCCTAAAATTAAAAACGTAAAGGATCGAAATAATGACTCAATCATCAGACATGATTAGAAACTATTCAAGGAGCACGTGAGTTGTCTTTTAGTTAAACGTGATTCACCCCATGCTCACCTTAATTATCAGCAGTGAAAATGCCAAATGTAGTAATTTTGAAAAGGGTTGTTTAGACATGATCAAACGGGATTAATTAAGGCGCTATGGTAGGAGTATTGATGAATGATACTCCCTCCGGTCCTAAATATAAGATCTAATTGACTTTTTTGAAAAATCATAAAATTAAAAAAGCAAAATAAGTTAATTATAAATTGATTTACCTAATTTTTTCCCTTAAACTAGTTTATTCTACTTATAAACTAATGGATAATCTAAAAATATATCAAATATGTCATGATTTAATAGACTATTTTGCAACCTTAACCTCTTCAAAAAAAATTATCTAGGTCCTATATTTAGGACCGGAGGTAATATTGTTCACCGCCGTCTTTATGCGAACATGCGCCAAAAGAATCTTAAGATTACTTAATTTCGTTCTCACCCGATGCATGGATAGTGCGCTTAATTATTTGACTGTCACGAGTCAATGTATTCACATAATGGCTCACGTTAAATTGGACAGGGATAAAAGGTCAAAAAAAAAAAAATTGGACAGGGATATCGGTAATGGCATACAAAATATGGTTCAAAACTTTTTCAGTTTGATGTTACATTGTTCACAAATTATTTTTTCCAGTTTCAGTGACACGCATATATGCAACTTGTTCTCCTTCACTACTTGCTCAATTTTGAACATTAATTTTTACTCGAAGCTAGCCAAACGCTCATTTTTCCTGTTGTGAAAACAGAGTCATGGTGCATGCATGTATATATTTACTTTGTCTAATTATAGTTTTTCTCAAGGTTTTCACACCCGGACCGAGCCGGACGGTCCAACCGGTCGGACCGTCGGCCGGTGGCTAAAACGGCCCGATCACCTCGATTGGGCCGTTTTACTGTCCAAACCGGTTTGACCCGGAGTTGACCCGGGTCGACCGCTGTTGACCCGGGGTTGCCCCGGGTTGAACCGCTTTTGACCCGCTTTTGACCCGGCCAGAATTTGACAACTGCAGAAAAAAATATATCAACAGAAAAAAAATGAACTTGATTAAAAAAATATCTTCATCCTAATTATATTAAGTTATTAAGTATTAACAATATTTATATATTTAATTTTCATTAAATTATTACGTCACCGGTTCGACCGAACGTTTCAACCGTTTCAACCATGACCCGCTCAGTTTTCCGGCTCGACGTCCGGCTCGGGTTTTAAAACCTTGGTTTTTCTTTTTTTGATACATGATCAAGGTATCCCCTCACTCGACAAGTGAGAGACTAATCCCCCGCTGATTTGTAGGCACCTCAAAGGGTGGGACAGCTGACCTGGGAGATTTAATGTTTCTCCATACTCAACGCCAGGGATCGAACCCCAGACAATTGGTTAAGGGTGAATGAGTCCTTGTCACTCAACCACACACCCCAGGTTAGTTTTTCTTTTTGTATACCTCATGTGAATATAATCTGCATTTGATTTTGACTTCCACGGCTAATAACATAGCGATCGATGACAATTTGATTATAAATAAGTGAGTTAATATTCATTTTGACCAACAAACACTTTACAACTTCTCAGTTTGACCAACAGACAATAAAAGGTCTCATTTTGGTTAATGAATAAAAAGAAGTCCATTTTGACCAATAGAGTACTATTGGAAAATACTAATATGCCCTTTAAATAATAAAAAATTTCCCTTCCGACTAAATCTTTATAAAGGACATATTAATATTTTCAATAGTCGATTGGCTAAAATGAGACTTTTTATTGTTTGTTGGCCAAAATGAGACTTTGTAAATTATTTGTTGGTTACAAACTTTTTTTTTATCAAGAGTTGGTCACAAACCTGAATGAATATTAATCCTAAACAAAGTTATGGCGGCCTGGCAACATTATTATTTATTAGGCGGCCTTGCAACATTATCCACGGCAAGTAATGAGTTAAAGATTTGATGATGAGATTTTGCGCTAAAATAGCAGTACTTTTTTTTTTGGGTCAAACCCTAAAATAGAAGTTAGCTAGTATACTTGAAAACTCAAGCTAAGCATCCTTCCAAATGAAGGTAATTTTCAACATCACTGTATCAAAATTGACGGTTTAATTTCTTGTTTCTGTTCTAACCCTTTGACGCTTTTTAAAACACGAAACCAGGATCCGATAAGATCATTTGCAAAAAGAAAGTGACCCGGAGTGTATAGTTTGAATCGATTGGAAGAGACAAAGTATTAGGAAAAGATTTTCAAAGAAATGGAATATATGCATCACAGTGTAAATTTGTCAGATTTGTTTTGAAAGTTCATAACTTTATATGTTACTATAATTTTTTTTTTTGAGTTCAATGTGGCTGAGTTTAAAAAAGAGTAGCAAATGTTATATATATATCCATCCAAAAAAAAAAAATTAGCGTCAATTGGTATAAAAAATGATACTACCTCCGGTCCTAAATATAAGACCTAATTGACTTTTTTTTAGAGATTAAGGTTGCGAAATAGGTTATTAAATTATGACACATCTGATATATTTTTAGATTATCGATTAGTTTATATGTAAAATAAACTAGTCTAAGGAAAAAAATTAGGTAAATCAATTTATAATTAACTTATTTTACTTTTTTTAGGGTTTCCCAAAAAAGTCATCTAGATCTTATATTTATGACCGGATAGAGTATCAATTATACTTTTTATACTATACTTTTTTTCACTTCCTAAATATAAGAGTACTTTGCTCTTTCTTTTAAAATTAAAGGAGCAAATTAGACAACTAAATTAAAACATATAAACAATGTATTTAAATTTTATGTTATTTTATGGGTAGAATAAAATAATTTTGAGGAATTTTTTTAAAATAATCAATTTTATATCTTTAATTTCTCATAAAATAGTCAAAGTGATTCTATAATTAAGATTTAAGAACGGAGACAGTATTAAAAACACACCAAATTAAAAATATAAATAGAACTATTTTTTCTTTGAAAAAAAAATAAAAATAAAAAGACCATGCTGACCAAAAAAAAGTTTTATTATTTATAAAGACTGAGAAAAGCAATGGCTCTGCATATTTACTTGACTGATTTTTAAGTTAAATAAAAAGACCATACTGACCCTCAACAAATAATAAGACAGCGATGTAATCTATGTTCATAAACGCACATTTTGAACAGAGTGGTTGATTCAGATCTCTTTTTCTTTGTCATTAAACACATAAAAACAAAAGTAACTCATTGACGGGTAAATGAAAGTAAGCGAGAAGAAACCCTCAAACTTAAATTTATGTCAAAACTCACACGTAAGATATACAACCCGTATAATAATACTCCCTCTGGTCCTAAATATAAGACCTAATTGACTTTTTCTAGAAAACCCTTAAAAAAACAAAATAAGTTAATTATAAATTGATTTACCTAATTTTTTCCCTTAAACTAGTTTATTTTACCTATAAACTAATGATAATCTAAAAATATATCAAATATGACATCATTTAATAACCTATTTCGCAACCTTAATCTCTCCAAAAAAAAGTCAATTATATCCTATATTTAGGATCCAAAGTAGTATATTTCACAGCTCTACAAAAGTAACATTGTTTACGGTAGGCGGATACCACTTCTAAGCACGACCCGACTTGTATCCTCGTGAACCCAACATGTAAGTTATTGACTAAATAATAGCTAGTAACTTGTAAATCGTATCTTCGTCTTCCAAGTTATTAGGTTGCGTAATAGAAGACAAGTCATGCACTCGTGCTTAATATTAGCCACAAACAGAGGCTAGAAAATCAAAATTGAGAGGATTGTGTATTCGTGTCAGTTTATTGATCACCTCCCTTTTCTTAATATACACACGAGTTCGCTGACTTTCAAGGTCAACTTGAACATACTCCTCTGGTTTTATATATAGGGTAGAGAGAGAAAGTTTTTCTCTGTCTCATATATATGTCACTGCTAATGTATAGATTCACCTTTTATTTATTGTATGTCGATTTTCTTTTCATTTGATGTAGTGTATATTAAATTAAATACGAGTAAAATAGAAATTTGTTTGATTTTAATGGAAAGTCAATGAGATTTTAAAATTTTCTTAATTTGTTCTATGTGAAATAATATGATATAAGTGACTTATATAAACATGACAAGTGACTTATATAAGTGACTTATATATTTTTTATTTTTCAAAAAAAATATAAACATGACAAGTGAAGTAAATATATACATTATTAACCCGTCATTTTTATAATTATGGGAGAGGGGTCTCTCTATTTCTCCTCTCTTCATTTCTCCCCATTTCCTTAAAAAATATTTTTGAGGTGACATTTTGTCTGTTTGATTTTTTTTGTTGACGATTAAGGTATCCCCACTCGACAAGTGAGAGACTAATCCTCCGCTAATTTTTAGGCACCTCAAAGAGTTAGACAACTGACATGAGAGATTTAATGTTTCTCCATACATAACGTCAAAGATCAAACCCCACATAATTGGTTAAGGGTGAATGGGTCATTGTCTCAACCACTCACCCCAGATTTTTGTCTCTTTGATTTTACCTTTAGATTCTATATAATATTTGTGACATTTTGATATCTTATCCATAAAATATAATTCTGTTTTCAATTTTATATGATTTTCCAAATATTTATTACTTAAAATTCTGTATATTTTTTAAATTTAAATCACTGCATTTTTGAAAAATCATATAAAATTAAAAATAGAACCACTTTTTGTTCATAAGATATCAAAATGTCACCAATTTTATGTAGAATAATCTAATGGCAAGATCAAACACAAAATATGACCCAAAAATAATTTTTTGAGAGTAATAGAGAGAAATGTAGAGGCCCTCGCTCCTATGATCAATATTAGTGAGTCTTAGTTAGTTTGTAATCATTTTAATTTTAATGAAATTATCTTTTTATAAAAAATTGATCGATATTACATGGGATCAAGCTGACAAGGATGAATAAATTTGCTGGGCTATTCAAAAGAGAATAGAGTCGATTAAACGAAAATCCGATCGTTTGACTAAACTGAGGGGTAAGAATTGAAACCGAAAATGCATGCTGAGATCATAGGTAAGAGTTTATGATTTTTGGTTCTTACGTTGGAAATTAGTTGGATTCAATTTCAATCACTGATTTTCTTCCATTTAAGCCCACTCATTGTATGTAACTATACGTTATTTTGACCTAGCATGGATAATGTTATGTCAACATCACGTATTTGCTAATTAGAAAACTCATAAATTGGACTTGTATGATCTTGAGGTACTTGATTTCAACAGATCAAGGTGAAATTTGTATACTCTTATTTATAATTCTTAGACTTTGAATAAGTTATTATATGTGTTGAAATTCAGTGTAATAAGTTTTATGGACAGATTAAAACCATCACGTTATTTGTTTGAAATAAGGGGAAAAGAAAGAGGAGGACGCACGGACTTTTTCCGCTCCAAGAGAAATAAGAAAAAAACTACTATATTGCAAGGCAAAACAATTTGAGATATTATATTTATACTACACATTTGATTTTTTCAAGACATACCGAATTATGGAATCAGTCAAACTTGCATAATATTATTCCATGGCTAAACAATTTGGGACGTTCCATAATTTCCTTTATTACGTGTCATTCAACCTATCATATTTGTTCAGTTAAAAAAAAAACCTATCATATTTGTAAGATACTTCTTGAGGAGTTTTGTTATTATTTTATAAAACCTTATATATTCTTTACAGCTTTTCTTTCAATGTCAATGATGTCGATTATTAATTTATTGCCTATGTACAGTATTTAATATGAATTAAATAGGAGACTAAATTAATTATAGATAGAGTTAATAAATTTCAAGATTTTTATTATAATAAAAATATTGAGAGTGGCTTACAAATTGAATACAAGAAATATAGATACCATATCGCCATTATTAACAGGCATGCCAGATTCCAACCCCTCGTCTATCTCATCATCCATGGCAAATTGGCAATCAAGCGCCAGTATGGTTCCATCTTGAAAGTGATTTTTTCGGCCTTTCTAAACTAATTGGAGATTAATGAGCTAAGTCGATAGGATCATAAGGCTGACAGAAAACGTTAAAGTCCCTTAAAAATGATTCTCCTATAATAAGGAGATGGATGGACCTAATGAAAGTAAAAAAACAAAAAAAAATGATGAGTCAAATCTACTTCATATATCACCAAAAATGTAACTTTTCAAAATGTCGACTGCACGCGAATTAAAATTTACAAAATAATGCCCCTTCATTTAGTTGACACTATGAAATTTAACTTATATTAAAGGGATACAAGTATACGGTCAAAATTATATACAATTATATCAGAAAAAATTTAACCTATCAAAGGAGTACATGTATCTGTACATATACTCTTTGATTTTTCGTTGCCTGTTTTAGTGTCTATATTTCATTTAGTTGACACTATGAAATTACCACTTTGGCCAAAAAAATCTGCACACAGATCACATGTAACCAAAGTCACTCACAAGATTTTTTTTCCCAGTCGATAAACGAAGAACTTACCTCTTTCATCCAGCATATCAAACTAAATTAACATATCTCTCAATGTTACAGGTTATTCGTTTTCCATATAATTTAAGAAGTGCTTCCTTAATTAATTGTTAGTTAGAGACTAATTCTACATAGACATAGCAATCACTAAAGTGGATTTCTGCCTCCTCCAACAAAGCTTTCTCCCTACACAATTTAAACCCACTACATCATATCAAACAACCCAATCAGTCACAACCCAATCAGTCAATCAACAACCCAATCAGTCAATTACCCCCTTATCTTTATCAACATTCATTGAAAATCAAAACTGCTTTACTGTGATTCTTTCTTTTTGATCAAATTACTATAGGTCGTTTGGTGTGCTGAGAAAGGAAATTGAATTAAGGGCTGTTTGGTGTGAAATAATTGAGAACTGGAAATGAATATGGGAAATAGAAATGATAATTTCCATATATCCGGGACCCACAAGTTTTCTCTCATCTCACACTTTTCTGGGGCCCACAAACTTTATTTTCTCATCATTACCTAATTTACCTCTACTTTCCATCTTTACCCCCTTACACTCATTTCCATTGCTATTTCCATCATCTACTTTCCGTCCGACCAAACGGGCATAAGCGAAATGAAATTGGTAATTTACATATATCTTGGGTCCACAAATTTTCTCTCTCCATCTCATACTTTTCCTAGGCCCAAAGACTTTATTTTCACATCATCACCTAATTTATCTCTACTTTCCATCTTTACCCTTTACACTCATTTCCATTTCCATTTCCATTTCCATTTCCATCATTCACTCTCCGTCCAACCAAACCATACGGGCATGCATGATTCTTTCTACTATAAAGGAAAACAACATTTTTCACTGGAAAGGCCCAATGGACAGATCCATCCCAAAGCCCAAACCACCTGCGGCCCACAATAAGCCCATGTAAAGACCCAATGACTCATACCATGTTACTTTTAGCATCAGACGCTAGCTGCTGATCATAGGAGAAAGACCAAGAACATGGTTTTGTGTGAGATGATATAAATAAACAAATTAGAAATGGAAAAGGTAAGAGATAGAAAATAGGGTAACGATGAGAGAGTAAAGTTTGTGGGCCACACGATAACTGTGAGATTGAGAAAAAAATTTTTGGGCCCCGAGATATATGTAAGTGACCATATTACCCTCTAACTTTTCAACCACTTTCTTTCATTTCTTGAAACCAAACAATAACCAAATTTCTAACACCGAAGCCTCAGAGTATGTTTGGTTGCATGAAGGAAAGTGGAGAAATGGAGAAGGAAAGTGGAGAAATGGAAAGTGAAAGGGGTAAAGATAGAAAATAGGGATAAATTAAGTAATGATGAAAAATAAAGTGTGTGGGGCCAAAAAATGTGGGAGATAGAGAGAGAAAACTTGTGAACCCTAGGATATATGTATATTACAAAAATATCCCCTGCTTTCTATAGTTTCCAATTCTCTATGATTTTTTCATGGAACCAAACTTTGCTCTCACTATCACAGCTCTACAAAATAGAAAACGAAACACACCTACTTCCCATCAAAGCGAAATGGGTGAAAACAAGAGAAAACGTAGCACACAACCAAAACCCCAAGCCACAGACGATGAAATTGAAATCCCTTCTGAACCCCAACGTGGTGGTCCCAAAAAAAGCAACCCCACCAAAAAAAACTCACAACCCAGTATAGTGGGACGAAAAAGTTCAAGACTTTCTAAGCAAAACGGGGATTCTGAGGCACCCCAAGTTTTGGGTTTGGAGTCTTCGTTGGTGGGGAAGTGGGAAAAGGTGGTGAAGGTGGTGCCTTGTATGGATGCAGTGGTGAAGGTGTTTTGTGTGCACACTGAGCCCAATTTCTCTCTGCCTTGGCAGAGGAAGAGGCAGTATAGTTCTAGTAGTAGTGGCTTTGTTATTGCTGGCAGGAGGGTTTTGACTAATGCTCATTCTGTTGAACATCACACTCAGGTTAAGCTTAAGAAACGTGGCTCTGATATCAAGTACTTGGCAACTGTGCTCGCAATTGGAACTGAGTGTGATATTGGTATTCATTTTTTTCATTAGGTTATTTTATGGCTTTGTAGATAGTTTTGAGGTTAAGAATATTGGGCTTTTACTAATGAGTTTTTACTAATGAGTGCTTGGCAAATGTCCGCTCTGGGTTGGGAGAGAGGACAACCTTGCATATGTGGCAACACTACTACCTCTAGAGTGCGGATTAAACTGGACAGTGATTAACAAAAAATAGAATATTGGGTTTTTGTGTTTAATCATGAATCTAATGTGTTTGAAACTTAAGCATGCTGTTTAGCTTGATGGAGTGACAGATTGCTTGATAGATGGGTTGGTAATTGGTTATGTATTGAATGTGTGCTCCCTGGTGTAATAATTTACAAACTAGATATTGCTTAGTCTACTTGCGATGATGTGTGTTATTTACCCCGCATGTTGCTTGTTTTTATTTGTTGGTTAGTCTATTTGTGGTTTCTTAGAGGCTTTTATAATATCACAACCTGCTTGCATAGCAGATTCTGGAGTTATCTAGATATTTGGAATGGAATGGGATTGAAAGAGTTATAGTAATAATGTAAGAATGAATGACTGGCAGAAATTTCTTCCAATGATAGGCTGATATGATGGGTTTGGCGTATCATTGGATTTCCGCATATCACTTTCCATTCCATTTCCTTCCCGTCTACCTTAGGTGTGGCTAAAATTGGTCTACCTGTAGAGGCAAAGTAGTATGCTGTCCTTGTGTATATCTTGTAGGAGATAATGCTCTCTCTTAAAGATGACTTGACTAGTTAGGAGAGCCTTTACGTTACAAAGGAATTGTATGTTTTGAGGAATCCTGCCAATATGGGACTCATGCCCCAAGATTGAACCTGGTTGGAAAGACTGGATCCAGTGCAGTAGGGAACACAAACTAGGCTCTTTACAACTAAATGAAATTGAGAATCAACTTTTAATATTAATGTTGATAGGGGAATGGAAGGCAAGGAGTTCCACTCCCTGCAGAGGTGGGAATCAGATTTTGAACCCACTACTGTGCTGCCTAGTTGATAGTTTTTCTTAAAAAAAAGCTGCCTGTCCCTTGTCTTGGGGCACATTACGTATTGTACATCCTAGAGGATGTAAGCTTGTATGAATCACGCACTGGCATGATTAATTTCCTTTGTATATTATTTTACTCAATACTTCAGTGTCTGGAATGTCTCAACTATAGTTTTTTTGTTTGTTTTCTGTAAATAGCCAATTTAAGTCGTAGTTTACTCTGTGTGTGTGTGTGAGCATATCATTTATCATGCTAATTTCCTAGTGATTTGGATGATCATTCAGCTATGTTGACTGTGAGTGATGATGAATTCTGGGATGGAATTTCCCCTGTGGATTTTGGAAATTTACCTGCACTACAGGATGCTGTGACTGTTGTGGGCTATCCAATTGGAGGTGATACAATCTCTGTAACTAGTGGTGTTGTATCCCGAATTGAGATACTCTCATATGTTCATGGTTCGACTGAACTTTTGGGACTGCAGGTTTGGGTTTAGAAAGTGTTTTTGTTTATTACTTCTACACCCCTCAATTTATTTGTTTATAGTTGATATTGATGACCTTTCTGGTGCCCTTCTTTTTTACAGATAGATGCAGCAATCAACTCTGGAAACTCTGGAGGACCTTCTTTCAATGATAAGGGACAATGTGTTGGAATTGCCTTTCAGTCTCTTAAAAATGAAGATGTAGAGAATATAGGATATGTAATACCTACACCTGTCATTCAACATTTTATTCAAGACTATGAAAGGAATGGAGCATACACAGGTATGTATGGGGAGATTATACCCGTAACTGTCATTTCTGTGTTTTAGTCATCCTCTTGTATTTGAAACATCAATGAGTAATGACTAGAATTTGGTATTGACATTTTACTATTGACGTCCCTCCTTCGGTGCTTGGCTGGTGTTTCCAAATATGGTTTATAGTTATTGCATGTTTGATGGGTTGGGTTCAGTACATATCTTTCTCTATATGTGGTGTCATGCTTGCCAGGATTCCCAATACTTGGAGTTGAGTGGCAGAAGATGGAAAATCCTGATTTACGATTGTCAATGGGGATGGAGCCAGACCAGAAAGGTGTACGCATAAGAAGAATTGAACCCACAGCTGCAGGGTCCCATGTTTTGAAGCCGTCTGATGTCATTCTTAGCTTCGATGGTGTCAATATTGCCAACGATGGAACAGGTAAAGACCTGGTTTTTGACTTTATAACCCATATGCTACTCATCCATGCCAACTCATGGATCATTTGTTGTGTAATAATTTTAACTCGGGTTAGTGTAAGTGGCTTGAAGGAAGAGGTTCATTCAACTGGGTTTAAGTTAGGGAAAGAGTTTGTGAAAAGTCCCATATTGATTGGTTGGATAAAGAGAAAGGGTTCGGATCCTATAAAAGGGGAAGGCAAGGGGTATGTGGGAGTGTAATAAAATGGGTCAGCTCTGGGTTGCATAAAATCTTAAGTCTAAAGCTTATTATTTTAGCAACCAGTGCTTTTTTGAGTTTAGTTGTTATTCTAGTTTTGACATGTTTTTTGCTAGGCTAGTTTTGATCAGACTAGGTACCAGTTCACCAGTTTTTCAGTTGGATTGGCTAGTCTAATCCAGTTTTTTGAACATGTATTTTACATGGACAACCAACCCCGGAAATAGAATAGACGTGAATTAGCATGCATGAAACTTGTAAGTGATTCCACGCAAGACATAGTTTGCCATGAATGAGATCACATAGTAATAGAATAGTTTGCCATGTGATGGTCACAAGCAAGCCATGTGTGGAACTTATGGTACATATATTTCATATATGATGTTAACATGTCTTTTTGTGATAAAATCATGCATCTACACTTTGTAAACATCTAGCCAGAATTCTGTCATGAATATCACTATTTTGTATTATTGTGCTATCTTAGTTCTATAGAACATGTTTCAGAAATTCTCTTATTTATTTTGCTCCTTGCGTGTTAGAACTAACATCTAATTTTGGGTGTATTTTAAGTTCCTTTCAGGCATGGGGAGCGCATTGGTTTCAGTTACCTTGTTTCTCAAAAGTACACTGGGGATAAAGCTCGTGTAAAGGTTCTCCGTGATTCAAAGATGCATGAATTTAATGTAAAGCTATCAACACATAAGCGCCTTATCCCTGCACACATCAAAGGCAGGCCTCCTTCTTACTACATCATTGCTGGATTCGTTTTTACCTCTGTTTCTGTGCCTTATTTACGCTCTGAGGTAATTTCCTATCTGGAAGCCTTTCACCAGTCATTTTGTTTGTGTGTGTGGCTATGTTCAAATTTTGATAGAGTGAATGTTGCAATTGTTTTTCCTTGTAATATATGTATGCAAGCATGCACAATGTTTCTGGCTATGTTCTATTTGAGAATTTGATTGCACTGATATTTTAGTTTCTTTTCTCAAGTTGTACATATCATATAAAGTAATTTATACTTAAATTCATTTTTTGACTACCATTATTAATCATTGGCTTTTCACATTTTTAGTATGGAAAGGATTATGAATTTGATGCACCAGTCAAGCTTCTGGACAAGCATCTACATGCTATGGCCCAATCTGTTGACGAACAGCTGGTGGTTGTTTCTCAGGTTTCTACCCTCTTCCAATAGATACATCTGTACTATGTCAATGACATTTAGTACTTGAGTTGCTCATGCTTGACATTGAATTGTGGTGCTAGGTTCTTGTTGCTGACATTAATATTGGATACGAGGATATTGTCAACTTTCAGGTAAGAGAGCATGTCATAAACCGTTATCCAGTAAGTTCATTTGTGGTATAATCTGGCTGTCCTTGAAAATCTGTTCAATTGGTGTACTTAGGTCCTTGCATTCAATGATAAGCCTGTGAAGAAGTTGAAGAGTTTAGCCAGTATGGTCGAGAGCTGTGATGATGAATATCTGAAGTTTGATCTGGAATATGACCAGGTAAATATGATTCTTGCTATTTTTGTTTAATATTGGTTAAAACTGCAAGATTTTATATTTTTCAAACACACACACTACATACTGAAGAATTTGGTAGAAAGTCTCACAAGTTCTTGTGAAGAATTGGTTTTGATTAGAATTTACTTCTAGAGCCTTGATTTTCTCTCTCTATTTTTTCTGACATTTCATATTGCATTTGTGTCTTCTGATAAACCGTTTGCAGATAGTGGTGCTGAAGGCCAGCACTGCCAAGGCAACTACTTCAGATATTTTGACAACACATTGCATACCATCTGCAATGTCTGATGATCTGAAGTCTTGATCGAATTTTATTTTTTGGAGGTCTTTGGATATTATTTCTTGCTGTGGCTGCTGCAAGAGAGAGAACTCATATTTTTTGCATAGTAATTCGTAGAGATATTGACATGGGTATACGCCCCCAGAGAGATATAGGTAGAGAGAGAGAGATTTATTTGTTGGGAGTGCATCATAATGCTTTTTGATGCATGAAGCCTTGATCCCATTGTGGGTTGAGGTGCTATGGTTTTGTATGTTGGACCTTTTAATCGCACAAGACGATTATTATCTTGAAGAAGAAAGGATGGGGGAGCCTAGCAAGTTACCATTCTTGTATATGAAATTTGTCTTACATTCGGTCATTGATTGTTATGCAGGGAGAGGCATGTACTGTTATTACCGTTACTACTAAATATGAACATTAATGCCGTTTCTTTTGAAACAAAAACTAGCTATTTGGATTTACTTTCTTTCATGTTGGAGGGCATTGATTGGTGGTTGTTGTGGCCAGGCCGGCCCTGGACCTTTTTAAATATTTAATCGGTTATTTTATACAAGATAACAAAATTAGTGAACTTAAATTTTTAGTCTATATGTAAGAGTCATTAATGAATTTTAGTTAGGAATTAGTGACAAACTAGCAAATGCTAATATGCTATGCTATGCATCCAACATTCCTAATCGTTTTGGGAGGCCTATCCTCCTCTCCTTCATCGTTAGGCATGCAGAAAGTTCCACTTTTACAGTTGACATCAAAAATGCTGTGTCCCCACAATTCAGCCAGACCTTATGTAAAAAAGGTATTGACATCCAAAATCTTTACATGTCCTTTTTTTATTTGCCGATCATCCAAACCTTTCATTAGTTTAAAAATCATTTTTTTTGATAAAACCTGTTATACTTACAATCTATTCTCTAAAATCATTTTTGGTAGAATAGTTTATTATAATTTCGATGAGCAGTTGAGAATCTGGTTCCATTATACTCCCTCTGGTTCTAAATATAAGACCTATTTGACTTTTTTGGAAAATCCTAAAAAAGTAAAATAAGTTAATTATAAATTGATTTACCTAATTTTTTCTCTGAGACTAGTTTATTTTACCTATAAGCTAGTGGATAATCTAAAAAGATTTCAAATATGTCATGATTTAATAACCTATTTCGCAACCTTAATCTCTCCAAAAAAAAGTCAAGTAGGTCTTATATTAATGACCGGAGGTAGTATTCCCCCCGGTCCTAAATATAAGTCACGGTTGACTTTTTTGGAAAATCCTAAAAAAGCAAAATAAGTCAATTATAAATTGGTTTAACTAATTTTTCCCTTAAACTAGTTTGTTTAACCTATAAACTAATGACTAATCTAAAAATTTATCAAATATATCATAATTTAATAACATATTTTATAACCTTAACATCTCCAAAAAAAGTCAACTGTGACTTATATTTAGGACCGGAGGGAGTATTTTTTTTTTTATCAGTGATTCCACTTATATGACATATTGAACACAAACTCATTGAATTGTGGAGGTTTAAAAATATGCAAATTATACACATGAAGCAACACAACGAGCCCTCAGCTTAAAGTGATGTTTTTTAAGATTTTATTAGCTATATGAACTGTTGTATTCCCTTTCTATGTATTTGCATGCATTTTCTTTTCATCACTTTCAGTGTCATAGCCTTGCAGGAGTGGAACATTCTCCACATTTGGTGATTCCACCCTGACAACATTTTCATCCACATCTTCTTTTGATTTTCCCCACATTACTAAATATAATCCAGCCGATATTATCGTTGCTCCAATCACACTACAAAAGAACCAGACAAGGGGAACTGCGTCAGTTATGTTAAGGATGTACTTATTGTCAGTACTTATTTGGTTATTTCACTTATAGGGCATGGGGAATATGCAAATAATGGTACACTCATAGTATAATACCTTCCAAGATAAAGATTGTCACCGAGGAAGATAACTCCCATGGCAACAGCAATGGCAATTGAGAGGGGCTTAAGCATGGCTACATAGACAGGCCCCTTTAAGTGAAGTACCCAGGTATAAACTGTATTGCTCAAGAATGACCCGAATATTCCCTACACATATGAAATACAGCTTTCAAAAATCACCTTGCTGCAAGAATTGTTAACATGAATTTTCATTTTTTTTTCATTTTTTTTTTTTTTGGAATCTTACAGAACAAAGTATGGAGGCCAAAGCTGTACTAGGCCCTATCTTCCAAGCACTTGGATTTGGCTCTGCGAATATACCAACAATAGCCGCCATTAAGCTCACACATAGGTTGTAAAAAAACATCAAGGTTAACTCATCTGGATAATCCCTCATGATTTGCACCTACAGAATCAAATCAACACGTTTGGAATTTAAGTAAAAACTAGACCTCCAAATGTAGTAATTCGAATATTTCTGATATAGAGAGAACACGTGTCTATGTATGTATACCAGGACAATGTACCACAATGGATTTAGTATATATTCAGCTGTCAGTAGAAGACCACCAATGGCCCAGCTTTGGTCCACTGATTTCATAATGTTGAGAGGTTGATGGACTGAAAAGGAAGATGCATGAGCCATGATAATAGGTGGCCCTTTGTATAGAGTCATCACAAATGCCCCAGAAATGCATACTATGGTGCCCAATATCTTAGCTTGACAGCTTCTACTTTTCAGTGCAATCCTTTCCATCCTTATTTTTGGTGGTAATGAACAAAACAAGAATGAACATTCAGTAAAGCTAGTGTCCTTTGTCCGATCTAGTAATTTTACTAAGCTTGGTTATTCTTAAAACAATCTTTTCTCTTTATATTATAAAAAAAACACAATCTTTTCTTTTTTCAGAGTAATGGGCTACACACTCAACCCAGTGGGCTCCCCAATCAAACACAGCCCTAGAAAAAGGCCCAAAATCATAACAAACAAGACAAAAATAACCTAATCACCCCGGATAGGACGATACAAAGGTAAAGTTAATTAGGTATGAAAACCATCCTGACCTAAAAATATTATTACTTTTTTAATAAAAAAATAATTTCCTGTCCAATATGCATATAAATATATATTCATATTCATAATTTTTTTAATCATGGATCGACATTATTACATGACAATCAGATGAGAGACTATATTATTTAAAAACTAAAAGGTGATGAAGAAAAGAACCTGAAAATGATGGCGAACAAGAAAGTGAAAGCTGGGGTCAGATTACTTATGGCCGACGAAAGTGTAGGAGAGCTATATCTGATGCCATTGGTCCCCAAAATCCTAATTGAACACCTGCAATTCAAGCCCATCAATTAAAAAAAACGTGTTATATAAAAATAAATAAAAGGACTTGAATCAAATGAGATAAAAGTCCTGAAAAGTGCATGGCTATACCCTATGAATCCAAGAAGGACAATTCTAGTGAATATGGAGAAACTGAGCGGGGGAAGCACCCTCCACCTGTAACAAAGAAAAATGAAAAAAAAAAAAAACTATGAAACATAAATAAATGCTTGACTCGATGCCTAGTTGCAAACAACTTACTATGACCTTGTGGAAACAAAGGACAGTGGGAGGAGAACAGTGGCAGCAACAGCATAAGCATAGACGAGAAAGACATGATAGCTCATGCCCTTTAAGGTTGCAGCTTTGAAGAGTGTATTCAATCCAACATCTATGCACTCCATGGCAACAATCGCTGCAAAAGGCGTTAAATCCTTGTGACAATACCTTAGCGCCATATCCCTTTTTCTCACTCATAAAACAGAAGGGTAAAGTCAGAGAGATGGGTGGATGTAGTTATAACTTGTACGAGAAAGGGGTGAAGGATCTGTTGTCAACTCAATTGACAAGTACGGATGGAGTAGGAAGGAAGGGATGTTGACTTGGTCATTTTGTCACATCATTCTCAATATATATGCCAATATCATGCATTATTGGTTGTTTCTTTCTTTTTATGTATTTGTTTATTGTTTATTTATTTGTGGGTGTTGTACATCAGGATAGGAAATTAGAGTTAAAAATGACGTATCTAGGGGAAAACGACGGGGAAATGTGGTTTGAAATGAATCAGCACATATAAATGCATATGAAATTAATGTACGTACTTTCTTTATTCCTAAATGTAAATGTTAAATCATTTACCTTGATTTAATTAGATTAAGGGTGCTAATTAAATTAGTTATTAGCACATCATATTATATTACTAATCTACCCTACTCATATACCTTTATTCTCACTTTTCACTATTTCTTGTGTTTATTATAAATAAAACATTATTAGGGTTTATTTAGAAAAAAAGTTGAAAAAAATTAGAAAGTTACTTATATTTAAGAACAATTTGAAATTCAAAAGTGATCTCATATTTATATTCACGAACGGATAGAGTACATTCATAATAACTCCCACTAAGTCATCGTTGTTATTTTTGTTTTGTAGTGGGAGAAGCATATACTTGTGTGTTAAAGAGAATATTGTTGTTATTATTTTAGTATTGATATTACTATTAACGCTGTTTCGTTTGAAACAAAAATTAGTTATTTGATTTGCTTTCTTTGATTTTGGAGGGAATTGGTTGTTCATTGTTTTCAATTGGAGCGCTACTCTGACCACACGCTAGTCGGTAACCATGATACTCCCTCCGTTCCTAAATATAAGATCACTTTAAGGAGTAAAGCTTGTTCCTAAATATAAGATTACTTTCTAATTTGACTCAAGTTTTCCCCAAACTACCTCTATACTCCCTTCACCCAAAAAATAGTGGTTTGAAGAAGGTGATATTTTAACACTTAAGTGAGGGGGATATTTTGAAAATTCATGTAATCCTAACGCATTGGAATGTCTTTCTTAATCTCTCCAAATTTACTAAAGTGATTATATTTAGGAACGGAGGGAGTATTTGTTTTCTAAACTTCAGTTATTATGTCGGATGATAACTATTAAATAGAAGAGTCAAGTTAATTAATTAGGAAGTTTTATTTTTGGAAAAATATTTTTGTTTGAATATTAGCATTTAAATTATTCTATTAAATCCTATGTTTATAAGCATTTCTTACATTCAATATATGGTGGAGTTAAGGTAAAATATAGGGAAAATGACAAAAAAAAATACCTTTGAAAATTGAAATGTTAAAATCTCAAATAGGTGGCACATATGCAGTTGTTAATGTACTTATCTCAATTAGTTAAAATCTCTTGAGTTTTTGAAATTCAAAAAATATTTTTTTGTCATTTCTCCTAAAATCTACTCTGATTTGGAAAATGAAAATAGGACATGATATCAACCTTTTTGTTTTTTGCATATATAATATAGATATTTTTGAAACCATCCCCTCTTGGATCCCTTATTAGAGCTATAAAAAGCCGAAAGGGAAAAAGATATCAGCGGGGACTCAAACACCTGCAAACAGCCTAAATGGGAACATAAAAGAAATCAAACTTGTCCATGTCTGATTTTCCAATTCCATGCGGAAAAATTTTCTTCTTCATAGTCAAATATCCAAAAGTTGTACCCCTTTACAGTCCAAACCCATAACTTGCGTGCCCCGTTCAACTAGGCCTAGCAGGTTTTCTTACTTTGAAGATGACTAGAAACTTGAACATGTATCATGGCTCCTTCCTGAGAAGGATATTTTGTGTTTTCAGTTTTCTCACATTGAGACCACCTTTCCTTCAATGTCAGAGACCATCACAAAACATTACTTAATGAACACAATCTCGTCCATTTTCTGAAGGGTTAGCAATATATACAAGTTATACACTTGAAAGTTTAAACAACTCAAAGGGCCCTCAGTCAGATAATGTTTTTTAAGATGTTAGGAGCTTTAAACAGTTGTATATATTCCCCTTCTATACATTTGCATGTATTTTCTTTTCAGCTGTTTCAGTGTCATAGCCTTGCAGGAGTGGAACATTATCTGCATTTGGTGATTCCACCCTACCATCATTTTCAACCACCTCTTCTTTTGATTTCCCCCACATTACTGTGTAAAATCCAATTGATATTATCGTGGCTCCAATAAGACTGCAAAATATTAAACCGCACAAGGGTAAATGCATCAGTTTGTTAAGTATGCACTCATTGTCAGTACTTATTTGGTTACTTCAGTTATAAGGCATCGCAAAATACAAATAATAGGTACACTCATAGTCTCATACCTTCCAAGATAGAGACTATCACCAAGGAACATAACCCCCATGGCAATAGCTATAGCAATTGAGAGAGGCTTAAACATTGCTACATAGAGAGGCCCCTTTATGTGCAATGCCCATGTGTGTATTGTATTGTTCAAGAGCGACCCAAATATTCCCTACAAAAATGAAATACAACTTCAAAAAATTATCTTGATGGAAGAATTGTTGGTTAAGTATTTGTTTTTGGGAATCTTACAGAACAAATAATGGAGGCCAAAGCTGTACTAGGTCCTATCTTCCAAGCACTAGGATTTGGCTCTGCAAATATACCTACAACTGCTGCCATTAAGCTCACACATAGGTTGTAAAAAAAGACCACGGTCAACTCATCCGGGTATACCCTCATAATTTGTACCTGCACAACCAACATATTTGAAATTTAAACCAAACTACCTTCAAATTAAGCACTTTAAAGATTTCTGACATGGAGAGAAGATATGTCTAGGCATGTATACCTGTACAATGTACCAAAGTGGAACTAGTATATACTCAGCTGTCAGCAGAAGACCACCAATAGCCCAATTTCGATCCACTGATTTCAGAACGTTAAGAGGTTGATAGAGAGAAAAGGAAGGTGCATGAGCAATGATGATGGGTGGTCCTTTGTACAGAGTCACCACAAATGCCCCAGAAATGGATACTATGGTGCCCAATATCTTGGCTTGGCAGCTTGTACTTTTCAGGGCAACACTTTCCATCCTTATATTTGGGTTGTAAGAAACAGAACAAAAATGGATATTTAGTAAAATTTGTGTCTTTTGTCTGATCTATTACTTTTACTGTGATTGATCACTCTTAAACTAATAGTGTTACAGTTTATAAGAGTATGCTCATGCCTTATTAAGATCTAGTTGGCTTTTTTATAGAACAAGAAAGTAAAGTGAATCATTTAAGCATAAGGTACTTTGTATATTACTCCCTCCGTTCCTAAATATAAGATCACTTTGGGGAAGTGGATAAGTTCCTAAATATAAGATCACTTCCTATTTTATCTCAAGTTTTGCCCAAACTACCCTTATACTCCCTCTTTTCATTGAAAACTCCTCCTCCTTTTAAAGTTAAGTAATTGAGGGGATTTTGGGAAGATCATGTAATTTTATTGTCTTCTTTAATCTCCCCAAATTAACTAAAGTGATCTTATATTTAGGAACAGAGGGAGTATTAGTTTATATGTAAACTTATTAGGCAAATAAACTATAATTTAATGGAAAAAAAATTCAGGTAAATCAATTTATAAACAAGTAGCTTATTTAGTTTTTTAAAATTTTCCAAAAAAGGTAATTAAGTCCTATCTTAAGATTTTAGAATTTTTCAAAAACGATAATTAAGTCCTATCTTAAGAATTGAGAGGGACTGAATCAATTTATGAAGATTTTTTTGGGCATAGTGAGTAACTAAACAGATGGCTAGCACCTAATCATATATCGAAATTATTGGAAGGGATAAAACCGGAATTTCACCTCATACTCTGTTCTTCCTCTCTGACAAATGAGGGAAGATATTAATTAAATACTGAAAGGTAATTGATTGGGAAGAAAGAAACCTGAAAATGATGGCAAGCAAGAAAGTGAAAGCTGGGACCAGATTACTTATGGCTGATGAAAGTGTGGGAGAGCTGTAACTGATGCCTGTGTAGCCCATGATCTGAGATGAACACCTGCAAATGCAATTCAAGCCCATCAAACAAAAAAAAATAAAAAATAAAAACTAAATAACTTGAATCAAAAAAACATGTACCCAATGAATCCAAGAAGGACAATTCTGGAGAATATAGAACAAGTGAGAGGAGGAAGCACCCTTGATCTGCAACCAAAAAATAAAAACTGAGCATCAATAAAATAAACCATATAAATCGTAGTTTTAGATTGCATGGCTAGTTGCAAAAATTATATGACCTTCTGGAAAGAAAGGAAAGAGGTAGGAGAACAATAGCAGCAACAGCATAAGCATAGACAACAAAGACATGATAGCTCATGCCTTTCAAGGTTGCAGCTTTAAATAGAGTGTTCAATCCAACGTTGTTACACTCCATAGCAACAAGCGCTGCAAAAGGCAGAACATCCTTGTAACAGTACCTTTTCGACATACCCCTATGTTTCACTCTCTCACATGTAAAACTGAAGAGTGTAGTTCAGATAGAAGGGTGTAGTGTATTTGTAAGACAAGGGGATGATGGATCTGTTGACAACTTGACAGCAATAAATGAAGTAAGGGACGGAAGTGATGATTATTTGGTCATTTTGTCGCATCATTCTCAATATGGTGCATTATTGGTTTCTTAACGTTTGTTTATTTGTGGATGATGTATATCACACTAGGAAAGTAGAGAAAAATGACGTACCCCGTAGAAAAAGGTCATGTGATGGGAAAAGAATCTTCACAAAAAACTTAATTGAGAAAAGTTGGTCTCATTTTAAACCTATTATAATTTCAAGATCGAGGTTAACAAGCAACAGTTGCGTGTGGCAAGCGAAAGACCTCAATAAAATAAAAAGCCATGCAACTTAATTATTTATGGATAAAACAGAATTATGTCTTTGTAATTTTTAGTTGTGTCTTGAATCAGAGTCCATGATGGGTAGACTATTCCGGGACTGAATTTTTCAGTCTTGTTGAATGGAACTTGAAATCCCTAAATACGAATACGAATATAACAGTAATTGGATTGCATAATGTGACAAAAGAAGGAAAGCAACATCATGGACTAGTTGCTATCGGGACAACTTTTGAAAGGATAAAATAGAAAGAGAGAGAATTAATTAGAGTCCCATGGAAAAAAAAATAAGTAAGGTGATGTCCCACCAGTTGTAAATTACAATTTTTTGGCTTTATAATAACAATTTTTAACTTAGTGATTACAACTGGTGGGACCTCATCTTAATTTTATTTCTTACATCAAACCTTTAATTAATTAAAGGATGGGGTGAAACTTTTGATGAATGGTAATAGAGAGCTTAAATGGGCCCAACACAAATTGGTTGAATTAGGCTTAGCAAACAGGAATAGGTTCTATTGCCGATGTTTTAGAAGACAGAGACATGGTTAATAGAAACTGGAGTATTAAGTTGCCAGCCTTTTTTGAGCCTGCCTGCCTTCTTATAGATTTAAATAAATGATTTGAAAAAAAAAACGAGATGGGAATTCAGAATTGAAATAAAAGGAAGCTATTGACAATCAGAAAGTTGCATGTGGACCTGTATTGTTCTTAGACGCCCCACTCATTTCACACGCATAACGTGCAACATTATTGCAATTCATGCAGTAATTAATTTGTAGAAGGACATTTATCTTATATTAATTTGATCAGTTTAATCTTTTCTCTTCAAAAACAAATAATTTAGTGATTTGAGAAAAATAGTGAATCGATAAGTGGAACAAAGTTTAAGTGATGATCACGAAGTCAAATCAACGGGTCTTATAATAAACTGTTGAAAAGGATTAATACACACACACACATCTAGATTACTGATTTCTGATGACTCCCCATATTTAGTGGTTTTTAGAAAATATTTTATTGTTTTTGGGGAGTCAATAATTAAGTAATTAAGTAATTTTGTTGTGAATTGGAAAGAAAGTAATTTGAGGATCATATGAGTGATTCTTTTGGAAATTCTGAAATTTAATTGAAATAGGAAACTTAATATATTAAAAGAAATATTTTGATGAGAAGTTTCCTATTAATGAGATTATGTGATTGAGTCATTGTGATTATTTCCTATTTATTTCTCTTTATGAATGCAGATTTAATGAAAAAGGAAATAAAGAGAAAGAGGTTGATTTGATATATGTGCATTTATCATACAAGAAAAGGAAAGAAAAGAGACTTAACATGCAAGGCAAAGGCAATATGGTGTTGGGCTATTTTATTATAAATATACACATGCAATTGAGGAGAAGGGAGGCTGTTACAATATTTCCAATTCTTAAAGCCAAGAGAGAGATTCGCGTGGAAAAAGAAAAGAAAGGAAGTCACCAAGGGAGGAGGCAAGTGGCAGCAAGCAAAGGAAGGAAGGAATTGTTGGTGTACAGTTCCTATGCACATACGCGAGGCGTGAAGGAAAGGAAGAGGTGGCAGTTTTCGTCTTTTGTGGGTGGCATTTATTCACAATCATTCATCATCCATTACACACATTTAGATCAACGCACAAAGGAAAAGAAACTTCTGATTTAGTTGGTAGCAAATCGTAGTGTTTGGTATTGATTTCAAATTCAGTTTCAATATTGTTTTGGGATTGATGTGAACCTTATGTGTGGCTGATTTCCTTTTATAACCTAGAGTACTATGAACTTGTTTGTAACTTAGTATTTTATTTCTCACTATTTAGTCATGGTTAATTTAATCTAGTTTATTTAATCTTGCTATTATTGATTAACTTGTTTAGTGATTGGCCACCATTAGACATGTTTAGGGAATTTAGAATTGGACTTGAAAGAGGGAATTTTAAATAGACCATGAGATTAAATAGTGTAGGATTAGATTTTTAATCTGATTTGCGACTAGGATAGACATATACCTAGAAGCCCTACATAGTCACATTAGAGCGGTACCGGTATAAATTGGCTTAGTAAATTAGAGCAAGACATTGTGTAATTAAGCTAGGCAAGGATATAGGTGGAAACCGAAAGACATTTATAGACACTAGTACTCTAGATTAGCTAGTTGAATTAATTCATAATTAATTTAGTGGGGAATAAAATCTAAGAAGCAGATAAGGGATTGGTGGCTCTAGGTTGTTCTTTTGACTCGTGAATTTCATCTGTGTGAATATTTGTTTTATTTTATTTTCTTAGATGTTAGGTAATTAAAATCAATTTTCTTGTATTTACTCAACTTGAATGAAAATAGGAGATCTAATGTCTGGTTATTAATTGTCCGAGTCTCTGTGGGATCGACCTTGATTTACCACTTTACTAAAATACGATCCGTACACTTGCGGAATTTTTATCAAAATTTTGGTAGCATCACTTTCCTATTCTGAAAGTACAATTTCCTATTTTATAGTATTTGGCACATTAGAAAGATTAAATGAGCTCCAATTCTCGCAGTTTTAACAAGTGGGTTAAATAGTTGAGGCGAAAATCTCAGCACACTACGAATTTAGAGGAGATTATGTGTCTCTCTTTGGCAAAAAAAATTGTCAAAGTTAGGTTTTAAAATTATAGACTTATGGTAAAAAAGCATAGTAGACAAGCACTCTTATTTTTTAAAAAATACTTTTTAACAAAATTTTAAAAATAATCTTGTGATGTTGGAAGGAGAATCCTTTCCTTGTGGATTACGCCAAACAAGCTGGTAGGTTAGTAGCAGAAAGAAAATTGGGAGTAGCACTAGCTTGGCTGTACATTAAGATGCGAGTTTTACAAGGTAACATAATGTTCCCTTTATTGTCCCACATCACAATTCAACAATGTTTCCCTTCTTTTTTTTTTGATAAAAGGCAAAATGATATTAATTAGCAAATAAGTTACAAGATTCTAATAATGTCTCTAAAAGGAAAGTTGAAAACATCACATTGATCAGTAGAGAGTAAATAAACAGAAATGAAGGAGAAAGACTTCAATAGCATTGCGGTGTCGCTGGCTATTGCGTTCTTCGCAGAGGGAGCCCAACAAGAGAAATCAATAGACTGTTTACCCACGTTCCAAATGGAGAGACTTTGCTTTGGAAAATCTGAATGATGAATCCAATTCAAAGCTAAACGGAAGCATCCCAAAGCAAACAGATGTCCAGGAGTATAAGTGCGCTGCCATGTAAAGACCCGAGAGAGGGACCCATTCAAACATATCAATATAGGGTAAAGGTGCAAAACTAGCCACCGTAAATTTTGATTTAATGAAGGTGGGCCCCACGCCAACACAAACGTCTGTTAGCTTCAACTTAACGGCGTGGCTAAATTTGTCCCATTTTGATTTATAATGTACTGTTTTGCACCATCCAATTTACGGGTGCTAAAGTTGTCCATTTGAAAATTTACGGTGGCTAGTTTTGCACCTTTACCCTATCAATATAACAATGTTTCCCTTCAACAAGGTCTCCACATTTCAATAACCAAAACGGGGTTTGTGCTGTGTGCAATTGGTGAAAGTAACCAAAATCAAAAAGCAAAACAATTTCATATCCATAACAATAATAACAGTCCCAATAATTATAATAATGAATTCTAAAATACTCCCTCCGTTCCTAAATATAAGATCACTTTGGGGAAGTGAATAAGTTCCTAAATATAAGATCACTTTCTATTTTGTCTCAATTTTGGTCCAAATTACCCCTATATTTCTTAGATCCCTCACTTCTCTCTCAAATCCCTATTTGTCTTTTAAATTTAAGTGAGTAATATTTTGGGAAGATCATGTAATCCTAATTCCTTGGAAAGTCTTCCTTAATCTCTCCAAATTAGCCAAAGTGATCTTATATATAGGAACGGAGGGAGTATAACATCAATCAACACCTACGTCTCCGGGTTTGTAATTTTTTTTATATTTTAAAATATATTGTTTATTTCTAAAATATATATCAAATATCATCCAAAATAGGATTCATCATAGCCATCCTCTGTAAATTTGCCTACGTTGGTCGTGATCCATGTTGAGACTTGAGACAACTGGTTTGTGCTTGGGCTTATTTCCAACTAAAAGTGGAAATCATTTTGTGGTGGACCGTAATGCCAAAAAGATGGTTAACTGCCACCCAAACTTGTTACTTGTTAGTGCTGCCTTTATTGTCACACTCATGGCTGTCTGTATCCATATATCTAACCCACCTTGTCGCCTTCTGCTCTTTTCACCAATGGTTTCTTATCTTTCGCTGTGGGCGGCTTATCCGATTCATGCAAAACAAATAATCTACAATAATTATCAATTATATGAGCTATTGTTGTCTATTCTTTGCTTTATTTATTTGTATTAACATCCATTCGTCATTTTTACACGCAACAATAGTGGGATAGTCGTTTTTTTTTTAATCTCGTCCAGTCACAGAGTTTTTTTCCCTTTTAAAAAATTACGCGCCGCACAGAATATATTTACCTTCATTATCAAGGTTTGAAATTCTTGACAATGAGATGAGGATAGCATTGCAAGAATTTCACTTGACAAATTCTTTCCATGCACACATGTCCTCGAGTAACCTCTAAACCATCATGTTTTAGACCAATACAGTAGAAACATTGATCTATAACAGTGCTCATCATCCATATTACCCATAACTTTCTCATCACCACAAATACACACAAAAATATAAACACATGGTGGGTCTCATAATCTCTCTGTGGGTCCCATAATCTCTTTCCTAGTGGGGCCCACCATGTGCTTATTTATTTGTGTGTATTATTTATAGTGATGAGATGAGCATGAAATCAAAACCTGTTGAGGGTTAATTACTTGTTAATAACATAAATTCTTGTTTTTCATTAACACTTCTTTAGTCGTTTCATTGTTTGCATTAAAACCCTTTGATATTGAATGTGGGGACGCCGCCTCTTGCTGAGAGAAGATATACAAATTTTAGTTTAATTTGCCACTATTACTTAATGCTAGGTCTAATCCTCATTGGTTTCAATATTTCTCAAACCTTGGTTCACTTCATCACTTTCAAACCTAAACTTACCCATTGTTTGCCGGTTTATCCGCAAAGAGGTAAGAATGTCAACCACTTGACACAGGTTCAATGTATAGGGAGTGTCACTTTGTTGTGGCTCCAATAGCAACACTTGGGAAGGTATCCTAGAACTAAGTGAAACAACCTCTTCAAGATAAAGCCCTTTAGCGAGTGGATGGGTGGAGACATATACACCCTCCTGCATAGTAGGTAAAGATGTGGATTAAGAGTTAAGTGACATGCATGCCATCCTTCCTAAAATTTCTTGGCCCATCATATGCAAGGTTCCGCCTAGCTTGGTATAATAACAATATATATATATATATATAACAAAATATATATATATATATATATATATATATATATATATATATATATATATATATATTGTCTTTAGGTTGTCTTGTACATGTTATGTTTTGTAAACCGTTGACAAAAAAAATGTAGTGATAGCCTCACTTCGCCGCTTAACCAGAGGTCTCGAGTTCGAGCTCTGGAAATGCAGTCTGCCCCTTAGCCAGCACTTTGCCCTTAAGTGGAGGTTCCCGGTGCGGATTTGGATTAATCTGAGCCCGTTGAGTTCCCCGTAACATAGGGGCTGGCCCAAGACACCGGAATAAAAACTAAAAAAAAATGTCGAGTAAAGTGTAAACCGATGTTTAGTGCTCTTTCCTCATTTATGAGTTTTTTTAATGAACATATGGTACGGGGCATGGGACGAAATATATTGTCAAAGGGAAGCAAATCTTCCCCCAAATCCCTCCAAATTAAACAATATAAAACTGAACCTTCTGAAACATTGTCCTCACACATGCATGCTAAATATTCCTGACTTCAACTTAGTTTTTTGCGTTGCCACTTGTACATATCCCTTCGTTTAACTTCTCACAAGTCATCACAAAGCTCACTAATATTCCTTTTGTTACTTTTTATTTATCTCCCGCATTGTTGTAGTTCTGCTTAAGAGGCGTCCTACTATGAGGTTCCTCTTCTGAGCTGCATAACGCATACTTCTCTTTCACCTCTTCTTCCTCTTTCGCTTTCCCCCATATAACTCCATAAAATCCAACCGTCAGTATAACTGCTCCAATCACACTGCAACACATTCAACACATACCAATCTTGTTAACATATAAGTTGTATTTGATTGAGTTTTAATTCTGTGCTCATCATCCACATTGCTCATCACTTTCTCATCACCACAAATACACATAAATAAATAAGCACATGGGGGGTCTCAACAAGAGAGAGATTTTGGAGCCCACCACATGCTTATGTATCTATTGTATTTAGGGTGATGAGCACGGAATCAAAACACCTGTTTGATTTCTGTTTTCTAGGGTACTCTCTTGGGTGAAAATTAATTAATTGATATAGAGAAAGAAAATGAATATTCATGCCTGTATAGATGTAGAGCTTCACCAAGGAAAATCACACCCATAGCACCAGCAATGGCAATGGAGAGTGGTTTGAACATTGAAACATACACTGGGCCTTTCATATGGAGACACCACGCGTGAATCAGACAGCTTAAGCACGTCACAACGAATCCCTAAAGCAAGACAATGAAAAAAAAAACACAGAAGAAACTGTTATTGTCATTTTCATGGGCTATTCATCCATGTAGGTAAATGCTTACTGAGTAAATAATGGAGAGCAATGATATGTCAGGCTTGATCTTCCAAGCATTCAAGTCTGGTTCTGCCATTAAACACACTGGTGCAGATACAATAGTCCCAAACAAGTTGTACAAAAGCACCACTATCAGCTTTGCTGGATATTCTATCAAAACTTGGGTCTGTTTAGAAATTACAGTAACTAATTAAAGTCACAAAAAAATCACATGCAGTATAACCTTAGCTTCTAAGTTTTGTGGAACTGGATGAGATCATGTTTACCTGAAGAATATAATGTATTGGAAGTAGAAGATACTGAACAAGGAGTAGGAAACCTCCAAGAACCCATTTCGTGGGTGGCAAAGAAGAATCCAGTTGAGAGTTTGTAGGAGAAGGTGGTGTTGAAGAAGATGCTGGTATGAGTGTAGGACCCCTAAAGAGAACAATTACGAGGGCACCAGCTATTGATACAATTGATCCTAAGATTTTGGCCTTAGTGCTGGAACTTCTTAACTCTACCTTTTCCATCCTTCATACAATGACACAAAAATTAAAAACTTCGCAATATTCTTAATCACAATAATAATGTAAACATTAATATGAACTTATCAAGAGTCCTTCAGAAAACCACACCCTAAAAGCTAGATGTTGAAGACAAGGAACACAATGCTTTATAAGACCATTCATTCAATGAAAACTCCATGATATTATACTTGTGATAGTATATGAATCAATATGGACTTAGGGTATGTATGAATGAAGAAAACAAGATTTAAAATGTAAGAGATACCTGAAGAAGACGGCGAGTGTGAAGGTAAAAGCAGGAATGAGATTGCTCATGGCAGCAGCAAGAGTAGGTGAGCTGTACACAATGGCTTTCGTTCCAAGAAGCTGACTTCCAAGCCTGTCTCACACAAACATCAAAATTTAAGAAACAAAATAATTAGTGAAAGATCAAAAGTGGATTATGTGACTGTGTCTCACCCCATGACTCCTAGGAGGACGATTCTGAAAAGTAAAGACAACGTAAGTGAAGGAAGCCCAGTTGACCTTCACACACAAAAACTTAATGGATAAATATAGAAGTCAATCAAACTATGCGAAAGAGAGGGTAGAGAGATATATATTACCGGCGGAGAAAGAAGGGGAGAGGAAAAAGAAGGAGAAAAGTGGAAACAGCAGTAGAATAAACGATATAAACATAGTAATTCATGCCACTGAGAGAGGCTGCTTTGAAAAGAATGCTAGAACTAACGCAAATACACTCCATAGCAATGAGTGAACATAGTGGAAAAACGTCATTGTACAAGTTCATCCTCCCCATGTTTTTCTGTTTATATCCCCTGCTTTCTGCTCTGTTTTTTTTCCTACTCTCTTTCTCTTTCACTCTGTTCTTCTACTAAGTGATTTGGGAATTTAAGGTTCTTGACTTCCTAAAAGGCTAAAACATGCTCCTGCCATTGTGGATCAAATCTTTCTCATTCTTTTGTTTTTTAATGAGCCACCACGTTCATGTCAATGGAATCACGATCACTTCTATTAAATACTCCCATGGTCCCAGTGCGACTTCATAGTGAACATTATTCAAATACAATTGAATGTCACTTCTTTACTTTTTTCCATGCAAAAACATTTTCTCTCGCTGTCACGTTAGATTTTGTCCCTTTTTTAATAGGACTGATTAATCAAAGAAGCTGTAGGGAGCGCAAATGTATTTTCTTATCTTTGTTCTTTTGTATTAGATTGGCTCACATTGTATATATAAGTTTCATTTTATCTTACTATATATTGTCTCTTTTTCAAAAAAAAGAAAAGAATAGACAGAATATCTAATAAAATGAATTAGTAATTTATCATAAGTTTTTTTTTAACTGAATTTATCATAAGTTCACAACTTAAGTTTCACATACAAGTGTTAATTCTCAAGTTAGAGGTCATATTTTCTCTTGAAGTTATTGTATGATCATATATGTGTTATAATCTTAAGTTTTAATGATAACTAATTTAGATCATAGATACTGAGATCACTAATATAAGATAAAACGATCACTAGTATGAGACTAAGACAAAATCAATATGAAACTTAGACAAGACGATCACAAGTATAAATCTAAGCAAGTACGATCACCAGACAAGTATAAGACAAAGCAATCACTAGAGTATAAGTCATATACAATGCAATCACTAATATGGATACTAAGACATTACAATCGCAATAATAGGATAAAATGATCACTGGACTAAGTACTCACGGATAAGCAATCACTAGTAAGAGCGATCATGAATAACTTAGATCACGTTGTCAAAGCGATCATGGAATAATAACAAATATTTTCCTAAGTTAAAATAGTGATCGGAATATCAATCAGAGCAGTCTAAGCCAAACTGAACTAAGAAGTAAAAGGGAAACCTTTGATCACGAAGGGATCGGATCAATGATCAAAACTGATAGTGATCGAAGTGTCGAGTGATTGATATTATTATGCTATTAACATGTGATCTAAGTGTGCAGTAAGTGATTGAAACAAGTGTGATCAATGTCTGATCGGAGTGTCGACCAAAAAGCAAATCAAGTACAAAAGTACATTGTCATGATCAGAATGCTTTTTCAGAAGACGTTAGACACATTCCTCCTCCATATATGCACTCAAGGCAACTTCTCTCCTACAAGAAGCAATATTTGCTGATAAAGTTTGAAGACACATTTAATGTTCATCATCCTCTTCAAGCAACATGAGAAGAACCAAGTACCAAGCATTAATTGAGCTCAACGGATACAAGACTTCTGATGTATGTTTCAAACGGCCATATCCACCATTGAAGACTATAAATAGGCGAGTGAAATTTATTGCTCTTCACCGAAAATATTCAATTTTGCACCTACTCTCTGTCAAGGCATTCAAGTCTTTGTGTGATCACTCAAACTTAAGTGTTTATCATTACTTGTTCATCTTGTGAACTTATACTCTGTTTTTAAATCCTCTTTTGTTCTGAGGTTGTTCTGAAGCTTTGGACTTTAGAACAGAGTTGTTACCTTACGGGTAGTAAGAGGGAGTGTGAGAGCGTTTATTTCACTGTAAAGGTTCTCAGGTGAATCCGTTTGTAAAACCTGAAATTAGTGGAACCCAACGAGGTGTTGGTGAACTGGACGTAGGCAAGAGTTTGGCCGAACCAGTATAAACTGTTTTTTGTTTTATTTTTAGTTGTTCAAAGTTTTTATTTGTAGCACAATTCACCCCTCTTGTGCATCTGCGCTTTCAATATGTTCCTAAAATAGTACTTCCCCCGGTCCCTAATGTAAGAGCCCAAAATTTGAATGGTTTTGGTCCCTAATGTAAGAGCTCACCCATATTCTCTCCTCATTTAATGCATTTTTTCCTACTTTACCCCTAACTCTCTTTCATATTTATTAATGCTTATGTATTTCTCTCTCTTAAAAGTACCATAATAAATATGGACAATTTTGGAAAAGAAGCATTAACTCCAAACACCCAACTAACATTCACATGTTTTCTTAAGAAGCGTTTTTTTGACGGCTAGCTCTTACATTAGGGACCAGAGGGAGTATTATTTTGCTCAACTTTGCCATAAAAGTGCGCACCAAGGATTATATTTTCTCCTAAATTAAAGTATACTCAAAGAGCCATATCTACCCTAGAAATGTGTGAGAGTCGCATTTATCCCTAAAATATGCACAAAAATTGTATTTGACCGTTAATTAACTCTTCCATTTTCCTACACTTCAGCATTGAGAATCTTCAAAAGAATTAATTCGATGTTAACAATTTTATAAAGCTATCAGTTTGAGTTTTTTTTCTTGTTATTAGTTGCCTAGGAATCAGTTTTCCAGCATCATTTCGAATTAAAATGTTTCATAGTTATCACGTGTCTGAACTTCGATAGTAGCATGTTAGGTTATGATTAGGCTAACACTGAGTTATTTTTTTTTTAAGATTTGATTTGATGCTAACACTGAGTTATTATGCCACAGTACGGAGGCTGTATTGTTAATTAATGATCTTGTTAAGCAGCTGAAAAATGCAATAGAATCCAAGACACGATGGAGTGGATTACAAACCGCCATATCGATGTTACGTATACATGCTACATTAATCAACGTGACTCAGAAGTGGCACGCACGTGACGCATGAATCCTCAACACAAAACTTGAGGCAAAAGAAGAGGGGAAACATTATTTTAAAAATGTATTGGCATCTTACATTATCTTATTATTTGGCCGTCAATAATCTCAATTCAGTGCCTACAATGTAATTTGTCCTTTTACAAATTTAACAATCTTCATTATCCTTTTACCCATTCAAAACACTTTATCTGAGATTTTCCCTTTAATTTATGTGTACCAATATTTTTTTCATGATTTTGTTATTTTGCACCCTTTATTGTGAATAAAAAATTAAACTCGCATCCTTAAATATAAGATTTTTTATAAATTAAAGATGAAAAAGTAATCGTTTTAAAATGTTTAAAACTACAGTTTTTATCTCAAAACTAATTTATTTTACTCATACACTAGCATATATTCTAATTATATGTGTCATATGTTATAATTAAGTTGTACCGGTCTAGTTTAATTCCTTAACTTGCACAAAAAAATTCAAATAGATGTTATACTTAAAATAGGAGGGAATATACTCTATAAAATTCTTAATATAAGATTAATTTAATTTTTTAATAAATTAAGGATGCAAAACAATTCAATTGAAAATGCTTTTTTTTTCATGAAACTAGTTTTCTTTATTTATAAACTTACTTATAGTCTAACTATATATGAAGTGTTTTAAATTTTTAAGTTACATGATTTATTTTGCCTCTTTAATCTGGAACCACTTTGGTACTCATCGGAAAGATGAGTAAAAGATGTTCCTTTACTATGGGTTGGCAATTTGAATATCAACTGATTAAATTTGATATTTTTGAAATTTGTTTTCCAAATGAATATGTTTTTTTAATAAAATGATAGTTTGTGATTTTGTAACCATAAAAATAATTGTTTTCTGTAAACTTAAAAATATAATAAATTTGGACCATTACTATTAAATCTGGTTGGTCATAGTGCGGGACTACTCTCTACTTATCTCTTTTAAGAGCACCAAAACTAATTCCACTTAATCTTCCTAAAAAGTTAAACACAATTTTATATTCAGAACATGATGGAGTAATTGTCAACAAGACCTGTTGAGTTTCATACTATGAAAAGATTAGTTTTTCTAGTACTAAAAGATACAAGTTTCGAACCAAACGTGGTTGGTGTAGTGGTTACCTCACTTCACCGCTTAACCAGAGGTCTCGAGTTCGAGCTCTGGGAATGCAGCATGCCCCTTGGCCAGCACTTTACCCTTAAGTGGAGGCCCCGATGTGGATCTGGATTAGTCTGAGCCCGTTGAGTTCCCCGTGACATTGGGGCTGGCTCAGGACACTGGATTAAAAACTCAAAAAAGATACAAGTTTCGGCCCCAAAAAAATATTTTCTGTTGAGATGGCGTTAAGGATTGATATTGGGCTTAGTTAGTACAAGGCCCTGGTCTCAAAAGGTCTAGTCTCAAGTGGATTTAGAGGTTCCAATAGAAAAACTGAGTCACACCACGGCTACTTTGCCATCACGTGGATGAAATGATGGTTTCATTCCTTTTTTTGGACTAATGATGGTTTGATTCAATCCTCTGAAAAACTCAAAAAAATAAGAAAAAGAAATTCTTTTTTCAGTTCAAAAAATAATGCAATCCTCTACAACACTGATTAAGCACCCTTGTAATTCAAAAAAGGGTAGAGTCATTAAACATGTATTGGGATCAAAAAAAATTAAACATGTATTGCAAGCGTATGTCTTCCATATACTAAGATATAGATTTGTAGCTCGCGTACTTTAATTTGTTTTTTAAACATGAGGAATGAAAAGTGTGTGACCATTGAAGGATATATTGCTACTTTTTTTAACCCAAAACTAGATTTTCAGCATATGAAAAAATCACATACAAACACAGAATTGAAGTCCAAAGATTAACTAGAATAGAATACACACGCTTAAATAACACAAAATTAGATTAATAAGACAAATGGAAGACCAAAAACATAAGGGATAAATTTAGTCATACTTATGGAGATTAGTGCTTTCTAATGAGAAGCCAACTTACCGTTCACCATATTCATTAGAGAGAGAGAGAGAGAGAGCAATAGAGAGTGGTTATTCAGAGACTAGCACTCTTGAGCCCACTCTTTTTTAGCGGCTGACTCTTATATTAAAGACCGAGAGTATTTGTAATAATATTCATAATGGATGGTTATAAAACAAACCAATCAAGTACTATCCCCCCAATATTTTTTTTGGCAGCATTTAATTTTCTAACGACAAGGCCGATGGAATCTTTTCCCCGAGAGACATGTATCACAAACGATTACTTGTCTCGTATATTATATAGAAAATGGTGTTTGGTTTAAAATGTGTGCATCCCTTTGAGTTTTTTATGCATACATAATCCGGGGTCACATCATTAGCAAATGCTTCACCCAAAATGCCAAAATCGTCCAAATAAAATAAAATGACGCACGATGCTATAATCTTTTTATATCATTTATTAAAGTGCATCATGTTTTATAAGTAAGAAATTTCAGTAGCTTCATATGTCACTCCTTTCTTTATTATTATTTTCTTCCACATTGCTCTGCAACAATGGAGTCTTGCAATTAGACTGGAACTGTGAACCACTTAAGTCCCACTTCTCTTTCAACTCTTCTTCCTCTTTTGCTTTCCCCCATATGACAACGCAAAATCCAACGGACAATATTGCTGCTCCAATAACACTGCAACATATAAAATATGCCAAATGAAACATTATATCAATCTTGTCTATAACTTGTACTATGATTTATATTTTCTTGTTTATGGGGGAAAATAAAGTCATAACATAGAAAGAGAATGAATTTCTTGCCTGCCTAGACGCAGGGCATCACCCAGGAAAATGACACCCATAGCAGCAGCAATGGCAATAGAGATGGGTTTGAACATGGACACATAAACAGGTCCTTTCACATGGAGACCCCATATTTCAATCAAACAGTTTAAGCTTGTACACAAGACTCCCTGCATGATAAAAAAAATCAAACTTTTTGTGGTAGTTTTTACTATTTAATCCATGCATGCAAGCAAAATTAAAGCAAATAGTATAAACTCATTTTCTTACTGAATAAATAATGGCAACAAATGTTATGTCAGGCTTGATCTTCCAAGCACTCAAGTCTGGTTCTGCTAATATACATACAGGTGCAGCTATGATAGTGCCAAAAAGGTTGTATAAAAACACCACTATTAGCTTTGATGGAAGTTCTTTTATAACTTGGGTCTGTTCAAAAAAATTCAGTGTAACTCAGCTCAAGTTGTAGAAAATTCCCTTAATATTTTCAGGATTAAGAAAGAGTATTGTTTACCTGAACAATGTAATAGACTGGAACTAGAAGATAATTAACCAGAAGTATGAAGCCACCAATAAGCCATTTCGTTTGTGCTGATGCTGAATTTGTTGGAAGAGGTGGTGATGGAGAAGATGCTGGCTTGACTGTGGGACCCTTGAAGAGAACTACCACGAGTGCACCAGATATTGATAGTAAAGTACCTATGATTTTGGCCTTAGTGATTGAATTTCTAAAATCTGCCTTCTCCATCCTTCATATATACATAAACCCAGAAAAGTTGTAACACTGCCAAAATCGTTAGACGCAACAATAGAGTAATAGTAGTTAGTTAATCATGTGAAAACACCTGAAGAAGATGGCAAGTATGAAGGTAAAGGCAGGAATGAGGTTGCTCATGGCAGCAGCCAAAGTTGGTGAACTGTATTCAATGCCTTTGGCCCCTATAATCTTAAGTCCAAGGCTGTCCCTCACATACACCAAAAGTTAAACACAAAAAACTGATAGATTATATGCTGAAATTTCATGAAATTGAGGAGTCAAATCTTGAATATTGAATTTTAATATTCATCAATATATTTATTAAAGTCTTACCTTAGAAGTGCCAAGAGGAAAATTCTGACAAGGAGAGACCAGGTGAATGGAGGAAGGCCAGTTGAGCGGCGGAGAAGGAAGGGAAGAGGAAGAAGAAGAACAAAAGTGGAAAGTGAAGAAGCATATAGTGTGAAGGTGTAGTAGTTAACACCATTGAGAGTGGCTGCTTTGAATAGAGTGCTAGCTCCAACACTAATGCACTCCATACAAATCAGAGCACATAGTGGAACAATGTCCTTATAAAAATGCAGCATCCCCATTTCTTTGTCTTCCTCCTCAAACAATATGGGAATCTCAGGCTCTTGATTTCTTCACATATCAACTCCCACTTTTGTAATAATAACCTACAACTTTGTCAAATATTTTAGTAAACAACAACAATGATGATCATGATAATTAATATAAAACTTGGACCAATAAGAGAAATCAAGTAAATGCTTTGGACTATTTAAAACAATCATTGCACTGCATTATTTCATGCAGACTATTTATTATGTATGAATCGAATCTCGTTAGTTATAGTGTTGAGTTGGTATTCTGTTAGCTAATTGGGCTTAGTCAGTGTATGGTCCATAATTTAAGTCCATTATCCAGTTAGTAAGGACAGAGTAGGCTTTTGAATTGGGTTCTAAATGAACGCCCGCATAGACAGCCCACTTGAATGGAAAAAATTCTTAATCGTGAGTTTTACTTTCTAGAAATACCTGAGCTTGAATCAGTTTCTTTTGCAGCATACTCCATCTGATAGTGAGTTTGACTCCTTCATCTGCCTATTTCAGCTGCAGCTTCTTAGATTCCAAATTTGGAAAACATCATATGCAAAATGTTGGATGTAAAAAGTAGTACAATCCTATTCTGCTCCTTAAACAAGTCAACCTCAGAAAATGACCTTGAACGTTTCTGCATGGGGATTTGTTCAGGTTTCTAATAAACAATCATTCATTAGTTATGATACATTAATACGGTCAAACAAAACATGTTCTTCTCACTGGGGTCAACATCATTGTCATAAGGGTATAAAATTTGTTTAGTGACCACAATTGAAAAAGGAAATGACATTACCTCTTCAAACTCTTGTGGCTGCCGGCCAATGTTTGTCGGATATTAGTTATAGATAGCATGGTAGCATTTGGCCCATTATTTCTTAGTGGCTATAAAAAATTATAATAATTGCATAATCAGAAAGTTGAACTTGTTCAATTGCCGGCAAAGCATCTCAATACTTGGATCTTTCTTGAATTCACCAGCCTTACCATTTTAATAATCACATACTATTTAATATCCACACATAAATACATAATAGTATGTCTCAAAGTCCAAATGGAACAATTGTCTATGTGGATAATTATTGTGTCATTCTTTCTTCTCCTGACCTTTAGCAATTGTATAGAGAACGAGGTCAGTAGCACATTGGTAAACTTTCTTGCAAAACTCTCTAACCACAGTGGCCACCAAAACTCCAATTTGATGTGGAAGCCAGGGTTTGATCCCTGCAGGGACTTGTGGCAAGGTGTAGTGTGTGATGATAAAAATACTTCAGTGCAAAAGCTATTTCTTAACAGCTCCAATTTATCTGGAGCTCTTGATGTTGCCATGCTATGCAACTTGCAGCCCTTCGCGGCTTCTCTTGCATCTCTTAACCTTGGAGGTAACAACATAAGTGGAAGAATAGCAAATGAGGTTGGAAACTGCAAGCATCTCACTCACTTGAATGTAAGTGGTAACCAACTTTCTGGGACACTTCCTAGCTCACTTGGCATGTTGAGTTACTTAAAAGAACTTGATATCTCCAACAATAGGTTCTCTGGGAACTTGCCAAATATGTCCATAATCTCTGAACTGAGTGCATTTTTTGCTCAGGACAATCAACTCATGGGGGTGATACCCCCTTATAACTTTTCCAATCTTAACTACTTCAATGTATCCTTCAACCATTTAAGTGGAAGTATTCCAGATTTGCAAAACCATTTCTCTGCAGATAGTTTCTTGGGAAATCCTGAGCTTTGTGGAAGCCCTTTGCCAAAAAACTGTTCATTTATCCCTATATCTGATGACAAACCGTCTGATTCAGAAGAATCAAATGGTCCTTTTAAAAGCCAGATTCTTATGTATTCAGGCTATGCTATACTGTGTTTGGTCATCATCCTTTGTGTAGTTTTTGCTATTTGGAAAAAAAGCAAGACAGGAAACAAGGTTGAGGCAGAAAAGGAGGCAGGTGATGACAACACCAATGACAAGCTTAGCTACGTTTCAAGTGAACACAAATCAAGCATGAGCAAACCAGAGATTTCAGAGACTACAGAAAGTGGTATGGTTTCACAATCACTTGTAGTTTTTTCAAGGGCAAATGTAAATGATATTACATTGGAGGACTTGATGAAGTCCCCTGCTGAACTGATTGGGCGAGGAAAGTTTGGTAGTCTTTATAAAGTGATACTGGACAATGGGATGGTGGTAGTTGTTAAGAGGATTAATGACTTCACTCTATCAAGCCATGACTTCAAACAAAGGGTGCAAATTATAAGCCAACTGAAGCACCAATCTGTACTATCACCCTTTGCTTTCTACTGTTCCAAACAAGAGAAACTTTTGGTATATGAATATATGGAGAATGGAAGTTTGTTCAAAATTTTACATGGTAACTATCTTATCCATTAGTTTATTTTCTTACTAATGCTATGCTTTACCTTCAAGTATATTAAATAACTGGTAATGCTTGTTTTTGTTTTTCAGATTCCTCAAGAGACTTTGATTGGACAAGTAGACTTGGGATTGCTGCCACAGTTGCAGAAGCATTAGCTTTCATGCATCAAGAGCTCATAGAATGCGGGATCAGGATCGCGCATGGTAACTTGAAATCCTCCAACATTTTGCTAAATAAGAATATGGAGGCCTGCATAAGCGAGTATGGCATTATGGTTATGGATGATCAAGAACTCAAAATTCAACAGCAAAGTTCATCTTTTGCTAGTTCATATACTACTGGTGCATCAGATGCCTTCAAGGGAGATGTTTATGGCTTTGGAGTGATTCTTCTGGAACTACTTACTGGGAAGTTAGTGAAGAGCAATGGGATGGACTTGACTGAGTGGGTTGAGTCTGTTGTAAAGGAAGAATGGACGGGTGAAGTGTTTGACAGGTCTCTTATATCAGAGTATGCAAATGAAGAGAGGATGGTGAACTTGCTTCAAGTGGCTATAAAATGTGTAAACCATTCCCCAGAGGCTAGGCCAAGCATTAACCAAGTTTCTCACATGATCAACGTCATCAAAGAGGAAGAAGAGAAATCCTTGATTTCTGAAGCACAAGGCTAGGGCTTTAATTATGATTATCCAATTTTATGGATTGAGAAGAGAATCTTCCATACATGGAATGTGCTCATTTTCTTGAATATCTGTTATCTAGTGTGTTAGATTTAGAAGTTTACTGTAAGTGGGGTACTTGATTTTCTTATACTTGTTTTTTGTTTACACTTTACTTAAGTAGAAAAATGAAGGGCTGATTTAGCTCATCGGTAAGCTCGCTTGCCTTGAAATCTGAAGTTGTGGGTTTGAACCAATTTCTTTACATAAGGATTCCTAATATATTATCTTCCTCAACACCCTCACCAAGTGTTATCGACAGGAAATTCTTTGGCGCTGAATCGAGGTATTCAGGAGGAACAGATTGTTCCAGCTCGATACCGTCGTGACCATTGAAAATATGATTTAATGGCTGTTGTTTTGAAGGCTCCAGGTTCATCTTAATTGAAACTTCAGCACCATTGAAACCCAGCTTTATTAATAATGAATTCATGATTCAGAACTTCTGAGATACATGCTCTTTACATAATATTCTTTTACATAATATTCTTTTGTACTCACTAACAAGTATTGGGTAACCTTCAAGCGAATGTGAGTTCAAACTTTGGAGAAATTCTTGTTGGGAGGGGTTTTCCCACCTTTGGTAAAAAGCACCTTAAATGGGTGTGCTTATAAATATAACCTTGCTCTGGCTTAGTCAGTTGTCCCGGGTTACCTGACCAAGTTGTAGAAGGTCAGGGACTCAGAAATAGACGTAAGATACCAGGGGGGAATCCGGGTTTGGGTGCCAAAGGCCCCAGCTGCTTATTGTTACAATTTTTTTTTGTGCTCTAATAAAGCTTAAGTAGTAAAAGCATACAACAAGTATCAGCAGCCTTAATTGATGAAGCAAAAATCCATGATAATGCAATTATTAAGTTGAGGTCTGAATTCTGAACTAGAAAAGTCATTGACGTGAATCTTCAAGCGCAAGCATAGAGTTCTCAATTATTACATTACCTTTTTAATTGTAAAACAAACTGTGACTGCACACTTACTACGAAAAACTACACAAAGAAAGCTTCTATCCATATCAAGGAGGGTTACTTTTATGGAAAATGATTATCAAGAAATCCATCCATATCAATTTGAAAGCAACAAAGTAAATAAATAAATGAATAAAGTGGACACCTTGTGAAGAATATTGAATGGTAAGAAGGGATTAAACTTATACTAGTAAGCGTTACACCTTTCTCTTCTTTTCATATTTGAACCTGCATAGACAACGACGTTAATGGTGGTGGTTAGTACTTAGTAGGTAGCTTAAGGGAGTAGATCGGTCTTATCTTGAATGATTAACAACATGAATGGAAGCTTATGGCTTTAGTGGGTCATGTTGTATTTGTACATGCTTTGATTATTTCCTTTTAGCACACACCCACTCAAGCAAGCATTCCCATCAAAATTAATTATCTTCCCTTGGCCTTAACAATTAGTTTAGTGATAGCTATGGAAATGTTCACCTAACTTGCTTTAAATACAAGTTATGGAGCACAGTTCCTTCAAAGCCATGACAAAATAACCCATTCTTACAAGTAATGGCAAGAGAATGTGATAAGATGTGGATGAATAACACATCTGCTTTTTCCCGTTTTGTTATGAAAAAGGCGCAGGATCTTTCCCATTTTGGGCCAATCATTTCGCTCCATCGTTTGTAAATTGTAAATACTCAACTTGTATGATTATTTCCTTTTTAATACACTCATTAGTCATGACACTTTTGACAATTAAATATCATATAAATATTGTTATGCTTAAACAACTTTTTATTCTATTTCTTTTATTTTACGTGCACCAAACAAATTTCAAAGTGTTTGGGCAAAAACAAATCGATGCGTGTGACAACTTTTCTAGTAGAACTTAAAATTTTTAGCGGCGTTTGTATAATTTGTTGTAGAGAATACTATCGAAAAGGGGAGAGCATTTATTACTCCTATTTAAGAGTGAATTTATTACTAGTTCAAAATTAAATTATTTTTAATATAAGAGCATATCATATACTCTACTCGGTCAGTAATATAAGAGTTCAAACGCTAAAACACGCTTCTAAAGAAAATATGTAAAAGTTAGTTTGGTGTTTGAAATTAATGTTTTTTTCAATATTACTCACATTTATTATGATACTTTTAAAATATAGAAATACATAAGCATTAATAACAAGAAAGAGTGTTATAGGAAAATTAGAGAAAAATGCATTAAATGAGGAGAGAATGTGAGATGATCTCTTATATTTTGGCTTAAGTATATTTTTGGTCCCTTATGTTTGCATCAAGTTTCAATTTAGTCATTTATATTTGGAAAGTACATTTTTAATCATTTTCTTAGTAAACAACATAAGTATAAAGTTTGACTTCAAACTAAAGCAATATCAAATTAAATATTCGATGATAAACTTGTTTGTTGAAAGAGTATTAGTAATGGTGACATCTCTCTTTTAGAGGGGACATCACGGGTTTAAATCATGTTCATAACTTCAGAACAAACTATTAGTACTTACCCTTTAAATCTAAAAAAAATAGAATCTTATTATCAATTTTGACAATTAATAAATCCATTGTTATACTGAGTTTTTTTTTTTTGCCAGATCTTTGTTATACTGAGTTATAAGTGAAGATACATGTCATTATATGTTGGTCATAATAAGAAGAATTTTGTTCATTTAAATGCGTAATATTATATTTAACCCATTGTGAATACTGAAAAAAAGAGGAATTTCGAAAAAAAAAAGAGGAATTTTGGTTTATTTTTTAGGTAAAAAAAAGAGGGATTTCGCAATAGGACAGGAATTCAATAAGGCAGGAGAGCGTCAATTCAGACTAAATTTCAAAAAAGAAAAAGAATTAAATCTAATTTAATTAATGTGCAAAATCACAAAAACCATGCGTTATACTTATTATACCTTTGACCTTGTCCCTCCTCAATCAATCTCGCACGCACACACTAGACTAGAGTGATGAACGAAATGACAGCAAACCCTGAAATCACAAGTCATAGCAGCGCAGCGCACATGAAATGAAAGTACTCGTAATCACTTCTTTCTCACGGATTACCTCTAATTTTGTGTCGTTAATATAAGTCATTAGCCGCCGCATCAAATGTTTTTTCCACTTTACCCATGTTATTAATGGAGATTCAAAATTGAAAATGTGAAACACATCATTTAATGAAGGATAGAGTTGGAAAAAGTGAAAAAATTTGAATAGTTTTGGTCCTAATATAAGAGTTCATCTCACATTCTCTCCTCATTAAATGCATTTTTCCAACTTTACCCCTAACTCTCTTTTATATTTTATTAATATTTATGTATTTCTTTCTCTTACAAGTATCACAATAAATATGGGCAATATTGGAAAAGAAGCAATAACTCTAAACATCCAACTGAAGTCTTTTTTTTGGCGGCTAACTCTTATATTAGGGACGGGAGGGAGTACAAACGAAAGAAAGTAAAGAGCACGCTCTGAACCAGAGAGTGAGATGAATGAATAGCGTTACTACAAAACTTTGTCATGGCCAAACCTCGCAATTTGTAGCCTAGTGCCGCTTTGGCCATTGCTTTTTCTTTTTTCCTTCACCATACAATACAATACAAACATGACACAGACTTGAGTACTTCCTCGGGGGGATCAAACCAAACCAAACCAAACCAAACCTCTCTTTCTCCTTTTCACTTTCCTCTTCCTCTCTCCTTTCATTTCACACACTTGCATTCCCAGTTCAGAACTCCATGGACTAACGTAAGTGCACGCTTTGTTCATCACTGATTATTATTATTGTTGCCTTTTCATTTTCAAGTAGTTGTACAATTCCTTTGGAAAATCTGAGTGTTTTGACTTTAATCTTGTGCTGCATATAGGTGTGCTTTGATCTGAATGATGTCAAGGAGCATGTATGAGTGGTTTTATAAGCACACCCATTTGAAGATGGCTTGGATTCCCCATCAAATAAATGAAAAAGATGGTTTTTTGAACTACCCACCACCTGTTATGCCTTCATTTCCAACCCCATTTCATGGTTCTATCAACAATGAACAAATGTCATCTTCTTCTCCTCCTTCACCTCCATCTGGTGGTGGTGGGAGTACTAGGATTAGTCCTGCTCTTCTCTTTGTTATTGTGATTATGGCCTTGTTGTTCTTTGTGTCTGGTTTGCTTCATCTGCTTGTTAGATTTTTGGCCAAGAATCCATCTGCTGCTCCATCTGTTGAATCCAATGGACAAAATGGCTCTGATGCTTTACAAAGGCAGCTTCAACAGCTTTTTCACCTCCATGATTCTGGCTTGGATCAAGCTTTTATTGATGCACTTCCTGTGTTTCAGTATAGGGAAATTGTGGGCTTGAAAGAACCGTTTGATTGCGCTGTTTGTCTTTGTGAATTCTCTGAACATGATAAGCTTAGGTTGCTTCCTACTTGCAGCCATGCTTTTCACATTGATTGTATAGACACCTGGCTCTTGTCCAACTCCACATGTCCACTATGCAGAGGAATTCTCTTCTCTCCTGGCTTCAATGTCGAAAATCCGATGTTTTATTTCGACGATACGGGGGAAAGGGAAGAGGATGGATGTCCTTGGAGTGGAGAAAGTGGGGTGATTAATAGGCAGAAATCTGTGGAAGTTGAAGAAACTGAAGAGAAAGCTGTTCTCCCTGTAAGGCTTGGTAAATTTAGGAGGATTGATATGGATGCTGGGGATAATGATGCAGGAGGTGAAACTAGTAGTAGCAATTTGGATGCAAGAAGATGCTTCTCAATGGGGTCTTACCAGTATGTGCTTGGCAACTCAGAACTGAGAATTCCCTTAAACTGTGAAAGAAAGCTCTCTGAAGAAATAATACAGACTGATAATAAGGTTTCAATGGAGAGTGACAATGAAGCAAAAAAGATTACTAGTGTGAGCAAGGGTGAGAGCTATTCTGTTTCAAAAATCTGGCTGTGGTCTAACAAGGGAAGGTTCTCAAGTTCTTCGAATGACCGCGTGGGCGTGCCATCTTCTCTCAATACAGATTTGCCTTGGATGAGAGCTATGGAAGGAACCTAAAAAAGGTATCCTCATTGATTTTCCCCTCTTCAAATGAATTGGATGATTACCCTCATAGGAAACCTTGTAGTAGAATTCCTTTATGTGATGATTATGGTATAGTATTTGTTGCACTGGAATTCTATATAAAATATATATTTAAAAAAGTAATATTATGCTTCAATCAGATCTTCTAACTGGATTTATCATTTATGTTGCTAACCCAATTGGCTAACTTGTCCTATAATAGTAAATGCTAATCTGGTACTGAATTCTTAAAGCTTGGTCAGAAGGGCCACTGTTCAACCATTGTGTAGTACTCATCTTGAACTTGTATTCCCATTTCCATCTTGATCTGCCCTACAACAAACTCGTGCCATTTAGCCGTTGAATAATTACAGCCAACAATGTATTCACTGTGGTTGATTGAATATGGTTGTGGAGCCTATCTGGAAGACAGGGTTACCCTCACTCACAGTGTCAAAGTTGTGCATGGTAGGGAGTCAAATGCCTTTGTCAGAGGGGCTTAATTTCGGTTGGTATCACTTTTGATAACATATCCATCATGGAGGGCTGAAAACACAACCTTTTGTGCTTGGTTAGCGCTTAAGCTGGACGCTTGGGAAGTAGCCAAGAGTGGGATCCATTGAAATTGTGACAGAAACTGTACCTTGTGGGGGGATTAATTGGCCTAAAAATCTAAGTTACAAGTAGCACCGTGGGGTATGGTTGTTAAAGCTCCCATGTGCATGTACAGAGTGAAACTAAGCATTAGAGATACTTATTAAATGACAGATTATGAATGAACTCAAGAAGTGATAGTTCAAGGAGAAAGGTATATTGTGGTGGACATTGTAAGAGTCCTAGATTTATGCTAGTGTCTTTAGGATCTTATCTTCTATGGACATGACTAACTAACAATCAAATAACGATAATTGCTTGTTGTTTAGGAAGGTGCCAATCACCAGCAGTAAAACCAATGCTACACGCCAGAATTGATCCGCTTCAACTTTGATGGAAATGGCAAAAAAAAAGAATAGATTAGGAGGCAGGCTGGAAATAAGAGGCTTAATATATCAAATATGTACATGTCACAGGAATGTTGGTTTTCTCCATCTATGGCCTTAGGGTGTCAACATTGGGTTAGAACTTTTCTGTTAAAGAAAGAGTTCTGATACAGGAACTACCTAGACGGATAAGGCAGTAATGTATTAAAACGGGTTAATTATGGTGTTCAAGAGCAAAGTATTAAATGATGACAAAAGGGGGGAAAAGAAGAAAGAGAAAAAGTGGCAATGTACTATTGAAAGTGAGGCTACAAGAGGGGCCACGAGAGGAAGAATCCATGGAGATAAAAGTATAAATACTTGGAGGGAAGTTTTTTTTCCCCCGTTTTTGGGTAGGGTATGATGGAATGGGTGCATCTGAAAATATTTGGAGGGTAAAGAAGTTGAGATATGGTAATGAGTGGGAATAATATGTAGGCAAATGGCAACTTGGCATGTTGGCAAGGGCAGTGGGAGAAGCTAACATGTGAAACCATGTTGTCTTGAAGCTACACTTCATTTCTTTTGAATTTGTATATGGCAACTGATCTCATCTTTCATGTCGTTTTGGTGTGATTCTGATTCTTGGTCAATTATGATAGTGCATATTTTTAAATAAAAAATACTCAAATATAATTAAAAATAAAGAAAATGAAATATGGGGAGGCGGCATCATCATTAGTGGCGTCCAATGTTGTGGTCACTCGTGGAGGTGGTAGGTGGCCATTCTAATCTGTATTATGTTTTGGAAGAAAACAAAACTTCTAAATACTTTTTTTTGGCCCAAAACCTCTAATACTTTATTCATGTAAAACTGATTTATTACATTATTACTAGTGTGTTTGGCTCGACTTATTTTGAGAAATAAGCCAGCTTATTTTGAATAAGTCAGTTTATTTTGGGTGTGTGGCTTTTTTTATGTTTGGCTGGACTTATTTTTCACTCAGCTTATTTGAAATAAGCCAGCTTATTTATAAGCTACTCAAGGTAGCTTATTTCAAAAAATAAACCAGCTTATTTTTGTACATGACTTAAAAATAAGCTAGCTTAAAAATAAGCTCCTTTTAAACAAAAGTCATTCAAACATGTTTATAAGTCAAATGGGAAAATAAGCTACTTTTTTCAAAGTTTATCCAAACATAAAAATAAGTCAATCTAGAACTTATTTTCTAACTGACTTAAAAATAAGCCAACTTAAAAATAAGTCACTTTTCCATAAGTCGAGCCAAACACATACTCCCTCCGGTCCTATTTATAAGTCGCCAACCGCCCATATTGTACAAACCAATGAATGGCGGTTAGTGGCGGTTACATCATTAAATTTGTCTTGTTTTATTTTTCATTTCCATCTTTGCCCCTCCTCACAATTATTAAATGAGTCATAATGAAGCAAGCAAAAGAAATCTCTTTTTTCAATGACAGGGGCATATTTGGAAAACTTTAATTAATGAGTTAGTTAGTAGTAGTTGGCGACTTATATTAAGGACCAAAATTTAGTGGCAGTTGACGACTTATAAATAGGGCCGGAGGGAGTATATATTAAATGTATGAAATCTTGTTGACTTTTGTAATACCATCCGAAAATTGTTCACATATTGTAACTCACGCTCCACATATTGTAACTCACGCTCCGTGGGCGCGTTGCCCTTCCCTTTCTTGATCTCTTGTTGGAGGTCAATGGACTCATAGTGGGGGCCACTCATAGTGGGGCCCACTTTAATTCCTAAATTGGCATCTCATTTTTTTATTGACGATCAAAGTATCCTCACCTGACAAGTAGGAGACTAATCTCCACTGATTTAATTTGTAGGCACCTCAAAGGGTGAGACAGCTGGTCTGGAAGATTTAATGTTTCTCCATACCCAACGCTAATGATCGAACACCAGACAATTGGTTAAGGGTGAATGAGTCATTGCCACTCAACCACACACCCAGGTTAAATTGGCTTCTCATTTAAGACACTGGTAAATAATGATGTTAAGGGTTGAAGTACAAATTTGGCACTCAACTACTCCACTAATTAAAGTGTACTGAACATACATCATAATTTTGACCGCCAAATTTAACGCGCTCATCATTCACAAAGTGGTGTTTATGTAGCAATCTCGTTAATATTAATGGGTTTAACAGTTAGTTTTGACATGATAAGCCACATCATCTGATTAAACCACCTCACTGTCACATCACCTAATTTTGCTACATATGCACAACTTTTTAAATGATGGGTGTTAGATCTAAGACTTGAAATTATTATTTATGTTTGGTATTTGTTAATAGTTGAAGGTTAGATTTATACATGCAAATTGTATATGTGTCGTATATTCATGATTGTGAGTTTTTTTTTAACAGAATGATTGTGAGTTTAACTCATTAATGTAAGGGTGTCTTTTTATTTTTTGGTTAATTATCATCGCTCGGTTTAATTCGGACTCGAGAGTTAAGAGTGTTGCCCACATAGACAAGGTTGGTTATCCCCTCTCCCAATGAGAAAGCTTCCTGGAATTCGAACACGTGTTCTCATCCTTACGAGGATTGTAGTTCACTTACCAGTTCAACCAACTACCCATTTGCTAGGAGAAGTACTCATATTAAGAAAGATTTGCAAATACTTCAGTGAGCCCTGGACATTTAAACTCACAGGCTTGTTCTGACCTAAAAAGCTTTCAAAATCTAACCCACTTGAGCTTTTTTTTTTATCAAGATAAACAGCCAGGAGCCCAGGACTTGTAGAAAAAAGAACAATACTAGTATTAAATAATGAATAGCTAACATACTGTGATGGAATCCGAATATTAACGATCTTATAGATATTTCAGTTGTCATTTTTCTCGTGAAAGAAAGAATTATTCTTTGTCAAGTATATAAGTTGCTGTTAACAATCATTAACGCATTTTCTATAACTACCTATTTTATTTTATTGGGGGGCGCTTAGTTCGTGGACTTTGTGGGTTTAATGAGAAAACAATAGGAACAGTATACTATAAAGTGTAAAGTTCATGGCCCGTTTGACCAAAAGATGAAAAAAACAACGGTGGATCCTAAATACAAAAAGGGTCGAGCCCAGCAGAGCCTTCAACAGTAAATGATATACAAAGAGTTGCCTAAAAAATAGTATTATCATGTTCATACCTTAAAAATTACTAATAAATAATTCATAAATGGATAAGATCCCAAAGTTAAATACTCCATACTACCTGCACAGAATGAAATATAATAGTGATTAATATCAAATAGAGATTGGTCAGATGGAAACAGCTTTTTCTAAAAACGCTTTGTTTTTAATGAGACAAAGTTATTCTCACGTGTTCATCTCTACATAAACCATAATTGTTCTAGATTAGGAGAAAGAAGATAGATATTTTGCTAAATACAGTTGTTATCCTGTTAATGCATGTTTGCTGTGATTTCTTCTTCTTGTTTTTTATTTTTTTTTATCATAGTGCCCTTATGTTAATCCAAATCATTGCCCGCCGGATACCTTTCCTCTCATCAACAGACATTGTTCATTAGTATAGCGTTTATATTACCTCCTAATGAATTAAGTATTTTTGTTTTCCCTCTTTTTCAGAAGACAGATAATATATTAATATAGAAACCAACAAACGCCGGCCAGCTTGGACATGTGATTCACATCTTTCCCTTGTTAATCAAAAGTAGTTCAAAACCTTGGGCTACTTATTTTTGGTCAACCTGTGCTGTAGTTGATGATGACGAAGAACTCATAACTTTCTTGAACAGTGTCGTCTTGTAATCTGCGGTCATCATTCTACCAGAGACCTACTCTTGTCTTATGTTCTGTTTTCACTTTTGCAGGGGCAATCTCATTTTAGGGGTATAGCGGGCAATTTAATTGGGAGCTGAGTTCAACCTCTTTCCTATAATTCTTGGATCAAAACATTAATTAACTACTTCATCAAGCAAGCTGGTTGAATTCAATGTTTCTATTATTATGTTACTTTGAATTTGAATTCCACTGGGCTATAATTTGAGTAATGATGCTAATTGACGTGTGTGCATATGTGTGCTTGTATATTCACACTCGATTTTTCCAGAACCACCAATTCACTGTTATACCATCTCTTTAAATTTAATTACTTTACGATCAATCAAATAATTGATATAGTAATTGCTTTACTAAGGTGGTCAAATAAGTTGATGGCTACGTAATCCAAATAATACCAAATATCAGGCAATCACCTCCCCTAGACTTTTTGAGGTTTAGTTTAAATGATCTGTAAGAGTAGAATGAATATGTGTGTTACGACAAAATTTTTTATTATTTTAACCTTATATAATCTATCAAGATGAAATATTGGTGAAGGTAAAAAAAGATTAAATATTGGGAATTTTTGTGTTGGAAGAATATTTTTTTTGGAATGATTTTTTCGTCAGGGAGAACTTATTTCCATATGATAATGAATTGTCTTGGTTGTTTGAAATACGCTTTTAGAACGCCGCACATTCGGTCGTTCATTCATGCAACTTTCTGTTTTTTGCCTGTACTAATAGATGGTTAAATTTGAATACTAAATGAAATCAAGGTTTATTGATTTTTTTATTACAAGGTTTATTGATTTTTAAGATGGTTATTTTGATTAAAAGATTATCAGGTCTATAAGCACACATAAAAAATAGTGAAATTATTTCATTAAACCCTCATCAGTCAAAAGTAATGAAAGGAAACAACATTTATAGTTCATGAGAGACTTTTATACAATTGCTCCAACTAACTCCCTCTCATTTCCTAAATATTAGATCAGATTTTTTTTGAGAAAGATTAAGCATGCACAACAAATAACTTGAAGTAATAATATTTATTAATTTTTCAAACTAATTTTTACGACTTGGAAATTGATTTATAATTTAATTTCATGTAAAATATGTTAAAATTAAGTGATTTTATAGTTTAATTTGATCTAACTATGTTAAATTAAGTGGTTCACTTGATTTCAATTATCTTAACAAAAAATAGAATCTACACGCATAAACAATGTATAATATTCACACCAGTTAAAATTTGCAAAAAAACAAAAGATCTAGTTCTAAATATATTATCTAGTTGATTATTTTTTTATAGATTAAAGAAACAAAATAGGTTAGTTAATTTCAATATATTTGATATTTTTTAGATTAATTATTAGTTTAATTTATAGGTCTAATAGACTATTTTAAAGGGAAAACTCTGTCAAATCAATTTATAAGTGACTTAATTTGTTTTCTTAGAATTTGTTTTAAAAAAAGTCAACTAGATCTTATATTTAGGACCACACAAAAAAGAATATACACACATGCACCAATGGGGTAATCACTAGTATGTTTAAGATACACAAATAACTAATTTACTTATGACGTGGCTTTTCGGAAATATAGGGTTTATTATACATAATTCACATTTCTTTTGGTAGATGTTTATTGTGTCATTTAAAGACTAACACATTTTGAATTTTTAGGAAGGGGTTTATATTATTAATTAAGAAATTTGTTTGAAAAAGGTCAGTAAATACTATTACTTGTAATAAAAAATATTATTACTTAATTTTTATATAAACTTCTTAATTAGTTTCATGTATACGAATTTCTTAAAATCTTATAATTTAATTTTCTTAATTAATTTTTAGAAAAATAAATTAGACTTATTTCAACTCTGGCTTAGGCATTCACATCGTGTCTAAAACTGATGTGGTGCATCTTCTCAAGATGTAGTTGGTTATTACTTTTATTTTGTTTCTTTTTATATAAAAATAAATAAATTAGGCTTGTGTACAGTTCTAGTTTCTAATTATTTTGTAACGTCATTATAAGTTTGTTAAAGTGTTTGTAAGATTATTTCTGAAATTACACATCAACTTTAGGGAAACGATAAAAATATAGCTTCTCAATTTTAAAATATCAAATAAATAGGTGATCTACAATTATTATGTCACTCAACAAGTTGGTATTATTCCCCAATTAGTTAAAATCTTTTATTTTTTATTTTGAAATTTAGAAGGTATTTTTTATTATTTTCTTTCGAATTTGTATAGTCTTTTTGAAAGAATAAAGAAATTAAAAATGGAAAAATGAAGGAAGTATTGAAGCACCATGCGATCTACTTACCGGAGATACCGCCATATTGCCCCGGGTTCATAACTCCATATTCCTTAGGAAGGGGTTTATGTTTAAAAACGAAAGTAATTAAGAAAATTAAATTATTAACATTTTAACAAATTCCTATTTTTTTATGTTTTACTTATAAGTTATAAATGATGCAACTCGACTATTTAAAAATCATAAAAGCTCATTAACTTGGTCATTTCTCCTCTACTCGACTATTTGCAGTGTAGCCTACCTACCGTAAAAATATCTCAATTTAAGCTACGATGCTGGATTTTATCAGACAGTCAAAAACTAGTTTCTCTGTCCTTAGATTGTGGGTGAACCAAATCCCTTTCCTAAATTTTTTTTGCCAAAAAAATGTATATATATGTTCTGTCCCTTTTGCTACCTTTGTTTAACCTATGTGAACTGATGTTTTAAGTACTCCACATTTTATTCGTGTTTGTTTATATTTGTAATCTATGTTTACATTCTTTTTTTTCATAAGAATTTACATTCTTACATTCTAAAAACTCACACTAAAAGAGGATAGTTTAAAATATTTTATGATGTAAATTTGAGATTATCAAATTTCAAAGGTTATATATATGTATGTATGTATGTATGTATGTATGTATGTATGTATGTATGTATGTATGCATGCGTATGTGTTGAAGCGGCCTAATTGGCCGACAAATTGAAGTCTGTGTAGTCGCATCAGGTAAAACCCACACATATCAATCTTTGGCTCTGTGATTTGTAATATACATACATAACGTACGTGTTCCCTCTAACATCACAAAATATAGTGGAGGAGGAGTAACCATAAATTTACAGCCATTTCAATGATGATGAAATAAAAGTGCATACATGCATATGTTCGAGTGTGGTAGCTAAACTCAATATAGTTGTAAGAACGGCAAAAATCAAAATTGATCATCCTTTCAACTAAGTATCTTTCAATAATGAATGTCTCATGACGATGTAGATTTTTAGAATACCTCTTGAAAACTTTTATAAATTGCTCAAAAGTACATTCACTTTCATGAATTGCATATTTAATATCCAACAACTTTAGTTTGTAGAAACGGAACAATGAAATGTTCAAATAAAAAGTTTCACTAAAAGCTTGAAAGATTTCATTTATGAACATATTAACTAACATAAAAACTTTTTAAATGTCAACTCATATCTTCAACAAATTTAGCAACGAGAAATAGAGCAATAATATAAATTCATACACAGTTTGAAAACTCAGCAAGAAATTACGCATTCCGCTATAAAGAAACTTTAAAATATTCTTAACAACATTCAAACACCTATTAATTTAAGTTTAAGTTGAAATTCGGCAACACTCATTGTTGAACAATAACAAAACCAGAAACATTCAGATTTTGCCCCATAAACTATCATATATAAAAACTCAAATATGTTCAAGCAATCCCTAAGTCAGAAAATAAGTTTGATTTAGGCATTTCTCAATACAGAAAAGAAGTGTATAAATGAAAAGAAAGGAATGGAAATCAAATAAAAATTATAATACCTAAGATTTAGGGGCTTCTTTGTTCACTACTACAGCCACGGGTTTGGTCTTCTCTACTAAAAAGTGTCAAAAACATGAGAAATTTCAGTTTCTCCCTTTCTCGTCATGGTTTAAAAGTGAAGAAATAATAAGGGTTTTGCAGTGGTGATGATTCGTATGAGCTAAGGAAGAGTTCAAAGAGGAAGCACTAGAGTTTGAAGATGAGGGAGCAGATCAGCAGAGGGCTTATGGTTGTGGGTTTGAAGAGGAAGACTGAGAAATTATGGAGGGAGGATGAAAAAGTGATAGGGCAAAGGTGAAAAACGAGAAAAAAGTTTTCACGGCGCGTGTCAATAAAAGTGATGTTGATAAGAGTCCAAACGTCACATTTTTAGCTTTTTTTTGAAAAGTGGCGTTGATATCCAGAGAACAACGTTGCTTTTCAAATAAACAAGTTAAAAAGCGACTTTGATACTATGCTCTTTCTTTCTCCATTATCATGTTGAAATTATTCGATCATTCTACTCATTCTTCTACTCATTCTTGTTCAATATCCATTTTAACCAATAATATTTATGTTTAAAAAAAAATCTCGAGCTTATGTCGCACAAGCACGGGCAACATAAGCTATGAGATTTTAAAAAAAAAAATCAATCATGTCGCACCGCGTGACATAATTTTTTTCGTTATCACTATGTCACAGGTTTTAGGCAATAATATGTCGTGGTTTTTTGTAACTGCGACATATTCCCTCATCTCGCACAGTTATATGACACAAGAAAAAACTACGACGCAGGCCCCCTTGTCGCGTCATAGGACATGACTATTTTTTTTTATTACAGGACATGTCTATATTTTGTGGCGTGACTATAGAAAAAATTCTTGTAGTGAATTTATACTCCATCCTATCATAAATATAAGACATATTTGACTTTTTAGGGAGATTAAAGAAACAAAATAGGTTAGTTAATCATAACATATTATTTTATATATATTGTTAGATTATGAATTAGTTTATAAGTCAAATAAACTAGTTTGGAGAAAAAATTAGGTAGTTTCAATATTTAAGTGACTTATTTAGCTTTTTAAAAATTTTCAAAAAAAAGTCAATTAAGTCTTACTAATAAGGCTAGAGGAACCAATGGATAGTTTGGTTGAGTTGGTAAGTGAGCTACAACCAGTAAGGATGAGAACTCGTGTTCGAATCCCGGGAAGCGCTCTCATTGGAAATGGGGACAACCTTGCCGACTAAAGGAATACTTCTTTTTTTTGTCCGACTGATCGAGGGCATCTTGGCAGGATTGTTACTTTTGTAACACAAATAATTGTGGCCCGACTTAAAACAAAATAATGGACGTTTATTATTTTTAAAACCACTGGTCAATCCGCCTGTAGTTTAAAAGTATATTGGTCCCATTCCTTGTTTTGTTTTAACTTTCAATTATGTTACATCCACATTGTACTCAGTCAATTGATCAAATTGATAATTAAACACATGTATATACGTACGGTAAGGCTGTTTTTCATCAAAATAACTTAACTCAGTTGATAGGATTTCTCCCTAAGTTATATATATACCTTAAATATTTTCTTTTGTATTATTATATATAGTGAGATGAGAGTCAAAGAAGTTGAGTGGAGGAGTGGCCGGCAAGTGAAGAGACGTGGGGTTAGGTGGCAACCTCCGTAAGTTTAAATGCAGAGAGAGAGAGAGAGAGAGAGAGAGAGAGAGAGAGAGAGAGAGAGAGAGAGAGATGACATGCATATATATAGAGATCACACTATATGACACCCTTAGTGTATATATGTGCTTCTGCCCAGAAACAAAAGGAGCTAAAGAAACTAGAATACCACGTAGTGGATGAAGCCTCAGACTCTAACTTCTCCAAACAACTTGAGCACATCAAACGTAGAGAAGTTCAAGTTTGAGGTTTTATCACTACGTGCTTTTCTGTGCTTTCTTTTCTTGCCTCGCAATATAATACACCTCTCTATCGATCTCCTATCCCTATACTATTCCCACTCACGACTGGTTCGTTCTCAGTCTCTCCCTTTTTAATTAAGAAAAGTATTTTTACTTATTATCAGCTAATAATCCAGGTACTTCCTTCTTCGAGTTATGTATGACTCAATCAATTACTTTGTCCATTTTATAAGCTCGTTTATCTGATATTCTTTCATCGAAACTATTTTTCGACCTAGACATAAATTAATAAATAATTTAAAAACATGTTAATAAGGCTCTTAAATACATGGAAGTTCTATCCAATGATCTACTAACATCAGGGAAGTTTTTTTTTTACATCTTAAATGCATTGTAAATTATTAGATGTTTGTTGTGCCAGTAGTATATATGTCCATTTGATTCTCATTAACTTGTCACCGTTAAAATGGACAGCAAGTCTACAAAATAATATTTATAGGTATTCAAAATAAAAAATCAAAACTTCTCAATGTTGGAGTGCTCTTTCAAGAAAACTTCCAAGATATTTAAGAATATTAATTTAAATCATATCATCAACCATTAATAAAGATTTAATCCGGTTTAACGTTAAGAATGACATATTGACATGGCAAATGTCCATTTTGCCCGTTCATTGAATTTGGTTAGAAAAGTTACGATATAATAGTTTCACAACATTTAAGATTTTTTTTTAAAAAAAAAACTTGGTAGTTCCTCAGATAAAACATTTTGAGTAGTTGAGAGCATCTAACACATTTAAAATTACACAGCACGTGTAATAATAAAGTAACTTATTTTATGTCTTTAATCTCTAAAAAATTGACAATGAATCTAAAGTCTAATATACGTATATTAGGAAAAAGTATTTAGCTATTTGGCAAAAAAAAAAAAAGGAAAAAGTACTCCCTCCGATCCCTAATGTAAGAGCCCAAAATTTGAATGATTTTGGTCCCTAATGTAAGAGCTCACCCCATATTCTCTCCTCATTTAATGCATTTTTCCTCACTTTACCCCTAAGTCTCTTTCATATTTATTAATGCTTATATATTTCTCTCTCTTAAAAGTACTATAATAAATATGGACAATTTTGGAAAAGAAACATTAACTCCAGACACCCAACTAACATTCACATGTTTTCTTAAGAAGCGTTTTTTTTACGGCTAGCTCTTACATTAGGGAGCGGAGGGAGTATTTAGCTATAAACATTGTACACATTTATACATAAAGGATTGAACACTTTTTTTTTATTTGTAAGAAAATATGGACACGCAGTACATACAGCTGCAATTTACTCAAGATCCTCATCTTTAATTAGCTTTGAAACTAATTAAGGCGAGCGTGTGTGTGTGTGTGTATGGATGTACATATTTGCAGAAGACTGTTTCTGGGAACGATGACCTATAATATGGATCGTCAGAAATGGAGATAACAGTCAACTTCTGGGAATCAATTTAAGATAACTCTTTACTCATTTATTTTACTTTAATTTCTTTGTAAGTGAAGTGGCAGTCACTTCAGCCTATTATAAGTAAAACCAAACCCGCATCTTCCTCTCACCAAAAAATTCTCATGTATGTGGAGAACATAGAGTTTTTGGCTAATTTAAGTTTTTTCTTCTTTTTATTTCTATGGGAGGCTGGAACTAGGGAATTGACTTGCCGGATCCACATTCTAGGCTCATCAAGGTGATGAAAAAGTTGATCTCACTATCAATATACACCGTTAGTAGATTACGTTTGGGTGGTCAGATTTAATTCAATTTAGTTTTTTATACTTTAAATAATTTTTTAACTGATTTAGTTTGTGTAAGTAAAATGTAAGATAGACAATCTTACTATCACTTATATCAAAGAATTAAATTCATATCAACAAATTAAATATTTCAAAATTTTAGCCGTACGTTAATGTTAAACTTGCACGGTCGAAATTAAGTTTTGTAATATTGAGTACAACAGTTTTCATCGCCTTGATGAACATGGATAAGTAAGGCTTGCAAGAAGTTTTTCAGATATAATTAAATACAAATATAACATATGGACATGCATCTGTTAGCTTTCTATAATATAAATTGATTATTCTCTGCGATTAATCGAAATCTTCAAGATGAGACTTATCTTTCATTACTTCACTTCAATAATGTATACTACCAGCGCACCTTTACATGCGCTTAGAAGAAACGCATGTATAGAGGGTCCTTTACATGCGCTTTAAGCGCATGTACATGTAAGAATCTATACATGCGCTTAAAGCGCATGTAGAGGCCTTATCTCTACATGCGCTTTAAGCGCATGTATAGAAATGTACATCAATTAAAATTCACTAAAACAATGACTAGAAAAGGATTTAAGTATTTAGAGATAAAATATAAAATGAACTTAGGTGAAGAGCTCAAAATCATATGGAAACACCCTTTACATGCGCTTTAAGCGCATGTAAAGGCACAAACACCCTTTACATGCGCTTTAAGCGCATGTAAAGGCACAAGCACCCTTTACATGCGCTTTAAGCGCATGTAAAGGCACTACTGAAGTGCAAAACATGGAGTCATGCATAAGAGGTCCTCCTCACACCTCATAAGGTGTTCCTGCTTGTGGAATTAGTGTTTAAAAGCTCCATTACCACTTTTGGGTGCTATGAAAATGTTCAAACACCCTTTACATGCGCTTTAAGCGCATGTAAAGGCACTACTGAAGTGCAAAACATGGAGTCATGCATAAGAGGTCCTCCTCACACCTCATAAGGTGTTCCTGCTTGTGGAATTAGTGTTTAAAAGCTCCATTGGCACTTTTGGGTGCTATGGAATTGGGAAACACCCTTTACATGCGCTTTAAGCGCATGTAAAGGGTGTTTCTACCTCTACATGCGCTTAAAGCGCATGTAAAGGGTGTTTCTACCTCTACATGCGCTTAAAGCGCATGTAAAGGATGTTTCTACCTCTACATGCGCTTTAAGCGCATGTAGAGCCTCTACATGCGCTTAAAGCGCATGTAAAGGCTTTCATTGGACCTAAACCCTAATATTATGCTTACTATATAAACCAATTCTCTCTTCTCTCCTTCAATTGAATCAGCCGATATTTTGACATGAGAAAGGATTCTGCGCCTCACTCCCTCGCTCTCAGTCGAAACCTTGCAATCTCCAACCAACCTTGATTTCTCTCATCGTCTTCGAACAAGAAACCTTTCTCATTCACTGTTATCTCACTATTCTTGCATCGATTTAAGGCCTCCATTCTCTGTTCAATCCCTCACTCACATTCGTCATTCGTAGTATCGCCGGAATCTAAAAGTTCCTTGCTCGCCGCTAAGGTAAAATTGTAAACCCTAACTTTCATTTTGTATTTCAAATCATACATGGATTTTCTATTTCTATTGTTTATTCGTGTTTAATAGTTTGCATATTAGGTCTATTCGTGTTTAGTGGTTTGCATATTAGGTTTTTCGTGAATGTAGACTTTTATGGATTTAGATGGCTACTTGTTTCATATAACAAATGTATTGAGTTAAAGTTAGATAACCTCCAGATTTATCAACCTAGGTGAGCTTCTACTCTCCTAATCCTACTTTTTTCTTCTGACACGTTTGAGTTAAGCGAAATCGATTCTGGTTCAGGGATTATAGGATTATTAAACCATTATAGATGAAGATTAACCACTTATTTTGAAGTTTGTTTCTCGTTCTAATTGGGTGTGGGTTTTGAGGGAAAATGATCTGTGGGGGAAACTGGATTTATATTGTTTTGAGCTCACGGATTCCTCTGTTTTGCTGAATGTTATGAGTATATGATTATGAATGAGAAGTTTGAAGTGTATGTGTATTGTTTATGGGCTAAACTATTCTGTTTTTCCCCTATATCACTAGCCAAATGGATTTAGGAAGGAATTAAGGAATTTGTTCAAATTAGCATTCAGTCAGTTTATCTTAAACTTCTTTTTAAGGAAAAACATAATGTTTTTCCTACATTTGTTAATTATTTTTATTTTGACTTTGATGTTTGATTGGGAGGGAGTTTAGTCTCACATTACTTTTGGTTGTGATTTTTATCCTGCAGGTATCAAATGAATGGCCTAAGGTGGCTGGTTTCGCTATACAACAATCATTTGAATGGAATACTTGCTGATGAAATGGGACTGGGTAAAACTGTTCAGGTATGCATTAGTTCTGTTTAAATGAAAAAGTTAAATGTGGAGCTAGATTCCTGATTTTGATTTTAACCATCTTTCACTTGTTTTAGGTTATTTCTCTGATTTGCTACCTGATGGAAACCAAAAATGATAGGGGGCCTTTTCTTGTTGTTGTCCCCTCTTCAGTTTTACCTGGTTGGGAGTCAGAAATTAATTTCTGGGCTCCTTCCATTCATAAAATTGTTTACTCTGGACCACCGGAGGAGCGGCGGCGGTTATTCAAGTAATATACATGATAGATGGCAGCAATTTTCAATTTTTTGAAACTTGTGTTGCTATATGTTTCAAACCTTTTTTTTTAATTGTAGGGAAAGGATTGTTCACCAGAAATTTAATGTTCTATTGACCACATATGAATATCTTATGAACAAGCATGATAGGCCTAAGTTGAGCAAAATACATTGGCACTATATAATAATTGATGAAGGTCACCGCATAAAGAATGCCTCTTGCAAGTTGAATGCTGACTTGAAACACTATCAGAGTTCTCATCGGTTGCTGCTAACTGGAACACCATTACAGGTTTCTTTTTTACTTTGTTTTCCTCCTTTTTTCGTGCCATTAACTCCAGTATTGATCTCTGTTTGTGATGTCTGATCATCCTCTTTTTATGATTTTATTTTCATTTGCTTCTTTCTCTGAAGACATAGAGTTCTGCTGAATCTGTAGACTTGTATGTCTTTTGCCCTTTTTGCCATTATACTGATGTTGAATGTGTGCCCTTCATATATACAGAACAATCTTGAGGAACTATGGGCACTGCTTAACTTCTTGTTACCTTACATATTTAATTCATCAGAGGATTTTTCTCAATGGTTCAACAAACCATTTGAGAGTAATGGAGACAGTTCGCCTGATGAGGTAAGATTTAGATCAGTATTGGCATTAATATTTTTCTCGATTGATTTATTGACGCGGCCCTGTGCACAAATCAAACACCCAACTTCATTAATTTTGCTATGTTCATGGTGTTTTTGTTTTTTGTAACAAGGCTTTACTGTCTGAGGAGGAGAATCTCTTGATCATAAACCGTCTACATCAAGTTCTGAGGCCATTTGTACTTCGCAGGCTAAAACATAAGGTGCTTAATCTCATTAGTAGCTGTTTCTTTCGTTCGTTCAGAGTTTTCTGCGTATTTTAGTTGCAGCTCATTATTTTCGATGAACTACTGTGGCCTATGATTTATGAACGCCAAGCAAGTCTCATTATTAATTATTAATTTTTTTGATTATTAAAGTCTAGCTCTGCATATAGTTACTTTGTAATTGAGGTTTGTTCACTACTATACGTTTCAACTAAATTTGCAGAGGAAAAACATGTTTAAGATAAGCTTCAGCTTCATGCTTACTATTGCAATCATTGATTTTTTCACTTCTATCCAGTTCAACTAAGTTTGCGGAGGAAAAACGTTTTAGATTAAAAGCGTTTTAGATCAGCTTTAGCTACATGCTTATTATAGGGGAAAAACAGAATAGGGGAAAAACATTATGTTAGGGAATTAAGGGCTAAACTTCTTTTTACCTTTTCATTCAGTCATTCAATGTGTTTCAGCCCCACCCCTGATTTTGTGCATCACATTATGTTAGGGAGGCTCTTAATGAGAACTTTTTTAGAGAAAAAAACAGAACTTATGGTGTAGAAACAAATATCCCAATAAAGAACTGTGCTTTTGATCTTCATTGTGGTTAATCAATGAGGACTGTGGTTAAAGGCTCTTCATTTTTGTTATTGCAGAACCTTTTATTGGTGTGAACATTGGGACAGATCTCTCAGACATGCCACACCCAACACAAGTTGTAGCACTACTTGAAGCCCAGAAAATCCGGCATGTTCGGTTGTATGATGCTGATCAAGCTATGCTTATTGTTTTGATATTGATATATAATTCATTTTTGAATATATTAAGTAATTGACTTTTTTTGGTAAATTCTTTTGATATAATGCTAGTTGGTTCTATGAACTACAGCTAGTATTGGTGGTTATATTGGGAAATAATGTAAATTTATAATAATTTTTTTTTTAAAAAAAAACATTCTATACATGCGCTTAAAGCGCATGTAAAGGGGCCACCTGTACATGCGCTTAAAGTGCATGTAGAGGTATGTACCTCTACATGCGCTTTAAGCGCATGTAGAGGCACATCTACATGCGCTTTAAGCGCATGTAGATGTACATGCGCTTAAAGCGCATGTAGAGGTACATACCTGTACATGCGCTTTAAGCGCATGTATAGCCCCCCTCTACATGCGCTTTTTAAAAGCGCATGTAGAGCCTTTACCAGCGCCCCCCTCTACATGCGCTTTAAAAGCCCATGTAGAGGCCAAAATAAGCGCATGTAAATGGGGTAATCTGTGGTAGTGGTATTAATGGCTTGTGCGGTATAAGTCAATAGGGTTAAGGTCATATCTACTACCCCTAAAGTATTTTTGGCCCAAGTTTGTTGTGAAAATGTACACAAAGGATCATATACCCTTGAAATATATATGAAGGGTCACATATACCCTGGAAGTATGCATAAAAGATTATATATATTTGTCCCTATAAAGTATGTATAAAGGATTATATTTGATTGTTAATATCTCAACTATAAAGGATGAATATGATCCTTGTGCACACTTCAGGGGCAAATATATATGGGCCAAAAAAATTTCAGGGGTAAATGTGACCTTTCATGCATACTTCAAGGGCATATATGACCCTTGACCCTAAGTCAATACAAAAATATCCATTACTTAAGGACAATTTGATAGCAGGTTGGAATTGACCTTAATGAAAATGGGTTAAAAGTCATATTTGTCCTTAAGTATGCATGGAAAATCACATTTGCCCTTGAAATATTTTTGGACTCATATATGTCTTTGAAATATGCACGCATGAGGATCGTATTTGTCCTTTATAGTCAAATATGGTCATCAAATATGATCCTTTGTGTATAGTACTTTAGAGGAAAATATGACCTTTAATATTTCCAAGGCATATATGACCATTTGTATATATATACTTCAGGGGCATATAAGATTCTTAGTGCACACTTCCAAGACAAATATAAGGAAAAATTAATTTAGGGGTGGATATAATTATCTAAGGATACTTCAGGGGTGAGTATGATCCTCCATACATACTTTCAGGGCAGATATGACCCTTTGTGTATACTTCAGGGGCAAATGTAACTCTTGGCGCACAGTTGCGAGGAAAATTTGGGCTAAAAAGTACTTCAGAGCATATATGATTATCCGTGGATACTTCAGGGACAAATATGACATTTATTCCTAATAGAAATGGATATAGAATTGGAAATAAGGATGTATATGAAATTGGGAGCAAAAATACGAGTTGTTCTGGAATTTTCTCCGAACTTGTTCATTACCACACAATAATTTGTTGTTTATTTTGGAATTGCGCTGGTTGTATCCCATAAGAAGATATCTTGCAAAAACGCCACCTTAATATTGATATTTACCGCCTGTTTGGTTGACAATTTTTAGAAACAGTGGAGCATAGGTTCTTTCATTGCACCTTCATTAGGGCAATCTGGTTTGGCCTTCTTGATATCTTACGAGAATGGGAGAATTTGAGTTCTTTTCAATCATGGCTCCTATCCCTCCTCTTCTTGTTGGAAAGTACTGGAAATCATTTTTTTACACACATCATCCCGCCTCTTAATCGTATTTGAATGTACCAGAATAAATGTTTGCATCAAGATGATGATTACGGATGGCTCACGGTGGTGGCTATTGCTGGAGTTGTGGGTAATCTCGGATGGCTCACGGTGGGGGCTCTGACCGGCGAAATCGAAGGAGGGATGGTGGATTCAAAGCTGATGGATAAATTTGCAAGTTTTTGGGACACACTGATGGTTGGAGGAGATCTAAGGGCATGTGGCTAGCCTTTAGGTTCAGTCACCCAGGCACAGTGATTGTTATGGTGTGGTACTACCGGAATTCGGGATTTAATTTTGGGTAGTATCTATTGAGTCTTTGTTACCCCTGTTAGATTTATTAGTTCTATGTCTTTCTTTCTGTGGTCAATTTTTTATGTGGCTGTCTTGTATGTCTGAAATTTGTCTTCTCTTATTTGTATGTGGTGCAGAATGACTTATGTCTTCTATGATCACTTCTTTGGTATTTGTTCCTGAATTCCATTGGTCTTTCACCTTTCTGATATAGAAAGTGTGCTTGAAGCTACTTTTGTAACATTGACGTCAAAGAGGGTGGACTCAATTGAGCACGTCTTTGAACAACAACTCTCTATTGCTTTCTCTTGTGATCATGACAGATAGCAAGTTGTTCTTCTCACCATCAACCTATATGAGAATGAGAATGATTAATATAAGTTTGTTTTTAGGATATGTATGATGAAAACCTTTTAAATTTATTTAATGAAAATAGTTTGCATTAAAAAAACCGAAATTGCTAAATATGTTTGGTATGCTTATGGATAGTATGGTATCAAACATAATTTTTAACTAAAACTACAAAAAATCCCTCCTCCAAGAAAGCTCATTCTCTCCCAGCGAAAATCACATCCATAAAAGCCATCATCCACAACCCACCACAACAAGCTCATTTTTCATTTATTGCAAAAGAAAAAAATAAAATAAGCATTCAACCAAAAAACCCGAAACTTGCAGCCACCATGAGAAATCAATATTCACATTTGATTTTGTGTAAAGTGGCCTTAGGAGAAAGAAACTAACGCCCAAAAATTCAGAGGGAAGATCACGGGATGCACGAAGACAAAATGAAGATACAGACCTATAGGTATTGATGACTGATATAAATAAAAAAAAAATCATGGAAAGTTCGGATAAAGCCATTCAAGACAAATTAAATGAACATGAGGAGAGTGGGTGAAAGGGTAGCCCGCCCTATTGTTTCCGTAATGGGAAAATGAAATTTTAATTTCAACAAATTCCATGCTACCTTTCAAACTATGTATTATGGTCCCAAGAAAAAGAAATCAAACTTTATGTATACATATGGACTCCATTACTATTTCCACGAGCTCAATTTTTTTTTACCAAAGATATATTTTCATTCATGAATGCTGCTTTTGCAGCATTCACGAGCTCAATTCAAGCATTCCAATATACTCCATATGATCCTTATTATAAGTCACAAACTACTCATTTCTCACATACCAAGGATAGTAGTTAGATCTTAAAATTCATGTTAAATTTGTCATTTTTGTAATTTCACCCTTCATTAAGTGATGTGTTTCACATTTTTAATTTTAAATCTCCATTAATAATATGGGTAAAATGGGAAAAACATTTAATGCGGCGGTTGGTGACTTATATTAAGGACCAAAAATTAAAAATTATAAATAGTTGGTGACTTATAATAAGGACCGGAGAGAGTAGGTCATAAGGGTATCCAAAGTTGAAATGATGAATCCCCCACCTGCGGACCACATTTTCAATTAATCAATCAACCCATATTACACTATTCAAAACCGAAAAACCAAAAAACATGATCCCTGGTGTATATATTGATAGATGGAATTTCAGGTTATGATTTAAATTCTTTATGATTTTTTTGTTTGCAGATTTTTATGTTTCCAATTTTTTATGATTTTTTAAAATTTGGAAATTCTTTGAAAAATATTAAAAATTGAAAACATATCTGTTTTACTTGTAATATATCAAAATTCACTGTTTTTAATGTAAAATATGATTTTATAAAGAAAGAGAAATAAAATATTTGGGGAGTGCCTCAAAATGAAGGGCTTCTAACACCCTGCCCCATCAATTTGTAGCTTTATGTCTACACAACAATCTCCACCGACCTATATATATGGGGTTAAAGAGTGATATTGTCATTAGACTATTGTTAGATGTTAGATTACCCATAGCACTTTTAATAATAAAGAGGGTTAGAATCACACATGGACCTTTTGATACTGGGCGCGGATTGACCATCACCATTTAATTTGAGTAAATCAACGATAATTAAGTCACACAAAAAATTGTGTGTTACACTTAAAATTGTGGTGGACGTTTGCAACTTAGACAAACGTCTATTCACAATATTGCTTTTTATTAACAGTAGTATAAGTATGTGTAAATAAGATAATGGAACGAAAAAGTAATTCTAAAGCGGAACAATGCTCTATGTTAGAATATAACAAAATAAAAAATAATTATTCTACCGCATGCAGGATAAATTAAATTATATTCTCTTCTCCATGTACATGTAAGATTAATATGCATATGTGTGTGGTTAAGGTGTAAATATACCTCAAAAGGTTTTACTCATGAGTAAAATTATCTGTGTATTTTTTTAGCAATGCTACCCTAAAGTATTAAAGCAGATCGAGCAATTATTGATTATGCCTTTTACCTTTGACAGGTAATGACAATTTTTTCAAGGTCAACGTCAAATTTTAAATTTGAATATATGTTACATGGCAATTAAGAAGCCAATAATATTCTTTAGTTTTGAAACTGGGCAATTTTAATCTATACTTGAAGAAACTTTCAAACGAAATAGCTCCTGAACGAAACTTACCTGTTTGGGGGGTGAGAGTTGAATATGAGATTACACGTGAATAAATGGAGCTACTGGTCAACTGCAACCGTTAGGCTATTTATTTTAACATCGTTTTGGTTAATAAAATGGTATTATTATTATTCATATGTTGCGCAGTGTTTGTTCCTTGTTCACTCTGATTTCCGTTTTTGTTCTGTAGCTTATGACTTTCCTTAACTCCCCGATGTTGATAAAAAAATGGTTCGGCCATCTTTCATGAACTTCTTTTTTTCGACGATTTTTTTAACTTTTTAAACTGAAGACAATTTTTGTAACTGAAATCTTAGTAATTTGTCATGTCTTTATCTTTTTTTTTTTGATAAATTTGTCTTGATCTAATATATTAAAAAGGAAACAAGACGGAAATTATATATTAAAAAGTTTTTTCCTTTAAATGCACAAACTATAAGCATGTAAATAAAATATTTTGAAGAAAATTTTAAAATCATTGCATATATATAGCAATATAAATGTAGAGTTAACAATAAAAGGATCTTGTATTAATTAATTACTAAGTTCTCTTAAAGAAAGGTTAAAATCAAATTGTTGTTACTATTGGGCTTATGACATGTTAAGGTATCCCATTGGCAATACCCAAAGCTTTTTATTCCGGAATCAAGTCAAAACTAAACTTTGATCAGACATTCTCTATTTTGGACTGAAATTAAAAAACGTTGAGTAGTTACTTTGATCATCCAAAACTTTGATCACACGTTCACACTACGTTACTTTGAGTGGTTGATGTAACATAGGTCCCCGAGACGACATAAACATACCTATCTATATAAAATTGGAAATTAAAAAATTAAGACTAACATATAAAGATCTTTATATTATTCGTGTGAGATTCATTTTAGTCCTTTAAATTTGAAAAGGGTTAAAGATTAATTTAGCCAATGAACTATTTCAGAAGTATCAATTTGGCCAACAAACAATAAATGGTCTCATTCTGGCCAATGAACAAAAGAAATGGTCCATATTAGCCAATGGAGCAATGTAAAATACTAAAATACCCTTTATGATTTAATTAATAATATTTGTAAATATGTGGGGCCACAATTAATGTTAAAAAATTCCCCCACCCATCTCTCTCTCCTCTTCCTTCCTTCTTCTCCCACCCTCTTCCCTGCAAATCACTTTCCCGCCGCCGCCTCTCCCCTCCTCTCCCTCACCTGCTGCTTTCCTCCCTTTCAAACATACCTCTCTGTTTCATACAATCCACATCCATGAATAACTTTTATTTTACACACACATAAAATATGACGGCCACAGAATTTTGGAGTAAGGCAAAACAAGACATTGAAGGTAGTTGATGTTGTGTAGAACTGAAAAGGGGCCAACTTAATGTTCACTTTGAAAGTAATGGCAGCATACCTTAATTGATGGCTCGGTGCAGCTTCATTTGATAGGGATCTGTTTGAAAGAGATAAATAAATAGAGATGAATTAGCAAAATGAAGCTCCCAGAAGGCAATCAATTTGAACATTAGGCCAGTAAAGAGAAAGAAGTGAGGTGGTGAGATATTTAAATTAAATAGAGCAGCAAGAGAAATAGAGATGAATAATAAAATGGGAAGGTATAACACAAGTTAACGAATAACTTGAAAAGTATTGCTTACGATGATGTGTGGTGTGAAGTATGGGATACATTTGACCAAGGGGGAGGGTGGATGGTGGAAAGGATTGTCCCTAGACGCTTTCTTGGAAAATATCTGCCTCCTATTCTCATGAGCTTTCTTGGAAAGTTCGAACTCTTTGTCGGCGGCGGGGGTGATGAGGGAGAGGAGGGGAGAGGCGGTGGCGGGAAGGTGAGTTGAGGGAGGAGGGTGGGAGAAGAAGGAAGGAAGAGGAGAGAGAGATGGGTGAGGGAATTTTTTAATATTAATTGTGGCCCCCACATATTTAGAAATATTATTAATTAAATCCTAAAGGGAATTTTAGTATTTTCCAGTGCTCCATTGGCTAATATGGACCATTTCTTTTGTTCATTAGCTAGAATGAGACCATTTATTGTTTATTGGCCAAATTGATACTTCTGAAATAGTTCATTGGCTAAATTGATCTTTAACTCATTTGAAAAACGCACTTCTAGTTCTTTTATTTAAAACTGTTAATTTTATTTAATGGAAAATTGTTATTCATCAAATATAAAATGTGAATACACACAATTAAGTATGCATAAAAAGTGACTAATTTTTTGAATATAAAATGTGTCAAGTCAGTATTTTTGAATAATAGTTATACTAAAAAATTAAATTTAATCATTTAATTATAGATTTTCCATTTAAATTTGTCAAGTCAGTATTTTTCATTAAATGAAGGTAGTATTAATAACAAAAAAAAGACTAAAATTTCACTTTTTAAAATTAAATGACTAAAAGAAAATTTAGTGTAAATATAAATATAGGACTAAAAAGTATATTTAACTAAATATTTTTTAAGAAAAAACAATATGTTCATTTGATTTCCGTTAACTCCTTAAGAACAAAGAATTCTTCATCTTCGTTTTAGCACAAGTCCTCTTACCTAGTACACTATGCCAACAAGGAATCATTAGAATCTAAGTTGGCAGCTCATTGATCCATACAAGTACAAGTTTCTACAATTCTCTATCCACATTGTTTGCGTTACACTTTTGACTTCATCATAGAAAACTTGAACTGCTACACAAAAGTTTACACACGATAGACCATTCCAACCTCTAAGGTAGATGCTTGAGGTATGTTCAAAGCATAAATTGGTCCTCTAGAGTTTCTCCTTAGAAATTCAAACCCATAATTGATGACAACTTTCTTTATCCAGCTTGATCCACTTTTTGCTTCCACATATGAGTGCCCCATAATAAAAACCATTCCTGCCTCCCTAGCCTCCATTAATTTCTGTAAATCCTCTCTTGCTTCCAAGTTTAGCTGTGGACTTTCTGGTATAAAAAACCTCACTCTCTTCTTTTTAACCTTTTCAGGAGAATTTACCTCCATCAACTCTGAAGTGCCTTCCATTTCTAAAGAAGCTCTACTTTTGTTTTCTTCACACATTCTTATACCTTCCAGTTTTGAAGCTGAAGTCCCAACAACTGTCATTTTTCTATCATCAACTTCAATGTTGTCAAAAACTGAGATGTTGTCAAAACTATCTGATGATCTGATAAATTCTGCTATGCTGCAAACAAGATCATTCTCAAACTCAGTGTCATCCTTGTGGAAATCCCGGTAACCATACCGTGCTATGCACCGATAAAGTTGATACTCTCTTGGCCCAACTCTCCCCACTAAGAACCTCTCTTCTGGTCTGACATGAGGCACAGGCACAGATTTAATGCAGAGGAAGATGACAACCTCATGAAAAGCTGGAAGATTGGTTACAAACTTAGAGAAAATGGCTGGAATTCCTGATACTAGCTCTGTGTGTATGAGACCGATTCCTCTGACTCTTACAATGCCAAGAGTAGGGCCTAAACTGAGAAGCCAGTTGATGGGGACCTTATTTTGAAGATCAAACTCATACTTCTTCAGTGTGCCATAATGCCATACACACATGATGATGAGGAATATGAATGAGAGAGCTATAGGGACCCATGCCCCTTCAAGGAACTTGATTAGGGAAGCAGAGAAGTAGAGTGCTTCAATTGAGCCAAAGATGAATATGAAGCAAATGGCTAGCAAAATACTTTTACGCCAGCACAAGATTATAACTAGAGACATCAGGCAAGTAGTTACCAGCATCACAGTTATGACAGCCAAGCCTGTTGTCATGAATGGACACAATATCAGTAACGGGCTAGTGAATGGGCCCAAAGGAAAAATTATGAGATTGTTATATATATGTTTATGGGAGTTAAGACCTAGCATTATTTTTTAGAATTATTACAGGTTTAATATTTTGTGACTTGTGAGGGAAGGTACCTGCTGCATTTCCCATGTGTTTAGTGTCTCGAAATCCGACGGTTATGGCTAGGCAGAGAAGCATCAAGGTCCAGTTGATTTCTGGGATGTAAATCTGGCCGTGTGTTTTAGATGATGTGTGAATGATTTTGACTTTTGGGAAGCACCCCAAAGCAGAACACTGTTTGATTATTGAGAAAGTTCCAGTGATTACAGCTTGGCTTCCAACAACAGCTTGAAGTATTGCTATTGCAAGAACAGGCCATCTAATCTTCTCTGGGGCACAAAAAAGGGAATAATATAATATTTCAATCCAAACAGTAGTGACACAATGCCTCAGGGAATAGTAGAATATTCTCACTAAATAATAGTTCAATGAAAGTACCAGGAACAGATACATAGAACCCGATTCGATAGTCACTCTCCAAGATATGATGCTTGGAAAGATACGCTGCTTGTCCCATGTATGCCAAGATCAAAGAAGGATACACTAAAAAGGTAAAAGCAATCTGCAGATAACCATAAGAGTTAACCCTTAATTTTCAATGCATTAGAGTGAACACTTAAATCCTAAGTTCTAAACAAAAGGCTTCATTTTTACCTTAATTGACAGCTGTGAAAAGTGTCCTAGATCTGCAAACATAGCTTCAGAACCTGTAGCGAGTGTGATAGCATGAGAGAAATATAAAAGCATGTGCAAAACATGAAGCAATAGAATATACTCTAATTAATTATAGTACTTATCATTATTACCTGTTATGCACAGAAGAATGCCACCTAATGACATCCAACCTCCCCTCTGGGTCTTCCTAAGGAACTTAAACATGTAGTATGGGCAAAGAGCTTCATAAACATGTGGGTTCCAGTGGAAGATATTATAGACACCAATGGCACTAATGCATAACAGCCACGTCAACACAATAGGCGCAAACAGGAATCCCAATCGGTGGGTCCCATAATGTTGGAGTGCAAACAAAAGCACTAGAATTATGCATGCCACTGGCACCTCAACATCTGTACATAAAACCAATTTGAACTTGGAAATTAAGCTCAAACAACTAAAAGAAGACATTAGCTTGACTTCATTCCTGTACTTTCAGCTTATGCAATGGATAGTAAGCTAATTATTTGATATTAACTATTTATCAAATTCACCCAAACTTAATCCCATACCATATTCGATTGAATCTTACTCTAAATAAGATATGAAAAAAATCTACAGTACACAATATCTATGACTGATATTTTTGACGAAGATATTTTGGTATGAGGACCCACAACATAGTTTCTGAACAATGAACAGTGAGGGTATTTGGTTCCTTATTTATATCCACTTGCTCAAACTTCTTTGCAAACATAAAGCAAGAAAGAGAAGGCTATCTGAAACTGAAACTCTGAACCATCAGCAAAGAATGAGAACTTGGCCTAAATTAAACTGACAAAACATGAAGAACATATTCCCAAGAATAGTTCAAGCTTCAAAGCACCTTATATTGTGTGAAAAAGGCAGAATAATTCATTTGAGACTTCTTAATAGAATCAAAATTCTGTGCTTTAGAACTTCATGCTTATAAGGAAACATGAAAAATGCAAAGTGAATCTGCCGACAAGCAAGTTGTAATTATACCAGATTAAGAGTAGAGAAAGGCATAGGGAAGCTTACATTGATGCTGCTCTTTAGACATGGAAAGCTCAAGGCCAGACACAGCAGCAAAAACTGCAAAAAAAAACCAACCCAATAAAAAAACCATTGTTCTTATCGAGATTCCATTCCTGTGCTGCTTGAGACCAAAATAGTTTTATACACAAAAGTGACAACACTACAAGTAAAATCCTAGTTACCAGAAATCGCTGGTGTTAGCACGCCATCACCAATAACCATGCAAGTCCCTATCAAAGCAAGAATAAGCAACACTCTCTGAAGCACCTTATGTTTTTCCAATACAGATTTCAAGCCTAGCCCAACATTCTTCTTATCAATTGGTACAGTCCTATCCTCTTTGGTATATTCCTTTAAGTCTTCATCAGCTTGCTGTGTATTAGGCAATAAGCTAACTCTAACGTGTCGGCATAACAAAGAATATAAAGCAAAGGTGCCTCCTTCACCATTGTCATCAGCTCGAAGCACAATGAAGACATACTTGACTAGTGGAATTAGAGTCAGTGTCCAAAACACAAAAGATAGAACTCCATATATTTCTTCATTTGTTTCTGAATGCTGTATGTCTTCATCAAAAGTGCTTTTGTAGACGTAAAGAGGAGAAGTGCTCAAATCTCCATAGACAACTCCCAAGCTTTGATAAGCCAAAATCATTACTGTCTTCCATGATTCTTTCTGCTAGAAGTGAAGTATAATAAGAAAGCTAAGTTTGAAAAAAAAATAGTCTAACATGAATAGTCACATGTCTTACCTTTGTAGGATTTTGATATACTACAGATTCCAGGTCCATATTGATTATTGGTTGTGTTAGAACTAGAGAGCTTCCATTTCTTGAGTCTAATGGAGAAAGATGAAGATAAACTTCATGAATTGGCACCCACCCCAGATGAAACAAGTACTATAAGAAAGATAACAAAATATTAAGGGGAAAGTTGATGTGGCATAACTAAAACTACTTTTTTGAAAAATAATATTATGATATATAGAGAAGAGTGTGTAGACTAGGAAGTGATATGGAATGAGTTGGCTTGAGATTAAAAAACTAAGGAGAGTTGATAATGAGTTTTCTGAGTTCAGATATAATATATGGAAGTGGGGTTATGTGAGAGAGAGATTTCTAGAAGTGGAATATGGCATGGCATGAGCTTATTGCATAGAGTTAAGTGTTTTTGTTTTTGAATAGCGACTACTCTATGGCCTTTGATATATAACTGGAACGTTAGTTTAAGTCTCTCTTTTGTTTTTGCTTCAACAGGAATCTTGTATTTCCCACTTGTGTCCTCTGTGTTTTCCCCTGTTGCGCGGAATAATACTCAGACCAATCGATCTCAGTTTAAAAAAAGCAACAAAACAGGAAAACACACTTCTTCTATGCATCAATCAATATCAAGTTTATTTTTATGATGGTAAAATTATTTAAGAAGAGTTGGTAAAAAATCATTAAATAAAGTGCATATGAAAGGGGACAATGGTTTAAAAAAGTCGGTTTTGTTATGAAATCAATTATTACTGATTTTTAAATTTCTTATGATGATTTACAAAGCATGTATCCCATAGGATGGGAACTTGTTTTCGTAAACTTTGCTCATCAAAGTCAACCATGTGAGTTTGTTTTCCATGCATAATACACCCTCAATTCTTAATTATAAGACCTATTTGGGAAGATGAATGATCCTAAATATTAAATTTTTCTATTTCTTACTATTTTTTCCATAAATTGTCCCCATCAATGCTTCCTAATATATGGAGTAATAGATAAATAGGAGAGGGAGAGTGGAGGTAAAAGTATATGGTTAGATTATATTGGTAATATCATGTTATTTTAGTCTAATCAAATTATGTAAATATGTCTTATATTTAGGACATGAGGAAGTTCTTCCATTATTCTTTTTAAAAACTAAAGCATCGTACTATGGGAAGTGAAAGGAAAATGCATTCTGAATTTTAAAATCTCAAATAAAAAACTTTAACTTTTTACTTATAAGTAGTTTTCTATTATATTTCCTAATTTTTCATTCAAGTTTCCTAATTTTCTATCATTCTAAATTTCATTCACCTTTTAAATAACTGAATTCGAACGGATCTTTCTTTTTTGATTTTTTCAGTTCTTAATTTGTTGGTAAATTTCCTTGAGTAGTGAAATTTCTTTTTTACTGAAAAAACAATACATAACAAAATTAGGTAGCTGAGTAGCATATGCTAATGCCTAATGATGTTATCTCTATGCCTTTATGAAGATGACATATATTTTTATGTAGGGAATGATCATTTCTTTCAAGATATTCTTTATCAGCGTCGAATTTGATTGAATATATATACCAAAAACCAGAGTAGGGTTCGGTGATCTTATGAGATTCAGTTAAAAAACTGATTTTATGAAATCAAATTAACTGATGAGGTAACGAAAGTATGACCTATATATATATAAGCAAGATATGATTACGATATGATTTGGATTTTTTATTTTCAGGGGACATGGATAATTTGGATTGGTCTTGAAAAAGTCGGCAAGTCCATCGTCCTAATATGTGTCGTAAAGCAAAAAAAGTTGCGTTGTCAAGTCCCTTCCATGCTTTTGTCATTGTCTCGTGTGTTAATTTGACAAACTAGTTTTCGTTTTGTTTCAAGATATGAAAATAATGATCACCCCAAAATTTTGATATTGATCATTAATTATGTTTTATGCCTGATAAACTCTCAATTATTGGGAATAAATAAAACATGAATGAGAGAATCGACAGAAAAATATCGGTCTTCATTAGAGAATATAATATATTTTGTGAGGCCACAAGAAGTATAATGTTTTCCCTAGCTATACCCTTTTTCCAACCCTTGTATGAAGTATATATACTGGGTTCAGAAAACTTGTATGAAATATCTCTCTGTTATATTCCCTCCATTCTTAATAAGATCAAGTTGACATTTTATTTAGAGATTAAGAAAGCAAAATATACAACTAAATTTTAATATATGTTATATATAATTATGTTATAACTTTGTTTATTATTAAAATGATTAAATTAGTTTTGGGAAAAATATATAAATCTAAACAATTTAAAGTTTTTTATTTTGTATTCTTAATTTAAAGCTAGATAGATTATATTATTTAAAATTTGATTTTCCTGAATTTTTGTATCAAATAGTTTATTTTATTTATAAGCTAACATATAATAATGAATAAATAAAATATGTTATAATCAAGTGGTTCATTATTTAACTTTATTTTTTAGAAAAAATGCCAAATAAGTTTTATATTTACAAATAGAGGAAGTGATGATTAGGACCGGATGGCATATAGGATAACCTCTTATTATACATGCATTTCATAACAATAAGAAAAATAATTTATAATAAGCATATCCAATTAATCATCCATGTCTTAGAATAATGTTATTATGACTTAAACAAATTAGTTAACAGACTAATTTCCCCCTTTTACATTGTAGGTCTCGAATGGTTGAATAATTAGGTGCAAGGTCACTTTAGCAGATGGAATACCTTTTTAGTAATTTGTTATAGGAGAATTAGAAATAAAGGTGCCGTTTAATGCATTTTTTAAAAAGAAAAGAATATATTGTTAAAAAGAAAATAAGATAAATCAAGTTAAGCAGTTAGCCCCACCACTATTTGCTAGTAGTTCACACCTAATGTTATATATAAAAGAAGGCGTGCATATAGGCTTGTATGGATATAATATATAAGAGAAGTAGAAGATGAGATAAGAAAAGCAGCGCCCAATATTTGTTTGAGTTTGATAAAGTGGAAGATAAGTGAAGCATTCACTAGGAGAAGCCATTTTCTAAAGCCACAAAAATAGCCACTTGTTACAAAAGCCACCACCTATCTTCTTTTTTAATTTCTGCTTTAATTTTCTCTATTTTTTAAATTTCTGCTTTTCTCTATTACTTGCTCGCCTCTGATCTCACTTTCTTTAAATCCGAGTAAAAGATATACTAACGACTACGTAAGATTATGAATGGAATAAAATTTGTGAGAAGTCATCTCACTCTTTAATATCGATTGTGATAATGCTTAATATAATCTTCTCACATTCTGAACTTTTTCCCAAATTCTTAATACAAAAGGTAGATATGACTATTAATAATAAATATACAAGCTATATCTTTTCCTTCCTTCAGTTGGTATAGAAATAATAATAACAGCTATTTAGCCTATTTTATTTGAAATCGGTAATATATGTGCGTGCCTATCTTATCGCTTTATTTTATTTGTCAATCATTGTCATCCTTTTAAAAGGAAACCGAACCCACCCATTCTGATTTTACTTGTTTTATTTATCTTGCAATAATTGTTTTTGATCATATTTATCAAAAGATAATTGAACACGGCATTAAAAGCAAGCTTGAATCACTAATATGTAATAACTATTTCGTACTTGTACAAGATTGGAAGGTAAAGTGGACAAGAGAAAATTTTATTGAGTTGAATTTAAAAAAAAAAACAGAGAAGTTTGGTTAAAAATTCTTGTTTATTTTTGTACTTATATTTACCAGCTGTATACAAATTAAGACCCACCTCTTCGATCCTTTAATTTCCCCGGCCTCCAAATCCCTCGTATTAAAACATCATCATGCCCTTAATTAATTACTTTCTACGTCCCATGCATCTTTATCCTATATTACTTGAGTAAACGAATGAAACTCCTAATTTCTAACCAAGTTTGGAGGACCCTTCACCCTTGGCATATTTCAGTTTGAAAATAAAATGAAACGACCAAGAACAACTTGCATACATGAGTAGTTCGCCAGTTTAATGGTAATCCGTAAATTTTAATATAAAAAATTAAAAATGCGTGATAATTATAGAGAAATGAACGCATGTAAGTTCATTGTAGTAAGCTAAAATAAAAGTGTCAAACTTCTGTTTTTTTTTGGAGGGGGTGGTGGAAGGTTAGTTGATCACCAGAACGTAACCAACTCTCGCGATATTAATAAAAAGATTCGAATATTCATGCCATCAGTGGAACACGAGTTTTTGCATTACGTGCTGGATATTATGGAGGAGGAAAAATGAGAAGTTTCATCAAGGATCGGTCCCCTCATGAAGGCCTAACTGAAATACATGGAGTTGCTAGGTGTATGAGACTGTCTCAACACCTTCAAAAAATGCCTCAAGAGTTATCACTATCAAGGTATATATATAGGAGCGAATCATACATCCACTGAGGATACAACTTGGAATATCCTTTAGGTGGATGGGGCCTACTCGTTACATACAGGAGCTTCTGGTTGTGGTGGAGTATTTCTTTATACGAGCAAAGAATAATGGCTCCTGAAATTCGTTGATTCCCAGGCTATGTTTCAGAAAGATTTTGCTTCAAGCATCTTTTACCGTTAAAATAACTTTAATTTGGAGTTGAACTTCTCAAATCTGTTTGTATAACCATTTTCTTAAGTAAATTCAATGACATTTTAATAGGTTATGGGTAAAAACAAGTTCAATTTTTATATTTTATATGATTTTTAAAAGATTCAATAATACTTTTGAAGTGTTTTCGGAGATAATAACAATTAAAAAATAATTTTTAAAATTGAAAACAAACATTTTCTATAAAATATCAAAATGTCACTAATTTTACTCATAATCTAGTGCTATCACTAGATTTGTGAAATTTAACCATGAAATAAAGTTATTTGACATACATGAGCGAAAAAGGTGGAAAATCAAACCCCATTTAGTTTAATTATTGAATTCCAACAAATAAAATTTAGTTTAGAATTGAGATGATTAAAATGAAACTCGAAATGAGTGTAAGGGGAAAAATATGGAAAGTATGGGGTAATGATAGGAAGTAAAGATTGTGAATCACCAAGGGCATTGTAGCTCAGTGGTATGATATCTCCCCTTTAGGTGGGAGATTGCGGGTTCGATCCCGCTTGTAACTTCAAGCCGTTAGTGCTTGCCCCTTTGAATCAAAAACAAAAGTTTGTGAGTCTCAAGAAAAAATGTGGAATAGAGGAAGAAAGTTTATGACCCATATATATGTTATAAAAGGATCCTGTTTCGTTCCAGCTCAATCCAAAATAGAACAAGATCAGAACGACAGAAACATGTACCCTCACAGTAAGGATCCTGTAATTGACCTTTTGTGTCATAAAGGGATTCGCTTCGCCATCATTTAAAGCCCACACTATATTCTCATTCAAAAAAGCCCACACTATTCACCCATCCAAACTAGATCGTTACAAGTTCTTGATGATTACTTGTTATTTTGTTTTTTAAGTACTCTATTAAATAAAGAACGTGCAGGACAATATTCAAGTTTCATCCCTTGCATATAGAGAGACAAAAATGAAAAAGATATTATGAAGCTCACCTCATTTGAGCTGATTAAACCTTTGTTGTTCTCCTAATATGTTGTCACCAAGTTGATGCAAACATTTTCGAAGAAGTGCACCACAGATCAGAGTTACCTTAGACCATCGTTGACTACCCAAGTTAAAACAGAGAAAATATAATCTCTAGAGCCATCGGCTCTTTTTTTAATACTTCAACAACAATAGTCTCACATACTACTCTTAGTTCCTTTTGTTTTGCATTGACCGAAGACTACTCTTAGTTCTTAATATCAGGTTTATTGTACATATCATCACATCACACACACCCACACACCCACACACACACACCAATTTCTAAAAAATTAGTTTTGAACAAAAGTATTTAACAAAGAAAACAAAATAATGAACTAAGGCTTTATTTAAGACTAAAAATCATATCTCACGAATTCATACAATTAATTTAAAATAGATAATATTTACGTGGCATAACTTACTCTCGTATAAAATAAAGCACCAAAAACATCCCTCCAATGGCCAGATTCCAATGGAAGATTGACGACGACAATAATTTATGCAATCACACTAAAAGATTACGCACAGACTTCATTTGTAAAATACATCCTCCCCTTATCGATTGTTTCCATCGATAATGAACATCCTACAAATCCATCACAAAACTCTAATGAAATTCTTCATACCCAAAATTTATTCATTGATCATACAGAAAAAGCGCCGATGACTTTATGGGTGCTATAGATCGAGCATCGTTCAGTTTTAGTGGAGTACGTACATGATGCACACAAATTCATACTTCATATTTCTATTATTATTTTCTTAAAAAGACAAACTCATATATATCTCCAAACTCTTGAGGCATAATTTTAGGTCGACCAACCTCCCCTATTTAATTAATGGCTTTCTTGCTTGCCTCCACAAGTAGTAACTCCAAGTCTCGCCATGATGAGCCGCCCTCTGCCACCGCCTTCTTTGCCATCTCAACCAACTCCGCTACCTTCTTCCTCACTTCCCTCCCCTTCTCTCCCTCCATCAATTCCTTAACCATGTTCTTCACTCCTTCCCCTTTCACAATGCCTCTCCTTGAACCATGATATGTGTCCACTCTCATCCCCACCTTCATCTCCTCCTCCACCATTTTAGCGTTAAGATGTTGTTCCGCCATCATTGGCCACGCCAGTATGGGAACTCCAGCGCATATTCCTTCCAACACCGAGTTCCATCCACAATGACTGAGAAAGCCCTTCACACTCTTGTGCTTCAATATCTCTCTTTGATCCACCCACTCCCTCACTACTATCCCTCTCTTCTCCACTCTTTCTTCAAACCCTATTGGCAGCTCCCACTCCTTCTTCCTTATCACCCACATAAACTCCACCCCTGAATCTTCCAAACCATTCGCTATTTCTTTTATTTGTTCGCTTGATATCTCTGCCTGCGTCCCAAATGCCACGTACATCACTTCCTTCTTCTTGTCTAACCACTCCATAATCCATGCATGCTTTTTAGATTCTCCTTGAGTAATAATATTACTCTTTGGCTCTTCCGCCAAACAAAAGGGCCCCACGCAGTAGTGTGGCTTATGTTCAGACTCTTTCATATAGTCAACGAAAGCATGCTCCAGCTCATAGAAGCTGTTGACCACCATGCCAAAGCTTTTAGCTGTGGATGAAAGCACGATCTTATGGAACTCAAAAGGGAGACTGTCAGGGTTTCGAAAATCACTCTCGAAGTCGTTCTTGCAAATCTGGATCCACGGGAAGCGGTTCAACACGATATGCTCGTCCTCACAGTGGGGCCCATTAAACAAATCAGAACAAATGGCTTCTCTAGAAATGGCTGTCACGTAAGTGCTCATCCCATAGAACACCAACCTAGGAATACCAAACTTGGCCGCTGACTCTAGGGTCCACCATAAAAACCCATCAGAAACTAAGAAGCTGACACGAGGCAGAGTCTCCAGCGTACGTTCAAAATGTGTTTGCATGTGCACCGTGGCAAAGACGAAGTTGTAGAAGAGAGAAAGGGAAGGAAGCTTATCGGTGCTCTCTACGCCGGCCGGGATGTCAGGGATGCCAGTCGGGAAAGGGATGGAGACGACGGAGGCGGCGGTGTTTCGAAGGAAGTCCGTAACAAAAGGGCGGTTGGCGGTGGTGGTTATGACGGTGACGGAGGCGTTGTGACGGAGGAGGATGTGAGCCAAGTGGAGGAGGGGGATGGTGTGGCCTTTAGCCATGAATGGAAAAAGAAGAACGTGGGGTTGGCATGTTCCAATTGAACCCATGTTTTGTTTGCTCACTAGGGTTTGTGAGTGTGATTACTTATGCTCGACCTTTTTTATAGTTGAATGGGACTATTGATTTTAGTAAGAGTGCTTTAATCTAACTTCTATAGATGTTTCGATCAAAAAAAAAAAAAAACTTTTATAGATGTTGAAGAAGAATATTACTGTAATTGAATTCAAGGGATATTGGTTTTAATTGATTTACTATAACTGATAAACTCCAGTCTGGTGGGTGTGCTATATATGTGAAACCAAATTCTCCACGGATCCTTTCTCTCCACTCTTTTTCTCTTGAAATATCTTTGAGCCACATAAAGAAAAAAAATGGATGGATGGTTTATAATGTTTTATAAAACCGTTATTTTAATATTTTATAAATTATTTAACATATTACGTTCTGAAAATGAATTGTCCAAATTAATATTAACAATTTCAAATTATTTTCCCAAAATACTCTTACCAGTCCTTTTATAAAATTACTGACATTTTTGGAGAAATTAATTATGAAAAATCAATCAATTTAGTTGCCTATAGTTATTTTTTTACATTAAAGTTGGTTTATTTTGTTTATAAATTAACCTATGATATATTTACTTGTAGCATATTTTATAATTTAGCGATTTATTTTGTTCTCTTGACTTTCAAAAAAAATTAAAGGGATCTTATATTTAAGAAAGATCTGAGTATTATAATAATGTGTAGAAAAATTTTAAATCTAAGCCTCTATTTTGTGACCTAAATACAGAAATGGGATTGTATTCAGAGACGCACGAAAAGAAAAGCGTGTTTTTTTTAAAACAACTAGAAAAAAGAAAAGAGACTACCCTTTTTTTCTAACAAGCCAATATGATTTATGATGGTTGGCCAGTAGCACCGCGCGTATACCCTTTTAGCAAGAATAGTGATGGAAACGTTGGTTACAAAATTAATTTCAAATTTGAAACTTTGGATAGCTTATGATAATAAGTATAATTAAATAATAATAGGTTATCTGTATCAAAAAAAAATAATAGGTTATGAAAGACAACAGTTGGTCTTATATTTAAAAATATAATGAAAAACATAATTCCTTTTATTAGTTTGAAATATGATTTAAGAAAATTCAAAACATACATATTATTGTCGTTTTATAAATATAGATGCGTAGATAATCAGTTTGATATATCAACTAGGTCCAAAATATTCATTTAAAAAATAATCTCAAAGTAACCGGTAATTAAAATGTTTTTTTAACTGACGATAATTAACAATGATTTTTTAACTGAGCTAATTAACAATGATAATTACAACATACTGTTAATGTATTTTTTTTTTCCGAGAGAAGACTTCTAATTAATGTTCTGTTCGTCTTTATAAGCATAAGAAATTAAGAATACACGCATAATAAGAACTAAAAAGAGGAAAAGGGAGAGTAAATTAATTATCTTCAAATGCTTATCCAGAGATAATAAGAGGAGAGCTCTTGTGCATGTGTGTACCATATGGTTTTTAATTAATTTGTTGTCCGTCGAGTCAGAACTGTTTTTCAGCAAGAGATCACGCATAGAGCTGATTAATTGTGATATCCCTCATGTAATGTGTAACATGCATCAACATACATGACCAGGGGCGAAATTAAAAGGATGACGATGACCATTCTAGAAGCCATGTCAATTTTCTCCCTTTCCATTTTTATATTTGATATATAAATTTTAAAGCTTATGCACCGAAAGCAATTCATTATTATTTCCTTTAATACTTATTTTTTGTTTTCTTCTTTGACATCTGTATTATTGGATCCTTAGTATTAATAGCAATTGTCTTTTATTATAATAAAAAATAGCAATTGTCTTTACGTCAAAAAAAAGTTGATATATATTAAATAGGTAATGACCATATTTTACTCTTCAAGTAACCACTCTTAATCGCTGGGTACCTAAACTAACACTGGGTACAATTTTACCATTAAAGTAATCAAAGTGGTCCAATTTTACCCTCTAACAGATGTAATTTTGACACGTAGAATGTAATGTTGACACGTGTTAACATTACATTCGTTAGACGGTAAAATTGGATCACTTTTGTTACTTCTATGGTAAAAATGTACCCGATGTTAATTTAAAATGCTCAATAATTTAAGGTGGTTACTTGAAAGGAAAAATAGAGTCATTGCCTTATATAAATTTGTGGCCTGAGTTTCCAGATACTATCAACATAATCTAACAACTTATAAATCTGCGTCTTGCATCCTTCCAGTGTTTCATTACAAATTATTTTATATTTTTATTCGATCAAAAAAAATTACAAATTATTTTAAAGCGTTATCATCATAACTATATATACATATAAGTATAACTCTATAAGCCATATGAAAAGTAATTAATTTCAGTCAAAAAATATATCAAGTAATTAATAATGACCCTTAATTATCATTTACTCTTTTTTATTCATTGTCAGAATTATCCCTGTTCCCTGTATCAAAAAAAAGAAAAAGAACTATCCTTGTTCCTTAAAAACCGAGTTATTCTAGAACGAAGGAAAGAATCATCTAGAGGATAGAGTTATGAGTTTACGAGTACCTACCTTTTTGAATGTAGGAGTTAGTTTTCTTTTTTGAAAAAAAAATAGTCATTCAATCATAATATATAATATATAGAATAATAATAGATCTATGTTAGTTTATAAGCAAAATATAAATTAAATTAGAGAAAAAAAATTAAAAAATCAAATTTTAAATAATTTATTTAGTTTTTTTAGAGTTTTCTCCAAAAAGTCAACCAATTCTAATATTTACTATTTAAGAATGAGAACAATACTTCATTAGCTACTTATAATAAGGTGTCAACTAGTGAAAGTTCTACTTACAAATATAAGCTAACTGTTAGATTAATTGAGATAGATGTATTTTTAATTAGAAATTATAATAAAGCTTCGAATGGTATTTTAGTATTTTTTAATATCTTATTGGACAAAATGAAATTTTTTATTGACTAGAATGAGAATACTTTCAAAATAATTTATTAGTCATTATACTATTTAACCTAGACACAATCACCAATAATTATTAGGGAAAATCCCAAATAAATTCCTCCTAATATCAAAAGGACAAGTGAGGAATCTAAACTTCCAAAAGGACCATGAAGGAATCATCACCTACCTGTCATTTTAAAATTTTGCGAAAAGAAAAAATTGTCCCCATCATAAAACACAAATTCCTACCTCACTTTAAATTCACCCTAACACCCGCTATCTTCTTGCAATTTGTGTTTTAGGATGAGACAATTTTGTCTTTTACGCAAAATTTTAAGATGACAGGTAGATGTTGGTTCCTTCATAGTTTTTTTGGAAGTTTAGGTTCCTCACTTGTCCTTTTGGGTATTTGGAGGGATTTATTTAGGATTTTCCCTTATTAATAATTGAAGTAGTCAAAATTCCGCTGGTATGTGTTGCTTCCGTGCTTCAAATTTCTCGTAGACGTATATGTCCTCTTTTTTTTTTGGACCGAACGTAGACTTTGATCTCAAGGAAAACGAACATGACCAGCAATTAATCTTTGTACATACAATCTAGAACCCTACATTATTTTGTCATTTTCCCCATCTTTCCCTCTTAATTTTACTCATCCATCAATTTAATGGCTAGAAAATCATAAAATATTAGCTAACAAAACTCTCCAATTATACTTCACACCCCTGTTTTCTACTTAACAATATTTTTCCATCAAAACCTTTTTTTCTTGTAATTTATTAGCGATAAAATTTAAAGGATGACTAAATTTAGAGAAATGCATATCCCACATCGTCAGAAAAAATTAACGGACGGTTAAGTACAACAGAGCAAGGTCTTCTTCATTCCTGCATGTAAGAGGTAGCAGTGCACGTAGTGATTAGAATTAAACTCCAAAAAAACGTAGTAATTAGAATTCCAAAACCAGATGCAGGAGACAAAGAGTGTTAATATAGCAGACACTGGCTATCTGAATCTGGGCTCATCAATTTATCATGACTTGATAATCTGTAATAAAGCAGACACTAGCTGTCTGAATCTGAGCCCATCAATTTATTATGACTTGACAATATATGTAATACCGGACCTTGTCGATCGGATTTTTGTCACAATCTCCCATTCTAATTCTAATAGTAATTCATTCTTCTTCTATGTAATGTTTATCATTTTCTTATCATCACAAATATACACACATAGTTGGTCCGATAACCTCTATACTAGTGAGACCCATCATGTTCTTATTTATTTATGTGCATAATGTGATGAAAGACCTATAATTTTTTTTTTATTCAAAGGGGCAAGCACTAACGACTTGAGGTTACATGCGGGATAGAACCTGCAACCTCCCACCTAAAGGGGAGATGTCATGCCACTAGACTATAAAGCCCTTGGTAAAGACCTATAATCTTTAATTCATAAAAAACAATACAAATACATGCGAGTACGTAAAATTAACTTGTCGAGTGCTCTTTTTTCACCCATTCCAGTTTGATGGGGTCAAACATAGTGCCGTGTCACACACATTATTCAATACTCCCCCGTTCCTAAATATAAGATCACTTTAACAAATTTGGAGAGATTAAGTAAGACATTCTAATGAGTTAGTATCACATGAAATTTCCAAAATACCCCTCACCTAAGTTTTAAAAATATCCTCTAACCTTCAAACCACTATTTTTGGGTGAAGGAAGTATAGGGATAATTTAGGGAAAACTTGAGTCAAATTAGAAAGTGATCTTATATTTAGGAATACGCTCTCATCCCTAAAGTGATATTATATTTAGTAACGAAGGAGTATAATCATTACATACACCATGTTAATTACCATTCCATGCTCTCATCACTATTTCATTCTATCTTCCTCCTGCATGCCTCCACCAAGAGTGACTCCAGTGCTCGCCACGATGAGCCGCCCTCCGCCATTGCCTTCTCCGCCTTCTTAGCCAACTCTGCCACCTTCTTCCTCGCTTCCCTCCCTTTCTCTCCCTCCATTAACTCCCTCACCATTTTCCTCACTCCTTCCCTTTTCACCATCCCTCTCATTGAACCGTGGTATGTGTCCACTCTTAGCCCCACCTTTATCTCCTCCTCCACCATTTTAGCGTTGAGATGCTGATCCGCCATCATTGGCCACGCCAGTATAGGAACCCCTGCGCATATTCCTTCCAGCACCGAGTTCCAACCACAGTGACTAAGAAAGCCCTTCACACTCTCATGCTTCAATATCTCTCTCTGATTTACCCACTCTCTCACCACTATCCCTCTATCCTCCACTCTTTCTTCAAATCCTGCAGGCAGCTCCCACTCCTTATTCCTTATCACCCACATAAACTCCACCCCTGAATCTTCCAACCCATTCGCTATTTCTCTCAGCTGTTCACTTGATATCTCTACCTGCGACCCAAACGCCACGTACATAACTTCCTCCTTCTTGTCTAACCACTCCATCCATGTCTCTTTTCTTGATTCTTCTTCACTAATAACCTTCCTCCTTGGCTCTTCCGCTAGGCAAAACGGCCCCACACAATAGTACGGCTTATGATCTAACTCTTTCAAGTACTCAATGAACTCAGGCTCTAACTCATAAAAGCCGTCGACCACCATGCCGAAACTTTTGGCGGTGGATGAAATCGTGTTCATTAAGAACTCAGAGGAAAGACTTTCCGGATCATGGTTTCGTAACTCGTGTTCCACATCGTTCTTGCTTAGACTTATCCAAGGAAACCGGCTCAACGGGACAGGCTCATCCTCAGGCTGGGCCCCATTGAATACTCCACTCATAAAACCTTCTCTACAAAGAGCTCCCGTGTTAGAGCTCATCCCGTTGCACACCAATCTAGGAATACCGAACGTGGACGCAGACTCTTGGGTTCACCATAATTAGAAGCCATCAGAAACCATGAAGCTGACAGTTGGAAGAGTCTCCAACATGCTTTCAAAGTGAGGCTGCATGTGAATTGTGGTGGTGGCAAACTTGTGGAAGAGAGACATGGAAGGTAGTTTATCGGTGATCTCCACGCCAGCCGGGATGTCGGGGATGTCAGCCGGGAAAGGAAGGTCGACGACGGAGGCAGTGGTGTTTTGGAGGGATTGAGTTACGAATGGCCGGTTGGCGGGGGTAGTGACGACGGTGACGGAGGCGTTGTGGCGGAGGAGGAGGCAAGCAAATTGGAGGAGTGGGATAGTGTGGCCTTTAGACATGAATGGGAAAAGGAGAACGTGTGGTTGGCATGTTGAGTGCTCTTCTTCATACTGTTGAATAGAACCCATTGGATTTATTTTTGTAGAGTTTGTGTTCAATGACCGCTTTATATAGAAATGGATGTCTTAGAAGGATGAAATTTAGGTTTTAGGTGTGTTACATTACAGTACCGCCATGTGGGGTAGTGGCCTTAAGGTTTTAGGTTGAACTTGCACGGAACTTGAATAAAAACAAAAACAAGTGCCAAATCGGGTGGCGAATATACTCCCTTACGTTGGAAAAGTTGATTTTTTTTTAAAAAAAATGTAAAATACACTAATTTTACTTATGTATATTTGTCAACTCGGTGAAAGTCCATTTATGATATATTATTATTCCTTAATATGACAATAAGATTAAACGTGAAAAGTCTAAAATGCTTTAATTTTGAAAATAAAATAAAATAAAACATTTTAATTTCCTTTTAACTCTTGATCATTGTGGTATGATTATATATACTTCAAAAAGACTTTTAAGATTTGTTAGACTTTTTTTAAAGCTCCGAACTCAGGTTAAAGAAAGTCTATTTGCATATTCAAATCCAAGGCTAAAATTTACTTTTCTCTTGTAATAAGCCCAAGCTTATTTAACTGAAGCCTAACCTTAGCTTAATTCCATTACTTGGATTGACCAAAAATAGAGCTGGGAATTCGGGCCGGCCCGCATCGGGCCGGGCCTAAACGGGCCAGGCCAGTTTAGGCCCGCTCCCCCCTTTTGCTCCCTATTTGCGAAGCCCGGCCCTCATGCCATCGGGCCCGGGCCTGGCCCTACGGGCCTGGCCCACTTTTTTTTTTTTTTTTTTTTTTTAAAAAAAATCCTTTTGCTGAAGTGCTGAACCCATTTTTCCTCTTCGGTTTTTCCACATTGTTCGCCCTGTAAGTTTTACGGTTTTAGCAAAACAAAATCATCTAAAAACATCACAAATCCACAATGAACATAGTCATAAATCATAACATAATCTAATAAGCGAAAACATTACAACATACACTGTAACACTTATAGTGATACGCATAATCTGAAAGTCAAAATAAATAACAAAGTCTTCAAATATAAATCTAAGAGAGCTGAAGGTGAAGTCTGAAGTTAAGTGAAACAATTTTTTTTTTTAATAAAACTGGATGCGGGCCTAACGGCCCGGCCCGCGGCCCGGCCCGCACAGGCCCTAGGCCCTAAAGGGCCGGCCCGACAGGCCCGCTCCCCTCTTTTTCCACCAAAACAGCAAGCCCGGCCCTCCTTGGGCTTGCATGAAAACGGGCCGGCCCATCGGGCCAGGCCCATATTACCGGCTCTAACCAAAAACATGAGATTATTCCAGCAATCTACTTTACATATCTTTACCCACCACCACAACTTTTCCTGGTAGGGCGAGTTGTACGTTAATTGATTGATATGATTATTGCAGCACTAGGGAGTATTATTTGTTAGCATACTATTTGTGATGTCAAGGCCGAGTTCAATGAATGCTATCATTCATCATCCATGTTATGAATAGACGTGAAAAGAATTGAAACCCACATACAGCTTGGACGGCGACAATGACAACTACTTCTATATCTCCTCTAGTCCTCTATCACGATTCTTTTTTTCCCTAACAATTTATGTCCTCTGATTTCAAGACACAACTATAATCTTCTTAACAGTCAATGACTTTACAATAGGGTAAAGTATGTTTTTGGTCCTTTAACTTTGGAGAAAATAATGTTTTGGTCCCTTAACTTTGAAAAGTGTGTTTTTGGTCCCTTAATTTTGGACAAAGTCATCTTTTTAGTCCTTTAACTTTGAAAAGTGTGTTTTTAGTCCTTTTAAATTCGGTTTTAGTATGTTTTCGGTCCCTTAAGTTTGCAAAAAGTCATGTTTTAGTCCCTTAATTTTGAAAAGGAATGGACTAAAAACATTTTATCCTTTTTTCAATGGACTAAAAACATTACTTTATCTAAAGTTAAAGGACAAAAAACACACTTTTTCAAAGCTAAGGACCAAAAACACACTTTCTCCAAAATTGAGGGACCAAAAACACACTTTTCAAAGTTAAGGGACCAAAACATGACTTTATGCAAAGTTAAGGGACCAAAAACATACTTTAGCCCTTTACAATATAGTGGTCTAACCTATTTCAAGTAAAACATCATGATCATCTATCCCAATTCTACTAATTGTTTTAAGTTGTTAATACATGTCCTTTTAAATTAAAGATAATTATCCCAGATATTTTGATCTTTAGTCATGTTCTACATTTGTTTCATTCGTGTAAAAGAAGACTATAATGCGTTGCTTTAATTTTATGACATAAAGGGTATGTTAAAGTGGCTCACTCATCATATTAGTAAGGTTTTTCACTAATAATCTATACCAAATAGTTTGTTGATCTAATGTACATGAATATTATAGGATGATTCATGTAGCCAATTTCTATTCATGCAAAATGTTATAATTAGTAAGCTCGCGAGTTGGTGTGAGTGGTAAGTATACTCTCGTCCCTTAAACAAGTGGTTGAGGGTTCGATCCTAGCTGTTATGAATGGAGCAAATTCACAGGTGAGCTATCTACCCTCTATATGGGACTTCAGAACAGCGAGGGATTAGTCTCACTTGACACGTGGGTGGTGATACCCTTGGGAAACCAAAAATGTTATAATTGGGTGATTAGCATAAGTAGGGGTGGTAATATTGGCTAATACAAGTGGGCTAATCTAACCCTAACCTGTTTTTACGGCTCATATTAAAATGGTCTTTCCCAAACCCATTAGTCTGAGCTTGTGATGGGCTAACTCAACAAGCTCATGGTCCAATGCAACCTCATTTTTCACTGTGGAAACAGCGACATCACTGAAGACCAGAGAAACTATGAAGTTATTACCAGAGAAGGAAATAATGATGTCACCGGTGAGGCACGACAATACTTAGCCAACAATTCCGGGAACTCAACCATTTACATCACCATCTAAAGCTAAATAAAAGCATTACTAAAATTTAATGAACTTAAGCCACCAAAATCATACTTCTATCTAAGAACAATAAGCCCATTAACATGAGTGATAGCAGAGAGGATTTTGGCACCATCTCCCTTGAACAATGACTTAACACCCTCTTTCTTGGCGATTTGAGAGAATGCATCCCATGACTATGAGTAGGAATATTTAATAATGACAATTTAATAAAAGAAGGAATTTTCAATGAAATAAATATATGCCATCTAAATGAGATTATGTTTCACTTTTCACACAAATCTTAGTTATGAGTGGAAGAGCCAGCCTCCTTGAACACCGATTTTATTCTGCAATAATTAGAATAAATCAAAACATAAATAATATTGTATTGATTAACATTATAATGTTTAATTATACTTATATACTTCCCATATAGTCACAAAAAGAGAAAATGGATGAAACAATGGTGTCTAATGTGTGAAATTAACAAAGCTAGCAAGTTTCTAAATACAATAATGTCTGATATGAGAGGACTTAAAATTTATTTGAACTTACTCTCTCACTATTTTTCTTTGCAAGAGTGAATGAAACTACTTCCCCGTGGGATCTACTTGTCCACCCAGGAAAAATTCTCAAGAATATAATTTAAAAAACCGAATCGGGCATCCAACCGGTAAAGACATTGTTCGAGGTTCAACCCCAAGGATCAACCTGGGTCAAACCACTCATATTAAAATAATATAATTTAATTTATAATGTTTAAATTTAATTAGAAATATTTCAGTTAAAGTTGAAATACACTTACAATTAAAGCTAATATATATGAACTTTTTAATTGAAAGGATTTTCAAAGTAAAAAGATCATATTTGAGGATACATATTATAACTATATGATATTTTATTTCTATTTTATTTCTATCACACAAGTGGAAAAAATATTATATAAGAATTTTTATATATTTATATAAGTGTGTGTATATTATTTTTAATCTTTAAAACATTTCACTTAGTACAATATTTTTAAAATATTAAGTCCTAAATATAATATAAAACAAAACATAGTATCAATTAAACAAAAATCATACTCAAATGGAGTGAATTAACTCTAACCTTTATAGTTTATAAATTTCTTATGTCACAAAAAAATAAGGGTAATGACCCTAATTTTCCCTTCAAGTAACCACCGTGGACCACTTGGTACCCTAAATTAACAACAGGTCCTAATTTGACTTTCAAATAACTAAAGTGGTCAAATTTTAAAAACTTCGCAAATTGCATATTGAACCCATATATTATTTTTATTTATATTTTGGTCCCTATAGTTTGCTTCAATTTTCGTTTTAGTCCTTGTAGTTTAAAACAAAATGTTTTGGTCTCTCAAGTTTAATTTCGTTAGCACAGTTAGTCCCTATAAACGAAAGCTACTTTACAAAACTAATTAATAAATCAGGTGTGGTTCCTAAAATACAAAATAGGGAATCCTAACCAAACAATTCCGTCCAACTTTACTTTTCAAACCATATTATTTTTATTACTTTGTGTCTTGGCAGGTTTCTTTTGTGGAACCTTAAGATAATATTAACATAAGCAACTTGCATTCGCAATATATAGATAAAACATGTATATAACGTGAGACATTAAAAAAGACGACTTCAGTAGTACCATTAATGTTTTGTCTTTCATTTTTCGTCAACTTAAAAAATCTACTCTTAAACCCACGTCTTTTTTATTCCACAAAACGTGACCCGTAATGAACTAATGATGAAAGAATATGACGAGGAGGGGGGGGGGGGGGACAGAATATTCGATCTTATAAGGGTGAAACATCAAATGCCACATGAAAGTTTAGAAGTGTTCCTCCATAAAATTTTTTTAGGACTAATTAAGCAACTTGAGTTTAAATTTGGATTATCACCATTAATTACCATGCTGTCATGGGGTGAAACATCAAATGCCACATGAAAGTTTAGAAGTGTTCCTCCATAAAATTTTTTTAGGACTAATTAAGCAACTTGAGTTTAAATTTGGATTATCACCATTAATTACCATGCTGTCATGACACACGTAATTCAATATTAATCGCTACCTTCCATTAATTACCATTCCTCTCATCACAGTTCCATTCCCTCTAGATCTTCCTCCTGTCATCTCCACCAAGAGTGACTCTAGTGCTCGCCAGGATGAGCCACCCTCCGCCATCGCCTTCTCCGCCTTCTCAGCCAACTCCGCCACCTTCTTCCTCGCTTCCCTCCCCTTCTCTCCCTCCATTAACTCCCTCACCATGTTCCTCACTCCTTCCCCTTTCACCATCCCTCTCATTGAATCGTGGTACGTGTCCACTCTTAGCCCCACTTTGACCTCTTCCTCCACCATTTTAGCGTTGAGATGCTGATCCGCCATCATTGGCCACGCCAGTATAGGAACACCTGCGCATATTCCTTCCAGCACCGAGTTCCAGCAGCAGTGACTAAGAAAACCCTTCACACTCTCACGCTTCAATATCTCTCTCTGGTCCACCCACTCTCTCACCATTATCCCTCTATCCTCCACTCTTTCTTCAAACCCTGTTGGCAGCTCCCACTCCTTATTCCTTATCACCCACATAAACTCAACCCCTGAATCTTCCAACCCAATAGCTATTTCTCTCAGCTGCTCACTTGATATCTCTGCCTGCGACCCAAACGCCACGTACATAACTTCCTCCTTCTTTTCTAACCACTCCATCCATCTCTCTTTACTTGATTCTTCTTCACTAATAACGACCTTATTACTCCTTGGCTCTTCCGCTAGGCAAAACGGCCCCACACAATAGTATGGCTTATGATCCGACTCTTTCACGTAGTCAATGAACTCAGGCTCTAGCTCATAAAAGCTGTTGACCACCATGCCAAAACTTTTGGCGGTGGATGAGAACATGTTCATGTGGAACTTAAAGGAAAGACTTTCCCGATCGGGGTTTCGAGACTCGGGTTCGAAGTCGTTCTTGCTAATATTTATCCACGGAAACCGTCTCAACGTGACAGGTTTATCCTCAGGCTGGGCCCCAATGAATACTCCAGTGATATCACCTTCTCTACTAAGAGCTTCGGCGTAAGAGCTCATGCCGAAGTACACCAATCTAGGAATACCAAACGTGGACGCAGACTCTAGGGTCCACCATAAGAAGCCATCAGAAACCATGAAGCTTACAGTTGGAAGAGTCTCCAGCATGCTTTCAAAGTGAGGCTGCATGTGAATTGTGGCGGCCGCGAACTTGTAGAAGAGAGACATGAAAGGCAGTTTATCGGAGCTCTCCACGCCAGCCGGGATGTCGGGGATGTTCTCCGGGAAAGGGAGATCGACGACGGAGGCGGCGGTGTTTAGGAGGGATTCGGTTACGAATGGGCGGTTGGCGGGTGTAGTTACGACGGTGACGGAGGCGTTTTGGCGGAGGAGAAGGCGGGCGAATTGGAGGAGGGGGATGGTATGGCCTTTAGACATGAATGGGAAAAGAAGAACGTGTGGTTGGCACTTAGAACCCATGGGATTCATTTTTGCAGAGTTCGTGTTTTTTGGTTATAAGCAGAGTTTGTGTTTAATGGCCACTTAATATAGAAATAGATTTCTTGAAGGATCATATTTAGGTTTTATGTGTTACATTACATTACCGTCATGTGGTGTAGTTGATGGCTCCGCAATTTAATTTTAATAGATTTGATATTATTTTATGTAAGATTGGGTAGTTATCATGGCAATATTAAAAGGATTTGTTGAGATATGATTGGATATTATTAAGTGGGTGTATGATTTGGGATTAGATAATAAATATGTTAGTTTAAAGTTAAGTATAATACTCCCTCCGGTCCCTAATGTAAGAGCTAGCAGTCAAAAAAACGCTTCTTAAGAAAACATGTGAATGTTAGTTGGTGTCTGGAGTTAATGCTTCTTTTCCAAAATTGCCCATATTTATTATGGTACTTTTAAGAGAGAGAAATACATAAACATTAATAAATATGAAAGAGAGTTAGGGGTAAAGTAGGAAAAAATGCATTAAATGAGGAGAGAATATGGGGTGATGATTGGACCGAAATTTATATGTTTAAGCATGTGCATTTGAGCTTAATTAGTAAGGTTTATTTGTTATATTTGATCATTATTGGTGATTTTATGCGCACATGCTTATAGGTGATTATATGGAAAATCCTAGCTTAATTACTTGCATTTTAAGTAACTAAGGGTATTTTGGTCATTTTTGACTATGTGGTGCTTTTCTCATGTAGGGGAGTCCCACGTGGGCCCCTGATTTAACTTGTTCCTAGTCGCCTTGGGGTTAAATGCAAGTTATTTATAAAACCAAGGATTGCAACACAGTGGCGCAACCTCGGGTCGTCTCTCTTGAGGAGTCTTGTAACTACCCTAAGATGAACTAAATGCAAATCAAAAGTGACAAAAGGGAAGGGGTTTGTTTGTTTGGTTTTTGAAATTAACTAATTAAACTAGTAAGAAAATGTAAGTGCTTGTTTTTGGTGTTTTTCAAATAAAGGTATGAAGGTTTAAAATAAATGTAATGCAAAGAGGCTTTGGTAGTGATTCAATGGTTCAATTGCTTCTTTAAAAAGATCATCGGAGTTATATCATTCATCAAGTCTATTAGAAAAATCCCAAAGCAACCACTAAGGGTCCTCCAACACTAATTAATAGCTAATCAAGCAACCACTTAAAACTAGCCATTACTTAGGGTTAGAGTTAGGTTCCACTTGATGTGTATTAGAAACAAGTTTGTAAATCAAAATCCTCTTCAAGGAAGTGCAACCACAACAACTTAATTGAAACACTAGCTATTCAAGTCAAGCAACCACTTAAAGCATGTAAAACATCATGAATCAATTCACATAGGAAATAGGAAATCCATAACATTTAACATACAAACTTAGTATCCAATACATCTATATCAATCCATAGAAAATAGAAAGATAAAGTCATGTCTCTACCCAAAATATACAAGGAATTGCAACCACATATCCCAAATATTCATTGAAAGAGCATAGAACAAGAGAAACTCCCCTATAAAGCCCATTGAAGCAATTGACCATCTTCACACCACCAAAGCACCAAAAACTTAGCCTATCATGGAAGGAGGAGAGGAATTTCGTCCAAAATCTACCCAAGAAGTGGCTGTGATGAGGAGGGATGAAATGGAGAAGAAGGGTGGTGAAAATGGAAGAGGAGATGGAGATGGAGAAGAAAATATGGAAGATTTGAGGTGAAATTTCATGGAAATGGAAGTGGATTTGAGAGATTTTGAGTGAACCCTAGCATAGCCACCTTATTTTCGTGCAAATGGGGCTTGGACAGAGGTTTGGGGGCTCTTAGAAAGCTTATATAGGGCCAAGAAACCCTAAAAATCGCGTCTGATTTTTGAGAGCGTCAGGCTCGCCAGTGGCTCGCCAACTGGCGAGCAAGTGGCGAGTTACCCGAATGTACTCGCCAGTGGCTCGCCAACTGACGATCAAGTGGCGAGTGGATCGCCAGTGGCTTGCCAGTGGCTTGCCAGTTGGCCTGCCTCAGGACTAAAATGTAAACTTCATCCAGAAACGTTATTTTGACCCATTTTCTTGAATCTTCACCTTCAACCTCCCAACCTACATATTCAAATGTCTCAAAGGTAGCATCAAAATGTTCTTGAAAACATGTAAAACATTATAGCATGCTAAAAAAGCCTGAATTGCCCTTGATTAGAACAAATTCTAACAACTAGTGCAATAGTTAGAATCTATGCAAATTAGGTGCAATTATCATCAAAACATGCATTAATTCAATGGATTTGGCCATGAAAAGATATGCAAATATATGGTGCAATCAGCCCCACACACCCTTGGGATTGCTTGGAGTGCAAGGAGGAGGCTAGATGACAAAGGCAAAGGCAAAAGACAAAAATTTCCCTATTTGTCAAAAACAAGGGATTTACATGTTACTAAATGGGGTAATTTTGGCTCCACATTCAAAAATTCAAATTTTAAAGAGGAGGAGCCTCATTAAGGGCATTATGGGAAGCACAAATGAGAGGAGAAAAAGGAGGAAGCTTTGGTAATGTATCTAGCCAAGTTCAAGACCACATTCATACACATTTTCACCACATTTCCTAAAATACCCCTTCCCCTTAACATATACTACCTCACGGCCCCACCATATACTCACACACCTCACCCTTATTTTGACAAGCCTTCATCATTCTCTCATTAAACATACATTACATCACATTTAGGTTAGATTTGCATTTAATTTGGGTGATAATCCCATAGTTAATCACCCATATATAAAGCCCTAAATGTGATACTTCCATCATTCTCCACTTTCACATTCTCTCTCTTCATCTCATTTTCTCTCAACTCTCTCTTCTCCTCCACCATAAACCTCACGTGTTCTTCCATTTCCTCCATGGATTCTTCATCAAACTTCTTCATCTTCTCCATCTCCATGCTTGGCTAAGCATCCTTCTTCCTCCTCAAGTCAAGATTTGTGCTAGGAGCTTCATGTTTTGGCCTTATGTGAGAATTTCATGTTCTAGGTTTGCAAGTTTGTAATTACTTAGATCTTTCATCTCTAGAGCTTTTAGGAATGTTAGATCTAGAGTTTTGCATAGAGATTTTTATGTAGAATTCATTTATTCCTTCCAAACTTGTAAACCTAATTTCTAGTTCTTGAACTTTCATGTATGTTAGGTCTAGATTTGTGTAGCTTCATGAAATTAGACATATGTGGTTACATTTTGTGTGATTCTTGAAGTGAATGTCATATAGAAATTAGTTTTAATTTTTATTTCACCTATGCATATACATCAAGTTCAAGGCTAGGTTCTCTTGATTAATTAGTTTAAACTAGCTAAAGCTTCTTAGATTTAAGAGGTCTTGGCCGATTTAAGCTAGTTAATTAAGAGGAAATTGTCACATGAGGCCTATCATTCAAGAAGCACGAATTGAGGCTTGAAGGAGGAGGATTCACTCTTGATAACTTTACATATCCATTCGGTTATTGTTGTTTCTTTTGCTAGAATAGTTGTAGTTAAAAATCAAAATCAATCTCCTTACATTGTTAATTTGCGTGACATATAGACTTTTAATTAGCAAGAAATTGACCTAGGTTGTGGAAAAGACCTAATACTCACCACTATTAACTTAGTGGATTTGAGTTTAGAAATTATTGATTGACCTTTTTAGGCGACAAGAGAGGTTAAATCAGGTGAGCTCTTACATTAGGGACCAAAACCATTCAAATTTTGGGCTCTTACATTAGGGACCGGAGGGAGTACTAAATAAATAGACAATATAATAAAGTCCTAAAGAAAACATGTTTCTTGTCTAACCACTCATCCACGCGGGTTTACTAGATTCTGCTTCACCAACCCTATCGTTTGTTTTTTCCACGAGACAAAGTGCACTTACAAAGTACTCCCTCCGGTCCTATTTATAAGTCGCCAACTGCCCAAATTGTATATACCAAGGAATGGAAGTTAATGGAAGTTGAGTCATTAAATTGGTTTTATTTTTTTTGTCTTTTCCACTTTTGCCCCTCTTACCTTTATTACTATAGCTCACTATTTCATCTTCTCTCTCTTCTCATTTTCCAATATTCATTTTCCAATGCAAAGGGTATATTGGGAAAATTTAAATAAATGAGTTAGTTAATGTTAGTTGGTGACTTATGTAACATCCCAAATAAAATAAGAAAATATTATAATATATATGTAAAGCATTTAATAGGAAATAGGAAAATAATAATAATAATAATAATAATAATAATAATAATAATCTATTACATATAATATATATGTATAGGAAATATTTAATTGGAAATAGGAAATATAATTACACACACATATTAGGGAACAATGCACCTTTAGGAATTAGGAAATATCAATTTTATTTAATGAAATTTATTAAGGTGTAAATGTAATAGGAAGTTAGGGTTTCATGAGTGAAAGAAACTAAGGGAGGGGGCCTTATGGTCATTTTATTGGGCCCAAAACCCTAGTATTCACCTTCCTTACACATCATCACATCTCCTTCCTTCCTAAATGCTTTTGGCTGCCGCACACCCACCCCCCAATTTCTCTTCTTCATCTTCTCACCAACCTCCCAAAATTCATCACACCATAAAGCATCTCTCCCACTCATCTTCAACAAATTGATTTTCTCCCTCTTAGCCTCACAATCGTCTTCTCCACTCACTCCCTCGCTGTTCTTCATCTCCGGCGAACCAGACGGCGGCTCCGGCGAGTCTCGCAGCGGCGGCGAGCTTTTCCGGCGAGAACTAACGGCGGTTTAAGGGAGGTAAAGTTCCGTTCGTCCTCTCAGCTTCGTTTCTTTGCTTTTCTCCAAATTCCCTCATCTTTCCCACTTTGATATTTCTTTCTCTCTTTTCATTTGGGTCCCCTGTTTATTCTCTGGCCCAGCTTTGTTTTTCCGGCGAGAAAACCGGCGAAAATCGGCTCAACTTCGCATACATAACCCATAAGCAATTTCAGGTGATTTCCTTCTTTCTATTCCCACTTCTTTTCTTGCGCTTAGATGAGACTATGAGAGGAATCAGGTTCGATTTTTGGGGTTTTATTTTGGGAGTTTGGGTTGAAAATTGTGAGTAACTAATTAAAGAAACTATTTAGAATTTCACTGTACCTATGTATGTTTGAGATTCTGAATTTATTATGCTCTGAAATTTCTGAAATTGTCTGTTCTGCTCAACTGATTTCTAGATTGGTGAAAATGTAAATGTTAAGATGTGTAGTGGTTCTTTCTATGTTGACTTGTTAATAGCTGAATGATTTATTAAATTGGTTGCTCCTCCTTTGTAAAAGATTGAGCTAGTTTGAGGAAGAAAAGTGGAGTTAAGTAGTGGCAAAATGCTATTTGGAATTATGTTGGTTGTTGTGATGTTTGTAGGCTTAATATAAGAACTGAAATTTGTTAATCCTTGCTTTCTTTATCTTTTTATAAACACTGTTAGGTGAGTTGAAATTGGATTTATATGATTAAAAGCTATAGACTTGAAATGTTAAAATCCTAATGCACTTGATTATTTGAGATTCTGCATAATGGCTATTAAAAAAGAAGTATTTGAGGGTTGTTTTGTTACTCTTAACGTGCTTGTGAAAATGATTAAAGAATAAACAATTTAGGGCATGGGGGGAATGTTGTTTAATGAGTGATTCATTTTATGTACTGATATATATATACATATATGCATAAACATCATTGTGTATCTGTTCGATTGTAATTAAATTGAATATATAGTTACTGTATGTTAAATAAAGGGCGAAGGCCCAAAAATGATACACAACTATTGGCCAAGGAACAGAAATAGTACATAACTATTTCGAGGTACAAAAATGATACCCAACTTTTCCATGTGATCAAAAATAATATTTTCACTAATATGACAATAATATTAGACATGAAATGTCCAAAATGTCCTTATAATTAAATAAACTTTTACCGGCCGGCGATTAATTTAGGGCGAAGGCCCAAAAATGATACATAACTATTGACCAAGGAACAAAAATGATACATAACTATTGTAAGGTACACCAATGGTACCAACTTTTAACATGGGATCAAAAATGATATTTTCACTAATATGACAATAAGATTACACATGAAAAGTCCAAAATGCACTTATAAATTCAATAAATTTTCTTCCTCACTCTCTCCTCTCTTAGCTTCTTTCTTCTACCAACACTTCCTTCAATAAATAACTCGTCCACCGGCGGCTTCAACTCTCAGCAACTCGTTAGGGCGATCAGACTGCAAAAACATGAAAACAAAGTTGCTAAGAGTTGAAGCCATCGGTGGACGAGTTATTTATTGAAAGAACTGTTGGTAGAGGAAAGAAGGTAAGGAAGGAGAGGTTGAGGAAGAAAATTTATTTAATTTATAAGCGCATTTTGGACTTTTCATGTGTAATCTTATTGTCATATTAGTGAAAATATCATTTTTAATCCCATGTTAAAAGTTGGTACCATTGGTGTACCTTACAATAGTTATGTATCATTTTTGGGCCTTCGCCCTAAATAAATCGCCGGCCGGTAAAAGTTTATTTGATTATAAGGGCATTTTGGACATTTTATGTCTAATATTATTGTCATATTAGTGAAAATATCATTTTTGATCACATGAAAAAGTTGGGTATCATTTTTGTACCTCGAAATAGTTATGTACTATTTCTGTTCCTTGGACAATAGTTGTGTATCATTTTTGGGCCTTCGCCCTTAAATAAATAAATGTCAGTGAGAGATGTTGAACTTTTTGTTGTCATTGGTTATGAAGAATAAAAATAAAGGGGTACTTGTGATGATAGTTTCGAACAAGAAATGAAATATGTTTTATTGAAAATTTTTGATTTCTTTGTTAATTGCTATATGAATTGTAAAATGTCATGATATGATAACTCGGCCTCGTAATAGTGATGGATTGATGTTTCGTTGCCATTTTCCATTGAAAACATGTGTGTGAAATTTATACATGCTTATTTGGTAAAAGAAAATTTGGATAAGGAAAAGATGGGTAGTATTACTAGGGTCGAGAGCGGCGTTAAGTTTTATACACAAGGATAGTTGTTCATATTTTCTATTGTATGATACGATAATAGGGGAATCTAGTAAGGGTGATACTTGGAGGAATTCGCGAGGGTAAATAAAGAAAACAAAGTGCTAAATGTTGCAGGTAACTACTTCTACTTGTTTACGTGTATGTGTATGTTAGTGAGCATGTAGGTTAGATGATAAACCTGTTATTACTGTTGATGTGATGATTATTGAATACTCTGGTTGGAATTCTGAATTGTTTTATAAACCGAATAATATAATAATATAATTATGTCATCCCGGGATGAGGTACCCTGTTGATCCATAAGGCCTAAAATGAATAAAATGTTAAAGTGAATGGCGCCCGGTTCAAGCAAGAGTACATCGACCGTCGAGTCGTGAGTCCCTATTGAACTGTTATTTTTGTTCAAGCGAGGGTACATCGGCCATCGAGTCGTGAGTCCCTATTGAACTGTTATTTTTGTTCAAGCGAGGGTATATCGGCCATCGAGTCGTGAGTCCCTATTGAACTGTTATTTTTGTTCAAGCGAGGGTATATCGGCCATCGAGTCGTGAGTCCCTATTGAACTATCACAGGGACTAAAAAGATAAAAAAAAAAACGTTATTGATTTATTTACGATTTGCTATGGAATTTACATATGTAATATTGCTTTGTGTTGTTATCTATTGTGGTTTTTGAATGAGGTTATATATGTACTATTGAGAGCTGGTATTTGATTTATACGTGCAATTAAGTTATATTAAATGTATATGCAACACTATATGCAGCACACACCACTATACACGATATTGGCACACACCACCTTGCTGGCATGCACATGCACGCAAGCAAGTGGTTGTAGTTGCGATTCTGGGTCTACCCCACGTTTTATTATTTTACAGGAGCAGGAGACGAAGTAGGAAATCAAGGGAAGGATCCGGGAACCACTCACTAAAGTGAGATGCTGACACGTTTTATTGCCACACTAGGATTTGCATATTTAATTTTATAATTGCATACTTTATAAGTCTTTATTATTTAGAAAATATTGTAGCTGATTATCTCTGCAAAACTTATATACTTAACTCGGTGATGCGAACATATTGAATTCTGTTGGTGGATGTTTGAATTATTTGTTAACTTAACCTTATTAGATAGACGTTGTCTAAGATTTAGTTTCATCCCTTTCTAACCATGATAGGTAGTTGACATAATTTAGATATTTAAATTTTTCTATCATGGTTAGGCGATAAATAACAATTTAGGAAATAAGTAATATTCTTTTCTAACTATGTTAGCTGCTTAATTAAGTTATTCCTTTTTCTAACATAGTTAGCACTATAATTCTAGTGAATTAAGTTAGTTCTTTTTCTAACTATGTTAGTGTTAATAATTAGTAAATTTCTTTTCTAACATAGTTAGTATATAAAAAAAATCCAATAAAAACGGCGTATAAATGTTATAGATTTGTGGTTGTTACAACTTATATTAAGGACCAAAATTTAGTGGCGGTTGACGACTTATAAATAGGACCGGAGGGAGTACTCCGTATGGTTTATGTTCCGACTCTTTGAGATAATCAACGAACTCAGGCTCCAGCTCATGGAAACTGTTCATCACCATGCCAAAGCATTCAGCGTTGGATGAAAACATGTTCCTCATGAATTCATGAGCAACACTGTAAGGTTCATGGTTTCGAGACTCGGGTCTCACGTGTTCTTGTTGACCCAAATACATGGGAATCAGTCCAGTTGGAACGACTCGTCATCTCGCTGGAGCCCACTGAAGATACCGGAGTTGAAAGCTTCTCGGAAAATGGTTACGAAGTATAATTAAGAGCTCATGCAATGGCACACCAATCAAGGAATACGAAACTTAGAGGCAGAGTGTAGGGTCCACCATAAGAAGCTGTCATAGACTAAGAAGCTGACACGTGGCAGACTCTCAAGCATGCGTTCGAAATGAGGCTGCATGTGAACAGTGGCTGATGCAAACTCGTAGACTAGAGAGACAGATGAGACTTCATTGGTGCTCTCCACGCCGACGGGGATGTTTGGGACGTTATGAGGGAAAGGGAGGTCGACGATGGAGATGACGGTGTTACGGAGGAAGTCAGTTACAAATGGGCGGTTGGCGGCGGTGGTTATGACGGTGACGGAGGCCTTGCGGTGGAGGAGGAGGTGGGCCGAGTGGAGGAGGGGGATGGTGTGGCCTTTTGCCAGGAAAGGGAAAACAAGTACGTGTGGTTAGTTGGCATGTTGAGTGCTCTTCTTCACTTCCCACTGAACTACTTATGTATGTGCTTTGTTTGTTCATGGGAGTTTTGGTGGGATCATCACTTCATATATAGATAGAAAGATAAATTAGCTTGAACTTGAAGGAGATGTTGCTGTAATTAAGTGAGTGACATGTACATTAGTGCTATATCGGCCATATATTAAATTACTACATCCACTCGAAGCAGGATGACCGGAGACCAGAATCATTTTATTGATGTGTTATATGTTTGCGTGTAGAATAAATGCACAAGTGCGAGAAAAGCAAGAGGAGGGGATATATTACGGATGGAAGCTTATTCCTAATAGGAAGGGTAGTGGAAGGGGCCTCAGAATCCCTCCTTTTCCCCTCCAACACTCAAATGGTTTCTTATGATGAGTGTGTTTGGTTGAGGCTTATTTTTCAAAATAAGCTGGCTTATTTTGAATAAGCCAGCTTATTTTGGGTGTGTGGCTTTTTTTTCATGTTTGGTTGGGCATATTTTTCACCCAGTTTATTTGAAATAAGCCAGCTTATTTTTTTTTTTTGGTTACCCAAGGTATCCCCACCCGCGTGTCAAGTGAGACTAATCCCTCGCTGTTCTGAAGTCCCATATAGGGGGTAGACAGCTGGCCTGTGAATTTACTCCATTCGCAAGAGCTGGGGTCGAACCCCCAACCACTTGCTTAAGGGACGAGAGTACTTACCACTCACGCCAACCCGCCAGGTTATAAGCCAGCTTATTTATAAGCTACACAAGGTAGCTTATTTCTGAAAATAAGCCAGCTTATTTTTCTACATGACATAAAAACAAGCTAGCTTAAAAATAAGCCCCTTTAAACAAAAAGTCATCCAAACATGTTTATAAGTCAAATGGGAAAATAAGCCACTTTTTTCAAAGTTCATCCAAACATAAAAATAAGCTAACTTAGAGTTTATTTTCCAACTGACTTAAAAAGAAGCCACCTTAAAAATAAGTCACTTTTCCATAACCTGAACCAAACACACCCTATATTGGGCTATTCAGATTCATCTAGAGCTCATAATTTGCTACTTGTACCATTAAAAATAAAAAAGTTATAAAATAAATGAAACACTTTTAATTTTTTTTATTTTTAAACATTTTAGCATAAAAAATTTCAACTATCTAGATCTATTTCATTTCAACAGAAGGATCTATTAGAGATACAGACTTATCCAGTTAACTGTAAAATTATTTATACAGTTAACTGGATAAGTCTGTATCTCTAATAGATATTTCTATTGAAATGAAATAGGTCTAGATAGAAGAAATTTTTTATGCTAAAAAGTTTTCAAAAATAAAAAAAATTAAAAGTGCTTCATTTATTTTAGGGTTAAGGTGCATTTCTAGTACTCCACAATATGACAAAGTGCACTTAGAGTAATACACAATTTCGGGGTGCATTTGTGGTAAGCAAGAATAAATATCGTTGCCCCTATAATAACTCCGTTAAATAAGTCATCTTTGACCGTTAGGAGTAACATTTGACTGTTAAAAGGTGACATGGGGAGGAATTATTAATGACGTGGCAATGACTGGACGAACATGTGGCAATGCATGCTGACTGGATTAAGTTGTCAGGCCAAATTAAATTGAAAAAAAAGGAAAATTAATTTGAGGTCCCCCATAAGGGAGTTAAAACTTGAAAAGTCCCAAAAGTTGAAAATATTAATGTAGGGTCCCAAGGGACCTCACTTTAATATATTTGAAAAGTGAAAAGACAGATTTGCCCCCTTCTTCCTCCTTCTCCTTCACCCCACCCCACCCCCACCTTCTTCCTCCTTCTCCTTCACCCCACCCCACCCCTACCCCCTCCTCCATCAGCGCCTCCAGCGCCCCCACCCCACCCTCCCCCTCCAGCGCCTCCCCTCCAGCGCCCCCCTACCCCACCCTCCCCCTCCAGCGCCCCCCACCCCACCCTCCCCCTCCAGCGCACCCTCCCCCTCCAGCGCCCCCCATCCCACCCTCCCACTCCAGCGCCCCCCTCCCCATCCAGCCCCACCCCCCACCCTCCCCCTAGAGCGCCCCCCCAACCCCACCCTCCCCCTCCCTCTCCCCCACGTCATCCCTCCCTCACGCTTCCACACCCACGCTGCCCCCCTCCACACCCACGTCCTCCGGCCATCGAGCCAGATGAAGGAGGCCCATGTGTGAGGAATGCCGAGGAGTTGAACGTAGGGGGTGAGAAGGGAAAGCTGGAGGGCCCACCCGAACTGGACGCCGGCGGCAATGGAGGCCACCGCCACGATCTTCCTGAATGGACTGGGGCCCTCGGCGGCTACGGCGGAGGCCTCAAGCTGGAGGGAGGAGGGCTTGGCATCGTCAGCCTTGGAGGAAGGATCAATGACAATGAAATAAGAGAGAGAGGGAGGGGGAGGGGGCAGCGTGGGTGTGGAGGGGGGAGGGATGAAGAGGGGGAGGGGGAGGGGGGAGGGGGGCCAGCGTGGGAGATGGGGTGGGGGGGAGGGTTGGTAGCAGTGGAGGGGGGAGAAGGAGGAGAGGGGGGGCAGGTGGCGGTGGGGGAGGGGGAGGGGGAGGGGTGGGTGAAGAAGGGGAGGGGTGAGGGGTGGGTGAAGGGGGTGGGTGGGGTGTATTTTTTTATTAAGGTTAGGGGCAAAATTGTCTTTTCACTTTTCAAATATATTAAAGTGAGGTCCCTTGGGACCCTACATTAATATTTTCAACTTTTGGGACTTTTCCAGTATTAACTCTCTTGTGGGGGACCTCAAATTAATTTTCCTTTTTTTTCAATTTAATTTGGCCTGACAACTTAATCCAGTCAGCATGCATTGCCACATGTCCGTCCAGTCATTGCCACGTCATTAATAATTCCTCCCCATGTCACCTTTTAACAGTCAAATGTTACTCCTAATGGTCAAAGATGACTTATTTAACGGAGTTATTATAGGGACAACGATATTTATTCTTGCTTACCACAAATGCACCCCGAAATTGTGTATTACTGTAAGTGCACTTTGCCATATTGTGGAGTACTAGAAATGCACCTTAACCCTTTATTTTATAATATAATATAATTTTTTATTTTAATGTTACAAGTGACAAACTATAAGTTCTTAGATGAATCTAAATGGTCAATATAAGAAGTCATGTGAGTGTGAGTGTAAAAGGAGGGATTATGAGAGAATCCCAACCCCTTCCTTTCTCTCCTATGTCCCCCTCTTCCCTGTCTAAATAGTCCAATGACTTAGACTTCCCTCAGATCTCACTCACACAATATCTCTCTATGAGTCTCTACCATGATTTTCTTCTCATAATCCCCGCCCCCCGTTTCAAGCATTTAACCAAAACTTTATTTTAAACCAAAATACATTTTCTACAAATAAAAGTCAACCATGCATATTATATTATTTTAAACCATAATATATTTTAAATCATATTATTTCCCCCCCCCCAAATCCCATGTGAGTTCTCTGCATGTGTTTCTAAATTTAATCCTTGTATATTTTCTGTTAATCATAAATCATTTAATTCCCCTCTTTATTACAAATAACAATGTTATGTATGGTAATGCACTCCATTGAAGGGTTCTCTCTATTTCCCCTCCATTTAGATCTAACGGTAATAATTTATCATCCAATATGTATTTAATATTCATCCTATTTTTTGGAAAGTTGTTAGATCAAAATTATGATTATGAGTGAATAAGAACTGTTTGATCTAAATGGAAGGAAAATAAAGAGAGTCCTCATTGGAGAGGCCCCTTGCCCCTAATTTCACCCTGCCTGTTGCTACCACCAAATCGGCAATTGCAATTACCAACACAAATTTAATGTGATGCTTAGCTTGAATTTTCACAAATTCTCATCTTTGCATTATATTACTGAATTTTAGAAGGGTTGAGATGTAAGTATAGCCTCTACGTTGTATCCAGCAATTGGAGACTCATGTTCATTTCAGCTTCAATTCTCATTATTAGTATTATGTTTAATTTATTTATTTTCGAAATACAAATAATATAAGGAACTCATGATAATAATTATTGTTGTTTGAAGGGGATCATAAAAATCAATACTCGCTTTATATCATCCGTAAGAGCAAAACTTAACTTGTTGCTGAATTCAAAAAACAAAACAAAACTTGTGTGATTAGTCAGATAATCAGAGAATCTAAAAATTGTTCGTATATGCTATTCTCGGTTTTTAAAAACATACCAAGCCAAGACTTTTTATCATGGTCAGTCAGACTAAATGGGATTTAATGGAATGCTGGGAAGGGAAGAAAAAGGAGAGCAAGGGAATCTTCCAACCCACATAAACTCTACCCCTGAATCTTCCAACCCATGCGCTATTTCTTTGATCTGTTCACTTGATATATCAAACGCCACATACACAACTTCCTTTTTCTCCTCTAACCACTCCATCCACGTCTCTTTTCTTGATCCTTCTTCACTAACATTATGATTCCTTGGTTCTTAGCTTCCACCATGCAAAGCGGCCCCACACAGTAGTATGGTTTATTTTCCGTCTCTTTGAGATAATCAACGAACTCAGGCTCCAGCTCATGGAAACTATTTATGTGCTATAGGGGCCATAAATTAATTACCGTAGGTGTAGGTGAGTGACGACATTCACGTGCTATATAGCGGCTATTACTACATCCACTTGCAGCAGGGTGACCGCACCAGAATCATTTGATTAAAGTTATATATGTTTGGTTGGGGAATAAGTGTTCAAGTATGAGAATAAGTGCTATAGCGGTCATACATTAAATTACTACATCCTCTGATGAGATATATTACGGATGAAAGATTATTCCTAATACGAAGGTTGGAACTGTAGCAGCGATGATCATTTGTTTGGGGCATTCGAAATGTGAATATATATTATCATTTTCTATTATCTTCTAGTAACTATTCTCCCACGCACACATTCTCGACATTGGTCACGTATTCTAATTTCTTTCTTAATCGCTGATATTAAAATTTAAAATACACATTCCATATTAAATATACGATGTACGTATTTTTTGTTGATTATTTAACTTCTAAATATAAAATATATTTCTAATTTATGTCCTTCTTTTAATTTCCAAAATTATTTTTATCGATGGTTCCTCACTCAACAATAAATCAACAATCAAGTAAGAGAGGGAATAAGGATTAAAAAAATGATAATTTGAGTTTTTTTTAAAAAAAATCATATCAAATTAACTAATTTAGTTGTCATCCTTAATAAAATTAAATTAAATAAATATGTATGTGTAATTGTGTATGGAGGAGGACATTGAAATGTGAGTGTATACCTCTGTCCATATCTCATCCAATTCTAGTATATTCTTTATATCGAATCTCTCCAGTAGTACCTCCCAATACAAACATCCTTGCAATCTCAAAACAAGATGAAAGAAAAGTTATAGAGCTAAGGAGACAGTAGGAAACAATAGAAACATAAAAGAAGAGGTAAGTTCCATATCATTCATTATGACCTGACTTATAAACCGCATTCGGTCATCATTCATAATTAAGTGGCCCTTACAATTCCTGTTTTTAGTTGTAGCGTTGACTTGGTCACATGTGGAGAAGACACTTTGTCATTTGTGAATAAGGATCATAAAACAAAGACAGGCAAACAAGAGATATTAAGTAGATATGAAGAAATCAAAGCAGTTTGTACTTAATCATTTAATTCATGCATCTCATCTCTAGCGGGCTGTTCATAGCAAGAAAAGCATTCCCTAACATGATGACTTGTTGACATACTTTCTGAGTAAACAAATCATATAATAATGTATAACTTGCTTGAAGAAATCTGCTTGTTATGTTTTTATATAAAATCAAACGCCTAAAAATCCGACTTTTTTGTCTCATGCCAAAGAAATTGAAGTCCGCCAAGTTTCATATTAATATGACAGGCAGTGAATACTTTACAGTTTCTTTCTTTGCATGTGATGCCTAGGCTACCAAAATATCAGAATTACCCTGTTCTTAGATATTAAAATAACTTTGATTGAGGAATTTTACTAGAAACAGTGAATCTCACTGCCCAAATACAAAAGGAATCATAACTTATCCCTCCTGTTTTCATTATAATATCAAATGTAAATCACATATCACCTTGATTAGTCCAACAAAGCCACCATCGACCTCAATTCTGCAAAATTGACAAAAGATATATGCAAGACATAAAAGTAAGAGAGAATGGAGGAAACATCTCTTAGGCAAGATATAAAACAAAGAACAAACTACCCTTCTGGCTTTGAATTCTCCGTGCACTGCATAGTAAAATCAGTTTCTGGGTTCTCTCTCAACTGTCCGTTGTTTAGCTCCAAATGGCCATTGCGATTTATATCTATCACAAGGCATTCATTCTGAGAGTCAACACAGCTTACCCTGCAAACTGGGCAAATGGGCGCACGAGGAAGCCATTGATCCAAACAGTGAGCATGAAAACTGTGCTTACATGTAGGCAATAATCTACACTTATCCCCCGTTACCAAATCCTCCAAACACACTGCACATTCTACAGTATCATTTTCATTGTCACTAGCTACATAATCATAACAAGGAAGCTTCTCTATTTCATGTTTTGACATGCTTCTTCCTTCACTAAAGGTCTCACTCTCCATCGTTGTACTTGTGCCGCTACTTTCTCTTCTGGATTCTATCATGATCAAACACACATGAAGTAAGATCAAGATCCCTAACCCCACAAATAGCAATATCACAAGTAGAATGAATCCCATGCTCACAACTTGTGTTGATGCTATACCCAGAAGTTCACCATTTATTGTTTGATTTATTTCTGGCTAAATATCGAAGTGACAACATGTTCACCAAATTACTACAAGTATACAACTTTTTTTATGATACTCATGAGTGAGTTAGTTGAATTCTGAACATGGCTGGACCAATCAACATCAGAAGCTTAGCGCATGGGCGGCTGTTTCTTTCCTAGGAGAAGGCAAAGGTTTAATGGGTTTGGTAGTTAAAAGCATAGTGGAAGCCAAGTTGGACTAGGGTGGTGGGTTCACGGGAAACAAGCGACCTAGTTTTGTCTCATCAATTTCTCCGAACAAATAAGACTGTTGAGACATTTATTTATAGTTTCTATTACTATAAGTGGAGATTTGTTGATAATGTTTTATTCGTTAAAAAGTTAAAATAGTTCAAGTATTTTGTTTTTTATTATTAGCGTGGAGACATAGAGTTTTGATTGTGATAAGATTAGTTGAAACATTTTATTTAGATATTCATACTTCGTCACTTAATTGTTTGAGCATTTGAGTTTAAATCCCTCGGCCAAACTTAGTTGATATGGTATGAACTGGCAAAAAAAAAATATAGTGAAAGAGAGATAGACTTCTTAAAAAAATAGCATTGATAAATAGAAACACATAATATCGTGTGATTTAAATTGTGTATAGTGCATTTGGCAAAAAAAATGTGTAAAGTGACTGAACATAAGCAAATAAGGGCGAATCATGATATTTCAAGTATACAAGTCCAAACTAGTTGATATTTTAGGGGTAGATACAGAGAATCACGGTAAGCATGCACTAAGAAAACCTTTTCCTCTGTACCTCCACCACCCCTTTTTTCTTTTCAATATAACCTTGGATTCTGTATTCTCTAATGGTTTCGGAAGCATGGCTACCTTTTCACCTTTTTTATGAGGCACTCTATAGTTTGATGTATAAAACTTCTCTTAGTCAAGTCAATGTCTCCTTCTATCCTAAGCTCACCCTCCATAAAGTAATGTCATGTGTAGGATTAAATTGTGATTAATTCTCTTTTTTATGATAACTTTTTGTCGTTCTCCTACTATAATTTTTGTGGTACTTGGGCCTGCCTTAATAAGTTGAGATTCGGCGTATATTTTTTTAAAGGCCCAATATATCCTTAAACTACCCTCTTTGAAGATGAATAATCTGCAGTCATATACTCTCCTATATTATTCGGGGTAACTGTACTTATAACTCCAATAATATTAGTTTTTCTTTTAAATTTTATTCCAACGCATCTATAGACAATTTCTTGGCCCCGTGATCAGGGATACTTCCTATTCCCTGGCTTACTATTCTATCCTATTCCCCCACATCTCCATCGTGTATAAGCAAATAATGGCTTATACCCCATACACACCCATAAACCCTACCCTACCCTATCATATCTTATCTCTCTCAGACACATCATCTCCATCCTTCCTCCTCCTCCCACCTTCACCACCTTCAACCATCCAAGGCGGCGGCGGCATGCTTTCTGCTGTCCTTCTTCCCCAACCATCTCCACCTCATTCTCTCTCCCCCCACCACACCGAAGCCGCCGTACTGAATTTAACGGCAAATTTTCCGGCGAGTTTCACCGGACTCCCACTTCCCCCGACTCCGGCCGCCGCCGGTTCTTGATGTCGAACGGTTCGAATCGGACTCCCGTGAGAGAAGATCGGTGGAGTTCAGATCTGAAAGGAGAAGGGAGAGAAGTGGCGTGGAGAGGCAGATCTGAACGTGTGTGAGAAGATTGAGGAAGTAGTTATGGCCTTATGGGAGAGAGATATGATGGGGTGTGTATGGGGTATAAACCATTAGATGACCTGGACAAATAAGATTAAGAGAATAGGATGGAATAAGAGGCCAGATAATAGGAGGTATCACTGGCTGGTGATCTTTTATCTTTACCGTAATTGTATGGCGTGCTAGTCATTAGTTATCGGCTTTTTGTGTTTAGTTTTGTATTGTGGACATTTTAATTATTCGCCAATAAGAAACAAAAAAAAGGAAGTTTTTTTTGGACCGAAAAAACGGAAGTTTCAAGGCGCGTGTTAATTAATTAAGAATTGAGCGGAGCTTGATCACAATGATTTAATTAACATCAACGTAAGCATGAAGGAAGAGCCTCAGGCCCGGTACTCACGCAAAAAGCGCTCACTAGGTGCAACTTATATTTTCTCTCCAAGTCCAAACATCAAATTACGAGGCAATCACACAATTACTCTACCTTCAATTCTGTTCCATTCACCTTAGTGTAACATTGAGTATATAAAATGGGATAGATAACATATTGGATGACTGTTACTCCCTAAAATGGGATAGTATAACCTCGCAATTACATTGATTTTGATAAGACCGAGCTTTAATCAAAACTAACCTTATAACTTTTATATTTTTTCCCCTAAAGCTGCAAATTAAAAGTCATTTATTTGACTGAAAATTGATCAATCTATGAAATGCCTTGCCTGACGAAGAAAAAATTTATTGGTTCCACGTTTTTTTAAAAAAATTACGAGTGTTAATGGGCAGCAGAGTAGGATCAGACTTGTTCTTTTGTCACCCACAATGTTGGTAATTAACTCGCACTAAGGACATTGATTAACAAATATTGAACTCAAGACAATTTGAACTTTTCTAAGTTACACTGTTGATGATGAGAAATGGATCCCTTATGTTGCGAGTAGAATATATTGGCAATCAACAGTTTTTTAATGCCATGCTCTACTTTGACCACCCCCAAAAGAAACACACAAAAAAAAACTTTATATTCTGCAATATAGTCGGAACCAGTAATATAAGCTTAATTTATTACTATAAATATAAGATCTAATTAAGAGATTGAATTATATCCTAAATATAAGACATCTCTCTCCTATAAATTGACAAATCGGATTAATGTGTCCAGACAATTTGCTTGCGGTTGTTCTTATGTTCATAATTTGTTTGTAAGTTTTAGGTGAAATTCCATGAAACCCCATGAAACTTTGTTGCAATTGAAATAATACCCCAAACATTTCAAAACTTGAATTTAACCCTTGAACTTTCATTTTTTTATTTGAACACCCTATCTTAAACTTACTGCTATTTGTTGACAAAAATTGTCATGTCGTCATATTATTACAGGACACGTATCATGTCTTAAGTGCCATCCCATTAAGGTTATTTTAAGAACCATGCCAGGTTTAAGTGGCAGAGAGATAGAAGTAATGTTTCAAGGTTTCTAATGACAATCTCACACTTCTAAGTATTATAGAAAATTATGTAGTTATTAGTTTAAAACTATTTGTCTACGAAGGGATGTGACATGATGCTACATAGGATTTAATGTTTCATGTGTTAATTTGACATGACAATTTTTGTCAAAAGATAAAGGTAAGTTGAGAACAAGAATTTAATGTTCAAGGGTAATACACACACGTGTGTGTGTAAGTTTAGAACAAGGATTCAATGTTCAAGGTTTTTTTTTTGAACTGAAAATCAATCTTCAAGGGTTGAACATACACACATATAGCCCAAAATTTGAATGATTTTGGTCTATAATATAAGAATTCATCTCACATTTTTTCCTCATTTAATGTGTTTTTCCTACTTTGCCCCTAACTCTCTTTCATATTTATTAATACTTATGTATTTCTCTATAAATAACATATTTTTACTATAACAAAATTGGTTTTTACTATGAATAACATATTTTCACGGGAAAATCATAATAAATCCCTTATAAGACAATTACTCACATTTAAGTCCCAAAAAGTGATGAAAGAGTTGAAGTCTCAATGAACTTAGGTCAATATTAAATGGTTTGTTTAATTGTCAATACAAGTCTGTTGAAGTTTTATTTTCAAGAAAAACATTAATAGCTCAAGAATTGGTATTGACAATTCAATGATAGTTGAATGATAAGTCTTTTAATATCATTCAGGTCCCTTGAGACTTTAACTTAATTTCACTATTCTTTGTGACGTAAATGTAATTAATTGCGTTATGGGGACTTCATTGTAATTATCCCTATTTTTTCATAAAATATTACTCTTTCTCAGAGTATAACCATTTGTTCTTCGTTTTTAAAAAACAACATTTATGTAATTTGTCACAAATTATCTCTTCCATAAAATCAAAATAATAGCATTTATATCTTTCTCAAACATATCTACAGCTCAAATTTTATGTTTTTATTCCTTATGTCAGGCACACCTACATCACTAATGTGTTTGATGATGATATATCATCACATATATTACACATGTTTGTAAATCGATTTCAATTTTTTAATAAAAGAGATATTCATAACAAAAATCTGTAGATTATTTTCTTTTTTAGTTTTAACCTTCATATATTGCATGGGGAGAGCAATCTAGTTTGAACATTGAAACTTTAAATAGATTATATATAACTATCCCATAATGTATCTGATTTATTTCAACTCTGTAACAGTTAAAATCACGTAATTAATTAACTCTCGTTAAATACAAAAATATAAGTATGATCTATGGTATACTTCTATGTTGTTGTTCTTGTGACTCTTTTATATGTTTGAAAGGTCAAGATCAATTTCTAGCTATCCAATTAATCACCCCTACAAAAAATGATCAAACATGGTTCTTAATATCCATGCCAAATTGGGTTTGGGGGAGCATATTACATCACCCCACCCAATGGGTGTTTGCTCGAATTCTTCGCACACTCCCTTTTACTCTACTTCCTTACACTTGTATACAGGAAATAATGATAATTACAGCTATGCCCCAAGGAATAGAATAAGTCAAAACTCACAACTAAGTCCCAAAAATTCTTAAACTAAATTAAAAACCTTAAGGATTTAGTTGATATTAAATCCCATGTGTAAGGAGTTGTTGATATATCTCAATGAGTTATTATTGACAACCCCTAAAAAACCTTGTCTTTATAAATAAATAAAAAAACTAAATGATTCAATATCATTTAGTTTTGGGAAAATTAATTTGAGGTCCCCACAAGGGACTTAATACTAGAAAAGTCCTAAAAGTTGAAATAATTAATGTAGGGTCCCAATGGACCTCACCTTAATATATTTGAAAATTGAAAAGACACTTTTGCCCCTGCCCTTTTATTGATGGGAAAAACCTGACAACTTAATGGGCATCCATGACAACTCGATGGGCATAACTTGACAACTGAATGGGCAAAATGGACAACGTGTTGGACATGTGCTTTAAGTTAATTGCCCAAACTCAGTTAAGTTAATGGGAAAAACCTGACAACTTAATGGGCAGCCGTGACAATTCGATGGACATAACTTGACAACTGAATGGGCAAATGCGACAACTTGTTGGGTATGTGCTTTAAGTTAATTGCCCAAACTCTGTTAAGTTAATGGGAAAAACGTTGTCACATTTGCCCATTCAGTTGTTAAGTTATACTCATCGAGTTGTCGCGACTGTCCATTAAGTTGTCAGGTTTTTCCCATCAATAAAAGGGCAGGGGAAAAAGTGTCTTTTCAATTTTCAAATATATTAAGGTGAGGTCCCTTGGGACCCTAAATTAATTATATCTAAATTAATTATTTCAACTTTTGGGACTTTTCTAGTATTAAGTCCCTTGTGGGGGACCTCAAATTAATTTTCCCTTTAGTTTTTTAGATATATTATATTATAATTTAATGATTTTCTTGGCTCAGTTGTGATTAATTATCTTTTGTGTGAGCTAGGTGTAATCATCTCTAAGAAATAAGGTAACCTGGGATAACTTTATAACCCAATGACATGAAAACATCTCACACAATGCTATATATATTATTGAAGATGGTTGTTGCTCTTCTTTCAAGTTTAAAAAAAGAAATCTGCTAGCTATAGCTCGCCAAGCATAAACTGGTTTAATAAACTAGTTAGGCCACAAGAACTTAACAAGTACCACATTTCCTGAACTAGATTGGAAGAAAGACGTGAGCATCTGTTACTCTTGTAATCATATGCAAAGAAAACGAGAAGTGCGTAAAGAGCACGCGTTGTTCTGTTGGAGAGGCTTGGAATGACCTAAATTAGTAAAATGGACAATAGCCAAAAATTAAAAAACAAGGTCAGAGAAGAGAAGCCTGGAGATTTTTTAGCTGCCAAACAAGATCACTTATACTGTTACTCCCTAAAAAGCGGAATTGTCATCATAACTTCACAAGTACACTATCCTCCCACCATCTTCCCTTTTTTTTGTCCTAACTCATCCTCACATTCGTGTCAAGTGAGACTAAACTTTCGCTGATATGAAGTTTCATATAGAGAGCATACAATTTACATTTAAGTTTGCTCTATTAACAAGAGTTGAGATCAAAAACTAAACTAATTGTTTAAATGATGAGAATACTTATCACTCATGTCAACTAACCCACCAAATTTCCATCTTCCCTTTCTTTATAACCCATTAATTCCACTCTACAAGTTCCAATCACCCCAAAGGAAAAAAAGGCGAGAGGAGTTTTTTTTTTAATATAAATGGGCAACCAGCCAAGTCAATGCCTTTTTTTATCCCATTACCATATATTTGAGCAACACACTGCTCAAACTTTATATTCAATGGTACTCCCTTTCTATACAAGTGTCAATAATGTTGAAATGGGAAAAATTTCAAAGTGAACTCAGTTTATCACATCATTTGTAGATCTCCCCAATTACAAACACAACATCTAATGTGAGGATTAGGGGCAAACACTCTAAATAACTTATTTTACAAATAATTTTTCCATTTTACATGCAAAAAAAAAAACCTTTTGTGCTCCTAGCTTTACATGCAAAAAAATCATCCACACATTAATTATTCAAATTGTGCATTCTTAAATTAAAATATCCACACCTTATCTCCGCATCAACTCTAGCCCATCACACATTCACACACTTCAATTGCCTACAAATCAGAAGATGATTAAGTCGATCATATTTAAAAAAAATACAACCAACTTACATTTTTGACTGTGATTATGGAGACACACATGGCACTAGAAACCATATTAACCTATTAACCTAAAATTAACCTAAACCTCTCTCCCAACCTCCTTCCTTCTCAAAGTGTCAAGAAACAAGAAAGGCAAGCACATGAGGCAATAAAAAAAGTAGATGACCAAACTGTGTGAGATAGTTTAGTTTAGATACAGACATACATACAGTCATCTCTTGGTCCCATCCCATCCCATCCCATCCCTGTCCTTCTCTCTTCTTCGTCGTCGCAAAAAACACATACACAATCCCCAAACCCCAAACCCCAAACCCCAAACCTTACTTTCACTCTCCAAAAATCTCACCTTTCCCTCTTCGATCTACACATCCCTCACCTTCCTCTTCCCCAAACAATGTTACCAGTCGTTTCCCTTTTTTGCCCTCGCCGCCGATGATGGAACTCTCCGATTCCGGCGACAAAACCCTCGCCTCTCACGATTCTCGCTCCGCCCTAAAAATCGACCTCAATGAGATCCCCTCCCCGTCCTTTCCCGAAACCCTACCTGACTCCATCGATATTGTTCGCGCCTACCACGAAAACCCTCCCCCGCCGCCCGGCGGCCCCGCCGCCCTCCCCGGCGGCGACGCACGCGCCTCCGTTTGCGGCACGTGCGGCAAGCCCGAGGCGCGTGGCCACGTGGTCGTCTGCGACGGCTGCGAAAGAGGGTTCCACTTGGGCTGCGCCGGAATGCGCGGCCGGCAGGCGGTGAATCTTGATGAGTGGGTGTGTGGTGAGTGCGTTTCGAGCGGTGTGAAGAGTAAGCGTTGGCCTTTGGGTGTTAAGTCTAAGCATCTTCTTGATATCAATGCTTCGCCTCCTAGTGATGGTGATGGTGAGGGTTGTGAGGAATTGCAGGAGTTGAGGTATGCAATAATGTGTTGCGTTATGTTTTTTTTTTTTTTGGATATTTTGTTTGGTTTTGGTGAAATTTGGTGTAAAGTTTGGGACTTTATTAGTTGCCATGCTTGTGAGTAGTATAATCTAAGATAAGGCCATTGGTATTGTGAAGTTGTTTAATGTTTGGGGATAAGGAGTGCATTTTGAGCTTTGGACTGAATGACTTTTTTTATTTTGAAGAAATTGTTGGCTGGAATAGTATGTACTGCATAATGCTCGTACCCTTGTATATTTTGCTTTTTTGATGCTCAAGTTACCATACCATGCCTTTGCTGTCCAGCATGTTATTCTACTTTTATTTCACTTGATTTTTATGCTTGCATGAACGGATATGTATGTTTAGAATGATAATGGCAAGGCGACTTTGTTTAGTCCTGTTTTATACTATATAAGTTATTCATTTAGAGATTTATCACGTGTTTTTAGGTTGTCAAATGAAAAATCTTATTTATCGTGAATCTAGCATTGTTGACCGGCAATATATTAGTAGTTGCTGTTCAGTATCTTATCACTTGACAGTCATGTTAATGATGATTGAAAACTTGGTAAAACTGGTTATCTCTGCTGCTACATGCTCAACCTGTCCTTCTTTGTTGGTGGTATGTATGGGGTGCTTTTCTTTGTGTTGAAAGCTTTTTTCTTGGTTTCACATGTGTCTTTTGTATTGTTTGTTTAATAGCTCAAGTTTCCTGAATTCCTTACATGTAGTTATTTTTTGCCTTTATTTTGGATCTAGAAAGCATACTGAGGGTCATAATTCTTTCAGTGCCAACTCATTTGGTGCCCCATTGACCTTTTCAAACTTCGTCAATGGTAATGCTGTTGGCTTACAAAAAGCATCTGGAGTTGTGACACATGCTGTTAGAGTCGGTTTTGAGGATGTATTGAATCATACACAATCAGTTACTAGAAGTTTTGAGGAGGTAGATATGGGTTTGCCTCCTGGAAAGCATAGGAACAGTAAAAATACAGCTAGTGGCAATCCAGGAGAGTTAATTTTGCAAGCTCTCAGAGAGTTTATATCTGAAAGGCGTGGTGTTCTTGAGGAGGGCTGGAAAGTGGAGTTTAGACAACCAACGGGCAGTTCTGAAGTGTATGCCGTTTACTGTGCACCAGATGGAAAAATTTTTGATTCTGTGTTTGAAGTAGCATGTTACCTGGGGTTAATGCCTGGCTACAACTCTGTGGAATCTGAAATGAGAAATGACAGGCATGTTTCTTCATTAGGTGGGTCTCATTTTACCAGAAAAAGAAAGTCAACTAAAGTTCCAGTTGCTAATGGCTTTTCTGATAGAAGGGAAAGCCTAACCAATTGTTGTTTTAGAGACTCTCCTTCAGATGCTGCAAGTGCAGAGTGTGCTAATGCGTGTGGGAATATATCTGAAGCCACATTGAGTGGAAGGAAAGAGGATGATCACTCTGACCCTCAGCAATCTGTCGTAAGTGAAATAAATTCACCTGTCCGCCTCTTTCTCCATGTAGATGCTTTGTTACGTTCAAGTTTCCCTTGCGATAATGTATATACAGTATTATACTGTTTAAGGAAATATTCTAATTAAGGTTTTATATAGCTGATGTTTCCTTTTTTGCTGTGTGTTTGTATTTCAGGATGGCCTTCCTTTACAGTTTGAAGATTTTTTTGTCCTTTCTTTGGGGAAGGTTGATGATAGGCCTTCATATTGTGATGCTAACATTATTTGGCCTGTAGGTTATAAATGTTGTTGGCATGATAAAATTACAGGCTCCATTTTTACATGTGAAGTTCTTAATGGTGGCGATTCTGGACCGATATTTAGGGTTAGAAGGTGTTCCTGTTCTGATTTTTCAATTCCAGTAGGGTCAACCATCCTATCAGTGTCTAACCTTTGTCAATTTGTGAGTCAAACCAATGAAGGCGAGGAAAAGATGAACGATAAAATGGAAAGTGACGAGGATGGAAGTATCCTGATGATTCTAGATGACCCTTGCAATCCTACAGAAAATGATGTTTTGAGTTGTCTTGAAAGTTGCAATAGTGAAGTACGTGATAGTCATATGTTAGATGTATTGCAGTCTTCAGTTGGTCCAGTTCAAGATGAAACTCATAATTTGTCTGCTGACTTGGGGTCAGTTGGTGAGATTGTGGTGGAAGAGTGTTCGTCATCCTCAGCATGGAAGGAGATTTCCCAAAAGATAGTTGATGCTTGCAGTGAGATATGTAAGCAGAAAGGGACTCTAAAGCTTTACTGCAAACACGCTCAAAATGAAGTATGCTTACATGAATGGAATATAAGGAACAACAAAAATGAAACACATCGCACTTCATTTTCTAAATTTTGTGGGTCCTCCGCACTTGGTATCCCAGCCATGGTAAATGCAGATAATGATGTTGAAAATTTGTATGAGGTCTTGAGAAAATGGTTGGAGCAGGATAGATTTGGATTGGATGTTGAGTTTGTTCAAGAAGTACTAGAACTGCTTCCTGGTGTTGAAGGATATACGAAGTATGAATCTCTGAGTACTAGAAGCAATAGCTCTTCTTTGCTAACAGTTGGAAATGGGTTCTTAGTAGCTGATTGGAGAGGCAGATCCCTATATCAAGAAGAAGCAGTTTATGGTTTATATAGGAGACACAAGAAAGTCAAATTGACCGAAGAATGTGTTAAAGAAGATCATTATCCACCTCCTGGAAAGCCACTTTCCTCTAGAATTCCTTTTGAATTCAATGGTGATGTTTTTCAGGTACATTGATACTACTTGTTGATGGTCCTGCGGAAATATCTCTGCCATTTTTCTCATTCTTTGCTTTTGTTATTTATGTGTATACAAAACATTATATTTTTTTGGTTTCTTCCAGGCTTGGGAGCTATTACGCAGATTTCATGAAATCTTGGGCCTTAAGGAACCTTTGTCATTGGATGAGCTGGAGAAGGAACTCATCAACCCATGGTTTAATGGATCAGTTTTCAGTGAAAAGCTTGAGGGTGATGGCAGTAGCGGACCAATATTATCCCCAAACTGTGAAGCTGCTCCTTCAGTTTCTGCTGAAAGTCCCTGTGCATTTATTCAAGTGGAAACTGAAGCCATGAAACAGGCAGCTCAAGATAAGCTTGCATCGTTCACTTACACCAGATGCTTTGGTGCATCTTTGACGAAGGCTCATAATTCCTTGCTGGAGGTTTTGATAGGTGAACTGCAGTCCAAAGTGGCTGCCCTTGTCGATCCAAATTTTGATCCTGGAGAGTTGAGAACTAGAAGGGGAAGAAGAAAAGACATCGACAGTTCTTTTCCTGCCAGACGAGCGAAGCTCAATATGCTTCCTATTAATGAACTAACTTGGCCTGAATTGTCTCGTAGATATATATTAGCTGTCTTGTCAATGGATGGCAATGTTGACTCGCCAGAGATTACTGCTCGGGAAAGTGGCAAAGTATTTCGCTGCTTACAAGGTGATGGTGGTTTGCTGTGTGGCTCCCTTACTGGTGTGGCTGGGATGGAAGCAGATGCATTGGTAAGAATGTTGTACTTTTAGATTTTTGAAATTTTATCTTCAACTTGATTATGATGATGAGATGCTTTTTTTCTTCTTGAGGGAGGGTACATAGTATTAAAGAAATGAGGTTTTTGGGGGTTCGGAGGAAATAAATTGTATCCAGGGATTTTAGGATAAATGGATTGGATTTGGGGTTCAGTGCCTTGATGGAGAGCTGATATAATTGTCTTTTCCAGCTCCAGGATGGGACTTTTTGTTTTCTTCTCCATTCTTTCCTTTGTTTTATACAAATTCAACATTTATTTAATGTATGAAAACCTAGTTCAGTTTGGCATAAAAAAATGGCCAATCTAGTTGTAGTCCCCACTTGGTGAGGGTTCTGGGGAAGGGAATATACTAGGCAACCTTACCTATGCTTTAGGCATAGAGGCTGATTCGAACCCATAGTCTCAGACCCCACGGCAAGCGAGCTTACCGTTGAGCCAAGCCGGCCCTTCTGAGTTTAGCATCAAGTATGATGTAATTGAATCTGTTAAGAGACCATTAGCAATATTTTTTATTCAGAGTGATCAAATGGAAAATGACATTGTTAATCAGAAAGGAGCCCGTTAGTATTGTAAAGCGACTCGTGTCATTGTTTATTTAGGACCATCAAGTGGAGTTTGTTAGGATCATTGTACTTCAGACAGTGCCGGTATGCTTGAGGACAGAGTTATGGCACTTGTATAAATTCTTTTTATTATTTGGGAGTTCATACTAATCAGTAATAACTTGAGTATTTTCTCCCTAAGAAAGTAATTCTTTTCTAAATGTGCTTAAAATTTCACAGTGGACCTGTTTACTAGGTGTAGCTTTACATGGATCATCCGTCGTGTTATGTTTTTTGGCATGTGTTACTAGGGTTTTTTTTTCCAGATCATATGTTACTATGGAATGGCCAAACAAGATTTTCATTTTTATTAGGATGATGCTCTGCCCAAGTTCTTTTTTTCCCTTCCCCATAATGTTGGATGCTGCCCTATATGATGTGACATTTAGGTGACTTTATGTGCTTTTGACTTGTCTTATTTTTGTTAGTCTTATGCAGTACGTGTTTGCTTACTGTATCTTTTAGATCATCATCATCATCTCAAGTTAAAATTTTAAAGAAACATAAAGTTTATGTTATCCTGTTGCTGCTCATCAATTTTTTCAGAATGTGATTGAGTGACCTTTTACAAGTACTGCTTGTTTGTGGTATGAAGTTCTATGGTAAAACAGAAAGTGATTACGAGAATCACAACAGTTCTTCATTTGATTTGTAGTTACTTGCGGAGGCTTCAAAGAAAATTTTTGGTTGTGTGAGTAGTGAAAGTGATGTGCTTACCTTTGAAGATGAGGAGTTAGATGCAAAGGATGCTTGTGAGAAAACGTCGGTGAACGGTAGTATTATTCCTGAATGGGCACAACTGCTAGAACCTGTAAAAAAACTACCAACAAATGTGGGAACCAGAATCAGGAAATGTGTCTATGATGCCTTACTTAAGGATCCACCAGAGTGGGCTAAGAAGATACTGGAACACTCAATTAGTAAGGAAGTGTACAAGGGCAATGCTTCTGGACCTACAAAGGTGCTTTTGAATGGAACTTCTGTTATGCATTTATTGCTACAATTTAATGTTTTCTTTTTCTGCATTGAGTACAAGTTTTACACACGAAAATGTTGTATGTGCTTATTTGACCAACTACTGTGATTATTGTGGTCATAATTTTCTTACATTTTTTGCGCACTGTTTGTTCTAGTTTCAATTCTCTTTCCTGTTGATGCTTTAAGTTTAACTATTGAATATCATTGTTTTGGCTTTAGATTTCTATTTCCTGAGGAGTATCCAAAATTTGGTCATATCTAATCCTCATAAATGAGAGTTTAAGAAATTTCAGGTTCCTGGATTTCTTCAACTTTATTGCCTAAACAAGCAAATTTCTTCTAGTCATTTCATCTCTCAAATGGAATCAAGTACTATAATTGACAGTTGTCAGCTATTACTTTTAAGACCTTGTTTATGTCCCCATTTCTTTATCATAGTTGTTTTTCTCTCTAGTCACAATAATACACTGCCAATATGTAAAGCTATCTTCTTGTACATGGAATGCTTGTTATGATAACATCTGTGCATTGTTCCTGGAATCTTACAATTTGGTTGCAGCAGATAGCCAAACATTATTGCAGACTTCTGGCCGAGGGTTCTATTTAATTTGATGGAATTCAAGAATTGACTAAGGGAGCCTTTATTTGGATTCTGGGAAATTGGAAAGATAGTTCAAATATAACTCAGTGAAATTTTTTAATTGGCTTTTATGCTTTGCTTCTTTTTTTATTGTTTTTTTATCTGGCATCTGTCGTGTTCCTTGCCCTTTCTTTCTCAAATATGTATAACTATTGTACTGTATGAAACTTATCCTGAATTATAATCTTTTCGGTTAATAACAGAAAGCAGTTCTTTCTGTGTTGGCTGATGTAAGTGGTGAAGGATCGCAACAGAAGCCCAATAAAGTGAGGAAGAAAAAGACTGTAATATCTATCCCTGACATTATCATGAAACAATGCCGCATTGTATTACGCCGTGCTGCTGCTGCGGATGATACGAAGGCTTTTTGCAATTTGCTTGGACGAAAATTGATAAATTCTTCTGACAATGATGATGAAGGGATTCTGGGATCACCAGCCATGGTGTCTCGTCCTCTTGACTTCAGGACCATTGACCTACGACTGGCTGTTGGGGCTTATGGTGGATCTCATGAGGCTTTTCTTGAGGATGTTCAGGAGGTCTGTTCTATGAAATTCTGTTACTTTTTTTTTTTGGCCAACATCTATGAAATTCTGTTACTAGGCTAAGCTTTCCTCCAATAATTTTCTTTATCTACATTCTTTGCAATCTTCTTTGCTCTATGCATTCATTCTTATGTAAGATTTATTCCATCGTTAGGCATTTTAAGAAGTCAATTGTAACTTTCAACTTGCAGCAGAAAAGCTCAAAGTCTTTCCATTCCATTGTATCTGTGATTCTGGAAAATCAATTCCTCCCGGGTCAAGTTCAATGGGCCCTTTGCCAAAGGCCAATTTAGTTTTAATTGAATCTCTGGCATCAATGTGCTGAACCTTAGTAGGCTTTTTTCTGTCAGTCAACATATCAGAATTCAGAAATGGAAAATTTGCTGAATTTTGGTGGTCCTACGCTGATATTGACTTTTATTTAATCATTCAAATCTTTCTAGTCTTTCCTTTCATTGTGCAATGGTATCTCTAAGCGTATGCAATTCATTTTCTTGTGATCAAAATGGCTTTTATTTTTTCGCTAGTTTTGAATATTTTATCTTGAAAATTTTGCCTTTTAAAGATTAATGCGCTTTTTATTGCTGAAGTGACCCTTCTATCACTATATAATAACTTTTAAAGGGTGCTTTGAATAGCATTTCTTCTATTCTTTTTGTTTGTGCATGTTCATTAGGTACATGAGTAGAAGTAGAATCGGGCTCGATTTGCTTTCGTTCTTCATTGCATACTAATTTCTAAATGTATATATTCTTCCGTTCTTCATTGCATACTAATTTCTTCATTGAAACAAGTCTACCTTACTTTCACAATGTATATAGCTATTGACAAATTAAGTGAATTAAGTGAATAAATTCTTACTCTTGATTTGCAGCTATGGAATAATGTTCGTATTGCTTTTGGGGATCAACCTGATCTAGTTGAGCTGGCTGATAATTTATCTGAGAATTTTGAATCGTTGTATGATAGTGAGGTTGGTATTTTTATGAGGAAGTGTGTATGTACACCTGTTCCTCCTTTATTTGATATTAATATAGTTTCATTTCATTGTGCAGGTTTTAACTAACGTGCAAAGGTTCAAAGAGTATGCCAAATCGGGAAACTTGAGTGTGGAAATGAGAAAAGAAGTGGAAAAATTTCTTGCTTCAGTTAGCGAAATTCCAAAGGCCCCTTGGGATGAGGGAGTCTGTAAAGTTTGTGGCATTGATAGGGATGATGACAGTGTTTTACTATGCGACACCTGTGATGCTGAGTATCATACTTATTGCTTGAATCCTCCGCTAGCAAGGATCCCTGAAGGAAACTGGTACTGCCCTTCTTGTGTTGAGAGTAAACATGCTGTTCAAGATGTTTCGCAATGTTCAAAACTTATTGTCAAACCTAGAAGTAAAAAATTCAAGGGGGAGGTTGCTTCGGTCTACTTAGAGGCTCTAACTCATCTACTATCTGTTATGGAAGAGAAGGAATACTGGGAGTACAATGTGGACGAGGTTTGTTGATGAAAATTTGTTTACTTTTGCTGCATAGCTAATACACATAAGCCTTCTATTGAAAGGAACAACAGTGAGTTTTTATCACGCAGTGGATATAGTAATATGTTTGGGGGGGGGGGGTGGAAGAATGTTCTAGGGGCAATTGGATAGCAGGATAGGACTATCAATTTTGCTGTTTTTTCTCTACTTTTTTGTGACTGAAAGAGAATCTTTTGATGAGAAGGGAGATTGGGGCATTACCCCCCACCAACAAAGTAACAAAAAATGACAAAAACAAAATTATTCCAATTAAACATTCGCATGGGAAACTCACAAAATCCATTCACTTGAATGGGCTGCTATGTTCTTACCTAATCACCTTGGGATATTGTTTATCTAAATGTTTCTTAAACCCTCTTTCAATAATGCAATTTCTGGTTTGTTTTGTTTTTAAAATTTTAACAACAAATTCAATAAGTTCTTATTACATGTTTCAGTATTGCAATTTTGTGGATTACTTTGGTTTTTATATTTACTGATGTGATAATAAAGGTCTAAAGCGCGCATTACATGCAATTCATCTGGTGATGTAATATTAATGGAGTTGTGCAATTTCTATTATGTCCTTGATTTGTTTAAATTTCTTTTAATTATTGCAGAGAACCATCCTTCTCAAGTTTTTATGTGATGAGTTCCTCAACACTTCCCTCATTCGCCAGCACCTTGAGCAATGTGCTGAGTTGTCTGTTGAATCACATCAAAAGTTGCGTGCCCTTTCTGCAGAGTGGAAAAGCCTTAAAATTAAAGAAGAAATATTGTCCAGTAAAGCTGCAAAAATTGACACATGCTCTGTGTCAACTACAGGAGAAGGTGTCCTCAAGGAGGGGCTTCCTGGGTCACTTCCAAATCCTGTTCAGTGCCTAGTTCAGCCACATAGTGCAAGTGGCAGTCCTAACAATTTTGGGGTATTTGCTGATAGTTTGCATTTAGATGAAATGAATAAAGAGACAAATAGGTTTAACAATGTTGATAAAAGTGTCTCCACAACAAATTCAGAGACTGATAGTCAAAGCAGAAATCCCATAAATTTGGAGGGACAGTTGAAGAACGCCTTCATAGTTGTGGATGACAGTCAGTTGCCTACAAATATGACTTCATGTGTGGATTCTCAATGTAGCGACAATCCTTTTTCAGTGGCAAATAATTTGCATCAAGAAATTGACAGCTCTGGTGGAACAGTTCACAAGCAGGGTAAGCGGCAGAAATGTGAGGGAAGAGATACATCTCTTGATCAGCAAGAAGAAGGTGTCCCTTCTGATGTTACTAAATCTGCTGTAAATGAATCAGAACAATATCACCTTGAGCTCAATGCGATCAGACATGATGTCTCACAACTTCAAGAGTCAATAACTAGTGTTGGATCACAGCTGCTAAAGCTTTCTATTCGTCGCGAATTTTTGGGAATTGATTCACTTGGTCGCTTTTACTGGGCTTCAGTAGCGCCTGGTGGAACTACATGTATTCTTGCTGATTCAACTGCTTTGATGTTGCATGGGGAAAAAATGAACAGTGTCAATGACCCTGTGGACAGGATTTCTGCTATGAAGAATTGTGCGCTATCTGGCAAGGATACCTATCAGACATTAGGGCTGATGAAAGATTTATCTCCTATAATGTCTCTACCAAGTAATACGGCCAGTTGTAATTCACCTTGGGTTGCATATCAAACTGATGCTGAAATTGAAGAGCTCTTATGTTGGCTGAATGATGTTGACCCTAGAGAAAGAGAACTTAAAGATTCAATTATGGTTTGGCAGAAATCAAGATTCCAAGAGCTTATTCATATGCAGAATGAAGATCAGGTTGAGCCCCAAGGACCTTTTCTTTTGCCAGGGGATCAAGAGAAAATAGTGTCTGATTCTCTTGTTACAAAGGCAACTTCCATGTTAGAGAAGAAACATGGCCCATTCTTAGAGTCAGGTACCCTTGAGGTGCTGAAGAAGCGGGGTAAAAAGGTAAGAACTTCCAATGATGAGAAGTTGTATAGGTGCCAATGCCTAGAACCCATATGGCCTTCCAGGAAACACTGCATGTCCTGTCACAAAACCCTTTTGAATGATGTTGAGGTGGAGGGACACAATGATGGCAAATGTAGTGCTGCTTTGCCTACCTCAGAGAAGAACAAAGATATTAGTGGATCTTCCAAAGGGAGAGGTAATATGAAATTTGAAAATACGCTAGAAAAAGTCAGAAGTAATGCAGAAACAAATGGAAGTTCTGAGCTAAGCTCAAGATTGATCAAGTTTTCTAATCAAGACTCAAACTGTCCTTATAACTTTGAAGATGTCTGTTCCAAGTTTGTGACTGAAGATTCCACTAAGGAACTTGTCAAAGAAATAGGTCTAATTGGTTCTAATGGGATCCCATCCTTTGTTCCTTCGGTATCTCCTTGTGTAAGTGAGTATACAATTATGCTTATGTCAAACAAAAAGGATGAATGTGTTGCTGGGTCTAAGGCTTCTGAAGAGCAGATTTCTAAAGGAAATGAGGGAAGTAGCACATGCCATGACCATACGTCAGGTATTCCTGTTCAAACTTCCAATGTGTATGAAAACAATAAAGCAGGGAAATCCAGTAGATCAACTTTGGGATCTACGGGGCAAAGGGGTGGAAAACCTTTACTTTCTATTCCTGCTTCACAAATAGGCACTGACAGTTGCTGTGTGGTGCCACAGTCTTCATTGAGACCATTGGTTGGAAAAGTTTCACATATATTGAGGCTACTAAAAATTGGCTTACTTGATATGGATGCTGCACTCCCTGAAGTCGCTTTGAGGTTATCAAAAGCACAATTGGATAGAAGACAGGCTTGGCGTTCGTTTGTGAAATCTGCAAGGACTATATATGAGGTTAGTATCTTTTTTGTGTGTGACTATAATCTGACTAGTTTCTCCTTCAATAAACCTTGTCCTAATCCATTTCTCAATCTTCAGTCTCTCTGGTGGTGAGCATTTCTGTGCAAAAAAAAAAAAAAGAACAAGTTGGCTTCATTGTGAACGCTAATTTAATATCTGACTGTTTAGCCGCGCCACTTTGATTTCAATCCCCCTCATTGAATCTTCTCCTTGGCATACTCTTAGTAGTGTAATTATTAGCCTCGTATCAATCTTAAATTATGCTGGTCATTGATCTTTTTCTTTGGAGATAGATAACACTTAGTGTTTTCCACAACTTTATGAATTCGAAAAATAACTAGACTTTCTTGTTCTTTTCAGATGGTTCAGGCAACTATAACACTTGAGGACATGATTAAGACAGAGTACTTAAGAAATGACTGGTGGTACTGGTCATCACTCTCAGTCGCTGCCAAATCTTCTACTTTGTCATCCCTTGCCCTTAGAATATACACCCTTGATTCAGCCATTATATATGAGAAAATGTCAAGTTCAGGTTTTACTGATTGCTCAGAACCTTCTGTGGTAGCTGAACAGAGAGAACCAACCTCTTTGGATGCAGAGAAATCCAAAGCAATTCGGAAGTCAAGCAGGAAAAGGAAGGAACCAGATGGTTAAATTATGGAATGTGGTTTCCTAGTGAGATAAGCCCAGAAAGTTGATCCGGTCAATGCATGACGCAATATCATCATCCCCTAATTTTGGAGTTTGGACGGAGTGGTTATGTTGTCAACTTAGGGGTTTAAGGGAGCAGCCGTAAGCTGCAGGTGCCACTTTCGTGCTTGTACATATAGGTAAAGCTGACTTGCTAACTCAAATGCTGGCCTTGGAGAAGCAGAATTTGTAGAATCATCTGCTTCAGTGACAGCAGCAGCAGGCCCAGCACCAGAAATATTATGAGAATCTATGGAATTGAGTTACTGCTTTTGCTGTCCGATTGGTTGCTTGATGGGGAATGAGATCATATTTTTCATTTTTGTAGCAGTCTGATCTTTATGTATACAGAACGGAAATGATGTAAAGATATAGAAAAGGGGGGGAGAAAAAGATAATGGCTAAGTGAGAAAATGTCAAGTTGAGCAGTTGTAGGCAATATTTCATTCTTTTATGCATCTTCGTTTTCTAACCACTGAAAATGCTGGCCACTCATGCTTGCCAGTTTTTGGGCGTCTGCAAATGTGGTTGAATGCAGGAAAGGAAATTATTGGAATTGATGCATTTTTCTAACAGTCTCATTGAGCAAGTGTACAACATCCTTTAATTTTGCATGAATCCTGCGTAGCTTTTCTTTTCTATCATTGTGGGTTTTACAGCATTCTCGAAGGATGTCGCTTGAAAAGGTTTCTGAACTCAATTCAGAAAAGGTTTCTTTTCTACCTTACAAATTAATTTTGGGGAAATGACAAAAATAAATGGCACTTGAATTTGAGTTGGACAAAATGGGGTCTCCAATTCCAACTTGGACAAATAAGGGATAGTCCCCAATTTGTCCTAAATGAAGTTTGTGACTTTGTATAAAAAAAAGTAGTTAATAGCGATATATGGGTAGTGAATTGCGATACTTGAGTAGTTAATGAGAAGGGTAGTTAATAGCGATACTTGGGTAGTGAATTGCGATACATGAGTAGTTAACGATTAACTACTAATGTATCGCAATTCACTACCCAAGTATCGCTATTAACTACTGTTTTGACACAAAGTCACAAACTTCATTTAGGATAAATTGGGGACTATCTCTTATTTGTCCAATTGGAGATCCCATTTTGTTCAACTCAAATTTAAGTGTCATTTTTTTGTCATTTTCCCATTAATTTTACATACTTTCAAAGGCCCTATCACAAACATCTTTCTGTCTCCAATTTTTCTCTCTCCAACTTCTTATACGATATTGTTCTGACCGAGAAATTTCCAGCTTCCCCTTTTGTAGATTTTTTTTTCAATGCCATGATGCATATAGGAACATAAAAATGTCGTATATATTAAACTGGGAATTCCATATAGAAATTATGAAATAAAATTACTATGCTGGACTTTAGGGGGAGAAATCATTTTACAATTTTACAATCATATTGTTCAATGATTTTCATATTTTACAATTGCATCATCTCCATATTTCAATCGACATTATTTAGTTTGGGAAAAAAATTAACATTGTTTTTAGAAACTATTTCAAAGCAACGTTTCAAAAAATTTTCAAGACTTTGATTATTTTTCAAGCGTATGAAAAATATGTTTTTTAAGACATGTATCTTTTTAAGTAGAAAGAATAGGATGAGACCAATTTAACACGCAAACTAGGTAGAAAGCACATGAATATCATTATTGTCCATGTATAAGTACAACATACGACGACACTGACCGCATTAATAAGCATTGTTTATTAAAATGTGTTTAGACCCATTGAGGTATTGACTTCCAATGGGTCATATAGCAAAGGGAAATTGACGTTTTTCTTTCAAGACAAGTAGACACCACAATTGTCTCTACCACACCCACCAACCAAATGTGTCCCCTGCCTCATGGTTTTGGCCATGTGATTCAGGAGCCACAAACACATCTGAGAAGTAACTTCGTCCATCATCACTCCCATCATCATCCTCTGACTGAACCCCATTGACGCAGGCTATGTATCCAGTATAACTGTCAGCTGGAAAGTATGAATCTTTACTGTCCACAACTGAGCTTACACCACTCCCTGAGCTCAGACGATCCTCCACCCTCATGCTGAATGGCAGGGCTGAGAATTGGACTGTTTCCACTGGAAGAGGCTCAATTTTTTGATCAAATATTGGTGTTATGGGTACATCCTTTGCTTGAAGCTTCTCATTCAGTGATACCACCTGTGGATGAGTCATTGTATTATCTAAGAAACAGTAATTTGCCTACCCTTCTTCAAAATGTCAACAGTCTTTTAACAATAACAAGCCTTGGCAAACTTTGAAATTCTAGATTCTGAAATATGGGGATTTTTTAAGGAAAATTAAAAATTAGGAGAAGTAATAAAAGAAAATAAGCAAATACAATCAATAAGATAATTTTGAAACTAAGTATATACAAAGAAATAGATTAGACTAGGAAGGACATCTTTTTCTCAATTAGGAGAAGTACACAAATAAACAAAGAAAGGATTATTAGCGAAGTGACTGACTATATACATAGAAATAGATGACTAGAAAAGATTCACATCAAATTTGCATATAGAAAACAGTACAGTACAAAATTAGAATCGTGGTGGGGTTAATAATAGGTGCTCCATTTGAAAGTATGCATTAAATTATATTTTCAATTCAAAAAAGATGGGATGAACTCCCAAACATCTTTTTTGATGGACTTCTGATAGGAAAGGCACTTATTTTATTCATGATTAGAACTCAAGCTACCTACTACTTTTTCACAAATTTGCATCACCATTAGGCGTGGATGTAATCTTCATGATAGTACACAAAACAAGAATAAAAAGTATTATCAGATCATATACCCTTCATTCAAGAATTTTGCATCCCAAGTATAATGGTCCTCTTACAATAGTCAGGATATGTATGTGTATATGTACCTCAGATTTAAGCTTTTCATTCTCCTTCAGGGTGAATTCATGCTTCAAAAGGAGGGAGTCATAGGAAGACTTGAGAGTATCAAAATCCCTTTCAAGTTGTTTTGTTTTCCAGCGAGCCCTGCGGTTCTGAAACCACACGGCAACCTGCCTTGGCTGCAATCCCAGCTTATTGGCTAACTGGCTCTTCCTTACTGGCTCCAGCTTGTTCTCTGCCTCAAAGCTTTTCTCCAACAGAAGAACCTATAAATCAACCAGACAAGTTGTTACAAAATAAAACAACTGGCAAGCTAACTAATGAGTTTGTGCAATCACATGTTGTTCCCATATCCTCAGATATGTTTGTCTCTTAAAAATCTAAGAGGAAAGTCTTCAAAAATATCTTTCCTCCGAATTATTGTGCTTTGGGAATCTCCGTATGCTTGAAAAGTTAAATTGACTAAAGCAAGATTTTAGCTCAAGTGGTGCTCAACAACTCCCATAACAAGAATCTTTTTAACATGTCAAGTGGTAAAGAATTGAAATCCATTAGCTATCATGCATCGAATAAAAAATTCTCTTCCAGGTGAAGTGCCTTTTTATTTATAGAAAACAACAGGACACCAAACCCATTTCCTTACATGATAGTAAGATTACTGTCAAGAATAGGATCTTTATCACTAAGGAATAATAAACTAGAATTGACATGTGTCAAAGCAAGCATAAGCATAATGAACATGAACAACTAGTCATTCCCACAAACCTGCTCAGGAGTGAGACGACGCTTCTTCTCCGGCAGTTGCTCATCATAACATTCATCATCGAACAGCTCCTCCGGTGAGCTGAAGAAAGGCCTTTTCTTAGCTGTTTCATCCATGCTCATCATCGAACTTCCTGTTTCATTTCAATTAATCCATAACACTCTTAGTTCACAAATCAATACTCATCCTCCAACACATCTCATATTAATGCCTAGAAATTCAACAACTTTTCAAATTTCACCAAAATTTAATATCCACTATATCACATTAACTTTCACACCAAAAATTTAATTAGCTGCCTTATAAATAGGACCAACTGAAACATTTTCTCTAGCCTTATAAATATGACCAAGTACCACAATAAAATGAGTTCTAATCCATTTATATAGTCTTAGTCAACGATAATTCCAAAAAAGTCAACGCAATCAGATTATTTCATCTAACACAATCCCAGCTTATAAATCTAGTTTATGCCTAGGAGTAACGATTCTTGATATAGTAAACAGCAATAAACACAAATAAATTAACTAAAATTAAGGGTACAAAAGAGATTACCTCCAAATCTAATATCACCACTTCGGAGAAACATCATGGTCCCACGGTAACAAGAAGGGTCGTTGAAAAGGTTAGGAGATTCCATAGTTTCAACAAGAGGATTGATTTTCTCTAAATTATGTGTAATTAATTAATTCAGTGGATTTTGGCCTATGAAGTTAATCTAAAAGATCATTAGCCTGTGGCGAAAGAAGCTAGTAGTCCAGAGCAATCTGGCGGGAGTCTCCAACGGGCATATACAAGATCCCATCATACACCGGTCACCGGAAAAATCTCCGGCGAACTTTTCCGGTACTCAGTTTCACAAATCTCCGGCGAAATTATATAGGCAAGAAAGGAAGTTAATTAAGGAAGTTGCATTGGGAGGTTCTTATAGAAAAAAAGAAGAGATTTGGATTCGCCGGTGGCCGGAGATGGGATCGCCGGCGAGGGGGATGGTTGTACTGTAACAGAGGGGAGGGTGGGAGGTTTCTGTGTGTAAAGTTGAAAGATGGGAGGCCTTAGGTTTTTATAGGTGGCTTTGTTGGGGTGAAATGACAGGAATGCCCTTGACTACCTGGAGGGGTATTTTTGGCAATTTCTGTGATTTTGCATCCCCAGGGGGGGCATCCACCACTAACCACTGTCTCCACCACCCCCCCACCCCATGGATTGGAAGGATTGGACTTATTTTTAAATATAAGATCATTTTTTAATTTTTTTTTTTTGGTTACCCAAGGGTATCCCCACCCGCGTGTCAAGTGAGACTAATCCCTCGCTGTTCTGAAGTCCCATATAGGGGGTAGACAGCTGGCCTGTGAGTTTGCTCCATTCGCAAGAGCTAGGGATCGAACCCCCAATCACTTGCTTAAGGGACGAGAGTACTTACCACTCACGCCAACCCGCCAGGTTTGATCATTTTTTAATTTTAATTTGTTTAAACTAACCCTACTAATGGTTATCAATAATAAATAAGAGAGGGGATGAAAATAAAGGTATGTGATGTGATAATAACTAAATTAATTAATATCTTTGATCTAATTGAATTAGGTAATATAGTCTTATATTTAAGAATATGGAGAGTATAGATCTTTCATGGATTGATTTTTATAAGAAAAAGCTATGGAAAATGCGGAGTAAGTATATTCTTTCCATCTAAAGTAAGAGTGGGATGAATGATTTGATTCGCATATATGGACTAAAAATATTAATGAAACTGGTTATTCATGTGAAAATACATATATGCATGGTTCTTATTGTGATGCCGTTTGTATTGTTAATTACTTCTATTATTTACTCGCATGCATTGAGACACCATTTATAGCATGTAATTTGAAAAATGATGATCAATTGGAGTATAAAGGATCAAACATTTGTACTAAAAGATCATGGTTGAGCTGCTAAGTTGACTACAATCTCCATAAGGATGAGAATGCGTGTTTAAAAAAACTTTATCAACTAATAATAATATCTTAAGCTTTTTTTCAACTATGTACATAGTTGATCTTCATTCGGCACAAGCATTTGATTAATTTAATTTGTTTGCAAGATTGTAAGCTCATAGTGAAAGAAAATATTGCTATTAATAAGTGATTATCATGTTTGCGTGCCCAATGATCTAATATCAGACAACTAATTAAACTAACTGAGCTGAAGGAACTTTCATCCAGTTGATGAAAGCATTTACTTTGGTGATATCCTCAAATGTTTTAGAAGTTTAAGAAGAGTCCATGAACAATAACGTATGGTCTCGTTATTCCTCAAACTCTACCTCTTCCTTGCCTGATGTAATGATTGATGGATATAGGCCTATCTAGTTATAATAACACAATAAGACAATAGTTTTGAATAATTTTTATTTATTTTTGGTCGGAAAACTAATCTTTATTGATTTGCTAAAGGAAATGGTATCAAGCAAGCAATACTTTTCTAATTCACACGGTTTAAACGTATATTTTTGAAAAATGAATAGATAAGATCGATAATGTTATGGAATAATAATTCTCTCAATTTACACAAATCAAATCAGTTAAATTAATACAACATTAAAAAAACATAGGGGGAACTTGTGAACAAGGGCACTTTAATCTAATAAATGGTTATATACAGTAAATAAGAAGTACGAGGGTATAAGCAAATGGGTGGACACTTACATGAGCCTGGTTTTAAAATAATAGAATGGGAATAGACAAAGGATTAATTAAAGATGAATCGGGAAGGTGCATGGAATGGAAGTGAAGAATATCCAAATTAAGAAGTCGAGAGAAACTATTAGGAATGAGTAGCTTGGGTGGATTTCACATGCAAAGTTCGCGGGGCTTCCTCTCTCCTGAAAATGAAGGCAAACGAACACACATACACTACAACACAAACATGTCACGTATATATGCTCCATGTCCACTATATAGTTTTCTGAATTAATTGATGGTAAACAAAAAAAAGTTCCAGTCAACTCATTAAATTAAAATATTTTTCACCTTTATTCTTATTAAAAAATGTGAATCAACTACATAGTTTTATAAGAACTTGAGTATTTCTTTAATTGGAGAAACTTGAGTATTACTATTAGTAACAGCGATGAATTAAAAAACACTTCCACAGGGAAAAAATAAAAAAATATACTCCATTTGTTCATAAATATAAGATATATTTAAGAATGTGGGCTTTGTCTCAAATATAAGATTTTATTTTTTAATTTTTCTCAACACTTTCTCATGTTATATTATCCCTATTGATACTCCTCAATAATAAACAAAAAATTATAAAGATGATGGAAAATAAAATTAGACGATGGTTAGCATGTTTTAGTAATATTAAGGGTTAACATAACTTTTGGTCCCTCAAGTTTCACTCAAATTTGTTTTTAGTCCCTCAAGTTTAAAACACGTGTTTTTAGTCCCTCAAGTTTGCACCGTTAGTACAGTTAGTCCCTCAACTTTGAAAATGCATCAAACTCCGTTAAGTTGTCCTATGTGGCACTAACACCGTTAATTAGAGTGACTTGGCACCTATTTTGAATATGACTGGATATTTAATTTAATAAAATGAAAAATAAAAAAATCCTGGCCTTCCTTCTTCATCTTCTCTCTGCATACGGCGACCATCATGGAGATTCTAGATCTGAGTTCATGTCGGAGGGTGAATTCCAGATCTGGACAATAACTTCCCAAACATGCCACCAATAATCCCTCTTGTTTACTATTACGTGCTCCACGCCAAACACTTGATCTTCTCTCTTGTTTCTTTGAAATGGATTCATATTTATCAGCACCGTGGAATCAATTTCATGAAAATAATATATTCCTTTAAAATAAGAAAATTGCCATAAATACATGTCAAAAATTGAAATGTTTATAATTAGAACTTGATATCTTTTCACAACCAGAAACTATCATGTATTTTATTGTGGAAAAATGAAGAATAATTTTTGGCCTAGATGGAAGTGTTGAGAACAAGATCTGTAGAGTTGTATTTGTAATTGTAATATTGGGCGGCCCCAATGAAAAGAAAGATGTTGGGGATTGAAAGCATGGAGCAGCCTAGCTTGTTCATTCCTAAAGCACTTCTCCCACTTGTACTTTTGCATTGGAAGTTTGCCAAACGCGGCATAAACCCTCCACCTCCATTGAAAATGGCATCCACCCTTGCCTTCCGACCGATCCCAATCCCATCAACTTCGAACGCCTTTGTTTCGCCCATCCCCTCATTCCTCATCATCTCCGCCCTTGTTCGCCCATGTCCCCTCTTCCCCCTCTTCTCTGTGCCCCGCCGCCAGCCCAGTCGCTCCAAAAGAAGACAGCTACCATGGGTTTTTTTTTATTTTTCATTCTCTATGCCCCTCATTATTTTAAATATCCAGTCATATTCAAAATAGGTGCCAAGTCACTCTAATTAACGGTGTTAGTGCCACATATATAGGACAACTCAACGGAGTTTGGTGCATTTTCAAAGTTGAGGGACTAACTGTACTAACGGTGCAAATTTGAGGGACTAAAACCACTGTTTTAAACTTGAGGGACTAAAAGCAAACTTGGGTGAAACTTGAGGGACCAAAAGTTATGTTAACCCTAATATCAATTTTAAGTAATTTAAATAACATAATCAATATTTTTAAATTAGTTAAAGAAGTCATAGTAATAAACTAATAATGAGGGAGTATCATTAATTTTTGTAGTGTGAGGGAGTATTATTAATTACTCCCTCCGTTCCTAAATATAAGATCACTTTAGGGAAGTAGATAAGTTCCTAAATATAAGATCACTTCCTATTTTGTCTCAAGTTTTGCCCAAACTACCCTTATACTCCCTTTTTTCATTGAAAACCCCTTCTCCTTTTAAAGTTAAGTAATTGAGGAGATTTTGGGAAGATCATGTAATTTTATTGTCTTCCTTAATCTCTCCAAATTAACCAAAGTGATCTTATATTTAGGAACGGAGGGACTATCTTACAAGCCGTGACTTTTAATTGTATATATGTATGCGCTTTGTTGTGGACTTCAAACAGTTATAACACACTTATATAGCTATGACGATCCCCTCTCCTCTCCCTCCTAATCCTAACATCATGCTTCTAATTTGATCTCCGATAACACTAAAAAATGTCAGACACTTGCATATCACTCATCCTGTAACTCAGTTACACATTCATCATTTTAAATGAAAGGTTTTGGTTTGGACACCCAAAAAGAGAGAGATTATTGTGGGTTCAATTTCACATATAACTTGAACACTAGCTACTTAATTAAGTTTTTTGAATAAATAAATAATGCCATGCACCCTACACAGTCGATTTCCAAGAATTTTTAAAATCAATATCAATTATATAATTGTGATGATTCGTTTGAGAAACTTGGTTTTGAACATTTATATTGTTCTAAAAGAACATATAGTTTTGCACTGAATACTTCATGATCGAAACCTATCCTAAGAAGAATATAAAGTTGACAAATATAAGGGATATTGCGGAATGGAGAATAATATATAAAAATGGTAATAATAAGAAAAAGCCCATATATGTTGCCATGTTTGTTCTGTGGGGGTTTCTGATTCTCAATAGTCAAAATGTTCTCCTCATTTTTTTTTCCTTTTTGGCATTTTTTTAACGATTCCATTTAATCTCAAATAGAGGTCGTAACCAATTAAGTGCTAAAAAACATTTTTGTTGAGTTTCTGCGGTGTAATATTACATATCCTAATTTACTCGGATGATACGCGGAGAATAATGAAATCGATTATTCTAAAAAAGATACTTTAGTTAAAGCCATGGATAGTTATACACCATGATATCCCTTACAGTCAAAAGAAAGGAAAACGACTAGTCCTTTTTATTTATGAGTGGAACAAAACCCATTTTACAATAGAACAGGGCAACCAGATCCTTTGTAGCTTTCTGAACTCATCCTTATGGATGCCTCCAGAGGACACATGTTGCTTCTTCATTCTCTACTTCTCCCTCAAACCAAAGAAAACATATTGAAAAGGGAAAAAATTAAAGGGAAAATCACCACCAATCCTTCAAAAAGGAATTAATCATAATCCAATTTCGTGACGAATTGTCAATGTATGCCCTTTAATTAATTACTGGACTCGTATGCAATTCACTTCCTTATCAAAGACTTGAATGTGATTCTCCCAAAATCAATTAAATAGCTTTATTCTACATATATAATTTAATTACTTTATGTGGAAGCGAAATTAAACTTCGCCATCATATTGGAATAAAAATAGTGAGGACGTGCGTTTGATAACTCGTTAGTTTTGTCTATTGACCAAAACTACTAACAATGGTGAACATGCACTGACATTTATGAGTAGTACGCCACAATCTTCCATCATTGTCATGTGACGCCCCTAATAATGTTTAAAGCTAAGACGCTCATTTGCATCAAATAGGAAGGGATGGGCCTAATGAAGTTGAAGGATTTGGAGAGCACGAGATATGAGGCGCCGCGTGAGGTATGCATGGATGAAATTTAATTAATGTTGACACGACTTTGAGTAACATCTTGGCGATGGTAGTGTGGGGAGGATTGATGAGCGAGGGGCCATGCGTTGAAGATGCTTCAAATATAAAACTTTACGTTGAATATGGTTAACACAGATAGTATTACGTACGGATGGATCATGGCAATCTTATGTGACTAAAACTTGTCCGGAGGGACATAGACATTTGGAGACAATGAAATGAGTTTACACCTGTCGCAGATCTCCATTAAGAACTGGTTGCTTGTCCATGAGGTTTGTTCTTCATTAGGTTGGGACTGAAGATCTTCCATGTCAAGTTATTCGAACGAAGATGATGGATTTGTTCTTTTTGGGACTGATGAAGTGATGATAGGTTTCATAACACTCGCAAAGCTGACTCTGACATCAGCACAAAGCTTGGTCTGCTTCTCTTCGTTTGTTGACAAGATCAGTATAGACTTTAAAGAGTGGTTCTAGGTGTAGTTCTTTTTACTTACCACTTATTTTAAAGTCACAATTGCACTCTAAGTCTTAAGAAAGATAGGTAAGTTTCAATGAATCGTTAATGAAAACTACTAATGATAATTAAAATAGTATGTCTATTAGTTAACAAGTAAAAAGGTTGTCACTGATCCTATCTAGTACTATTAAATTTTTTTTTTACCAGAAGTACTATTAAATATCTTACTTGAGACTCAAGTGCAATTGTCACTATTTTGAAATATTGAATCTATAGCAATTATGTTATGAATCAGCAGGAAAACCTTTATATCTAGTTAAGATTTTGCGTCTAAATGGATATCGCAGTGTATGAGATATCCTTCTCATACCACAAAAAAATGAATTAGCAATGGAATGAGCGACGAATTCCGTTATAGAGTGGTCGTCACTAAATAATTAGAGACAAAAAATTATGGGCATATGGGTAGTTTTGACTTTTCTCCCTTAATTTCTTAACATCTATATTGTACGGTTCTATTTTTTGGCCATAGTAAGTCTGTAAAACAAAACGCATGATTAGATAGATGTCGAATAGCTAAATTTAAAATATTTAAGGACGAAACATGATTAAAGAGGCGCCTAAGATCTAATAAATTGAAAAGGCTGTAACATTTCCAGCGTTGGATTCCACCCTAAAAAGTAAACATATAAAACGTAATACTTTGGAGGAGTTATTGGAAGAGCAAGCACATGACTAGATACTATCTGAACTCAAAAGAGGAGGAAAGAAAATACTTCCGATGATATTTTATTTGCTTTTGGTCTACTATCATTAATTAATTAATCAATTATTATAAATTAACCTGTCATTGTGTTGCCCAGCTGTTCTTGTTAATGGTTTTGTTGAATAGGAAATAATGCTTTTGACAAAAAAAATAATATAGAAATAATGCTAAACTCAATCTTTTCTTTTTTAAAAAAATAATGTGGGAGTCATCCTGATAAGAAGCAAAAGGATCTTTTCTTTATGCTCAGAAAGAAACAAAACGCAAAGAATCTTCATTTTCTATCAGACATGGCAGCCTGGTATATTAATTTTCAAATCTATTACATATATGGGTGTGAGAGAGAGAGATTCTTGATCATCTTGTAAGCATTATTTCTTGATTAATAACAACTCATCATACTAATGGAATCAAGGGAACAACGCCATCGATATCGATATTACTTTAATTTACTTTATGCCACTTATGGTTCCTCCTAGAAGCATTCATATATAATGTCCCATGTGTGTGTGTGTGTGTGTGGGTAAATTTGGGGTTAATCATAATCACATGAGCTTGTCCCTAAATCTAGAAACTTCCACAGCTAGATCCGCGTGGATAAGGATTACTAGCTAACTCCTCATACTTAAAAGCTTAAACCTATGCAAGATATGAGTTATTCCTTGGATTTTCCCTTTGAAATGTTCATCAATCAGACGGCTTAATATAACATGTAATAGAAAGGTAAAGAAAGCTATGAAGAGGAATAATTCATATCAAATTAAACTCTCATAAAGCTTACTCTCTAATCATGGGCAAAAATTTAAATATGCTAAAGACAATTACAAGAAATTGCAACTGACACAAAAATTAATCTTGAGGTATAAATTTATCAAGGGGACAACATTTTTTGTGGAGATTTGTTAAGGACTTCAGTTACTTACAAATAGAAGTTAGATAAAAGTTAGTATATGCACATGTGGTGGGTTAAACGTTGACGCAAACATTTGACTCTGTCTTAAAAAATGTCACGTCGTCCTAGCTTGTGATGAGTTACACAATTTCTCTCTAGTTCCTTTCCTTCCTCATTTTTTCAATATATCATCTGAGTTTTTTTATACTGCTAATACTTCATTTTAAAGTTGTCAAAGCTTCAAAAATAGTGTTACATAATTAAGATTCACTACAAAAAAAGGGCAGACCTGCGGCGGGTATTTTCCCAGCGTAGGGGCGGTTCTAACCGCCCCCATGGCGCTCCAGCGGTCAAATTTACCGCCGGCGATTTTAACGTGGCAACGTTGCGTGGGGGCGGAAAGATTTACGCTGTAGCTCCCTTGACCAACCGCCGCTACGCGTTGGGGCGGACGTAGGGGCGGACCCACCAGCCGCCAAAATTTTTTATTTTTTTTTAAAAAAAGGCATGGGGGGCGGTTACGACCGCCGCCATGTGATTTTTTTTTAAAAAAATCAAATAGTGCCGGCGTATTGAACCGCCGGCATGCTGTTATATTTACTAAAAAAAATTGTTTCATGCGAACAATTTAATGATAATGACTTAAATTGAAGACCGAAAAAGGAATAAAAACAAGAAAAAAAAAACAAAACAAATGCAGCAAAAATTAATTTTATTGTAATATATATGAAATAAATATATACTAAATCATCAAGCACAAAAAGATCATGTCCAAAATCCATAAGATATATTACGAAAACAAAATAATAAGAAATAAAAACAATCAGATATAATAAAATAAAAAAGAAAAAATAAACAATACCTATACCAAAAGCAAGACAAACTTTTAGACATCATGTGTGCACCAACAATGAAAACAACAAGAAACACAAAAGGGAGAAAGTGAGAAAGAAGAGATTGCGCGCGGTAGAAATGGGAGGGATCGGAGAGGTTATTTATAGGGAGAGATAGCAACGTGGGGGCGGGCTACCGCCCCCACGCGACAGTAAATGCACACAAAACTCTGTGCGCCTTGGGGGCGGTTGCCCGCCCCAACGTGATTTTATTTTATTTTTTAAATTTTTTTATTCGCGTTGGGGCGGTCGACCGCCCCCACGCGACATGAAATGCACACAAATTTCTGTGCGAAGTGGGGGCGGGTGACCGCCCCAACGTGATTTTATTTTTTTTTTAAATTTTTTTATTCACGTTGGGGCGGTCGACCGCCGCCACGCGATATGAAATGCGCACAAATCTCTATGCTCCGTGGGGCGGGTGACAGCCCCAACGTGATTTTATTTTTTTTTTAAATTTTTTTATTCGGGTGGGGGCGGGTGACCGCCCCCACCCGACATTGCCATGGGGGCGGGTGACCGCCCCAAAGGGATTTTATTTTTTTTTAGTTTTTTATTCGCGTTGGTGCGGTTGCGACCGCCCCAACGCACCGTGCCAATGAAATTTTTTTTTTAAGTTTTTTTTATTCTGCGTTGGGGCGGGTATTATTTTTGTGACCGCCGCAACGAATGCACCACAAAAAAAAAAGTTTCCCTCGCAACTCGCCCTCGGATGGCGTAGACCGCCGGAAGGGGTTTTCGTGGGGGCTGTTTTGGGCGAACCGCCGGGACGCGTGCGCGGCTAATCGCCGCTTCATTTGTAGTGATTTACCATTCGAATATGACATGTGAAGTCACATGCATATGCATATGCATATGCTAACTTTCATCAATGAGTAATTAGTGTCAGTTTGAATAAAAAATATTGTTCATTGATAAATTTGCACAAAAACTATTGTCCCTTGGTAAATTTACACAAAAAATATTGTTTCTTGATAATTTTACACTTCAAAATTAATTTTTGTGTCAGTCACACTTTCGTGTAATGTCTTTGACATAATTGCACTTTCACTCCTCTCTAATTATTAATGCTTCATTAATTAAATCCCTGCCTTATGGGTTATATTTGTAGCTGCACCTTAACTTTGTCATATATATGTGTGTGTGTATAGATATATATAAAGCTTTGGGGAAAAGATGAGAGGAGCATGAGGAGAGGTGGGGTAAAGGCAATAAAGGAAGAAGAGAAAGCTTTAGAAAATGGGAGCGTGTGGAAGTGGCCGACTCTTGGCCATTGTATGGCTGAGGCTGACACACTGTTAATGGAGCTAAAAATGTGGAGAGATATATAGAGCGTATTAAAAGTGTTTGAGAGAGATTGGGGCGGGAGTGGATACACATTTTTAATTTGCAAGTGTTAGTAATGCCTTCCCTCTTTTGATAAAAAAAAAAAAGTAATGCCTTCCCTCTCTCTCACACACACGAGAAGGAAAACAAGGTCATGCTCATTAATTTCTGAAAAATGCAGCGATAAAGTTTGAATTTTTTAACCTTCAAATTGGAAATGAATATAAAAAAGTCATTCCCATAAGGTCAAGAACCTAAAATTAAAGCGCTAGCCTATTTAGGCCTTTTTATTTCCCTTTTGATGATTTATATAAAATTGTTCATACAATAATGTTAAATATTAATTATCTCTTACATTAGTGGTTAATGAAGTTGCAAATCTTTAGTTTTTTATTATTATCTTTTTCTAAGACTCAAAGTTCATAAAATGTTTTACTCCCTCCGGTCCTAAATATAAGACTTAGTTGACTATTTTTGGAGACGTTAAGGTTACAAAATATGTTATTAAATTATGACATATTTAATGTATTTTTAGATTAGTCATTAGTTTATAGGTTAAATAAACTAGATTAAGGGAAAAAAATTAGGTAAATCAACTTATAATTGACTTATTTTGCTTTTTTAGGATTTCCCAAAAAAGTCAACTAAGTCTTATATTTAGGACCGGAGGGAGTAATTTATTTGATTTCAAACAATAGTTTATTTATTCAAAACTTGGATGATGGTTAAATTTTAATATGTGTGTGTGTATTTGATAAGGTAATATTATGATTATTATTTTTTTCAAAAGTAATATGGTGCCCCCAACGAAAGCGCTTCTCAACATTCGAACGCACCGTCTTATCCATTCCCGGAAAGGAGAACATATAGTTCCATGTTTTACAATTTACCAGCTCAACCAACATTTAGTTTAATATTACCTCCGGTCTTAAATATAGGACCTAATTGACTTTTTTTGGAGAGATTAAGGTTGCGAAATAGATTATTAAATGATGACATATTTGATATATTTTTAGATTATTCATTAGTTTATAGGTAAAATAAACTAGTTTAAGGGAAAAAATTAGGCAAATCAATTTATAATTAACTAATTTTGCTTTTTTAAGGATTTTCATGAGAAAGTGAATTAGGTCTTATATTTAGGACCGGAGGGAGTATTACATGAGCTTCCATCTGAATAAATATTGTTCCCGTGAAAAAATTTCCAAAATTTCCACTAGGGATTATCAATTGGGCTTTCTCCACTGGTCGGCCCAATGAAGCCCCAATAAGAGCCCAATGTGAAGGAATAGTTCGAACAAAAACGGTTGACTAAGAAGCCACCTGGAAAATGTATCGAAAAAAAAAAGAAGCCACCTGGAAAAATGCATAAGATATGAATGATATTTCAAAATTTTCTATCTTGATGCCATGTGTTTGCATCCATTAGAAAAAGTTTTGTTATCATTGGACTAAATAAACTTCTCGGAAACTGTTAGACCAGGAAGGAAAACATGTCAATGCTTACTCTAATTTTATTATACAGATTCTCTCGAGTAGAGAATGACAAATTGAAGTACAACATGTCTACAGAGAAGGCAATAAGTGCGCCGATTTTTTGGCTTCATATGCACTCCAGCTTGATGTGGGAAAACACCTTCTGCAACACTCACCTGATGGTTTACGACGACTTCTAGATGAAGATGAGCATGGTGTTGGCCAAGATCGTCTTGTAGCTGTCACTTGATCTTTTTAGATCTTCCTTTTTCAAACGAACTTCCCGGAAACTGAAGTTTAGGAAAGCCAGCAAAATTATTCCAAAAAAATCATTTCAAGTTTTTTACAATGATAAATTACAGAAAAATAAACTCTAAATTTCAAAATCCCATATAGAAAATTCTAATTAAATAAATAATATTTACTAATTGAATAACAATACTAATAAATGCAAATTACCTATTTGAAAATTTTGAAATTTAGAATGAATTTTTTTGCATATTTTCTTTTTAATAATTAATCACACAGACTAATGAATCAATTTTTGTAAATTAAGAAAGTGGGTTAAAATTTAAAAATTAACCCCTGCAGAAGCTTGTAGATTAAGGAATTTGTTTAACGACTAGGTCCTATTATTAATTGGAGGCGCTTATTAAAAGTAAAAGAATACTACTTAAAATAAAACATATTTTAGTATGAAACATGTATGAAGTCGATAAGAGTCAAGAGATACTCCCTTCAGTACTAAATATAAGTTCACTTTGAATTTTTTTGGAAGATAGGAAACATATTAGACCACAAAATTATAATGTATGTCACATGTAATTATATTATATATGTTATTTTATAAATGATGAGGCAAGAAGATAAATATAGACAATTTAAAGTGATTAATTTTGCATCTTTAATTTCTCCAAAAAAGTCACAAAGATCTTATAATTTGGACCGATGGAGCTATATTTTGGGGAAAAAGATAAGTTAAGAAATAGTATGTGGTTGACAAATATTACATGGTATACATAATATGTATTTATCAACTTTCTAATTTTCAAAAGGTTACGAATTTTCTGTTGATGATTCTCTTCTCTACTCTTCCCATCCTTTCCCCTCATCTCCCTTCTCATGCCATTGGATATTTGATAAAATAGTCCAAATTAAATACTTTATAAAATAAAACTATAACAAAATTTAAAAGTCACATAACAAATTAAATCTATCAAAATATTGTTTTAGCAACTTGCAGCTGTAGACTATTATTATAAACTAGCGCAGCTCCCGTGCAATGCACACATGGGATGTTAAAAGGATTGTGGAGCTGTTAAAAAGAATGTGGATATACACACATGTAAGTATATATACACATATGTATGTATATATACATATATGTGTGTGTGTATACATATATATGTATATATGTGTATATATACTTACATGTGTGTATATATATACATACATACACATGTGTGTGTCTATATATATATATATATATATATATATATATATATATATATATATATATATATATATATATATATATATATATATATATATATATATATATATATATGAGAAGTTCGGATGGAGAAGAAGAAAATGGGTGTTTTTGACTTTTTTCAATGGGTTGTTTAATATATGGTGGAAGGAAGGCAAAACAGACACGTGTCATGCATGAGACATGTCATAGATATAGTTAGAGAGGATCACCAAGGTCATGTTATAGATATAGTAAGATTTATTTATTTTTTTTATTTTTTATTACACTATGGGATAACTTAGATCAAATTTTTGATAGATTAAATTTATTATCTGATGTTTGAATATCATTATAATTAAACTTATTTTTGTAAAGTATTTAATCACAACCATTCCATGAAGATCCAATGATATGAAAGGTAAAAGGAGGGAAGAGGATCCAATGATATGAAAAATTGAAAGGTAAAAAGAGGGTAGAGTATGAGAAAACAAAACTACAGCAAGAGAAATCCCCTCTTCCCCTTTGTTCAGGATAAAGTTAAATATCACAATTTTGACAGATGCAGAATAAAATTAGCTGGCTCCATCCAACAATGTTATATAAGATTCATTCTGTATGTATTTCGTAAATGGTATTGTACTAATAAATATAGATGTTAAAGCAAATAAATAATCATCCTATTAATACAAGTATACACGTCATGGTGACCGGGATTTTTTGTCTCCTCTGACAGGACATGAATTTCAAAATGGACATCAGCAAGGATATACTAATTAAAAAAATCAATGATAGTGCGTAATGATCATTTTTAGATTGGTGAGTTTGGGAAAGTATATAAGAGAATTTGCTCGGAGCAACCTTCTTGAGTTGAATATAATGCCTGTAATTAACTCAAATACTAATTTGCAATTTTGTGAAGATATATATAAAGCGTGGAAAAGGAAATGAATTAATGTGGGAAATAATAGTACTAGTATATAAGCAGCAACAGTTAATACAAATTAGTGTCTTGTTAGTGTAAATTTGGTCTCACACTCTCTAATAGTTATAAAGCGAGTCACGTGACTTCATGCAAATTAAAACTGTTGTAATTAGTTAGGCATGCCAGTCCACGTGTCAGTATCTTATTGGTCTCTCTGTAACAAACTGTAACAACCTCTCTTTGTAAATTTATTTAGACAAGCCTCAGTAATTATCTTGACTGAGAGCTTAGCTTCATTTCTCTAGTTTTCTTCTTCTCTTCTCATTATTTTCTAAGTTCTAAAGAAGAAAGACTTCGAAATGGCGATCACTGCTGCCACAGCACGTAACATTGTGGGCATTATCGGTTCGTCACTCATTTATTTAGGATTTTCCTTATTTTTATTTTCAACTTTTACTTGCAGTTGCTTGGTTTAATTTTTGACTAATTGCTCGAAAATATATTTTTCCCTATTTAAATTAGTTTTTAAAATTTTCTATTTGCGCAGGCAATGTCATTTCCTTCGGCCTTTTCCTCTCACCAATGTAATACTAATATATAATATTTTTCACATTTCTTCTCTTTTATTTGTCCTCCTTTTATTTTACTCACACACATATTTGACTTTATTTGTAATAATGGTGTTAAAATTTGACTTTACAGGCCAACATTTTACGGGATAATAAAGAAGAAAAGTGTGGAAGAGTTCAAGGCAGATCCTTATATTGCAACACTACTAAACTGTGCGTTTTGGGTGCTTTACGGCATGCCGTTTGTGCATCCTCATAGTATTCTGGTGGTCACCATCAATAGTACTGGCTTTGTGCTTGAATTTGTCTATGTCATCATCTTTTACATCTACGAAACCAAAAAGGGAAGGGTACGCACAAATATATGCCCATGCTTATCTTATTAATTAGTATTTGATTATTTACTAGCTCTGTATATATGAATATAAATGTTTCTATTTGATGATGAAATTGTTTAGAAGAAGGTAGCGATGTGGCTGTTGGTGGAAGCAGTGTTTTTCTCTGCTATTGTTCTCATTACCATGCTGGCACTACATGGGACTAAAAATAGGTCATTGATTGTGGGTGTTCTATGTGACGTTTTTAATGTCATGATGTATGCCTCTCCTCTCACAATCATGGTATATATATACACAAGCTAAGGTTTAATTTCCTTTCATATATGTGCGTGTCCAAGTTTGTATTATACGTTCTTTATTTTTGTTCTTGAAACTCTTTTCATCATTAGCTAGCATATTTCTGTGTGCTGAACAGGCAAAGGTTATAAAAACAAAGAGTGTGAAATATATGCCATTTTGGCTGTCTGTGACAAACTTCTTAAATGGGTTGTGCTGGACAACATATGCACTCATCCATCCATTTGACCTTTTTGTCTTGGTAATAATTAATTAAATAATATTAATTAAAGCTCTTTTATGTTTTTTATTTCAATTTCATTCATTCATGTTAATGTGTGTGTGTGTGTGTGTGTGTGTAATGAATATTGCAGATTAGTAACGGGCTGGGAGCTATTTCTGGGGCAGTTCAGCTCATACTATATGGATGTTACTATAAAAGGAATGAGGCGAAAGAGGAAGATGTCTCCACTCCAAATCATGTTCAGATTTCTACTTTAATCAATGGATTTTGAACATGTGACCAAATCCAGAGGATTGAGTTTACTGACCCTCCAGCCATGATAGATCGTTCACATATCCATGTTATATTACTTTAAAAAAGGAACGAGTATGTTGATGTTTTTGTCATTAAATAGACTGTCATTAAATAATTAGTTGCATAGTCCTGTGGATTAACTCTATTACTAATGTACTATGTTTTTTAAAGTCAATACAATTGTGAAAGTCATTCAATATGATCAATACTTCATGGTATTATGAAGAGGTTAATGGTAGTTGGTGTTGTGTGCGAGATATGTATAATGCCATGAGGTACATGTTTCCTTTCACACATATGGTAAGTTACACACACACACACACACACACACAATTGAGGGATAAAAATTAAATGATTTTGTGTGTATTAATGGATTGATCATTATTGTATATTATATTGTGTCCTTTTTTATACGATATATTAATTAAACATGTAGGACAACATATATAATGAAACAGGTAAATGTGATCAGAACAAAGTCAAGTATATTCCGTTCCGGCGATCCCTAGCTAACTTCTTTAATGGAGTGTGTTTTGGACAAGTTATACTTTGATCATTTTTGGGACATTTATGTCCTGTTCATAAACTATCCAAATAAAGTTTTTCCCCGGCCTGTTGAAGTATCTTTGAATAATATTAAGAATATATGTTTTGTTTAATTTTTATTGTTTGCAAATTATAGTTATGGAATAGGAGCAACTTATGGGCTTACTCAGCTCATACTATATATGTGTTATTGTACATATAGTGAAGCAATAATGAAGGAAGTGGATGATTTCAAAACGCCAAATGAGGTTAAACTTCCAAATAACAAAACAGTTGTATGTAAAGTCTCTACTTCAAATAGTTTTTCTTTACTTTTTCTATTATTTTTCAACGAATTTGCTTTTTTCCATGTGGATATTTAGGAACTGTTTATTTTTTTAACTTTATTGAATTTTATGCTTATAATTATCAATGCGAGTCAGTGTGACGCTATCGTAAAATATTATCACTAGTTTTAAAAAGACTTCAAAATGGCGAATACTGTTGCCATAGCTCGTAACGTTGTGGGCATTATCGATTTGTAACTCATTTAATTTGGAATCTCTTTATTCTTTATTATTTTCACTTTTCATTTGCAGTTACTCGGATTATTTTTTGTCTAATTATATTGTCCAAAAGCTTTTTCCCTGTTTATTTTATTTAAGTTTTGTATTTCCCCAGCCAATGTCATCTCTTTCGGCCTTTTCCTCTCACCAACGTAATGTATGATCTTTCTTACATTTCTTCTCTATTATTTGTCCTCGTTTTGTTTTATTCTCATATATACATATTTGACTTTGATTTGTAATGATGTGGTGTGTTATTATTTGATTTTACAGGTCAAAATTTTACAGGATAATAAAGAAGAAATTAAAGCCGTGGAAGAGTTCAAGTCAAATCCTTAGCTTATTATATTGCAACAACTGTGCGTTTTGGATGCTTTAATTTCCGACATGCCTTTTGTGCATCCTCATAGTACTATTATCTTGTTGTCACCATCATAGTTTTGGGTCATTTTTACCTTATATTTAAGGATAGAGGCAGTATTTATGTACTTTTGTTTATGAAGTCGATACAATTGTGAATATGTTCAATACTTCGGTATGTGTTATTCAAGAGGTGTTTTTAGGTGTTTTTGCGGCTTTTAGCAGAGGCTATTTTCTTTGCCGCTATTGTTATTACAACCAGTATTTCAGGGAATTATAAAATGTTATGATGTACATGTCAGCATGTGTCCTCTCACAGTCATGGTAAGTTATATATATATATATATATTGGGTTGAATTATTGTATATTAGATTCATGTCCCTTTATATACTATACTTTCACCGGTCCTAAATATAAGACCTAATTGACTTTTTTTTTTAGAGATTAAGGTTGCGAAATATGTTATTAAATTATGACATATTTGATATATTTTTAGATTATCCATTAGTTTATAAGTGAAATAAACTAGTCTAATGGAAAAAATTAGGTATATCAATTTATAATTAACTTATTTTGCTCTTTTAGGATTTTTCAAAAAAACCAGTCTTATATTTAGGAACGGATATGAAGGAGTATTAAACATGTATCACAACATGATAATGCAACAGGCAAAGGTGATCAGAACAAATAGCGTCAAGCATATGCCATTCGGGCAATCTCTAACTAACTTCTTGAATGGAGTATGTAGTACAGGCTATGCTTTATCCATCTTTTGGACATTTATGTCCCGGTCATAAACTATCCAAATCAAGTTTTTCCCTTCAACATTCTATATTGTTTATTGTTGAAGGATCTTTGAATGATGTTAAGAATTATGTGTTTATTTATTTTTTATTGTTTGCAGATTAGTAATGGAATAGGAGCAATATATGAGCTTACTTAGCTCATACTACTCTAGATACGTGTTATTGTACAAGGAGTGAAGTAGTAGCCATAGACGATGATTCCAAAAACCAAAATGAGGTTTAACTCCCTAATAATAACAAAATAGTAGTATGTAAAGTCTCTATTTCAAATTAGGCTTTTTTTACTTTTTTTTATTTTTCAATATATTTCCTTTTTGCCTTGTAAATATTTTAGGAACTGGTTTTTTTTAACTTTATTGAATTTATGCTTATCTTTTTATGTAATTATGGTAGTTTATTGTTTGCATTGAAAGTTTTAAAGTAAACATCAAATTGCTCTAGATAAAAGAGATATTTACACATATTTAATTTATGTGAATTAGTTGACCGAATCCTCCATTTAAGATATTAGAGAGCAATAAACATTGCACATTTTGATAGACATGCACATATATTTTCTGATTACGAACCATCAATGTAGACATGTTTCCTAATAATAATAGTTGAAAAAAAAAAGAATTAGGGAAGCCACTTTTCATCTTCTCTTCCCTCAACCTTTAATTTAATTAGATTAAATTAAATTAAATTAAATATATTAGTAAAGCTAGTTTGCATAGTACTTGGTCATTTTCATATTTCTTCACTCATTCTCTAAATTATTATTGAAGAATAATCAACAGTGGTAGTGGTAATTTAAATAGAATTTAACAAAATTTAAAAACAATCCTACATTTTGGACTCAAAGCATAGTCTCTACATTTTGGAGTATTTATTTTGAAAACAAGTAATGAAAAGATCAAGAGATAAAGAGGCCTTATAAACGGAGGAATAATGATAAGCACCATAAACCATAACTCAATAAAGTAACAATGCATCGTTATTATTACAAAGCTCTTCATTATCTAGTGGCTTCTACAATTAATGTCATCCACCTCATGATTTCCTCCTTCCCCTACTCTTTCGATTAAATACATATAAATTAAGCCTCTACAATTCATGATGGCAACTAAAAATCCTTCAAGGTCCTCTATACTTGAGGAAACAAAAACAGCCCTGAGGCTGATCCAGTGGGATCATACCTCCACCCTTTGATGTGTCAATAGCTTCCAACATGGACACCACCTCATCCATTTCTGGCCTCCTATCTGGATTTGCATCCCAGCATCTTTTCATCACATTCGCCAGCGAGCTTGGGCAACATCGTGGTATTTCCGGCCTCAGATTCTGCGGTTTCAGTGACAAGAGTCAACTTTGATGCATCAACATTCAACACAGATGGAATCAGTTGTGTAAGTGAAGACAAAATTTGCACATCACTACTAGTATTTTGTTAAGGAAAAGGCATTAGCATTTATTTATTAGCTTCTCTAAGGTATGAGCCAAAATTTATGCTGGTGTAGCCACCTAATGCATTTCATATACTACCTGACGTACAACAGCTGATGTCACTTCTGAGAAGCTAAGATCTGGATATGGCATGTCACAGCAATATATCTCCCATAAGCATATTCCAAAACTGTACACATCACACTTTCTATTATATGGATTACCATTTAAAACCTGTGCAATGAAAATTTCTTCATGTGAGTTTTACTAATCATATTCTTTTAAGAAATGAGACATGAATTATAAATACAAAGCATAGAGAATCTGAAGATCAATGAAACAGGATACTAACAGGTGGCCTAGTGTCCCTAAGAGGAGGTTGAGAGCCCACCTCTGGGAAAATAGATATTGGTATTGGTCAGTAACAAACTGTATGGAGCCCTCTTTCTTTTTGGATCAAATATAATAATACATTCATGAGAATCTTCATGTTTTTAGATATTTTTAATAAAACAAATGCAAGGTAAGAGCTATTAATGGGTGTTCAAAACATACCCAGAGAGGCATATAGGTATTGGTATCGTTCAGTAGCAAGGTAAAGCAATGGCATATACCTCAGGAGCCATGTAACCAAGTGTTCCAGTTTCACCAGTCATGTCATGAGGATTGGAAGCCTCCATACGAGCCACTCCAAAATCGGCTATTTTCAATGTTCGAGTCCTATCTAGCAGCATATTTTCTGTTTTGACGTCTCTATGGACAATCTTCTCTGAGTGAAGATAGCTCAACCTGCAATGTAAGAACAGAGTTTTCAAGCTTAGTAAGCAAGATTGATATCTGAAAAACTTGTGAGACACATTATGTTGAGGAAATGCACCCTCTCGCAAGATCAAGTGCCAATTGGACAACCACTTTAAAAGCCAGCTTCTTTCTCCGGTTTTTTATGAGATAAGACTTCAGTGCACCACCAGGACAATATTCAACAATAACACAGCAAATATTATTGGGCATGCCCATATGACCATTTTCTGTTTGCACTTGAAGCTCTGATGTGCCCATTGTTGCACCTATAAACTGCAAAATGGATTTACAGTAGGCACTGATGAGAAAGTTCCAATATGAAAGTTGGGACCAATATCAGAAACGAATTACCCATGGCAGCTCTTGACACTTTTAAATTCCCCAAAACAATGCTATTAGGTTGTAACTAGAACCATTCTCAACATTGATAGCTTCAATAGAGTAATATATGAAACAGATTCAATAACTAATTCCCCCCATTTGATAAAATCAAATAACTTCAGCTGTTTAACTAAACATGAAGCATAACCTAAGCCCTTAAAAGTTTAGTCTAGTCATTTTAAAATAAAGAATTGAACTACACATGCACAGTAAATCAGTTCCTCATTTTAGTATCATACTAAGCCCAGAACCATTTAAGATATACCTATCCATCAGTAAAGATTATCAACTCCCAATGCAAAATTAATGTATTACATAAGCTGAAGCCTGATGGGACCAAAAAGACTGGACCAAAACATTAAGTATCTTATTGCGTGCCCCACCAACCCAACTGCCAACAAAAGAGCCCACATCCTCAACAACTCCCAAGGCATATCAAGATAAGGAAAAGGACATCAGAAATAAATGTAGACAAGAGTCAATCTGACCAAAATGTGATCGCAATCAAGCTTAGATATCACATGTCCTGTACTATAAGGAAACAAATAGTTCAATGTTCATGCCATATTGAGGTGTTTCACATTAGAAGAGAGATAAAATATGGTCAATGCAGAGAAATGAGAGTTAAGATATAAAGACTGACTACCTTTGTTACATTAGGATGGTCAAGCTTATGCCAAACAGCAACTTCTTGTGTGAAAGCTGCTCTCAGTGATGCTATTTCAGCTTCTGAACGATGGCCCTCTTCCCCCCAATCAAGGAGCTTAACTGAAAATTAAAAAAGAAGGAAAATTATCAGGTATTGGAATCAGATGAAACATATGTCCACGTGGCTGTTCAATTAAAATAAAATAAGCAAGCTGCAGCTGACTCAACAAGTTCAACATACATGAATTATAACGTCAATACATTTTTTATATAAAACACTAGAAGGGATACTAATCTTTTCTGTAGTTATAAAAGTAGTGGTAACTTGAGTTGAAGAGTTCCTGCAGCAAGCACGAAGTAGAAGAATCTTTTCTGTGACAGAAATAAATAATTATGTGGAAGCATACTGTCCAGTCATTTCCAGTCAACAATTTCAACTATCTCCTTTTTTATATAGACAAAAATTAGGAGCACACCAGAAATAAACATCAACACATGAAAGTTCCAAAAAAAATAAAAAGAATATTAAAACTGGTACACGTAACTGTCAAGCCACCTTGATCTTGTGAATTCTCAAAATATCTAAATTTAATGCTTAGACAAAAGGGCAGTCAATCTTGTGATTCACGGATTTTGTGAATCTAGATCTGCAAGGTTCCATTACTTGCGGCTCAAACTCATCCAATTAAACAACTCAGTAGAAGATTCAGTGAAATAATTATCACTCAGACGTTTTATAAACAGCTCAGTGACACGAGGTAAAGTATCATATGGACTCATGTCAGTCATCACAAAATAATATGCAGTCTTGAGCTCAGAATTGCATCCTTATCCGGTTCCAAGACCAAAAACAAGTCTTTTGCTTTGGCCAAAAACCACATTAAAAGTATTTAGAGAAATAAAAAAGAAAACCCAACAAAGCTAAAAGTAGACAGATTCTGCACTGATCATGCAATCTAATCAACTCACTCTTCCTTCATTTTTGTACTTCCGCTTGAAAATTAGAACAAATAGTGATAAAATTATAAGAAAACACAGAAAGCTAAGAAAATTAACTTTACTTCCACATTTGGTAAAATGTGTGATAACGTACCTGCAACATCTTGGCCATCATAAATGCCACGATGAACAGTGCCAAAAGTGCCACGAGCAATGACAGTCTTGATGATAAGCTTGGAGGGTTCAATCTCCCAGTCTTGCCTACTTGCACCACTGGATTTTCCTCCTTCTTCCTTCTTCTTGCTCTTCTCCATAGTCCATGCTCTACTCAGATGCCTCTGAAGCTGCTCATCCAAGCTCTTCAGATCTATCTGATCTGCTCTCACATACCCTCCACCACTCTCACTCTTCTCCTTCATCTATACTATACTATACTATACTATACTACCCCTTCTTCTCTCCTTCAAAAGATCACAACTTGAGCCTACCCAATAAACTTCAAACTGAAAAGATGAGATTTTTTTGTAATTTGGTTATGTGTATCAAGTATGTAACTATGTTAATGTATGGTGTCACTTGGGGATGATGGTGGTGAGAGAAAAATGGAGGCTGCTTTGTTTGTTTGTTTGAGTACAAGTGATGGTACAACTACAAGAGTCTATGTGCTTTGCTCTCTCTCTCTCTCTCTCTCTCTCTCTCTCTCTTACAATGATCCATGTGGGCACATGGATTCTGCCTGAACACGACGTGTGTTTTTCTGTATGAATTCTAAGTCTGACCCACCACCTTCAAATTTATGTATATATACTAGGGGTGCACAAATGACGCACATGACCGAGCCACCTATATGCCCTGGTCATGTCCTAAATAATTGTCGGGTCAGAATTTTTGGCCCGAGACCCGGTCATGTTCTGTTTGGCCCGACACCGAGATCGGGCCGGACATGACCACCGGGCCACATGACGGACCATGTTGGTCCCAAATTTTTTTTTTACAATTAAATAAAAAAACTTCCACTTTTCAACCATTAAATAAATTGATGTATAATGTAGGAAAAATAAAGAATTGTAATCAACTATTTTTAAATTAAATAAGTAATTAATTAATTATGAAATAGTTTGATAATTGTGTTAATTAATCAAAATATTTTTACTAAAAATAATAAAATTATCGGGCCGGGCCGTCCTGTTGGTCATGGAGTATATGCCCTGGTCCTGTCCTACCCGATAGCCGGGTCGGTCATGTCCCAATCGGGCTGGTCTCGGGCCACTTCGTGACAGACCATTTTGGCATAGGACTGGATCGGGTCATGACGGGCCAACCGGGCCGCCGGGCTTTTGTGCAGCCCTAATATATATATAGTTTTATTCAGACTCAGACATGTTTCTCTGTGTTTCTCTGGTTCTGCTTTTTTTTAATGCTATTTTATGAAATGTACTTAATGCAATTCACGGTCAATGTACCTTTTGATACAGGAAATCTTTTTTTTTTTTTTTTCAAATAGGCTTTGCTTTGCTTCATTAATGGGTGTTCGTGCCGAATGCTTTGAGCTTTATTCACACCAAAAAAGAAAAATGATTAAGAGTTGTGACTTGTAATCTTGGATTTATGACTTAGTATTGATTCCCTCCAAATAATCCTGTGATGATCATATGCAGCCAAACAATGATCATGCATGTTTTGCTTTTTTACCCTTTTCTTTTGGTCTTTTCTAGCTGTGTTTTTTTATTTGTTCTGGTTAATTGTTAAATTAGATTAAATCAGTTTATTTTAGAAGCGATTAGCTTAAAGACAAATGAAATAGAAAATGAATACATCAGTGGACAATTTTGATGATGCATTCATAAATGTAATTTCTTTTTGTTTTTGGAGCTTATATATGTATATAGTCAATTTTAATTCACTTTTTTATATATTATAAAATAAATTTACCCACATAAGATCCAACTAAATATGCTTCTCATGTGTTGCAGCTGTAATTCAGGACCATCCCGGAATGAAAAGTAAGAATTCAGTCATCTGTGTGTGTGTGTTTTGTTGGAATAGAATCTAATAGCAGATAAGATGTGTGTGTTTTCCAAAATATATCTATTCATGTTCTTTAATATTTAAATTAAAGATTTTAGTTAAATTAACGATAATTCCATTATATTAAAAAACTTAACATAGAAAGATATCATATCCTTGTGAACAAGTTGTTGAGTTCATTACCTCCTAAATATGTCTTATACATAGAAACAATGGATGAAGTATTATACTCCCCGAACCTAAACATAAAACCTAATAACCTAATTTAATTAAATTAAATATGTTAATTAGACTTTAGTTTGGTTAAAATCACATAATATCACCAAATACTTCTAACTATTTACCTCAATCCCACCCTACTTCTCTTGATTCTTCATTATTAAGAAGCATTCATAAGGAGAATTTTTGAATTTAGGAAAAATTAGAAAGGTTTTATATTTGAGACCAAATTAAATTAATTACACTTCCTAAAAAGGCCTTATATTTAATAGTTCGGGGAAGTACTATTATATATCCCACACTCACTGCTCATTTATTTTTCATATAGGCAACCAACTTTTACACAAGGATTTTTCCACTAAAAAAACAGTATTTTCAATTTTCGTTTTATAATCATATCAAACAGCAGCAGCATCATGGTAGTTTTTTAAACTAATTTAATTGGTTCCTTAAGGAGGTATAGCTGAACTGCTGGAGCACAACAAAGATTAAAAAGAGTAAAATTATAATCCGTATATGATGATTGATTTAAAAAATAAAACATCACATTTTTATAATTTTCTTTTAGTCACAACTGAACCGCATCTTTAATGAGGGGACATATTCTGCAGAGTTGATAGCCTGAGTATTTAAATCATCAAGCTTCATAAAATATACAAGAGCATCTAATTTTTTATGAATGGAAAAAATGTTTTAGTCTTGATTATAGCAGTCCATGTTTTTCAAGATCGAGAATAATAACAGTCTATCCAATTTTAAATACAAAACATGTTTTTTAATTTGATTAAATGTAAATGGTTACTTATTAGTTGAAATCATGTGGTATTATCAAAATATCCTAAAGAAATATTTTTATAATTATTATCCTTCTCTTACTTGTTCATTATTTAGGAGTTTTAAAAAAAAATAATTTAAGAAAATTTAAGAAAAAATAAAAGTGATCTTATATTCAAGAATAAACTCACATTTCAGTTCTCAAATATGCAATATATCTATGAAAGTGGTAAATATCATAACAAAATGAGATCAACTAGATTGACTTTTAAGAAATGATCGGCCATAATTTTAGTTTTTAATTAACTTATTATACAATATTCCCTCCGGTTCTAAATATAAGACCTAATTAACTTTTTCTAGAAAATCCTTAAAAAAGCAAAATAAGTTAATTATAAATTGATTTACCTAATTTTTTTCCTTAAACTAGTTTATTTTACTTATAAACTAATGGATACTCTAAAAATATATCAAATATGTCATGATTTAATATACTATTTTGCAACCTTAACCTCTCCAAAAAAAAAAGTCATCTAAGTCCTATATTTAGGATCGGAGGTAGTACAATGTAAATATAAACAAAAGTTTGCAATATTAATGATGCCTAGTGGATGACAGCTATGTTTCGTTATTAGTTACTGAAGCAAATCATTTGGTGTCATCTAATATTCCCACAACATTCCTCCCCGTTTATTTATTTCATACAAATTTAAGATTATAACAGAATTACAAACACAAATGTACACCTTAATCATCTGACAAATGCCCTGAACAATCCCCCTGTTTCATCACTATTCATTTTTAAATAAAAAAAATTAAAAAGAAAAGTAAATTCAATTCCCTAATTCCATATAACATTGTTAATAATGAAAATTTCTTATACTTTGGAAAGCAAATACAAATTTGGAAGGATAAAAAACCTAAATAAAAGCCCTAACAAGAAAAAAAATTGTAAAAAAAATTACTCATTTAGTTAAGAACATTAATTGACCAAGTTAAAATCTGTTCTCTAAATCCAGGAATTCAGAAGGTATTTTTCTGAAATTTTTTTGAAAGCAATGTCAGTAAATTTCAGCGGAACATGATTAGATTACGATCAATCATCAAAGGATTCTTTTTCTTGCATTTTTTAATAAATTAAGAAATTACTTTTGATATCAAACTCATACATGTATAATTGACATTTATATAAGATAAGCATGATGAGAAGCTATACAATACATATATGAGGGATTGGGAATATATAAGATATAATATATATTCTGTTTCATCACTCTTTTAATAGATTAATTGAATCAATTAATCTATTAAAAGAGAGGGTGATGATTAATTTTCGCGGGCTTTTAATAGAAGCTATAAATATCACGATTCGCTACAATAATAATGAACAGGCATCTGATCTGGAGAACACAACTTTTTCCAGAAAAAAAAAAAAATTAAGAGTACAAGCTTTATCTGATTGATCGATGGATCTGGGGAAGGTTATATCTCATCTTCTGAAATTATAATTTCAAAGTACTAATTACTTTGACCGGACTTAACAAATTAAATTAAATAAAAGGAATATGCAAATTAAAGCTCATTCTAGTTACATATAGCCACTGAATGTGCACTCACACACTCCTACATAGATCTTCATGATGCTCATCAATGATTTAATTTACGTATCTGACTTAAAGAAATGGGTGCTTCTTATTCAGTAACGTGTTATCTCAGAAGTACATCTAGGTACCGTAATTTAATTCACGATTATGAATACGTACCTGAAGTGATAAGAATTATTTCCTTAAAAAACATTTTCAGTTACAAATAAAAAATGTCGTGTTAGTGTGTCTATGTGATATATAACGCCTTGAAATTAGAATCAGAGATCACCTAAGGGTCCATTTGGATATGGTAACTGTTGGCTAAGAATCAGAAATGTAAAGTGAAGTGGATCCGCTTGTAAAAAATTGTTTGATGTGAATCGTTTCTGTTGCAACAGTGTCAAGAGACAATTACACCACTTTTTGATGGCTTAAAATCGATTTTGAGATGAAATCAACTCAAAACTTATTTTAAGTCATCAAAATCGATTTTGGGCAAAAGTATTGGTGTAGTGGTGTAATTGTTCTTTGACTGTTGCGGCAGAAACGGGTCACATCAGACAAATTTTTACAAATTGGGACCCACTTCACTTTCCCTTTTAATTCTTACCCAACAATTCCCACAACCAAACAGCCCTAAGAGTAAAATAAAATATTTTCAACGTGTGGCGCTTGACAAAAGCATTCGCAAATGGTTCTTTCGAGCAATGATCATAACTTAATATTCAGCAAATTGCCAAATTCAGTCCCAAAAGAAACTTGATATTCGGCAAAGAATTAAAATGGCCTGGAAATTGAAGTCAAACCATTTGTCAATATATGTTCACCCATAAAATGTTCTCCCACACAGGAAGCTGAGCATTTTTTTTTTGGCCAACGCATAGGAAGCTAAGCATTGAAGGGGTGCGTGCAATTACTATGATTTATACATTGAGTTATTTTATTTGAGGAGCCTTAACAAGTACAAGCAGGTGAAGTTCTCTAAATTTAACATTAGTAGCTTTTCGCACGTGATTCAGACGTTTTTACTCCTATTGGGATGTCAAAATAGAATATGTGGCCCGCCATAGAAGTAAAAGAAAAATATCTGAAGATTTAATGGGGCAGGTTTTGCAAATTGCAATGAAGAAGCAAGTAGGCAGCCAGATAAGAGGACTGAACTTGGTATAATGATTAAAGATAGATGTAGCTAGTTAGGTGCATGTGGTTGCCTGTAAAAGCTGTAATAACTTTGCGACTTTAATGTAAATAAGACATAAAAAGATGTGGTAACATACTCATGAATCAGGAGGACGTGATTCAACTGGTCCTTAAAATGCTCCACATTCTTAATATCCCTCCACGCTGTTAATACCCGTGATCTAACCGATCACGCATGACTGTCACACTTGCCATTACTTCAAACTTTTATTTGATTCTTTTAATAAAAAGGCTTTACCAACACATTGTTCACTTCTAATTGCATCCTCCATAATTATCAAAAATGCAAGTAGAAAGATTTTTTTTAGACCCCTTGTTATCTACTCACCCACGCAGATTTTTAAATTTGACTTTGTAGAATCAGATACATCATGATAAGATTCTCATCAGAGAGGAGACAACTGGCAATCCAACAAGAAACCGTCCTTGAGACTTGTAGGTTTTTAACGTTTAATTACACAAATCTCGTGATCAAACTTGAATCAGGCTGCTTAGATAAACAAGGGGTGCGCAGTTTTCGACCTTTTTGACACAAAAGCCAATTATGATGATGGGCTTGCTAGCATGAGATGGAATAGTTCTCAAAGTAACCAATGACCGTGTCGAGAAAACTTGGGAGGATTGTATTGGACAAGACACATTCAAAACTTTGCACGTACACGTATATGTACACCTGAAATAGGCCCATTTTTTTTATCCATGATAATGGTACCCCCTCACTTGAGGAGTGAGAGACTAATCCCCCGCTGATTTGTAGACACCTCAAAGGGTGAGACAGCTGGCCTGAGAGATTTAATGTTTCTCCATACCCAACGCTAGGGATCGAACTCCAGACAATTGATTAAGGGTGAATGAGTCTTTGCCACTCAACCACACACCCTAGGTTGAAATAGGCCCAATTTTTACTCCATAAAAGATCTAAACTTTTATGTTTGATTTAATTGCACTTGATTAAAATCACAGCTTAAGCCCCACTCATTTTTATACACCAAAAAAGTTTGAGTTGGGTCTAAAACTCATCATGAGTATGGCATATCTTATATCTTAATATTCAAACAACATTTATAAATACATTTATGAATGGGAAAATGCCATTTAAATCCCTCCGAATATACAAAAGGACAATTCAGGAACTCAAACTTCCAAAAGGACCATGAAGGAACTCGGACCTAGTTGACATTTCAAATTTGTGTGAAATGACAAAATTACCCCAATCATTAAAAAAACATTTACACCGCACCTGTTAACAATTGAACTTTGGACATTAACAACTGAACTTTAGGCATTGACATTTTGAACTTAAGAATTAACTTCTTCGTTAACAAGATAACATTGGTGTTAACATTTACACTGCACCTGTTAACAATTGAACGTTGGGTATTAACAACTGAACTTTAAGCATTGACATTTTGAACTTAAGAATTAACTTCTTCGTTAACAAGATAACATTGGTGTTAACGAAGAAGTTAATTCTTACGTTCAAAATGTCAATGCCTAAAGTTCAGTTGTTAATGCCCAAAGTTCAATTGTTAACAGGTGTGGTGTAAATGTTTTGTTTAATGATGGGGGTAATTTTGTCCTTTCACACAAATTTGAAATGTCAACTAGGTCCGAGTTCCTTCATGGTCCTTTTGGAAGTTTGAGTTCTTGAATTGTCCTTTTGTATATTCGGAGGGATTTAAATGACATTTTCCCTTTATGAATCGTCTATTAAGTATTAACAATGCCTTCATGTCCATGAATTTGAATACTACATCAACTAATGGTTATGGGCCTACATTTTTACTAGCAAGAGCAAATCTTCATCATTTGGGTCAAGGATTTCAATAGCCCAGCAGTTTGATCACGACAAAAAGGTGCCCTTGAAAAAGAGTCTATATATTGAATTCTCAGTATGGCCCAAGTTCAAATGGAGCATCCTTAAAAGCACAATCCTTGGTGGTACTTATTAACAATGAGCTTATTCTAAATAATTTTATACGGTAAACATTATATGAAATTTTGTGTAGAAACTAGAAAGGGAAAAAGAAAGAAAAGTTCTTTTGAATTATAGAAATGATAGTTGGATGCAGCGAATTTAAGTAAAGACAAAACATTACAATTGTCCAAACTATCTTTTAAAAATTAAAAAAAAAAGAAGTTAGAAATGCTCTAGATCAATTTTTTATTTTTTTATTAAAGGGTTCCAGCACCGCCAGCTGCCAACCACTAGAATTCTGTCAACCACCATCAACTCGGTAGATTTTTGCCTCCCTTTATAATCTTGTTTAATTAAACCTATACCAGACTAGACTTGACTAAATCTTCCTTTTCAAACAAAGTTCAAAAATATTTTATATAAATATTTAGAGACAGGGTATTTTCTACCGGTCTACATCTTTTATAGATCCTTTTATTGAATAAGATAGATTTAGATAGTTGAAAACTTTCATGCAAAAAAATATGAAATTATTTCATAGTTCTTCATTAATTTAACACTATAATTCCATTTTTATTTTATTTTTATTAGTACAATGATGTGACATCTTGTGAGCTCTTGGATTAATAAAACGCAGATGCAGAGGGCCGCAAAGACATGCCAACTCCACTAAATAATCAGAAAATAACTGCTAACAAGATTTCATATTTTCTCAAACATTAAAGCATTCATTGCTTCAATCATTTTCAATTTAATCCCTTGGTTATAGTTTCATCGTTTATATATGGTCTAGGAAACTAGATAGAGGAAGAAATTATAACATGTTATATTTATTTCAATTGAATCATAAGCTACTGTAAAGTAAATTGTTGTGAATCTCTTCACTCACGGAAAAAAAAACTTAAGGAAGTAATTATATAGACTAGAGCGCATAATAAAGCAGTGGGATTGCATCCAGGGCTCATCCCAAATAATTCTCATCCTACTAGAAAACGGTGTGTTTCAATTAAAACACACACTTGGCCATAAAAAAAAAAAATACTCAACACACATAAAAAATCAGTGCATTTAAGCAAGCAGAGAATAATTCCCCGAACCAGATAAGGTAACATATATAAACGAGAGGAGGAGACAAAAGCAACGACATTAACTCCCAAACTCCTGAGTACCATGGTGGTTTTAAAGTCTACTCCTCCATTATCATCTCTCCACACCAATCTACTTCACTTCTTCAACCTCTCATCCAAACACTCTTCATCTTCTCTTCTCTTCCTCACTCATCATCATGCTCACCCCATTAGACCCAATGGACCGTCTAGACTCTCTGTACGCTCTTACATGGAGAAGCCTGACTCTATATCCAGCTTTGCTAACAAGGTCATTGGTTCTCTTCCCGTTGTTGGCCTCATAGCCAGAATTCTCAGCGATGAAGGAGGCGTTGGTAGTGATATTATTGACTTTGCTGAGTTCCGTAGGCGAGTTGGCAAGAAGTGTACCATTACTGATTCTAGAGCTTTTTATGAATTCCAAGATCGTCGTGGAAGGGTAATAACTTTTCCTTATCTTATTTTATTTATATCTCAACTTTATCTATTTAATTTGAAATAGATTATTTGACTTATAAAGTACTCCTATAATATAATGTTGGGTAAAAGACAAATAAAGCCCTCTAAACATGTAAAAGGATGATTAAAGTGCCTAAATTTCCAAAAGAACAACTAAGGTCACTTGTGCTAAATTAACTACCGCAACATTACCATTAACCACACACATATTAACCACTGCATTATCCATATTAACAACGCGTAACAATTAACCACAACATTATTCCGATTCATAGTAACCAATGCTGCATTCTCGTTCATAGTAATCAATGTTGCAATGGTTAATTTAGTGTCTGTGACCAAGGTTGTCAAACTCGTGAGTTTAAGTAAACTCGTGGAGATAAGGTAAACTCGAATCGTAAACTCGTAAGAGTTTACATTTATAAAAAAACATGTATTTCTTTTATATAATTAAATAAAAATATGAAAAATAATAATAAAATGACTTGAATTTATTTTAAATACAGATAGTAGATTTAAATATATCAATATTCATATTATATCAACTTCAATAGATAAATTTCTATGAAATCCATATTTAAATTCATTGAAATTTGTCAATTAAAAATAATTAAAATGAGTTTATTAACAAGCTAATACAATTTTCGGTAAGGTAGAAACGTTAAAACGGTGAATTCATAATGTAAATACGTAAGTTTCTACCGAATTTTCAAAGACTGAAAATTTAGATGACTCGTGACACGTTTTGTTTAGGTAGTGTCGCAAAAACGGTGAAATCGGAGAGCCAACTCGCGAGTTTGACAACAATGTCTGTGACCTTAGTTGTCCTTTTGAAAATTTAGGCACTTTAATTGTCCTTTTACATATTCAGATGACTTTATTTATCTTTTTCCCTATAAACTAACGTATAGCATAATATGATAATATATAAAATATGTCATGATTAATTTTTTAAAAAAATCATCTCACCATATATTTTTGAATGGAGGAAGCAGAAATTATCATTATTATTATCATCATCTTGCTGCGTACTCTGCTCCACGTTCTTAATAAGAAGGATTTTACTCATGTATGACATAAGGTATAACTTAGTACATTAGATGGATTAGATGAGCAAGCTTTAGTCATGGGACATTATTGGTTTCACCAAACAACTTTCAAGGACTTATTCGTTTAGTTTGATAGCAAGGCTGAGTTGAAAAGGCAAGACTCAAAGACCTTATCATAAAGTTTTGTGAATTTCAATACAATTATATAGACACAAAGAGTAATTTATCTATGGTTATAGTAGGGTTGTCCTATTTTAAGTCTTCCAACATCTGAGTCCGTTCAATTTTTATTGATTTCTGATGGTGGATATGATGCCAGTTGCTTTTGATTGTTTAATGGTTCAAAATGGGATTAATGAATGCATGTGACAATGTTGCTGTGTTAACTTGGTTTCATTGTTATCGTGGTTAGGCGGGGGATCCTCTGTATGTTCTGTTATGCTGTTGGTTAGCAGCAGTTGGTGCTGGTCTACTCAAGTCTGAGGAGATTCTGGAAGGGGTTGCAAGGCTCCGGATCTCTAATGACATTGAATTTGAAGAGCAAAACTTCATTGCCTTAATGAATGAAGCCAGAGAGGTCAGTCTATCTCCACGTATATCTTTGTAGCACTTCTGATTTCATCATTTATGTTAAAGAGTATTCTCATTCCAACTCATCTATATCTAATTTACATATTCAATTGTCATTTTTCCTTATTATGTCGCATTTAAAGGTAAACTGAAGTAGTTTGCTTTTCCTCATATCACAGACCATTCAGAATAACTTGGCTGAACGCTTGTGCTCCAGTAGTGAAAATTACCCTTCTTGTGCTTATACCACCACCATATAGTGATCGCTATATATCAATAACATTTACTTTTTTAGATGTTTCATTTAAGTGCATTTTATTTTATTAGCTTCCCATAATGACAAGTCAGTAGGATGCTCCCCATACACGTATGACTGATCCTTTGGATTACAAAATTGATGAAGACCACTAATAAATTGATGAATGCAAAGGTGGTGTTTGGTATTTGCTGCTTTAGAATGTTTTACAAATGGAATTGATGAATGCAAAGAAGGTGCTTTTGGCTTGTCATTAATAACTTGGTTTGTGGAGGTGTGGATCCTCTGCATGTCTTGTGTCACACAACACATTGTGACATATGACCATTTTCATGCATTCAATTAATGCTGTAACTCCTGTGAGGAGTTCCATTCGTTAACATAGAAATGTCATGACCTTGATTAGAAGGAGGGATGGTACTATTTGCTACATAATTTTTTTATAAGAAATTCTATTTGCTGTCTTAGAGCTTGAGCTGAGTAAATCAATGTTGAGGTATATGGCATATGCTATATGCTGTTAGTTTTGTTAGTGCTTCATCTATAACTCTGTACTTACCACTTAAAGAATATATCTGTGGCCTAATGGCACCAAAAATGATATTGGAAGTGCAGAGAAGAGCAAGGCTGAAGGCTGCACCACCTTCAATTCCAATGGAGATTAGAGCTGAGAAGGCTCTTGATGCTATCTATGTGTGTTGCTTCGGAAGGGATCCTATAGAGGATGAAGATGAGAGACTGCTCATCATAATGCTGAGTTCTGTGTTCCCTTCAGTTAAGCAGCCAGAGATGCAGCGAATGATCAAAGATAAGAGGAAGAGAGTGGAAGAAGGAGTTGAGGAGGAATTTGTTTCCCAAGAGAAGCCTTTACCAAAAGAAGCTGTAGAACTCCAAATGAAGGACCTTCAATTTCTTCAACAGAATAAAGACACATAACTAGGCAATGCTTATTAGTTGTCACAATTCTTGGCACATTTTTCTCTGGACACTAATGTATTCAAGAGTTCAGGTCCACTTTCTGTTTAAAGCCAGCTGGTCCTACAGTTTTAAATCTTGTGCTGTGAGTATAAATGAAATAAAGAGTAGTTTCTAGATCGAACACCTTGCACTTCCATCTTTATTAAACAATCCTGATAATAAAATACGTGAACAAATTGCATATGGTCAGAGAGAAAAATGAAGACAATACGGTATAGAGTGCTCCCTCCCTTTCTAAATATAAGCACCTTCAAATTTCAATTTGTTCTTAAATATAAACACCTTTTTAATTTTTCTTAAGTTTTTCCCAAATAAAACCTAATAATGTTTATCTATAATAATCAAGTAAGAGAGAGAGAGCGAGAATAAAAGTATATCATTAGGGTAGATTAGTAATATCATATGCTAATAATTACGTTAATTAGCATCCTTAATCTAATTAAATTAGGAAAATAATCTTATATTCAAAAATAGAGCGTATAAAAAAACATATGAAAGGAAAATTTTAAAAATATTTAACAATGTGGAAATGCTTTCCACAAATAATTATTGGTGGACACTATTGTTTGCATATGGGATAACCATATTCTAAAAGTTAGCTCTTGCAGTTAGAAACTACATGCGTTGCCTTTTAAGATTATATTGTCATTAACTACATTAACCACGTCCACATTTAACAATTGCATCATGTACAATTAACAAGTACAATGTAGCAATTAACCACAACAACATTCTTATCAACGACAACAACATTCTCATTAATAACTAGAGTGTTGTTAATTTAGTGTCTGCGAACTTGACTGTAGTTTTGGAAATTTAGTGACCTTGATTGTCCTTTTATTCGGAGGACTTTATTTGTCTTTTTCCCTATAAGATTACTTTCAAATTTAATTTGTTCCTAACTATAAGATTATTTTCTAATTTTCCCAAATTAATCCTCATAATGCTTTTCTATAATAACAAGAAAGAGAAACAAAGTGGGTATGAAGGTATATGAGTATGATAAATTGGTAATATCATTTGTTAATAACTAATTTAAATAAAATTATTAATTGAACCAAATTAGGGAAAATGATCTTATATTTAAGTTCAGAGGGATTACCTATTTAGAGAGATGAATTCGATTATGAATATATCACATTTTTCTAACTACCCCCAAAATTATTTCATTTTAACCTTATTAAACACCCTCAATAACAAACAAGTAAGAGTAGAAGGGTAGGGATAAAGATGTATGCATCGTAATGACTGGTAATATTAAGTGATTTTAAGTCACTTAAATAATATCCTCGTTCTTTTTTTTATTTATCCATCAGGAGTATTTGGTGCTACTAACATAACAGTGACTAATGACTCGTTGGGCCCACTCGTTGGCGAGGGTTCCCGACAGACACAGACACAGACACATGGGATGGGAGCGTCGAAGTGGAAACATTAGTTGAGTTCACTTCACAAAGGACGTTGTAGTGAGTTTGAGTTGGCGGAATATCGCATGGATCCTTCAGCTACGTCAAGCGCTACGCCTACTGTAACACAACGTGATCAATGGATGGTGGAATCTCAAGTGTTCAACATTTACCAACACTTCGCCACTCTTCCTCCCAGCGCCCAATCCCTCATGTAATCAATCCTCTTCCTTTTCCTTCTCCCTTATTCTCAATGCATTCATTCATAACTTGTTATCTTCTATTATAGGTTGGAGCTGCATCGTGATAGACATATGGACTTCCTCCAAAAAGGTCTTACACATTTGGGTCCTGCCTTTTGCGTTTTGGATGCCAAGTAACTCTTTTTTTCCCCTTTCTTTCTTTTTTTATTTTATTCTTTTGCTTATTTATTAGTGGGGTATTAGCTTGATTGTGTTGAATGCTAATGATTTCTATCATTTGGTTCTATCCATTTATAATGGATCCATCTTGTTAAATTGTTATTTGAACTATTTGTGGGGTCCAACAACCGTTGCTTTTTCTGCTTCATTAGCATTCTTGCTGCATCACTGTGATTTTTGTTAATTTATGTTATTCTTGTCTTGGACTGCCATTTTGTCCTGAATTTGTTTCTTGGTCTTGAATTTTTGTGACTTGCAGTCGACCCTGGCTATGCTACTGGATTCATCACTCCATTGCGTTGATGGGCGAATCGGTTGATGATGAATTGGACGATAATACCATTGATTTTCTTAGTCGTTGCCAGGTTTGGCTTTTTTATTCAGTTTCAGTGCTTAGTTATCTTGCATTTTCTGTAAATCTGTCTTATAATTTAATCTCCCTCTGTGTGTGTGTGAGAGAGACTTGTTTTTTCAACGTCGCTTTCCTTTCTTGCTCCCTGTATCTATGTTGGATTGTAAAATAAGCCCGGCTTGCACACACACACCCTCTATAAGTAAATAGCAAGGAGTGGATGCTAATGTAGAATTTATTAGAAAAGTTATAGTGAAAGGTAAGATTATAACTATTTGAACAAAGTAGTTGAGGATGTGCATTGCCTTTGTGCGCAATATTCAAACAACATTAGGGGCAAAATTAGCAATTTAAGGTGAGGAGAAAAAGAATAATGGTAAAGGAAATTAATACTCATGTAGATAGAGTGGCTTGCATATAGGAACATTAACAGCTATAGCAACACAGGTTCCTTACATCCTTTCACTAAAAAATAATAAATAAATAAAAATAAAAACTGTTATTTCATCAAGATAGAATTCCATGGTTAATAAAGTGGCTTGCATATAGTACCACCAATTGACAGCTAGGAAGAAGAAAATTGGAATGGGAAGAGAAATAGAAGCAAAAAAAGGTTAGAATTCACAATAGCAATAAAAATGGTCTTTGATTGTTATAGAGTTCCATGGGTTGTAACAATTGATCACTGAGCCTTGAGACCATGACATCTTGCCTGTCTCACTAGCTAGGCATGAGAGGTTGCTACACTCTACCTATCTGCAGTTTTAATCTGGATTACCAAACCTAGTCAATCCTATTGTTGTCATCATGTTAGTATGTCATGTTTTATGATGTGTGTGTGTATTGAATATTAATTATGTAATATAGATATATCTTTAATTTCCGCTCCATTCCCTGCTTCTCATCCCATGTATGGCCATCGGTGTCTTATATTTGTTTTATTTCTTGCAGGATCCAAATGGTGGGTACGGTGGGGGACCTGGCCAGGTATGTGGTTATGTCACTACTTTCTGGCATATTTCTTGTTGAATGTTAAGCTATGGCCTTGCTAGATGCTACAATATGTGTGCTTAACTATTTAATTTAATGCATATGGTATACCTCCGTATTTAGGCTTCATATTGCTTTTATTTATGTTTGCATTGTGAGAATATAGCGATACATATTGTTTAAATATCTTGTTCACATGGCCTTGGTGGTCTATATCGTATTGCTTAAGAAAGAGCACTTCAGTTTATCAAGTTTTAGGCTCTTTCAGATAAATTTCTGTTTCTTCTTTTAAGTTCTAATCGTTAATATATTTGAAATTGTCGTCAGCTGCCTCATCTTGCCACAACTTATGCTGCAGTCAATACACTTATCACATTGGGTGGTCAGAAAGCTTTGGCATCAATTAATAGGTGGTCAGTTTAAGTTCTTGCAAGCTTCTGTTATTATAGTATAATATATGCACTTTTTGCTTTTTGGTTAGCTGCAATTGTCTGGCATAACACTTTTTATACATATGATTTTTTTCAGAGATAAATTGTATGGGTTTCTACATAAGATGAAACAACCAAACGGGGGATTCAGGTTTGTATTTATCTTTGTGGTTTAAGTTTACTAGAAACATTTCAATGAATGACTGTAAATCAGAGCCATTCACATATTTTTTCTAATAAGTTGTGGGTAACTTTGATTTAGTGATGCCTGAGTCCATCCACTTATACAAACATTATTTGCACCTGTGGCAAATTTCGATTGTGTGTGTGTGAACTCTGAGTCAGTTACACGCATATCAAAAGCTGCCACTTGGTGCAAGTGATTTGACTCGTCAGTGTGAAATGCATTTCTTAATACTAGTTTATGTCCTTGTTGGTACACTCAGATTTTTTTCATCATATACACTTTCTTCAGGATGCATGATGTAGGAGAAATTGACGTTCGAGCTTGCTACACCGCCATTTCGGTGAGTTTGTCGCATCTGTTTCTATACCATAATGTCATGTTCATGTTTAGATATGTATATTTAGTCAGACTTGGAACTCTGTGGACATCCCTCATATTGCTTCCTTCATCAGAGTGTTCATTTCAGTATCTTGAACCAGGACTTTATGTTGCATACTTGCATATTACTAATAAGAAATGACAGGGTGTTAAGGCCATGGGCTAATTGACATTATTTTACTGTCCTCTATTTGGCTTCATTGTGGGGCGAGAATTTAAACTATGGGCGATATGTCATCCTTGAATTATTGAGTATCTTCCTCTCTATAACTTGGCAACAAACGTTTTTGGTTGATCTTGGTTATATATCTACTTTTCTTGGTAGTTTTAGACTGCTTTCTTTGGAAGATAACTGTCACATTAATGATGAGATTACATTCGGTAAATTCCATATTGAATGCCCAATATGAATGTTATGATTTGTTTTCTTTATTTATTTGTTACCAGGATTGTTTTATATGGTATAGAATTTAACATCTCGTTTGAATCAGGTTGCAAGTGTTTTGAACATTCTGGATGATGAACTGATCCGTAATGTTGGAGACTTTATTTTAAGGTTAGTTTGAAACACCATTTATTTAATTTTGTTGTAGAATGTGGCTTTATGTTGCCATCTCTGAGGAAAGTGATCAGAATTGTAATTTTGTATGGAGTTCATCCTTTGAAGATACTTGTTAGTGGTTATGGTGGTTGTGTGGAAAGTTGGATCAGTAAAATCCCTTCTTGTCTGATTTCTAGAATTTAAAATACTTTTGGCTGTTTTTGTTTTGCAGCTTGTGTTTAGATTTTTTGTTTGGAATATTTTTTACTTAAGGATTATAATTTTTTATTTGAATACTTCATAATTAATTTGTGGGAGGGGGGGGGTCATTTATTTCTTATGTTCCATGTGATTTGATTTGGCATTTCTCTGCAGCTGTCAGACATATGAAGGTGGCATTGCTGGGGAACCTGGTTCTGAGGCTCATGGCGGGTGTGTTTCATTCCACTCTCTCTTTCTTTGTTTGTAATGCCATTTACAAGTCTATGCATTGTAATTTGAACTTGAAATAAAGGGTGTGAGAAGTGAGGCTGTTGGAGAAACAAGGTGTTGGTCAATTGAAACACATCAGAATCCCACTTTTTTCCCTACCTCCTTGCAGGTAAATATGGAGGATAATATTTAAAATTAACTAAGTAAATTGTTGCATTCAAGTATATGACATATACATATCTCCTGTTCTGGCTATTAATAAGTAGCAACTCTATTGTGATACCTGTTCATGACTTAGTATAAACCTTTTGATCTTAGTTTCATTTTCTTTCAAGTCAAGCTTCTTTGCTTAGGTTGAGACATTAATGATGTAATCTTTTTTCCTTCCTTATCATTGCTTTACCTAGAAGTTAAGACTTAAGAGTGCTTTACCCCCAATTTTGTCTTGCATCTATTCCAATCCTCTTGGTGGTTACTAAAATTTCACACATACAATATTTGTGGCAAGTTTGTGGATGTGCATTTCTTTTCGTGAAGACGTAGTAAATTTTGACTGTTTTACCAGGTATACCTTTTGTGGATTAGCTGCAATGATCCTGATTGATGAAGTTAATCGCTTAGATCTCCCTCGTTTAACTGTAATAGGAATTTTCCTCATCTCGTGACTTTCAATTTATCTTAAAATTTCTTGAGGCTGCCAATGTTGTTTTGTGCGCTTGTATGAAGGACTAATCCAAGTCATTGTTTTAGGAGTGGGTAGTATTCCGGCAAGGTCAGGAGTGTGGATTTCAGGGGCGAACTAATAAATTGGTCGATGGATGCTACTCTTTTTGGCAGGTGACATATATTTGTGTGCGCGTGTTTGTATCTATGTATGTGTGTTGTATGTATATTTATCTTTGTAACATAGTTTGATTGAAATTTGACTGTTAATCAGGGCGGCGCTGCTGATCTACTTCAAAGATTATATCCTATTATTGAGAAACAAATGTCAAGCTTAGCTACTCAGAAAGGTGATAGCGCTGAAGAGTCTTCACAGATTTCTGCTACATCCGACGGATTTCAAGGTTTGTATTGGACTTTTCTTTGTTGAAACTTGCCATTTTGGTTGTAGGCTGATAGGAGCATGGTTTCCTGTATTTTGAAATTTTAGCCCGATGTCAATATTTCTTTTTTATTTCTTATTCCCTGGAGCTTATATTTTAACAGGTTTGAGGAGGTCCTCTTCGGTTAATTTTAACAGCATCGGCTTTGATTTTCTCAAGGAACCTAAAGCAACAGAGCCTCTATTTCACAGCATTGCCTTGCAGCAATACATTCTTCTATGCGCACAGGTTCTAATAAATTTTAACGTTATTAACGTTGATGTTCCTTATAGTCTGATTTAAAGTTGGTTTTGGTCTATGGTTTCATGAGGACTTCCATCTATGTTTAAAAAGTTAAGAATCAAATTTAAAAACTTGGTAAAAAAAGTATAGGGACTATTCGTTAAACTCATACTATACACTTTTTAATGGAACTATATGACCAAATTTGATAAAAATAATAGGACTAACAATAATGGTATTATCCCTATGCTCAACCTATTGGTTATCCTTAATTCCTGCCTTATCTTTTTGGACGGTCGGTATCATTCAATGAGAGATTCAGCTTTAAGCACCATTCAACACGAGTTGATATTTTTAAAATGCTGTGGTTGATGCAGGAGCTAGAGGGTGGGTTGAGAGACAAGCCGGGCAAGCGTAGAGACCATTATCATACATGTTACTGTTTAAGTGGGCTCTCATTGTGTCAGTATAGCTGGTCGAAGGATCCAGATTCTCCACCTTTGCCAAAGTCAGTATTAGGGCCCTACTCTAATCTCCTTGAACCCATACATCCAGTTTTCAATGTTGTGTTGGAACGATACCACGAAGCCCACCAATTCTTCTCTGGCCTCTCCTGAGTGACTGCTCACCATATTTATTCTGTAGTGATATCTATGACTTGAGCCATGTACTTTTAGCAGGTTATAAATTGCCTGTTCCGAGTCAGCATTCAGTTGGAAGAAAATAGGGGAGAATAGGTGAAAAGTCCTTGAATATTATTGGGCTAAAGGGACTTTTCAACTTTTTTTTTTTTAAAAAAATTATATGCTTATCAGAGCAGCGTTATCAACCATTAGGGGGGCCATGTGTCTTTAGAAATGAGTTGGATGGATTGTATGTTAATAATCCTCTTGTGTCAAAGTTACATGTATATTTATACTCATGTTCTAGCTTCTAATTATAAAGCAGGAGTAGAAGGGTTTTATTAATCCTATTTACAAATTATGACATTCTAGTTTTTTTTGGATAAATTTACAATTTAATTTACATTTATTATTTTATAGATTTGGTTTTTATGATTTAATTTTATGAAATATGAATAAAGTTAACAAATTTAATTTAGAAAGTTGATAAATTTGCGTATTTACTTGATATGTTATAATTATGATAATTACTTAGAGTGAGCGGAGTTTTTCTATGGTATTGTGGATTGTTGGTTATAACAATGTCAATATGGGATATTGGTGAAGAAATTAAAGAAAAGGGAGAAAGTGTCATGTTTAACTCAAGAATTATGCAATGCCTTGTTAAATACTTCCTTCGGTCCTTATTATAAGTCACTAGTTGTCCCTAACTTTTATTTCCCAAGGAGTACTCCTACAGTACAATGCATATTGCAATGGATCCAAGAGCTCTTGATTATACCATGCCTTTGGGGTAGCTTAAATTTGTAGTCTTCTGGCCTACCCCACGTGGCAATACAATTCTTGGAAAAGCAATCAAGTCATTACAACTCATTCATTGGGGATAGCCAGTTAGCTCTTGCCACGTGGTGGCACTGAGCTCCAAATCCTTAAAAATCACGTCGCCATATGATCTGTGATCACGTGTTGATTCTTTTGGCGTCCAAAAAGCCGTTAATCCTGCCACGCTGTTGCTGGCCCTCTTACGTCTCTATTGATTAAATGTAAGCCCTCCGGGTCACTTGGATATGATAAGGATGATATGATCTTTTTCTTAAAAAAAATTTTCTTAAAAAAAAATAGGAGCAGTAGATAAGTTCCTAAATATAATATCATTTCATATTTTATCTTAAGTTTTACCCAAAATACCCTTATACTCCATCTTATCATTGAAAACCCTTCCTCCTTTTAAAGTTAAGTAATTGAAGGGATTTTGAGAAGATCATGTAAATTTATTGTCTTTCTTAATTTCCCCAAATTAACCAAAGTGATCTTATATTTAGGAACGGAGGGAGTACTAACTTAAATATTTAACCAAAGAGATATTAAGAATATGACTTTTATTTAAATTAGGATTCGAAATATTTTTGCTTGCCTTCCTTTAATAATATTTTCTCCGTTTCAAAATATAAGAGCTATTTAACATTTTTTTGCTGAATACTAAGAAAACAAATTGTATTACTTAAAAATTAATTGTTCTAAATTTATTTTTCTAAAGTAGTTCATTTGACTTATAAGTTAACATATGATATAATAACATACTCCCTCCGTTTCTAAATATAAGACCTAGATAACTTTTTTTTGGAAAGATTAAGGTTGCGAAATAGGTTATTAAATGATGACATATTTGATATCTTTTTAGATTATCCATTAGCTTATAGGTAAAATAAACTAGTTTAAGAGAAAAAATTAGGTAAATCAATTTATAATTAACTTATTTTTTGCATTTTTTAGGATTTTTCAAAAAAGTCATCTAGGTCCTATATTTAGGAACGGAGGGAGTACAATATATGTTATAATTAAGAGGTTCATTTTACTTCATAATTTCTCCAAAAAAGTCTACTAACTCTTATATTTAGAAACGATGGATCTATCTAATTAAAAAAAGAAACAATGGAGTATTATTATTCCTTGTTCTTGAAGGCACTTCTAATTTAGATTAAGACGACCTAAAGTCCAAGGCCATACCCCCAAAGCATCCAACAAGATTACTAACTAAAAAGAAGATAATTAATGAAATTGAACGAAAATAAGTACTCACTCTAATAGTCCGATCCATAATATAAGAGCTTAAAATTTGAATGATTTTAGTATAAAATATAAGAATTCAGCATTACATTCTCTAATTATTTAATGTGTTCCTACTTTACCTCTAACTCTCTTTCATATTTATTACTATTTACATATTTCTCTCTCTCAATACTAGTAGTATCATAATAAATATGGGAAAAATTTAAAAAAATTAACTTCAAACACACAACTAAATTTTAAATATTTTCTTAATAAATGTGTTTTGGACAAAGTAGATATAAAATTATGGAAGAAGGGACCTTACCTCGTTTGCTTCAACATTATAACTCATTCCTCTGCAAGACTGTAACCCCCCACTCCCTGCCTGCACATGAATTCCCTTGAAATTCTCTACCTTTTTAAAATGTGAATTCTCTGTTTTGCCCTCTTCATCTCCTCAAAATTCCACTCCATACCCCTCTTCGTCTTCTTCCACCCTCCAAATATATAAATAATCGCATTCAATTCAAATAAAAAGAAATTGAAGCTATCCACCCATAGGCCATATCTCTTTATCTCCTCCCACACTATCTTCTCTTACTTCTTTAGCCAATCCTTATATCTGAATAAGAATGTGGTATTTGTTTCTTTTCCTCTCTCTCTTTATCCGTTTTTCCTAGCACTTGATCAACTTGCATGTGTTTCTCTGTTCATTTGTTGGCTTTTTTTATCTTTCCTTTGTTTTCAACTCTGATCACTACATATTGAGTTTGACAACCCTTTGTTCTGACATGTTACGTAGCATTTGGAAGGATTAGAAGATACACATTCAGTTCAACAGATGTTTGCTTTTACGTACTTGCTTTATGAAACCCTTGCTTGGTTCTTTGTTTTTTATGGATATAGGTTGTCTTTTTTATTGAAACTCCTTGGTTTTTTCTTCAGAGACCAGATTGTGAAAATGAAAATCGTTTTGGTTTCCTACTTGTAATTGAAGTGAATGGACATGACTAATTCTACTGTGTTATTCTGCATTCCTCTGCTGTAGGATTTCAGCTATTTTTCTTAGTTAAACATTTCAATGTCTGGATTAGCAATGGATGAGTTACATGCTAATAATGCATCAGATGAAGTTAGTGTGTGTTATGAACATCACAAGGAGAATTTGAATCAGCAAGTATCTCCGAGAAGTCCGTTAAGCTCGAGTTATATTCGAAGTGGTTCTATTGATCTGCCTATTCATGGATTGGTGGACACATCTATTGAGCAATTGTATCGTAATGTGTGTGAATTGGTGAGTTCTGATCACTCACCTTCCAGGGTTAGTTTTTGCTCATTTGGTGAAGAATCAAGGATTGATTCAGAATTACGCTATCTAGTTGGAGATTTTGCTGATTTGGAGGTTACAAAGGAGGTGGTTATAGAATCCAGAGAGGAAAGAAATACTAGTGGATCAACTTCTGAAAGAGATGTTACATCAGATAGTAACAAGTCTACAAAGAACAAGCCCGTTGACCAGTCAACCAAATCAACCTGCAGAAGCAAAAACTTGTGTGGAAAGCCACCTATTGACAAGAGGAATAGGAAGAATTCTAAAAAAGGGAATCATTTTTGTAGTCTGAATTTGCAGAAAGGGATTGAAGGTCCTATTGATGATCCAGAAATGGGACCTTTTTTACTTAAGCAAACAAGAGAAGTGATGTCTTCGGGTGAGGATATGCAGAAGGCTCTTGATTTGGCTCTTAGAGCTTTGAATTCGTTTGAGATATGTGCAAGTGGGAAACCAAGTTTAGAAATGGTCATGTGTTTGCACGTCTTGGCAACAATATACTGCAAAATAGGACAGCATGATGAAGCCATTCCTATTCTGGAGCGTTCTATTGATATTCCTATTTTAGAATATGGCCAAGATCATGCATTAGCTAAATTTGCGGGGTGCATGCATTTGGGTGACACCTATGCAATGATGGGGCATATGGAGAATTCAATATCTTCTTATACACAAGGTCTACAGATCCAAACACAAGCCTTGGGAGAAACAGACCCAAGGTTTGGTGACACATGTCGCTATGTGGCTGAGGCTCATTTCGTGGCACAACAGTATGAGGAAGCCAAGCAACTTTGTCAGAAGGCTCTTGATATTCACAGGAAAAATAGGTATACTAGTTCACTTGAAGAAGCATTGGATAAGAGACTCATGGGGCTAATCTGTAGCTCAAAGGGTGATTATGAAGCTGCCCTTGAGCACTATGTTTCAGCTAGCATGATCATGGCAGCAAATGGCCAAGAATTAGATGCAGCTTCAGTTGATTGCAGCATCGGAGAAGCCTATTCATTTTTAGGACACTATGATGATGCCATTTTGGCCTATCAGAAAGCACTCATAGTGTTCAAGTCAACAAAAGGAGAGGGTCACTCAGTTGCTTCAGTTTATGTCCGTTTAGCTGACTTGTACCACAAGGCAGGTAAGCTTAAGGAATCAAGATATTACTGTGAAAATGCTGTGAAGATTTTTGGGAAGGCAAACCTGAATCCTTGGATCCCTTTAGAAGAGATTGCAAGTGGGTTAATAGAAGTTGCTGCTACTTATGAAGCAATGAATGATTTAGAGCAAGCATTGAAGATACTTAACAAGGCTTTGAAGATGTATGATAAAGCCCATGTTCATCAAAACACTGTAGCAGGAATTGAGGCCCAAACTGGGGCTTTGTATTATATGCTAGGGAATTATTCTGACTCTTACAATAGCTTAAAGAGTGCCATTGACAATTTTCGTGCAAGTGAAGAGAAGGAATCTGCTTCGTTTGGAATTGCACTGAACCAAATGGGTCTTGTGTGCGTGCAACTTTATGCAATAAATGAAGCTGCAGAAATGTTCCAAGAGGCCAGAAGTATATTGGAGCAAGAATATGGCCCATATCACACTCACACGTTAGGGGTTTGTAGCAATCTAGCTGCCACTTATGATGCAATGAGCAGGTAACACATCTTGAAATCGTCCGATATTGTCTTTCATAATTATTATCAGAGTGAATTCATTTTATTTGTGTGAATTAAAAATAATGATAAATTTACAGTAAATTATAAGTCCCCCTTCAAAATTTTATTGGTGAAAATGACATATTTTAGTGCACAAAATTTATGGAAATTTTTTTAGTACAAAAGGCTTTCAATTTGTTCTGACCAATAAAATTTTTGAATGGGATCTTTTTCCAAATTTTCCTAAGAAAATTCAGAGATAAGTCCCTAAATTTTATTAGCTTAAAAGATCTTATAATTTTTATACCCAAAAAAATTATTTAAGCTATGAATGAATGCTAATATTTTCTTCTTTCCTATGGTTTGGGCAGGGTAGACGATGCCATAGAAATTTTGGAATATGTGATTGGCCTGAGAGAAGAAAGGTATGGAACAGCAAGTTCAGATTTGGATGATGAGAAGCGCAGGTTGGTAGAGTTGTTGAAAGAAGCAGGCAGGCCTCCAAAAACACATACATCCAATTTCGGCCAACTATTTTAGTCCAAAAAAATTCAGACATTTCAACTTATAAAATTAGACGGCATAGAGATTATATGGTGCAGGTAATGCGTATATAATACGAAGAAATTCATTTTTACACTTATTTTTATCATCATTTGTAAAGTTGGAAAGTAAAAAAAAAAATAAAGTGGAAATAATCTGCACTTCCCCATAGACTATTTTTACATCTCCAGATTTACCTGCGTCTACACGTATTCCATGTACCATAGATCAAGTAAGGTAGTGTCTCATTTATATTTCTTGCTTGTAGAATAAAAATAATATCACTATATAAAGAATATTTATTGAAGAAAATAATTTACCGTCTTATCAATGTCGTTCAATGGGATATTCTCTCATGCCTTGAGGAATAAATACATAAATACATGCACGAAATAATCCTGCACAAACCAATATTTTCTTACCCAAAGCATTATTTCCTTTTTCTTTTTTCTATAATCAACATGGCTGCAAGGCTTACGTGGAAAAATATTTCAAGGGTGAAACTAAAACTAAGGTCTTTTCGAGTTTTGACACCCAAATGTAATTATCCACCGTTATTTTTTAAACACAATATATTATGGAGTAGTTGAAAGTGTATCTAAAATTACAAACGGTCAATAATTATGTGTTATTGCTGTTCCATAATATAAACTTAACAAAAATGTCAGTACAATTAAGGATTCTTACAATTTTCATGATGCATTATGAAAAAATCCAATAAACATAGTGTTCATCAAATTTAATGCATCATAAAACAGGATTGACTAGATTTGGTCTCATCAAATCAGTCCTGATTCCTGAATAGTATAACATTGGCTAAAATGGAACCAAGACTACCATCCTACGGGGCTGGCTAAACACTCCTGCATCTATTGACATATAAAAGATTCATTCGCAGTTAACATACATTGGGTTAATAGTTATTTTGTTCAATAAATAATTATATAAGTATTAATCTGACCAACGAAAAATAAATAAACGGTATCAATTTAGCCAATGAACAATAAAAAGTATCAATTTGACTAACAACGACAATTAAATAAAACATCATTCTAATGCAGAATACCTGCATCATTCCTTGTAACAGAACTAAAATTTACCTTCAGAGTCAATATATTGATAGGCTTCAGCTTCACGAAATGGATACAGGACGAACCTTCCACTTCACCAAGTAGAAGCAGAATCCACATACATTTCTTTTTTGAGCAAAAGGTCACATACAATTCAGACCACTGGTTTAACGTGTAATCTCAAAATTCCAATGTCAGTAATCAAGAAGAGAGTGAAGGGGAAAAAAACTAACAGCCTTATTATAGGCATATACGTGGTGTGTAGCTATAACATGAATATAACTCCAGCTTAGCTACTATTAAGTATTAACCTCGATGGTATAAATAATAAAATGAATGGTATCCTAAGTAACTACAAAATTTTATCAAGAGGTCTTAACTCTCTTGGTATGGCATCAAAATTTCCAGCATCAAAATCAGATTGAAACATGGGTTGCTTTCCCGTTTTCCATAAAATGCCCTTTGCTAGGTGTTCCTTGTTTGGCGTGAGAAGTACATAATTAGGATCTGCCCTTTCGTACCTGCAAAGAAATAAGAGAAGAGCATCTTGATATTAAGTACAAAAACACAGCTTAATATGCCGTATATGCGGCAGAATTGCGTATTTATATTATTTTAAAGCTAAATTAGCAGATAATCTGTTGAAACAGAAGGTAGAAGATAATGCAAATAAATGAACCTGGCTTCTCTGAGACTTTCACTATGGATGCCAAATCCATAACATACCTTACCACTAGCACGATCACGAGTGGCTACAAAAGAAATAGACTATGCTAAGTATTTCAAACATCCAACACCAGAATAACATTACAGAATAAACAAATCAGGAACCCAAATACAATCACCAATATAACTTAGTCTTTTGTTATGTTAACACACACACACACACTTTTCATTTTTATTTATTTATACATTTTTTAATAGAGTTCATAGTGGTAGATTGCGATCATTTTAACTGTCCCTTTAGTTTTGTAAGGGTTGTAAAATTACCACCAGATCAAATTGCATATCCAATGCATTTCGCAGGGATGAGAAAAAATCACTTCCGATTATATCTATCACCCTTTTCATGCCTACTTCATGTAGTTGTGCAAAACCAGGAACATGATTTTGGAATTGCCTGGGATTATTTTCAAGCATTTCTACAAAAATCTAGAAGTTGAAAGAGGCAAACTTGGATTAAATAATCTGAATTGCGATTACTTTGACGGAAGAGGCCCCCAATGGAAGTCCACAACCCATGCCAATATATGCTATATAGGTGAGGGGTAATAGGTATAAGCCTATAATATGTGTGGTAAGAATATAACTTGACAAGTTAGGCCATTAGGGAATAAAAGTGCCGTATATCCTCCAGGCTAGGGACAGACATGCAACAACCAATGGAAAAAGAGGAAAAAGAATGTCGAAAGAATGAAGAGGGGAACCCTCCAGAGAAACCTGAAAGGTTGAAAGTAAAAGCAGGTTGCCACCATGACTTCAATGCTAATGCCACTGAAAAGTTTCTATGTCCAGCCTTTGCCTGAAAACAGGGGTGATAATCTTGTTAAATCCAATCGAATCCATATACACCTGTATAACACAGTATCAGCAGTTTACCTTTAACAATAGATTTTTATTTGCTTGCCAGGATGCTCCTACTTGAAAAGTGGAGTCAGGGATACTTTTCGTTGCCATATCATCAAGACTTTCACAGAAAGAAAAAAAAATATGATTACATAAAAGCACACCATAATGAATATCTACCAGAATCTAAAAAAAGATTTTATACCTCGTTTGTAACTCAAAACCAAAATCAATGTAGTTCGTAATTCCAACTACATCCTCCTGTTCAAAGGGGTTCTTCACCTGTTTCAATTCAGGTGGAAATTTAAGTCTCTTGGAGGGAATTGTGTCAACAAAAGCATGAAATTGAATCAGATCAAAAGGTCAAAGCTATCTGACATAGCCAAGTTTGGAGTATTCCCTCTACTCCTAAATATAAGACCTATTTAGGGAGGTGAGGTTAATCCTATATTTAAGACCAGAAGGTCAACCCAATTCTAATCCCACTTAGTGAGGGCTGCTTTACGCACCAAGACTGATTTATTGAATAATATCTCCCTCCAGTCTTGTATAGAATGTATAGATAACTACCGCACTAATAATATTAATAATAAAGGTGGTAAAAAGTAGCTAGCATTATATTTGTCCCAAATGAAAAATACCAAAAATGCCCTTGATCCACTGTTTATTGATTGTTACTTCTACATTAAAGTAATGATTTTCTTCAATAAAGTGCATCACTGGTTTAAATTGTTCAGTGCACCAAACAGTGGCTATTTGGTCCTCATATTTTGGACCAAAACTAGTCTTCTAAATTAATATTACATTCAAGACTAATGGGAGTAATGACCAACTACAAATGACTTTGCAAGGATTACAAAGGGCAAGAAAGATAATTTTTGACCAGTCTCATATTTTATAATGTATGTCATTGTCAACACTACAGTTAAAATAACATCTCTTCACTACAACCATGAAAGACGAATTCAGTGCTCATGCTCAACATCATGTCACTCAACATGAAAGCAACTAATATGTAACAGCAAATATAGGGACATCAATCAACTGAAGAGAAGAAGAAAAGAGAGATAGAACCAAGAAACATACCCGTCTTTGGACAACCATGTGTTGATAAAATGAAGCGACAAACTGCAAATTGTTTAGACTTCAAAATTTCAGTGCACAGTTTCCAGCATTTTTATTACTAAAATAGATGAAGAAACAGTGCACTAGTTGATTTGAAGTTAACTCACACCAGTTTGAGTTGAATACAGATATTAGACAACAGGTCAGGACAAAATTTTATATTACTTTCAGAGTGATGATTAGTGAAGGTTTTTCATGATACCATCACCAATATTGATGAACTTCAAAAAATTAAATTATCAAAATAAATGGAAAACCGCCAGACGTAATAATCGATTTCAAATTCAACCAATAAATAAAGCCGAGAAAACAGAATATACCTCGGAGCTTCTAACAAGCTCAAGACCAAAATTAAAGGATGGACTCAAGGGGCTGCCAGATCCCACGCCATAACCAATCGCACAACTCCAGTTCATCAGATTTCTGAGAGATGAATCTCCATCTAAAGAAGCAAATAAAAATAAAAAATTTAACAAAACTTGTACAAATCATCCTGAATGAAAAAGGCATTGATGTCACCTTTCTGGTGATAGCATCAGGCATGTGATCTTTTCTTGTATGATTGCATTTTTATCACTGACAGAGAGCTAAACTCAAGGATGCAGTGACCAAAAGGAAAGAGTTCAAGGCTAATTGCTCCTCTGGTTTAATACTCCCTCCGTTCCTAAATATAAGAGCACTTTGACTTTTTTGGAGAATCCTAAGAAAGCAAAATATGGTAATTAAAAATTGATTTTCCCAAATTTTTTTCACTAAACTAGTTTATTTGACTTATGAACTTACATATGATCTAATAATATTTAAAATATGTTATGATTAAATTGTTCATTTTGCTTTCTTAGGATTCTCCAAAAAAGTCAAAGTGCTCTTATATTTAGGAACGGAGGGAGTACTAAATACTAACCCAGGAAGAAAATAAATCCACAGAAGGGAGGAACAAAGGAAGAAAATAGATATCTCCCAAAACTACCATATACACAACACTTTGTTCTACTTTATCCTCACATAAATGTGTCATAACTTCCCCTGGTGGTGCTCTCCATATATACTAGCCATGTGTCCCAATATTTCCATTATGAAAATCGCAATTCTCTTCCACGCCCTTTCCCCTTACGCCAGTTTTACCTCTTAAACTTATACACCTTAATTAAAGGTTTCCTATCATGCATGATCTCAAATTAATAAGCTAAGCATACAAAGAGGAGAAAAAAACACCGCAGTATGAAACAGATAAATAAAATATCAGCAGAGAGATAAGCAATGTTTAATGAACCCATACAAAAAAAAAAACTGCAACAGAAGCAGGCCTACTGATTTATCACTTCTACATAAGAAATTAAGGGTAAATTCAAAAGAAATAAAATCTCAAAGCCTTACCATGGGGTTCATATAGCATTCCAGCTGTCACCCTTCCCATCCTGCTGACCAGCCACACAGTTTTTGGTATTTCATCATTTACTGCGAGAAATGACAATCACATAGCATATTATGAATGTTGCTTTTCTCCAACCAGATTGTAAAGCGATACTTCCTTCCAAAAGTAAAATTAAACAAATATGGGGAGCAAAGTGCAGCCATTTATCCTCAAGTTTTCACAAAATTAAACATCCTGCCTATGATATCATAAACATCAGCTTGGTGGATACAGAATTTACTCGTAAGTGTTAGAACATTGAACCTACTTTGTCAGGGAGAGATACCATGCCCTTCCTGTTTACCATCAAGACAATTTCTTGCTTATATAAAATTATCATTACAACAACAAGCAAGCCTTATACAATATCATCTTTAATTTAATAAAATAAATCCAATGCGCAATTTATGACATTAATGCAAACTATTAGCATAAAATTCGCCTAGTTCTTATTGAAAAATATTAGAGGCAGAAAAGGAGGAGGAAACAATAAAGAGAGAGCAAAACCATAGTTCCCTAGTCTTTCTAATATATTTTTGCAAAGATCGAAATCTTTTCTAACAAAAATTAGGTAATAGCAATGTGAACCAAAATCAGAGGAAGATAGTGGTATAGGAGGAAAAATGACAAAACCTTAAGTCTCACGGGCTAATCCTTTTATTTTCATAAATTCCAAGACGATAATATAATGGATAGGAAAAAAATCAGTGCATAAAGAACTTTTAAAACCTTTATCTCACAACGAAAAGCTTCATTAACATGAAAATCAGGTAACATACCAGCAAAAGGTGTAACTGAGACTCCACAAGAAAGGTTTTTAGAACCATATCTCAATCCCATCTGGCCATAGTCTTGTGAAGATTCTCTGCGCAGATGGTTAAGTTCATGAGCAATATCATATTGTAATGTAATACTTTGGGAGTACAATAGATCATAAGAAGTCAATCCACATGTTGCAACCAGCGCACCTTTTCTTCAAAAGCAAAGGGAAAATTCCGTAAGCTCCAAACCCATATTTTGGATAATAAGCACATGATCTCATCCGCAAAATCCTGAAGACATAGCATGCATAATATTTACTTGGCAAGAAACAAACTGCAGGATGGAACAGATGAACTGGAGCTTTATGTCAAAAAATCAGAATCCCTCACCGGTCAGAGTTCGACACATAAAGGTCAACGAAGGTATGAGGATCATTAACATCACTGTATGCTCCACCAAGAAAAAGCAAAAAGAACACTCAGCAAACCATACATCAAGGAATACATGTAAACACTAAACTAGAGCAAAATCACAAGACCTTTGCCATCGAAATAACGCATTCCCTATGATATTCTCTCGTGGTTTGTGATCAAGAGGACCTGAAACCTAAACAGGTTAAGGGAAAATGATTCCGCTCATAACTCCAACATCCTGATCTCTTAGTAAAAAACCAGAACATAACTGAAAAAAGTATATAGACACATATTCATTGGATACTGTTGCAATAAGATCGACATGAGGATCATCTATAGGCTTGAGCATAATCCTTGCAGTAAAATGGGTTGCTTCCTGAAAGTAATCCTCAAGAAGGCATTTCAAAGGAAGTTTGCCAAACAACAACTTGTAAGAAGGAACCAACATCCTGCATCATCTCAAATAACCATAAATAATTACCACAAAAACATACAAAATGGAATCCCATTCACAATAGAACAACAAATGAAGACAAAGAAATAGAATTTACTACATAGTATTGAGGCACTCATTACTAGAATTACACATATTATCCAGTGCATAGGGCTAAACAATAAAGAGTGACAGCTGTTTGGTAAAAGAAACATGAATTACAAGTAAAAATTTGATTTTTTTTTTTTTTTGAAGTAGCAATAAGAAGCATAGAGAGAAAAGCAAAAGAATTGAAATTGAGAATGGAACCTGTGACGAGCAGCTAAGGGAGGGAAATCGAAGAGAGGAGGGACGAGGACCATGGGAGGAGGAGGGGGAGGAGGCGTTGGCTTATCCAAGAAATTACCCATTGCTAATTGCTAATTGCTAATTGCTAATTGCTAATTGCTAATCACTAATCACTCGGAGATTACAATGGCATCAAAATTGAAAGGACAACAAGTTATAACAGAAAGTGAAGTGGGACGAGAAGATGGTGATTGGTGAGTTTATTTATGTTTCAGACTGAATCGCGCCACCGCCATTCTCGTCACTTGACCGTTTCAGCTTCCAAATTTAAATGTTGGTGTTACATGATTATGGAATACAAATAAATATTTAATACTACTAGCTATTAGGAATAATATTTGATTGATTGATATATTATTATTTTAGGTCATTAGTGGATTAAGTGTCCATGTATGAGAATAAAGTGGATTATTATTTTGAGACTCTAAATCTAAATTTACAATTGGGGAGCACTTGACAATCAGATTCTTTTGGGCCTTTGTTTGATCAGGGCTTGGGTGTAAATTTTTACTAAAATATATCAAAAAGACAAAATGATGTATTAAGATGGGAAAATGAC